>CM024810.1:15077457-16449124 GCA_014281875.1 Nibea albiflora
AAAAGTTTGTCTTATTACGCTGTATTTATTAAAGGTTTGTCATGCTTTGAATTTAGAAACGGCTCATAAAACGTGTGACTGATCTGTCATAATCTTTGGGCCATGCAGAAGTTCTTTAAAGTTTCGGCCATGTGGTGCCTGTTCATCTCCAATATAACTGTCCTCGTGTGTTAATATGACTTTTTATGGATTACGGCAGGAATCTCAAACTGTAAATAAAAGGCTGTCATTTTGTGTTTTGAATCCATCCAACAATCTCCTGATAGTGTGTAATTATCATGATGCTAAACAGGTGATGGTGCTTTCTTCACTGTGCATGAATGAATGAATGATCAGACACAGCTTTGGTTTTTGACAAAGTTGGGTTTTTTTTACTTTGCAGTACAGAAATCATTTGAGTCCAAGATGTTTGTTTTTTTGAAAGTTGTTCACAACAGAGGATATCACAGGGCTCTCATCAGTTCAATACTGCTGCAGTACACATTTGGTCCATCTTAAGCAATTACAGTCATCCACACTTCCCATTAATCTGCTGTTAATGCTCGGGTCATCCATCACTTTGCATAATACAGGAACTAATATACCTCCTCTGATGTGTTATAGTAAATCAAGCTGTTGAAGACGGGTTCAGGTGGTTTATGCTGGACTACAGTCGCTCTGTGGCTCGGCTCACAGTACATGTCTCGGCTGTGCTGGAGATTAGACACACAAAAAAAGGGTTAAAAAGACAAAGAAATCAAGCCCACGCACCTCTTTAACCATTTTAATGTCACAGACCGGACGTCTGAGGTGCTGCCTCGCATGCCGGTGTGCAGTTTGCTGGGCCTGAATATGTCTGCGGAACACTCGGCTGCTCACATGATGGATTTCCAAACGCACAAAGCCAAGCCACCACTCTCACCACGACATGGAAAAAAAATAAGAAACCCCTGCAGAGACTAAATAACTGATGTATGGATATTATATACCTTCCAAACACCTTTTATACAATGAGAAAAATTGGACACACCCCATCCCCCAGATACACAACCACACTGTAAAATACTGTTGATTATGAGCGATCATTTGATTTGGCATCTTTGGACTATGCATCATCATAACATGATGAAGCAGAAGACTGTGGGGTCTTACTGTGTGTTAGGCATAACCATTGTTTAGTGCAACAACCATTTGAATATGAATAAGCATAGCTCCCCCCTGAACCCTATCCAACAAAACTAAATCATATCTCTCTATATATCATGAACTTCTTCAATGGGCAAACCATATTATTGGATAATCAGCGGGCCCACTGCTGTGTACATTTTTGTGTAGGTTTTCTATTTTAAAGATTTCAGTTGTCGGCAGCGTTGTCTTCGATAATCGGGAGTGTTGACGGACACCGCCGGCCCTACTCTGCGGCGTCGCCGAAGATGTCCTGCTTCTTGCGCTCCATCTCAGCAAAGTCAAATTCGGAGCCCGTCATCCTCCGGTAGATGTCCTTGATGTCGTCGCAGGTGGTCTCGAAATGAGTTGTGGCGTCGTATGTACGGGAGATGAAAACCTAGAGGAGAAGACGAGGTAAAACGGTGATTTATTGAAAGGATTCTTTCAGTGCAGAGATAAGCAATCTAGATCAGATATCATGAAGTCAATAAAAGGTTAGAAATAAGGTTTATTTCAATGTAAAGGTAGAAGGAAACCAGATAAAAGCAGAGGTGTTCTTTCATCAACATCTGGGGATATTTTTCTGTTTTTATCACGAGAGATTTGAAAGACAAGCTGGAGACGTACTTCATGTTTGGGGTTTTAAACTTATTTAGCCTTATTTAGTTAAGACACTTTACTAGGTCAACTGAATTTACTTTTCATTAGTCTATTACAGTTAAATGTGACATTGTATTTACTGCTATGTAGTTTTCCAGTTATAGTAATAATGACAAACTGCTGGTGAGTCACGTCACAATTAAAGCTCAAGGTTTCAGATGTCATCTGAACTGATGGTGCTGGCAGCTCTCGGGCCTGAATGCTGAGCCAACGTTGGCTGATGATATGGTTTCACGGAGCGAGTGTGAAAGCTGCTGCTGAGCTTTGAATCCTCTGGAAGTACGGCTGATTCAAATATTGATGAGATGTGTTTTAAAGGTCTGTCAGAGGAGCTGACTGGCATTTACCCCAAATTAACACAGGGACAGTCAGACAGGGCAGTTAAACAATACAATTACGTGAAGTTCAGGTGATCGTCTGTAAACATGCAGCTGTACAGCTGTATGGCTTTTTAAGTTCCATCTCACTGGTCGTACCTGGCTGTCAGTGCCGACGTCAGTGGGTGCATACTGGTCACTAATGCTGATAAACTTCTGCTCGATGGGCTCCACAAGGTCCAGGGCCGGCTTGATCTCCTTCTCAGGGTCGTCTGTCTCCACCGTGGTGCTGATGATGGCGATATATTTCCCCTGTGCTGCCACGTTGTGGGCGAAGGAGATCATACAAACGTAGATATCTAGAAACAGAACAAGTCAAAGTTAAGCCCTCGTCCGCCCGTGGACCATGAAGTCCCAGTCGTCTGCTGGTTTCCCGCGTGCGCTCACCGTGTTTCCTTTTAACCTGATTCTGGGGGATGATGATCTGGCAGGAGTTGGCGTTGCCGGTGTTGTTGATGGGGTGACTCAGGATGCAGATGGCTCGGATCACCTGACCCACTTTGGTGACGCGGTCCATGGCGTAGCTGGGGTCGCAGATCAGCTGCTTGCACCTGGCAATCTGTTGTGGGCGAACGCAGCCGAGTGGTTAGAGATCGGGGGACATGCGAGATACAACACGCTTGTGACGTGGAATCCAACACATCTACAAACAAAACGCTCACCTCTCCCTCAGACTTCACTCCCACCACCTTCCCATTCTCCATCACGATCTCCTCTATGGGCTTGTTCAACATATACGTCCCACCGTAGATGGCACTCAGCCTGGAATGGAAACATGATGATGAAACTTCATGTTATGAAGAGACAAGCTGAACGGTCTGAGCAGTGAGCTACTTAAAACTGATACTGTGAACGAATGAAGGGAAATGATGTTTAACACTGACACATCCAAGACTCTACACTCACTGCCTGTGTGCAAAGAAATACAAAGAATGAGTGGTGACATAAACCACTAAAAATATGCTGGTGAAAATGGAAGAATAGAATAAAGAATAAAGCTTCTGCTGCGCTGTGGATGGCTGGTGGTCCCCTACCTGGCAAACCCCTGTGGCAGTTCTCCCAGGCCATACAGTGGGTAGAGGTACGGGCTTTTGCCGTATCTGGCCAGAGACTCGCTGTAGAGCTTTATCCTGTTTATCGTCTCAATGCAGGGCTGATCCAGGTATCTGAGGGAATACAGACAGAGACCATTCATAACGTTACACACCGGAAGGGGGGGACATGGCGTCATGCTTTTGTCGGCGGTATCAAACAACGTGAAAGACCACTGACTCGTCTGTGCGGTAGAGGGCGAGGGAGTGGCCGGTGAAGTCCATGACTTCCTGGTCCAGGCTGAACTTTTTGAAAATGTCCCTCATTGGCGTCTTGTTGGGGTCGACGCCTTCCATGGTTCTGGGATCTTTCTCGTCGAAGTTGGCGATGTAGACCAGGAACTTTCGGAAGCGCCGTTTCTCAAACAGCCCCATCAAACCTTCAGGAGAACCGAGAGTTTGGACTTTGAGTCGACCGATCTTAGACCGTTTCAAGCGGTGAACACATTTCATACCTGCTTAGTCATTTTCACTGCATGCTCTAATAACTCACCAGAAGCCAGAGCCTCAGTCTCAGTGGAGGGGACTTTATGGATTTTGCCCAACTTGTACACAAAGCTGCCCTCAACCACTTTGAAGTCCAGGTAGCGAGTCACCTGTGTGATCAGCAGCATGCGGACGAGCTGACCTGAGAGGAGAAGAGGCAAACGTTGGCGTTACACATTGCTCGCAGTGCCTAAAAAGGTCCAAGCAAAAGCAGCAGGTGATATGCAGGTGAGTGATTTGAGGTGTACCGTTGGCCATGAGGAATTTAGGGATGAGGTCCACGTTCCAGTCACGGCCTTTTCCCATCGACTCAGGAGGCGCTCCGGGAAGGTTGAAGCGTTTGTAGAGCTGTAGGAAGACACAGAACCAGACTTCACTCACAAACAAACAGCAAGTAACTTACAGCTAAAGGGGAAGTACGCCAATTGTACGCATCAGCGTTTGTTTATGGACGTACAGGCTGTTGTTGCCTCATCGGTCACACTTCACAAAAAAAATAGCCAGAGATCAACTTACATCTTCAAGAGGTGTGATGGAGGCACTCTCAGCTCCGTAGTAGGCGTTGCGGTCCATGTGCAGGACCCTCTTCCCCTTCACTGACATGATGCCTGAGAGAATGCATTCCTGATGGGAGAAGACGAAACAGAGGAGAAGTTAGACCAAGATCAGCGGGATGCTGGGAAAATGCACTGACATAGCAAGTCTTCTTTGATCATCAAGTCCCATATATTGCCTACGTGAGGCAGGCGCTCCCAACAGTCTGTGATTTTTTTTTTTCTGTCATGCTATTAACTTTTATCTCACAAGAGGAATCTCTCTGTGTTGCCACCATTTTCATGTAAATCCACAAAATGTGTTCCCGGTCAGGCGTGGCTGTTCTTTTCATCCTCTGGTCTGTGGGATAAACAGCGCTGGCTGCACGTTGCTCGAGCTGGAACTAAAACTACTGTTTAAACCTACATAGACTGTTACTTGATCACAGTGCTTTTGTTTTTATTAGACCCTTTAACTAAAATCGAATTAAGCCATGAATCTAATGGATTTCTAAGAAGGTTAGATATCTGGATTAGTAGATGTAGTCATAGTTGGCCTGCAGAAGTGACTCAATCTGTATCATTAGGACAGATTGGTTGTCCGGTCTGTGTCAGTGTGAACTAAAGCACTGAGGCAAAATTCTGTAAAGGGTTAAAAATGAATGTATCAGACTCAGCTCGCACTCCAACGTGGGGGACTCCTTAACGTTTTTTTTTTATGTCAGCATTGGCTGTGTTGAGGGTGTGTTAACCACCGTCAAACACCTGGATGTGGACAGTTTGTGTATACTGCTACCCTGACAAATATATTCCTTTAACATCTACCGCTGCAGACTCTGTAAATCAATGAACTGGACTTCTTTATGACAATACTGGAATCACGCGGGGCGTCGTGTTTAAAAACACACAGCATATAACGACAAAGTCCATGGCTGGAAGTCGCACCCAACATTTTCTGTCTCTATACTACGATCTGTCCAACAAAGACAGAAAATAACACCTCGACAATAAGCGTCTACGTCATGTGAAATAGCCTGGATTGTCAGAACTGACAACCACACTCAACAGCTACATTCTAGATGATACTGGAGCATGCATCATAGGTGATCTTTAAAAATATTCCCCACAACAGCGGTTTACGTTCTTTTCGTGACTTTGTAACACAGAGTGAGATTACAATGAGATTTAATGAGATTACAGCGGAGAGACTGTAGACGCAAGAAAACGCCGCGTGCATCATGTGACTGTGAGGACTTACTCCACAACAAGTTTTACTACTGAATGACAGCTTACAGTGCGGCTGTACACGGCACAACTGGTTCCTCAGCTGACTGATAACGACAGGGCCGCACAGTTTGCCCTCGCTTTGTCAAGTCAGTCACAATCCCATTCGCTCAGTACATGTGACCCAACATCAACTGTGGAGAATGCATTGACGCGTTAAGGCTAAAAGCTAACCTGACATTCTGTGAGCACAGACACACTGCAAAGGTTTATATGGCACATTTTCAGAACAAGCCCAGCCCTCTCTGTAACATTAACCATACCTCATAATTACTCTATCAACATACAAGCCAAGACTGGCTTAACAATGTCCTCCTTTTGCTTTTCAAGGGTTATTGTTAATGCAGCACTGTGGGCAAAGCTTGTATATTATGTTATTGATGTTTTTAGTTAAAGGTCCAGTGTGTAACATGTAAGGGGATCTACTGACAGGAATAGAACATAATATTTCTAACTCTGTTTTAATGAGTGTATAATCTCCCGAAAATAAGTATGGTTATGTTTATGTTACAAGAATGGACCTTTTATATCTACAGAGGGAGCGGGTCCTCTACCACGGAGTCTACCATGTTTCTACAGCAGCCCAGAGGGGACAAACCAAAAGGTCTACATAAGAAAAAGTTTCATGGTCATTGTAGTTTCTCCTTTATGCTTGAACCAAGAGGGAGACGTGAAGAGTTTTTAGTTGGTTGCAATCTGAAACTTCCACACACGCTTTCTAGGGGTCTGAAGTAAAGGTGTCACTATCATGCACAGGTAAAAATAAAAAAATAAAAAAGAAAACTATTCACTTCTTTAGAATTTGAGGACTATTTGAAAATCACGACCCATTCCTGAATGGTATCTATTGGCCTGAGGGCATGTAGTGAACCTAGATTTAACTAAACCTAACTGTACTACTCTACATCCTGCAACATCCACACTAGCTTCTTCATAGGTGCTCTCCCGAAATAACACGCCGAGGTGAAATCTGATCGTGTCTATTTGGAAATATCCGGGTTTCATCTACTGTATGATCCTGCAGTGTCACCGACTTCAAGGACAAGGAGTCAGGCTACAGCTGAATCTTTGGCAAAGACAGTTCTGACGTCTGCCACTGTCACTTTTTGAGTTAATGTGTCTGGAGACGACCTGCTGCCGCTTTTATGAATACAGGCTTTGACACAGAGCTGGAGGCAGCCTAGTCATCACTGTTTCTGCCAGATAGTAGTGGCCATGCTGACGGAGACGAAAACACACTGATCCAGTGGACAGCCGGGCAGAAAATGCAGCCAGTATAAAACCCCGGGACCTCAGGGGCAAAGTCCCAGCTCAATTTTTAACACGCAAAACCAATAAAAAAAAAAAAATTAGACAGGGGCTGAGAAGCAGCAAAGTCCAACACAGAAGACAAGAGCTGGAACATCGCAATCAAAGCATGACGACGCCAGCTTTGAATTGACCACACTTAACATTTACGTTCAAGTGTTTCAAGTCACAAGAATGTGCCGGTCCACTGGCGTAGGATCAGCAGAGCTATGAAATTACATCCAATCATCAGTCGGAAGGTTTTCTCGGGGGAGGAAAGTCACTAATTATAGAGCAGAAAAAATTAATCAGCAATTAATTGTGCAGCGGCCGTTTCCAAGCAAAACTGTGACGGATTATCTGCTTCTGGATTCTCTGATGCGACAAGCTGCCGCTCGTCTCTGTTGTATATCAATGTAAACAGACGGTCTTTGGTTGGTCGGACAAAACAAGATGCGTCACTTCAACTCTTGTGACAGCCATTCTTCACCTAACTCAGCTGACAGATGGAGAATGAAAACAGTTGCAACCCTAACAAAGCACAATTAATCACTCCATCTTATAAAATCAGATAGGAATGAGCTAGCTTCAGGGGAATTTGGAATTTTATGACTCGTTTCTAGCACTCTTTGGTTAATGTAAAGTTGGTTATGTAAACCTTTATGTTCTGGTGGTTGTTAGATCATCACACTGACCTTCTTTATTCATTATATTAACAGTGGTTTCCTTCCAAATGTCAAACTCTGTTAGCTTCCTAACACAGAAAATCTGCTGGAGGTTGGGTGTTGACACAAGTTGCCACCGTATGTGTCACCTGCCTCCATGTCAGCCAATAGGAAAATCCAATTGCAATAGCGTGGTTTTAACCAGTAGAGGGAGGTCACCATTCATTTATAAGCACAATATGAAACATTCAAATACAACATTTGGACCTTAACTGATCAAACACCTTAAAAAAATACATGTGTACACTGGACTGAAAAGAGTGGTTTGAGGGTTTATTTATTTACAGTTTAAGCCAACACTTCCTCTTTGGTGCACACAGATAGCAGAAGCTGCATGGTTCTACTGTAGGAAAAATATGTATATAATATGTAAGTATTCAACATATTTACATTGCTGCTATTCACAAGAACTTTAGACTAGACTTTGTTATCTATGAGTCATATTGGCCGTTACCAATCATTCAAGAAAAGAAAACAAGTACTGGAATACCTTGGAATAGTTTTGATCATCAAGTCAATATATTTAAATTAAAAGGCCCTAGTCTAGACAAATTTTGACCTGTGTGGCTCAAAAACATCTACAGAAATAGGTCTCAACTTTAATTATAATCCACCAAATTCTGACATGATATAATAAATCCCTGTTGATGATGATGGTGTATAAAATCAATTAATAATTCAAAATTTTCAAAATTACAATTTTCTTTAAGTGAAATAAATCCTTGTGTAAGAAGCTGGAACCAGTCAGTTAATATTTTTGCCTGAATACAGCCTTCAGGGTTAACCGATTATTAAAATTGTAAACTAAGTGCAGCTACGTTATTACCAAAACTTTTGGCAGAGCATTATTATCTATAGTTCTTCTTTCAGTAAGAAAAGGATCTGTCACAAATATTTCCCCCACTTCCACTGGTGATTTTCCACCAGTTACAGCTGATGTAAAAACCAACACTGCAGTACATTCCTGAACTTTGCTTCTCTAATCATCAGACCACAAGCTGCTCATTTGCGAGTGATTTGAAAGTGTATCATAATGTGAAAAAGACTGCAGGTACAGTTTGATATCTTCAATCCAAACCACTGTCATGTGTTTGCTAGTAGTGGACAGATGGGAAACCCCATCCCCCAACCGCTTAACCCATAAAATTATCAAGAGGACTACTAACAAAGGCCAAACTAATTATCTGTATACTAGACATACAGCAGCAGGCTCAAATCCTCATACCAGTTAACGAATCAGAGGGTACTCTCATCTAATGTGAGCAAAAGGACAAATATAGGAAGTTGGATCAACACTGTTTCCTGTTTTGATTGAAGGGCTGCTGGATGTCAGTGTAATCTGCTGAGTTAGTAGACACGGCAGTGATGGTGTGGGAACATAAAAGAGGGATTGTGTCAGATATACAGAAGTGAAGTCACTGATTTGCATAACGGAACTAAAATCATGTGAAACTACACTGTGCCGCGGCCTGCTGAGCTCTGTCGGCTGGCTGCCAGTCAGTCCAGCTCGGAGTTAACTGAGCTTACAGTGTACTTCCAGCGTGCTTTCGGTTCCTCAGTCTTGGTGGAACCACACCCAAAAGTGAGCTAAATCAACACCCTGCTCTGGCCACCAAAATGTAACTCCTTAGCCGCTCTTGACCAGCCAAAGCAAAAAACACACTGTGAATCAGTGTTAGCTGAAAAACTTGAACTGTGGTTAGAGGTAACATCAGCTCTGAAACCGTGTGCTGTCGACATGAAGAGCAGTGCGGAGCTGCACTGAATGCGGCGTCTTCGGGGTGACAGGAGCCGCACACTAGCCAGCATTAGTGCGGTGTTTCCATGTCACGCCTCAAGCCACGTAAAACTGACAGAAAGTCAAGAGGCCTGTCCGGACTTTCTCCATCAGACTATAGCATGGTTAATGATGGAATATTTCATTTCCGGGTAAACAAACCCTACACAACCCGGAATAGCGCATAAACTGACGATTCACATTAAGCCTTTTTTTTGGCCTTTTGGTGTGAAAGTTAAAGGGCGTGTGAAGTTTAACTGCGAGTTACTTACTGCTAAAGTTTCGGACTGACAGTTAACAGTACAAAGCAAGCCAGCTATTGTGGTTAAGCAGCCAGTACGCTCTCCCCCTGTCTTCTCGTTAAAGACATTAAAATTGCAGAGGCGTCGTTAGCTAGCGACAATTAGCTTTATTTAGCTTGTAGGGGACTTTATTTCACTCCGGAGCCGGAGAGTCCACCGCAAGGGCAGAACGGAAACTTAAGATAGCTCGAGTTAGCTAGCTAGCCTCTTGCCGTCATGACTACTTTAATCATATAGCGGTGGCTAATGTTAGTTTAGCTAAAATGACACTAGGGCTGAGATAAAGTTAATGTGTACAGTGCACGGGAGATTAATCGTTGAAGCTGACACGTCGCTAGTCTGTTGTTAGCATGCTAATTACTTAGCCTAAATTAGGTCGTTTAACGTTAGCAGACTAATCGTCCGCGTATAATCTTATCTTGACTGAGGAAAACTGGCGCCCAACTTCCAAACAGCCGGTTGAGAAACTTGACTCACTACATTCAGAGTCGACTCGACTGACCATTCAATAACCACAGAAGCTGAACTAATCTTGTGCAAGTTACCAGCTGGGTGTCGTTAATCTTTTCATACATTGATAACAATTTCGGATAGCACAGTGCTAACAGTTAGCGTTAGCTGCTTAGTTTCCGTTGACTAACAGGTAGTCGCTCACTCTCGGTTAGCGGCTAAGCTAGCTACTTAGGGCTAGCCGGGCTGATTAGGCCCAGTTAGCCTCAAAGCCAAACTGTCAACTGCTAACTGCGTCGGTAACAGGTTGCAAATCAATTCCACGCTATAGAGCGCGTCGTCTGATTTGTCTCTCACCGTCAGCCCGGTGCCCAGGACGATAACGTCGTATTCTTCATTCATTTTTCCAAATCTTTACTTCTCCGCTGCTGAATATCGGGAAAGAAGAAAATGGAGATCTGCGGGGCTGGAAATGAGAAGGGGCTGCTGTTCAGCGTCAGGCGCCTCGGGGGGCGTGGCTTCTCCGCTGTCAATCACATGCAGGAACAGGCGCAAAATGTATGGCTGAGAGAAATACTTACTATTATATAAAGTACGAGGCCAGAGACCAGTTATAAGAGGTTAAACTTCTTTACAAGCCCCCCACATTGTTATTAAGAATGACAGTGTTCTGTATTTGATGATCATTTTCATGTTAGCAGGAGGAATTCCACCAACACATCACACACAAGTGTACTGCAGTGTATTCTCACTTCGCTATTTGCGTTGCCATAATGATCTAAATCCACGTGCGACACACCTGTTTAGTAAACCCAGTGACAGTCACCAAGTTACTGTCTTACTCACTCATGTTCAGTCACTGTATAGGCCTGTATGGAGACAACAGAGTCAGCCATCACACTAATAATAACTGTGGAACAGACATTTCAGAAAAGAGGCCGTCTTATTTAACATACATTTGTTTATTTCACACATATTTACATATATAGACAATGAACAGAATGTACTTTTATACATTTTCAGCCACGGTAACTATCAGATGCTTAAAGCATAGGTCTGACCTCCCGGCAGCTGTGATGACAAGTCTGAGCCTCATGATGATATCAAATGCTCCAAAATAAGGTTCTTATTCCCATGCAGCACAGTGATTTATTTAAGAGACATTTTTCAAGTCTCATGTCACTTACATCAAGCCAGGTCCAATGTAAATATTACTAAAGGCTAATTCAAGTCATGTGACTTCCATAGTGTCTTTGTGAACTGTGAAGTCCACAATTCTGTACTCCTGTACGGTTCCACTGTTTAACTCTGAATATTTGTTAACCTAAAGGGATCACATTCTTTTCTTTACTTAAGTTAATTACACATAACTAAGCGCATCACTGTTCGGTCATGATCCGTTCGGCGAGTCACACTCAAACACTTGCACTACGCGTGGTTTCCTGGCATGCTGCCGTGCTGTTGTACCAGATGCGTCTGTTGAGTCTTTGAGTCCGAGCTGCATGAGAGTCCGGACTGCATCTGCATGCTGCCCGATGCAGGCCATGTGGAGAGCTGAGAAGAGAAGAGAAAATAGTAACATTGTTTTTATGGTCCATAACAGGTCATATATTAAAGCAACAATATGTAACTAATATGTAACTCTGTAACAGCTCTCATTTCATTTTATGTTATTTTATGTTCCATGTGTAAATAACAAATCATCAGTCACAGACAGTATATAATTAGCACATGTAATCCAGCTAACGTATTAAATGCTAATAACTTATGTATTAAGACAAACCGTGTTAAATGTATGTAATAAATAATGTAACAGTACAATTCAGAGGTATAACTAACAACTGCTTTCTACTAGCCAAGAGTGATGCAATGTAAGGGTCAACTAACAACAGCTAACTGTAACCTAAGCTAAGCGTGGCTGGGCTGTGCAGTGTTGGTCTGCTGCTGTTTGATTCATGGTGTCAGCTGATTTTGCAGCAAGCTACCAACTACCATAGAACAAATGGTCCAAATAAAATACAGGAACATTACAGACAGTAATGATGTTCGGAATGTGACTGTAATTTATCTCGTGTATGTCAGTTTTGGGTTGATGTTTGCGCCACACAGTCCTGATGAGGCAGATTAACTGAGGTTCCACTGTTTAACTCTTAATCCTCGGGTGTACTGCTCCCTAAAACTTGAACTTTTATTGTTGCTTATTTGGAAAGGCTTTTATTTGGGGGGCTTTAAGTTTGTTCAAAACAAAAATGGTGACACACTGCTTACCGCTTCTTCCCTTCTTGTCCCGTACATGAAGATCTGCCCCCAGCTCCAGCAGTGTTTTTATCGTGGACGTGTGGCCCTCCTGGAAGCACACATTGAAATGAGGAAGAAGGGTTTATGTGCACAGTGTCATTTACAGCTGTGTTAGAAGGTTTGTGGATATTTCCAGTTTGCATTTTTTATTACCGCCACTTCTGCTTTACTGCTCACCTGCTATCTAGTTGGCATGCATTCTTCAATAGTTGTGCTACGCCACAATCTTTCCACATATCCCCAAGCAACGGCTAGAAGTATCCCCCTGAAGTACCTCTGGTTGGGAATGATCTTACCTTTGCAGCGTAATGGAGGGCCGTGAGCTGCATGTCACTCGCCCTCTGGTTCACATCAACATTTAGATCCCGCACCAGGAACCGCAGCGCCTTGTCCTGTCCTGTGACAGCGACCTGGTGCACCGGCTGAGCCCCGACTCTGTCAGCCGCTGTTGGAGACGCCTACAGTGCACACAAGTCAGGTCGTAACGATACACATCAACATCAGTTTCTACCTGAGCTGAAACATGAATGAAGTGGATGCCTTGTTCTACCTGGTGCTTCTCCAGAAGCAACCTGGCCGCAGAAATGTGTCCATTCCTGACGGCATCCATGAAAGGAGTGACTCCACAGCTGTCAGCGCTGTCTGAGGTGTAGCCACATCTGGAAGAAGGTGAGGGGTCAGTCAGACAGAGTTATGAGCTGTAATCATCATCATGCTGAAAAGTAAATACCTATACTTCTACCAACACAGGGATTAAACTGTCAACCTCCAGGTCATAATTATGTCCAACTTTCTGAGTTTTCTCAGTATTGCAGAAGTATTGCAGAATTTCCACCTACCTCTCCAGCAAAATCTTAATAACCTCCTCACAGCCGTGCATTGCTGAGTTATGAACAGAGACAGTATTAGTTATAATGACAATGAAAATAGGCACACACATATCCATACACTGGAGCTGAGGATGCCTTACCTGCAGTGTGCAGCGGCGTCCTGAGCGTCTTGCTTACCGTCCTCCAGACGTCCGGTGCCACGAGGAGCAGGTGCTGTACGACTGGCGGATAGCCCTCCCTGCAGGCGATGTGGAAGGAGTTCCAGCCGTCTTTGTTCCTCAGGGCAGGGTCAGCGCCGTGGTGCAGCAGCTCCTGGATCACGTCGAGGTTTCTCCGGGTGCAGGCCATCATCAGGGGAGTCCTGAGAGGGAGAGAAGAGGCAAGGCTGACAACTGCTCTCACCCAGGGACATCTACTGAAGAGGGCTTTCACATGACAAGCCTGCAAGATAATATACAGCTGTGTTTTTTATATAGTGAATGTTTAAAATATAAAAAAATAGAGAAAAAAAATCTGTCAAAATAAAAGAAACTGCAATCAAATTTGTGAGTAGTTCACATTAACTTTAAACTTTAATTAAACTAGATCAGTTACCAATTAGTGACACTGGTGACAATTAACAATAATCTAGTAATATTGTCACTGTAATATGTAGAGTATGTAATTTAATGTATCTCAATCTTAATCTTATTTTATTTATTTAGTTGAGGTTTTGTTGATACTACCCGGGATTTTCTGTAACATCTCAACTGTTGTAAGTATATGTGACAGCCAAACATTAACCACAGTGGATTATAATATTAGAAAACGATTTGATTTGTTAAACAGTTGAACTGAAAAATCTCAGCGGATAATCTGATATGTTACAGATACTCTGTCTGCAGTGGGAGCATTAAAAAACTTGTCCTGACAAAACTGTATTTATTGTGCAGCACAATCCAGTTGAAAGTATCTTTAATGAGATGAGAGTTTCTCAGGGATTTTGGTTAACAAACAGATGTTTAGGTCTGAGAGCCGCATTAATTAGTAATACTGAACCGAAGGCCACTTCCTTTTCTTTCTTTCTTTAGTGTCATTTCCTTTGTTTCTTTGACATTTGGAATAATCTGCAGTCGTTCTATTATTTTCAGTAAATCAAAAAGTTTGCTCCTTCGAGCCGGATTCGAACCAGCGACCTAAGGATTTCAGCATTGCGCCTCTACAGTCCTCCGCTCTACCAACTGAGCTATCGAAGGGAGCTACTTCCTGGTCCAGGTTAGTTCCGTTATCAAGCCATGAGAGGGCGTGCTGTATATAGAGGGGGTGTTTAAATGAATTGTGAGCACGTCACACGGTCTATGATAACTGTAATCAGCAGTCCGCCTCACCAGTCCGCCTTCTTCAGACTGTCCACCTTGGCTCCTTCTCGTAGCAGGAAGCTCACACATGGCAGGTGGCTCATGGACGCAGCTTCGTGTAGCGGCCTCTTGTAGTCGTTGTTGTACACCTCCACGTCCATGCCCAGCCGCTTTACGAGATACTCCACAACATCCAGGTGTCCGTGTCGGGCAGCGTAGTGCAACAGGGTGTCTCCTGACCGGCCAAAGTGTTTGCTACTGACGGTCTGAGCCGCCGCCGAGCCGCCTGACGTTATCTGTTCCTCCAAAGAGCTCAACTGTCCCTCCTGAGCGAGCTTCACCAGCACCTTCAACGTGTTGTCGTCCATGCTGGGTGGATGTTAAAGGCCTTAAAGTCACTTCAAGCTCAAAAAGACATAAACCAGTTAAAAGAGTGAAGCTAAGATGATGAACACATGCTGGAGAAGAAGTGTTTACTAGTTGTTTGACAGAGTAGCAAATATTAAGTGGCCAACCATGACCTTACACTGTGACCATCTACTACAGAAAACATGAAACTGCACAAACAAACCAGAACAGTTAATATATAATAAATATGATATTAATAGAATATAATATGAACCTATATTAACATGGATGTAAATTCAGGATAAACACATTTCATATGTTTAAATTAATTCAACCTCCAATGACCGCTTAATAATGCAAAATGATGCAAAATGCATCATGCAATGCAATGCAAAATAATCGACATGAATATATGCATCCGTGAATATGATGTATTGTATTAGAACATACGAATTATTCATATACACGAAAACAATAAAACAATGTGTAAAAAATAGTTTTTAAACAAACCTTTAGACCACCCATGTTGATTGTAATATATATGATAATAAACACGTATCGATATGTGTTATCATATTTAAAGGGGGAGTAACCATTTTTCATGAATCAATATCATTAATATCCACTAATCTATCTATTATGACTGCACCGAACAAACAAGGAATAAGTCTTAGTTGTCCTGTCCAGTAGGGTGACACCATGGTCATTATGGGAAATGTAGTTTTTTGACGACATGCGCTAATGGACCCCCGTGCAGCTCCCAAACTGTTTAAAATCAGTATTTCGTGCAGGATGTAAACATATAAATAATTTAAACCCCGCAAACATAAATCATGCACTACCTTCAGTATGTGTTACAGCCCAGTGGTTAAAATAGAGCTGTGCCAGTGTGATTTTCAGTAATTGTGGATTTTTTTTCTCTTGAAGTAAAAGGCTCGATCCGATCACTGCTTTCACGGAAGAAATTATTTAATTATCACTGTTATGATTCCGTGAAATTGGGTGGGCTAATCCAGTTTTTGGCAAAATGACAGCGAGGAATCAAAGCGCTGGTGAACATGATGACTCACATCTGGAGGGAAGAGGGAGAGAGAAAAAAAGGTGGGAGAGGAGAAAAGTGGGATTGTTGGTGAGGGTGAGTCTCAGTCCTCAGAGGTTTTACAACATGGACCATGAACACCAGGAATGAGACTGACCACCAACACCACCCATTTTACTCTCTGGTGAGTACATTTCTGACACTTTAAATGTGATTGAAATCACACCACAATTTAGAACAAGTAATAATGTACAAATCAAACCAAGAGGGACACACCTCCTTACTTTATCTCTGTTTTCTAAAGTGTGTTTTTACTAAGATAAAGCGTTTTTTTTCACATGTATTTTACAATGAGAAACATGTTTCTCGTATTTTGTGCTCATGCATGTTTGCTGTAGCCTTTTGTTAATCAAGAGAACTTTGTGTTCTTCTACACTGAAAAAGATAGTTATCTTTAAAAGAATTTGCCTTTTCAGCCTTTTACTTAAAAACCAAGTGAAGAAATCTGCAATGGCACAGTGTCTTTCAGTGTCTGAGTGTACTTTCAGTGTTATTCAATACTTTTCTGTTGTCTAGTTGTTTTTACTGTAGCCCACACTGTCCTCTAAACCGTTTCAGACATTTCTTTAAAACAAAAAATGTTTAGCTCCATGGCACATCAATGAATCATAAATGTTTCAGTTCTTTTTACTGTGAGTAAATTTTAGTCCTGAACTTAAACCTTGAAGTTAAGTTCCTCCAGGTTTGGAATTTTTTGCAGTGTGATGACTTATGTGGTTTGGTTTGGACCCCCAACCCCCATTCACACTCACTTAGACACACACACACACACACACGCACATACACACACAAACTATACATGTAGCCTAATAATTCATTAATGCTTTAAGGAAAATAATGCTGCTACAATTCTGCAGAGACAGGCAGAAAACCTTTAGGCAGGAACCTTTTTGATATTTAGGACAAAACAAATATAAAGATTATAAGTGGCATAAAATAATGTGACAGTTTATATCTGGTAGTACAATTCTGCAAAGAAAGAACAGTCAGTCTGTACAGTAAAATCTGGAGAGTCATGAGTGGATTTCCAATTGTTCGAATGCAGTCCAGAGACTGTGTGTGTGTCAGCTCTGCCTTCTGGAAGGAGTGTATGTGAAGCTAATCAGCTCCAGATGTTGTGGACTGCTCTAAACAGCGACAAACAAACCTGACTCAAACTGTATGTCCTGTTTCACTGCAGCCCTCTGAGGAAGTGCTGTAAGAGATCAGGACAGAAGAACAGAACAGTTTCCTGCTGAGGTTTCACACTTCACACTGAACGCAGAAAAGATCAGGTCAACGAAACCGACCAATTCTAAGAGGATGTCGTATAGATGTATGGTGTGGGGAAGCTGTTGAGATGTGCCTTTTGTTATTGCTTGTGTAACAGTTATCATTCAGCAGTTATATAAATGTTTCAGAGGCCGAGAGGCAAATAGACTCCTCAATGCAGCCCAGGCAACGGGAAGTAAGGGAGGAAGTGGAAAAAGATTTTGGACAATGTGCTGCCACATGTGTCGACCAGTGTCTGCTGGCTTCAGGCCTCAGTGAGTTTTGCGCAGGTCAGGCTGTGTCAAAGTCACAAACGTCATCAAAATACACGTCACGAAATGTATTTCTGTGTGTGCGTTTATATTTGGACGAGCCGATTTCTCTTTAAGTTTCAGTGTCACCGCAGCTTGTGGTGACATGCTTCTTGATCTGTGAATCCTCTTTGTGTTTGTTCAGTGCATCTGTCACTATACGCGTCTCACGTAGCAAGCGAGCTATCATTGTAGAGAAATGCTGTTCCACCACAGTGTTACATAATTCAGTGGAGAACATGTTAAGTATTTGCTGGTTAGAGAGAAACATTTTGACTTATGAGGAACTTTTATTGCCAATGAGAGGACAGTGAGTACAGCTAAGAAGGGCTAATGTTTATGTAATATATAAATGTGAGGATAACTATAGAGTAATTTTACTTTAAGTCCTATATGTATGACAGCGTGCGTATAATGTATATGTACAAGTTTGAGAAGTAAAACTGAACTATGTGATAGTGTGTATGTGAGGGAATAAGAATCTGAATGAATTATGACGTGCACGGCCGCATATGTAACAAAGTGTTCAGCCGTGGAGACAGACTGTGTGTTTTACTTTGAATTAAAGTATTCTGCTGTCTGAAGACAGCCGGAAACTTGCTTACTCATCGAGTGAACCGCTGATTTCAGAGAAAATCCAGCTGAGGAAACTGGATTGCCGCTCAGTCACACGTGTCATCAAAATGAGATCTTCAGTAATCCTGTCTTTATATTCAAAACACAACACGGTATCCGCTTAAGACTTTTAAAGATGTTTAAAGATGATATTTCAAAACAAATAATTCAAAAAGTAATTTTTCCACTGAATGATTAATGTTTTATCTCGAGCATGGCTGCCATATGTGGGTAGGGAAGGTGGGACCAATAGAAGGTCCTGTGACTGATGACCTAAGGAAATATTTAGTTGAAATGTTTGATGTTTGCTAACAGCAGTGACTCTTACTAAAGAAAAAATCTGGAAAGAAAGACAGGATAGAGAAAAAAAAAAGACTGATGGTATGTCACCCAACCTTTTTCCACAAAGAATGGTGTGTGCAGTCCGTGAGTCTGGAAATAAACCTGGTATCTTAGTCCAGAGTGAAACTGGCTCGCCCGACATGAGATACTGTGTTTGGCTTCTCTTTTATCTGACATTTGATCAAACTGTTATCATACTAATTCAGAGTTATTTAAAGCACTGAACGGATCAGTCGGGTTCTCGAGGTGTGGTTACAGCAGTTGTGCAGGCTTGGTGGGCCCGTGGTAGTGGCATGGTGGGACTCAGATTTCTACCACCACTTATTGTGCATTATACATGTGTTCTGTGATCTGTAGCCCTTTAACTCAACAACTGACAGCTAAGTGATGCAACATTCAGAGTAATGCTGTAGATCTCTGCAGGGGAAGCCTAGTTCTTTGGTCATGTTGCCCTTTTTTCATGTCTGGTGAAAGTTTTCTGAAATGTTCCCCTACCTTTGTGCAGAAACATATGAGGTCTGTAATCTTTCTAAACATCACAGACTTTGTAAGTCACTCTCGGCTGTTCTGCCAGGTTTCAGAGCCATTATTCCCCTGAGGGAACGCCAAGTCCTTCAACGCCCCATGCATCGCCAAGCGATCTTTCATCTTTTGTTGCTCTAGAAGTTCTTATGTGGCTTAACACTTCTCTCCTTCTGTGTGTCTGTGTTTTCAGATGTTGCTGAAGCAAACATGAAATATGGCTCTCCTGAGAAAAAGTAAGTGTAAATACAAATATAACCAGACTGATTCATGGCCACAAATGATATAAATTTATATAAGACAAAGAAGAAGTGTATTCTGTTCCTGCTGATAGACACCAGTACTAACTAACTAAGCTGCTTGCTTGCAGTTTAAATCAATTTAAACTGGTGCAGCCGTTGCCAGTAAAGGAATCCCCAACTTTCTCTCCCGGAGAGCATTCAGCTTCCAAGCACACGTACTGTGTGTGTGTGTGCGTGCGTGCGTGTGTGTGTGTGTGTGCTGGGGGAGGGTATGATGAGGTAACCAGATGACTGTAAGGAGTTAAATTTACATCCAGTGCGTGAACAGCAGTGTGAACTGAGAGCAAACTGAAGCGTGACTTTACACGGAATGTTGCAGCTGCGTCAAAATCTGTTAAAACCTTAGAAGATGTGGAGCTCATGTTCATGTAACCGTCACGATTTTAGCTCCTTCAGATAATGATAACGTCCACAGAGTGATGAAACATGACTTAACGACATGAACATGCAGTGTGGTAGCGACGTAAGCTCAATTCATGGAAAGAATCAGGTCAAGAATGATCATAAAATGTCAAAAAGCGCATGTGTGCAGTCACTGATCCAGGAAGGTAAGTTTACCTTCAGTGTAAAACTGCTGCTGCTGCAGGTAGCAAACTGTGCGCATCAGTTATAGCAGCCAAAATGATAAAAGTAGCATCTAACTGGTTACACATGCACATTTGATCTTCATTTCTCTCTGCACTGGCTGACAACCAGCTGGTGGACAGAGTGAGGCTTTAGAAACCCAGTCAGATGTATTTGAGGCAACATTACATTCAGCTTACACAGCTTATTATGTAAAGGAATAGTTTGATTATTATATTTTATAGATCTGTAGGAGCTCACTATATATATTCACAACAATGGCACAATTCTAACTGAAATTGTGGACGTGACCATTCATCTGTTGGTTGTTCAGAGTGTATTTATTTTAACCTGGAAAACAACAGCAACTTCCATGTTACACACTGAGGGAAATCTTACAGTCTGACTGGATGCCTGTGTCTACATGCGCCTCTCTTGTGTTTCAGTTAACCGGGTCCTCCTGGTGCTGCTGGTGCTGATGGTGTGCCTCCTCCTGCACAGTACACTGCTCAGAGCCTCCACCCGGCCCAAACACTCAGGTACATCCACGCGGCGTGTTTTAAATCATGCAGGGTTTTATGTTTTGGTCAAATGGTTGATTTTCAAATCATCCAAAATGAAAGAAACAATCTCAACTGATTCCTCCAAGATCACTGGAAGAGCGTCGGCGTCGCCGCGCAAGTTCCCTCCGTCAGAGTGTCAGAGGAGGATAATGTCGTCCCCGTCATCATCTGTGCATCGGAGGAGCGTATGGGCGCAACCATGGCAACCATCAACAGCGTCTTTCGCAACACAGACGCCAGTGTGTTCTTCTACATTGTTACTCTCCGTGATGCTGTGAAACTGACCAGGTGTGTCACGTGTTTCTGCTGGAAACTCCGATGTGAAGCCTGCAGGCGATGTTATGTTTTATACTGTAAATGTGTGGAATCTGTCATTTTTCCAAACACGGTGGAGATGTGTGTGTCTTACTTTCTGTGCATCTTTCCAGGCAGTATGTAGAGAAGACTCAACTGAAACGCATCAAGTATAAGATACTGGAGTTTAACCCCATGGTGCTACGAGGAAAGGTGAGGCCAGATTCCTCTCGACCTGACCTGTTGCATCCGGTGAGTTCTGGCTTCGGTTTTGGTTCACGTATTGATACATTCGGTAAGTTCCGAGAGGTGAAATAACTTTGCTTTTGTTTTACAGCTTAACTTTGTGCGCTTTTACTTACCTCTGCTTGACATCCACCATAAGAGGGTGATATACTTAGACGATGATGTCATCGTGCAGGGTATGTATGTGCCCACAGCGGAAATGAGATACACAGATACACAACACAACACACACACACACACACATGCTATGGATGTAGTTTATATCAAATAATATAAAAGCACAATAATAATCTTATCACAGTAATATTGTGTTGTTACATCATGATATTAGTGATTTATTGCAATGTATATAACAGTGGTGAGAGATATGTAACTACTGAATATGGTAATGCTCCCATAGTGATAACAATACTAACATATAATGTATAAATACTGTATGCAAGGCATTTCTGAATATTTCCTGTATTTTCAAATACGCTGTACGTAGGAAATAAAGTGAAGTAAAATGTTTGTGTTATTTTAACACATATGACATACTGTCATGAATGTCATTTCAGGCGATATCAAGGATCTGTTTGATATCGAACTGAAGCCCGGTCACGCTGCTGCTTTCGCCACTGACTGTGACCTGCCCTCCACCCATGAGATGGTGCGCAGCATCGGCATGCAGGTGGATCATCTCATGACTTTGTGTATTAGCGTGCCAGTGTGAAGAGGCTATGTCTCTTTGGACCATCAGAGAAGTTCATACTGAGCGTAATATCCCCGCAGAGTTCATTTCTTACCTTTTAAGAGATTTGCTAATTGAAATATGGCGTCCTCTCCTCTGAGCTCGTCCCATAGACAACCTACATGGGCTTCCTGGACTACAGGAAACAGGAAGTGAAAGATCTGGGCATCAACCCCGGAGACTGCTCCTTCAACCCGGGAGTGTTTGTGGCAGATATCAGCGAATGGAAGAAACAGAAGATCACCAAACAGCTGGAGAAATGGATGGAGGAGAATTTCAGGTATGTAAAGAGAGCGACAGTTTATGGAAACTTTCGTGATGAAGTTTGCCACATCAAACTCAGAGAGGAAGCTCCGGGGAAATGTCAACATTTTCCAGAGTACTCAGTCTGGTAGAAAACAACCAAGGCAAAGTAGAACTATATGAACATGATATATTTTCTTGACTACAAGACAACAAACTACACACAGTTTTCAGTCCCTCATTGGAGGTTCCTATTTCAAAGTAAAAGCATGTGTTTTATGATGAAAAACCTAGAACTTTGATTCAGTTATCAGTGGTGGTTTATGCTCCCTGACTGCGCATCAGTCTGCTGTCAGATTTGATTCATATTTTTCAACTCAACGAAGATTCAAATTGTTTAATTAACTTTAAGCTAAAAGAGAATCTCACAAACATGACGTGGACTGCTTTGAGAAGTTTTTTTTCTGACACAGCTTTTATTTATGGAAAGTTATTACCATTGAATATTATTGTAACCAGCTGGCAGACTGCAGTGTCTACTCTCTCTTAAGACCAAAACCAACAGTCATATTTCAAGCCAGTGGGAAAAGTGTGAGGAACAACAATGAAAGCAAAGCATGTCGCTGCAGATTGAGCTTCACCAGACTGGCTCCCTGTAGCTGTTTTGTATGTGAATTGATGAATTTGAATAGTCTGATGAATAGTCTGAAATGGATGTCGCTATTTGCAATGATTGCTGTATCTGTCAGTGGCCGTCATGATAACAGTATGCATAATAATATGTTAGTCCGCTACAGGGGAGTTGATGGGTTGGAAAATGGCGGCACATTGGCAAAAGTCCAGTATTGTGCATCACTAAACGCCTTTCTATCTTTGAAGAGTTGTGCAGTTTCTGCCCGATCAGTAACCTTCTTCCTCCTCCCTTCTCCACCAGGCAGAACATATACAGCAGTGCTATGGCAGGAGGCGTGGCGACTCCACCCATGCTCATAGTCTTTCATGACAAATTCACAACACTGGACCCACTGTGGCACGTCAGACACCTGGGTAAGATCATCACTGCTGTTCACATGCAGTTTCATTTCAGTGTCATTCAGTAATAGCATAATAGCAAAAGTTTCTGAGTGACGTGTTAGTGTCAGGTGTAAACGGGGCCATAATATAGAAAAAACTATATATCGTAGCCTCAGTTTAATTTCTTGTGTCCAGGCTGGAGTCCAGATGCCCGGTACTCAGACAACGTCCTACAGGAGGCACATCTGCTGCACTGGAACGGCCCATTTAAACCGTGGAATTACCCCGCAGTTCACATGGATCTGTGGGAGAGGTGGTTCATCCCAGACCCCTCCCGAAAATTCTCCTTGGTACGACCTGAGAGCGACAGCTGAAGTCTGTGGAACATACCATGTTTGAGCCAAAGGGGGGACATGAAGCATGTGAATGTTCAGGACTTACTTGAGCGGTAGAAGGTGTAATTTAAAAGTTTAAAACCTTTGTCGAACATTGTAGGGGAAACTGTGTCTGATACATACACAAAATGTGACTCATCTGTTGGAAGGGACAGGTGACTGTAAAGATATTAAATATTACATGTAGGAAGGTGTTTAAAGGTAAAGTGTGAAGCAGTTTGAAGACATGCATTGTGTAAAGCAAAAAAAAAAAAGGTGTTTCTCTGTTAACCTGAAGTAAATTTTCAGATCTACAATTTTCACATTTTCTCATATTTATTGGGTTTAATGAGTGTACAAACTGTACGATGACTGTGAAAACTAAATAAATAAAGTAATATTTGCAGGACCTGGATCTTGGGGTATGATATAAACAGCCCAGAAGATGAATCCTAATGACTTTGGTAATCTAGCACCACAATGAGCAAAACCCTATTTTCATATTCTTTCCAGAGGTTGAGAAGAAGATCAAACCCTGAAGGAGAGTGAATACTCGACTTGCATTTGTCAGGTGCCCAGAAACACAACTCAAGATCAACGCTAACGTGGGCTTGTGTCTGCTGGATGTGTAAAAAAAAGTTTAAAAAGCTGTGGAGCACTGTGTCTGTCAGCAGTAGTTTTGATGTTCATCTGATTAATGCAGCATTCATTTAATTTATTTTAATTTCATGTGATTCTGCCATGGAGAAATGTCCCCTGTATCGCAGCAGGCTAATCATCAGTGAGTGTTTTTTTCTTCCAGGTCCAAAATACCATCCATGAGACAATCCTGCTGACATTTATTTTAGGAAATGTCTTCCTTGATGTAATATGTAGAGAAAAAAATCATATTGTTTCAAAATGGTGGCACTATGATGGTGTTTAAAGCTGAAGGATGTGATAACATCACGTCTTTAGACTGATAGGTTCAGAAATATATATACATTTACCTCTTTCTAACAAAAAATGACTTCAGCAGTTCAGTATTTAAGTTTTACTTTTCCCAGCCGAAGCAGCGTATGGTCGCCTCACAGCAGGAAGGTTCTGGGTTCGAACCAGCAGGGGCCTATCTGTACCTGGGCTGGGTCCTCTCTGTGTGGGGTTTGCATGTTCTCTGGATTCTCTTCAGGTGCTCCGGTTTCCAACCACAGTCTAAAGCAGGGGTATTCAATTAAAAGTCCCCAAGGTCCGGTTATTACATTTTGCCCAAGTAGAAGGTCCGAGCGAAGGTCATGGCCACATTTTTAAAAAGTGACTAATTGTTTAAGTTTTTACTTAAATGAGCCAATCACAGTGAAGCAGTGACACAGACCTGAAGAACCTGAAGAACTACGACCCACAACCCAAGTCTGACCTGACAGGACGTCTCTGAGTGCCACACCTGATCATGATGTGTTTGTGGACAAACACAGTTCACATGTTTCTGTCCTCTGAATAATGGTCTCATCCTCCTCCCTCTCCTCCTCCTCCTCCTCCCTCTCCTCCTCCTCCTCCTCCCCTCTCCTCCTCCTCCTCCTCCCTCTCCTCCTCCTCCTCCTCCTCCTCCCTCTCCTCCTCCTCCTCCCCCAAACTTCCACACTGCTGGAACACTGTCCAAAAGAAGGTAGAGGCTGACACCTAGTGGTTAAAATTGGTACTGCAGTGGCCAGGTCAGTCACAGTACAAAGAGTGCACAGAAGAGTCCTGTAGTTCAGCCCGGTCCATTTACACCTGATCTGAGCGGGTTCAGTCTCGGTTCAGACCTGGTTCAGTCTCGGTTCAGACTGTGTGACAGGCTGTTTGGTTCATCAGTGCTGCCTCTGTTCACAAACATCAGGAGCTCAAACCTGAAGCCTTCGCTGCACTCTGACAGCTCCACCAGCTCCTCCATTCTCCAGCTCCTCCAGCTCCACCAGCTCCACCAGCTCCTCCAGCTCCTCCAGCTCCACCAGCTCCTCCAGCTCCACCAGCTCCTCCAGCTCCTCCAGCTCCACCAGCTCCTCCAGCTCCACCAGCTCCTCCAGCTCCTCCAGCTCCACCAGCTCCTCCATTCTCCAGCTCCTCCAGCTCCACCAGCTCCTCCAGCTCCACCAGCTCCACCAGCTCCTCCAGCTCCACCAGCTCCTCCAGCTCCACCAGCTCCACCAGCTCCTCCAGCTCCACCAGCTCCTCCAGCTCCACCCGGATAAAAATAGTAAATCTGCCACTTCTCCTGGTGTGCATGAAGAGTTTGACTGATGAAGCGTGTTCTCGGCTGAATGTGGATCAGGAGGACGGTGAAACTTTTTGTCTTGAGCCCTGAAGGAGAATTCAGGAAACATCCTGACAGCAGACGTCATGTGACGATCACATGACCAAACCTGCTTTTATTTTTGTTTGCCTTCGTCTTCTGTCCACTCAGGTTGATCTGAGGAACACGACCAAACGTGAATACAGAAAACAGAGTGGACGCTGCATCACCTTCACTTCTGCTCAGTGCTGCTCTGAGCGGGATTTGAACTCACGACTTCTGGATTAAAAAGGAAGTTGGTGCCATGAGCTTAACCCACTGGACCAGTGAAGCTGCAGGAGGCCATGAGGAGCAGTGAAGCTGCAGGAGGCCATGAGGAGCAGCTTCAGTGGACCATGTGGTCCAAAAAGACATGGAGACGTGGTTTTCCTTCTCCATGATGAGACAGACAAAGTGAAGAACAGAAATGTTCTTCAGCAGCTCTATCAGGACTGATGGAGGAGAATCTTCAGCATGATTCCTCCCCTCAGTCTGATCCTGGATCTTCTGCTTTATCGGTACTGAAGATGGTCCAGTGGGGAAGGATGCCGACCGTCAACGTGGAGACGTGGGATCGAGCCCCGGCTCAACCTGAGGTATGCAAAAACTCAAACACAAACCTAAAACTAAAACTCAAAAACCAAACAAACAAACCAAACAAACCCGTCCGTTGCGTTGCGTTGCGTTCATTTCTCGTCGTGAATTTCCGTCAAATTTCTCCGATTTCAACACGGACGAGCATCGAGGGAACAACGAACAGGTGAGTCACAGGTAAGTCAAGCTAGCTGGCTGGAAGCGAGCTAGCTTGGTTCAAATTATTTTTTAAGTGTTGTGAATATTTCACATGTGAGTCATCCACTCTGTGTTTCACTGGTTTGATTTTAAGCAGGGGTATTCAATTAAAAGTCCCCAAGGTCCGGTTATTACATTTACAAGTAGAAGGTCCGAGCGAAAGTCATGGCCACATTTTAAAAAAGTAACTAATTGTTTAAGTTTTTACTTAAGTTGCGAGATATTAGACACATATTCAATCTCTTATCATAAATAAAAGTAGTTCCCACTTTGAATCAATGTCAAGGTCTCGGAACAAATTAAGCAAACAGGCTTGGAGCTGCCAGCAGGGAGAATGAACAGATATTTAGTTGTCCATTCATCATTAAAACAATGATTTTCAGTATCTACTTTCCTCTTTTTAGAACAAGCCATGTCTGCGTTCAGCCTTGCTCTCCCTGCAGGGTGTCCTTGGCTACCGGCACGAGTTTACCGGATTGACTATAGTAGCAGCGCCCGCGGTAAATTTCTATGTGCGCTCAAAACCGCTCTATGGGGAAAACACTACTTATTTCGCCAGTGGTCGCGGTCCGGACAGAGCCATTTCCCGGTCCGGATCCGGACCAGAGTCCGCTAATCCGTGATGCCCGGTCTAAAGACATGCAGGTTATGTGCACGCCCAACGATACAAATGTCCCTGTCTCCACCGCGACCCTGCAAAGGATTAAGTTATGGATGAGTGAAGTCATGGAAAGAGTAGGATTAACTCAGGAGTCAGGACTAACTGAGTGAGAATGAAACAAAGAAAGGAGCTGCAGGGGAGCAGAGCTCCATGACACTCAGCTGACAGCGTGGAGCAGATGGATGTGTGTCAGGTGGTGTGCTCGCACAAAAATGCAACAAATGCGCATCCGTGCAATAAAATCAGTACATCGACACAGGTCTGAGTAGCTGTACAGACACTGTAAGTAAAGACTTTTCATATCTGAATGAAGTGTACAAGCTGAGAGTCTCCATCATGGCCACCAGAGGGCGGGACAGCCCTGGAAGTGCCTTTAAAAGATCTGCAGAGCTGCCCGTCTCAGAAATGTTCTGCATCAGCTGCAGATTGTTCTTAAAAGATAACTTTTCTGTTCTTCTGTCTTTAAGAGCTCAGTGGCTAAAAGTAACCACACAGATCAGACAGAGGAAGATCCCCCTCTGAATGGACAACAGGTCAGAGAACACACACATTACCTCAGGACAGCATCTAGTAATAAGTACCAATCTATATTCTTACAAGATTGTTTTTAGCTTCTAATAACTGTTGTTTCTGTGTTTTGGGTGTGTTTTCTCCGCAGTGTGTGGATCTCTCTAAGGTGTGATTCTGGATCTGATTCGACAGTTAACTTGACCAGACACGCCTGTCGAAATCAAAGGTCACTTTTCATTCCAGGTGTGAAGATGTGAAATGAAATCCGTCCATCTCACGGTAAAGTCACCGTAATCACATCTAAGCCTGAAGGATTAGCAGCTAACCTGCATGAAGAGGTGGATCAACACTGGGAAGAGGAGGAGTGTTGCACAGTCGTGATTTACAGTAAATGAAAGTGACTGAAGTCTCTGTGTCTCAACAAACAACTTCATGCCTTCAGGTCAACAGTACAGCAGAACCTCTGAGTGCAACCAGGGATGTGTGTTAAACAATAATCAAAGGGTATTAACGGGGAAGAGGAAATGCTCACACAACAACAATGGTAAAAAAAAAAAAAAGCCTGACATGGTAGTTTTTCTCAGGGTCAGGGCGCTGTGAGGTGACCTACATTGGTTGTCTTCCAAGACACAGCAGGTGATTTCCTTTTCAATTGTTGGGTCTTCTATAGATGTGCTGCCTCACTTCAGTTGCCTGTTTGATCTTTGGTCCTTTTCAAGACACAATAGTGCCCAATAATACTGAATTATTGTCCAGTCATAGTTTTTTTAAAGATTTTTTTTTTGCCTTTTCAAACTTTATTGTATAGAGACAGTTGAAGAGTGACAGGAATGTCGGGAGAGAGAGATGGGGAATGACATGCAGCAAAGGGCTGCAAGTCGGATTCAAACCCTTGGCCACCGCAGCAAGGACCAAGTCTTTGTACATGAGGCTAACCGACACCCCTTGTCCAATCATAGTTTAAATATTCCAGGGACCATAACTACTTGTTTCAACACAACTTGTGCTGATATTGTAACACTGTCTCTTAATTCAGTGTTCACTTTTACTTTTGTTCTTGGTGTGTAGACATGGCAGCCGCCTCTCTGAACAGATTCAGTCACCGTACCATGTGGACACAATGTCTGCACTGGAAAATAAATGTCCCATGTCTAGGAAGACAGATGTTCTAAGCTTTCTGGGATCTCTAGAGTCATCCTGTACTAAGTCAGATCAAAAGCTCCGTCGTGTTGATTCTCTAGAAAAAAGACATATAAGAAATCAAGCAGAGCAGGACAAGCAGAGGCCGAGATCCAGTGTGCTGAAAGAAGTCTGACTCAGCTCATTGAAGAGAAACAGAAAGCAACAGAGAAACAGGCTGAAGGATTCATCACTGATGAGCAGATGATGATACGTGCTGAGGTGGAACAGCTCTCACACAGTGGAAAGCACCTCCAGCTCCTCGAAAGCTCTAACACTCCACCCACAAATCAAATGAATGGACATAGTTCACTTTTCATAACAGGGGAGATGGAGAGGTTGTGGGTTCAAGTTGAGTGTCCAGCAGTGTGCAGTGATGTGATTCTGAATCCTGATACAGCAAATAGCATCTCATCCTGTCTGATGGTGGAAAACAAGTCAATCAGGTGATGAAAGATTTTACAGTTACTCTGTCCTAAAGAAGCAGCAAGGAATATTTTAGAGGTTATCAACAGATTGAGGTACATCACACAGACCTCTGAGAAGAGCAGATGATCTGTACGTTTGATCCAAGTTCTTGGATTATCAGACCACCTCTTTTTGACGTCAAACCCCAGAATGTGCGGGAATTTGTGAAATTGTGGAAGAAACTCTACCCATATTTGTTCATCATTATAAAGGATCATAAAAAATAAAGAACCAGTTATCTTGTTGGACTGTTGTTCCTGTGATTGTGCAGCGACATTGCTACATTCATATTCTTGATTTTTGATCAGCAAGAAGGTTCCTGGGCCTTTCTGTGTATTCCTGCTGCTACCTAGATGCTTAACTGGTGACCCGTAGGTGTGAATATAAGTGTGGCTGTATGGGTGTATGCCGCCTTTCTCCCAGTGCGTCCTCTGCGGCTCTGATAGGGAAATGTAAATTGGCGATAAAGTGAGTCAGTAAAATAATCCCGTTCATCCTCAGTGTACCTTGTACCTTGTTCTGAGTGAGAGTAATTATTGAAATATGTGTGTACGGTCAGTCTGCTACTTTGTGTCAGTCGAAGAAATTCTTTCTGTGTGACGTCACAGATTATGGTCTTATTATGTAACTCCTTGTTAAAGATGCTAAATTCTCTGTATGCAGTGCTGTGACTGGTATGTACACAGAGCTACAAATTACAGTATATGCCCATTTTCAGATGTATTTCAAATGATGGCATGCTCAATATCACATCATTCAAACATTTATTGCTCGTTGGTTGTGGGATGGGATGTTCTCTCTTGTTGTGTTCACTATTTCAGGAATCATGTTTGCGTCATGCGTCAAACTGGTCTAATCATCCATCTACCAACTGGGTTTAAGGTCGCAGGTTCTTAGCTGTGTGTGTGTGTGTGTGTGTGTGTGTGTGTGTGTGTGTGTGTGTGTGTGTGTGTGTGTGTGTGTGTGTGTGTGTGTGTGTGTGTGTGCGTGTGTGTGTGTGTGTGATTTTAAAGTATCACTCTCTTCAACACTCCCTTGAACCTGATGAAAATTTCTGTGACGTTGGGAGGTGGTGGTGAACGCATCAGAGTCGCTCATGTGTGTCGTTTCACGTCAACAGGAGGTCAGAGTTCAAGTTCAGGTTGTTGTGGAGTTGTTGGGTGATTAAACAGCGCTTTGGCACGATGCCAGAGCCTGACAGTTATGAACATTACGGACCATCCCAAAGGAAATTGATTGGGCACTAAACTAAACATCCGCACTGTCGAACGATTAAAAACATTTAGTAAAAACAGGACTGTTTCACAGCACAAAATGGCTGCTCTACATCTGCTGACAAAACTAACCAATGCCATGAACCTCATGTTTACTCCACCAGCTCCTGACTATTCAGGCTCAGTTTCTCTTGCACAGTTCCATGGATGCATGAATGGTGATGTTTCTGTCAATGCCTATGGAAATGTCTCAGGGGGACAGCTTTAGGGAACGTAGGACCACCATGAATGGAATAAGAAATGATGCTATAGTCACATTTTATAGTTTACAAGAGAGACCTGAGTGCAGCAAAAACAAGTGATCACATACAAATGTTTAAACAGTTTAAATTCAAAGAGGTATAAAAAAAGAAGAGTCAAGAGTGAACAAATTTTGATTTGAATTTGATAACAGTGGTCTGAGGCAGCGTCAGTGGAAAGCAATAAAAGTGTGTCATGGTCATCTTCTAATTGCTACTGCGAACCTGCCTACTTTTTCATATAGTCCACAGTTATGAGTCCAATATCTGTCTTCTGTCTTCTGAAATGCATGTTTCTACAGAGAACTACATCAAGTTGTTTTGGAATGAGCAGCACGAGAGGATGGGACATCTCCAGAGCACAGACATGATGACCACAGTGCTTTTCCTGTTATTATTCTGATAGAAGAAACCACATTTTATTTTTACTTACCTGCTGTTAACATCTGAACTTTCTCATGGTAATCTACTACTTTACATAAAGTCATCATGGTCTTGTGAAATTCAGAAAATGAAATTCAATTCATTACATCGAACCTTGTAGTCCCCCCTTTGGGTTCTAATGCGGTTGTAATGACACACCTTGCCAAAACAATATAACAGTTTACACCACAGCTCAGCCTCACAGCATTAGACGGCAGTCAGGACCTCTTAGAGGAAGTTTATCCTTGCAACCGTCTCCAAGTGCTTGCTCATGGTGGGAACTGTTAGGTCTCTGTAAATAATTTTAAGGAGAGTACAGTTTAGACCTGCTCTAAACTTCTGTTTATAGCTTCAGTTATGATTTGACTTTGTATAAATAAAACTGAATTGAAAATTGAAATTCCAGACAGAGTGTAAAAGTGTCTTTTTGTAACTGCTTAGTCAACTTTCCACCCTGAGGCTCAATCGGGTAGGACAGCCGTAAACAAAAAGAGCCGCAGTTGTGTGCCAGTGTCAATACAAGAAATTATAAGACACACATGAGTGCAGACATGCAGAGAATGGATAAAATCACTACAAATAAAAAAAAGCAAACAAAGAGGTCCATCAATAGTCTGTGTGAGTCATGAAATGATTTAACCAAATCTGTTTTATTTCCTCTTTCCATTCTGTGAATAAATGTATCATTTAAATTTTGACAATGTTTGACTGCTTCTTTGTTATGCAGCAGAGCCAAACATATTCTAATAATTATCTGACATACTTTTTTGACATACTTTTACTCTTATATCTTGTCAATATTTTTCATAAATTGAAACTGAATGTTCTTGTTACTGTTCGCCCTCACCATCAGTCATTTATATAAACTCTTAAGAGTCCTGTCAAAAATTATCTTTTGCACTTTGGTCAGAACTTTTCAGAATAAAAGTTCTTAAGGCTTGCTGTAAAAAACAAACTATATTATCCCTATTCTTACACTTTTATTTTGGAGGTAAACTTTCTCAAGAGAAAGGGAATCTGTGGTTGACTGGAGACCCCCCAGACCCCAGTCTCTGTGTGTGTGTGTGTGTATATGTGTATATATATATATACACAAAAATAGTTAGTATGTATATTGCCATGAACTGTAATATGATGAAAAATATGATTATTACCATTTTAAAAGCAGGAAAATGTGAAGAAAAAGTTGAAAACATTTGATAGATGATAATAAAACAGTGTTTGTGTTTTATAGTCACCATAGAAACAGCAGAGAGTCCAGTCATCCAGGTCTTGTGTTAATAACTTGTGTGAGAAGGCTGTGCCCGGTGAGGAGACTATGTGTGAGACGGCACGTATGCTTTTCACAGCTGGCAGACAGGACAGGAGGAGCACAGAGAAGGAGAGGGAGTGTGTGTGTGTGTGTGTGTGTGTGTGTGTGTGTGTGTGTGTGTGTGTGTGTGTGTGTGTGTGTGTGTGTGTGTGTGTGTGTGTGTGTGTGTGTGTGTGTGTCTGGATGTAGGTGATACATTAGTTGCAAGCTGGAGGTTATAGATAATACTGTCACGTTTAAATTTTAAAGAAACCTTGTATATCCTTGTGTATCTACATATGAACCTGTGTGTACGTGGGTTAGGTGTGTGTGTGTGTGTGTGTGTGTGTAGGGGGCGTGGGGTAGGACATGGGTGTGTACGTGTGTGTGGAGCATGGTGTGGAGTCACGTTTATCTTTGCATCACGGACACAGCAGACTGTGTGATGTCACTGGCTGTCTGACAGGTTTTCCACAGATTAGTTTCCTGAGCTCGGTCCACGTCTGAATGAATCCAATGAATTTCCAGTATTTGAACTCATCATCAGTGTGGTCATATTCTAGACATTTCTACTGTCTGGACACACTGTATCTCCTCTGTGCCATAGAGCTTCATCGTTGCCTATCTATTTCTTTTAAATTGTTTATATATATATATATATATATTTCCATTCTGAAGTGATTGTGTTTGAAGTTGGATTAGGGTTATGAAGGAAAATATGACACCACGGTCTGTGGACGTTCTCAGCCATCCAGCTCATCTTTCTTCCGGAAGGGTTAAATCTGGGGCAATGGACTGTGTTCTAAATCCGTGAAGACATTCTTCCCATCATCCAAGAAGAGCAGCAATTCACACTTGCCCTCATGTGACTCCAACAACCATTGACCACACTAGACCTCAGGTGACCTGAATGACTGCTCTTTATGCCAGACCTCATGTGACTCTGATGACATCAATGAGCATTAACGAAGCAGGTGGAAGCTATGGACGGGTCTACGATCCTGCCCAGGCAAAATACTTGGATCTCTGCACCAGTCAGTCAGAAGTGAAGAAGCTTCTTGGATGAGAGGTGTAAGGCGTTCACGGATCTACAGTATAGTCCAGTTGCCCCAGATTGAACGCTTCTTGAAAACTCCACCGTATCATATATATCATATATATGTAGTACATATCTGTCCCTAAATTTGTTAGGCCTAGGTTTGTGTTAAAAGTTAGTCACAGTTAGGTTCATGTTCATGGTTAGGGCTTTAATTTAAGTGCAATGTAAGCAGTTGAAACGTGACCTCAAACAGGCTGTCCCTCTGAAGTCTGAGCTTCGGTTTCAGTTTGTTTTGTTTTTTTCACTTTTTTATGCACAAATTCTGAAGTGATTTCATAGTGGAAGAATCCGGAGCGTTCCCGGAGAAAACCACAGCAGAGGGGAAAACGCAGGTGAAAATGTGTGAAGAATGTATGAAACATATCACATCATCATATCATATTTCAGCTCTCCATGGCTTGAGATGTTCAGTTCTTAAATTTGTTAGGGTTAGGGTTTTGGTCATAGTAAGGGCAATGGTCATGATTAGGGCTATGGACATGGGTAAGGTTATGATCAGGTGAAATTGAAGCATTTGAAACATAACCACCAAGATGTCCTCACTCTGCAGTCCAAGCTCCCGAACTTTGTGGTTACATTTTTTTTGCTCTTGTTCTGGACTTAACGGCATTACTGGCATTTCAGCTACGCTTACGCACCACATCACTGTTGTGCCAATCATAAGTTAAAGCTCACCCTCAAATAAGTAATATTGCAATTATGTAACAATTACCAACATAAATGGAATATATAATCAGAAGATATTCATATTTTTATTCTTCTCAAAATGTTCTTTGCTCACCGTTTCCGTTCTGATATCAGATTCCATGGAAATACATGAGGTCTGATTACTACCTGGAAAACATCAGTCACAGGAGTGGACTGAGACGCTTTTTAGTCCCCTCAAAGCTTCACATGATCAAAGAGTTTCCTAAACTGAATAAATACCACACATATAAACACTAAACTGAATAAATACCACACATATAAACACTAAACTGAATAAATACCACACATATAAACACTAAACTGAATAAATACCACACATATAAACACTAAACTGAATAAATACCACACATATAAACACTAAACTGAATAAATACTGCAAATATAAACATTAAACTGAATAAATACCAAACTGTAGGCCAATGCTGCATAATTATTTGCTATACATTAATAATGACTATGTTAATTGGTGACTGATTAGTGACTCATATACTAGCTCCAGGGTGTGCCTGAAACATACAGCCATGGATGTTATGTAATCTTTATTTTGCTAAGCCATATAACAAAAGATTCATGTCTTCAGTGGAAACCAGACAAGGGTGGAAAATATCATATGTCAGTATGATAGATGGACTTACACATAGTAGGTTTTGGTCTTTTAATGGAATATGCTGACAATAAGAAAAATATAGAATTAGGCCAGGCTCATCTGCATACCGAAACTTCATGTTCTTCCAAACATATTTCCTTGCCTTTCCCTCACAGTATACATTCTCTCATAGCTTCCATATATTAAGTTATGTAATAAAGCTATTTTTGCAGCCTGTAATATACAACCGTAGAACGATTCCCTCTGACCCTGAAAACCTGTGAACCTACAGGCTGTCTAAATTTACACCATGCTATTACAGTCAATCAGTGTACAGCTGCAGAGATGTGGGGCAGCCTCTCAGAGCACTATGTTTGCCAGAACATGTGATTGCAGTGTCATGTCTAGTTTTCTCTAACATGAGCTGTCCTTGTATCCCACGTTTTGCTCTTACCCACATATGCAAGTTCAAAAACAGTGATGGCTGGACGTAAATGATGTTTCAGTGCATGCCTCGTTATAACAAACCATTTTGTTCTCTCTCTGTAGACATTCAAAGTAAATGAAAAATGACATGAGGAGTCACTGCGTTCTTGTTTGTGTGTACTTTTTTGTTTGAAGTTGAACTCTGGCGTACTTTGTAGGTGTGCAAGGCTTTGCATGGATCAGTATACAGTAATTGCACCGTGGTTTGCCAAGGACGCTGTCTCTTTTCAAATCCTTGCTCAAGCTCCTCTGCTTAGGTACAGTAACACATTCTTGCTCAAGACAGTGACTCACTGCGATATTCTTGTCTCAGCAAAAACCACCTAACAGCAGATAACTCCACAATGTGATTCCTGAGAGCAGAATCAGAATTTAACTGGGCCAAAGGGCAAAAAGGATGATAGTTGCTAAAAGAAGAAGATTTTCTGAATCCTTTTTTCACTACGGCCTAAAATACAACCAAACACACAAAAGGCTTATAGACATATGGTGGAGTGATGACCTTAGCAGTGCCCAGGAGGTGAAACTGGCACCTTTCCAGCTACCCGTCCACACCTCATACTGTAGACCAAGCTCAACTTGAATCAGCCACCCTGCGGTTCCCAAATCAGATCGCTGCTGCCACCTCTATAAATTTAGCTTGGCTACGACTGTTGACATTTTTCATTGTGTTATCATGCAGTCAAACAAGTAAATTGTAGCAGTGGAAAATGTTTAACTTAGCTTATCTAAGCTAAACCATGGACAGTATAAAACATGGATGTATGGGCAAAGACATGGAGTGTGGTTGGAGGCGAAGTGGGCTAAATGAAGCTTGGCTGCTCAAACAAGCCACCTGTAATGCTACCTACCTGTTGATCAAAGCAGCCATGCCATAATGCCATAATGCCATAATCCTGTATAACTTTAAGCTTTAATATAAAAAATAAAAATAAAAATTCACCCTCAGTACGGTTGTCATGAACGGGAAATTAGCCATAGAGACCAAAACTGTTTTTTGTACCAGGCTGTAAACATGTTTATTTCTGCTGTTAAGTTGGACATTTTAACATGGGGACTTATGGAGACTGACTCACTTCTGGAGCCAGTCTTGAGAGTGGACGTTTGAGGAACTGCAGTTTTTGGCACTTCATGTTGGCTTCGCTTCACAGGTACTTACCCCCCCAAATCCACCAGCGTCTATGCCGTGGTTGCCGCAGCGATACGCAGCCATTCTAGTGTCAATGTTTCAAACCCCACCGGCTCTCTTGCGGTCCACTTCTGTAACACTCCTGTAACACAGTTTGAATTCACATGCAGGATGGAACAAGCTGCGAAGGTGACAGACCCCCTTGAGCTTGACTAGAAACAAAGAGCAATGTTGACTGTGTGTTTTGTGGATTACTTAGCTCTAGCTAACTCAACTCACAAGTTAGCTTGGAGGCGATTATCTTAGCTTTGCATAAAGAATGGAAGTGGGCAAAAATGCTTGCCTGGCTCTGTCCAAAGAAACTTACCATCAACTAACACATTAATACATTACATAGAAACAATAAGCCATTAGAAAGTAAACAAAAGTTTAAAAGCCAGCTTATAGTTTAAGGCCTCCCTCTGTTATTTCAATGAGGCTGTGCAACACAAAAGGATCGGATGAAGGTAAGACAGCACGGAGAAGCTCACAGGCATCCTGGGAGTGAATAAAATAAATGCAGCTTTCTGCAGGGCAAATTTTCAGTCATATCGTTTCTCTCACTATACAGTTTTTAATTGATTGTAAATTAATTGCGCTAAAACTCATTTTACAAAAGGGTCCCAAAAGGAACATTAATTCTTCAAATGCCATCTTCATGCATGAATAAAAAAACTTTCTGCATTGCTAAATTGTTTCTATAAAGTTAGGGAGTAAATGTGCTTTTGTAATTAAGATGAGCTAATCATTAAAAATGGAAAACAGCTTTTGACAATGTAATCTTTGGGTTTCTGGGATTGTTTTGTGGCTCTTACTGTAACCAGTGTAATGTTTAAATATTTCTCACACTGCTACAATGGAGTCAGATAACAGAAATTTGTTCATACAAACAGACAGAGCTTTGTTTTGACTGTTCATACATCGACTGTAAGAAAGGTAGATTAAAGGTAGACCTGAATGCACTGCAGCCATACTTGCTTCACTATCATTTTTATAATAATATTATTATTATTATATAATTAATGAATTCTGGGGAATGTAGGAAAGCATTGGCTGAAGGGGACAGTGAACTACAACAGGCAGGTTGAGAGAAAGTAGGCTGACCATGTTAGATCCTATTTTAGATGCTAGAGTCAACATGATAGTTTAGCTGAAGGTGGAGTATTTCTTAGAACTACACAAACTACACAAGTGGTACAAGAAACACAGTATGGCAGTAATAGCTAGAGCAGAGCAGCCCAAAAACCTTGAAACCAATCTCTAGTTATCTACCTGATCCTTTGCTATCTCAGTGTTACAGCCCAAACTGTTGTCAGCTGACAGATAACCCCTGCGCAAACTCTTCTGTATAATCACTCTGAGCAAGTCACTGATACTTCTTTTACAGGCAACATATCAAATCAGAGCTGACTGACTGACAAGCTACAGTCTTAGCAAAGTCAAGGTTCATTCCTTTAATTTCAAATAAAGATAAATATTTGTCACGTCTGCCAGAGCCATGCGAGAAATCATCAGCATAGAGATTGACTGGGTTTGTTTTTAGCCTAGCTTAGTAGAGAGAGCAAAGGAAACTACTAGCCCAGCTTTGTTCCAAAATATATTTCCACACGTCCTCAGTTGTCACTTTGCACGTGGCGTGTATGACGTTGGTCCAGCTCAGTTCATGCTTACCGTAGCTGACAAAGCAATCTGCTGTTTCACTTCTCATAAGTCACTCTCACTTGGCTATCAGCTGCATTTCAGCAGTGTCAAATACATGTGCCTTTCACCTTAACAGGTGTTTCAGTCTGAAGTATGTGACTGGGTATGTGTTGGAGATACAGTCTATCAGTGTGTTAGTTACATAAAAGCTGGCCCGAGTTGCGTCGCGTGCTGGAATGTAAATGTTATGACAGTGAGCGTCTGTAAACAGGTACATGAGGTGAGGACAGTATCTGCCTTCTGTCTGTTTATCACACTCACATGAATGGACAGTGTCTAGTGTGAAATCATATGACACAATCGTCTGGTTATCCTTCCATTAATATAAAAAATAGACTGATTAGAAAAAAGAGAATAAATAGTTCTGCAAATGGAAGAAATTGATAAAAACAGACTGACATCATCTGGTTCAAGTTCAAGTTCAAGAATTATGACCCTGTTCTTAAGCGCTTTCTGTGCTTTTTATTACCTCTTTAATTATTTATTTACTCGTATGGCCTACAAATTACATTTGCGTCAGTCTTTGTTTCCAGCTGCAGAACAGCTGTTTTCAGCATTAACCCACATTAACCCACCCAACTTCAAATGAGAAAGTTAGGAACTATCTGAAGAACACGCTCATATAGTTTAAGTCCAAAATACTTGTTTTAGGAGTTGGTGAATCCAAACCAGACCAGAAACTGATAATTGGACATAGAAAAGTCATCAAACTCGAAATCAGTGCTAATGTATGTCCATGTCTGCTGGATGGGTAAAAGTGTCTAACTGATTGCTAGCATATTAGCTCTAAGAACTAAAGTGCTAATATCTTTGTAGTCATTTTTTTTTCTTAGACCTACTTTGGGCACTATAAGCTCTAAGAACAAACAGTTAGCAAACAGCTACCTGCTTATCATCCAGGAAGGCACAGTACAACATTCATTGTGTTTGTGTCCACTTGTTGAATGGAACTCCAATATTCACTCTCCTTTTAGCTCCGTTTTTGGTATCCACCAAGGCCCGTGAAAGAAATTTGTCTCTGGTGTGATTTTTTGGTGTTGAGCAAGTGGAAGACACAGAGTTTATCGGAGCTTTTTCCCTGAAAAGAGCTGCTGCATTATCAGTGATAAGGGCAATGAGGGTGAAACCAAAACAATGAGCTGAAAGAGGCTAAAATACTCTTCAGGGCAGCTGCAGAGTAAGTGATATTATTGCGAGTGACCCCTTTCATGTTATATTTGACAAGAGCAGACAGTAACCTGGATGGATTTTGTTTGTAGCATCCATCTACTGAATGTGAAAACTGAAGGATAAAGACCTCCCAGCTTGTACTAGGTGTACCTGTAATGGCCACAGAGCTTGTGCCGCTCTTTTATGTCAGTGTCACATCTCTTATTTATACTGAGTATACTCTGCGGCTGTGGGCTTGCATTCCACTGAACGATGTGGAACATTTACTGCTCTACAGTTTGTGCAGATCTGCCATGCATAAAATGTTTCGCTTTTTTTTCCATTAGGCAACATGAACCAGATCTGGCCTCCTGTGAGTTTCCACTAGAAATCATTGCAATAAGTCATCTATCTCCAGTCACTTGACCTGACCAACACTTCAGTTAGTGGTTTACAGCGTAGACACAATGTGATTCAGAGTCTTAAGATGATTTCTCTGTTGTTTTTTTTTACCACTTGGAGGATGTTAGGTATTTTGCTGGTCTAGAATCTGCCATGAAGTTATCAGCCTATCATTATACATGACTCTCAGACTACGAGTCACCTAAAAGCCAGCCTAAACGGTAAATGTAAAGTCATTCACTGGTATGTGACACAGTTTGTGGCTGCCTGACATACATTAGCTGGAGGCAGGACAATATGACATAATTTATGCTGGCTGACTTTTTGGTATTTGTTATTTATATAGTGATAAAAACGTAATAGCAAAGTGATAACAGAAAGGCACGGGACGAAATATAAACAGTTTTGAGAACCTGAACCATCTTGAGTGACGCAGCATTGCCCTTCAGATAAAAAAGAATGGTCAAAATTGATACAACAGAACAGAGATAGCTGAGTTTCGGTTTCTACCATAGCGAAATACCAGATCCTAATGCAGCTCAGTAACTTCTTAGTTACCTACCAACATTTGGAAGCTCCATCAATGTGTAAAAGCAGTTTTAGGCCTATTGGATTGGCAAAGGGTGTTCTTATAGTTGTTTTAAACTGACTAGTTATTGAGATGTTAATATTAATAAGTTAATAATTTATCTATGTACATCAAACAATAAATTAAATGGCTGCAAAAACTTAAGCACTCTTGATACCTATGAAATGTATACCCAGTCTTGTGTGTCCCTATGAGGAACTACGGGCGTAACAAGAAGAAATAGCCCTCATGCCAAGTGTTTTGTGGATTAACTCACATAATTCACAAGAGATACGTTAGCTTGGGGGTGCTTAGCATAGCTTAGCTCACCTGAGAACAAAATGTGAGCTTGGCTCTGTCCACAGAAGCCTATCATCAATTAACACGTTGTGTCTCTTTTATCTAATTGGTACACAAACAGAAATGTAGAAACAACAAGCTATGCTAGCTGTTTGCTTCTGCTTTCAGTCTTTATACATTTAAGTTTAGCACCTCCTGGCTTTAGCACCGTGATTAGCACACAAACATCAGGATGGTATGGAACACGAGTTAACACATTATTTCTTAAAACATTTATGTTCTATTGTATTCAAGATGTGTTAAGTGTAGTTTCAGGCAATATGCTCTGCAACTCCATAAAAACACATAGTGTTACTGATCTTTCTGGTTCAACCCAAACCCTGAAAAACAGTTCCAGACCATTATCTCTTCTCAAGATCACCAAGTTTCCAAAGCATTTTATTTCAGGCTGTATTTAAGGGGAAACGATACGCGTGTTGAAAGTGTTTCATTCAGCCTGTGTATACTGTACTGATGGATGGTATATTATGGTCAGAAACTGTATAAATAGAAAGAGATATACTGTATTATGAATATATATGAATTCCCCTTGTCCTTCCTCTATCCTGTCCTTTACCTCATGAGAAATTAACCAATAGCTTGTCTGCTGTTGACCAAACCTCCTGTCACTCATTAACTCTGTCAGGTCATACGACCTTTAATGCTAACGTGGCTGCTGTCAGATCACACCATTTATCCGTTTCTTAATCTTTCATCCCCGGCCCCCTATCAGATTTGTTAGTTTTGTCGTGCAATGACATGTAATGATTGACTTCTCTGGGGACTGTTGGGTCAGAACAGTTTGATCCAGGGCACAGGAACATAAATATATATACTGAATAGTATTTTTTACATTTTTTGTGTATATTTAGGCTTTTTTTGCCATTTGCCTTTTTCAAGCTATTATTTGACACTGAAGAAGTGACGGAGAGAGATGGGGGATGACATGCAGCAAAGGGCCACAAGTCGGATTCAAACCCTGGGCCACTGCGGCAAGGACCGAGTCTTTGTACATGGGGCTGATGCTCTACCAACCGGGCTAACTAACGTTCCAAATTTAGGCATTTTAATCCTTGTGCGCTTCTATCATGTTTGTCTTTATGTCCTTTAGGGATGCACACACACGCACACACACACACACACACACACACACTGAAATTATACTCCAGCATCATACTACAGTATAGTTCTTTATTTTACAGAGAGAAGCACATTATCAAACAGCAACATTTAAACTACAGTTTAGACTTCCTCTCCTGCCATGTTGAAGGAACAGTGGAAAAGATAAATAGTCTTTGGTGACATACAGATATACAGATATAACATACAAAGATAACTTAAATACATTACTTTCTTTAAATAGTTTGGCTAAATATATATATAAATTTATATATTCACAGGTGCGCACGATGTTCAGTCATCCTGACGTCACATGGAGTGCACTGACATCTTCAGACAATCTCAAATTCAACATTTACAAAGGAAACCTCGTCCAACTTTCACAAGTTCATCATAACGTGAGAAATTCAAGAAACTATCGACACACGTGTTCACGTTAAAGTGCTTTCCTGTGACCCTAAAGGAGATCATGTGACTTTCAAATGGAAAATCAGCAACAAAAAAAAACCAAACAAAAAAACTACTGCATCTACTGTATCTTACAAAACTAACAGAAATATTTCATACGCAATAACTATGCACTGTCTGCACTTTCTGTTTGCAATAGAGAGCCGTGAAAGCTCTGGGTGTTTCTACGGGGAGGTATTAGCGGTCGTGCACAGTTTGCTCGCACAACTCGACTTGACGCAACGTCTGATGTCACAAAAACATACTGCGCAAAAGAAAATAGAGCACAATGGTCCGGAGCACAGATCAAACACAGGAGATAAGTGTCCCGATAGGCTACGTACCGCAGCTCAAACACACTCACACACACACACACACATATCGCTTGTGTGTGTGAAAACATTTTATAAAGCAGAGAGATCCACCCGGGTTTTAGAGCGTTTGAAAAGCCTTTTAATGATCCGTCACGAGACATTGATTAGCTCCATTACAGCAGAGAGAATGGCATGTTTCACCTCAGCAAGCCTTTGAACAGATTAGATTTAAGACTAAAGAACCACTGATTATTACCCTGTGACCTCCAGGCCCCCATGATCATAGACAGAAGGGAGAAGACAGCCACGACGGGGCTGAGACACTAAATATAAAAAGTAACTGTTGATGAATAAAAACAAGGCTGAAGACACAAAGTAACATGAGATAGAAGACACAGGTGGAGATATAAAACAATACATTATTATATGATATAAGTCACATCCCGTAAAGTCATTTGATTTGTCAAGTATTGCCAGGTATTTGGTGAATATAAACTGTTAGACTTTTAGGAATACTAAACTTTAATGTTTGTGAAATTATATGCAGAATAACAACTCCTAAAACACTCCTGTGACTGAATACATAATCTAAGTATGTAGATCAGAAAGTGGGCCAACAGTCTGGCCTGTAATCCTACCATGAAACACTCAAACACTCTCTGCAAGTTAAGATCAGACTCCTGTATAGTTAAGTCTTGGAATAGAAGTGTAAAGTATGTAGATAATATATAACATTATTTAGTTTCTCACCTAGGTTTTATAGACATGGTTGCATTTTCTAGGGAAGTTTAAAGCCTATCAAATTTAAGCATGCTAAAAGCCTAGGACTTGACCTCAAAATCATCATCCGCCCACCATTTCAGACACAGACATATATAGAAACAAGGAAACACTGGGGTGTGTTTTTATGTATTCCTACCAAGCTACTTTGCGTACATATTTGAAATTGGCCAGTCTTACGCCTAACATTTTGGTCGCTGTGGTCTCTAATTAGAAACCCGCAAAGTAACAGTAGAGCCGACATCTCTGGACTAATTTAAACCCATTTAATGTACTACATGTGAACAACAAGCGTGCCCGTTGCTGACAACAGAATTGTGTATATACCACAATGTGTTGTCAAGTATTGGTTGTATTTGGCCAAGATATTCTACCTCCACCCCAGAACAATGGAGGTGAATGGAATTCTGTCTGTGATGTTCAAAACAGTAACGCTTCTTTTCAAAATATTCACGTTACTCCAAAATATGCTGCAAAAATATGGGAACGTTGTTGGGTTTTTCTAATCTTGTGACCCTTCAATATCTGCTTCAGGGCTGCCTGTGTGCATATGTATTGACATATGTACCACATGCCTTGTTCTTTATTTATTAATGTTGAATGTGAAGACCATGGGAGGCTCAGGGCCCCCCCTCTCCTGCTGTGGCGGCACATATGACTGAAGTGATTAGGTCAGGTTTATTAAACTGCTGTCAACCTAAAGTCCTGACTTGCGAGGGGAACTTATGAATCACGTGAAGGGGCTAATATTTCAGACTTGGGGGGGGGGGGTGCCAGCAGCGGTGCGACGAGGCCCTGATCCATGGCTCCAAGGTTCACTTTACCACCTACTGTGTTGGCCCGACAGGCCGCTATAATGCAACACTGTAACTGATCCTTTGCAAAGTCAGTTTCTTCTAAGTCACTGGATGCTTACCCTTTGCTTCATTTTCAGCACAGAGTTTATGTGGTTAAGTCCTGACTCAGAATGCTCTTAAACTCGGGTGTAACCCAAGCGCTGTGGCAGGTTTCAAATGTAAACTGTGGTCCTGAAAGACAAAGTCCTGCTGATTGACGAATCCCCATCTCAGCTGAGAGTTTGCAGAATATTCCAGGGATGTAAGTGTTCATATTGGAATTGTATATGCTGTTGTGAAATAACCAGGGAGCTCCAAAGTTTGACGAAAAGGGAGTCGAGAGGTAAAAGGGTTCACTGGGTCATTTATAAGGCCTTGGGGAATACATTGGTTTTGACAGGGCTCCGCCTCTGAGTGCAGGTTGAAATCCACATTAGGAGCTTAAGTGTTTGATCAATGAGCCACGGGATAACCATCGCTGGGGAGGTCAGCTGGCAGACAGGACCAGGCCACTCAATGGTGTTGACGACAAGCCTTCATTCTTACATTAACAGGATTAAGACGTCAAACAAAGGCCTCTTGGCTTCTTTTGAGCGTTCATGAGGGAGAACCAAAAAGACTTTCACCAGACTTGAACGTCCTTCAGAGGTTCTCAGGATGGTGGGACAACTCAGATATGGGGTTTCAAAGACGATTCAGTCATAATCTTGAATTTGATTCTTCAAATCCATCAATTAGCACAAAGAGTAGAGACGCACAAGAGTCATTTCAGAGGAGTATAATTGTCATTTTGAAAAAGATAAACAAATGGACTATATCAACTCTAATGCCAAAGCTACCAGTAATACATTAAGAGATAAATAAATGGATATATAGATAGACTTGCTGTGGGTGTTTGGAGATGTCAATTAACTTATCCATAACTATGGGGGCTCCTGGGGTTAATGGGGGATGAGTCTTCTCTTCCACTCTGACCAATGAGCTGATAGAGTCGGTGGCTGAGGTTCTGTACTTGGCATGTTCCCAAGACGCAACCCACCCTCATCAGCTGGGCATGTTGGGGGTAGTGATGACCGCCTCTCGAACCTGAGTGGGCATGGCGACGAGCTCTCAGTGCTCTCCTCTCGCCCTGTGAAGCTTCAGAGGGTCGTGCCCACGCCAGGCTCGACCAGGCTGCTTTCACGCCTGAAGCCGGTTGGTGTCTCAGGAAATCGCGCAGCCATTTTGGAAGTTTTCCAGGGGCTGAGGAGGGCTCGGTGACCTGAGTCTGGCTTCCCAATGCTGATGCTTTATCCTTACTCTGGTCAGTGAGCTTGTCAAGGAGGTCCAACCTGAGGAGAAAAGAGAACTCAGGTTAAAAATCTGAGCTATCGGCATGCTAACATGCTCACACTAGCTTAGCAAGTAATGTTCATCGTGTTTATCATCTTTGTTAGCACCTAACACCAAAGTCACTACGGGGACCCATGACTCAAAATTTGATGGTAATACATCCTATTTAGTCTGAACCAAAGTGGTGGACGGACTGAGCTAGCTACCTGGCTAGCACGACTTATAAAGTCAAAACACATAGAAACCTCAAGGTCTAATTTGTTTTCTTCCTTTACACCCGTGGATGGATGCATACACCTGCCAGCAAAGTTACTATAGCAACTAATGCTGTAAGGGCACAGGTAATTCTGCAGAAATCTGATTAGCCGTGCAAAGCAGCTTTGATAAACAAATCATTTTTGCCTGCTGTCTGGACACAGCATGGCTCTCTGCACAATATCCAGCCATGTGGACACCATGCTCATCTCTTAATGCACTACATAAAAGTTAATGGCTTTTCACCTAAAACAACATGTGCTCTGAGTCAGCCTCTCCTATTACATTATACAATCAGAACCTGCACCTCGCTGCATTTTAATGCCCAGCTGGGTTTCAGCGGCACCTATGAGAGTTTTATCCTCGTCAGCCGTGTCTCAGTGGCGCTGATGGGCTCCAGAGGTGAACATGGAAATCTCAGTTGAAAAATGAAACAAACCTTTAGAGTTTCAGTTAAGTAGTCTATCTGATGTGTATCAAGGTGTTTCAGGCCTCAAGAAACCTTGTTTCAATGCAGTGAAACTGTAAATATCTCTTGCCAAATATAAATATTTTCTCAGTAAATCCTAGTAGTATCTAGCCATGCAGATAGTTTTGGTTTTATGAACACAGATTGTAAGATATCAGCTTGTAAAACTCATGCCACCACCTCACTTTTTGGAGCTTGAGTCTGACCAAACCTGACCAAGTAAAAAAACATTTACAAAAACCTGTTTTTTTAAAGTCAGCACATCAGACTAAATGACGTGTTAAGATGGACGGGTTCTGCAGTGCTGTGGACCGGCGGGTACAGGCCGTTCAGCAAACACAGCGTTGACCAACTGGCCATCTGTTCATTGTTTGACAAAGACAGTCACTTCTCACAACTTGACCCTGCAGCTCTTCGCTGAACTGTCGCCACTGTGTTTGTACAGCGCAGAGTGACTCAAATCCCTGAGTGTTAACCCATCACCACCACTCAAGGTCATAGAGAAGTAAATAGAGTGCTGTTCTACTTGGCAACCGGAGATAAATAGCATGAAAATGAGATTTAAATACAGCTTCAGGGTAAATATATCTGACATTTACTTTTCTGAGTCAAAGGAGAGAAAAGATTCCACTGCATCAGGTTTGGCACTATTTTCCCATGTTCTAAGGGGCAGAAGCCTGATCTAATTATAAAAAGTGTGTTCCACTTGTGAAATGCTGACTTGTGTTATTTCCATTTAGAACACTCACTCATTGTGAGAGATGTGAGACACCACAGCAGACAATTACTCTTGCAGTCCGTGCTATGGTGGGTATGGGAGTCGTCTTGAAATGTGAAGACTTTGGTTTATTCAACCAGTTTGGCTTTCTGGCTCACTGCTGACAGGTCTGGTAGCTTGTAGGAGACCTTCTGTCCAACAGTGGCAGTGGCTAAATAAATAGTTGCGCAACGCCAGGCCACAGACGGAGGCAAGCACTATTTCCAGGACAGACTTGGTGTGCCGTAGTGCCACATCACCAAGTTACACCCACCTAATCTGCACAGTAAAAGTCACATTTGACTGCACAGGAAAGCTATTCACATTGGTCACAAGGCAGCAGCGGTGGCCCTGCACCAAATTTCCATATTTTTAAGTCAGTAATAATTATGACTCCTATTCTGGCTTCATTCTTCTACACAAGACAGAACCTGCAATCCGAGGTATGGATGACTCTGCATTTTTTTGTAATTTGGATCGTGGAGATCAAAAGTTTAAATTAAGAACAAAAAAAACAAAACCTCATCTTGTCTAAAGTAGAAAGATTTTATATCCAGGGTGTGATTAACCCACTATGAAGCCCCTGTACTAAAAGTTATCTGTTGGTCCCTGTGAACCAGGTAGGTAATAATGTTGTTGTCTCCTTAACCCCTTGCAAATACCCTTTAGTTTGAGTTTATAAGGTGCTTTAATGGACCCTTTGGGGTCCAAAAGGGTCTGGAACCCAAAGGGCCAGTTGCATGTTTTGCCCGGTAGCTAATCCAGCTTTGTTTATGTGTACTGTGTAGGAGATTAAGTTACAAACCCTGTAGAGAACGGACTGTAATGTAAGAAAAGCTGTCCCTTTGCTATCTATGACAGCAAGGATCGACCTTTCTATGATGTTTGGTAGATTACCCGGTATATGTGGTATACTTAAATAATTATCTTATCTGAGCATCTTAATAAGAATAGAATTTATTAAGAATAATAAATCATGTTGTGTGCATTGTGTTCCTGGCCAGGTCGCCATCACTCATAGCTGGACAAGATGCTCAGTCTTCCTAATACCTTTTCTACAATCTAACATAAACCCTAACCTTCCAACAGTTCCGATGACCAATGGGCTACTGGGGACATCTGACAGATGGCCACCGAGATCCTCTGACAATGCTACAACAATTACAAAAAAGAATTCTCCCTGGAGGAGTGAGAATGAAGGAGGCAGATAATGCCTGCTCTTTTAATAAGGTTCAATGTTTTTGTGTTTCGTGTCTAGAGGTCTCGTTTGATTTTCAAGTTTTGCAATGCAGTGGTTTAGCTGCTTGCTGCTAGTTTCAGTTTAATTCAAATGTGTGTTACTATTTAAATAGTAATCTCTACGGGGAAATTGAAATGTCATATTTTATGTTTAATAGCTGTGTGAAATATGTGTAATGGAGGCGAAAGCCAAGACCAAGCCCTGAGTCAGCCAGCCCAGAAGCAGCTCCTGTTACATCCTCCGCAAAAAGACTTCCAACTTCTGTGCTTTTTCTTCCAGGACTTCGGTCTGATCTCACAAGACAGGCTAATTTGGCTATTAAGAGCTTAATCCCGCAACTCCAAGTAACGGAGATCTCCATGATTGGCAGAAGATCAAAGATATCCAAGCTACTTTGCCTTTAATTGTTCAGCCCACTGTGGTTTCCGACGCCTTGCATGGTCTTAGCTTAAGGGCTTTAAACTAAAATTCCATTTGACTGAAGATGATTTCTAAGGATTTGGTGGTTGGATAATAGGCCAAGCTGATCCTTTTACGCTGCCTTGTTTGGTTTTTATTTTGTATAAACCTCACAGCATTGCAGCCTTTATGGTAAGGAATCAAAACTGGGACCCATGTTGATGGCAAACATCAGATGACATGCCCTTCCTATAGGGAGTAAGTGGTCCCTTATCCTCAGGGCTGGGTTAGGCTAGACAAGAAATAGTTTTTGTATGAACGATGTATTGTCTGACCATGTCAAGCATTAGTGTTTATAACTGTTCCAAAGTCCCAGAGAGATGCAAGAGAGGGTGAAAAGCTGAAATAATTGTGTAAATATGGGAATGTTGACACAAATTTACAGAATGTTTCTCCTGGAAGGCTTTCATATTGTTGCTCTCCAATGTGCACATAAAAAGTGATGGCAATGGACGGCCAATTGCACCTTAAAGTGGGTGTAAATGTCAGACGTAGCCTCAGCAGTTCCCCATTTCCGAAGCCATTAAACCATCTGACAAGTACTTTCAATGTAGTATACTGGCGCCTCACCATAATCCCAACCTTACCCCTACAGAGGGTAAGCGCTCCAACCCTAGTACCATGCTGGTGATACACTACATGATTGCCACAGACGCTGAAGCTTACCAAGGGCAACCTTAATCAGCAGTAAATATGGCACATTCATTTGTAATCTCCTACTAGGCAACAGTGGGGAGATTGTTGGTAGCGAGAAGCAGGACAGAAATAACTGAAATGTGATTTATGTCACAAGAAACACTGGTACTATTTGTTCAGGGAGCAGTTCTGCTTTCATAACTTCCTCCTTAATGGGTTGTGAATTATTTTATGTAAGCAAATGTGGACCATACTTAGAACAGACTGTAAATTACACTGATAGACGGGATACCAAGTTAAAAACTATATGTCTGCTCTGAAACTCTTATTCCAACATGAGTAGATAAAACAACAAAACTCACAATCACATCATCAAACTCTCCCCTTAGAGAAGCCGTCTTTGTTTCCTCTAAGCCTTTCGATCTACACTCCTGATATAAGCTACTCCTCTTATACATACAGTATACATGTGCATTCATGCCTCATTCATGGTTTTCTGTGTTTGAAACCTGCTCTTTAAGGATGTGGAGGGTGGAATTTAGGTCTTAGCCATTAATCCACAGTGGAATTCTAGGCCTGTTTGGTCACAACTCCTCCTCACCCTCCTTAACTTCTGCTTGGGTTTGGTCATATTGACCCCCGCGGAGCCATATGACTGTTCATACGGTACATATATCTCTGAGCAGTCCAAGACAAAATTCCTGTTTACAGCATGCAACGAATTAAAGAAGACATATGAGAAGAGGCCTCTCTGGAGATGATTTACAGCTGAGGTAGTCCTGGTTTCAATCATTCTGCAAGCATAAGAGTGGCTTTCTGAGATGTGTATTTCTGATGTATACTCACTAAAGAGAGTGCAATGTTGTTGCCGTTCTTTGATAAGGTGTAAACATGTCAGAATATGCATAGCAAATCAAGAGGATGAACCCAAAGCCAACTCTAGCAGAGTGGCTCAACAAACATCCACCAGGCAGGAAGCCACCCTGTGTGAGATGAATTCAGTCTGTTTCTCAGGTAAATATTATGTTAAGAGTATCTACGTTGGACGTCTGAACCCCACGCTGTTCAAATCCATGCCTAGAAGAGTGGGTTAATGATTTAACAAATCATTTGGGGGAAAACATGACTTTATTTGGCCTCGGAAGAAAAAACAACTTGCATCCACAACTCATACACACAGACTGATTTGTCATGTCATCGTACCCTGGCCCAGATGGGCTGCAAATCAGCTTTTCATGTCTTCAGTCTTGAGGCAATAAGCCACTTTCCGCTTGTGGAATTTGTATTGTAAAGCTGCCTCATTGTTAAAGCCATATTTAACTTATTGTTTGGCTGCAGATCCCAGCGATTTACCCTTACAAAAAGAAGCCACAAGATGTTATGTAAAACGACAATGAAGGGTATGCAGGTTGCGTGTGATCCCGGGAACATGCAATTTCTCCTTGTTTGGAGAGCGCCATCAGGCATTGTTAAAGCGTCTATGTAGGATTTTGTCCTGTCCTTATCAGGACACATCGGGACAACATGGACACAACAGAACAGGGGAAGGAATGACAGACATCTCAGCTCAGGCATACTCAGCGTCCAACAGGAGCGCAAAAATGTAGAGTGGTCATGTCTGTTATTATCATGCTGTCAGTATCTGATTATAATAGAACAGGATGTGCTCAGTGGAGTTAAGAGAAGAATTTACTGTCCTAATAAAAGCCAGACAGGACATTTATGAGAGATGTGCAAAGTGAGAAACGTGGCTGGTGAAGCAGAAGTGATGGGGGAGGGAAATCTCTCACTGTGTTGACTAGTGTATAAACTGTGATCACCCACAGTGCTGAAGGTCTTCATGAAATTATCCAGGTGGTTGCAGAGAAATAAGCACTTCCTGCTGCCGCAAAGATTGAGGTTTGAGCAGGCAGCAGCCTAAGCGGCTGTGAAATGAAGCCAATGCAGAAGTGCCAAAAACTTCAGTTCCTTGAACGGCCACTTGAGGCTGACGCCAACGCTGAATCAGTTTCCAATAAGCCCTCATTTTAAAATGTCCTACGTCTTCAGAAAACGGGTGACGTTACAGACACGGCATCCATGTTTCATACAGTCAAGCTGTGTTACAGTTGACTTGGACTGCTGTACCAAAGAGCAAAGTTGTCTTGGTGGTGGGAAGCCAGTGAGGGATTTTGATCCTGTTGCTGTATTAGTGACTCCTGCTGGTTGGTCAGAGTTTAGTTGAGGTTATACCCAACAGGGGCCATGTATAAAACACTGTACGGCAGTTAGAAAAAAATGCACAGACATTTCTGCACATAACCAAGTGCACACCAGGTCCGCACCTTTCTTTTAAACATCCCCCAAAACATGAATGTACCACTTACCCTACATTGCCTCCTCCTGTCAATTACATGCAAATAACGCCAGGTCTGTGTCACCTAATGAGTTCCAGGAGGATAACTCTTGGCAATCTGAGTCTGCTCATAAGCCAGTCCATCGCTCATCAAATAGACTTAATTTCCTACTCCTACTCCTGATACTGCATTTTCTTGCCCGGGGAGATCTGAGGGCCTCGCCTTCTGTGCGTCATGGATGTTTGTGCACCTCAGCAACTGTATAGTCTCTGACGTGTGTTCAAATCTCTATGTCATGTAAACAGACAAAATTGCAGTTTTCCCTGACAATCTTGGCACGCTAAGTAAGGGAATTCTAATCTCTGGGAAATTTGTTTATTTGAGACCCTCGTATTTACGACAAGATACCAGATCCAGTTTGAGTTTTGGCCTTTCTGACGTTGAACATTATTCACATAAGTGATCAATTATAGAGTATTATCAGTCGACATAATTATGGTCTCTCACTACATCAAAGACATATCACAGTAACCGGGGTGGAAACTTTATTTTGAAACATTTAGCAAGTTTAAGTACTTTCACAGAGCCAGGCACAGAGTTTGCGTCACGGGCCACCCATTGTCACGAAACATCTTGAATTTGCGTCATGAACCGCACATTCTCATGACTGGACTTTGGAAGTTTGTGTTACGGGCCTCGCGTTCTCACACCATGTAGGATTACGCATCTCACCGTGTGTGAAAACCAGCATGAGCAATCTTATTGCTCGTGTACGTCATTTATACCTGGTGCCTGGTGAGGCTGCCCTGAGTCTATGTGCGAGAAAGTATGGAAGTGTGGACATATCTACACCTTAGAGTCATAGTGTGCATAGTGGCTAAAACATGCTACAAAATAGCAATCTACTCAGTGTAGAAGTGACTTTTGAGCTGAGACTTTGTGAAAATAAAAGAAACAACCCCCCCCAAAAAAAAAACTATAATTGAAGAAAAATGGAAGCTAGATGTGCCCAAAACATTAAAACACAGATTAAATTATGCAGATGACCCGAGGAGGACAAGGACAATCCTTTTTTAAGGTAAAAAAAAACAAAACAAAAAAACACACTTTCCAACCTTGATGGGAATCAAGGGAGATTTACTGTGCTGTAGCTATACAAACAGAGAGCAGACACAGGAGCCTCGCTTCACTTGGGTACACTTAGGTACTAGCAGCAGGTGAACACACACACTTTGATACATAATACATGCATGCAAGAGACGCTCACCTGGAGGAGAGGTACCCTCCCAGATCTTCTTACATTGTTATATTATCAGCGCTTTCTCAGAAAAGAAGTGCTTTTCTTCCAGCGCCCTAACCTACAGCCTCAATGTAGGATCTGTCTGTTACTGATTGTGGATACTTGGTTCTTCAAACACATCTGTAAGACTGTTTTCAATTAATTTGCATGGCTCACACAAGTTTCTTTAAACGCTGGAGGAAACGATGTGGCAAATTGCAAATTTGGTAAAACGGGCTACTTAAATTGTTGTCCTCTCAAGTCTACATTAGAGCTACAACCACTGGTCAACTAATCGATTAAACAATCACCAGAAAAGCTCTTTTGATAATCAATTAATCGTAGGGTAATTTTTCATGCAGAAATTGTGAAAATTCAGTTTTCAGCCGCTCAAAAATGGAGATTTCTTTTTTGTCTCTGTCTATATCATATTAAACAGAATATGTTTGTGCTTCTTATGACAACACAACATTTTTTCACTATTTTCTGATATTTTATAAACCAAATGATTCGATTGATATAGAAAATAACCTGCAGATGAATTGCTAATGAAAAAAATCATTAGCTGCAGCCGTAGTGTACATCAAATGAAACCAAATAATGCAAACGTTGCTGCTAAAATATCAAATCTGCTCCCACACACATTTTTGACTGAGTTCTTGCTCAGTCACAGCTTGAAGGTGTATGTATGTATGTATGTATAAATCGGAGGGGCTGCAGAGAGGCCCCTCAGAGGCCCCGCGCTTGTCTTTTGTCCTGACAGTCTCCCTCCCTCCCACTGCTGTGAGCCAGCTGCTGTGGATCCAAAATCCACCAGAAGAGGGCATTCACACACCGACTCATCCACATTCCTCGCTGCTCCTCAACAATGCAACTCTTCACACGTATTGCATCGCTGCCCGCCCCCCCCCCAAACGCATCAGATGGAGCACTCTACTGTACGTGTGCTGGTCTGTTAGTAATCAAACGGGTTGTTATGCTGTTGCCTAATGTTTCATGCAGGGCTTTTGTGATTAAAAGCTCTGCCACTTACGAGATGGAAAAGTACAGGTGCCACTCAGTGCCTAACAAGATCCTTTACAATAGTCCTGGTATTTCTGGCGGGGCCATTCATGACACAAACTGGTTCTCCCACCTTGGAAACAACAGTTTTTCATACAATATCTCAGGGAGATTAAACCAAACAGAACCTCTATGAACAGTTACTCAAGTGATGGATGAAGATGTGGAAGAAGAAGACAAAGAAAACAAAAAAAAGGAGAGAATGATCATCTTGAGAAATGTTTGAATTGCTGAACAGATTGTAGATTACATGTCAATAAACTGACAGTGACTTGGCACAGACTCATATTTACTATAGATCTGCTGTAAAATGTAGAATGTGGGACAAATGTCACACTTTAATCTCACAACGCCACGTGCATGGCCTCATGATCACTTACTGTAAACTTTATCCTGCTTTATATTTACTGAAAGGAAGACTGACAGACAACCATAAAACTAAAAAATAGTGCAGTTGCTGTTAGACTGCAATATTATAAAAATACTATAGAAATAAAGTGGATTTTGTCCCTCTGTGTCTATTGTTAATGTTCTGAATGGTTATAATGATTAGTTGAAGATGGAATAATGTCTTAACTCTGTCACTTCTTCTTCGTCTTCCACGGCTGATCTGCTCTGTCTCTCAAGGAGAGATAAAGTGTTTTATTGTATCGTGGCAGAGCCTCTGACCTTGCAGTCAACATGAACCACTATCTGCCCGACATAACACAGCACTTCACTGTCAAACACAGCAACCCCGATGCGATGTGATTTACTACACGGGCTACAGGCTACTGTAAAGGCACAGCGTTGACTTAGCTGGACGAAGTCAACAAATATTAACCTCAAAGTTAGAGTTTTAAGAATGATAACGTCAAAGCTGCGCGTATACAATACAAAAACTCCACTGAGAAATGACTCCACTTGAAGCTATGTTACAATAGCAAACACTAGCTACCTGGCGTATTTACAAATTAAAGGTAACTCTAACCTAAAAAAACATGTTCAATATGTAGTTTAATCCACTATTAAAGTTCATTACCATGCAATAATCGATATCAAATTAAGTTTTAATATCAAACTCAGCTGGCGCAGTATTTTTTTTTTTTTTATTAACTGTAGCGCGCCTCCAGGTGTGTTTATCTGCTGTGTTTAAGGGGCCATTTCAGCCAATCAGAAGCGAGCAGCGGGTCTTTATGATTAATAAAGTAGCAGTTCAGAAAGCGGCGCGTCTTACCTGTTCCTGTCGGGACGCTCCTCCGCCGGCAGAGCCAGCAGCTGCTGGAGGGAAACCAGGCTGATGCAATACACAGTAAGCGGGAGAATGGACCGCATCTCCGGGCCAACTTTCAATTCGCACCCTCTCTGGCAAGGAGGGGGCGACCACACGGACTGGGCAAAGTTTAAATCCCAAAAGTGGGATAAAAAAAAAAAAAGTATAATAAGGGAGGGTGTAGAGAGCAAAAACAAACAAAAAAAAAATCCAAGAAGTGTTGATGATGAGTTCAGATATCCAAAGTGAGTGCAGCGCAGACAGCTGGAGAAAGCTTTGGAGAGAGCAGAAGTAATAAATGATCAATTAACCTGCCGCTGATAGCAAACACTGAAGAAAAGAGCCGGTGACTGTGCACATGAATTTACAACCACTACATTCATTTCATCAAACTTTTCAAACAAACTCTCTGCGCTGAGTGGATTCTTCACCAAAACCTCTCCTCTATGACACCCAATAAACTTCTGCACCAGATGAAGACTTTCACACATTTTCTCAAAATGTCAAAAAAAAAATGCACCCTCCAATCCACATTCTGCAAACACCAAACTGTTACATTTTATGAATAAACTCACTCATAACACAAGCAAACAGCAGCCTTACCTTCTTGGTATATAAACCTCAGAATCTGGATTAAGTTGTAAGTTGTTGTTTTTTTTCTCCTCCTATGAATCCAAACGTGTTGGTCAAGATCAAGTTTTCCAGTGTGAAGCTGAGAGCCTGCTGACATTGTGGGTTTAAATACTGTGTGGGCGGAGTTCACCGACTCAAGTGCCGGTGGGCAATTTCGGAGGCAAAGGTGCTGCTGTCACATCATTATCTCACCATTATTCCTCCATATAAAGCCTGGAAACGTCGCGGTAGGTCCTGATTTTGGCCATCTAATGAGTGTCTGATACATTTTTGGAAAGATACTATTAATAAAGTGTGTCACAAAAAAACTATATGTTCAATAAAGTTGGTAAAACTGTGTGTGTTATGCTAATATTGTAATTGCAAGTAAAGTAACAGACTTTTGATATTAAGTAGCACAGCATTATAGGTTTATTTAGTGATATTTTAATACTGATAACGAATGAGCTCTGAAATAGCAAGAATGATATTAACACTATAAGTCCCTACAGGAGTAATGATCAGGATCACAATCAAACATGTGCATACTCAGGAAATAAGCCTAATTTCTGATGAATTTCTCAGGCAGTATGTCTTTCCCTACCATAGCCGCCCTCCCCTCTCTTATCATTGCCGTCAGCTGAGTGTGTAACATAGATAGAGGGAAATACAGGAAATAACCTTCGAAGAATCAACAGAACTTTTTGTCAAGTCACGCTTTCAGTCCCATCATGCAGCATCACTGATAACTTTCCTGGGCTGAACATTTCCTTCACACAGTTTAGTTGCTGAGAAAGCTCCTGGAAGGAAACAGTTCTTTTGTTATTATTTTTGTTTGATTCGTTGGGGAGTTGTATATCCTGCAGAAATTCGTATGAAATTCTTCTTTTAAAGTTGTAAAAGTTGTCCATACCAAATGACCAAAATAGCCAGCTATGAACAATTGGTTTTCAGGCTGAACAATGGAGAGGAGGTATTTATGAAAATACGGGGTCCATGCATAAATCTCATACAAGATAGTTGATTGGAGAAGCTAGGTTGATGGATTTTCATTCAAACAATAAAGCATGTCTGGACTGACAAAAGTATGATATGTTGTGGGGTGCAGACTGTGAGAGTGAAGGAGCTGAGAGAGATTCTGGCAATGTAAACCATGTGCATGTAGACATATGTCATTATTTTTAGTTTATGCAAGTGTCTCTTTGCGAGTAATATTTTTCTTCTGTGTTTTTTCATTGTGTTGGTGTTCATTCCATCACGTTTATTAGTCTTTTGAAATCTGTTGCAGCAGATATGTCTGAACACGTATCTTACAACTCCTGTTAATGACTCAGATGAACCACCTTATTCATCGTCATTAAATGAGGATTTTTGAACTGTGTCCAAGTTCCCTCCTTCCTTTCCATCTCAGTTCACACATGTAGTGACAATAGTAACACATACACCTGATCCTGCCTCAAATGCGGTTACACAATATTCATTTCCAAAAAAAGCATGTCGAGCAGGTTGCAAACAGTCGAGTGGACACCCTTCCTGCTCCTGGAAAGGTCCGTGTACAAACAACCGAGGCAAGGACAAGCAAGACTAGACTCCATGAGGAATGTCAGGATGTAATGTTTGTTATTTGTCTTTTTCTCAGGCATCTAAATAAACACGAGCAGGCCTGCCACCGAAAACTGCACACATGTAAACATCAACATTTACAAATAGGAGCTGACAATTTCAATACTGAGCAAGTACATATTTGTGGTGTTTGTACAACTTGAACCACAATCATTTTTTAAATGTTATTTTCAGTTATATTGTTGGGCAGAGTATTTCTGCCATGCCAGAACAAAAAAAAAAACGTCTAGCTACAGCTATAATGTGAGTTATCACTTATGACGTGAAAGATTTATTGTTAGAGCGAGATATTTTTCCATAATTACAACATAGTTATCCTTTTATAACCAGAAACCTTTCTCAACAATATAACATGAAATGTTTTATGTTGTAAAGTAAGTTCATGATATTCATGGAACATGTAATGTGTTACTCACGTAACATGATATTAACATTACTACAGAAGCCCTAAGCGGTCATGTATTCATATATTTTTTTCCCTCCATTTTCTCGAGATCTCGAGAAACACCGTTGTGTTTTCTTTATTTTTCGTCTTTCAGTGTTTCAACAAGGGCAATCTTAATTGCATCATGTAATACTGACACATTTCCAGCTGAAGTCGGTGAATGGTTCAGTGATCTCAACTGTCAACCTAAATGTCAGCTTTAATGTCAGTCCTGCTGTCCGCACACACAATGAAAGCAAAGGCACCGAGCCCAGTTTCTACACTTACAGGTTAAGTTTCGAGCTCAGTGGAGCAGGTTCTTCAAGCATAAGAAGTTATTTAACTCCTCGAAAGCATCAAACATCATGCATCCTCCACTTGGAACAGTGTGAAAATGCTTCAAGTATCACAAGTTCCTCACAATTCTGTTTATTGTTCTTTACCATTAATGCTACATGATCCCTCCCTTGTTTACAATGTGAAGCGTTAGAGTCGCCTAGACAGTCTCTTCAGTGATAGTTGCCAACTTCTCACCCATGCCGCTATCGTCTTACAGCTCGGCTCTTTTTCTTTGAACGTCTCGTGGAGTTTCTCAGAAGGTATAATACCATCAGAGTTAACAACACAGAATGACCTGCCAGTGACACAATAATCCAAGTCTGGTTACATCCAAAGAATCCTTCAAGGTTTCGGCTTGGCTTCGTTTTCACAAGCCGACTTGGGTTACGCTGTCAGATTGATAGACACTATACTTGTCTCCGTGGGGAAATTGGTTTGGAACATAATCACAAAGGGATTTAATCACAACATCAAAGAAGTCATCATAATAGACAAATACTTTACACAAATTCAATGCAATTCAACGCCTTCTCTCTTGTTTCCTGAACGTCAATCATCATGTTGTTCACAGCTGTGTTGTCAGGTGACTGCGTGCGGTTCTTCCTCGGGTTAAGCCTATAGACTTAGAGTTGATTCACATTAAATATTGCATATGTCCTTCACCTACAGCCCACGGTGCTACTTATTGATTTTGGCAGTAATGACGCAATAATTCACGAAACATTTCTCAACACAGACGGCTGATAGTCACTCATTTATCACTGAGGCATGGCTGTGGAAACAGGTCACTTCTTCACCGATTCTGACCAGTTTATGTAAGAGTCCTCTGGCATGTGACAGCAGGAGAATCAGTACCCGCTGGGCTTCTGAACACAGGCTTCCAGCCGGGGGTTTGATCTCTCAATCATGCAATGGCGTTACTTTTGTTTTAGGCGGCAATTAGTGAACATGAGTGTGTTCTCTGTGGGGGCGGGAAACGCGGCACAGGGCGGTTTTTAAACGAGCCTCCAAGTGCGGCTTTGAAAGTCGTCCAGAAAGGCAGAGTTTGATCAACTGATCAAAGAGCAGCGGGACCTTTGATTGATTGTCTTGTCTTTGTGAATATGAATCTTTGAATGGGTGATACTGGTACATAGCATGCTTTAAGGGTTGCGTAAACAGTGCAGTCTCATTAGGAATAAGGGTAAACACTGACCATAGTGAAGCAAGAGCCAGTTTTATTCATATAGCGGCAAATCATAACAGAAGTTATCTCAGGACACTTTCCATGTAGAGCAGGTCTAGTCCGCACTCTTTATAATATAATTTACAGAGACCCAACAATTCCCACCATGAGCAAGTACTTGGTGACAGTGGCAAGGAAAACCTTCCTTTAAGAGGCAGAAGCGACAGATACACCGCAGCAATAATGATGATTACCATAACTATAAATGTCAATGGAGATGATGGTGTGAACTTTCGGCACCGTGGCCGCCTTTCTCACCTTCATAGCCTCAATCAGACTACCTTCAGGCTAAGAAACTCTCTTTTAAACACGGCAAGGGCCGATGTTATTCTGGTGTTATTTTCTATTTAAATTATTGTCAACCATTCAATTGGAACACCAAACCAATAACTCATAACTATATAGTTTCATGTGCAAAAGAAAAAGAAAGATCACCTGTCTGCTGGAGTCTATAAAACGTGACTCACCCCAGAAGAATTGTCACTCAGCAGTTGATTAATTAATATTTGATATTAAGTACTTCCAGCAGCAGGGCGGTGTTTATGGGACAGAGTCAAAATAAACTACAGTGTGTTTGTTCATGCTAATGAAGGAATATACATGACCCAGTAAAAGGTTCTGGACAAAATGGAGGTCTATGGCACAGAGATATAAGATATATCCGTTTTTGATATCTGGTTTCAGTCTTTTCATGGGACTTGTTGTCCTTTAATATATTTTTTGTCTTTTATTAGATTTTAAGTGTTATGGAAGAAGTTGCATTGCAGCTTTAAAAGGATGATTTACCTAAAGATGAGCTGATACCTACACACGTATCGTTTTGATTTCATTCATTCAGGTTTTGTCATATCTGTATCTGAGATTTCTGAATGAAATTTCGTTTTTAGACCTGCTGACAGCTTCATTCATGACCTGAGAAACAGCAGTCTGACCAAAAATTATTTTAAGGTTCACTTCACAGCTTTCAACTCAGTTGTTTCGGCTTGGAAACAAAAATCTCAGAGACATACCTCAAAACTATCTGCTTAGCTGGATAAAGCGACAATTTGAGCGAACCGTCCCTTTAATATTTCTAGTAAACAGCTTCCACGTGTGTACATTTTGTGTTCTAATGTGTTTTGGGTGGGAGGTTAATGTGAAAAGGCACATAAGCATACTCAAGTGTTGTGGCTCTGAATTGAGGTGGTTTATGGTACAAAACAAATTAATAATCCCAGAAGAGGCTGAAGCCTGGGCTGAAGAAGTTCATATACAAACACACAACACCTGCAGGTTTGAAGAGGACATGGGTCCTCAGGAAGAACATCTGGTTTCTCATGTTTTTTGAGGATACTACCAACAACAAATGCACATTTTTTTCCCTTTACGCAGCACGTGATCAGGCTGAAGACCTGTTTTCTTACTGATTATTTTTGAAAGCCACATTTTTTAATCAATATTTTAGCAAAATATTCCAGTTATTAGTTCTTCATTTAGTCGTGACTAGAGCAAAAAAAAAAAAAGAAGCCACACCTTAGGAGCACACTTCACTTTCACCTCCCTCCTTATACAAATAAGTGACAGTCACTCAGAGATAGTGGACACAAATGGCAGCTTTTGTCAAGTGACTGTGTTAATATCTGTGGTGTGATTTTCTGTTGTGGGCATTTCAGGCTTAATTGAGCATTTTCTTGGTTTATCCCATCAGTAGCCACAGTGTGGTAGTCTAATGATTGCTGCCCCCTAGTGAACCTCATGTCACATCAGCAGAGTTCACTCAACAGGAACTCCTGCTGAGGGGTGAATCTGTAATGATGCTTCCCATGGTGAGCACCCAGAGTTAACCTCGAAACAAAATCATTTCTCAGCATATTTGGACCACAAAAACAAACATTATATCAGGGTGTTGTCTTGGATTTTAAAAGAATTGTTGCACAAGCCTCTGTCAAATCCTCATGAAGAGTGGATTTGGAGGCATTTTCCCACTGTCTCCCTGTTTTGCATCCCCCTTAGCTGCCTCTACAAACTTTATTTACATTGCTTGTTTGAGATGGTGTACAACCAAGTTTGTTTGAACGGCTTGTTGTCTCCGTCTGAGGCCCTCTCAGCCAAGTTTGTTTGGCATGGCTGCTCACCAGTACAGCGGTGTGTGTGGGAGGAGACCTCGGAGGGGAGAGAGCTAACGGGATGGTGCTCTGCCAGCTTTGTGGACGAAAGAGGGATTGGATTTCAATGTGGGAAAGACGATGGCGTAGCACAGATGTGGCTGATAAGGTTGGAGATTGCAGAAAACGCCTAATGAGGAAAACTGAGTGAATCATGTTAGTGGCAGTAGGCAGCTTGAGGACACTTCGGCAAGGTGGATGTCTGTTGAAATGTTGTTGCCTTATCAAGTCAAAATGAGACAGGTATATGTGTATTTATAAGTCACACACATGCAGAATAACCAGAATAACTTTCAGGCTGCACGCCCCCATTACCATCTGGCCCACACATAGATCATATAGAAATGAACATTGTGGTTACCGCACTTCACACTGACCTTCTCGCCTGACGTCTCCAGGCTAAAAGCTCTTAGCTTCTTCCACTTTAATTCAACGTTCGATGACTTTGACAGTGACCTCTGTGGAAATCTGTCCCCACAGTCTGTGCATAGTCTTACAACAATGTACACAACAACATAGCCACAAAAGTGACACCCAACACAGTGCAATTTCTACCCACATCCCATAGCATCCACACACTACAGTTGCAGAGGTGTTTTGTCGAATGATGCTCTGGCAGAGGAGACAAAACCCCAGGCCAGGGGTCTGTATCTGAGATTGGATGTGAAGGTGGAAGAATGGGTTAAGGGGATGGCTAGGGTTTTGTGCTATACTGAAAAAGCCTACAGTATTTTCTCATTTATTGCTATATTATGAACTTTGGGATCTGAAAATCTTGCCAAACATTTACATTTTAAACAAAATCTGTGAACTGACAAAGAGAAGAAGGGGACAGATTGACTTTATAATGCATCTATGGGGGATACAAGTTTCACCTTGGTCTACCATTGCTGTCAATTTTTTCATTTTGATTCTGATTGAAGGAAGGTCTAACAATGCCAGGAATTTCTCAGTTGTGAGTCTGCGTGCCTCATCTGGCTCTGAGTTTAATGATTCATAGTTTTGGTCTCTATAGTTAATTTCACTGTCAGCTGTACTGAGGGTGAATTTCTGTATAACTCCCCCGTTTGAATTATATTAAGTCTTAAAGTTATGCAGAATTAACAGCATGACCGCGTCGATTAACAGGTAGGTGCCATATTACAGGTGGCTTGTTTGTACAACCAGACTTCATTCAGTCCACCTCAGCGACATCGACAATCTAGGTCTTTGCCCATTTTTAAAGTAGCCACTGTGGCAGGGCTGCCAACATGGTGGTATTGGAGCCACCAGACTTCACAACAGCTCTAGGTATATCCATGTTCTATGTGGTCTATGGTCTACTTGTGGCACGGCTGCATGACATTTATTTTACAGAGAAGCTTCTACTGTCTCTCAGTAGGCCCTAGTGTTTCATGAAAGTAAAGCAGCAGTGCCCCTTTAAATGTGTACCTGGAGGCTTTTTCTAATTAAACTTGCAATACAATACAGTGCTTACTGTTTTAAGGAACAAGAGAGACAACTGACACAGTCCTGTTTTTAAATTTTTTTTATTTTTTATCTTTGGTCATCTTCCATTGGTGCTATTGGTAAAAACAGATATGTTACAAATCAGGGCTGACAGCAGTGGACCATACACAGCCTTTTGTAACATTGTTTTTGTGTATGCAAAAACAGAAGAGCTCTGATTACAGCATTGAGATACATGAGACAAGGAAGTCACTGTTTGTATATGGTTTATCCTCCACCACAAAATAGAGTCGAGCTACCTGCATGAGTGTAACTCAGCACTGTGGCTTGGCCTGGGTGTAAGCATCTGCTTGTCTCTGCTCTGGGGAGTGAAATTAATGGGTGCGATGCCTGCTTAATGAAGCGTTTTTCATGTGCTATGCTTCGCCTGAGCTAAGGGGAAGTCGACTGCTGGAATAGCCCCATGAAGAGCAGCGATGTGCGAGGGGCCTTCAAACCACTTCCTGTCTACTGGTTAGTCTACAGGAAATCACATGGCTGTTGCATCCTGCAGAGAGTTGCTCTGTGCTCTGATTGGGCTGCATGTGTGAATTAAACAGAATCAGTGACATGACATGTGCTACTTTGTTCTTTTTCCTAGATATAAAAGCACTATAAAAGGACTATTACTCAGCTGAGCGTAGCAACTTCCTGAAGTCATATCAGTCATATTAGTTATCACTGTGGGGTTGCCAGGCAACCTATAGGGTATGAATGAGTCATCTTTAAACAGTCAGTATGTTCCAACCTTTGACATACAAAACATGGTAAAATAAAGTCCAGATTGAAAAAATTTCAAACAGCCAAATGATTTGTGCATGCATACGTGTTTACAGAAGACCATTGTAGAACCATTCATTTTAGACTTGGCCATGCTAGGCTAGCTGTTTCCCCCCCTGTTTCCAGTCACTATGCTAAGCTAGGCTGACTAGCTGTGAGCTGTAACTCCATAATTACTCTTGGCAAGTAAGTAATTCAAAACATTTTGCAACATTTCGAACTATTTAAATTTAAACCAACAGTTCTCAAACTTTTGGTGTGCCAAAAAAAAATTCGCACCACACATCTTAAAGTTCCTAGCAAACAATGACTGAGGAACAGAAACTAATAAAAAAGCATTGAAGTTGAATGAAAGTTTAGTTTATCTGCAAAGTTCATATTCATGAAACTTGGTCAATCACGACCCACCTGCAGTGGCTCTATGCCCCACCAGGGGGGCCTGCCCCACAGTTTGAGAACTATTTACTTGAGTTCAGTACCTCAGTATGCGTGCTTTACTTTTTGCTACTGGTCTATGTCGCGCAGAATTGACTCTAATTATCACTACATTTCTGTGCATTATGTTTTTACTGATGAAAAGGGATGACTGGTTTCCATTTAAATGCACATCATGGTTAGTTAAGTCAAAGTTGACATCAGCGGACGCGCACGCGGACGTTTGCAGAGTTTGTCTAGCAAAGACACACTTCATTACTGTGTGTATCCATATCCTGAGGGGGAGTCTGAGAGAGACTGAGCTGCTCTTGTCTTTCTCTCTTTCTCACCCACTGTCTGTCTCTCTGGCAACGTGTCAAACGTGGTTCAAGGTTAGGATACAGCCAACTGTAAGAATCTAAACCACAGCTGTGACCTTGGTGTGTGACTCCCTGAAAATAGTATTTACAAACTGGTTTGAGGTGCACGTTATCTCCTGTTAACATAGCTTTGGTTGTCAGAAGGCGAGCCTATCAAAGGGCAGCGCTGTCCTCCACTAACCCAGGCTCTGAGTCTTAGATAGATGTGTGAGAAAAAGAGGGAGACAGCTTGTTAGTGATAGTCGAGAAAACAAAGCTCTTGAAGAAATATGTGACATCTCATGAACAGAATTGTTTTCAAGCAGAGAGTGATAAGCACTTTAGGTCAAAGGTCACAGCGCAGGAAGTGTTGGAATTCTCTCGAGGCTGTTACGGTCAAGGACAGGCCGCACGGATGTGGGCCATCAGGCCTTCCTCACATCCCTCTGACATGTTATCTGCCTATCCAAAGTGACACTGCAGCATCATGCCAAGATTTTCTCTAGCCTTACGTAGCAACATTCGAGTGTTTCACAGTCAAAAGTTCAACCTTTTTTTGAGAATCTAATAAACTTATCTCTCTGAGGATACTGTGGTTGTTACTTAAGACTGCAGCCAGAATGGAGATTGCCGGTAGGGAAAACAACTGAGATAAAAAGAGATGAATATTACAGTTTGGTGAAATCTATCTCATTGACATTTTATGTTTCTTGAAGCTGTAAGAGGACGTTCCATTTACTAAAGTGGTTTGGCACTGTGACTGTGTATTTGGACCTCTATATGAAACTAGGATTGAGTATTACAATTAATGGCTGAGTTTTAATTTTGGCCTGAACTATGCCTTTAAATGACTAAATGTTTCCAACCGTCACCAGAGCTCAGATCAAGTCCTGGCTATGACACAAGAAGAATATATTACAGTTGAAGACTGAAACACAACCACATCTCTTCCTGTTTGAAACACGTGTAAGATTAGGCTATTGCCTCTAAAATGTCATTCTTGTGTAGCTGGATTGCAACCCACAACGCGAACAACAAACTAAACAATACAGCAAAATGTCTGCATGCTAAAACACTCCACACCTCAAAATCAGGACCGCGCTCTAAGCCAAACAATCTTGACCAACCTACTAAACACCCTATCCAAGCTGTGGGTTCAAGACTGGCCTCTCTAAAACACACCCATGCCCAATTCCCACTGTGGTGGACACGCTGTCCCTCCTTGTGTATATCACAGAAAGAAAAAGTTCAGACTGCACCTCAACAAAGTGCTAAATTCCATAGGTTCCTATGGTTTAGCGGGGACTGATTGTCTGCCCACACTTTAAATTAAAGTGCCAAACAGCTGGTTTGAGTTAACAGTTAATGTTAATTATACATCTCGATATATTAGAGATAACTGGTGAGATGTAATATAAAACATACCAGACTTAACTCATGGGACTACCAAATGCCTGACTTTTGAACTGATGATATAATACATCATTATTAAATTATTATTATTATTGTTGTGCGTATTATCTTCTCTAATGATTATAACTGTTGCACTGAGTAATTCTGGGCTCCCCTGATACATTACTGCTCTTGGATGCCCGTTTTAAAATAAACCAGCTCCACTGGATTTTTGTGGGTCTTCCTCAGTTTAGGTCTCCAAGAATCGTCACCACCTTTCACCCCTCTAGCGACGGTACTGTTGGGTTTATTATAGGGTTCTGGTCAGACTTTTGGCCCCTGAGCTGGTTTGGCTCCTCACATGGGACATTCCTGCCGAGCAGCCCCTCCCTGGAAGTCTCTCAGTGCGCAGACTCGCGGCTCTCCGCTGTCAGGGCAAGGCAGATTGACAGTATGGCGGCGGGGTGCAGCTGGAAGGATGCTACTGTCGCCCGTGATGTGTCTATCGCCGGTAGGACGTAAATGGACTATTGACGCCAAAAAGAGAAGAGGATTTAGCGAGAAAGGCCTGTCGCCGTGAGCTCCAAAGATGGCCAGGCTCGCCGACTACTTTTTAGTGGTCGCTTACGACCTCGACAAGCGAGGTGGGTGCTTGAGTTAGCCTGCTCGGCTAGCTTTAACGGCGTATTATTAGCTGTGGGTAAACAAGAGGCGGAGAGGGAGGCGGGGACGGGCCAGGCCGCCACTCATCCCTTACCGCGGCTAGGCTCTGTCACTTGGAGGTTAGCCGTCAACTTTGGGCCGGGGATGCGCAGGCCTCACGGGATTAGTGTACAGAAACGCTAGCCTGTCAGCCGGCGTCCCGCTTTTCTGACGGGGGACACACGCTGAATGCACAACTCCGATGCAGTGCTCGACTTCCAGGCGTGTTTTATCCTTAGCAAAACTAACAGTCACACTCTGTTGACACCAAACTTTATGTGCTAAGAGCTAACGTTAGCCGGGCTGGCTCTGAGGGGGGGTGAAGGGGGGGGGGACTGGCTTGGCTTGGTCGGCTGTGACCTAAGACGGATTTATTCCACCGTTTCACAGTTTCAGCTGCATCTTGCCCCAGTTGTCTCTGAATAGAGGTGCAACTGTCACCATTTGAACGTGGCGTTTTGAAAGCAGAACTTGTGTGCACAGTGTGCTGGACAGCGGCGGCTTGTCAGTGCTGTGGCTTGCAGGGTCCTGAGCACATAACTTTGGGACAGCTCTGCTGGTTTCCGCTTGGACTTTATTTGAGGCGTAACTTTTAACCTGGAGATCGATGCTTCTCCACGGCGGGGGTTGCTGATTGTTTTCTTTGTCCGTATTTTGTGTGGATTAACCCAGATGGCTTTGCCCCTCCCTGAGCCCCCTCGGACCGGAGCTCAGTTCTCTTGCCTTGTTGGGACGGGGTTTGGACCGTTATCTGAGCCCCCCCCCCTTCTCCCTCCCTTCAGCCCGAGCCTTGGCCTAGATCTCTGTAGTATAATGGCCCGTTTAATCATGAAATATTCAGCCCGCCTATCCGATGGAAGCATGCAGCTTGTAACGTGGTACAGTCTTTTATCTGGAGTGGGTCACTCCACATCACTTTCCTGATGGCATGAGCGCACTTATTGCATCTTGCGTTTTTCTTTTTCAGAGGGAGGGTGCTGAATACAGGATGTTATAACGTGGACACTGCAAACACTGCAGAAAGTCTCCTTCCTGCCTGAATGCAACGCAGGGCAGAGCGAGCCTGTAAAAAGCATCTGGGAGCCAGACATTAAAGCCACAATGGCTTTAATGGATCAAAGCTCCCTTGCTTGTAAAACCAAACACTTAAGGGTGATGATGATTGTCGGTGTTGCCCCACTACTGCTGCCTCACTGTTTACAGCAACTTTACTCAATGCTGAAGTTTCTAGGTGGAGGCAGCAACGCCTCACGTTGCTGCTACGAGGTTATTCCATCATCACTATCACCGTCACTAACTTCTCGAGTACATCCTCTGCAGTTAGATCAATGTTAGCTTTTAATGTTGCCTTCTCATTTCGGCTGGCTCCTCAGAGATCATTTCCATGCTCGTCTGGCGATTTTAATACAGTTAATGTGGCTGTTCCCCTCGCAGCACGCTCACCAATCGATAATCAATGTCCCCTACAGTGTCTGTATTAGATCACAGTGGAGCTGGGGTGAATTTAGAGTCTTAACTCTCCAGATTTCCAAATATTTGTGCATGTGTGTGATCATTTTTGGTTGTATTTGAGTTTTTCCAGCGTTGGAGGCGAGCTCACTTAGCGACCGTAAAGAAAACACTTGGCTGCGAGTCAAAGAACAGTCCTCGATCATAAGAATACCAGGAATTCTGAAGCACAGTACAGTTTCCTCTTGTGTCTAAATATTTCATGCATCCTGTCTACGTGTGTGTGTGTGTGTGTGTGTGTGTTTGTGAGTGGTTGCTGGTTGTTACTCAGTCAGTGGAATGTTTTGCAAGCGTGGGCACTGACAGGTTTTTTGAGCTGACATCACTGCTGCCCATCTTCCCCTCCGATCGCTGTCAACTACAGAAACGCTGTGGGTGTTTACAAACAGACTTTTCGATGATTCTCGACGGTTCCTGGTTCACTCCTGAATGCAGAGTGACAGTTTGGCTCGTCTAACCTGTGGGCAGAGCCGTTGAATCTTCCATTCACCCTCTTAGTTTGTTTCTGAGGTGTCAGGTTGCTCACATTGTGCTCAACCTAGATGCTAAGTTACACTATCAGTGTGTCTTGCTCAGAGCCAAGATGGCTGCTTGCGGGCTGGAAAGAGCCCATAGTTGCCGGGGTGTGGTCCTCCTTGCTAAGCAAGGGTCTCTTGAGGAACCCCACAGCATGTTGCAGTGTTTTGACAGCGGTTCCTTCGCTGCTCCAAGCACAGAGTGGCTACATGGATACACAGTCCGAGGCCCAAACAGGAAACCGGTGACAGAGCCCAAGGGAGACTTGTGTTTAGAGCGAGAATCCAGATTGTCTCCCTGTGCGTGTCTGAAAACCAAGAAAGGGGTGTGTGTTTGTCCGTGTGCGACTCTGTGAGGCGGTCTCATTCAAGACATGCATTCACACACAAAGACACCAACATACAGGCTCTATTGTAGCTCCATCTGTGTGCCTCTGGCATTTGCAGTTCCAGGGTGCTGGTCATTGCTTCGTCGGCCCTAAACAGCCTGAGTGACAAGTCTGGCACACAAAAACCCTCCACTTTTTGAAGCCCCGGCCTCTCACACATGCACCCCCGCCCCCCTCCTGCAGCCTGCAGTCGAGCTGGGACCATTCACAACATTAGAGGCCAGCAAGGACACAAAGAGGCGCACGCAGGGACGCAGGACTGAGCTCGCACATGGGGCTGCTGTGTTTACATATCTCAGGTCCAGTAGAACTGTGACAATGCTAACAATGTGCACAGTTTAAGGATGCTGTGACACCTTGGTAAACAAAACTAAAGGCACCCAGCTGTGTGGGTGCTGCCTCTCTTGAACTGTTGACACCAATTTTATCACCAGCTCTGTCAGTTTGACACAGATTTGTTCTGTGATGCCAGGCTGACAGTGATTCATGTATTCAGCTTTGGGGCTGGGTGTCGAACCTCAGCACCACAAAGCACCAAAAACCTCAGATTCATACTCATTTGATGTATTCTTCGATCAGACGGTTCCTGATTATTTGAACCCGACAAAGTTCTCGTATTGCTTCTTGTAACAGTTGAGAAATGTGTTGCTGGTATTGCTACTGAAACTGTAGTATCGAAAAATTTCAAAAGAGAAGCAGTCCTAGCTGTGACAGAGCCACCTTTCGGCTTGTATCTGTTCCTGTCCAGCTCTTTGACTGTGAGAAGTGTTAGGGTGGAGGGCGGTGTGACGAGATGCATGCATGAAATGTGTCAGCCACAAGAGATTTTATGAGAGAATTATCTATACAACAGTAGTTCCCCCTTTTAATATATCTGATTGCACAAGGCCATTGTTGGCAATGTTGGTAATCAAGTGATTCTCAATTTGTCAGGTATTCAGAATGAATTAGCCAAAAACTTCCATTTCAGCCTGGTTATCTTATCTATAAAGATCATAATGATCATTTTTGGGATGCTTGATGTCATTTCAGTTGGTGAACTGAAGCAAGATCAAACTCTTCACTGTGCTGTAGTGTTGAAGAAGGGATTTCCGTTGTCGTGTCAAAGCTGACTGATTCCTGTGGCAGTCACAGGTGCAGTCAGGTCTTCACGAGGCTGTAGAGGGGAAATAGAAACCTCTCAGACTGAAAGCAAGAGCAAGCAATGAGTGAGCGGGAGGAGAGAGGAGTTGTGTGCGTGTGTGTGTGTGATGCTGCCAGCAGTGCCTGCCTGTGGGCAGCCACTTCCTCCTCATCGCTCCCGGAGCAGAGCTGCAGCCTTTCAGGCCCTCCAGAAATAGCCCTCACAATCTGCCTTTCATAGGGGGACAGAGTGACGCTGGGTCGTGGCTGCGGTGGGCTGTGGAGCACTGACACTCGCGTGTGTCCCTGTGTGTCAGAGCGAGCCGCTCTGTCCTCGGCTTTTCAGATGGGCCGCCCGAAACTGTGTGGCTGTCCCTTGTGTGTTTGCTGCGTTACCACGGCGACGTTTACCCCCCTGTGGTTTTGCGGGTTATGGTGAGCAGCCAGTCACACATTGACTAGTTTGTGACTGGTCGTGACGCCATTATCTTTTTCACTGGAGACGGTGGATGTGGTAATAGTTGGTGCTGATATTCAGAAGCTTTTCTCCATAATTCAATTTTTATTTCGGCCAGACACTGAAACTGTCCACCAGCGCCGAGCCTAGCGAGTCGTTTTAGGAGGCAGCTTTTGCTGTGCGGGCAGTTCATTAATCAGAACAGTGCAATTAAAAGAGCAGGAAACACATCTGCAGCCGTTCCATACAGCTGTTGTGGTGCTGTGACCTCCATCGTGTCTGTGTTGGGATGTTGCCCTGGTCCGCGTGTGTGTGTGTGTGTGGCTGTATGACAGCAGTCTGTCTGGTGTGCTGAATGCTTGTTATTCATGAGGAAGACGGTGGCCCCAGGGCCCCAACACTGCCCTCATTCCCTCATTCCTACTACACAGATACAGAGGAGAGTTTGTGTGTGTGTGTGTGTGTGTGTATGTGTGCTGGGGGTAGGGATGCAGATACACACACACACACACACACACACACACACACACACATACACAAACACAGGGCCTGCCGGCCGCTTCTGTGGACTGACACTTATTCTTCTGTCATATACTGTACACTCAAATTGTAATCCAAAGCTGTGTGTGTCTGTCGCTTAGTAAATATGATCTGCACACCCGGAGGGCAGCACAGGGTTTGGTCTTATGCCCCAGATTGAGATTCAGATTGAGATTGAGAGTGAGAGTGTGCTTAATTAAAGATTCATTGCAATTAAAGTGTTTTCCTTCTTAAGGCAATGCTGAGATATGATGACGATGTACACATTGTCTTTGATGCAAACATTATGATGTTAGAGAATATAGTACACTGCTGTAGGTTAAACTAGCTAACAGTGTACAAAGTCATTCTTAGCTACCTTTACCAGCCTGGAGCAGCTCTGGTGTAAGAATACAGGTTTTTTATGTAAAGTATCTTTTCTGTGGCAGCAAACGCAGCACAGCCTTTCATCACTGTGACTCTGTCTACACTTTATGGCCGGCTAAAGTAATGTAACTATCTGTCAGTGGAGAGCACATCACTGAAAGCTCAAATAACATCCTCTATATCACACATTAAATTATATTCGAATACATCGGAGATTTTCTTAAGCCACACAATACACTGATCCACTTTAATGCAGAGACGCACGTGTAACACGCTGACTATAGTTACTTTTAGGGCTGAAAACAGCAGTCTGTGTGTGTGTGTGTGTGTGTGTGAGGGGGTGTTAGGGATACCCTCCTCCTTGGTGCTTTGATGGTTTCCCTGGAATTCCGAGAATCTCTCTGTCCCCTCTCAGGACAAAGGCTGAGTCAGTGTTGCTCACAGTCAGGCCTGTCGGTGCTCCAGGGAGCAGTCGTTCAGATCCCCGAGGGGTGATTCCAGCGCGTCCGGAGCGCTTTTCATCTGAAGATAGGAGGGGGGGGGGTTGTCAGGATTAGCAGAGGTGGGTGTGCGAGGCTGCAGTGGTTACTACATCGCTGCAGCACCCTGTACTGCTTAGCATGTACGCACGGGATCAGCGTGTATGACGTGTGTGTTGAGTCTAAAATCCATCAAAACACACCATTTCAGTGTTTTTCTGCTTTTTAGTGCACCTGAACTCAACATCTTAGAGGCTCTTTCTTGAAAACCGGCCTGACATTTCAGTCTAATCGCAGCATTAACATCTAGAGATGAAGTTTGATGGCTTGGCTAGCCTCTGTTCCACCAGCTTGTCTGACTCGGTTCAAGCTCTCATTCAGCATTTCCTTCATCAGCCTTTCTGAGAATGTGTTGCATCGGAAATGATGCGTCTTCCTGGAGTTCACTACAGCTCCCAGAGAAAATCTACAAATGTAATTTTTCTTTTAATAAAAACAAAACAAACCATATGAAATCTTTGCTAAAAAACTGTCCTCCTTGGAATCTATCAAGCGAGACACGTTGCATTCTGCTGAGAAAGGTCTGTCTGTTGGTTATTAGTGTAGGTATACCTGTTAGTGGATGAGGAATATGATTTTCTTTTCGCTTTCACTTTGACGCTCTACATATCTTCTCTTTGGGAGTCCAGTGATTATCTACTGGCATCAGTAAAGCAGCGGGTGAATGACTGGAGGTAGATTATTAAGATGGCCTCCAGGTCTTTGAGAAAACCCCCCGCCTGGTCTAATCTTATGTGCAGCCTGTGATTGGTGTGCAGCTTAAAGGACGGGATATTGGTCCAGACCCGGTTAGATTTCTTTATCACTGAACTTTGTGTCTCTCCCCTCCCCCACACAGAGGTCCGTGGCGGTTTAAAGGTTCAACACAATAGTGTTGAAGCTCGAGGCCTTACATTTGTTTGTCGTGCGACTCAGTTCAACCTGTTCATTCGTCTTTTCCTCTGTGACGCCGACTTCTCGTGGCCTCCTGTTTTAATGTTGCCACATTACCATCCACCCGGTTCTGTAAATGTTAGGAGAGCCCTGATAAATGTAAATGCTGCATCAGCACACGAGAGCATGAGAGATTAAATGCACGTCTGCCTCATAAAGAGCGCCGTTATCACTGACTCATGTCCACACAGAGAATAAAATGAGCTCAATAAAACCACCAAACACTGTGAATGAGATTATTCTGCTCGTGTCACACTTGGTTTTACATGATTTAAGGCTCTGTGCAGGCACATTATGCAGTAAATTGCCACCAGCCACGGTTAAAGTTAATATAGAGCTTAATTCTATGTGTCACATTTGACTCCTTTTAGTGTGTGAAGCTCATTTGGGAGATTCAAATAGGTCAGCCACAGAGTCAACCCAAACCTAGCCGTCTGCCTCCTCTCACTGTCTTGGGCTGGTTCCTGTTTGGTTAGGAGACATGCACACGTCTGTTTCTTGGCTATCGGTTGCCAAAGCAACAAGATGTCATTTCCGGGGGCCGCGTGCGTGGGTGATCCATGCTGCGGTGGGATAAAGAGTTTTTTGGGGTCAATTTGCACGCGAATACAATCTGGGAGTAGAACACAGTGGAAGCGATGGAGGAGTGAAAATGTGTTGTGGTTGAAATGATTAGAGGGATGTGATGTACTGCTGAGTGAAGACAAAAGTCTGGGTGCCAGAAGATAAGCTGTGATTGAGTGCATTAGCCCACATCCCATCACGCTTCCTGTTGCAGTGTTCTGGGGGAGCGCACGGAAGTCTTGTTTGCGTCTTGCTCTTGAGGAGCCGCTTGCATTAAGGAGTTGTTTCCTGCGTTTCATTGTCTCCGATGAGCTCCATACATACGTTACCGGCCTCTTACGCAACGCTCACAGATGCTGAGTGTGTGTGACTGAGTGACGTCCTCGTGACGTCCCAAGGCCGTGGCCACACTTCCCTCGGCACGCTGGCATGCTCCGCGTCGTCCTCCTTCAGAGCCGCAACACTGACCTTCATCTGTGACTGCAGCATGTCAGCATGCAGGCCTCGTGCCTCGCTCATCATGTGATTGTCATCCGCTGATGAGTCCTACATGCCGCACATACATTCTGATTTATGGCACTCTTGGTCTTCACAGCAGAAGACCACGAGTGCCATAGATCAGTGTTAATTATGTCTCCAGGCAATACTTTAGAAGACGCTATGATTCGATTTGAGAAGGGATCACCTGTCAATGTTTCGTTATGTATCACATCCTCAATTTTCTATGTGACTGCACATGGCTGCCTTTTCAAAAATCAATAGAATATATAAGCTGCATCCTTTCAGTATCCGTATGACTCAGATTTGCACATAAACGGAACTATTGCTGTCGCGACAGGAGTCCATGGATCACATGTAATAGGTTTGTGCTTTGGTTTTACTGCAGAGGGCTGTTGTGGCCATTTCTGCACCACAGATTGTTCACCTGTGCCACCCTCCGCCGTCTCTCCCAACATAAAAAAAAGTAACGTTAGTTAGCCCTGTTAGCCTGATGTTTACCCACAGTTCAATGCAAGAAGCGATGTTGCAATTTGACATAGTCGCTTAACAACTTTGTTGAGGACAGAAAATCAACAACTGACTGTGGTAGGCTGTAGTTTTGTGCAGGCTGCAAAGCAGCCCAGAATGAAGAAGTTTCCACACCTGTGGTTTTTAATAATGCCGTCCACCAAAATGCACCGAAACATGTCTCAGATTGCACACATCATGGTTGTGCTGGTGGTATGTTTTAGTGTTTGCAGTTCAGGCATACAAATGAAGAGGTGAATTAACCTCATTGTGTTCAGGATGTCAGGGCTCATAGTGCAAAGTGCAGTCGCGCCGCTGGGATTTTCCCCCACGCGCCCTGCTAAACTTCTGAGATGATAACGTTCACATGCTCTGCAAGTGTTCTCCGATGGCTGATCAAGTCCATACAAAACAATGACGCACACTGCTGCAAGCTCGGCCGTTTGTAACACTGCTATGCTGTACGCAAAAACCATAGTGTGAACTGCTGGATAGTGGCACCGCAGGATTCACCTGCACACCTTTGCAAAACCGGTTGCGATAGGGCTGAGTGACAGAGACACTCGCGGGGCTAGTCGCTGAGCTAACGCGCTAGACAAGCAGGAACATGCGGCAGCCATATAGCTCCACATCACCAAGAGCTTTTGTTTCCTCTGCACTGTGACCCTCTGGCATTAGGATTTTATTGAATGTATGATTTAAGAGGGGAAACATCAGCAGTTAGACAGTTAGCAACAAGCTTGCTAAGTGGTGGTTAGGTGCAAATCCTGCTATTGCATTTCTCAAGGTTAGTAATACACTTGAATCTGTATATAGTCCTTGAAAATGCTTGATTTTTGACGCTTTATCTACACAATCACTTTCATTTCATTACACGTCTGAGTCTCTGTTTAAAAACTTTAAAAGCTACATTACTCGACAATCACAGGGTAACTGTGGAGGTAATTTGGCCTCATTTAGCAAGCAGTTCACACACCAGTCGTCATTGTGTTGTCATGAAAACGCAGCTCCTGATATTTACTGGTGTTCTTCACCACCGTTCAAGCAGGAGGAAAGCGGTGCGTCTAAATGTATGCTGATGTGAAGAGAGGTTCATGTGGAGTTTAGAAAGATAACCGGTGCATATCGTGAGGCGAGTTCAGGAAGCTGGCGTGGTGGTGGAATGAGATCATTAAGGCAAGATAGAGGCAAGATGCAAACGGTTTCACTTTCATTCAAATGAAGTGGAAAAGTACTCGGAACACCTTCTCCTCAGTCAGAGGAGAAAGATGGCTTTGTAGTAATGAACATACATGAGTGTGTCACCACCTGCCCACTGAACAATATAACGTCAAGCATGAGTTTAACACTGTATTTGTCAGAAAGACTCGTTGATGAAACGTTGATGCTGTGGGTATAAAAAGTCTGTAAACTTGATATTACACAATTGTATTTACAGCAACAGTTTAGCTGTGATGATAAATGCCTAGAGTGTTTGGAAACTTTTGGTTTAGGTACCTTGAAAGTGCTTGAATTTTCTCTTAAACCCTGCATGAGTCGAGACAGATGAATTTAGCCGTGACTTCTTTCTAATAGTGTAAATGTTGGTAGCATGGCCCTGTGCGTCTTTACCCTGTGACATATTTATTAAAAATACAGATTCATTATCTACGTGGCTAAAGTTTGTATCACTTCAAGCGGACTTTCTAAGTCAAATCAAGTGTCGCTCTGTGTCTGAAAGGCAGTTGAGGCTAATGTAGTGATATAGGAGCAGGATATGAATGGCTAAACAAGCCGAGGTCTGTTTGTGCTCAGTGGAAGTTGAATCCTGGACATACTTTAGTCTGAAACACTGCCCGGAGTGACTGGAAAGTAGATGCTCTGTGTTGTGTTCACTGGCAGTTTTCCCCCCTCTCTCCATTGAGTGTGTTCTGTGGCTCACAGTAAAGCAGACGGCCACCTGTAGCTGCAGAGTTGAAATGAGAAGTGAGAGGAAATAGGGCTCATGTTGTTACTCATCAGCCTGTGACACTCTGAAGAGTTGAAACAACCTGCTACCTAAGACTGAAATACATTTAGTCACTGTAGCTGCTGTGAGGCCGTTTCCTCTCCTGGAAAGCCTTTCTCTCCCCTCTAACCCCCCCCTTTTTTTTTGTTTTCGGGGTCTGGCGGTGGAGAGGGAGAGCATTAGTTTTGCAGGAAGGATGTGAAGAGCTTTCGCACAAAGAAAATGTCCCACATTGTCTCCAGGGCGACGGCGGTTGCCAGATGGAGCAGGGTTTTTTTCTTCTTCTTTTTTTCGGCCTTTTATTTGGCTCTAAATGGCAGCTTCGCTCGGGCGGTTGGTTTTTGACGTGGACCGGCTCGTTTATTTATGCGGGATTATCGCCCTGCCCTCATCCGACACCACATTCGGACGTCTCTAAATGTCAAGTGTTACTTATTGATGAGCTGATTATCCGCGTGGCATGAAAGCCGCGCTGTGTTACAGCCCGGGCCCGACGAGGAGGCCTCGGCCTGCTTTTAATCAGAGCATGACTCACACTCGTTCACAAGGCCGTCCCAGCATGTGTGTGTACTAGCAAACAGGGTGGACAGCAGAGAGCCCTGTCAGAAGGCGTGGTGTATATACACTATAATGTGATGACGTCATAGCTGAGCATGTCGTCATCCTCTGTGAATGTGTGTGGAGATGTTCTCTCGCCGTGCCGACTCTGAGCTCTCGCCTCATGTAGATCAGCTGCAAGCAGCTCATGTGGCTCGGATGTAGACACATGACACACACACACAGATATGTATGAGTTCTGTTAGTATGTGTGAGCATAATCACAGCAACCTCAGTAGGAAAATGGCAGCTGTGCAAGCGAGCTTGCTTTAGCCCCAATTGTTTACCTCGTTTTGTGCGTCTTTGCAGGCCTGCACGCACGCACACACACACACGCACACACACAGGCAGCATGGAAACACACAAGGCTCAGAGCTCTTTTTGTCCCGCCCGCTGCAGTCGCCGTGGAAACCGCCCGATGTCGTGTCACTGTGGTTTGGAAGCCTGCAAACGAGAAGCTGTGGTCTGGTTCAGCACCAAGAGCATGAAGCAAACACACACACGCACACACACACACACCTAAACGCACACTGAGCTACACACTCATTTCAACTCTTGACTGCCATCATTCAGGGATCACATGACCTCTGTTGGTTTTCTTCCATCCTGTGTCACAGAGTATCACCGCTAGTATAGTCTTCCTGGTGAAGAGTCAGCTCCGATACACACACACACACACACACACACACGCACACAAATGTGTGACCCACATTGCCTCGCATGCTCCGTTCATTCCAGGCCTCTCACTCTCGTATTTAATTGTTCACATCCCATTTATTTGACGAGTGTGATGCGTAGCGTCGTGTTTTATTAAAGAAGCAGCCCGTGTGCGAGGCCTCGGCGGTGGATCACTCGTGAGGATCGGTTGCTCTGTTTTGTTTGTCCGTTGCTTGCTCGAGGCTCTGATCGTATCTGTGGTGGTCTGCAGCAGGATAGATTTGTCAGATGTAAGGAAAGAGAAACCTGCAATCTTTTACTCATCTGTAATAATAATTACTGTTTATAGCAGCCGAGTCTTCAAAACATCTGTGGCGATCGTTTTGCTTTGAACATACTCTGGTTTTTGCTAAAGTCATATTAGTATTAGCAGATGCAGTTTGATAAAAACAGCCTGGCTGTGCTGTTTGCTAACCAGTGATGTTAGCTGACATGGAAGCTGCTGTGACAGTCCAACACTCAGTGTTTTATATTGAGATCACGATCTAATGTGCCCACGCTCTACCTTTCAGGTGAATCAAAGAGCTCATGGCACTTCGTGATCTCATACTTCTGTTTACAAGCCCCACATATTCTCGTTAACTAGCAACCTGACTTCTACAACCATGACTCAAGCTTCACAGTTTCAGACTCCTTTGAACAGCTGTTATCAGCTTCAGTTAGAAATGGTCGGCTTGAGCTGCTTTGCATGAAACAAAATGTTTTCTGTGGGCAAACCTGGAAGCACCGAAGCTGTCACCGGCTGCTCAGGGAGAAGGGGGGGGGAGAACCGAACGCGCCGCCGCTGACTTGCCGCTTGTGTCGCGAACACACAGCTGCTGTCACACAGCCCTGACGTGGATAAAATAACATAAACACGGTGCAGCCAGCAGGCTCACCAGTCTGCTCTCTGTGTGTGTGTGTTTGTTCTCGTCGAGTGGAGCAGAGGTGTCAAAGCGGTGGTGATTCTTGAGGCTGTAGTTTGTGCGCCTCGTGGTCACTGCCGGGTGCTTTTGATGCTGTCATAACTTCAGGAACATTTCCCCTTGTTGGAAATGAAGGGGTGAGATTATGAGTGTGGTATACACGTGGTGGCTGCACAAGCTCTTTTAACAAGGGAACACATGTATGCACGTCGCCGTACAGAGAGCACGCTCAGTGGGACTTTTTTGTTTTCGCAGCACGACGTGCCTATATCAGCCGTCTGCAGCAGAAAATAGATGCAAGATGCACTGAGGGAAACTTTTATAATTGAAGCCCGAGTTTGAGATTTGAGAATTTATGCTGGAGGAGGAAATCTGAATCAGAAAGAGGATACAAAGACACACCCAAAAGATGCTGTCCAAAACCATGGACTGTGCTGCAGCAGCATGGTTGTTAGGGGTCGGTACCCTGTACTCAATGTGCTCTGGGGATAAATAATTAGATATCCATATAAATGGTATCAATAAGCTCTGAGCTCTGCTGGAGGTATTGGAGAAATGAAGTGTTCCATTTAGGACGGTGCTTGTTGCTGTAGTGAGTGTTTTACATGTCAGACACAGTTTTCAGCTGTCTCCACTCTCCTCCGCATGTTATGGACGCTACGTGGAGTTAACTAAATTGCAGATGGCTCAGCGGTCAAAAGTCAGCATGAGGCAGCTGATTGTCTACGGATCAGTATAGGTGTGCCCATGAATTCAGTCTGAAGTGGTCAGATTGACAGTTTCAGAGCGCTCTGAGTCTCTCTTCTGGAAGTTATTAGCCTATGATGAGCTAATGTCCCATCTCTCCCTCCTTTCCTTACTGTCTGCATTGTAGACGAACGCTGAGGACGTCAGAAGTATGAGAGAACACACCTGGAATGAGGCGTAAAGAAAGCCAAACATGTTTTAGGTTTTACATTCTCCAGTGTAACCTCCCGTTGCTTTGACCGCAGTGTTGCACAGGCTTTGGCATCCTCTCAGGCCGCCTCATTCTGCAGTGATTTTTCAATGAGCACGTTATCTAAACTTTTGCCAAAAAATCGAATCAAAAAGAAGCGATAAGAGCGCCGGCTTGATAAGCAGTGTCGTAAGAGCACAGTACTGTAAAGTCTGAACCGTAACCCTCCCTAATAGTTGTCGTGATGCTAATCAATCCTCATAATGAAGCTGTTTGTCTTACTGTTGTTACACAAGTACAGCCGCATGTCACATCCTTCAGAGGCCTCCTCTCCGCTCCGTTTCACATTCCTCTCACATCGCAAACTGATAGCGAGCTTTTGGAAACTTGCGTCATCAGCGGCTCTGTTACGCGGCCATGTCTGCGGACTCAGTGCTGTGCGCAGAGCTCAAGCTTTCACCTGCTGCTGCTGCTACACACACCCACCGTGGACGTTTGCCAAATCTGTCACCAAATGCACGATCTCTGAGCCGGATGATTGGAGTCAAAAGGAAATTGTGCTTAATCCTGACTAATGACTTTGATTGTGCTGAGTAATGACGGTAAGGTTTTAGCATTCAAACACCGATCATACAGTATGACTGGATATGAAACATCCGTGCATCACTGCTGTGTGTGGCAGCACCTTTGACTGCTGGAGTATTGCCAAGTCTGGAGTCATTCATCTGTAAAGCAGTGGGTCACAGCCCTGTGTGACATGGACGTAGTGCTGCGAATGAATATTCCAACTCCAAATGTACAGAACGGATTTGGAAAATGAAAGAGATGAGTGATTGTGGAAATGTTGAATAATTGAACTGAAATGAAGCGGGTTGAGGTGAATCAGGAACCAGCAGCAACACAGACAATAGACTGTGTCCTGTCTTTGGACATTACGCTGCATAGTTATGTGTCTCGTGTTGGTTTACCCTCTTATTGACATAGTGCACAGATAATGGATATTCATAGTATAATAGTTATGATGCCATCAGTTTGACGTTGATTTGAGATCTACGGTTACAAACGGACTTCTTGTGTAAGCAACGTTTTCTTATCTATTTCTTTTTAGAAAAAAAAACAAAAAACGTAAGCGCAACAAATAAGAATCCAGGCGAAGAAGAAGGCCTCTGTCCTCTTTGGACTGATGAAGAAACATACCATGCTTTTACCGATGAGGTCATGCAGAGATCATCATCGCGTTGTTCACCGATTGGTCCAGCACACACCGCATCCGGAGAGTTCTTTGGCGTTCTGTGGCCGCGATTGGGAGTGACTTTGCATGATTGTCCACGGCAAACTTTTGGTGAGCGCCAAAGTAATCGCATGGTGTGTTGCCACATACCGCTTGTGTGATACAGTATCATTTTTGGATACTGTAGCGTTGACAAATTGTGTAATTCTGACGGAGAAGGTGAGCGCGTTTGCACGGCACCTCTTATCTCGTTCATTGTGATGTTGCAGAATCGTCTGCAAACAGTCTGCAGCATTTGTTTGAAGTCATTTCATTACATTATCATCAGTCATGGATTAGCCGCGATTTCACTCAGTGGCACCTCTGTCTGTCCACTCATGGGTGTGCGTCTTACATTTACACTCTGTACCAGGTACAGACCTGTCACTTTGTTTACCAAATTCGAGTTTAATCTCGTATTCCAGCAAGCTTCCAGGTTTTATCAGGGATAATTAGATTTCATAAATTGAACTTTTTCATCGGTAAAAGCAAAGAAAGTGTCAATATGTCTCCATATGAAATGAAAGGACAGGCAGCACAGTGAGCCCTGCAGGCCACCGTACCAGCTCGGTGCTGCTGTGCTGTCACAGATTCCTTCCTCCGTTGCTTATTCAGCACTTTGATTGGTTTTCCTTCCTAAACCACGCCGAAGTGATTAAATGTTTGTGCAGTTGTCACTGGGCTCCTGCTCTGCTAACAGACAGCGGATCAGTCCGGTGACACGCAATAATATTTCTGCAAGGGGCTGGAAAAAATTAGATTTAATAACGGGTAGTTTGATCCAAGCGAGCGTGAACAGCCAAAGACACATTCCAGTCACAGTAATGAATCCCACAAAAGCATGACAGTGCTGAATGGCTGAGCCCTGGTGCTAGATTTAGCCTTTTATTTGGTCTGTACGCCATTTCAGACAATATCTATAAACGTGGACAGGTTTCATAAAAACCCGTGTGAGTGTAACGCCTGTGTCATGTCATGTCTTTAATGAAAGTGTGTCTCATGCGGGAAATCACAGCCGGCGTGTTGGAACGGCACAGATGACCACATGATCGGGGTCTTGGCTTCGGTCTGGCTGGCTGCTGAATGTGCACGCCACATCTCAGTTCTCCTCGGCCCTCGTCAGAACGGCAGCTTAAGCTCCACTAAAATCCCGCTGTAAGGCGCCAACGGGCAAGAACGCACCGAGCTGCTGTCGCGTTTGTCTGATCCCGAGGCAGGTCAGCCACTGAATGACCTGCGTGGGTGAGGAGGTGGCCTAAGTTGGGTGAGGCTGAGGCTGTGAAGACAATGGAACTTGCTCGTAGTTCATGAATAAAATTGACGGTTGGTGAGATAATGCAGTCAATGAAATGAGTGCAATTACATACAAAATTTTATTTGGATTCAAGACACTTGGAGTTGAGTTTAACAGTTCAGATGTCACAAAAATCCCTCTTTGTTAGCACAAGTGTTAGCACATTTGTGGCAAACTTGAACATGAACAAGTACGGTGACAGTTTTGACATGTGCGAAGGCTCGGTCTTTGCTGCGGAAGCCCAGGACTCGAATCTGACCTGTGGCTCTTTCCCGAGTAACAGCATTTGTATTTCTTTGTAGCGACCTGTGATTTAGAATTGTATTGATTTCGTACAGCTGGTCCTTGATCAAAACATGCAAAGTTCATATGAAGCTGCTAAAATAAACTACGTGACGAGATTGATGCTGCGTCTGTGAAGGAGTTCTGGAAACTTTATTTTGCATTAACAGTAACAATTTAGCGGTGATGATAAATGCTTTTAGAATCTGGTAATTTTGTGGTTCGTGTACCTTGAAAGTCCTTGGAAAGTGCTTGAATTTTACTCTTACCTGGCGGCATCCCATATCTGTTACCAAACCCAGTAATCTAAACAGACATGAGACGTGACGTTAGCCAATGCTGCTTTCAAAATTTGGTTTCTGAACCTCCAGGGCAAACAGTTAGCGTCCAGAGCAAACATCTGCGTGTCCATCAAAGTCTGGAGTTTGCATCACACCGGATCTGGCTTCAGTTTAGTGCTAGACGTCTCTCCCGTCTGGCTGTAAGCAGTGCCAGCAGGTGATACGGACGTGATATTACTCCAGCTCTCTTGTTTGTTCGGTGCCCTGTGCTCTGCTGCCTGCTGCAGCTCACGGCGCAAAGTGTTGCAGAGGTTACCTTCCATTTTTGTAGGCCCAGAGTGGCCATAAATGAGTGGTTACAGACCTGTAATTTTATTTCACTTTTATGAGTCCAAGGTTGGCACAGTTGGTCGGGAATTGCATTAGAAATATTCAGGCTGCTGTGAGCAAACACTGCAAACTGCAAGTGTGCTCTGCTAATAGAACCACACTAGATCACTGACCGTCTGAGCAGATGTGTCTGCAGCACTGAGAGTGTAAAGAAAGGACGGTGCATGCGTGACGTCACCCACAGGTTTCTGAAAAGCTCAGACCATGTGGTCCTGCCTCTTTCGCCTCTCGGCATCCATACTGTTAATTCTGCAGAACTTTAAGCCTTGATATAATTTCAACAGGTGAGTTCTATAAACATTCACCCTCAGTACAGTTGTCATGAACGGGGAAATTATCTATAGAGACCAAAACTGTTTTTTTGTACCAGGCTGTAAACATGTTTATTTCTGATGCAAAGTTGGACATTATAACATGGGGACTTATGGAGACTGACTCTCTTCTGGAGCCGGCCTCAAGTGGAGATACAAGGAACTGCAGTTTTTGGCACTTGGCTTCACACACAGCCACGGAGGTGGCCGCTTGGTCTGGAGTTAATCAAAACCATAAATAATGTATATAGATATGCATTTTTAAGCAGAAGCAGGTGACTCGTGTCGAGGTGGTGGTGAACAAGGCTGACTGAGCAGCTCGCCCACAGAGCAGAAATTTGAGTCAAATGAGGTGAATCTTTGGTTGCAAAGCTGAATTGATTTTTACACGCTGCTAACTTAAGCGTCAAGGCCAACGCAGTTTTTTTCACACGCAGCAAATGATCTGATGGTGAGGAGTCATAGAGCAGCAAATAAGAGGAAGTATGTACACGGACCCGAGGCAAAAAGTGAATCTGTTTATCTAACAGCTGTGTGTTGTGCTTTTTGTCCAAGAGGAGGACTTATAGCCAACAGACTGCGAGCATGTATAAACCTGCAGGATTATAGAAAAACTGTCAAATCAGAACTTTCTGTTTAGTATCAGGTAATTAATGGTATTTTTAATGCGGGCTAACACACTCAGCTCTGCAGCATGTAGGAAGGAGCTGCTCTCTGGCTACAGTGAAGCTGGGACGGGCAGCTTGACCATAAAGACGCATGTTGTGATTTGTGATGTGAAACAAGATGGAAACATCTTTGTCTTCTGTCCTTTAGTGTAACTCAAATATTTAGAAAGTGGTGTGCTGGATGAACTGTGCCGTGGTTGTAATTAGCTGGTTCTGACCGTGGCACAGCCTCGGCCTCGCTCGGTGCCTTCCCATTTCTCTGTATAATTACTGGTTTTGTGAAGTCTGTTGGAAGCCTTTGAGTCTTGTTTACATTCTATAGATTCCTGTTGTACGCGCACACACACACACACACACACACACACACACACACACACACACACACACACACACACACACACACACACACACACAGACATATTCCTGACATCTGATTAGAGTGAAATCTTGCCTCTCGTGATGAGGAGTCACCCTGCATACCTCTCTGTGAAGCAGCCCAGTGCATGGACTGTTCTGGGTCCAGGGAAACACAGTGTGTGTGTCTGTGTGTGTATGTGTGTGTCTGCGGTCGTGAAGCCTGCGTGTCACTCCCAGCAGACTTATTTTCTGGCTCGCTTGGCTCTGCTCCTCCTTTGGCTGCGTTAACAGGCTGAGTAATCCCCACCCTGCCTTATCATTGGCTGATAGCCTCTCTGCACCCGCCTAGATCTGCACCGTCACACACTGTGTGTGTCACACACCTACAGCTCGTCATCCACCGACAACATATTGTTACAGAACATAAGGCCGTGCCAGGCGACATGTACGCTGCTTTTTAAAATCTCCGAGGAGGGAGTTGGAAGGTCACATCAAGTCCCAGCATGCATCAACTCTCGATGATGATTCACCAGAGTGTACCAAAGGGGGGGCTGGCGAAGTCACATGTTCTTAGGTGTCATAACAAAGCCTCTTTTAGCAGCAGACTGAATTCTTTTGATCTCTTTTAATTATAATGTGCCAGTCTGTTGCTTTAAATATAGTTTATTTTTTATTTTGGCCCAGACTTCAGTAAAATTAGACCTGCTGCTCATGTGCAGTGTGTATGGCACCACTGCTGAATTGTTTTGCTTGCTCACACACACACAGGTCTGGTATGTGCACAAGCTCACAGACATAAACTCTGTGCATATTTTCTTTATTTAATTGTCTGAGGTTGAAAATCCATCTTGAACCCATACGAGGACGTCTACAAGTCCACGTGGCACCACATGGCAGCGTCTTGGGCCTGCGACGCTCAATTAATTGGCGCCCACTCAAACCTTTTCTGCTTCAGCTTCAAGGAAATTGGAAAAAAAAATGAAACCCTTCACGGCGTTTCCCCCTCCAGGTTCCTGTGATTTTTGTTGATTGCAGAACACTTAAAGAGCGGGTCGGGGCTCAGGAATGAGGGCCAGTCATCTCCAAACAAAAAGAAAATGAACCTCCTGTCTCTGATGACTTGATCCCCAGATCCCACCACTCCCACAAGTGTCCACATATTCCAAGTTTCGCAAGGGAGAGGGGATGACTTTCCCTGTGTGTTTTGGGAGCTGGCCTACTTTCTGTTTGTGTATTGTCTCTGTGCGTCTGCGCTTCTGTTTTAGTTCCCTGGGTAAAGGCCCGCAGTCTCTCTGTTGTTTTCTCCGAGGCAGCATTTAGTCCAGACGGTCCAGGTTTGGACTAAACACTCTCCTTTATTTAGCACAGGAGAATATTTTGCTTTGAGCGCTTTCATACGGCGTTTACATCCTTTTGTGCTCTCTGTGCGGATGAATGCTGCCATTAAGCGGCCCTGCAGGGCTTCAGATGGAACTGAGCTGAAAGACGGGCTTGTGGGCGGTTACATAAGTCTGTCTTTGCTGTGTCATTGTGCCACTGCGATGAGCCGCGGCCTGGCCAACGGTGGGACGGCCTCATTAAGCAGCCGCACACGAGCATTTCACACATCGCTCTACTGTTCAACATGCAGCTCAGTTACAGACCAACACAACAATATAGACACAGGAAATAAAAATATATCTGTTACGTTCAGAACCAGACGTGCCTCGGTGCATTTAACACTAGTAACCTGCTTATAATACATAATTGAAGCTATTAATGCCAAGAATTTTCAAAGCTAATATTTAAATAAAAATGCAATCGTTCCCTATTATTTGAATGGTGTGTTTTTATGCACATGTAGATGACACGGGCAGTAAGGATGAAGGTTCACGCTGACTTTAGGAAGGTTGAATTTATGTTCCAGGATGGTTCTGAGATGCTGCAGAGAAGAGTTAGTTAGTTACAGTGGAGAAACATATATATAACACTTTGACGTCACATTTTCATTATGAAGTGGACTTATAAATACATACCAGATCAGTATCTGGTGACTAAAAATATTTTCAGTTTCATCAACCACAGTCCCCTGTAAATCCCAGATATTACTCATTTAAATAAAAATAGTGAGTTCTCTGTACCCAGACTGACATAGTTTTGTCTGACCAGCGATCCAAACCCAATGATTTTCACATTTGACAAACTAGACACAGCGATTTCTTTGGGGAGTCATGATTGATGGTGATCTGCTTTCCTTTGCTAAGTAAGACGAGGCGTAACTTGTCCATGGCAGCGCTGAAGCTATCACAGCAGCTGCACGCGCAGATGATGGAGGTTTCTGCTTGGACCTCTCAGAACAGTTGACTTTGGTGAGGCATCCTCCTCCAGACGAACGTCTTTGTCGCTGTCACTGTTTGAGTGCTGTAGTATGATTTCTCTCTGCAGCACGCACGTCATAAATCATGGTGGCGTGGTGCGACGAGACGTCCACTTCCTTTTAACGCGGTTATTTGAATCCATAGTGGCCCACGTCTGAATGATAAAACACAAGAAGAAGAAGCAACAAACGTCAGCGCGCTGGTCTGGTCTGAAAAGCTCATTTAAAGCAACAAACCGACAACATGGACTGACCTCTGTGTGTGTCCCTCTCTGTGTCTCTCTGCAGTGGAGGGTGAAGGTCAAGGTCGCATTCTCCAGCGGTTTCCTGAGAAAGACTGGGAGGACAGCCCGTTCCCACAAGGCATAGAGCTGGTAAGTCAACACTTACAGACATGTTCCAGTGAAGCTCGGTGGCTACAACAAGACACTTAACCCAGTTAGGGTTAGGGGTTCAATTCCCCGGGCCGCTCAGTGGTTTAGAGCGAGACTGTGGAGGGTTTACAGCAGGGCTTCGTCACACTCTTTTTTTTTTTTGTGGTTATTGCTAAATGTTAGAGTATCAGTTATGGATAAGTGAGTGTGTTGGAAGCAGAAACATGGCGAGTCAGCAGTTCTACGGTGCTGCTATTTTGAATGAAGCTTTTTATGCTTTTAATGAAGCTGGTTCTGTGGTTTGTCAGAGGTTCAGGTTATTTATAGGCAGGAGAAAACTGATTTTTCTTACACCAACAAGTGAGGGAACACTTGAACTCGAGGATCATCTTGGACTCGTCTAACCCCGTTTGCCTGATTTCAAAAAGAGAGAGAAAAAAAAGGGGGCCAAATTTTGTTAATCCACCAGTGGGAGTATCGAAGGATTGTCATCTGTTCCATCCATCCGTTGGGTCCTTATCAACACTGACCTTATTTTCTGGACTTCTGACCTCTCGTGGTGCTTTAACACTGCATATTTCATTCATACATTCACGCTCAAGGTGCCAACTGCTCATCAGTTGTAGGAGCTAACCTTTCCCACGCATCCCTTTGGGAGAAATTTGGGGTTCAGTATCTTGCCCACGGACACTTCCATATGCAGAGGATGGGGATCGAACCTGATTACCAGATCGATCTCCTGATTAGTGGACCACGCGCTCTACCTCCTAAATGTGTGTAAATCCACTGCAGACACTTTGCCACTTCCTGAAGATAGGCCTCTACTGTGAAACAGGAAGTGTTGGGGACAATAACTTTGTTAGATTCAGACTTTTTGTCCTGCAGCATCATCTTAATCCATTTTTGCACAGAAACAATATTCACGGGAGGAAGTTGAGTGTTGAGTGAGCACGGATTCACACGTTGGTGAAGGGATCGGCTGCATGAGATGAACAACAGAGTGTATCGCGTGTGACATGTTTACACATGCCAGCTATGGACCAACTTCAGATGAAGTCATCCAGTCAGTGAGGCAACCTGATGAATAACGTGCATGAATGTCATGTCTCAAGAAAAAAAACAGCCAATATTGACTTACTGTTGTTAACTCGCCTCAGTCAACACTGCCACAGTCTTCAGCTCCATGAACGTTTCATGTTTTTAAAGTAAATATTTAATAATGACACGCTAACACGGCTGCAGCGTGGTTATGAATGACCTCCACGGCTCCTCACATGGTTCATCGTCCTGTAATTTAAACATATGGAAAGTTTTCACGACCCGTTTGTTGCGCTAACGATAGCCCAGCCCAGGTGAATCACCCTGAGGTGATGTAAGAACATGTGACCCACCGCTGTCTCATATGTCACCCAGGTTGGTATGTACACTAATCTCCCCCCCCGGTTTCATTTCCTCCATCACCATCTTCTTCCAACTCATGCCCCTGTATCCCTCTGGCCTCCACTCTTCCACCACCTTTCTCACTTCCTCCACCTCCTCTCTAGTTCTGTCAGCCCAGCGGATGGCAGCTGGCCCCCGAGCGGCAGTCTCCCTCCTTCTTCGTAGCGGTTTTGACTGACATCAACTCGGAGCGTCACTACTGTGCCTGCTTCACCTTCTGGGAGGGCCTGGACAACTCACAGGTGGGACTGACCTCAGCGCTTCAGCGGCTCAGTTGTTGGTTTCCCATGACTAGTGCTAGGCTGTGTGGCTATTTCGGGCATAGCGGCCACACAACACATGACTTTTTTTGCTATTTACATCCTTCCTGAGATTCACACATATTTAAAAATACATTTGAATTAGCAACATTTCTAACATCAGATGCAGTAAATGTGTATTTATAAGCTGTTAAAAGCCACACCGAGATGCTATTTTGGAAGCATATTAGAGCATGTGCTGGTGAGTGCAAATAAATTCAGGGTGTACTCCGTTTGTTTCTTTGTTTGGAGTGTTTGTGTCAGCGTGGTGCGGCTGCACTTACATGTGTCCTTCCCTGTGTTCAGCTGCAGAAGGCTGAGGCCAGTGAGGCAGATGAGGTGGATGAGGGGCCGGCCGTCGTCCAATCAGCTCAGGTCTTTGCCCCCAAGAGCCTGGTGCTGGTGTCCCGCCTGGACTACACCGAGGTGTTCAGGGTATGATACGCGCAAACACACACACACACAGACAAAGCTACTCTGCATTTCTCCATTTGTGTTTGCACATTTATGATTGTTTGGGACACACAAACAGGGACCAGGGGAGTAATGTTTCCTTCTTAGTAAAATTGACAGGACACTCTGGAGTAAATATGTTGATCTCTTTGTCCCGAACAGAACTGTCTGGGTCTGATCTACACCGTCCATGTAGATGGCCTGTCTGTCCCCTTGGAAACGGTGATTGGAAATCTCCTCACTTGTGTCATCCCCATTGCTGGAGGCTCCCAGGTAACTGCTGACCGCTCATCTCTTTCTCGTTCATCTCGTCCTCCAGGCGCATGATTTGACGTCCTGTAGACTAAAGCTTGTAAAAGGGTTGACCAAGAGTGATGATAAACAGTGACACCATCCCTCAGTCTCATTTCTTACACTGTTGGAACTCTTTGGCTTTTGCTGGGTGACCCACAGTCCTCACGTTGCCCCATGCCTTGCTCAGCAGCGCAGCTTATTCAGGCAGTAAGCAGTGTAGAGGAGTAGAGCTTGGCACAGCCCTTGTTCAGCATGGACAGCTAGCTCTGACTGCCGGCATCGCTAAAGCTGCTGCGTCAGCTGCCGAAAAATATTAGCTGCTGCCGTCGGGGTCTGGACATTTCTCTGTGCATGCATAATGAAATCATCCATGAAGTTTGAAATGATACTTCTCCACACACAGCTGGTTTTACAGAAGATCTCTGCTCCTGATGGATTACGAAACACGTAGTCTAATTAAGAGATGTAGAAGAAACAATGCAGTGTGCAAGCAATGTGAGCAACAGTCCTTCCAGCTCTGACCAGAGAAACAAAACAAACATGTTTGTGTTTGCTTTAGCTTTTTAAATATGTGTGCATACTTACTGGATACGTGAACTAACCAGTGAGCAGCAGTGTTTTTCCTTCATGCTGAAGTCAATGACACATCTGGTTCATTTTGAACAACTTATTTCTCATTACATTTTCTGGATTATTTCTCTCCTTTTGAATTATTCTATTTTCTTTACATATATATATATTTTTTAATTTTAAATCCGTTTTTGTGCAACTAAACAAAATAAGTGTAATGCTGTCTGGCTGTTACACATTGTGGGAAGTGTCTGTTTTCTCTAAATGCACATCAGTTGAACCCTCCCACTGTGGTTTCCAGATGTTGTAACCCATGTGTGTCATTTCTGTGCACTCTACTGTACACTGGTTCCTCTGTGTTACAGATAAATGAGTCCCCAGTTTGTAGTTTAGACAAGGTTCCTCAGGCCCTGGCCTGTGACTGGCTGCTGGCCTGTCTCCAGGTAACTTTACCGTTCTGCAAGCTTCACCAATCAACAGCCAGCTCGATGTTATTGATTCTGTTAATCAAACAGAGCGGAGATGTTTTCTTTTCTTTTAAGGAATGTGTTCTTCAAGGCAGTCATTTCAAGTCATGCGTGATTGATGGCGCTTCAGCTGTTTTTGACCTGCTTTTTTTTTGTGTGTGTTTTGTCATCACTTTCCACAAGATCATGTTAATCATTTTCGTTTCTTTTCAGTTCTTTTGTTTGTTCTCTTATTTTTTGTTGTCAACTTGATTTGTTGCAGCTATCAATATGCATTCGAGAAGATTGGTAACATGTTGTTTCTTCACTCTCTGAAACAGCCACACACACACACACACACACATTGAAGCCCATTGCTGTGCAGGTCGTAGTTCAGTTGCTGGGTGACCATATGGGATGGCAGATGGCCTCCTACCGGGCATCACAGCGTCTGAATGAGAGAATCAGATCTAATCAGTATTAACACACATACAGACCCAAACAGCAGAGGCTTACACACAGCTCTCCTCACACACTAACACACACTTGCCAGCCTTAAAAGCTCAGTCCTTTAGAGATGTGAATTACCCACAATGCAATATAAAATGTCAGACACACGCGCTCTCCCCTTAAATAAGCACACAGCTCCTTGAGGCCCTTACAAATGAGTTTGTACCGCTGCTACCCAGCCGAGCACAAACGGTTCTGTTCGTCTGATTCAAGGGGACTGGCCACTCAGAGAAGAGTAACACACAAGCACACACTCACACACATTCCTATAACTTTAATCACACAGGAGCTTCCTATCTGCCACGCTTAATGTCTATCATTACCACAGAGGGTGTCTGTTAACGTCCCAGCCTCGGCCCAAACACACCCACAACAGAATGACTCCAGCAACGTGACATCTGTGCCATTAGACGCATTGTTGTAGCAACACTGTGACACAGCCATCAGACAATCCTCTAACCTCCTGCAGCCTGCAGGGCACTGCTCTTTGATGTATTTGTGAAAATCTGCTGGTTAAAGTGCGGACAATTACATAATTGTGCAGTAAATTCACAACACTTTCTTGACCCAACATGATTTGTCCTCCAACAGTGACGCATGACAGTCTGCTAATGTTAGCCTAAATCCTGCAAACTTGCAGTGTGTAGCATTACATGCTTAGAAACAGTTTGAAGGAAAAGAAGACATTTTGCCCTCAACAGATCATTGCTAACCCATCATAGTACCGTGCACTGCTGTGCAGCTTGTGAAATAACTAAACAGATGTGTATGACAGGACAGGTTGACCTGCAGGATGTTCCAATAGTTCGTTCATTTATCGGAGTAGTTTACTCAACTCGAATGGGAAGTGAACTTCAGGCTGTTGGCCTGAGATGAGGAATGGTGGATTACAAAGCAAAGAAGGACGTTACTAACAAGAAGGCCGCCCTGCTTAACAAAGAGAAGCAGCAGACCACTGAGACTTCATACATCCTTTCTTGGCAAAGTCCTCTTGTCCAACATAACAAATCCCTGCAGTCTGTACACAGCCCCGACCCATGACCTGCGTGTGTGTGTGTGTGTGTCGCAGTGTCAGATTTCCCCACTTCTGTTTAGGATGGAAGAAAGTCAAGTGCTCATCCTAGCATCCATTAGTGATTGAGCTCTTACAGGAACATGTTCAAATCTGTCTCTGTAATAAGCCCATGTGACAGAGGGAATTCCAGTCCCTGTTTCTGGAAACTCGCCTGTCACACCGCCAAGTTCTCAGACTGTCAGACGTTGATTTGGCAGCAACACATCAGAACTTTAAGGCATTAACTGAAAGAAAATCACAAGTTGCACAAGTGGCTCTGCTGAAAGTCGCTCTCTGTTGGTCAGGATGCGTTTTCTCTCACGTAGCCCGTGAACTTAAGCTTCTCCCCTTTTACCTACTATCACTGCAGCGTGTCAGGGAGTGTTCAGGTCGAACGGTGACTTGAGTGCAGGAAAATTGGTCGCAGTATCAGTTTGAGTAACCGTTATGGTTTCAGAGCAGTCAAGTGTGGCTCAACCCGTGGTCAGTTTTGAGCTTGTCTCTGCTTTAGAATTTCCCTTATTTCCCCAGAGTTACCGTTACAGGGTAGCTTTAAAACCATGTGAGGATGTAGGAGTGCTTATAGCTTCCTCTATATCCTTATTTGAACTTCTCGACTCTTATAAGACAAAGCAAACAATGTGCTTGACCTCTGTACCTTCATACAATGTGTGTTTGCATGTGTGCTTGTGTGTGTGTGTGTGAGAAAGACCTACAATGAACTTCACTAGTAGTGAGAGTACTAGGGTAATGTCATCTGCATACTTCTTTTCTCCTGCTACCATTATTACTATATGATATATATATATATGTAAAATGAACTTACCAGCATGTGTACGGTTGTCGCCCTCTGTGTTGGAGATACTGAATCATCCGTTGCTGTTGTCATGCCGCCGAATGCTAGATGACGGCCTTACTTTGTTTTGCACGTGTGTCTCTCATTTTGCACTCATCTTATATTTTCACACAGCCGCCATCCTGCAGTTCATGTTTATGATGTTTATTGTTTGTGCAGCTTACTTGTGTTGCCATGCTGACACATTACTGTCATATTGATGTCCAGTTTGGGCATTCTGTGCCCACATTCTTGTTGTTTCTAACCTGTGTCTTATCCTGCGGGGGTGTCTGTGTGTGTGTGTGTGTGTGTGTGTGTGTGTGTGTGTGTGTGTGTCTGCTGGGTGCTTGTGTAGCCGGGCCAAGAGGAGAGAGAGGAGAGTTTGGTACGCCAACCTGACTTCATTCTCCCCTCGCCACCAATCAGCTCCAAGCTTCTCCTCGGCTTCCTTTTTCTCCACCCATTTCCCCATCAGCCAATCCACACGCCTCTCCTGTGGCAGGAGAACCAATCAAAACGCTTTGATACATACTCAATATGTGACCCACAACTGATCGTTCATTCCACGCCGTCTGGTACAGGCCTCTGAACCCGTGTAGCCTTGATACAAAACATTCAGACGTCAATTGGGTTGTTTCATTCGTGTGACCGCTGCGGTTCTGTTTAGGATCTGAAAGTGAAACTACAAACAGTCCTGAAATTCGGGTTCCACAGGAGACTTTCTCAGAACCTTTTTGTAGGCTGCATTGGGTGTGCATTGCCCGAGCTAAATGACTCAACCTAAACTGATCATTTTCTGGCCATGTGAATCTGCCACCAAGCCTCCAAATCCAAACAACGTATTGAACGCACGTGAAGATCAGATGTCGGATCACAGTATTGAATTGCTAACAGCTCGTCCGTGGTTGCTAACGCCGTTGCTGCTGCTGCTGCTGTAGAGAGCATGAAAATAATGCTGCACCTTTCCCTCCCAGCTCGCCTAGTGCGCACGCAGTCATACTGACTGGATACGACTGTCTTTTCCTCAGAAATGAATTGCTGATTCAAACTGGTTTGGGAAGCTCAAAAAAAAAAAAAAACCCTCTGGCAAGATTAAAGCACAACTTGGATGTGTGCTGGCATACAATGGACCAGGTGTTGATACGTGTGCTTTCATGTCAGTTTACCCTTTCTCTGTGCATGAAAGTCACAAAATTGTGGCTGTGTGAGAAAAACGTGTGGATTTTTGATTTTGCTGATAATTGAACACAGACAGTGGGAACACGATGCAGAGCCTAACTGGTTGAGAATTACTTACTAATTATTATTGTGTTAATTCTAAGTAGAAATGGTGAAAATATGTTTCCTGTACAGCAGAAATCATGTCCCCAAAGTACTCTGTGTTCAGTAGTCATGTGATCTTGCCTCTGTATACAGTGTTTTATTGTGTTCGCATTATATTGATTTATGTTTTTGGAGACTAAATTGTCCCTAATTCAGCTCCCCGATACGCTTGTTATCCAAACCACACACAAGTCAATATTTATTGGCTCTGTCTTCTGTCCGGAGCACAGCAGCCTTCCAGTTTTGTTTTCTGTAACAGAGGACGTTTTTGTAGACGCGATGCCGTGCAAATCAGAATTTCCCGTAAAAATGCACTTTATTATTTATTTTTGTTAACGGATTGCATGTCAGATCAGCTAAGCGTTTCCACGGAGATGTTATCCCAGGATGCGCTTCAGGGCCCCAAACTAATTATTCCTCCAGATTCACCATGATCGGTCTCCTTTCCCGTTATGCGCACATTAGACTGCAGTGGAAAATGGCCCGCGCATGATACCTGCCACCTGCCACGCCTGTGTGCTGGGATCTCTCGCTCCCATAAAGGGCTCATTGACACGGTGGTGCCGGTGTTTGTTTTTGCAGTAAGGTCGTTGGCATGGAGTCCTGTCCAGCTCCATTCATGTCCCAATCAGCTTGAATGGCTTGTGTTTTATTTGTGATGTACCTGCTAAGCTTCTGGGATCCTCCATCTCTCTCTGTCGCTGACTCACGCTGCTCTCCGGACACGCACAACTGATTAAACCACTGATCCTTCTGAGAAGCTGCATTTGTTCTCGGGCTTTCTCACATCACACTTTCAACCTTTCTTTTCTCCCCCCCTCTCTATCTCTTAATCTATAGAGGACTATAACGTTAGGTGCTGGCGACCGGCAAGTTATCCAGACCCCCATCGACGACTCACTTCCTGTCAGTGGCAGCAGTGTGGCTCAGCTCTTCAGACAGCTCGGTATGAACACACCCTTTCAAAATAGTGTTTGTGTGAATCTAACTCAGAAAATCAGATTTTAAAATGTCAGGATGACTCCCTGCGATTCCTTGTCTGTGCTCTCTTCTCTCTCAGGTATAGTCAACGTGCTGTATCTGTTCTGTGCCGCCCTGACCGAACACAAGATCCTGTTCCTGTCCAGCAGCTACCAGAGACTAACAGATGCCTGCCGAGGACTGCTGGCCATCATGTTCCCCCTCAAATACAGGTGTTACTCCAGTCCTCAGACACGTTTCATATCCAACGCATAGGCACTAGTGTAGGCTAAATCTCTTCCTATGTGTGTGTCCCTTTCAGCTTCACCTACGTTCCCATCCTGCCGGGGAAACTGCTCGAAGTCCTGAGCACCCCCACCCCCTTCATCATCGGTGTGAATTCATTCTTCCGCTCGGAGACGCAAGAACTGGTGGGTTCTCATCACTACAATACGATTCTTTTCTTGCAAAAGCTTTGGGGATTGTCTTTGTTATTCAAGTCCATTTAGAGTGGTATCAGAGATGGGGCCGCTTTCTGTTCGTTACAGTCCTGCATCATCACATAAAATCAGGTAGGAAGGGTAGGGACACGTCTGTGCATGACTATAATGACGCTTTAAGTCAGACCTAACATTTAAGTGTGTGTGAACTGTGGGAAAGTGTTGATCACCGATCCGGACTGCCTCTTACAGCAGTACCAGCTTTTAAATGTTCGATTTCCTGATGAAGGCCCACCTCGTCCCTCACAGTTGTTTTATGGGAGCTTGCTGGCAGAGCATTCTGACAGGAATTAAAAAAAACAAAAAAAAACAAGACATCTTTTAAACAGAAAACGAGCAGGGATGCAGTCCGAAGCAGCAGAAAACGTTGGCACCTCACAGCCAGTCGGGGAGGACAAAATGCCAACTCCACACAAGCCCACTCCATCGGCACTAAACAAACAAACCGGTATCATTAAACATCCCAGCATGCTTTGTGTGGGTAGACCAGCTGGAACACCTGCTGCCACTTTCCAGCTGTGATGTGATATGATAAGCATCCTTAGTGTTAAAAGCTGAACGTATCGTTCATTAATTTAATAAACTTGCTCCCAGAGAGGACCACAGCAGCAGGCCACACATGACGGACCCCTGTTGTATATTTCCATACCCCCTCAGTTAATCAGCCGTTTGATGCAAACACTCACTGACCCATTCAGCAATGGTTCATGTGTCTTTTAATGAACTGCTTACCTGTGTAGGTTCTTTTACTCTCTGCAAACTGTGCCAAGATTAATTCGACCAATATACATGACAATAATTACTGTCTGCATGTCACGATCAAAGAATATCCTTTATGTTCTTATTAAAGCCTGATGAGAGTGTAATGAACGCTTCTGTCTGACCGCATGCTGCTGCACGGTCCTCGCCGTGCCGCCCTGATGGAGCCATTGTCTCGCATCACAAACGAGGCACTGTGTCTCGTACAGTAGCCACACGGCCTGATAGCAGCGTCAGGTTGTCAGAGGTCAGAGGTCAGAGGTTGCCGTTTGGGCAGCCTCTCCTCCCGTCTGCAGTAAAAAGTGAATGCGTGTGTTTGATAGCTCGCGTCCTGTAATGAGCAGCCGTTGATAGAGACGACTCCGCGTCTACCTCTGGGACTGTTGATAAAAGCACAGCAGCAGGATACACAAATGGATTACAGCGACTGAAAGACAAATGTGTGTGTGTGTGTGTGTGTGTGTGTGTTTTCAGTTGGACGTGATCATCGCGGACCTGGATGGCGGCACGGTGACCGTCCCCGAGTGTGTCCACATCTCCCTGCTGCCTGAACCGCTCCTCCAGCAGACCCAGACTGTGTTGTCCATGGTAAGACTCTGAACACACCCTTAGTACACACACCACTGCTGAGTACTGGGAAATCTCATTAACATCCAGTGGGTGGTTTCTAACCAGCAATACATTTCCCACTGGTGTTTTATGGCTTCAGATGACGGGAAGCTCTTCTGGGTTTGTTTTCCACCTACGTGTATTATTTTTTATTTTTTGGCTTCAGTGTCGTTTAATGACTGAGCCGCTGCATTCAGAAGGATACAGGCAGACGACAAAGCAGATATTATTTTAGTGGATGGGAGCAGGACAGTAAAATGAGGTGAGGTCGGCAGAGAACGCCGTCAGTTGGGACGGTACATGACGTTGCCAAAGGCTAAATCGTAAATAGCTGGCAAAATGATCTGAAGTCCAACAAACATCACAAATATTCTCTGCCAAGAGAAATTAGATGAATCTTTAGATCATCATCAACACCGGTCTGTCTGGTTCATTCATATTTCATATACAGCATGTATATTGTATGACATGCTCAGTTGTGTTCAGGGCTGAATCAGTCATTAACTAAGAATGATGAGTTGTTCTCTTGTCTTTAGTTTATTTCCACACATTTAAATTTGGACCTGTTTTTGCATCAGAAAGTTTTATTCCCACTTGTTTTTATTTTGGGGTTTAGTTTCTTTTTAGTTTGGCAGCTGTATCACCCTCACATCGTACAGAACATCCTATCAGGTGCTATTCCTGCGCTGCACTCTTCATATCAAGCAGTGCCAAACACTTCCAGCCCCTTCCAGTACTCCAGCGCCAGCCTCTTCTGAGAATAGTTTTTTTAATCTGTGGTTTATCAAACGATATTTCCAGCTTCCTTATTCTCTTACTGACTTTGGCCAAATGAATACGTTTTCCTGCTTCCTACTGGGATTTGTTGTCACTCGTTTTATTGAACTCCTCAGGTATGTGGATCATGATGAAACTGGAAATTGCCCGCAGCTTCTCATCAGATTGTTAGATAAACTGTAAAATGTGGTGTCACGGTCATGTGTAAATAAGGAACAGTGGCTAAACACGATGTATTGTAATGTGTTTGATTTCAGATACCCGACAGATGCAGATCAAATCATTTTCACACAGGCAGATTGCCGCTGCCAGCTCACATGCGACAGCGTGGAATAAATCATGCAGAAGTTCTTAACTTCTGCATGATTTATTCTTTTACTGCATTGAATAAGTTTGGATTTTATGACACTGATTACCAGAAAATGAGACAGAGAGTGTGCAGCCACGCATGGTGTAACTGTCATGGGCGACGGCGGGGAAATTCATTTAGTATGGCTACAAAGTCTTTAACGTCAAAGAGAAAAGAAATATTTAGAAATGAATAAAGGAATACAGTAATATTACAGTTCCTAATAAACTCTCAGAAGCTTAATAATGTAAAACAATATTAAAACGTTAAGGGGGGGTACATTTTGGAATTTGTTTGATAGAATAAATCATAAATGTTCATGCAGCTCATCAAAGGTCATTAGTAACACTGACACGAGCGTTCCTCTTCAGTGGTGGAAAGTACATTCATTCAAGCTCTTTATTTAATTACAGTTTTTACAACTTGGCAGTTCCCCTTTCTGCCACTTTATACTTCTGCTGCACTGCAATACCAAAATCTCTCTTTATTTTACAGCCGTACTTACTTTGCTTTCCAGAATCATATTTAACGTAAAACAATTAAGTTGACCATAAAGGATCCTGTTGAAGATTAATCCAGTGGTTCCCAGTCATGGTTCAGATTGTTTACGCTTCAAATTATTATTATTTTCGGTCCTAAGAGGCTTTAAATCTACAAATGCCACGGACAGTTACAAAGAGTCCTCCATGTTAACCTGCCATGTTTCTACAGTAGCCTAGAACGGACAAAACGAACACTGAGTCTAGATTGCACGTTTTGCAGCCAGCATAGTTTGTCCTACAGGCTAAGAAGGAGAGGATGAGGTGAGGGGTTCGCAGTCAGCAACTACACTGGTAGATGCTACAAAAACACACTGGTGCTTTGAGTGCATTAGGGATTCGAGTGTGATTGATTAAATGCAGTACTCTAACGCGTAATGTATTTTTACGTTGTTGTAAAAGAAAAAGTAAAAGTTCTGCATACTTCAATCCACCACTGTTGCTCTTAACCAGCCTTGTGAAAATATTCAAAATCCAACTACTTAAAATAAGATTGAATAACAAACGTGTCCACCCACCTCTGCACTGACGCACATGTGGGAAAATCCTTCTAACGTGTATTATGATGTTGAGTCACCTCTTCCAGGAGAGGCATATCTGTTTGCTGTTGTGATTGCAGTCACGTGTAAAACACAATGATTCACTTTGTTTGATGACTGCTGAGTTCTGGTAACTGATTGATAAACTTAAAGCCACAAAACAGAGCAGAGTTTCCCCTCTGCTGGCTGCACAGAGGTTTCAGAGGCGTCGTGTCACTGAGGCAGAGGGTACGAAGTGTTTATTTGGGAGAGACTGGAGCTGCTCCGTCTCAACTCGCATATGCCAAGTGTGTGCCTAAATTTTGGGAATCAAACATGCTTTTCCCACGAACTCTCACTGCATTTGAAATGTTTGTAATATAAGAAAAGTTATCAAAATAGTCTCCCTCTGCAGACGTCGAGTAAAAAAACTCTGCAGTGGGATGATAAGCTGCATGATTTATGTAGAAAACAATCTACATTTTATTTTATGTCGGAATTAATGTCTCAAAAACCAGCTACAAAACTGCAAACTCCTCCTCAAAACATGGAAAATAATGTCACCACAGTGCCTCAACAAAAAACTTGAGTTGTTACAAGATAAGATGGATGGAAGAGGCCCCACAGAGGGGGATTCACACACATTCACTGGTGGATAAGAACATCTAAATAAAATATATAAAGAAAAATGTCATGAAGTCGTGCTGGTGTTAAAGAGTCTGACAGCTGTTGGAATGAAGGACCTGCCGTAGCGCTCCTTCTTACACGTTACATCTTACTGTTGCTGCTTACGCTAACCCGGACAGGCAAAATCCCAAAGTCCTCATGCGTTCATCTCAACTTTGTCTCTCCATCCGACACTCTCACAGTCCAACACTAAGCCAATGAAAAAAAAATCCGAGTTGACATGTTCAGAACTGTTTTGCCTTGCACAAGTGTCTCTGTTACAGTTCATCTTATCGTCCACATCTGCAGGATATTAAATGCACGGTGTTCAGGAACACTTCGGAAAACCATTCGGCAAACACAGCTTGTCACTGCATTTCCAAATACAAGTCAAGACTCTATCAAGCAAAGAGAGAGACAGATACCAACAACATCCAAAAACCTGTTGACCTCTCAGGGCCCGAGCTCATCTGAGATGGACTCACACAAAGTGGGAAAGTGTGCTGAGGTCTGAGGAGTTCGCATCTCAAACTGTTTTTGGAAGTGATGGACGTCATGTCCTCTGGGCTAAATTTAAGTTTTACAGCGTCCCAGTGTTTTTGGGATCTGCTTTGAATAACTGCGTCGTGTCATGTGGTCAGATTGAACCCTGTCATTACAGTTGTCATTGTTCTACATTGTCCAGTTCCAATAATATCCTCCTCATTTTACTGGTAACTCTAATAGAAAAGCCTGAAGGACCTGCTGTCCCGTTTAAAGAAAATATGTACAATACTGCTGTTTTGTTCCTACCAACAGCTGTTTGCCAAAGTGTCCTCAAGTGAGACACTGAACTTGGACCCACTGACTGGGGCATCGGCTAAATACCGAAGATGTCACTGCTCGAAATAGATTGAGCTATAACTGAAGTGATTTTATGCTGAAGTGATGCCACTTGTTGTTGTGTTTGTGTTTTTGTCGCTGCTTGCTCTGTGTGCTCGGTGGCCTGTAACCTGGAGACTCTTGTGTACTGTGGTCCTTGCTCTGCATTGATGGAAGGAGAGCTTGCAGGGTCAGAGAGAAGTTCACTGGTGTACAGACACCACGCAGATGAATAAGCTGGTATCTCAAACGTATATCGGCTAGCCCGATCAGTGAGCGATCACTCAGGCCAGACTGACCTGCCTCATAGTAACAAGACACACGGACAGATAACTGCAAAGCTGGAAAACCCATCAGGGGGTCTGCACAGCGGGTCTTTCATTGGTTAAATTGTCTGATGTTCTTGTGGAGAATAGGAGCTGCTTTGTGTGAAGGTCGCAGGAACCATGATGCTGTAGATTGTTGGGGAGCAACATGAAGCGGGGCTTAGCTGCTGCACTCTCCTTACAGTGAACTCAAGTCATTTTCATGTAATAACCTGAAAGCAAACACTGTTTCCAAGGTAGTGTGTGTCTTTTGTTTTTCAATGCTAAAATCATTGTGTTTTCTAGAAGATGCTGCCCTTTAAAGGGAGTCCTTTTTTTTAATTACTTTTAGATTGGTCATATTTCTCATTGGTGTCCCACATTAACAGCCAGACTACAAATCAAAAGTCTTTCAGGTAGATAGAATTTGTATAAAAGAAAAATAAGGAGCGACACAGTGGTGTCGCGCAGTGGTTAGCACTTTTGCCTCACAGCAAGAAGGTTCCTGGTTCTTTCTGTGTGGAGTTTGCACGTTCTTCTTTTGTCTTTGTGGGATCTCTCCTTCCCACAGTGCAAAGACATGCACGTAATAGGTTAATTAATGACAGTAAATTGGCCGTAGGTGTGAATGTGCTTGTGAATAGACTGGCACCTCTCGTCTAGGTTAGCCTAGACCTATCCAGGCTGTACCCTGCCTCTCGCTGATAGGCTCCAGCCACATGTGATCCTAGTGAGGATAAGTGGAGGAGAAGTCTTTCATTTCTATAGGCACGATGGTGTAAAGTGTCATGATTTCAGTTACCCCCTCTTTAATAGCCCGTAAAAAGATAGTGAGAAATGTTCGTTCTCATAGTCTTAAGTTAAGCTGTGCACATGACCAAAATCTCATCCTGATACAGACAATTTCACACTCAGAATGAGACTTTAGACTCATTATCTCATTATCTCTTACCTTTGTTGTATATAATTTATTGTTGTGTCTGTGGTTGCTACGTGCTCCCTTAATAAACTCTGTCTTATCTTATCATAAATAGTTAATATAAAATGGCTGCATGGAAAATCTTATTTCCTCTTACATCTTACAGTCAGTCATAATAGAGACTGCAGCCGTTATCTCCCTCCATCTTTGTGATTGTTTCCTGCATGATGTGCTGCATGCAGCCTCTGACAGCCTCCGAGTCTGGCCTTTGTTGTGATCACTGCATGATACTTCTGTGGCACTCGTGCAGAGACTCTCTGTGAGCTCAGCAACCTCAACAGGAGGCTGTTCATGCCCAAACCACCTCCAGACGACAGAAGGAGCCTCTCTTTTAGACACGAGCTCCTCGTCCTGTCGTGACTGATCGGAGTCCTCGTGTTCAGCGTGACCTGCTCGGAGTCACGTTCACTCTCCTCTGTGTTTGTCTATGCAAATTTCCAGCCTGCACCCTGCTTCCAAGATGTGTGATGCAAAGCGCCGTCCAAAGAGTGTGATTTATGACACGATGACCTAATAGACGTAATAAACCCACAAATAGTCGCGCAAGACAAAGAAAAGTATCAAATCCTCACATTGGCCTGAGAGGTTTGTCGCTAGATTTTGCGTCTTGAGTTACCCAGAATTCCACTGATGCAGCAGGCACAAGCTCCTACAGGTAGTTGGTGAATAATGGTGGCTTTATGTTTGTTGTAGATTTTGGATCCAGAGCTGGAAATCGCCGATCACGCCTTTCCACCGCTCTCCACGCAAGCCTCCGCTCTCAAGATCCAGGTAAGAGATTATCCCGACGTTTTAATCATTTTAGGCTCTCTTGAATATATTTCTCAAGAGAAATTAGGCAAATGGAAAAGTTTATTTTACGAGCTCCAGACTTTTCTTTTTGTGCAGCACTTCCTAAATGCAGCCAGTAAAGTCTGTGCAGTGACACATTCTGGGCACGGGCTTAACTTTTCAATAGACTCAGTCCAAGATGTCACCAGAGCAAGCCATCGGTACAGCCAAATTGCTCATGCGCTCAACCAAAAATGTCTAAAACAGCCGAAGTTCTGTGCCCCCCCTTGCTCCTCTGATGGATGCTTTATTCCTGTTGACACGATAACGGTGTTAAAAGACCAAAAATGGATCTGGATTAAATCTGCAGGTCCAGGATTCATGAAGTTTTCCAGACTCTGTGTCCAGTTCAGCTCCTCATTCCATTTTTCCTTCCGCTCTGGTTTGTGTGTGTGTGAGTGTGTGTGTGTGTGTTGACTCTAACTCGACTGTCGGGCGTGTTTCAGGATAAGGAGATCCGGGGAGTTTTCCTGTGGCTGTTCGCTCGCCTCTTCCAGGGATACCGCTGGTGTTTACACATCATCCGCATCCACCCAGAACCAGTGATCCGCTTCCATAAGGTCTGTAGATAACCGCTCTAATCAGCCACGTGTCCTGAAGAGTTTCCTCAATGAGAACCCGCATCAGACGAGTGTAACACGTGTTTCCACAGGCGGCCTTCCTGGGTCAGAGGGCGCTGACAGAGGACGACTTCCTCATGAAGGTGTTGGACGGCATGGCGTTTGCAGGCTTCGTGTCAGAGAGAGGGCCTCCGTACAGAGCCACTGACCTGTTTGATGACGTGAGTGAGATGACTGGGTCAAAAAACATAATAATAAACATAATGAGAACCGTTCTCAGTTGCTTTGGATGTTGTAAAGGTCTTTACATTATTACAACTGTTGCTCTTCATCGAAGTGGATATACACGATGATGCTGAAGTCTGAGGTAACTTCCTTCTTCGTCCTGTTTCAACAGCTGGTAGCCAATCACGAGGAGCGGATACGACAAGAGGAGACCTGTCCACAGAAAGTCATGAACCACGTCAGGGAGCTGGCTGAGCAGCTCTTCAAAAACGTACGCTCTCTAACGGTTTCCACTCTGTCCCGCTACGTCCTCCTTTGTTTCATCTCGTGAGACGCTCCTCTCCGTCACGTTCAAGTTCATGTCTCAACTTTTCTAGCCAACTTTTCCAAACCAATAGCTCTCTGTTTTTGTTCAGTCGCATCTTTGTTTCATCTCTCCGTCTTCCCCTCCCACCAGGAGAATCCTTACCCCGCTGTGGCGATGCACAAAGTCCAGCGGCCGGCAGAAAACACCCAGAACACCGGACAGAATCAGACGCCTTTCCCCTTGCTGGACGACGTCACGGTGGAGCTCTTCATCGACCACGCCGCCGCCAAGCTCAAGACGGCGCCTCCTGTGGTCAGGGCGGAGCTCAAGAGCATGGTGCCATCTGGGCCTCCACTAGGTGAGCTGTTGGCGGAGCACTGAGGAGCTGTAACTGGGTGTCATCTGGTAAATTCGAGGTCTAGAAAGTCTGATTCGTTTGAAGTGAGAGGTAGAAATTATGTAGCAGCGATACCTAAAAAAAAAAAAAAGTGTTAGAGACTCAAGTTTGCTGTGAGGCAGCGGGTGTTTGGTTTCATAGCCGCATTTGTAAAAACGTAACACCAAGTTCATGGCGTCTCAGACTTCCTGTGTGAACAGACAGCCTGTCTCACAGTGTGTGTTTAATGGGGTTCAGTTCCGTGCCACAGTGATGAATGAGTGTCTGATCACTTCCCTCGCCCCGTCACCGCAGGAGACACCGTGGACAGGAACGGCAACGTGATGGCCAACAGCGCCCGCAGGCTGGAGGTGGTCAGGAACTGCATCACATACATCTTTGAGAACAAGATGCTGGAGGCAAAGAAGGTACGAGCAGAACGGTGCACACACTCCAGAGCTTCTGGACCATCAGTAAATAAAGTCATCTGTGTGTCATTAGTTCTGATTCCATGTTGATTTCTGCAAAGCGATTGTGATTCAGCTGTTGTGGTTGTTTTCGTCTCCACTGTTTCAGTTAATGCCAGCTGTACTGAGGGCGTTGAAGGGTCGGGCGGCCCGGATTTGTTTGACCCAGGAGCTCAATCAGCACGTCCTACAGAACCGAGCCGTGCTGGACGACCAGCAGTTTGACTACATTGTCCGAATGATGAACTGCACCCTACAGGTGAGCCTGCGAATAGAACAGAAAAGGCCGTAACCCTGGAAAACGGGGTTCATGTTTTGTATTTGTTTGTTCTCTGTCAACAAAGCTAGACAACTCCTTTGCACGTCTGCCATTAAAATATTTCCCCTCTGAAGTGGTCTGTAAACCGAAGGAACATTTCGGATCAGCCAACTGATACTATCACAGAGGCTAGTTAGAATGCTGCCAGTAGAGCTGAAGCTCACGTGAGTGCCATTAGTTTTGCAGATATTTGATCACAGACTAAAGAAACTGAAATGTTTGAACTGAGTTTTTTCTGAGGAGGCGGTTGATGAGAAATTTCAGCTGTGAACAGGCCAACATCCCTGGAGTGAGACCGACTTTGACTTGTCCTCTGTCACTTGAGTTGGACTTTAATGATGCTGAAGGATTAATCTAATCTAAGCTTTAAAGTATGGCAGATACAATGAATGGTGTAATAATTAGCATCAGTTCTGTTTTATGGTTTCCACGTTGTGACATCCATTATTTACCTGTTTGCATTCAGGACTGCTCACATATCGATGAGCACGGTATTGCAGCTGCCCTCCTTCCACTCGTCACGGCCTTCTGCAGAGTAAGTTATAAAACATTCATTTCGCGTTGGTTCAACAGATTAGAACTCATTCCTGGTTTTACAGTTCACCGATGTCTGAACATGCCATTTAAAGTCTCTTCCTGCGTTTCGTCTGACAGAAATTGGGCGCGGGCATTACTCAGTTCTCCTACAGCTGCGTGCAGGAGCACATGGTGTGGACCACCATGCAGTTCTGGGAGGCCATGTTCTATAGCGACGTCCAGAACCACATCAGAGCCCTGTACCTGGAGACAGAGGAGGGAGACCAGCAGAACTCTGTAAGCACTCGCCATGTTACCAGAGTGACCAAACAAATGATGGATGATAGTCGAACACATTGTTCAAAAGTTTTTGGTTTGTTCTGGAACAAAGAGCGAGTAGACTAATGAGTGAAGCTCCTATCCTGCTGAGCAGAGTCATTTTTGTCCCGAGATGATCGATCATGATCTTGCTTTGTCGTCAGGAGCAGCAGGACGGGTCGGGCAGCGGGAGGGAAATCAGCGCCTTGGAGCTGGCGTCGGAGCAGAACCGGCTGTGGCCGACGCTCAGCAAAGAGATGCAGGCGGAGCGCGTGCAGAAGGAGGAGAGCACGGTGTTCAGCCAGGCCATCCACTACGCCAACAGGATGAGCTACCTGCTGCTGCCACTGGACACCAGCAAGAACCGCCTGCTGAGGAGCTCCGGCCTCGGAGACGTGGAGAGCGTCAGCAACAGCTACGTCACAAACAGGTACGAACGGCTGTCAGCGCTTCGTCAGGACGAGGGGATCAGACTTAGGCTGATGAGTAATCAGGTAGGCCTGTATAGGACAAGTTAAGACTGCTCCGCCTGTGACGATATGGCAAAATTAGACATACAGTAATAACTGATGATAGACATATCCTCAACAGTAAAATAAAGCTTTATCTTGAGATGTTATTCCTGTGAAATTTGTTTTAAACCTGCTCATTTTTAGTTTTCGGTTACAGAATATCTCCTTATGACTAATTTCTTCCAGAGTAGAGAGATTTAAGTTAAAGAAAAGGAAAAGAAAAGAAGAAAAAGTTCCACGTTTAATTTGAACAGTTGGTGCACACGATGTCGGTTATACAGAACTGTTTTTTGGTACTGTCCTGCATTCAGAGGTATCAGAAAATAGAGAGAGAGGCCATGATGACATGACAGCTCCTCAGCTTAAAGTGCTGCAGTCACAGTTCATGGTCTAATTAAGGAAAAAGAGGAAGTTATGTCATCGCCTCACATCCAGGCATGATACTGTACAATACCCATATATGAGTTAAGATCACTCTAGCTTCTCATTCATCCCATAAAGATTAAAAATCAAGTCATGGCTGGCTCAAACAGAAACATGCGTTCAGACACATGAATGTTCAGATCATTGGTTTTGTCTTGTAGTATTGCCGGCAGCATGGCGGAAAGCTACGACACAGAGAGCGGCTTCGAGGACGCAGAGAGCTCCGACGTGGCCAACTCTGTGGTGCGCTTCATTAACCGCTTCGTAGACAAAGTGTGTAACGAGAGCGGCGTGACCAACGAGCACCTGAAGGCTCTGCACACCATGATCCCAGGTAGGGAGGCACCTGAGACGCACCACCACTTCCTGATCTGTGCTTGAGCCACAGAGAGCGTCACCACGCCAAAGCTCACGACGAACTCTGTTCATTCACAGATATTGTTCAGATGCACATCGAGACGTTGGACGCAGTCCACAGGGAGAGTAAGAGACTGCCTCCGATCCAAAAGGTAACCAATTCCTATTTTTACGTCCCACTGGACAAAGGCCACGCAGACCCCCGGCCAGCCCCGCCCACTCCCCTCTCCACCAATCCCTGCAGCTCAGGCTCACAGTGTCACGGCAGGTACGTCTGTCCGCCAGAGACAGAACCGTGTGACTCGCAGCACGCCTGAGCAATGCATGCTGGGTGATTGCTCTCTCCTTGTCGTGCTGTTTGGTCTCCAGAGGAGCCGAGTGCCTTCAGTGTGAAGGGTGCTGTTGTTTTTGGAGAGGGACGGTGGCTGCGCTGAGCCCGGGACATGTAACCGCTCTCTGCTCTCACAGAGTCCGGTCAGCATTTGTAGCACGCAGGTTCATGTCCTCGTAGACAAGAGGCAGCGGGCTGAGCTAAAAGACAAAAACTATTGTGTGCGGTTTACAGCTCTCAGGAAACTCTGCCCTGTTTCCTCCGTGTGACTGCAGCTGGAGGGCGGACATGTGTAGCATTATGTGTTGGGCAGCTGATTATGAAACAGGTTAGAAAGTTGTAATTTGTTTCCTTTAAGAGGTTAAGTTCCTTAGGAAGCTCTCGGGGCCTCACTGTGGGGCAGGAAGTGATGTAAGGGACCAGAGGACAAAGCCAGGGTCATGTTTCAAACTGTTGGTATTCAGGAAGGCTTAGCAGCCCGCCAAGGCCTCTTGGTCTAAAAATGAGTTGTGTAATCAAGCTTTGGATCCTCAGGGAGCGTTCAGAACGCGGCAGAATATGAAATGAACATCCCATCATGTAAACACAACCAAATGAATATTATCTTGTTTCTTCTTGTGTATTTATCTTTTTGTTTGGGACATCGCCTCTGCCAAGATCCCACCACTACAGAGCAACTGACGTGTGCGTTACGCAACAACGCCATCGTTTCAATATGAGCTTCTTACTGAACTTCCCAAACAGCGCAGTAACCTCAGCATGGTCGTGGAAGCATGAGACTCGAAAGAGTGGAGTGTTGTTGGCTTTTGAAATATATATTTCAATTTTCTTGTATATTGCTATATGTACAGCATGTTGTTACTTTATTGATTTATCGTGGTCACTAATGTTATCTGCATTATTTTTTACATATCACCGTGCAGCCTTGTTACTGTCCTGCTGGAGACTTTAGTAGTGCTCAACTGATACCAATATAAAGGAGTAAAAAATACAGACATCCATGTATATATATCTTATATATATCCATAATATATATAAGGCATTTTTATTTGCAGTGGTACCTCAACAAATATTTGTGACAAACACAGAAGAATATAATATAGAATAGAAGCAGGATACAATTTATATTTTAACACTAAACTGTATTGTCATCAGTCTTGCTGTCTACTTCATAGATAATTTAATCATTATAAAAAGCTAACTAAATGCATCTTGGCATCTTTTTTCTGCATTGTGTTGGCATATATCGCACAAACACAACAAAGGGCAATATTAATACACCTGTGATAGGTCAATATCAGGATTAATGCCATAATGTCATGTCTGATCAGTTTAATTACTGGCCTTTATATTTGGATAGAGAATGTTAATACATTTTTAAATGTAGAAACATTACAAAAAGTTCGTCTGCTGTGTTGATGTGTGTAGATGTATATGCTGCAGACTTCCCTCACCTCATGTAGGAATCTATAGAGCGAAGGCGGCACCTTCATCCAATCATGCATGAAATCCTGAAACAGTTCAGTCCTGGAGAGTTGTGACCGTTTTCATCAGTGCCACCGCTCTGTCGTTAATCTTCCTCCCCCTCTCCTCTTTGTCTGTGTGCAGCCCAAGCTGCTGAGGCCAACACTATTACCCGGTGAGGAGCTGGTGATGGACGCCATGCGAGTCCACCTGATCTCCGACGGACGCGAGGAGGCCACGGGGCTGATGGGAGGTCCGCCTCTGCTCCCAGCTGAGGGCGCCATCTTCCTCACCACCTACCGGCTCATCTTCAAGGGCACACCCACCGACCCACTAGGTGAGAGATGATACACACACACACACACACACACACACACTTTGCTCTCTTTCCATGTCCGTGGGCCTTCTAAACCCTGCTCTTTGCCTGCATGTCTTCCTCCTGCAGTGGGTGAGCAGGTGGTGACTCGCTCGTTCCCCATCGCCTCTCTGACCAAGGAGAAGAGGATCTCAGTCACTTTACCCATGGACCAGTTTGTCCAGGAGGGGCTACAGCTCCGGTCCTGCACCTTCCAGGTACTCTTACGTCCTCAACTCCTATCACAGATATCCACTTTCTCTTCCTTCCTTCCTTCCTCCTTTCTTTGCTTGCTGTTCTTTCTTTCTAATTTCACCATTTCTCTGTCTGCCTGCAGCTGATGAAGATCGCGTTCGACGAGGAGGTCGCCTCAGACCTGGCTGAGGTTTTCCGGAAGCACATGCACAAGCTGCGCTACCCTCAGCACGTCCAGGGCACCTTTGCCTTCACCGTGGGTCAGTCCGGGAAGATCTTGGTGGAGCACAAGACGAAGGACAAGAACCAGTCGCTCAAGTAAGGAGTCGTCTGCATAGAATGAAAGAATCGCACCGGGTGATCCGAATGAGGCTGAATTCACAGCTCTCTGGGCTGCCACATTCACACCTTCAGCTTCAAATAGCCTCACAGAGGAAGAGAACATGAATCACATGCAAAATGCAACTGTTGTGTGTTTTTCAGATTGAGAATGGTTTTCTGGAAAACATAGCATTGCTATGAGCATGGTGCATGGTGCATTGTGTCATTTTGTATTGCAGTGGTCTTGGTTTAGTTCTGGTTGTGTAATATGGAGCAGCGTTGCCTTCACCACAGAGCTACAACCTAACGTGTGCAACCTTGAGGTGGCGAGTTTCCTCTTCTTCACTCACATAAAACTCTACAGCAGCTAATGAAAATCAACACGTGAAGTCAGGAGCTCTGCGACGTGTTCGCAGTGCCCTCTGTGAACTGCAGTAGTCATGGTGATGCCAGTAAAGCAGCATAACCATCAGTATGATTCGCCACAGTGAGCGGTAAAACCGGTATACCAGGGGAAGAGAAGGAAGTTAATGCCAGAGCTCTGCTCAAAAAAAACAGGTCTTTACTCTGGTGGGGGAAGTAGCACATCGGTCCAAGGCTCATTAAAATACACAAGGCTGAGTTTGAGGTAATTAAAGTGAAAATAAATTGTCTGCAACACGCTGCTCAGCTGATGTCGCTTCAGATCTGCACAAACACACCGGGCCCGTCTCCCTCGTGCTTTGGCCGCGCAGACGTGCGCGCAAAATAGAGCGACTTCACCTCAAGAAACAGGATGTGGAGCTGGCTCCGTTCTGTTGCGTTACATGCATGTATGCATGTAGAGTCGCCTCTGTCACGACACGATGCATTAAGGTTTGAGCTCACATCGCAGCAGCACGGAAGAGTTTATGGCCGTGATGCATTGAGAATGGCTGTAATGCGACCTCAGGATGTGGCCTCGCATGTTAGCTTTTTCATAAATGTATCGGTGAATGGCAGAGCGCGAGCCACAATGTCAATTTGTCTCCACTTTATTCAAAGTCTCAGCGACCAAACCCTCAGCCCCCTGACCACACACACACACACACACACACACACACACACACAACCACACACACACAGAGCTCTCCCCTCTTTCTGTAGGAATGAAAGGAGCACGAGAGAAGTCTTTGAATAATTCATCAGTGGAAAATGTGGCAGCCGTTTTATCGGCCCTGTTGTTCCCTCTCCGCGCTGCGTGCGTGCGCGCGCTAAAAAACCTCCATTCAGTCATGTTAACTCTGACCGCGTGGCACGCTAAACCAGTGACACACCAGTGAATTCACGGCTGTCGATTCACACACTGAGGCGAACATTCAGTCAAATCAGCTCTTTGTGAGCTGCCTCACTTCTAAATGCTCATTTCTGTGCTAAAAGAGCCAACAGGAAGTGACCCCGAATGGAATATGCTGTAGAATCAGCTCAGTGATATATTTCTGTCCCTGCTCCCTCCTCGTCTTTGCCAGGACGCTCTCCAAAAACCTGGTGAAGACTGCCAAGAGGACCATCGGCCGGCAGTATGTGACCAGGAAGAAGTATTCTCCTCCCACCTGGGAGAACAGGAGCAGCTTCCAGTCCGAGCTGGACGAGGATGAAATCTCAGGTGAGCTGCCGTTTGATTTAAATAAGATGACTCGAGGAGATGAAGCTCCCTGTTTGTGACTGTTAGCCCTCCCGCGTCTTCACAGTGTCAGAGGAGGCGGACCAGAGCACCCACACGCTCTCCTCCACCATCCGCTCATCCGACCGACAGACAATGAGCAACGTTGTGGAGCGCGCCTGTTGCCGCGACTACCAGCGGCTGGGGCTGGGCACGCTCAGCAACAGCCTGACGCGCTCCAAGAACGAGCCTTTCAGGATTTCCACTGTCAACCGCATGTACACCGTCTGCAGGAGGTGAGAGGCCGCTGGAAGACGGCACACAGGGTTGAAGGGTGGGAACCATATATGTAGAACATCTCCTCAGTGCTAAATATGTGTGTGTGTGTGTGTGTGTGTGTGTCACAGCTACCCCGGCCTGCTGATTGTGCCTCAGAGCATCCCAGATGTGACCATCCAGAGAATCTGCCGCTGCTACAGACAGAATCGCTTCCCCGTGGTCTGCTGGAGGAATTCACGAACCAAGGCTGTCCTCCTGCGGTCCGCAGGCCTCCACGCGAAGGGGGTGGTGGGCTTCTTCAAGTCCCCGAACGCCCCTAGTGCAGGTAACAAACCAGGGACTGTCTGCTTCAGGACAAAAAAAAAAAAAATAGAAATCAGGATGCTACATGAAAAAGAGAAAAAAAAGAAGAACTGTAATCATTTGCAGCTCATGTGGTTGTAAAATCTGTCTGCAAAATCTACTTTAATCACTTGTCATGTGTTTCCCTCTCTGTGCAGTCCCCTCCCAGGCGGACTCCACCAGTCTGGAGCAGGAGAAATACCTCCAGGCCATCATCAGCTCCATGCCTTCTTACAGCGAGTGCAGCGGCAGGAACACACTCAGTGGCTTCACCTCCACACATATGAGCACCTCCGGTGGGTGGACTGACACTCTCTCACACACGCGCACACACACACAGACTCACCATCAGTAGGACCACAGCTGATTGTTTGGTCTGTCCACAGACTCCACAGATAAGTTCAGGCAGCCCAAGATCGGAGCTCTGATGAAGCAGGTGATGGGCACCAAGGAGGATGTTCCCGGAACCTTCAGCAGAGGAGGTGAGACATATCTGCTTGTGTGTGTGTGTGTGTGTGTATCCTGTAGATTCTCTCTTAGCTTCAGTCTTAACAGTCCTTTAAAAAAAAATGTGTGTGAAGTCATAAATCTGTTGGCTTGAACAGGAGGATGATGAATGAGGTAATGCATCCATTGTAGCTCAAGCTTAGAGAGAGAGAGTGTGTGTGTGTGTGTGTGCGTGTGTAACAAACCATCCTCCATGTGTGGTGTGTGTTGTTTAACGGGTCATCTCTGTCGTTTGACCTCAGCTCTGGGTCAAAGGGCGAAAGTCATCTCCCTCTCTCAGCCCAAAGTGTCTGGCAAGGCCAGGAACCCTCCTAGAGGTACAGTAGGCCCCCCCCTCTCCCTCCCTCCACTCCTGTCTAACCAATCAGATCTCTTTTCCCCGTAGCGTTGCGTGTGTGTGCCGTGGTTCCTGATAGCGTTCTGTCTCTGCAGACTAATGGTCTGTTCCTGCTTGTGTTTTACCAGAGAACTGCTGTGTGTGTGCATGCTGCCGCTGCAGCTCTGCCGTCCGACGTCTGTTTGTTTCCTGTTTGATTCTTCTTCTCTCTGTTGAATGTCGGCAGCGGCCAGAGCCAGCTCTGTCTCATCATAACCTAGCTGTCACTGAGACCGCGCGTAGCAAACTGGACTGGGTAGTCTTCAGTCGTTTCCGCCTCGTTTAGCAGCATGGCTGTCGGTAGCTGTGGACGTCAAACACGCCCGTGTGTTTTTAAAGGATCATTCCGCCTCATTTGGCTCTTAGTTAAACAGAATGATCCTTTAATGACGAGGACAGGATTCAGTTTTCATGTCAGGAGCCCTCTGAACACGACCTTGTCTGTGTGTTGATTGCAGGTAAATGGGGCAGCATTCGAGGCAGCGGGCGTCTAAGTGCCTACAACCCCGACGTGGGGACGCGTCTGGCAGGGAAAGAGTCTCCGCAGCCCAACGGGGGGCCGAGCGAGGCGCTGTTCCTCCGCCAGCAGAGGGCTTACCTCTACATCATCGGAGACAAATCCCAGCTCAAGGTAAGGCAGCGACGCGCTCGTCGCCGTGATCCTCGTGTCTGAACGTGCTTTGGAGTCAGCGGTCTTAACTTGTTGTGTTCAGGGAGGGAAGCAGGACTCGTTCCAGCAGTGGGAGGTGGTTCCCATCGAGGTGTGCGACGTGCGGCAGGTGAAGAACAGCTTCAAGAAGCTGATGAAGGCGTGCGTGCCGAGCTCCCTGGTCTCTGACCCCAACATGAGCTTCCAGCGCTGCCTGGAGGAGTCCGAGTGGATGGCTCTGGTTCGTGCTCTCAGTGGTACATTCACTGACCCAGACTTGAGGTGGTGTTGTTTCTTTTTAACTGACCCTGCGTTTGTGTGTGTTCAGTTACACAGGGTGCTGCAGGTGTCTGTGCTGGTGGTGGAGCTTCTGGATACGGGCTCGTCGGTCATGGTCAGCCTGGAGGACGGCTGGGACGTCACTACGCAGGTACGGCCGACACCGTGACACTTGACTGCTGAAGGCGGGCCCCGAGTCAGAGCTTTGAGTTGACACACTGTGGTGTGTGTGTGCAGGTGGTGTCCCTGGTGCAGCTGCTGTCCGACCCATACTACAGAACCTTCGACGGCTTCCGGCTGCTGGTGGAGAAGGAGTGGCTGTCGTTCGGACACAGGTTCAGTCACCGCGGGGCGCAGACCCTGGGCAGCCAGAGCAGCGGCTTCACCCCCGTCTTCCTGCAGTTCCTCGACTGCGTGCACCAGGTGGGCGCGCTGCGCTGAGACTTCACCCTTTTTTTTTTTTTATCTCCACACACAAACACTGTGATTTTAATGTGCCGGTCAGAGGAGTGTTGAAAGGATGCGTTTCTTTTCCTTTCCTCCCCAAAACGTTGGCGCGGCGGACAGCCTCCGCGCCCTCGTCACTGTCCTGCAAATAACATGTTTTTGAACATCTAAAGATCAGATTCCGACGTAATGACAAGTTTATTTAAATATAGCGCTCTACAGAGGAGCTGGAATCACTTTGATTCATCTGTCCACGCACGAGGAATTCTCACTTGACAAGATAATTGCAAAGTGAGCAGCACAATAGAGAGCCGCATAACGGCCGCCGCGGTATTAGCGACAGCTGAGGCCAGAAGCAGAATGTCATGATGCATGTCTGTTCCGTTTCCTCTCACTATATATGCCTGTGACGCTGTCACGCCGTTCACCTGCGTCTGACTCCACTTCCTGTTTTGCTGACGAGTGACGTCGGCCGTGCCCTCTTATCACACACAGGAAGCGTGGTTTCGTTTAGCTCCGGTGACCCCGCCCCCTGTCTGAGACGCTCTAAACATGCTGCTGTCTGTCTGTCTGTCGCATCAGAGCGTGATTACAGATGACCATATGTCGAGTTTATACAAAGAACAGGAAGACGGACCGTTTCTGTTTGTGTTAGGAGCTCGAAATAATAAAGATGACACAGGAGAGTGTGTGTGTTCCTTCCCTCTCCCCTTCAGAGATGAACAGCTAACACTTAAAGCTGAAGTTAGACTCTTAAATCGCCTGTTTCCCTGCAGCTGGAATGTCTGACACTTCGCTCAAAGATAGTTTCAGCATCAGTGATGAACCTCCACCCCTTTTAAAGTGTAGCACTGACCTGTTTCTGTCCCTCCACCCTCAGATCCACCTCCAGTTCCCCATGGAGTTTGAGTTCAGCCAGTATTACCTGAAGTTTTTGGCCTACCACTACGTGTCCAACCGCTTCCGCACCTTCCTGCTTGACTCCGACTACGAGCGCATAGAGCTGGGTAAGAACCTGTCCGAGTGGCGGACACGCACTATTAAAGTCGGCGATGGAGCGTGTGTCCCTGATGAGCCCCTCTGTGTGTGCAGGAGTGCTGTATGAGGAGAAAGGTGAGAGGAAGAGCCCTCAGGTGTGTAAGTCTGTGTGGGACTACATCGACAGACTCAACAAGAAAACTCCGATCTTCTACAACTACATGTTCTCTCCTGAAGACGAGGAGGTGAGGCCGCCACGGCACGCTCACCACGCGATGTTTCATCATGTTTCCTCAGTGATCAAGGCAGACTCTAAAGCGAGTGAGTGTATGTTCCAGGTTCTGCGGCCGTACACCTTCATCTCCAACCTGAAGGTGTGGGACTTCTACATGGAGGAGACTCTGTCGGAGGGGCCCTCCTACGACTGGGAGCTGAGGGGCCGGCAGGAGCGCGTGGCGGAGGAGGCGGCGGACAAGCCCGACACCAGCGGGCCCAAGTCGCAGCGGCGCATCGTGTGGCCGTGCTACGACAGCCTGAGCAAGGTGGTGCCCGACGCCATCACCAAGCTGCTGCAGGACCTGCAGAGTCTGGAGGCCGAGCTCGGCCAGACGTCGGAGAAGTGGAAGGACACGTGGGATAAAATCAAGACGACGCAGAGAACCGAGACCAAACTGGAAAGCAAGGTGAGACGACGGACACACATCTGTCAGCACAAATGTTGTGTTCAGGTGCAGCCTTTTGTTAAACTTCCTGCAAAGATTGGCTTGTGAAGGCAACACGCAGACTTCCACGTACTTCTTATTAACTAAACTTTGTAGTAAGTCCAGGGTTCTTCTAGCTACAAATATGTTCAAACTATATTTCACCCAGCAAAACGTCTCTGCTGCAGCTGAGCTGCTGCACAGAGGGCTTCTCCAATCCAAATCCACCAATCCACCAACACCACAAATCACCTCAGATGGTGTCACGCCTGCACGACTAGTATTTATTTATCGATCCTATCAAGAAAATGGCCGCGTATTTTTAAATCGTTTGTGTTCCAGGAACAAATTCTTTCCATCTGAACCTTATCATGTCAGACAAACATCTGCTGAGGACATCATCGCTTCGTCTCTCTGTGTTGCCTCCAAACCAAACTGATAAACAGTGTGAGTTCAGAGCAGCAGGCAGAACTGGACCGATCAAAGACCTTTCACCAGCTCCTGAGGAGTCCACCATGTCACATCTGGACCACCAACAAGAAACAAATGAATATGATCTGTCGTATTTGAATAATTCAGAGTGTGTTTCCCAGTTTAGTGTCCTAAATGTGTGAACGTAGGTGACTGATTTTGAACATTATACTAGGGAATGGTTTCCTCTGCCACCTTGTGGTGAAACCAGCAGAATGCAGGTAAAAGCTGTGACAGTTCAGATGTCTGCACGAGTCCCAGGCTCTCTCTGAAGCTCTCCCTTCTCCCTCGCCAGCCGTCGTTCTCCAGCTCCCTGCTGATGTCGTCCAACCTGAGCCACCAGCGGCGCTCTCAGGGCGTCTACCTACAGGAGAGCGGGGTGGGCTCCTCCATCAACCTGGCTCTGGAGTGCGAGGCCAGCGCCACCTCCACGCCTGTCGCCGGTCGGACCAGCACCAGCACGCTCTACAGCCAGTTCCAGAGCACGGAGAGCGAGAACAGGTGTGTACCCCAGCGCGGTTCACCGAGGCTCTGAGAGCAATGCGATGCTGTGAAGACAGCACATGACACGGACAGAGGCTTCATTTGTAGACGTCACTGTGTGTCGATCCCTAAAATCTCTGCTTTTCTGTTGACTTTGTCCTCTCAGGAGTTTTGAAGGCATTCTGTTTAAGAGAGGAGCGCTGTTGAAACCATGGAAACCACGGTGGTTTGTGCTGGACAAGACCAAACATCAGGTCAGTGACTGAACTCAGCGTTCAAGTCTGCAGAAGTAAAACTGCACGTATTCTCAAATAGCTGCGTCTGTCTCTAACAACACGTCCCCGTCCTCAGCTGAGATACTACGAGAGCCGGCAGGACAAGGAGTGTAAAGGGGTGATCGAGCTGGCCGACGTGGAGTCCGTCATACCAGGAACGCCGACCATGGGAGCGCCGAAGAACATCGACGAGAAAGCCTTCTTTGATGTGAGTTTGCCCGCATCGTGCTCACACCAGCACCAGGAATGTGCAGACCGGTGTTGTGCTCTGTGTTGTGGCTCTAACTAACTTGTTCCCTGTCGTCTCTCAGCTCAAGACAACCAAACGAGTGTACAACTTCTGTGCCCAGGACAGCCTGAACGCGCAGCTGTGGATGGACAGTGTTCAGAGCTGCCTGTCAGACGCCTAAGAGAGGAGGCGGGACTCTTTTCAAAGGAGCAACGCACACCAGGAGCGAATGGGCAGTGCCGCGGCGCTGGACGGACACTTCTGCCGACCACTCCCAGTGGAACAGGGAGGGGGGGGGGCGGGGCCTTTCACCATTTAAAGCTCTGTTTCTGTTCGCTAGTGTTGAACTAATAACCTCGTGTCACGACGTTTCAGTGTTTTTGTTACAAAAAGAAGAAAAAAAAAAAAAAGAGTCCCCCGAAGAACCACTCGCTGTCGTCTCACCAAGTAGCTGCAGCCTCCTCCACCCAACCCCCCACCCCTCCGAGAGTCTGACCACTATGTGCGCTGGATGTCTGTGTGCACAAAAACAATGCATATTAAAGCCCGTCGTTGCATTTCTGTGCGGGGACCCGCAGCTCGGATCAGCATGAAGATCTTTCCAGACCCTCCACCTCCACCCTTAACCTCCTACTAACCCCGCTCCACCTTTCATGACACTCCAGGGAGGAATGACGGAGGAGCTGCAGTCGCCCCCCCCGTCAGCCCGGCTACACAGGAGACTCGTTAAGACCGCTGCGGAGACGGACTGGTGGGTTGACGGGACCAAAGCAACCCCCGGGGAACCCGCGGCCAACGCTCGCCAAACGTTCCTCGGCGGTCTCCGCTCTTCACCTCTCACTGCCTGACGGAGCCCATTCGCAGCAATCGTCGAACGTCGAGCGTGCCGCTGCAGCTGCAAGGGGGGGGGGGGGGGAGGAAAACGGGCGAGGGTGGGAGGGTGGGGGGGAGCTCCTCAACGGTTCATGAAGGATTTCATTTTCTTTTGTCGTTTTCCAAAAAAAATCTCAAGCAGAAAGAGACGAACGGTCGTCAGCCGCCCCCTCAGCAGGCGGTGACGGTGGCGGCGGTGATATACTGTGAAAGCCATGAAGCAGTCGCAGAGATCAAACCAGGAGAGCCGGGCGGAGATTGTTCCAGTCTGTCAGGTATTGAGTGTGTCGGTGAACTTTCACTGAGAGTGTTTACAAAGTAGACGAATCTTCCCTCACTAAGCTAAACTCGCTCTTCACCTGCGTGTTTCTTTTTTTTAACCCGTGCAACCACTATTAACATTCAGAGTTATTTTAAGGGACGCCGAAGGAAACAGGAGGGATTTATTTTGTAGTGATGTCTTAAAAACAATCTATAGAAGGAGATCTGGAAGGTAGAAGGATACTAATGAACAGAGTGATATTATGGGATGCCTTGGAGAGACTACAGTTTTTTTTTTTGTTTGTTTTTTTAGAGATGGACTCGACACAGTGCTCAAAGTGTAGGAAAACTGGATGTTTGTTTCGAGGAAACTGCAGGTATTTCTCAAGTGAGGTCTCAAAAACGTGTCCATTATGAAGTCATGCTGAAGTTTCATTCACCGCCTCCGTTTGCTGGAGTTACATTTTCCGACTCCTGCAAACAGAATAAAACATTTACTGTAGAGAAATCATTTCAAACTCCTGACTCATAGTTTCTCCTTCGTGCTTGAAATGAGAGGGTGAGGCGAGCGGTATGTAGTTGGTCGCAATCTGTAACTTCGCCACTAGATGTCGTTGAATCCGACACACCGGACCTTTAAACTTTCTGTGCGAACCACTTTTGGTTCCATCCTCAGACAAAAACGTGTGAAATAATTCATGTAAAGTTCTCACACTGATCATCCAGATGTGTTGTTGCTGTCGTGGGAAAAAAAACACGCATCTCCAAACGAGCTGTGACGTTTTCTTCAAACGTCGGAGCGTATCCTCGACCCAGCATGGAAAACAAACTCTTTCGGAAAATGTAGAACCCCAGCACGTCTCTGAATTTGTGCTTCTCGTACTTCAAACTGCGGCGGTGGGTGCAGCTTTGGCATGCCTCATTAGTCAGAATGGACACGGCTATGAAAAGTAGCGTAGCTTTCCTTTAAATGGTGCTGGAACAGGGAAAGTCTGTGAGCTGGTTCCATCACATCCACTCGTACCCGCCGTGTCGGATCGTCACTGTGCCCAAGTATTTAAGTCCAGCACCCGTTAGCTTCGGAGCTCGAAGCCTGTACATAGACGAGCGTGTTAGAGCGTTTAGACAGTAAGTTTAGCTGGAAGGTGTCAAACATCATTTTTGTTTTTATGTCATTGGTTTGTCAGACTGCCCCCCCCCATTGACTCACCACTCTCCTCCACACACACAAACCACTCTGACCCACACTTGTTAACACACACACCCTGCTATGTAAAATAAGGTTCTACTGCTGTCTTTGTTGAACATAAAATTTGAAATTGTAGATTTTTTTTGTCTAATAACTCCTTTGTATATACTACTCCAGATTTGTATGTAACGTTTATGGTAGTAATTTATTTAACTTGTCTCCTCAGTAAGAAAGTTCCTCAAGCACCACTTTATTTTGAAATTAGGAATTCAATGTGCCATTTGTTTATTTCTGTATTAATGTGACTAATGCTTCTTTTTTTTTTTTTTTTGACAAACGTACAAGTAAACCCTCAATATTTTTTTTTGTCCTTTTTGTTAAACATTGTTGTCTTTACTCGAAACCAACCGTCAACGCAAGAGTGGAAATGGTGTGTTAGTGGACGAGGAAGCCTCCGGGCTGGTTTTTAAAGGCTGGTTGGATTTTACTGTGTCGCTCGCCCACAGTGGTGGGATGTTCTGGACGAAGGTTACAGTCACAATAAATGCAATGCATATGAAGTCTTCCTGGTGCTCGGTTCTGCTGACCTGCCTGCTGCTCGCCTAAAGGACTCCCTTTGTGGTGATGTGTTCATTCAGAATGCACGGTGTTCAAGATATTCAAGATGTACTAAAACATACTAATATTTTTTTTAATATATTAACACTATGTTCAGAAGGTTTTGGGGGAATATGGTGTGTTCACAAACTTAAAGAGTAACTTAAACCAGGCTGTAGCCACGCCCAACAGTGATGTCACAGTGGACTGACACACCCAGGAGTACACCTCTACATCACACTGACAGGAAGGCGATGAAAAATGCCTCGTGTAGGGTCTTTAAATGTTTATTTTATCTGACCAACTGTCCGAAACGTAAAAATATATTTAATTTATCACAGAAGACAAAGAAAAGCAGAAAATATTGACATTTTGAAAAGCTGGAGTCAGAAACGTTTTTGACATTTTAGCTTTGAAAGAGACACAAACAAATTGAAATATCTTTGCAGCTGGTGTTGAGTTGCTCTTTAAGCTCACAGGATCGTTCTAAAACTCTTCCTGAAAAGAAGTTTGGGAGTCGATGTCTGGGAGAACAGAATCTGTTCTGGTTGTCCTGTTCTCACTAAATATTTAATGTTTCCAGTTATTTAAAGAAAAACTCGACAGTAGCTGTCAGATTTACTGTACTAATAAGCATGATAATAATAATAACCAGCTCTATAGCTAAAGTGTCTGTAGCTTCCTGTGGTCTTTTAACTGCCATCGTACTAAAAGAGTCACCACTGTGTTTGGTTTTTCGAGACGTCAGCATCCATTAACAAATTTGCTGGAGGTCTGATGACCAAGAAAACCTGCATCGTACAGCCCAACATCTTGACATCTCGACCACACATGGCTCAGTGGAAGGTGACCTTGTGCATCTTAAGATATAATCTTCCTCCAAGGAGCAGATGGAGCAAAGCGACAGCAGGAATCTCTGTAGCAGCCAGAACCGGCCCGCGGGAATACTCTGTGTGTCCTTGTGTTGTGACTGCAGCCTCCATCCAGTTCAGACCCAGCTCATCTTTTCATTCTAGTTTACTCATCTCTCTCGTGGTAACGCTCTACAACAGCTGCATTAACCACAACAACATGACATAATCCTTTTTATTTATTTTTGTTCTTTTTTTTTTTATTAGAAAGACTTTCTGAGCCGGGTTATGTTGTCAATCATGTCAATATAGTTTTTAGAATCCAAATAAAAACTGTGGGTTTAAATGTTCATCTGTGTGTGTGTGTGTGTGTGTGAGTATTTTGAATCTATAATTCAAAGAGATTTTTTTTGTGCACGTCGTCTCTGGGTTGTAGCTACTGAATCCTCAAACCGGGTTCAGCATCTTGTAGTCACTGTCAGCTCTACCACTGTGTACTTTACATTACAGCTGACCACCACTGGAGGAAAGTTGTTGAAGTTCATTCGGTTCTCACTTTCAGACAGTTCATTTCTCTTGGTGGCGAGTCTTTACAAGGACCCGAAGCAGCAAAGTTTGAAACCCAGATCAAGCTTCATAACTTAACAGAACGAGGCCTGTTTAGTACTGGTCAGTAAAAATTTAAAAAAAAGTCACTTTCTATCTAGAAAAATCTAGAAACTCGCCTTCAATAAATTGTATCATTATTTTCAAGTCTGTCAAGGCCTTGATTTTTTTCCCCCTTAAATTAAAAAAAACATAGTTTCAAGGCCCTGTGAAGATTTGGTTATTAAACACTTTGACGTTCAGTCTTTAGCTGTGTGTGAACTGTGTTCACCCGCTGGTCTCACACTATCAGTTACACTGCACTTTATTCATCATGAGCCACACCAACATGACATTCACATCCACGGTGAGCTCCAGATGAATTTATGATGAGCAGCTTTAAAGAAACAGAATCCACCGCTGTGAACATTTTCTGCCTTTGAGTTGTTTTTTTTGCAGTGTCATGTTTTTGCTGCGAGGATCTGTGTGCCGGCAGGGGCTGCTTCATGACTGTCAGTGGTACGTTCAAGGACACACCGATGCTTCGCGTGTTACCTTCACTGACAGAAATACTGAGGCAGTGTCTCGTTCACAGGGATGGATTCGGTCCGTGCAGGTGGATTTCATGTTGTTCTGTTGAAGGCTCCAAAGACAATCTCTAAAAACTAAAGAGACTTTGTACTGAGAAAAAAAAAAAAAAACTCTGCTTCTGTCACTTTCGTTCTCACAGCATCAGTCCGTATCATCCAATCAGAGACCTCTGCAGCAGCTGGATCTCTGCAGAGGTGGAAAGACGACAACAACAACCAGACGGGCAAAGCCGAGCTTTTGGTATTAATGTGGTCAACCAGACACTTTTAATTTCAATTTTTTTTTGTTTTTTTTTTAAACAATGATCGTAGAACCTGATCGCTGTCAAATGATTTAAGTAAGTACACCAAAGAGGCCTGGAGCTCTGCAGAACCCGGACCTGCCCTCTTTCCAATCCTGCTTCTCAGAGAGAAATAAAATTAAACTTAAAAAAAAAAAAAAACAAAACTAAGAAAAAAACAAAACAAAAACATACAGCGTCACTCTTACCAGATGCCACTCTCGCCCTGTGAGTAAGTGCTCGGTGGAGAGAGAGAGAGAAAAAAAAAAAGGAACAGACAACAATAGTAATCTCAAGATTGCTTGTAAAATTACTTTTAAATGTAGATAATATTTGTATATAGGTAGATAATGTTTGGTTGATTTAAGGGGAATAGCAATAAGAACTTAAAGGTCAATACAATCAGAAGGTCTTAGCTCACTAGCTAGGTCAACAGAGAACCGGTTATACATGCACTAAAAGAAACAAACAAAATTTAAAAATTTAAAAAAGATCAAGTCGAGATTAAATCCAAATTTGTTTGCCCAAACCGACATCCAATGAGTCTGACGCTAGACTGATTCTTTTCCAAAAGAAATAATGGTGAATTTCATTTTTAAATAAAATGGCTAATTGACATTATTGCACATGAGCAAGAGACAGTAATACTATTATAGCTCTGTTCATCGACCTCCTCCTCCTCCTCCTCCTCGGCGGACCCTCCTGAAGCACTTTAAAACATTCAGAAACCTGGTGATGTACGACAACATGTTTCATCAACAGCAACCAAAGAGAAAACGAGAAACTGGGAACGGTGGATAAAAACCTTGATCTGGGTGGGAGGACAGATAAGACAGCCAGCAGAGATGAGGGTAGAACACTTACATTGTGCTATAATGTACAGTAAATGGCTGCATAAGTGCTTTTTCTGAAGCTTGGAGAAAAAAAAAAAAAGTTTCCAAAAAAGAAAAAGAAAAAAAAGGTATTTATTGTTGAGGCATCGTTAAAAGTTAGCCTGTGCTATCCATTCAGGGGTGACCATGTAAAATCCCTAACAGAGGGACTCCAACAGCTTTGAACAGGTAAAGAGAAATCTTTCAGGACATAAAAAAATAAGAATGACGATGTTACCCCTCGGACTCTGTCGTTTCAAAGATCGCTGCTACATTAAAACCGCACGTAATTATGTGCAACATCGGAAAAAAGGCTTTGAAGATGATTCCTCTACACTCCGTCCTGTCTGTTGGATTCTTTTTCTTTCTTTTTTTTTTTCCTTTTTCTTATTTTTCATTATTTGATTTTATTTTTTTTACATGTTCCGCCGCCTCATTATTGGTGTTGATTGGCAGTGTCCAGGTCCAATAACATGGCAGAGTGAGCCGGTGAAAAACACCGGAGTTGCAGTGAGGTTTATTTAGGGGAGTCACTCTGGAGGAGGCTGACAGTCCGCAGCGCCGTCACCGAGGGATTCAGCTCGAGCTCAGACCGGCCCGTTGACCGACACTTCCTGTGGTGGAGGCGTTTCCTCTCTGTTAGGGAGACGGAGGAAAGGTTGACAGCAATTGTAACACTAGCTGTTGACTGTCCATTCATCATCATGCAAATATGTTTTGACTGAATAAAGCCGTCAAGAGAAGCAGTAGATCTGCACTGAGGCGCCGGAGCAGTGATGTTTGGCATTCATCCATACAGCAGGTGTCTCATTTTTTTTTTAATGATTTATCAAGTAATAATTTCACTTAGCTCCTTTAACAAACAATCCTGTCAGCCGCCAACTGACAGCCGTTTCACACTCAGTCTCAGCTGTGGAGGCTATAAAGGGAGAAGGTCTAAATAAAGGAGGCGCACAGTGGAGCGAGGTCACTGAGGTCCAGTTCATACACTTTAACATGCTTGTTACAGGCTCCGTGTGATGCTGCTGATAAATGTTAAACACGCCTGCTGTCCACACGGATCCTTCTGTTAGCACAATGATGATTTTTAATTTGACCCGACCTATAGGAATATTTTAAAAGGTTCAGCGTGTGAGATTTAGTGACATCTAGTGGTGAGGCTGCAGACCTCACTCCTCGTTCCGAGTGCACTGACCTTTCTGGACTACAGACAACAAACATGGTGGACTGTGTCACTTACTTCCTGTCGGTCTGTGCGCTTACAGGTGAATCCTCAGCAGGCTGCTGCACGGACGCTTTAGGAGGATCTGACAGAGAGAGTTTCTCCAGAGACACCGGACTCTCCTCACTGCAGACACACACACACACACACAATCAGTCAACAGTACCCCTCCCCTGCCTTCTCTCTGTCCTCTAGCTGACCTTTGACCCCACTGCAAGACAAAAAGCACACGTTCTTCTTCGTGTTCTACTTTGGGCTCGATAAACAAAACACTTCATTTAGACTGTGTAGAGGAGTGTGGACACACTCACTTCAAGAGGGTGTGTTAGTCATCAGGGGAAACTGTGTTCTAACATTTGTCACTCTTTGCACCAGAAGATAAGTTGTGTGTGTGTGTGTGTGTGTGTGTGTGTGTGTGTGTGTGTGTGTGAGGACGACACCGGGACGTTTACACCTTTAGTGGTATGTAGGTCTACTTTTCAGCCACATTTTACATGACTGGAACAAAAAAAAAAACTCAGTAACTTGTAAAACTTGTATTTCACTTTGTTAACGTGCAGATGTTGAAGTAAGTGTGTGTGTGTGTGTGTGTGTGTGTGTATGTGTGTGTGTGTGCAGTGACTGAGAGGCTCTCAGGATGTACTTTACTTAGAAAGGCAAAACTGAATGAATCCAATAATTTCAAATCCCAGTCCAGTCTATAATTACCTCTATGTGGTAATTATGTTTCAAATATAGATGTTTATACACACACACACACACACACACACACACACACACACACACACACACACACACACACACACACACACACACACACACACACAGACACACACAGACACAGACACAGCACCGTCTCGGGCTGGTCAGCGAGGCGTTTGGCTAAAAGATGCAAACCTTTTGAGGTCAGCTGTCTTGTTGCCGGGGGCGTGGGGTGTGTTGGCAGCAGGAGGCGCACCGGCCTTTTTGTCGTCCTCCTCGCTGTCCGATCCCCCGGAGGAGCTGCTGTCTGAGGCCACGAGAGGAGCCTTCTGCCCTTCTCCCGCTGGCCGAGCACCGGAGGAGGCGCTAACATCTGCTGACACGGACGGAGAAATTAGTTTGCTGTGCTTGTGACGCGTCTAAAGACGGAAACGTGTGGAAGTGTGCAGAGCAGCTCACCACTCTTCTCGTGGTTTTGTTTGGCTTGTTTATCTGCATCGCTGCTGCCCGAGTCCACAGGAGAGCTGCACCTGGGATTAGTCTCTGTACTGTAGAAGACCAACACGACAACAGAAGACATCATCCAATCTGTTTGTATGACTGTATTTGTCTTTGAAGAGGAGGCTGTGTTCAACACGGTAAATGGTACAGAGACAAAACAAAGTGTCTTCTCACCCGGAGAAAGGCTGGAACTCAGTGAAGTTGGCCCAGCCAGTTCCCTGCGTCTCTGCTCCACCCCCGGTTGAGCTCTCCCACCCTGCTGGGGTTTGGGATGCTGCAGTCCCTCTGGAGTCCCTGAAGTTTGCTGTCCAGCCTGGACCTGGAAACAGGACACAACACATCAGCCTCTCTGGAGAGCCGCGCACACGTTTATCTGCGAGAGCTGCCGTGCTTTCATCTACTTGTATCTGATGTGTTCTGCTCAGAGTCCTCGTCCTCGTCCGATTCCGATCCGTGGTCCCGCTCTCTGCCTCCGTTCTCCATGCTGTTCCTGGAGCTGCCCTCTGAGGTTTGGGAGACCCCGAACCTGGAAGAGTGAGTGACGGTGGAGATACATGGAGGAGAGATGAAAGGGTTAAAAGAGAAACACTGGAGTGGAGGAACAAAAACAAGAAATCACTGCGAGGTGTACCTTGTTCTGGATTTAGCTTGTGTTGCATAGTTCATCTCCTTCTCCTCCCAAATGTCCTCTTCTTCTTCAGCATCATCAAACTGGCGTATCCTCTCTTTACAGCAGGCTTCAAAAGCAGCCGCATTGGCCTGTCAACACACACACACATACACATCAGGATTCTTTCTGAGACAGAGCGTGCATACACACAGACTCTTATCTACTCAGGTTACCCACAACTGTGTTGACTATCCAAACATTCGGCGTTAGCAACAGTTGTGAAGACATGAGTAGCTGTAGTTTCACATCGCTGTCAGCAACAGCAGACTGAACTCGACTGGAACTCGCGTGAACTGTTCTTTCATGATGGTTTATAATGAAGACAAACACGGTGAAGTGATGAGCAGAGTAAAACACTTACACTATTATCATCAGCATCAAGATTGAAGTTTATTTCGGCAATTCTGTCAAATGTGGCACTGAGGGAAGAAAACAAGAGAACTGCTGTTAGCAAACATCATGGAGGGTACGCCGCTCACTGAGAGTGGGCGTCTTATCCTTTGAGCAATCCCACAAACATTCAAATAGAATACAGACATACAGTTAAATCAATAAGAACGTCTCTGAGCTCTGGGTGACAGAATCCACAATTGCTTGATATTAAGCAGCAAATCTTCCTTCCTCTTACTACTTACTTGATATTTTCATCATGCTCGCTGAACTCCTCGTCGTTGAACCCAAACTGATCCACAAAGTTGGCAGTCATCTGTTGGATCTGATAGTCGGAGAAGGCCTAGAGAGATGAGAGGACACTTTTCAGTGTGACACCTTTACTCACAGAAGAGGCCAATGTGAAGATGATTTATTTAAATGGGTCAAAAATAATCCTTATGCATAACCTTGTGATGAGCCTGTCTTGCCTTTGGGTGTGCATAAACTACAGGTTATGAGCTTTTTAAAGGAATGTGTAATTATCTAATCGGTGTTGGGCATGACAAGCTGTTAATTAGGCGTCTGGGCAGAAAACAAATCCATGTCATGAATGGCTGGTTCTTGTGTTTCCGTGCAGGTGTCTGTACCTGCTGCAGAGACAGGTCGTTGGGAAAGGGGCTCTCCATGTCGTCGTCCTCACTGGACGAGTGCATGTTGTGGGTGCTCACCTGCGGGGCACAGTGCAGAGGTTTGATGGATGTTTTTACAGTGTTTAGCAGCACGTCACAGGTTTGAAGGTACAGCTTGGAACACTGACAGCAGATTTTCAGTCGTCCTACAACATACCACTGAACCTGTTTCATACTGTGCAGGTTTCTCCATACAGCCTCCGTCTTTTTGAATTCCATACCTCAACAAGCAGCAAATGCCTGTTTGCAATTTGTGAACACACTTAGTTGAGTTTTTTGAGTTGAGTTTTCTCCTCCTGTGAAAACACGTCCAATGTTGCTGTCTGTGACCTCACTGAGGGACGCTCTCGCCTATGAAATCTATCAAGCATCATCAACCACGACTGTTGTTAGTTAATTAAAACAACACTTCCAACTTTTGTGACTTATGTTCTTAGATTTATTCAAAGTGAAAGCTTTGCTGAGAAGCTGGTAACGTCTGCCCTGACACTGCACTGGGCTGCCGGCTCCTGTCCTGATAATCTGTCTGATTTGAGCACGGCTGCTTCAGCAGGGAGAGAGGAAAGGAGAGGATGTTAAATGCAAGCTGTTGATGCAGCAGAACCTGAGTGAAGGTGCTGACTGAATAATGTCTCACCAGCTCTACCGTGTTCCTCCTGTTAGTCTCTCTAAGGGTCTCGTCCACGAAGCTCTCCCAGCGACCTCTGCAGTCTTCTGGAAGCTCTGCCACGGCAGAAACATTAATCATTTTCTCTGGTTGTGACTTATCTGGCACCAGGGCCACTACAAATCTATGATTACCTTTGATGAGGTCACCAATCTGGGCCTGTACTGGTCCTTTCTCCAGGTTCTGGACCACCATGTTGGAAATTCTGGTCAGATGACCCATGTTTCCTCTCCTGGTGCCACCCTCAGCCCTGAGAACAAATGGATCAAATCTATGAGCACTACAGTACACATTTAACAAAACTTGTGAGGACAATAGATGTGAGGACATTCTTACTGTATTTTATCGTTCTCCTCCCAGGCGTCGAGGATCCTCTGTACCAAATGACACTTCTGGAAGAGCTGAGGGTTCAACAGAAACACAGCATGAAGAGGATGTATGAATGAGAATAGGAATAAGTGAGAAAGAACATCAAAACTGCTGCTCAGGCTGCCCGGGCCACCTACATGTGCCACGAGGGTGTTGTGGATGGAGGTCTGTGGGTCACTGGTCCTGCCTGTCTCCGTTGCCTCCCCCTGCACCTCTAGGTTGGTTGCTGCGGGCTTCCCGTCGTGGTTCTGGAGGCCTGGGTTGGGCCGCTCCTCTGAGGAAGGATGGTTCAGGATAGCCGCCACACATAGCTCCACTTGGAAGTGCAAAAAGTTATTCCAGGAGTATTTGAAGAACAGATCCTAAACGCAGAGAGGGATGTAAAGCAGAGTCAGCATTGAAGTGAGTGGGCACAGCATGCAGCTGTCAGGATGTATAAACGGCGTGTGTCCACTTCTGTGCCTTCTAATATTGGTTATCTAAAATAAGTCATGGTAGTGAGATTTGAACCAGGACTGGTGTTGTTTAATCAGGGCGACAGTGGAGGGTTTGAATCCCCTGTCTGCTGCACTACACACAAATCTTGATGGTCCATGATAAGCCACACCCTCTGCCCTTTGGTCAGACAGTGTGATAAGGTAGTCGTGCTTCCCAGGCTTATGACCAACCTTGTGCAAACCTGATGTAACTTTGTCAGATACCACGCACACGGGGAAAAGTGTAAATGTATGAAAGCTCAAACACAACATCTGCTCTGTGTGCAGTGGCGAGGCCAGAGTCCAGAGTCATGCCGGGCTTAGCCTACCAGTAGTAGGTCCATGGTGGAAAGATTGCAGAACTCCTGGCAGATACTGGGGGCATTGGTCTGCAGCAGGGCGGCCACCAGCCGGGCCACGTGAAGGCGGGCGTTCCCCAGTGGCTGCTCTAGAACGCCAACGGTCGTCAATATTGCACTTTTCTATAGGAAGAATGAGGAAAGTAGATCAGAACTAGAATCACTTTTCCAAAATCAATCAAAATATACACTGTGCCTAAACGCCTGCACAGCATTTGGCAGTACTCTGTCGCTTTACCTTGGGGGGATCCAGAAGAAGCTGCTGGAAGTCCTTTAAATGGGGCTCAATGGCATTTAAAATACTGCTGTTGACAGTGTAAGACCTTTCATAACCCTGAGAATACAGATCCATCAGCCCTTCCAACCTGGGAGATACAATCACACACACAGACATTAGAGCACTGCACACAAGTCTAGTTAGGACCATCCTGTTCAAGCTGCCTTTGAGTCATTTTCTATTTAAGCCAAGTCTATTTCATTCTTTCTCTTTCTATTTGATGGTGTTTTGTTCTTCCTAGTCTGTGTGTGTCAGTTCGTTTGGTGTATAAAGTACATGAAGCTAAATATCTGCATTATTTTCAAATATTAGCAGCATTTCTTCTGTTTCCCTGAAACCTTCTAGGAGGAAATACGGTGCACATTTACCATGCGGCTCTAATGCTGAAAAGACCCTGGACCCAAGAGAACCAAAGTGAATTATGCTCGACAGCAAGCACTCACCCAGACCTCCTGGTCTCCAGTAAGGTAAGTAGCACTTGAGTTCCGTTAACGATGGAGGCCTCGCTCCTCTCGCCCTCAAACATGTTCTTGAGGAGCCCCGCTACACTCTCCTGCCTGCAAATTGACGAAAGAAATGAGGTGACGACATACTAATGAGGTAGGCTTTATATACAACACTTCACTCCAGATTAAGACATTTGCTAAACTGGTCCAACAGGAATATCAGAGTGTTCTGGTACATTTACAATCCCTGCCTGTATGGATGCAGAGCACATCTTATAAACAGCTTCCCCAACTTGATTTAAAGGAAACAAAAATGAAAAAAGTATGTGACAGCACTAACTGACAGGTTAGACTACTCAGACACCAAACAAAACCAATAAAAAGGGACCATCTTTAAAAACAATGTTTCTGGAAACAGATGGACACCAGGAATATACACTCAATACCACAAGCAACTGGACACAGTCTTCTGAGACTTACGACTCTAGTACAGCCAATAGTGGGTCGGCCTCCATACTCTCCTGCATCTGATTGGCCTGGTCTCGACTAAGGCGGATGATGTCACAAAGCGTTTGGGATGCATTTGATTGTCTCTGAAGAAAGAAATCATTGAGTTAGAAAAACAGATGAAATCTTTAAGTCGCGTTCACAGAAACGGTATAGAGACGATCAGCTCCCAGCAGGCCTCTCACTCACCTCCTCGTCTTTGCCAGTATGGATGAGCTCTGTGAGTCTTTGTACCAACTTCTCCTCGTTCAGCCACTTTGGGAGGGGAACATGTACAGTGTTAAGTTACTGTAAAGGCTTACAGGCTGGTGTAGTCATGGAAGTACACAAAGGCATGTTTAGAGAGCTTACATGGAGGACCTCCTGCCTTAAGGGGGCCGGCTCCACACAACTGATGAGGCGAAGCAGCAGGTCCATCATGGCAGAGGCATCAATGTGTTTCAGCACCAGACCAATGAAGCCTTCCTTTTTCTTTAGAAAAGTAATCACCTGGAAGACAAAACAAAGTACTCAATGCTGCTAGCTCTGAACAGCAGACCAGCGCTGCCATCAATGCAACAGTGCTATTTATTGCTGATTTATAATCAAGAAACCGTTGCTCAGGTCAACATCTTTTTCAGGGTACCTGTTCGGTTTTTCTGGCAATTAGGTTGCCGATGGTTTTGCTGAAGAAGCTGGCCAGTAGCGGGTTGAGAGGAGGGTCCTGCTCCAGGAAGTGATAGAGCATCTCGAGGAGAGACTCCTCCCCGCCCAGCTTATCATTAATAATGGACACATCTGAGGTCAGGAGCTCACAAGCGATGTTGGGAAACCTTGTATGAAAAAAAAAAAAAAGTTTAGTTTGAAATATGGTCAAAGAAATTTGATTAAATTAAATTGAATCAAATTTAACGTTTCCTGTGGAAGATTTCTGAGGGAAATGTGAGAGCGGTAGCCTGTCTGTTCACATCAGAAGCGCATTTCTCTGCACTGGTCAACAAGCGATTCTACTAACATATAAGCTCATCTTTAAGACCTCAATAACCTGATGAGCTTACTGCGTAATGCTTTTTATGTGTTCCTGGAAAGATAGGGCTTCTCTTCTACTGTAACAGAGGAGTTAAAAAGACCATCGCCTTAAGTGATCTGCAGGAAGGAGCTTCTCTCCTCTGTGTATGTGTGTGTGTGTTCATCTCTTTCATTTCAGTGTTGAGACCACTGAAAAAAACTGATAAATATGCGGAAAAATATGTCATATAAAAACAAAAACACAGTCACAAGCTGACACAGTCAGTCTGAACAGACCAATAGGTTAACATGGAGGCCAAAAAGGTAACACGTGTGCATGTGTTGAGGACTGAGGACTCACTTAAAGCGGCTCCTCTCCTCCAGGTCGGCGGGGGGCTCTGTGGTGATGAGGCTGACCAGCTCCTGCATGCAGTGGTCCTGGGAGAGGAAGAGGAGCAGCCGACGGTTTTGGGCCTTGCACTCTTGCAGGACGTCATCCTCCTCCATCAGCTCTCTCAGCGTCACGTCCTCCCTGTCCAGCAGCTGGTCGATGTGGGAGGTGGTGTGCAGGTCAAACTTCCAAAACATGGTGGCCGCTGGGACGGGGGACACAGCCCTGGGCCATTGGACGGTGGAGTGATGAGGGAGAGAAGGTAAAAGGGGAGAAATGCAAAGGTGGAGGAGGGAGGATGAGGAGACACAGAGAGGCCCAGCAGTGGCCAGAACAATGCAAGAAAGGCGTAGGAAAGGGAAGAGTGGCCGCGTAGGTGGGGAAGGAAGCAGGGGAGAGAACTGATGTAAACTGGAGTCTTAAACCAATAATAACAGTACTGTCACTTGCAGTGAACATATTTGCTGAAAGAACAACAAGGACAACGTATCTATTAGCAACTCATGTAGCAACAAATGTAGCCATATATCATACGACGGCCAAAAGGCCACACAGCAAAGTGCTCACACGTACCAGTGGATGAAACGTGGATATCTTTAATCAGACCTCCCCCACGGGCAGGCAGGCATTTGTGTTTGTGCAGATGACAGAGAGTGTGGTGAGGACTGGCATTTATCAGCATGGGTCTCCTCTTAAAACACAGGCCTCTTTAGGAGATGAGACGCGGAGAGGCTCACCATAACCTGCGCGACACAAAAACAGCAGAGGCAATTAATCAAGCGCGCGACAGGATCTTAGGAGAGATGACACTGTGTTGACATACCAGTCGGACAGAATTTTACACCCTATGTGAATGTATACACGGCCAGTTATGTGTGTTTTTACACCGGCGCGCATCACATCATGTGTCAGCTCAGAGCTGCTGATGTATCTCTTAGGGTGTGACAGTATTTGTACTTGTCCCGCACTGTTCCATACAGGACGTTCAGTTCAGCTGGTATTTGAACACTGACAAATTGAAATTTAAGAGGTTAACAGAGAAAGTCTGAACGGTGCACCAGTTGTGTTCTATCAGCTGTAGCATGCTATGAACGTATGTAGTCAGCTTAGCCTGGTTAGTCAAGATCATGTAGTCCCGCTGCCATCCTTCCCATCACGTTCAGATCCACTGCATGGCAAAAACAGACTCTCCTCATAGAGCCAAAGCTAACGCTATACAAGTGTTTATGGCTGTGGATGTGTGACCATACTCAGTCCACAGAAAGCAGGATTAACGCGTGTGGTCAAAGTGCTTGAGCCGTGCTACAATGTGCCTTCACGTGTGCACTTTACTTGTGTATGGCCTGTATTATGGAGCGGCAGGAGTGGTCAGGAATTACGAAAAAACAGAGTCTTACGACAGAGAACAAGAGTGATTTGTTTTGATTCTTTGTTGACAGCATGTGAGTATTTGACTGCCTTCAGACGTTAGAATAGTAAATTATTGTATATTGTAATAGTATATTATATGAGTATAAGAATTATGACTAAAGACTTTTACAGTTCTGTGCATTATTACTGCACATTCTGTCACCTTTTCTATTTAATATTTCATAACTAATGAACACTGACTGAGATGTAAAGTTACATCATGTGGTGTAAAATGTTATTCCTGTAGCAGCAGCGGACACGTCAAAGGAAAGTTGTGATTCAAGCTGGATTTTCTCAATTCTCGTGTTCAGCTGTCAAACACTTCACTGATGTGGGGCAACTACTCTGTGCAGCTGTGTTATTGAAGAAAAACAAACCACAATATAATGTGAACATCACTGAAAACACTGGACTCTCTCTCAGTCAGGGGCAACATTTGTGAACCAGACACCCACAGTCTGTTGTTCATCTGTTGGTCTTCACGTGTTTGGGGGGGGGTCTATCATCACAAAAGTACGTCGTGAGTTTGCACACGAGTTTTGGTCAAACTCACAAAAACTCTTTCCAAATGCAGGAAAAGAAAAAAAAAAGAGAGATTAGAGGATAAAGTACAGAAGAAGAAAAACAGACAGCACATCATCGTCCTCGTGTAGTAATAGTTAAACACACAAATGATGTCATGGGCTGAATATTTCATTCAATGTCAGTCGGATATCAGTTTCAAATACAACGCAGAACATGTAGCTAACTTTGAGGTTATGTGATATGACATTAGTTACTAGCTAATTTAACTAAACAGGAAGTTTTGATGGAGGACCCACACACTTTAAAAGGCAGTGGCGTCTCTTAGGTTGCAACAACAAACTAAAGAGCTCAAACCATCAAATGTAATTATGATGCCGTGCCTGCTTCAACGAGGTATTAACTCGACACAATGGGAATATTCAGTAGAAGTAAGAAGGCTGTAATGGTCCCAACAAGACAAACTGACAAGGAAATGACATGCCTCAGCTTTACAGCTTTATCGTACACAGCCACTGTCTGCATGATCGTTATATTTGTATGGAGGAAGTATAGAAAATACTACAAAATAAAGTGTTACAAACAACAAACGGAACCAGATTTGGTCAACATCTACTTCCCATGTCTTGTCGGCACTGCAACAGGCTTTTAAATGCCCGCTATCAGATAGTGGTGAACGAAGAATGTGTCCTACATGATGGAGAACAAGTATTTGGTGCTTTTGTGACTACGCAAGTATGTTTAGTTTGTTTTTCCTCATGTGGTTACTGTGGCAACTAATCTAGGCTACCTAACACAGCAACAGTGACAAAAAAAAAACAAAGTTACCATGTTACTCTGTGAGCAACATGCTATCAACTGATCATGGAAGTAAAATTGACGGGGGGGGAAATCAAAGTGCTTCCTCCTTTTTCTTTTCCTTTTTTCCTGGGGTCGACCCTGCCCTGCACATGCAGCAGCACCAGCAGCAGCGGCAGCGTCCATCTGGCATACATTTACAGAGTACACAAGTGCAATAATAACCCGCTGAACGCTCCCTGTGGACACTGAGCAGGAAAGCAAATGCTTGACTTTACATCCAAAATAGAACCCACCAGAGGCAACCTCAACAAAAACAGTCTACTGGCACATATAACAGACGACGAAAAGAGGAACAATGGCGCACATAAGGGCATACATGTGGATGTTGTGAGCCAACAATAGTCTGTAATTAGGCAAGTTAAAAAGCAGTGAAATCAGACAGGAGGAAATTCCACCTGTACTTTTACTTGAGTTCTCCTTTGCTTGCCGTGTGTAACTAAAGATGCAACCGGTGGTGACTGAACACTTAGGTTGTACTAGGCACATCGAACAAACTGAGCTACACGTAATCAACCTATGGGGCACTTAGGAGGACATACAAAAGTTTCAATTTTATTCGGCCTGTTTCTGCTTACTTGCCCTTAGACGCTCGCCACTGTCTGTTTGATGGTCCCAACATAGTGAAAAAGTTCTTCATGAAAATAAAGTCCACTGACTTTACACCTTTATAAATGCACGGTGCTTATTCACTTCACATTATTGATCAGCTTTGCTTTGATGGCTGTCAAACACAATAAGCCATGGCTTCAGACCAAAAAATAATAATAATAAAAACAAAAAAAAAAGATCTGTAACACTAATTTGTAATGTTTTGTTACATAAAGGGGTCCACATTTGTTAAGACTGTCTAACAATGAGACACGCACACACGCTGGTGTGTAGCTTAAGAAATGTAAACTGAGCTGCTGTAGCCTTGGCATAAAGTGCACGTCAACTGACTTGCGGTAGGAGCTCAGATTTCTGTTTACTTCAACTCCAGTGGAGGCACCACTACCAAATAATACTACAAAAAAACAACAACGTATATTTACATTCATTCACAGTCCCCCCACTGTTACATTACATTCCGTCGTTTAAACACGAGGTCCCTTCCTTGTTTTTTTACCCATTGCTAAAAAGCACAAACGAACCCGGACGGTGTGTAACGTTACTTGATTTGTGTAACTCAGCAAGGCTTCGGAGCTGCTGGCCTCATAGCCAACTCCGAATGGCTGCAGTGAAGAACATTACTTAGTCAACTACTCAGCCCGTTAGTTAGCGGACAATACTGAACATTTGTAAGATATGCACTGTCATAAGGAATATATTAGCGGGAAAATAAGTTATTTTCGATGGCACCCGAATATAAACGTTTAACGTAACTTGGCGATAACTAGCGTTAAATGAACAGCTAACCTGACGAAATTAGCCAACACTGGCGTCTTAATCGACGTTAATTGGCGCGTTTTAGCCACCAAGTTGACATGTTATGAAACAATCTAGCTAACGTAAACGTTAGTTCCTCCTTTCCTCTGATTAGCACGCGAGCTAATTAGCTACTAACAGTTAACGTGTACTGAGCCGAGTTAGCCAACTTAAATAGCTCTCCAACTTAGGTTCAACTTTGTCGATGCAGCAGCAGAGTTAACGTTAGCTAACGTCAGTTGCACAAACTCCTGACGATTTTCCCGTCCAAAACTTACCTTTGGTTGAAAGTCCGCCGCTATTCCTTCCGTCTCCAGGAGATTGTTGGTAGAGTTTTTCGCCAAGCAGCCAGCTACTAAGTCACTAGCTACCCAGCTAACTATGAGCTAGCTGTGTTAGCTCACAGACATTAGCCTGTGAGCGAATAGTGATTTGTTTTGAAGGGTCAGTCTGCGACAGCACAGGCTACTGTTAGCTAGCTCAACTTAGCTAACGTTAGTCAACTGTGGCTTTGAAGTCTATCGAATAAACGCTTCCCCAACATTAATGGTTACTTGACATTAATAGCGATCCCTGTTACAATAGATATATAGTGTATGGTTCGTACTCACGCACAAAGTAATTCAAACGCGGGCTAAGTTTAGCATGCAAAGCAGGAAAAACTCAGTCATATTTTTCGAATCAAAATGGCGACATGGCTACGAGAGCGCGCAGCAGATCCACACGGGGACGAGCATTGACTTCGGGCAGTGCACTGAGCTCAGCAAAGAGTATAGACTGGTGCGACACTGTTATTTTTATATATACAATGAAACTTATCATACACATACAATAAATAGTTTATAATGCAGTTATAATGCATCCATATTTATCAATATGCGACACGAAGAAGGAGTGGACTTAATGCTAACATGTACTGCATAAGTAGGAAGTTGAAAGTTTAAATGGTGTTTTATTTCCTTGTTGGGTTTCTTGTTGATACATAATAAACGTTTTATACAGCTGGATTACGGACTAGAGAGAAGTACTTCAACTATGGTGTTTGGTAGCTGAGCCAGACCGCGAACATTAGCACAACACTAAATTGTGTAATTAATGTCTATATTGCTTAAGGAAGAACATGGAAGAACAACAAAAACACAATGTCACATTCTCAGACATTGAGACCACAGATATCAGCTGTGTAAGCAGTGGATTTTTTAATTTGTCAGAGGAAGATCATAAGAACAGGCAGCTTCGCAAAATAAAATGTTACTATGTAAGGTGCAATGTGCTATTACGGTTTAATAAATACAGGTTTTTAGTCTTAAAAGAAAGAAATAATTATGACAAATAATCAAATTACGAGATGTGAACACAAATAATTTGAAATTTTATAAGCCAACAAATATAGAATTGTGAAATTTTACTCTGAATCTTTTTTGACAGAGTTAAAAGCATTGAAATATTTTATTTTGAAAACCCTCGATCGGACTTTTAAGCTTCTGTCAAAGGTTTCCAGTCACTCACCTGAACTTGCGACCCAATAAAAGCGGCCTAATAACACAAACTTTGGTCTCACTAATTAAATTCAGGATTGACTGGTAGCACAGATTTTCAAGTTTTAAATACTATTGTCAAGTTTTAAATACTATTTAAAACACCTAAATCCAGAGAAATGGTCTTGAAAGTATTTTTTCTACTTTTAACCCACAGCAAAAACATTAATGATATAAAACCATATATGAACAGAAAAAACTAATACATATTCTTATATATTTATTACCATCAGAATGTGTTAATATAACAGACCCTATGAGACATTTATATTAGCACTGAATGGTAGGTTACCTCTTTGTATGTCATTAAAATGATGCTTTCTATTGTTTTCTAACTTGTTATGTCAGCTCATGTTCACCTCACTTCACTCTCTTATCGTCTTCCTCCTCATCACTTCCTTCCCTCCTTCCTCTCTTCTTCCCTTTCCTCTGCCCTTACCTCAGCTATCCCACAATGCACTGTGTTCACTCGTTGGATCATGGACCAAAGCGGTAAGCAGACTGTCTGGTAGGGCCGTCGTTAGCAAACTTCTTTTATGTCATATAATTTTCACAGCGCACTCATAGTTGTTGTTGTTCCAGCTTTGTCGCACACCGCCATATCGTCCTCTCAGTAGACGGCTTTGCTACGTTATCTCATTATCACCCAGAGCAGCGTTGAAGCTAGCATGGTCCGGCTAACGTTAGCTAAAAACAGGCTAGCGATTGAATAACGTCAGGGCAGTTGTGTTCACCAAAAGTTAACCTTAAGTTCTAAGTCAGTCTGTAAGGTCACACGGCGAGTTTGCAACCAGGATTCAGAGTTACAATATTAAATGACAAACATTGTATTTCCCACATGTTAGTAAGCGGTACCGCGAGCTGCGATTGAGTTGGGGCGCGAATGTTACCTCACCAGCGTTAGCACAATGCTAACCGAGCTAGTTAAGATGTAAGAACTGACAGAAATAGCTTGCCATCAGAATATCGGCTGAAATGTGTGAGTTCTGCCTGTCAGCTTTTTGTTTTTTAGCCCGAAATCCCCACCATCGAGGTCACAAGAGCTTCATGTCCATATCATAACATTAACTCAAAGTAGCAAGATGCTCTCAGACGTTACTAACTTCGAATGTAGCATTCCTGCTCTACCCTAACCGTTAGACGTGTTAGACCAAACGTGTAACATCCCCACTCAGGTATGGTTGTTGATATGTAACGTAATTTTAAGCTTTGTGGACAATCAGGGGTCACAGCCACGATGTGACAGTGCATTTGCACATCCTGCATCATGACAACAACAAAAAAAGACTAGACTAAGCTCACTATAAGACTTTCGCAAGCACCATGACTTTGTCTAAACTACCTTCTTTCCCAGCAGACAATGATCTTCAAGGAAGCGATGGCTCTGGGAGTTTGGGTGGCCCAGATGTTCGCAGACGAATCCCCATCAAACTCATATCCAAGCAGCCGTTGAGGAGCAAACCTCAGCCCCGCATCCAGAGACCCGGCAACAGGCCATCTAAAAGTGAGGCTGGAGACGATGGTAGGCAGTCTGCTGTACACCATGCCTCCGAACACTGTGTTTTCATTATCTTTGTCACTGTCAGCATTGTTAGATAGTTATATTAAAAGTTTGATTGTTTCATGATGTCCTCCATTTTTTTAGTAATCTGTTTTATTGTCTGCTCAACTTAAACATTAGAACTGAGTAAACTTTGTTTTTGTTGAGACTCAGGCACATTGATTTATCCTAGAAGGTATATCAGACATTACCTAAGGCAGAATTCTTCAGTCAGTGTCAGTAAATGTCAGAGGTTTGCCAGTGTAGTTTTCCTGGTCTTAAACCACATGTTGTCATGCTGCTTAAAGGGATAGTTTGGGTACTTTGGTTGTTCTTGGAGAATTCAGAGGAGCAGAAACAGAAGCAGAGCTAGGCACTGCTGTAAAGGGGGGCAGCAAGGAAACATATTTTAATCACATCAAAAAATCAACACCAGTATACGCTATATTAAAATGATCACTGCTGTACCTTGCTGTAAGACCACATTACATCACAGATCAGCTGTTTGGGTCAGGAAGTTGCGAGATGAGACTATTGTTGACTGTTTCTGAGTGTTTTTCTGTCTCTCCCACTGTAACTCAGTTGGGTTCATGTGTAGGAATACAGAAGTTCTGTGGTTACTGCCAAATAAAAGAACTGTCTGACTGTGAGGCAAAGCAGTGAAAATAGTCTGAATATAGTGTGCACTTGACTGAGCCAAATCTTTGCATTTGTGCCAGGACTTCTGTTCCTCCTAACCGGAGATGCACTGTACTCCACAAGTAACTCATACAACCCCACTTCAAAATACCCAAACTATCCCTTTAAGAGCGTTTGTGTCTGATGTGGTAGCCGTTAATGCAGCAAGGACAATTTGAGTGGTCCAAGTTTAAGTGGTATTAACACAAGCAAAGATTAGGTTGATTTGTCCATTTAATTTGGACAAACATAAATTGGGATTCATACTTCAGTAATTGATTGGCCACATCATGCAGTTCACCTTTGCACCACCAGAGGATGCCAATGAATGTGACCATAATTGACCAGAAAGTGCACCCTGGATGATCTTACACAACACAGTGGATTTAGTGGATTAGGTGCAGTTAAAACAAGCACAGTGCTACAAGTAGTAAATAAACATTGATATTATTTGTTGCTCAATGAAGGAGCCACTTGGCAGCCGTGTTTCCTTCAATATTTGTAAGCTGAGTTGTAACTCACATTTAGTCACAGGGGGCCATGGCCAGTTGGACTGTTTGATCACCACGTCTCTGGGTTTCAGGGTTGTCTCAGTTCTCCTGCACTGCATCGTTAACACTTGTCTCTTATGTCTTCTAGATACCTTTGGCTTCAAGCAAGAGGAGCGGTTTGACTGTGGAGCTAAAGCTGGCGATGTGTTTGCCACTCAGAGGAGATTCCCACAGCAGCTGTTTTGGGACTATAAGGTACATGAACTGTGGGGAGTGAAACAACCCAACAGCCCACGCAGTCAATGATAAGCACTTCCATCTAATCATCACCAGTGTCCAGGATACAGGACAGGATGTCTCCATCCGGACAATCTGCAAAGTCTGATGTTAAACTGGTCCATACATTTATGTCAGATTCAGTCTAGAATGAGCAAACAAACTGTTTGATTTTCATCTTATCTTTCCTCCCCAACAGCTAAATTTGATTGGAGAGCGCGATGAAGTACCAATACACTTTTGTGATAAATGTGGTCTTCCTATCCAGCTCTATGGACGGATGGTATGTATTATCTCTTCTCGTATGTATTATCTATCTTCCGTAAAGAATGATCTCATTTTATCGAGCTGACCTTTGTCTGCAGGCAGTCAGAGAAATGTTGATGTGTAATTTCATCTCCCTCTCCTCCTTAGATCCCGTGCAAACATGTGTTTTGCTACGACTGTGCTTTGCTTCATGAGAAGAAAGGAGAAAAGATGTGTCCTGGGTGAGCTCCGTTAGGGAGATTTAATTTGAATGTGTATTTGAATATTAAATACTAACAGCCTTTATTATAAGCGCTGTATAATTTTATAACATAGCACCTCAGATGTGACTCACTGAACTTCTCACTCTGTGTTTTCAGCCTAACTTTGTACAACTGCACAGACCCAGTGCAGCGCATCGAGCAGTGCCAGCGTGGCTCCCTCTACATGTGCAGCGTCGTGCCGGGATGTAAGCGCACCTACCTGTCCCAGCGTGACCTGCAGGCCCACGTCAACCACCGCCACATGAGAGCCGCCAAGTCATCCGCTGGCCGGCAGGAGCCCGTTCACCTACCCCCCACCGAGGTCCCTGATCGGTTCCGTGTGCCTCCGCCTCATTTACCCAAGAACCACGTTCACCTCCCCAACCCGCTCCAGCATGGCGGTCACGACCCTTACAGCCAGCCGCCCCCGCCCTCCGTTCATGAACCCCCGACCCCAACCCCTGAGACATTCCGCATCTCCACGGTAACGACTCGCAAACACAGCAATCTCATCACCGTGCCTATCCAAGATGACTCCTCTTCCTCTCGAGAGCCCCACTCTGGTGGGCCAGGCCCTGCTCAGCCACCCCACCACCACCCTGGGGAATATCCCGGCCAGCCACCCGTAGTGTCTCACTCCCACCACATGATGGCACCACCGCAGCAGCACTTCGGCCCCCCACCTCCGCCACCTCCTCCTATTAGCCACCCCATGCAGCATCCTCCTCAGGGCTCTGGGACACCACACATGGTGTACAACCAAGCCCCTCCTCCCCCCATGTCCACAGCTCCCCCGCCTATCACTCCACCGCCAGGGCACATCATGGGCCAGATGCCGCCCTATATGAACCACCCTCCCCCAGGACCTCCGCCACAGCACAGTGGTCCCCCTGTCAATGCCCCCCACCTCATCACTACAACCCCAACTCCATGCAGCAGTTTCCTGAAGACCAGGGCACCCTCAGTCCCCCATTCAGCCAGCCTGGAGGGCTCAGCCCTGGGATGTGGCCCGCTCCGAGAGGCCCCCCACCGCCACGTATGCAGGGCCCTCCTCCCCAGGGCCAGATGCCTGGACCGCACCACCCAGATCAGGGCCGCTATCGCCCTTATTATCAGTAACTGCCAACTGAATGAATGAATGGGCAACAGTCTGTGTCATTCTGCTCCACACCACTCGTCTGAATAATGTGATAGTAAACCTCAGGGTTACAGGATGTAGGACTTTCATTTTGATAAAACTGCCCCAAAGCAAATGTGTGTGCGCTGCACATTTTAGTTAAGTGTACTGAACTTCCCGCTGAACATACAATTGACTTGGAGAAGAACAGAAATGCCCCCCCCCCTTTTTTTTTTTAATAGTGTACGGTAAATATTTCTGTATATATGTCAGCTGACTTCACGCATATGTACTGTACATTGAAGGACGCCAACTATGTCTCAATAAATTTTTAACAGCACATCTGCATCTCATCTTTGTTTGACATGACAACTGATGAACAATACCTAGTTTGCTCTGGAGTTTATGAATAGCAGTAATTAGTATTTAACACATTTAACGATAGAAGACACTTTGCAATAACCAAATTTGTTATTTTTAAGCCGTTTTGTTGACTCCTTGGCCGTATTTGGTTCTTTCAAAGCTCAAGTCTTCACGTCGAGGTAATTCTTCTCATGTGTCTGTCAGAAATGTTTGTAGTGACCACTAAAGAACATTGTGTTTCCGGTTTATCAGGATGCTTTGGCAGCTCTTCTTTGGGTCTTCTTACTCAGCGTTAGTGTAGAAAACGCTTATTCTTGCACTTCATCTCAATAGCTTTACCAAAAAGTCTTTGTCGTTTTGGAAAGCTGTGCAGATAGTGTATGTGAGGGGCTGACTTTAAACATCAAGATGTCACCCAAATGAAGACACCCTCTGTTAAAAGCTTTTGTATTCTCATTTAATGTTGAAAATGCATAGCATTTATCAAGAATCAGTGATGACAAGATTGGACATTCGAATCACATAGACTTTTTTATTTCAAAATAAAACTCAGCAGTCTATTTATACAACGCAGTGCAGAAATATAAAATATGTGAATGTATATAATATATGAAATATAAATTATTGCATAATATTATTGTTGTGGTAGTGTGGTGAGTACAGAAGAGTGGCACAGTATATTGAACAGAACTTTTATGTGGTCTGCAGTTTAATGGTCGTTTTGAAAGGATGTTCCTGGAGAGAGTTGCTCTTCTAGAGTTGGGTATCTATTACCTGCAATATACAAATAAAATGAGTTTCAGAATTTGACAGCAACAGGATACATACACAATATGACACATAAGCTTACAGTTTCTACTCCATTGAAATCCTTAACTTTTCTGATTTTGGTTTTGCATATAATTGCTCTCCATACATTTAACATAGATATGTAATTTCAGTATGTCTAGACCTGATTCTACGGCAACCCCAGTTAATGTTACAACTGTAGAAGAGATATGATTGAAATGCATTACTGTAAAAAGCAACTTAATGTAACAATCTGCCTGTGTTGTGTGTATGAGTGTATGAGAATCAGGGTCAGCGTTATGTGTTTATCTCAGAATAACTGTTTCTAACTCACTGCATCAGTGCTCTCACCCTGTTTGCCATGAGGCTTAAGGACAGCAGTGATCAGACCATCGGTCCATGTACACTCTGGTCAAAAGCAAAATATCCCCCAAAGCAACTGTGAGCTTGCCATAAAATCTGCTGTGAGTACCTATAATTTTGATGAATCTGTGAGTTTCGGTGACCTCATGGTGTTTGCTTTGCCATATAAAGAGTCAATAAATTTACACAAGACATAGCTACTGGCAATGAAATTTGTGAGCACATTCATGCTCCCCAGAGGATAAAACCATAAGTTCCTCTATGAAAGTTTGGAAATGCAAAATCTACATTGCCCTCTTCTGGACAACACTGACATGCACTAGAGCTATGTGTACCTTAAACATGCGTAAAGGGCATACAGTAAAGGCATACATAAAAAGAAGATACAGTATTACAATATGAACTGTATGTTATTAGATTCTGTGTATCTATATTTCTATTTGTTTTCATTTCATTGATTATAATCACCCCATGACCTTTCCTCTGGTGTCACCCTGTGGCTAAACATGATATTTTTAGCTCCATATTTCATAAAGCCCAGTATGGAAAGAATTGTATATATATATCGTTTTTCTTACCGCCCTGCCTTTACATGTGCTCTCCTTGTGTTTTTCAAGCACGTGAAGCATGGCGTCATGAAGGGTCGGGAAGAACATGGAGGTCAGAATCTCATCATCAAAGAACATGCAGCTGTGTAGTTTCTCCACGATGTACACTGTCAACACACGAGAAGCACGGTATGGGTTCTCATGACCAGCGCACGTCGTGCTCAGTGCACGTCATCACTGATTCCTGGATTCTGGATTCTGTTGAGCTTTGAGAAATACTCATGAAACTCACCATCACAAGCAACAATGTAAACATCCACATCAATCCGGATGAAGTTTCTGAGTGCCTGGAGAGAAATCAGGGTGAGTTTTTATACGAAAAATGTAGAAGTCTTAAACTCAAAATGTCACAGCAGATCAAAATCAGATCAAAGTTTGTCGTTATCGTTTGGACTTTTCACACCACTGAAGCGGTCACTGCTGTGTTGAAAACATTTCTTGCTGATGCTGCTTCAAACTAAAAGATTTCTGACGGTGAACGACAGGAATGCTTTTAATGTGCTTTTTAATGTGAAATACACAAGCACAAGGAATTCAAGTCTTATTTAAAGATGATGAAATGAATCAATTAGTTGATCAAAAGCAGGCTAATTAACAACTGGAAAATCCAGTGAATTTTTTTTAACAAAACTGTCAAAAATTGGCAGTGTTTGCTGGTTTTCGAAGCCCTAAATGCACTGAAAGCATTTGAAGCACACACAAATGACGTTCTACCATTTTAAGTCCCTTCAGAGCGGAGATGTCCAGGAAGGTGACAGCAGAGAAGTCTAGGATCAAGCTGTGGAGGTCCACTTTGGGAACCCTGATGTCAACGGGAGGCTCTTCCATGTCCTTGCCGGACTCATCAGTTATCTGGGTGAATAAATCATTCATACCTTTCTGTTGGACAGGTGTAGGAAAGGAGGCTTAAAGCTCTTTGGAAGAACAATTTGAAGCACTCACTGGTGCAGTGGTTTCTAGTGTCTCACCTCTGTAACGTCATCATTCTTTTTCTGCATATGTTTCTTGATTTTCCTGAGTGCCTTGTTCCTCTTCCTCAAAACTCTCAGAGGGTTGAACCCAACCTAGAATCATCAAGTGTTGGCATCATGTTTATAGACATATATTCTCTGAGAAAGCAAACTGTAGCAGAGGAGAGGGTAGATGTGTCGAACGTACAGCTTCTATGAGCTTGTCCTTGAAGAACTCGATATTGGCAAAGAAGATAGGCGAGGGTATCCTGAAGATTGTTACTCCGTTTGGTTCAAATATCTGAGGACAAAACATCATGATAAAACACAGGTGATTCAGATTGATATCGATATCAACAGTGGAAGGCAGAGATGTGGACTTGGACTAGGTCGATTCCAGTGACTGTTTTCATGACTTGCAGAATGCCTTGACAGAAAAAAACGATTTGAAACTCCACTTAGACTTGGAGGTTAGACCTGTGACTTGACTTGAGGCATGATGTCTCACTCATCTGTGTTCATTGTATGCTTTCATTTTAAATATTAAATATAGAAAATGTTCAATGTTGTTAATGTCGACATCACAACTGTCTGTTTAACGTTACCCAGTATGCAAGCGCACACTGGGAATGGCATCATCATTATTTTATGACTTGTTCAACAACTGATGACTAATTGGGATCGGTATGGGGCAGTGATGGCTGATGTTCGTAAACATTAACCAGATACAATTTGTTTTCTCACAACTCTATAGCTAACTAACTTTGGCTTGACAACAATCAATAGAAAAGAGACTTGACTTGCCTTAACTAAGGATTCAGCTTGACATAGCCTGTGACTTGACTTAACTTGAATTGACTTGCCTAAAAAAGAATGACTTGGGGCTTTATTGAGACTTGGACCAAATGACTTGTCAGCTGGTATGTTTATTCGATTTTGATCAGACTTACATGCAGGTAATCTTTGCGATCTCTGTAGAAGTCGGTCCCTGTGATGTTAGCCAAGACAGAACAGCGGGGGCTAGAAACACATAAAGAAGGATGGACAGAAGGAAGAACATAAATATTTGTCTGTGTAGGCCAGGAGGTGGACAATTACAATAATAAAACATAAGCCTTAGAAATATAGTTTTTAAATGTTTAAAAATTTTTGGTCTCAGATTTTGAATGTGAGTGAGTGTGGGCATTTTTCATCCACCACAGTAAATCGGTTTTGTTATCATTTCATTTTTTTTGGTGAGTTTGCATATCAAGAAACTAACATCACATGTAAATATCAGTCATTACAATTGAGTCCTGAAGACAACAGTGAGCAGCTCCACACCCAAGCCCACTGCCAGACCAAGATCCAGTCCCAGCAGGGTGGCACCTAGACATGTGAGCACCCACACCACCTGCAAGCACAAACACCTGAGTTCAAACACTTGAAGAGAATCGACTGGGCCATGTAAATACTTGGCAGTAATCCATAAGACATTTTGAACACCTACACAGTCTGGTTTGTCTCTCCTCCACAAGTACGGGATTTCTCTGAACTGCATCAGCATGCCCTTCAGGTTGACGATGACTAAGGCACCCAGGACAGACTAGAGTGAAGTTAAATATTATGTGTATTAAAAAAAACAACCCAGAACTTTGACCTATAGATACACAATTATGACTGAGCTTTCCGGAAACAATTCAAATCAAATTCTCTCTTTATATATTCACATGTTGGCAGAAACTGTAACATTACAGAGGTGAGGACTCACCCTGGGAAGCGGCTCCAGCAGGAAGCCAAGTGCCACGGTTACAATCATCGCCATCATGGCTGAGATCAGCCCTGCAATCTGCATTTGTAAAAAAAAGTTAGTGTTTCATTTTAACATGCCAGTGAAGGGAAATAATGTAATATAAACCAGACTGTAAAGCAAGATTATGGTAAATCCATTTGGAGGGAAACGTATCTGTGTGTAGCAACCTAGTAAAAGTTTGTGATGCTGTAAATGATGAGATCTGTTGTCTGACCTGTGTTTTACCACCTGAGCTCTCCTGCACAGCCGTCCTGGAGAGTGCTGTGCTGGCTGCGAACGACCTGAAGCTTGCACCAAATATGTTGCTGACCCCAAATGCTATGAGTTCCTGGGGAGGAAACAAGGCAAAGTCACCTCTCTAGAAACGAAAGGTTACCTTTGTTTTGACTTGAGTGATTCTGTTTGCGCTACTTCCACATCCAACCTCGTGATAGAGGCAATTCAATACAAGCTGATACTAAGCCGGTATTTTGACCTTCATAACCAAAATACCGGCTTAGTATCAGTAACCAATAAACTTCATTTAATTCCTACACAGTGGTAATAAATGTAGCTCACCTGGTTTCCATCAATGGTGTAATCATGTTTGATAGAGTAGACTTTGGCCACAGAGAAAGCAACAGCAAACCCCACAATGGCTATAGGAAAGGCCTCCACAGCACTCTCCTGGAAGATTTCCATATTGGGTGCAATGGGAGACTCATACCTGAAATATTATTGTGATTAATGTATTTAGCTAAAGAATCTGATGGAAAATAGTAGTAGTACAAAGTACTTAACTAACCAGTACTTGCATATAAAATATGTACATAAAATATGCTAAAACATGTGACATTATTAATGATCAAAACTAAGTGGTGAAACATTACTGCTTTTGTCCACAGGGACCAGAAGTATAAACAAAATAAAAGTTAATTGTAGCTGCTTTAAAGCATTAGTGTGCAGGATTTCCTTTTCTGAACTACTGTAGAAAGATAACAGTTCAACATGGCGGACTCCGTAGAAGAGGACCTGCTGTGTGTGTAGATGAAAGACGGATTCTAAGACAACAAAAATGCAACATTCGATTTCTGCCATATTCTCTAAATAGAGGCCCCTAAATCTTTAAATAACTGCTTGAGGTAAATTGTATAATATTTCACAAAAAAAACAAGGTTAGAGAAAACTAACAATCTAAGAATGTAGCAGTGTGTGTAATGTCACTCAGTTTTGCTTATTGTAGTTATAGTTACATGAATTTCAAGTCCATTACATTTACATGCTGTTCATACTTTTACTTAATTGAGCTGTATTTCTTTCACAATTACGTCTAAATAACCTGACAACACAGCAGCCACCTTGATTTTGACATATACTGATACAGAACTTGAAACTTACCCACTAACCATTTCGCCAACAACTTCAACACCAAATCTCTTCTCAAAGTTGAAGCCATAGGATGCTCCACAAGCTATGACAGTCTGTGTGAACAGAAAAGACCTGAGCGTTACAGTGTAAACACTGGCACCTATTGGATCTATTACCTATCTTCATGAACATGAATAGTTTGTGGATGCAATGCTTGATGACAAACAAGTGTCAAATACCAATGCCACAACTAGTGAGTGATGTTCACAACCACACCGGCACACAATCATGGTGTTACGTATGATTTGTAGTTGAAACGATAGATTTTGCAGAAGTATCTTCCTTGAAGAGTTTCTCTCACCGTGATAACTTCTATGGGGATGGGGACAGGCAGCTTGGCTTTGTATATGTCATTCAGCTCCTTCACAACATACACCGCCAACATGATCAATATGGACATCACCAGGTCACAGATGTTGGTGGAGGTGATCTGGACAAAGACTTTCTCTAGGGTCTGCGCAAAAGAAGCAAACACACTTTACCCAGCAATTTGATCACAATTAGATATTTATATAGTTTTACATCAAACCTTAGCAAGGCAAAATTTCAACACACACTATGAGATAAAAAAAAAAAAAAACATATCCAATACTCAAAAATAGTGTCAGCTCTTTTTCATGAACAAAAACTGACGAGGGCCAACATATTAACATATTGGACCTCGTCTATGTAATCTGAGTTTGTTTTTGAGGTAGTTTTGTTACCATTGTCAGTCTTTGTGCTAAGCTAAGCTACCTGGCTGCTGGCGATCTCTCATATTGACAAAAAAGCAAGCTCCAAATATAGAATTACATAGACAATACCACTACCACAGATACATTCTGGACTCACATAGATGATAGAGAGTGGACCACTGATGCCTGGGACTTCCAGCCCCAACACAAACTTGAGCTGAGACACCAGGATGTGGACGGCAGCTGCTGTGGTAAAGCCAGACACCAGAGTGTCGGACAGGTACACAACAATGAAGCCCACTTGCAGAAGACCCATGGCGAGCTGCACGGGACACAAAAATGAAGGGAAAAGAAGCTTGGTTTGAAAACCCTACTTAGAACATGGACAATCGTTGATCACTGAATCATACCTGGAAAATCCCCATGAGAAAAGTCACAGAGGATGCCACCACAACTCTTTTCTGGTCTGGGGTCAGGTCCTCAAAGCCGGTGATGTTGGCTGCTGGTCCTTTGTCTGGGACCAGACGGGTCACCACAGCTCCCACCATAAGGCTTAGGACTGGGAAGGAGCCTGCATGAAGGTGTGTGTGGAGGGGTGGGAAGCCATGTCATATCCAACTTTATCTGCTCATGTAAAATTGCTAACATTCATAACTTTTCCAAACAGATTTAGGTGATATTTAAGTATCGTTGCCAGTTTTCAAAAAGTCTTAAATTCATGCTAAATTACTTTGGCAGACCTACTATTATGATTCTCTAGCTTGGTTTGTAAAGTTATTGTGTTGTTCTACTTGTTACAGAGAAGTTGACATACCTACAGATATGTGTCTTGAAGTACCCAGGAAGAAGTATGTTAGCATGGGGAAGAAAGCTGTGTAAAGGCCATAGCTCGGAGGCAGCCCGGCCAGCAGAGAGAAGGCCAGTCCTGAGCGACACAACAAACACAGAATGAAGATTTATTTATGAAGATACATTTTCATGTCCAATATTTTGGTAAAAACAAATGCAACAAAGAAAAAGCTAAAATATAAATGACCTGAAAGAAGCTGATTAATTGGCCCTTTCTTGTTTTTGTAATATTTTTATATCATGGTTACTTTACCTTACAATATTATTTATATCGTGCCACTTTTACCGTAGGTACTTGTTTTTTTGCACATTGTTGTTGGTAGGTTGTTTTGTTCTTTTGTTTTATTGTGTAGATTATAAAATACTTTTGTTTGTTCGCCGTGTTTTTGCCCTTTCTACTTTAATTCTGTAGTGTGTATTACACTCTGCTGCTGTAACAAGTAAGTTTCCCCGTTGTGGGATGAATAAAGTACAGTCTAATCTAATCTAATCTAATCTTTGAACATTTGACCAAAACCAGAAAAACCTACTGCCAAAGTCTACAAGCAGCTCTGTGCGTCTGTATTTAGTTATGTTACATCAGCATGCTAACACACTCACAAAAACACTCACATTGTTTTAATCTGACATAAACTTCGTTCATGGAAAGTAAAAGTTGAATTCAAATGTGCTACTTCAGATAACCAGCGTAAACAACCACACTACACATCTTTATGCAATCTGACAAACGGCATCATATCATCACATCAACTGTCAGAACTAAAAATCTATTTTAATAGCTGATAATTAGCCATTTTGATCAATATACAAGTACACTTATATTTTATCAATTTACAGAATGTGGCAGAATATTCACAACTATGTTTTCATTATCTTTTGTGTGACTAGTTTTTATGGATTTCCTTATTGTATCCGGCCTCACATTCTGACGCGGCTACACATTGATCTTGGCCTGATATGATTGCTGATGGACGTCTTAACTGAAAGGTTGCATCAGATGATGGTTAACAGCATTTTATCACAGCGTATAGACCGTCCCTGGGGTGCGTCCTCTCATAATCATTGTGCAAACGATCACTGTCTCCCTGGTCCTGTGGTGGCAGAATTCACTGACTGGTGCAACTTGTTCTTCTTGGACATCTTCATATCCAAAACTAAAGATAGATTCTGTCAAGATGCAGCACCACCTTAAAACTCAGCTGTTTTGTGCAGCTATTTTAAATAACTCAATGTGATCTTTACATCGTCTCTCTGATGGTTATATGCTTACAGCTGACTTTCCAAGAAATTTCCCATAATAAAGTTATCCTTGATCCTTGATCCTTGACAAGAGTAAGAATCAGTCCATGCATTCAGGACCAAATTCAATGACAAGTTTCATTCATACACAGTGTTCCTAAGATTTGTAATTTTTGGGCAATATTCTGTGATAATACAGTACAGCAAATGTAAAAGAGGAGCTCTGCATGATAGATGCACTTAACTAACTCAACATTTTTCTCATAGAACCACGGCCACAGTCTTCCTTATTCACTGACACTGGTCCCTTTGAACGCACCAACAAAGTTTGGATTCAGCAGCCACACACTCAGGCTTACTCCGTCCTGTTACTCACCTTGCATAATAGCCACCAGTCCCGTGCTGATCCCAGACACCACATCACCCAGCAGCCACTCTTTAACTCTGTAGATCCTCATCCATCCGATGATGGGTAGAAGTGACAGCACTGCATTCTTGGCGCGTTTTGAATCGCAGCTGGATTTAACAGAAATGAAACTCTCTTGCACTCTCGTCCACTAAAGTTTGCAGCTCTCACACAATTTAATCAAAGCTTGTATCAAAATAGGTAACACTTAAAATCAAGAGTGCAAGTTAAGGGGATGTCAATTAGCTCAGTTGGTAGAGCAGCCGCCCCATGTACAAAGGCTCAGCAGCAGTAGCCCAGGGTTTAAATCTTTCCCCATCGCTCTCTCTCCCACATTCCCGTCACTCTTCAGCTGAATAAAGCTTGAAACAGCTAAAAAAATATCTTTAAAAAAAGGGTGTGAGTTCAAATGAAGTCAAAGTTAAGTCAAATCAAAGACTGTGGTCCTTACGTCAGATACTCTTTCAAATGGTCCAGGATGGTTTTGCGCAGCCTGTAGACTTTCTCATGTTCTTCAGCAAAGCTGTCCTCAGAGTACACAGATCTGTCCACCACATATCGTTTCCTTAAAGTCACCATCCTCACATCTCAGGTGTCTGAATAATCTGATCCCACTATCACATGAGAGGTTCTGGAGATGTCTATAAGAACCTTTGCCCATTGAGTCTGAGTATCTTATCTGTGATCTCAAATCTGTCTCGTCACCTTCTCTTAACTCTGTTCAATCATTAACAGAAGAGGACTCATGATCATTGTGTTTATATGTCATTCAATTTCATAGTAGTCACTAGGAAGTTACAGGAAGTGAGAAAAGCAGCAGGGATGCTTCAAATACTGTAATCAAAGAAGGTGCAACATCACTTTATTACAGTGTCATAATGGACAATATAATGTTCATCAAACTGTTACAGTAGTTTAAGATTAAAGTCAATATAAAATCATTGGGTATTGAATATAAGACCACAAGAGTAATGAAGTAATGAGCACTTGACTTTTAGTGTGAAACATATATTTAAAGAATAACATGAAGTGCAGAACAAAACAAACAAAAAATAATGGTGTAATTTGGAGAAGTGTAAAACAAAAGAAAATGTATTAGGCCTCAAAAGACCATGATCAGTGAGCGCAGTGCAGGACACCATTAGAGAGTGGAAAGTCCCAAAATTTAGGCTTGGAATGTACCAGAAAGATTCACCTGTGTGGAAATTACACCATTATGTCAAAAGTTGGACGATTATAGGCTGGACATATACAGACAGGTGTGACTTTGGAAATTTGCATACAGGGATATAAGAGAAAGCGCAAGTCAGTGAAATCAGTCTATCCAAGGGTGACTCGGGCTCCTGTTGTCTGTAAAGATAATAAAGAGTTCATTCTGCTGCCAAACCTGGTAAATCCTGTGTGTTATTACCTACTTAAGTAGAGTAACACTATTTGACCTAATTTGGACCTGAAATTAGACAAGCTGCATCCAGCCTACAGAGCAAGAACCAAGATGAGGATCGTGAGACAACAACACTCATAAAACCATAACCCTAACAGTAGCAACCAAAGTTTGACATTTGGCTTATTAAGCACTATATAAACACAATACTTACAAAAATACAATACAGCATGAATGTTGAGAGTGATAAAATATTTATTTCAATATTTCAGCCACTGCATGTTCAGTCTTTTTCACATTGCTTTGGTTCCAAACAAAAAAACATAACTTTAAGAACAGTGTGCCAAAAAAAATCTTTGTCATGACAATAATAATAACTATACAGCATGTAAAATATATTGCACCTAAACTTTCTACAAATTCACTATATACAGTATAAAAAACAACAATAGCAGTAAATTTGTTGTCTTACATTACAGTAAATCCTGTATATGTAAACTTAGATTGTCAGATGTGTAAAATCAAAAACGATCAAAACAAAAACAAATCAGTGTAAAAGATGTACTCTTTTTTGGTGTTTCCTCCCATAAATGATCAGCATCTCATTCAGGAGTTAGAATCTGGTCTCACTAGGTGGGGCCTGTGGGAGAAAGGGGAGTCGTGTTTCAGTATATTTCATCTAGGATCATGTTGAGCTATTAAAATGTACTTTCAGAAAATGAAAACCGTAATTATTATAGAATTATGTTGATCAGAGAGCTTTGTTTCAGACAACGTCAACCAATAAATGAACTAAAACAAAGAGTAAAAGTATAGGAACATACAAAATAGATACATACATATTTATCTCTGCTCCTCAAACTGCTTCCAGGATTGTGAACTGTGACTGTTGTTATAATCTGCAAGACAACATGAAGTGTTAAGTATTCTGTACATATTCATCAATATATGGAATTTTTCCAGATTTGTTTCATGAAATAATTCTCTTCTTTACCTTGTCAAAGTCAGATTTCTTCTCTGTGGAGTCTGGGTGTTTCTCGATGATGTGCAGCATGGCGTCATGCAGTGTGACGAAGAACATTGACGGCTGAACTTCGTCATCAAAGAAGCAACAGTTGTGAAGTTTCTCCAGGATGTAAGCTGTAGGTGAGGAGAAGAAGCTAGAAGTCAGTCTGAAAAATACCATCTTTTTCTTTGCAGATAGTCATGAACTCGTCACAGGTCTGTCTGAGTGACTTGGGACATGGATACTGTAGGTTCATACTTACGATCGCAAGCTACAATGTAGACCTCAACTTCAACCCTGATCAGCTCTTTCAGTGCCTGAAAAAAAAAGAAGTTAAAGATCATTCAGGAAAAAAATAATTAGTAAAAATAACTTTATCTGTTTCTGCTGCTCTTGTGAATAATACAACTCACTGTTTTAAGTCCCTTCAGAGCAGAAATGTCCAGGAAGGAGACAGCAGCAAAGTCCAGGATCAGGCTGTGGATGTCCACTCTAGGGACAACGATATTGGAGGGAAGCTCGCCGTTCCAGTCGATCCGGGCAGGAAGGTCCTTGAAATCAGTTGGTAGGTCCAGGTCTTCCATGTTGCTCTCATCCTCTGACTCCTTGATGGGTCCACATGAAGTATTCATGAAGCCTTTCTGTAAAGGTAAAATACTGTTACATTTTCTCACTTCTCTTTGATTCCAGTGAATACTGAATGGAAGACTGATAAGTCAGTTTAGCAAGGATAATACAATGTTTCAGTCCAAGCTTGGCTCCAACCCAAAAATGATTTCAAGTACATCTTCCATAGCTGTACCATTCATTCAGCATTACTTTGAATTTATGCCAGTGTAGGTAGCAGTTTAAATTTGCCCTCTGCTGAGAACTGTGTAATCCCAGCAGTGGGTCTTTTGGTCTGGCCTCATCCAACACATTTGAAATCTCTAGGTTTCTGCATGTGTGGTTCCCACTTAGGTTTATCTCTACATTTCCGTCCCTCTGTTTTCATGTGCCTTTTAGATTTGCACTGAAAAAAACTGGAGTGGGGACCTCAAAAATCCATTTTACAGTTTGTAAACTGGCCTGAGAAAAGTTTAATAAAAACAAAAACACCCTGAAAATGCGAAAATCTGGCATGTAGATCTTCAGCTCCACTGAAGAGATACGACGAAGCAATACGACAATAACCTACCTCATATTAATACATGGGACAAACATATTTGATGTTTTCTACATTGCTTCAGTTAGCCTGAGCTCTTTAAATGATCTCACCATCGTCACCTCATAATATTCACATAACAGTAGTAAACAGTAAGACACATTAACCTGCATTTTCCTGAAACACAAGTAGAACGACTATAAGGAAACCCTCATCTGCTCAACGTATCACAGACCTGATATCACGTTCACACATTTACTTGCATCTGAGATAAGTGGAGGTGGACTTTCATAGTGATAGTACCATAAACATCTGACCTAAACACAGTTATGAAACCAGACAGCGTAAATACGTGAGTAGAGGCTTTTATGATATTGTGAAAGTATTGCAGAGTGAAAGTATGTTGTTGTCATCACTACAAAAGGTCAAAGGTACTACGTACTGATGTCCACTGCAGGTCTCCCTTCTTCAGTAGTTTCCGGATCATCCTCACTGCTTTATTCCTTTTTCTCAACACTCTCAATGGGTTGAATCCAACCTGAGAAAACATTAGTGGGAAGTATGCCAGCTTTAGATATGGAATCAGGTCAAAGATAAGATTTCATCGTCACTTTACAACATGGCTGAGTTGTTTTTATAGCACCCTTTATGATATTTTCCATCCAAAGACATCAAAGAGAGTTTGTGTTACAAACTAAATGAGCTCATCTGTAGTCACAGCTGTACTTACAGCTTCCACGAGCTTGCTCCTGAAGAACTCGATGTTGGCAAAGAAGATCGGTGATGGTATCCTGAAGATTGTTACTCCATTTGGTTCAAATATCTGAGGACAAAACATCATAATAAAACATAGGTGATTCAGATGGATATCGTGACATGAACTGAAACCATTCAACAGTGGCAGGCAGAGATGTGGACTTGGACACCGGCTGATTCATATATCTGGAGAAAGTCATGACAAAAATTATATCCAAAATCCTAGTAAAGTATAATTAGTTTCTTGAAAGTGAGGTCTGTAACATAAAGGTGGAGTTGGAGGAAGCAGGGATGAGTCATCACCTCTCTCATAAGAACTATATAGACACACCTATCAGCTCTCTACCAGCTCTCCTTTATGGAAATTTTCTTACTCCTCTCCTGCCGATAAAATTGAGCTGTTAGCACAGACACTCCTGCCTCTGCTCATTCTAAATTAGTGACACTCCAAGCCCTTGGCGCTCTCTTGATCATAAATTTGCAACCACTGGTCAAAAAAAATGCAATACAAGAAATTCTTTATAGATAGGATAGATATAGGACTGATACCACTCCCATTTTTGACTATTCAATATGTAGCTGGAGCCAGTAGTATAGCTTAGCTTAGCACATAGAATGTAAACAGGAGAAACTGATCTGATCTCACTGTAAAATCAAACAAACAAAGAAACCCAAAAAACAACCAACCAAACAAACAAACAAACATCAAAATATTAAAATGTCAATTTCAAATTTAGCTGACCATCAAATAAATGTTCCAAAATGTGAAACTGTTTTTTCAACATAAGTTTCTGAATGAATATAAACTCACATCAGTATGGTCCTTTCTGTCTCTGTAGATATCAGTTCCTTTGATGTTTGCTAGCACACTGCAGCGGGGGCTGGAAAAAAAAGAAAAAAAGAAATGAATACACTTTGTAGTAGTTTTGTGTGACGAAAAAGTAAAGAGCTCAGCCAGATACTTACAACTGAGTCCTGAGGACAACACTGACAAGCTCCACACCAAGGCCTACAGCCAATCCAAGATCCAGCCCCAGCAAAATTGATGCAATACAGGTACCTAACCACACCACCTGAACAAATGTGGTATGAAACATGAGATTGTTTTAAAATGGGAAAATATGTCATCTTTTTTTAGTGCAGAGTAGAACAAAATACAAAATGGCTTTTGAATCTTTCCTTATAACAACTCTCAGAGTGTGTGAGAACTTACACAGTCCGGTCTGTCCCTCCTCCACAGGTATGGGATGTCTCTAAACTGCATCAACATGCCCTTCAGGTTGACGATGACCACAGCGCCCAGTACAGACTGTTAAAGAAAAGGGTCAGAGGTCAGATTTTAGTCAGTCCAGAGTCCAGCGACTTCTTGGTAGAGTTAGAGGGCATTCTGAGTTTTACCTTTGGGAGTGGATTCAGTAAAAATCCAATGGCCAATGTGACGATCATCACTATGATAGCTGACAGCAAACCAGCTACCTGTAAAGGAGAGAACAGGCATGTTAAATTTCCACGTCTTAAATAGACCTCAGTTGTCAATTCCCTTTGCTGTAACTTTACGGCCCCAGTTTATGTGCCTGAAAGTAAGCTGGTTTCATTCAGCCATCTCGATACAAAGAAGCATGAAACAAAAGCTCAAACAGGAAGAGGTTTCAAATTGGTAGCCATGATACACAGAGCGTATTTCAGTCCTGTTATAGCAAGTTTGAGTTAATCTGATATTCCACTGCTTCACTTCATTTTTCTACCATTGGTAGAGGAATAGCATACCCCCCCAAACACTAGAGGTCATTGTTGTTTAAAATCTGTATTGGTCCCTCAGTGTGGCTTAAATGAATTGTTTTCGTTTGTGTGCTTAAATCTCCTTGAATTAGCTTTTAAAACATTTTAAACTTAAAATTGAAAAAATGTGTTGATTCTGGTGGCCCCTGTGGACGATAGTGGTAGTTTACCCACCACATCATTTCATTGAATGAAAGGGGAAACCCATCAAGTCTAACCTGGTGGGTGGCATTAAAACTATATAGAAATAGCCAGTGTTCATCTGCAGAGCTGTTGAACAAATCAAGTATTTGTAGTGCAATACTTCCTTTTGAAATGTAACTGAGTAGAAGTATAAACATTAAGAAAACAGAAATAACCATTAATTCTAAAATACTAAAATATACTTATTTAGTATTGAGTATTTTAGTACTTGAAGGTATAGCTAAAATTGCTAGCCTGGCACTGTCCAAGGCTAACAAAATCCACCTAGAGTACCAGCATGTGCTGGTTTAGAACTTGCTAGTGAACAGGTTATAATTTCATTGGTTCAGTCCGAACAAAATAAAAGTGTAAACAGCTAGTTACTAGCTACTTATCCCTGTTTCCAGTCTTTGTGCTAAGCAAATCAGCTCCTGGTTCACGTTATGTATTTGTCATGAGAGTGACAATATATTAATCTTATCATCCAACTGTCTATAGAGATGAGTTTACCTGAGTCTTTCCACCTGTGCTCTCCTGCACTGCGCTCCTGGAAAGAGCTGTACTTGCAGCAAAGGACTTGAAGGAAGCTCCAAAGATGTTGCTAACTCCAAATGCTATCAGCTCCTACAGCCGGGTCAGAGAGAAGACATGAATTGTTATCGAAATCCTAATTTAATCATGTATAGTAGCTCTTGTACATCAGCTTTGTTCCATACCTGGTTTCCATCGATGGTGTAGTCATGTTTTACAGAGTACACCTTTGCCACAGAAAAGGCAACAGCGAAACCCACTATAGCCATGGGAAATGCTTCCACTGCTGTTTCCTGGAAGATGTGTAAATTTGGGGCCATCGGAGACTCGTATCTGTGAACGGTTATTAGTGTGTTATAGTAAAACATCTCAACAGCTCTACGTCAGATAACATTCTTCGTTATGGTTATGGGTCATCAGGTTTGCAAAGAGACTTCTCTTTGCAATGAACTGGAAAAATAAGTGTGTTGTGAGTATTATGGATTTCAAGTAGCATTTCAAGTCCCATTCTGTGTACAGTATGTGCCAGAAGAACATATTTTGTTCATGACACCTTTTTTCTAGATGTGTTTGAACTCAACAATGGACATAAAACACTATCTACAACCTTTACATCAATGGGTGTAGCCTCATCATTTCTCCTTATCTTCACACTGTGAGCGACATGGTGGAAACATTAGTCTTTACCCACAGATAGTGAGAGACCCATAAACCCAGTTGCATTGATCCAAACAAAGGATACAGCTGTTTGAGAGAAAAATATTCATGCCTTATTAGTAGTAGTAGAAAACCCCCGAAAGACAGAAATTCACTTTTGAGACACACTATAGGTCTCTGAGATGAATGCCTACACCCCAATTGAATGGAGGTCAATGGAGTACTATTTGTGGTGTTGACAACATTAAAAAATAATGTTAACCTGACCATGAACATGAGCATGGGACACATGTATTTGAGTACCACAAACAAAATTGTACCGTATATCAACAGCAGAGCTCGATATCTTTGATGTTTCAATCCCGGCAGAGCTCAGCTGCACAGATAACACTATGGGTAAAATATTTGTGTGTGTGATTTGAGTGCCCACTGACCAAACTACTGTTCATGAAAATATTAGCAGTCCTGTCTGTAGTAAATCTAGAAATCTGGAAGGTTGGATGAACATTGTCGTCATGTTCCTTGCAGTCAATGCCCACTAGACAAGGTTTCCTCTTTCACCTGAATGACTTTCACCGCACTAAATTTAACTGTAACTTTTGTTTTGATATTTAAATAATAACATGGCAGTAGCACTACTTCCAAAAATATCCCATCCACCATGTTTGTTAATTGGTGTGATAGATATCTTCAGCAGACCTGATGGGCAGTTAAACAGGGAGCAATCTATGACTGATCTGGGCCCTGTTATCTTGTGGCTGCTTGCCCTTTATGTCACTGGTAGTTAATTATACACTGATGATTGATATACACATAACAGCACAATTCACTGCTTTTCACTATTGTGCAAAGATGTCTTACCCTTTAGGAATATGGCCAACAATTTCAATGCCATATTTTTCACTGAAGTTAAATGCGTATGAAACTCCACAAGCAATGACAGTCTGGAGAAAAAAAACACAATGGACAGAAGTTGTTAGGCCTGACTCATAAGATTAGTGTCAACATGAAAGATAGTTTTTAACTCCTGGTTTATAGGATGTGAGCTGTTTCCTTAGTTGACAGGAATGCTTTCCTTTAAGCGCCATAAATGAACCCATAAATTAGATGAATGATTGTTGACGGCATTATTGTACAACACAGTGATAAAATGTCACAACCAAAATATGTGTTATCATTATTGCTGTTTATATAACGAACAAGCTTTTAACACCTATGGAAACATTTCTACAGATCACGTTGCACAATGTTGCTCACCATGATAACCTCTATGGGTATCGGCACTGGCAGTTTGGATTTGAATCTGTCATTTAGCTCCTTTACGATGAACACCGCCACCATGATCACCAAGGAGATGACCACATCACACACATTGGTGGAGGTTATTTTACTGAAGATCTCCTCCAGGGTCTGAAAAAGACACAAAAAAAATGGTCTAAAAAATGCATGACCCACTCTTCCTGACTGTGACCAGCTGTGTTCTGGACTCACATAGATGATAGCGAGTGGACCACTGATGCCTCGGACTTGCAAGCCCAACACAAACTTGAGCTGAGACACCAAGATGTGGATGGCAGCTGCTGTGGTGAAACCAGACACCAGAGTGTCGGACAGGTACATGACAACAAAGCCCACCTGCAGAACCCCCATTGCCAGCTGGAAGAGACAGAGATCATGATATGATGTGTTAGTATATAAAACCGACTATAACTTCCCTCCATGTTCCAAGAAAACAAAAAACAAGAGAACCACTTTGGGTTGTTAGCTCACACTTGTGTTCCATTCGGGTGACACATTCTTGAACATGACAAATTTTGCGTTGATGTGAAAGTGTGCTGTCTTTGATACAGCTCTCGTGAATGTACACTAAAAATCAAGCCAGAGCCTGTCACTAGTTAGCCTAGCATTAGACGTAGCTATGTCAAAAGGGAAGATCCATGTACCTACATCTCTAAAGCTCACTGATGAACTTGTTATATCTTGTTTAATCTGTACAAAAGACAAAATGTAAATATGAGTTTTTGTGGTGACTATGACTGCTCAGCTAAGCCAACCACTTCTGGTTGTAGGTTCAAATATAAAGGTCAAACATGAGAGGGGTACTTATCTTCTCAAAAAACAACTGTCTAACTAGATGTCAAATTTCAGTGAAGGGTGTTTCATGAAGGATATATTTGTGTACATGAATGTTGAAATTATTGCAATGAGAAGAAAGTTAGCTGCTGAATTAGCAATTTAAGCAACAATCTCGGGTGCTTGTGCGTTTCACCTGCATGAGACCGGCGAGAAAGGTCACAGAAGAGGCCACTAGTACTCTCTGTTGGTCCATGGACAGGCCTTCAAACCCTGTGATGTTGGCGGGCGGACCCTCATCCGGGACCAGCCTGGTGACCACAGAGCCAATCATCAGACACAAGACTGGAAATGGACCTGCAAAGAGAAAAAGAGGGAGACATCAGAGCTGTGTTGTGAGCTGTTAGATATAGGGATAGAAACGCCGCATATATGCTGGCCTTACCCACTGAGATGTGTCTCGAAGTACCCAGGAAAAAGTAAATGATAACAGGGAAGAAGGCGGAGAAAAGCCCGTACCATGGTGGCAGAGAGGCCAGCAGACAGTAGGCCAAACCTCAAAGACAAAACCATGTCACCACATATTATATAGATGTACAGCATGATGCGCTTGTCTCCTTCACTTCTCTATGAAGGCACACTGCATTATATTCTCTCCAAACACACTATGACTATGCCTATGACTAACGTAGGAAACCTTCAGGTAATCAGTAATCAGTATCAGTAATAGGACCCCCCCCACCTACACCCCCCGGAGGAATGTTCAAACACTGGCTCTTTTTCTCCTACCGATACCAACGCTGAGTGATTGAAGATGCATTTATCTACTCTCTTTGGCAAGGTCATACAGTGGGAATGAGGCCACTGATAATTATTATCTTTATTTCACACACAGTTACAGTATACAACATAACAGAGTCAAAATTCATCCTCTCTCTGTAAACATTTGTTGCTTTCTCTTTCTTTCTGGAGTTATCACTGTTGGCTCTACGGTCCTCTGTGACACATGATGTCACTAGCAGCCAGAAGAGAATTCTTGCTGTTATTTCACCTTCAAACACAACCTGTCACCTGTCCAGGTAATCAGACTGAGGGTTTCTGTTGTGGTCAGTGAGGATTTAATGTCTGTGGCCAAATCAGATGATGTTTGCGCTGTTTGACCTTCAATTACACAACTGTACCTGGACGTCCATGAGCTCAAACGCATGGTTGACAAGTGGTGTCATTTAAATCTTCACCTTAACATTTTGCAGTTATAGACCTTTACCTTGCAGGACAGCTACCAGTCCGGTGCTGACGCCAGACACGATGTCACTGAGCAGCCACTCTTTGATCCGGTACATTTTCATCCAGCCGATGACCGGCAGAAGAGAGAGAGCTGCATTCTTGGCTCGTTTGGCATCACATCTGTAATGGTACCAATAAAATCTAGGGTCAGCCGATAGATAAGGCGATGAAAGGAACAGCTTTACTGTAGGACGCAATGTAAATCAAATACAGACAACATTTCAGCAGTCAAATGAAATTGATTGTACTGGATTTTTGCCAAGCTCCCCCACTTCAATTGCTGATTGCTCCTGGCACTTTTCTGTGCAGCCAACAAGTTCTTTTCATCCAAAAAAAGTTAGAATCTGAACTTCCACAGCAATTTACAGTGCTGCTAACTGATATACATATATAAACTAAACTTCATGCACGTCACTTTTCATGCAGTAAAACATTCTGTTGCTTCACTTTTATCAAGAACTTCTCTCAAGAATCTCACAAGTAATTTAGACTTTCTGTAAATGATTTCTACAGAGCTCTTGCACAACACACAGTGTTATGGATGATGAATGTCTGAGGATCAAATCATCTTACATAAAGTGACTGATAGTGTGCTGGACATGAGCTCAACCATAATTTGTCCTCAATTTAAACTGTAAAAAATGAGTCAAATGTTAAATAAAATCGAGGCTATGATAACATATGAAAAAATATGAGTCCAAAATTGTTCTGTGGTCTGTAGAGTTTTAGATGTATGACACCAAAAAGAAGAAGAGACTCACTTTATCAGACCAACTTTTCCCAGTTCGTCTTTTAAACATCCATAAAGAAGAGACTTTAAGGGTTAATTGTTAATCACACAGGAAACAAAAGCCCAAACCATTGCGTGCTCCTTACGTGAAGTACTGCTTGATGTGGTCCAACATGGTCTTGCGGTGCCTGTAGACCTTCGCATGCTCCTCTGCGAAGGACTCCTCCGAGTACAGTGGCCTGGCCACCACATACTGCTTAGCTCCCTGTCGCATCATCTCGCCTCTGCTGCCTGGGGGACTGCTGCTTCGTCTCTATGTGGCTCTGAGATCCATTAAATGACATTAGGTTAGGACGAGGATCCTGTCTATCCTTTGAACATGACTTATCAAAGAACATTAACAGCAAACAACAAAGGTCCAGACCCTCAACGACAGGCAGTGCACATAAGCCAGGTCAGGACCTGTGCTGTCCTGAGGGTTGAAGATTCGTCACACTGTAGTTCTAGAAACACATTAACACCAGAGAGGTTTGTTCTGAATTTTAGCACTGAAATGCTTCCTGACTTTTCCAGTATTTTGTCTCTAGAATTCCAGCTGCTTCGGAAGATCCTCCAGTGTTCAAAGATTTCACTGTCAAAAATTTAAAAAAAAAAAAAAAAAAAAAGGAACTCTCATATCCTTGTGTAAAGTACAGCAGCTCATCCGCACATACCTGACAGCGTCCTAATCTGCCTCAAATCCAAACTCTTCACTCTCTCTTCCTCCTCCTCCAGCTCCTGGAGATAAACTGGGACCTCAGACCGCTCTGCCATCAATAAATGCCACCTCTGCCGCTTATCGCGACTGTAATTATTAACAGCAATTATGATGAAGTCCCTGTTTCACGCAACTGCTGGACGCTTGCTTTATCCTTGACCATTGTTCTTACTATCTATAACCTGCAACTTTCAGCGGAGGCTTTCCGCCCCACCAAGAGCATTTGTGAGATATTGTACCAACAGGGCAGGATAGGGAGGATGTGGACAGGACAGACAGGACAGGACAGGACAGGACAGGTCATTGTTATGAAGTGGAAATCAAGTAGCATTGCAGGATGGGAAGCAGTGTTTAAAGTCGGCTGCGGTGCCTTGCTGTGCACTCCAAGGGTAAAAATAGTCTGTGTGTCGCAAGAACCACAGTTGTTTGAGGAAAACCTGCTGAACGTAAAGTTGTATTCCAAAATTCATTCAACCGGCATATGATAAGACACGTTGAGACTGATAATAATAGAAGTCAGAAGTTAAACAAAGTGCAGGTTAAGATTTATGAGTTATCTTAAAACTTGACTGACCTTTAATGGTTTTCCTCATCAAAGTTGACGAAACAGAGAGCTAACGGGAAAGAGCTCTTCCTTCGAATTTAAAGAAACAATACCCCAATTGATAAGAAGGAGCAGAACCTAGAGGTCTGCACGTGTGTGTGTGTGTGTGTGTGTGTGAGGAGGGTCTGTTTATCCCTGGTTTCAGTGTCTACTCAGAATTAAGTGGAGGGAAGGCCTGCCTCCACTGTTTGTCCAGGATCAAGCACAGTTCAAACCTGCATCATGGAAAAATGTGTGCGTGAACCCTGATGTATGAATACATCTCTTTGTGAAAATCCAGTCTCCAGGCTATACTCCGATATTTTCACCTGCATACACCTGAATGAGCAATCACTCATTGGAACAATAACTTCATTCCCACCTCAGACAAATGACTCTAATAAAATGGTGTGATCTAATTGCATCGCAGTGATCAGGTGGTTTCGGGAAGCCTTTGTTCTTTCAAACCACGGTCGGTAATAAAACATAGCCCAATGACTGATTACTGAGGATTGATACAGCAATGATCTGCTGTCGATAACACCAAGGTCAACCACTTTCCACTTGGTATGCATTTATTTCCATGAATAAAAAAAGAGACTGGTCATCTGGTATACTGCAGTATAGTACAATGCTTACTGTAGCATTACTTCAAAATGGCGACAAGAGTTAGCCTGTCATTTAACGATTGGTTATTTTCAGTCAGACTACTTGCTTGAATAGTAAAATGAGTTCCATTACAAATATGAGCCTAGTGGCATGACTGAACTTCAGTAATGTTTACAACAGCAGCACGGCTGTGCCAATAATGACGATAAAGCTCACCCTATCATGTAATATTGCTTAGATGTACAGACTGATACTGACTGATTTCAGCATGCACGACAGCTTGTTTCATCAAGTGCAGTATTGAGCAATGTCACCTCAAAACCAAAAAGTCTGATTTGTGCAAACTTTTGTACCAATCCATCAAGTACATGGTGAGACAATGATGTTGGTGATGCTAGATGAAAAGCATCACCAAAGATACGCGTATTCATCCTCAGGAGCCAGACCTCTGACATTTACCAATCTATCCAGCGTTTGTCAAGATATTTCAGTTTGGACCAAAGTGGTGTCCCTAGAGGGGACGGGATGGCAATCTCACAATGTCAAAGAATGGCTACTCATACCACTTGCATGGTCTCTTTTGCGCCACACAGAATCAAAACCGGAAAAAGTCACCTCCTGTGTCTGAGGGGAAAGATGGGGAATCTGTTTAAAGCAGTCATCAGAAGCACATTTATGGAACATTTGAGTCACTGTGTGGGTACTAAACAAGCAGCTCTACCACAACAGGTTGTCTCTGGAGTGTGCCACTGTAGGGCATTGTCAGTGTATATCCAAATTTCACAGGTAACATGCTAAGCTCCGAATACAGCACATTCCACTGGAGTTTTGCAGGCCTGATATCACACCCAAATGTGTGCATAGGTGGGTGATCAGATAAGATTCTCCACGTGCATTTGTGGAGAATCAGACAATATTGCAAACATCAGCCAGAAATTCCAAAGAACAAGAACACTTTGCAACTTTAGCACACGGAATGTCCTGGACTGTCCTGCTGGTGTGAACAGGACGTGGTGAGACAGATCTGAACAGTAGACACGAGTAATCTGCTTGATGTTGCAAAACTGTTGCTGTCATAGTCAAGACTGTCCTATTAACGTAAGACTGAGGAAAAAAACACAAGGCATCTTCGTAACTGTTACTGAAAGTGACGCATTTGGGAATTGTCTTCCAACAGGAAGCTTAATTTAAGTGGATTATTGGTTTTCAATTAACAGGCGTGCCTTCTGAAAAGTTAATTAGTGGAATTTCTTGCCTACTTAAAGAGACCAGTAGTTGCTTTGTTCAGAGGTAGTGTTAGTGTACAATAAACTATTGTAGTAATCCATATAATGGCAAGAACTGCTCAACTAAGTAAAGAGTAACAACAGTCCAAAACTTTAGAGTCACTGAATGAGAAGCCGAGGCCACACTTTTGACTGATCCTGTAGATCGTGTGACGCTATAAAACATAATCAGATGATTTACAAGCATTAACAACACTTGCTCCATTGTATAATGTTATCGCTTCTGACAACAGGGTGAGAGGTTCACCCACACCCACTGGATTGTTTTGATTATGGAAAAGTTGGGAAAGATACACCGTAGCCAGCAGAGAAATTAAGCAACACATTTATGTTTATGATAATATGAAAACCAAGCAACCTATTAAAACAAATGCTCCTTCAAGTAATTCTCTGATAAAAAAAGTTTTTAAATAAAATCCTCTCAGCCACTGAAACTGGACACATATGAGGTGTTTTTTTATGGCACAGACTTTAAACTCATCATAGGCAATAAATAGGGTCAATCACCAGTGGAGATAATGCTGACAACACGGACAACAGAGCTATGGACAAGGAAAAGAGATGCAATCAAAGATTAATGACCGAGGAGCGATAATGAGAATCAACAGCAGATTTTTTCTCAGTAAGCCAAGTATAACAATATGAAGTTAATAATTCATAATCTTTTCAGCCAAAACATCCTGGTTTAACAGATTTACACACACATGACAATTGAGAAAAAAAGAGCAGTGTAAATATTGAGTAGTCACTTACTGGTACAGTCAGGTCACTCAGATTATGATGTTGGCCTTGAGGTGTCCTTAAATACGTGTGTGTTTAATATTTCTCCGCCTCTAGTTTTTATGTCTTTGCTGACTCACTAAAAAAGTGTTTACACCAAAATGAGCATTCAGATGTCCACATACACCTGTGATGTACAAGTGTCTTTTCTTAGGTTTTGGTGTGTGGGAGAGAAAGTTTCTCTCACAGTGACGACAGTGGTCACGTTTGAGGACAGAGTAAACATTGTTCGGCCATTAGTGAAACAATGTTGACGCCCGGACTTTCTAAGTTTTCCGCCCAAGACTGAATGTCAACAAACGGTTCAAAGTTTATGGTTCATGTGGGACAAGATAAAAATCGACCACTAACAGTAGAGAGCCAGTTTTCATCCTAAAGGGTAACCTCAAAGCCACAGTAGTTTGTTTTAAATTATGATACTAAATTTAGAGAAAATATAGTCAAATATCAGGATGGAATAATCAACGTGGAGATATGTTGTAGAGTGTGTCATCTCGCTAGTATCCTTGTTTCAGTAGTAGTCTATTTCTGAATAAAGTTTAAATGAAGAGCTGTGTAACTTGGTAGTAATTATATGGAAAATATAGATAATAGAGGCAAATGTGTGTTCAAGCAAACATATAATTTATTCAATAATACATGAATGAAAAAACAAAACAAAACAATATTAATTACAATATCTAGCTAAAGGTTTGTGAAGATCATATATCATTAGCCAAAACAAGCTAATAATAATACTAGGCCAAGTGAAGTTTTAGCAGCAAAACCCCTGAGTGTATTTAATTGAGCACGTGTGCTTTTTATTGGCTATGAACTCACTTGAATTTCATTTGTAAAGAGGAATGACATGTTACAAATTACTGAACAAATTTCCAAACTGAAATATGATGTTTTGAAACTCAAAGTGCTCTTTATTTTTGGCAGCAAAAAGGTGATCTGACACATGTATTCCACTGATCGCATAATTATTCACTGGTCTGATAACAAAAAGATAACAGCGGCGTGTCTCTCCCCTCAGGGTCTGTGGCGTTTCCAGGCGTCCGGTGGCTCAGCAGAGGGAGGAAACAGTGTTTATGCCTCAGATCAACCACAGCGGCATGTTGAGGTAGCAGCCCTCGCCCAGAGATGAATGGTGTTCCATGTTTAGGCTTTTGTTCCTGTCCAAGCCCTCGACTCACACTCAAACAAGTGTCGGCCCTCTAGGAAGTAAACATTGTGCTTGTGCCAAAAGATGAGGGTTAGCAGAGACGGATTGATGTTACAAAATAACTGCAATGTTGTTTCATCCCTCCATAAGCCACTGGGCTGATTTAAAGAGCTACATTCTCCCATCACTGTGCTCAAACCTTAACCTAACCAAACCCTAATGTGGTGAAAGTCTGATTAGGTTTAGACACAAAAACATCTTGGTTAGCGTGACAAAGTAAAACAGTTGATATAAGTACTATGAAGTATCTGTAGGTGGACTATCCAAATGAAACAAGACAGAGGGAAGCACATTTCATGAAGATTGTACCTGAACCATATGTGACAATTAAACTAAATTAAATCCAACTTGATATGCTTTGAAATAGAACTGAGGTCTTCAGACACTAAGAGACAGTTTGATGCAAGAAATGAGAATCATTCTCAACATTATTCTCCTAAGTGTGTGTGTTAATGCGTATGTGTGTTTGTGAAAGTGAAAGAAAAAGCCTTGAGGAGGTGGCAGACAGGGCGAACGTAGCAATATCCTCCATTTATCCATAATTACTTGTCTTTATCAGGGTTGTGGGGGGCCTGGAGCTGATCCTAGCATTGCTTGAGGCAGGTTATACCCTGGACAAGACGCCGGTTTGCATTATACTCAATTCGTTTGACTGTCATAATCTTTAGGAATGCTCTTGGACAAGAGGCATAGAAGATAATTTAAGCTTTTGTATTTGTGTTCCATCTCCAAATTTAAGATTGAAATATACAGAAATGTCTGGGCCTTTTACCCTTCCACTTTCATTTTTCAAATTTGCTCGACACCCATTTTCATCATCAGTTTCTCAATATTTTAGTGGTTCTGATCATGACCGTCATGGGGGGGGGTGTGACACACGGCGCAAACTGCACATGCATGAATCAGTCACATTCTCCTTGTATTACATTCGGAATCTCAAAGGAATACATTCTTAACAGGTAGAATAACACATCATTATCGTCATCATACACCGTCTCAGCTATGACCTTTTGCTATTTTGGAATTTCAAAGAAATTTATACTGCGCTGACACCAATCAGGTGAGCTCAGCTGTCATTTTATTTTGTCACGATAAAGTATGACAGCATCTGCTATGATTCAGATTTTCAGGTCAATGTCAGGTCACTTTTCATTCAGATTTTTGACACATTACAGTCATGTGCAGGCCTATTCTAGATCTACTGCGGGCTGTACAATACAGTAAGTGATATTATTATTATCATGACAGGCACGCTGCAGGGCCCTAGAGTCACAAGACCATGAGTGGTCATACTCTTCACACAGCCCAGTGCTTCTGATTCTGACTGATTGAGCTTGTTAAATTCTACCACGTCACAGTGGCATTTTGGAGAGTTGTGGTACTTGTGCGGGACAATGGATGGATGAACTCTATAACTCACCTGACCCAAGATTAAAATGGCTTTGGAGGCTGACACAGCTGTAGGTTCTGTTATTTCAGGATGGAAATTTCCTTCCTGAAACCTTCAAGGTCGACATTGCTGCTATCTTAAGACATGAAAGTGAAGGCCCAACTTTATTACACAATCAGCATTGAAACATGTGATTCATATTGGAACTGTAACATTTTATAGTCTTGTGGCCGTAGTACTGGACCATAAAATCATATTATGAACATGTTGCCTACCTCAGGATAGTATTAAAGGTGTTAGCTGCAGCAGAATAAGAAAATTAGATTACAAAACTTCAAATTCAGTGACTGGACCGTGGTTATAAATAATTCATTTCACCCCAGATAACAAAAAACTACACAGCATTCCACTTAACTCTGATAAGTAAGTTTAATATGATTAATCATTGAATGAATAAAGGCCTCAGATATGTTGCAGCAAGTATAGATCGATAAAAAGTCATTCTCAACACTTTTAGGGTTGGACTCTTGATGTACTGGAGTACATGATCGATTTTTCATGCAACTTTATTGATTTCTTTCTAAAGCCGAGTAATGAGCAGAAGCAGTATTTGTGTTGCAGTGAGATGAAGCCTTCTTTGATTTGACTTGTCTACACAGATTTGTCCTGTATCTCCCCCTTGAGGACTGTGTTTTGTTACCTCCACAGTGACATACAGTAACGCTGGCTGTGAGTGAGTGTGTACAACTGGGCAATCTGCAGTGGACAGATGGAGCTGCCTCGTTTGCATTCCCATGCTTGCATTCAAGGTGTTTTGGTTCTACCAGTGTGTGCAGCCGAAACCTTAAACCAGAAGCTAATCACAGTTCTGCCCTGTAGTGTCCTAGATCAGCAATTACTTCAGATGAGTTTATGCTTGCTAATAAAAACACAGCAACAACAGTGCGTCTTTGGAGGACAAAGGGACAGATAGACAGGTCCTCACTTTGGGTTGGTCCTGGAAGACTGTTTGAGAGTTAAGTTTTAGGTTTTGTAGGCTAGGTTCAGTTAAGGGTTGACATTTAACTGTAATGATAAAGGAAACATTTGTTTTTGACATATCCTTCAATCCATCCTTCAATCCTTCACTTACACACCTGTTTCACTGTATATACTTGTTTGTGTGTGTGTGTGTGTGTGTGTTTGTGTGTGTGTTCCGACTTAGGCATCTGGGGACGCATTTTAGACTTAAGACTGGTTAATTTGGGACAGTTTGTCCACGGATGTTTGGGCCAGAGCTATAAGAATTTATATTGATCAAATCTGGAGTGTCATGTAAAGCATGGTAGACACAGATACAGAGGCTCAGTGTGGTACACTGTTAGTCTACACTTTGAATGGATTCTTCATGCCCAAGGCACATGGACAGGAGCCATTGTAATAGAGTGTTTCACACAATGTGGTATTTCCTTTTTTAAGCAAAGGATATGAACGCCTTTTCCTACACTGGCTAGAATTTGCAGATAATGTAAATAATGAAATCCAGTACTTTTGATAGTCTTCTAAAAAACTGTGAATATTATATGAAATGCAATTATTATTTTTATTTATTTTATTTTATTTTTTACAAATGTTTCATAGCTTTAATGCTGAACCCCATGTCTGTGAAAAGACTGTTGAAGTACATTTTAATTCAATGACCTGAACTCACTGACTATTGTTATTTGTAGCACCACATTTTTGGCTATGTCTGCTATATTACTTAGCAGTGGTGACAATGCAATTGGGCCAATAAAAAAAATCAAAGCAAGGACACGGAACAGGAAGAGCTCCCACCCGGACAATGCTGGCGCCATACTGAGGCTTGAATGCAAGACCATGATCTAGGACATACTGTAACTGCTGCAGTAACATGGAGAGATAATATATGTATTAAAGCAACAATGCATCACTTTTAGGCAGTAATTCAATAAGCCCGAGACACAATGGAGCATAATTACTGCTATTTATCTTTTTATAGTTTTAAGTAGCAGCACTTTGATTGTAGCTGGTTGACCTGCCATGGCCTCACCTCATCAACTATTCACCAACACCAACACTTCCATTTGGAGGGAGCAGGAAGTGGTCATCAGGGTAACAGACGCAGGGAAAATCCATCACGATAACAATGTTCACCCACCTTTAATTCAAGGAACCATAAACAATGTTTCTACTGCCCCACAGAACAAAACAGTGCTGTAAAATATTCCAGGCTTGGAAATGAATCATCATCAGTGACACAATAAGTGCTTCATCACATGCTCTGAACTTATTAACCAGGACATTGTTTTTTGTAGTGTGAACACGCTGCAACTTAAGGAATAAAAACAGACAAATCACAATCAAGTAACCATCTTCATAAAGTGGGAAAACAACACAGTGGCACAACCAAATATCGAACCGTCTCTGTGATCGAGGTGAAGTTTGCTGAGGGCTTTGGCAAAGTTCAACAAGACTGTTTATCACTGAGGAGGCTGAGGTCATTGACATCATCCAGCCTGACTGATCCCAGGGAAGCTACTGACTGAGACAGGAGCAGTTACAGAGCCAGCTGATTTTTTTGTTTTTATTACAGCAGCCTTCAGCTGTGGTGGAGAGTCATTTCATACTTGAGCATAAAATGGAGTATCTGACAAAGGCAGCTTGTCATACATCCTTTACACAGGTTTCTAGCTATTTCATTCCTAAACCTTGTTTGTGTAGTTTCATTATGTGAATCTCACTTGACAGATACACATCCCAGGTCTGTTTGTGTTTGTATATGTATTTGAGATTTCCAACCTCCATAAGCTTAGGTTGACACAGTGACGACACCCAAACAACACTTTTATTGTCATTTTCATTACATGCAGTTGTATTTCTTCATGTAGTTTGCAATTCCATCAAGGGTGATACCATATTAGACGGGGAAGGTGCTGATTCTTTCAATGAACATTTCTTTTAGATTTTGTGAATTGTGAGCAAAAGTGAAGTTGGTGGAGCATTCGTGTACCTAAAATAATGTGGTGTGTGTAGGATTGTCAGGCCCAAATACAGCACACACAGAGATGTTAGTATACAGTAAGATGTCTTAGGGAAACCAAGGAGGAAAGAGTTACAGCAGATGCACTTAATATGATTTTGTAATTAGCTGATTTATTCCCTGTTTCTTATGTCTGCTTCCAACTTTACAACAGGCAGCAGATTTATTCTGTACATATAACCATACTAGATTTATTTGACAGCTAGATTTACATGAAGACATATCACAACCTTATGTGACAAGACAAGTTGTTACCAAACTTTTAGGCCTGTGAGCCCAGGGAAGCCTGGTTGGGGCCCTTGTCATTGTCAACACAAAACCCAGTAGTAGTACATTTTAGACAAAAATCACTGGAGGACTTCAGCTGTTTTTCACTTTGGTTCACCAGTGCTGATCAGCATAAATATCGTTGCTTGACAGCCAGATGAGCTCATGATATTTCAGAAAGGTGTCGGTCAGTTGCAGCTTAGTCAGCAGACAGAACACTGAGATCTGCAGTGAAACCACAACTCCGTGATTCATGTGTGTGTCCTGTGAATGACCATGCTTCCGGGGTTTACGGTTTCTGTGATCACACAAGTTGTAATAATGTTCATCATAGGGTTATTCAATGTTTCTTTGGAAGTCAGTAAATTTGATCACACATAACATAACTGACTCACTAAAAAGATATTTAATTGTAACATTTAATATCCCGTCATCCCTGAGCTGAAATCTTTATTTTATTTGAGCGATTTGTCATTCATTTTCCAGAACAGGTTACTTTGCGACACTCTGGAATTTTGGAGCTAAACGTTTCTCATGTATAGAGAAAATGTTCTGTTAATATATGCTATAAACAAAAATGATGAACTTATTGTCTCAAAAAGAATAGCTGCAGTGTAGACCCCCATGTGAAGTAAACAAAAGACAAAGATCCATGTTTGTACAGTTGTGTTTAGGAACATTACTATTAGCCCAGAGGACACACTTTGTTTGTTGTATGATCTAGGTGTAACTGAGGATAAAGTTCATTTTTTGTTTTGATGTCCTGTCTATAAGGACATAAAGGATATCCTTTTTAGCAAAATAGCATCTATTTATGTTAATTTATCTTGGCTGGATGCTTCTGAAAAACTTGAGTTGTGCTTCAAGATCAAGCTTTTGTGTTGTGAATTATATTTGCCAAGCTTGGATGAGAAGAAAGAATATTTTGTAATAGACCCAGCTGTAAATTGATCTGTCATTTTGAAATAAAATAAAATGTTTGACCACTACAACTTAAGATTGGGAACTTAAGGTGGATGACACACAAATAAAATAAAACTGAATTGAAAATTGCATCGCGCACTGAGGTCACTGAGGTGTGGACCTCTGTATTTTTCTGAGGTGCCTAAAAATACTTTAACTTTAGTATTCCTGACTTGCTTATGTGATCACTGTCATGTCTTCTGTGTGCGAGGGAAGAACAGGTGATCTCGTCATTATTACAAAACCTTTACTCAACACGGTGCTTCTTTGATTATGTTTGAACTTGATGAACTTGAGGAGACCGGACATGCAGCAGAATCCACGTGAAGCCTGATCCAAAGGCATTTTCATGTATGAATCACTTTGAACTTCCATTTTTCTATTCTTGTTTAATCTATGACAAAGTACTGTAAGAAACTGTAAGGCAAGAGTCCATACAGTGACAAACATATAGCATGCTAAGAAAGTTGAAATGCAATGATATTCAATTTGAAAAAAACATCTTCATTAAGAATTAGGAATTTAAAGTTATTGTAAGAATTGTAAAACTTTAATTTTTTTAAATTAAATATGGTGTAGTTTCTGGCACCAGTTTAACAGCATTATTATTATTAGTAGTAGTATTGATAGTGATTAGTTTTCATAGTTTTTTGCTCCATAATATTCGTTTTTGTGACTTCACATTTACAGCTGTTTGCACATTCTGGATACATTTTCATATTAGATATCAATCCGAGTTTGCGATTTTGTACTTTGTACTGTGTTTCTTATTTCTCATAAATTGTATTACTCCAGCTCAGAGGTGTTGTCTCTTTGACTCTTATTGCCCCCTAATGGAAACACAGTGTTAATACAAAAAGACAGATAAATGCATCTAAAGCTGTCAGTTCTAGTCATTTTTAGTCTACACTTTATTGTCTATGTTTATTCCTGTTGCTGTTTTGTGTACTCATACATTTACATGCTGTGTGTGTGTGTGTGTGTGTGTGTGTGTGTGTGTGTGTGTGTGTGTGTTCAAAAGTTTACATACACTTGTAAAGACAGAAGGGTTTGTAGAAATCACTGAAAATCAAGACTGTCATGGTATTCATGTTCTTTTCAAGTGTATGTAAACTTTTGTTGTATATATATATATATATATATATATATATATATATATATATATATATATATATATATATATATATATATATATATACTACCTTTTTTAATCCCTGTTAGTGTTGATTATTCATTTATACCTCTGATCCTCCACAGTGATGAATCTATTTATTGATGATCACAGTGATGAATGATCTAATTATTCATGAATATGACACTGTTGGCAGGGAGTTAAACTTTAATGGAGGAACAGCAATGGACCAGTGTATTCATATTATTAAAAAATGTCCTCGCTGTTTGATGGTGATTTTTTTTAATATACAACTACACACTCTACATACATACTGTAAGTTAGTATTGTGAAATGTCATCATCACGTGCTGGGGAAGTACAGGATGTGGCTGGAGGTAACGTGGGGAAGTGTGAGAACTTTTTTTTTCTTTTTAACTATCATTTATATAAATTTTGAAAACTACTCCGTGAAGAAATTTTATACTTATTTGTTCATTCTGGATAAAACAAAAACAAAGAGACTCGTGAGCAGCCCAACATGTCAGGTTCTGCTTTCATCATCCAACTCCCTGCCCCGAAACAGCCACAGATCCACGAAAGACAAAGACCTATCACTCTGACATTAGTTTGGACTACAACACACTTGACCTTCATCCCACACAACTGGTAGACCTTGAAGGAGCATGTTCTAAAAAAAACTCTACTCTTGGATAAATACATATAAAACTTACACATGGTAAAGTACCCTCTCTGATTCTAACTAGAATCATGACTCAGTAAGTAAATGGTTTAATTAATAGTTCCCCATGTGTTTTATTGCAGAGGTGCAGTAGTTATACTTCTAGTTATATATTATATAATAAACAAATGTAATCTTATCCAGGATTTCAGATTCTTGAACTCTATCAATCTTTTTGCTTGCTGATACAAGCAATTATTGCAAGGGCATCATAAAGTTGCTTAAACATTGTAGTGAGCAACCAAAATGCTCCATCATTCATTATTGTTATGCAACTAAACTGTGGTTTCCTTCTCCACACAATGTGACTGACCGCTGACAAATCTGAACAACATCTCAGTGAAGAGACACAGGAAGTGTGAATTCAGCAGCTTTATTTTAGTTACACTTCTTGTGCACACACGATTAAAATAACAGACTTTATTGCAGGGGTATCCAAACTTTTTAAAAGGGGGCCAAGATTTGACAATGTGAAGATGCCCGGGGGCCAATACTAACATTTAAAAAATGAAAAAATGACCAATAAACGTTACATTCAAATGCACTGTTTTCTTTTCATTGTTGCGATTACCTTTTTAAAAAAAAATATTATTACAATATAACCAAAGAGTAACCAAGATTAAAACGTATCACTCTTGTTCTTGTCTTTCACAAGATGATTCAGAAAGTAATATTTTGTGTCACATCTACAGGTGTATAACAACAGCAGTTATGCCCTTATGTCATGGCTCAAATCCTCGCAGCCTTTAGGACTACAAATAGTCCTAGTACGAGAGAAGAGCGCATGCGCGAGACACACAACAGCTAATCTTTGCAGACCGGAAGTGGAAAGGAATTTCACTACAGAGTAATTCATCCTCTCGGTGTAGACTATCTCTTCCCTATGAGGAGCAGTTGCCTCTGTCTGCCGCTGTCCTCGAAGGACCCAGTCCCTGTTAAACTTTAACTGAGGAGGTTACTTCACATATTCGTACTGTCCTCGAGCCAGCAGCATTCTCCGAGAGCTGGAGGAGTCAGGAGGTAAGAGCTCTGCCTTCACTAGCATCTTTATGTTAGCTTCAGCGCTGACCTGTGGAGAGCCACGGAAAACAACCGCCGCTCCTGTCACAGCGAGGAGACTCCAACATGGGACACGGTTTAATGCCCGTAGCCCCAAATATTACTGCTGCCATATTTCAAACGTATGAAGTGTGTGTTTGTCCTCTGTGAGTACAGTGTTAGCTAGCTGACGTGAAGGAGGGTGAACGGGACCTCGAGCGTCTCAGTCAACCGTGTGTGCGTCAGAGTTTAAGTGACACGGGCCAGGTCACACACTGTATAGGTTATGTTTCATAATTATGATAGAAATACAAAGAAAACCACCGACAGAATACACTGGGTTGTAGGTGCGTCTGTGTCAGTGTGAGCATACAGTTAACAGGTAAGATGATAAACTAGTCTGCTAGCATCATTCACAGCACACACACACACACACACACATTCCAAAAATACACCTTTAACATGGAAATGACACGCTTACACATGACACACATCATGCTGCACGGTACGTCACATCTTATGTAACGTAAAAAACACACAGTCATCTTCCAGCTAACTGATTCAGATGAAAATCCAGAAGAGGTTGTCTCATTTAATACAGGCCTTTTCAACATGCTGTATAATGTACTGACACTGTCCACTTCTTGTCTGACTCTGACTTTACCGTTTGTCTAAGGGCACAAAACCAGTTGAACATTTTCAAATATTTACATACACGTTCTCCCTCCATGGATGATGTAACACGGGGCCGTGTGACCGCAGTCACTGCTATGAAACCCTCTCATACACAGAAGAACCTTTATACTTATGTATATGTCTGTACAGCAAACTTTGCTGGCATAAACTGGCCACACACCAAGTATTTGCTTGAAATCTGATAAAACATTTACCCATTGTTGGTAGCCATGTGAATTTACTTCTCTCTTCTCAGCACAAAAATGCGCAAACACAAAGGCCTGATTGGTTATCATCCCTCCCGCTCTTTTTGTCATTTAAATGTAGTGGAGACAAAAGACAAAGCAGGTACTGAAATAATATCTTTCTTCTCTTCTCTTGCCCTGTGAGCAGAGAGTGCAGGCAGACAGTTATAAGCTGGCGCGAATGGATTTAAAGGAATGAAGATATTCCGGCTGGAAGAATGACGGAGAGGATAAAGCGGAACAGATAAAGAACACACGCAGTCCGACTGAACGCGATCGCTCCCCCTGCCTCTGTCATGGAGCAAGAAGAAGCTGCAGGCTCGCAGCTCATGTACAGGATAGAGCGCCCGGTTTACGACGAAGCCTTAATCCGGTCGCAGCTTCTCCACCACAAAAAAAACTCCACCACCCTCAGACAGAGGCTGGCAAACCAGTTCAGGTAATTTTACACTGTAAGGTGTGCCTACGGGGCTCGACTAAATATTTATTTTATGTGTAACTCATAGAATTACATAGAATGCATGGTAAAAATCTAGGAAGTGTGTCAATAAGTCAGCGGGCTGGCTGCACGGCAGGAAAGTCACAGGCGGAGAAGTGATGGCTGTGTTCCTGCTGTGACAAGTCAAAAAGTTTGCTGTGGAACCAGTCCATTCACCAACTGATAATGGATTAATAATCTGTTATGCACACGTGATAAACATTTCCTGGTCCCCGCTTCTCAAATGTGTTTGGGGCGGCTGGTCAGACAAAACGATGGCTTTGGCTTCAGGAAAACTGTCAGTTGACTGTACTACTGACTATTTCCTGATGCATTTATTCATACACAAAAAAAAAACGGACATCTTCAGGGTGCAGCAGTTTAATTAAAAAGTTCTCAACAGCCTTACGCAGTATAAAGTGTCAGGTGTCCACTTGAATGCTGTTTATTTGTAGCAACAACTAATGATTATTTTCATTAAATCTTAAAACTCTAAGTATTGTTTCTGGTGGATGTCTTTTAAAATATCAGATATCATATAATATCATGTGAAATTGCCTTTCGCAGACTCCAAAGTGACACCTTCAGACTTCTTGTTTTATTTGACAGTCGCATAAAACAGACATCTCTATATTTGAGCAGCAGGAGCTAATGTTTGCACAGTGAAATTCCCCCCTCATGCTAACTGCTTCTGTTCCCGTCCTCCAGCTTGTTCACTAGGAGTCATGCTCTGTCACAGCACGTTAACCTGACACTGTTCAGTTAAATTGATTAGAATCAGTGTGAGCGTCCCACCCATCATCCAAAAGTCTTTGTTTTCCTGTGTAGCGAACATGGGTTCCATGATAAAAAGATGCTTTATATGTACAAACTGCTAAAAGAATCCACTTGTCTCCTTTCGCAGGTGTTCATCAGAGAAGGCCAAGGCGGTAGCTTTGAGCTTCCTGCCTATTTTAACATGGCTGCCGAACTATCCGATCAAGCAGTACCTGTTTTCGGATGTGGTCTCAGGTCTCAGCACGGGAGTTGTGCAGCTCCCTCAAGGTCAGTGTCCCACATTTACTGCAGTCTTCAGTCTGCCCGTGCAGACATGCACTTAATTCAAAGTGAGACGATGTCTTTGGAAGATCTCTCCAGTGGAGTCTGCGCTGTCTGTACCTTTCATTTCAAAAGAGCATCAGAACTTTTTTTAAATTATTATTATTGTCACATTTCCCCTTCCAGTGTTCAAACAGACAAAAGGAGTGTCAGTGACTACCTGACTTTCCCATCAAAGCTATAACTCCATCTTTTTTACTTCACAAAAATGCCCTGTCATTCGTACACTTTATACATTTTATATAGGCGAAGTAACATCAGCAGGCCTGCTGTGAACTTACTGTCTAAAAGAGGCCTGAGACTGTTTGAACCAGAAATGTTATGTATTCCAAGGGCCTGCAGCAGGAATGACGTGAGGGGTTAAATGTGGCCAGCTGCCAGCTCCTGTAGGGCTGCTTTCAGCTTCACGCTGTCTCTGTTTTGGTATCTCCGTGGCTCTGAGTTTGTGATGCAATCACTTGGCTTCTTGGTACCGTCCAGTTTATTTACATCTCTCCTCTCCCTTCTCCACAGGTCTCGCCTATGCTATGCTGGCTGCCTTACCACCAGTTTATGGTCTGTACTCGTCATTCTACCCGGTCCTGCTCTACACCTTCTTTGGCACGTCCAGACACATATCCGTGGGTGAGAAATGAAAGCTTCTTGTAGAGGCTTGTGGTTCATGAATGTCCTCTTATGCCGTGGTTGGTGCCAAAATGGGGACACAATGGAAAGGGTGAAATCAACTCTGCATTCATGGCTCTGATGTCTTGTAATGTAGCAGTTAACAAGCCGACAGGTGAAAAGAGGTGTCATGATGCATGTTATCATTCGGAATCACCAATATTAGTTGTTGCAAAGTAAGTAACCCAAAGGCAACCAGAGCTGTCAGGGCAGGATGGATGCTAGCCAACATCTACACGGCTGTTTTTTTTTTTCTCTCACCCTGAGCAAACTTTAAATCTTGAAGTTGTGATATGTGATACTGTTTTTCTGGTTCATGCGTGTGCTTCTTTTTGCCTTCAGGGGCAGATGTGGCTCAGGCGGTAGAGCAAGTCATACACGAATCAGATGATCGTGGGTCTGAGAAATGTTTTGGAGCAATGAGTCCTTGTTTTGAGACTTGAGGTTGACAACTGCAACTTCAGATTTGTGGTTGCAGCTAGTCGGCTTAATAAGATAAGATTAGCTTCTTGAACTGGTTGAAGACGTTGTCTCTGGGTGACTCTTTTGTGTAAAGATAGACCTGATGATACACACGGGCTTATTTTTTGTATTAGAATATTTCCAGGAAGGATTCTCGTGATGTTCTAATCCTGTGTTTGTCAGATTTCATGTTCTAGATTAATGGTGTATCTGCTGTTAAGAGGCTTTTGACACAGCCAGGTTGCTCCTCAGTGCCAACAACACTTATATAAGTGACTTTCTCTGTCCTCCTGGGATCGACTCTATTGACTACCTGAAGTTTTACAAGTTTCAAACTGACCCAGATTATTAAAAGCGAGATGAAGTTGTCTCTGACGTGTCATGTGGAGGAACTGTTTTCAACCAGGCGTGACAAACCGTGTCCTCAGCTGACACGAGCAGCAGGGACTGTGAAATTTCACTGACCCCCACCTTTGACATTACACCCGTCTGAGTACTATCTTTCCTCGAGGGGACGCCAGGCCGTCTCAAATGTCAGCGCCGAGCCAGGAGTCCATCTGACAGGCTCAATAAACTAAAGCTGCTCGACCTTTTCAAACAAAAGATGTGAAGGGAACAACAAGGAGAGGAGCTTCACTGCCTCGGCCACAAATCTTCTCTGATCACAGGGTGCTGTGGAAATGACGATCCCTTAACTTCTGGCAGAGAGTGAGAGGGAATAACAGGGCTGCTGTTTAAATGCTGGGCAAGACACTGTACACACATACTGCACACTCATTACGTCATAAAGCACTTAGCCTGGACGTAAGTGGGGCTGAGGTGAAATCTGTCCGTGATTCAGGCGTGTTGGTGTTTGGTTTGGTGCATTTTCCTGCAGGGAGGGCCAACGCTGATAAGATACCGTGCGTCAGTCACAGTCAGCCTACTACGTAGCACGGTTTGGAGTTAGCGAGGTGTCATCAGGTTTAACTCTGGGTTTTCAGTGTTATTCTGCTGGTTCACGTCTTACTGGTGCAACTCATATTAAACACTTTCCCTGACCTGGAACCGGGTTATATTAGAGATAAGAAATAAATGCTGTAAAAGCCACCACCCACGGACTACTACTACTACTACGTGGAGTTCGGTGATCGTCTAGCAAAGAATGGTAAAAAGGGCTGGATTGGTTTTAATCTAGGCCACAGTGCAGGTAAAATAATGCAGAGTCATAAGAAGAATTGCAAAAGAGGTCACTACTACATCATTATTTTACATAACACATCCATAAATCATGTTAATATAGGCCTAAACTCTGATATTAGACATCCCAAACACATATAAAACAATATGTGCATGGATTATGTGTTTAACTTCTGTTATATTTGTTCTCCGTGTGTAAATTATGTTACTAGGCTTGTCCATGTTTGCAATTAATCATGTAATTGCAAACATGGGTCACAGAGTTTATAACCACTGTCCGTTGACTGCTTAGCAGGTTGTTAAAGTGAGTCAAGTCGGATAAAGATTCCCTGTGTATGCTGAAGGCCTGGGCTCTAAATTAATGTGGTCTTTAAAGCAGTCAGCGGCCTTTTCACACAGCCAGGTCTCTTTCCACAGTCGGTGCCAAGAACAGTACGATGAGCTCAAACTGCCGACCGTCTCTGTCTGCACAGAGGCGCTCAGCTCAGTTAACTGTCTGAAGATTCACAAGTTAAACCTCATCCAGACTAAAAGGGGTTTTGATGTACTTTCTGCGAAATGACATGAGTGGCCGCACTCCCCTCCTCTCACCCCATCTTGACTAGTTCATTTCCAAGAAAGGCGTCCAGGACGTCTCAAATGTCAGCTCTAACCTTTAGGTCCATCTGACAAATGGGTACGATGAACCTGCTGAAACCTTTTGAAACAAAAGATGGTGATCCGAAGGGAACAACAGGAAACAGTCGGGTTCACTGTGAAACAGAATCTGTGTAAACTTTAAAAAGATAACAGGGAGGAAATGATGATCCTTTCATTTTTGGCAGAGAGAGAGAGAGAGAGAGGAGTCACTGGGCTGCTGGGTGAAGATGGCCTTTTACTCACATGAGTGTGGGTGAAGGCACAAACTCACACGCAGCTTATGTGCATGATTCCACAGTTACAGTGGACGTAATAATGTACAGAAGTCTGGAAAGTTGTCCAAACAGTTCTGTGTATGTGTGTGTGTGATCTGCAGGAACCTTTGCTGTGATAAGTCTGATGATTGGGGGCGTTGTAGTGAGGGAGGTCCCAGACTCCATGTTCTACGTCCTGCCCGCCAACGGATCCAACGCTACTGCCGTCCTGGACGTGGAGGCTCGCGATGCCAGGCGGGTTCAAGTGGCCATTGTGCTCACGACCCTGGTGGGAATCATCCAGGTCAGCCCCGAGAAAACAAACAGCGCACACAGCCAGCGACTGAACGCTGCCCCCGGCCCCCACAGAGCGCGTGTTGCGCGGTTAAAACCCGACAGCGAAGCGATACAGCCTGCCGAAATCTTCTCACGCTCAAAATCACTGTTTACCCAAAGCATGTCTGAATCACTGCTGACGTATCCACACCTTGAATTCCTGTTTTCATTTGAAACAAAGCTGTGTAGCTCGTTCTTATCACCTTACCGTCTATCTCTATTCTTTCAGTTTGCCTTAGGTCTCCTCAGGTTTGGCTTTGTGGCGATCTACCTCACGGAGCCCCTCGTGCGAGGCTTCACCACAGCAGCAGCCGTGCACGTCGTGATCTCTCAGTTAAAGTACCTGCTGGGGGTGAAAACACAGCGCTTCAGTGGGCCCCTCTCTGCTATTTATGTGAGTTTGAGTAGCTTCAGGAGGGTTTGTAGGTGGAAGGAGGGCAAGAGGAGCCTCCTTGACATGACGCCTTTTTTTTTCTGGGTCTAACTTAATAACTTACATTTTCATAAATGGTCTCACTGCCCTTTTCTCTTGCACCAGAGCATCAAGGCGGTATTCAGTGACATCACCAGCACCAATATCGCCACTCTTATCCTGGGCCTCGGGTGCATCATCTTCCTGTACGGGGTCAAAGACCTCAACGAACGCTTCAAGAAGAAACTGCCCATTCCCATTCCCGGAGAGATTATTGTGGTCATCGTGTCGACGAGCATCTCGTATGGCATGTCCCTATCCGAGGACTACAAGGTGGACGTGGTTGGGAAGATACCAACAGGGTAGGTTGTCGGGGGAATTTGTGGAACGTCGTGGAGGCGTGGGTTTGAGGTTCTAACGTGTTGTCTTCTTTGTTCTCAGGCTTCTCCCTCCTGCCATCCCAGAGTTCTCCCTGCTTCCCAATTTGGTCACAGACTCCTTCGCTGTAGCTATTGTAGGATTCTCAATGGGGATCTCACTTGCCAAAATCTTTGCCCTGAAGCACGGCTACAGCGTGGACGGCAACCAGGTGAGTGCGGACATGCTATCCTGGCAACCGGTGCGTTTACTTGCACTTAAGTAACTGGGTTACAGGCCTGATTTGTCCTGGAGAGAGGATTGCTCTCCATGTATAAGGGTCACTGGCTGTTTTTTATATGTGAGCAGGTGCAAGAAAAAGATTTTGACATGGAAAATATTGCTGACAAGAGAGTGGAGGTCTCAGTGCATATGAGCAAAGGACCTTGTCATGTTTTCCTGCTTGGTTTGTTGCTTGTAGCTGCCTACGACAAGGATACTGGAGCGTGTAAACACGTCTCATGGATTCAACACAAGCAGTGCTAGGATCCACAAAACACTAAATATCTTAATAATAACAAGATCTCTGTTTACTGATGCTGTGAAATCACGTCACACTGCACTGTCTGGAAATAGTGAGATGTATCTGTGCTTGGTGATGAGTTCATTGTAGTTTTACTTCGTCACCATCTGAGGCCAAACTTTTATGTTTCAGGAGCTGATTGCCCTCGGCCTGTGTAACTTCATCAGCTCTTTCTTTCAAACCTTCGCCATCACTTGCTCCATGTCGAGGAGCCTGGTGCAGGAGAGCACTGGTGGAAAAACACAGGTAAGACACACACTTCCAATGCAGGAGCGATTACACCATCTCATTGGACTGCAATGGTGTTGTAAAACCATTAAAAAAAAAAAAAAAACGAAACACGATGTTGACTCAGTTATCACTGTATTTGTGTTCAGATCGCCGGGCTGCTGGCCTCACTCGTGGTGCTGCTGGTGGTGGTAGCCATCGGTTTCGTCTTCCAGCCCCTCCCTCAGGTAGGTGAGGCTGTGGAGGTTATGACGCAGCGCTTCCAGCCAGTCCTGCCTGACGGCTTGGCGTCACAGGTGGAGCTGTGGGCGCTTTTATTTTCCTCTCAGTGTGTTGGACAAACGGTGGCCGACTGATACAGAACGTCCTGTTTCTCTTATTGCCCCGAGTCGTTTGCCTGTTGGTTTGTTCTCTTGTGTATTATCCTCTGTTCTGTTCCTCAGACTGCACTGGCTGCCATCATCATGGTGAACCTGATTGGGATGTTCAAACAGTTCAGAGACATTGCCACGCTGTGGAGGACGAGCAAGATTGAACTGGTCAGTACGTCAAATCAAACTCGACATCAAACATGTCTCGGTGGCGTTTAGCTCAGTCGGTACAGCAGCCGCCCCATGTGCTGCGGGGGCCCAGGGTTTGAATCCGACCTGTGGCTGTTTCCCACATGTCATTCATCTCTCTCTCCCGACATTCCCTGTCACTCTTCGGCTGTCTCTATCAAAATAAAGCTTGTAAAGGCCGGGAAAAAAAGATCAATATATTTATCAAGATACAAGAATATATTGCATCTAACTGTACAAACGAGCTTTATAAGACTTAACAAAACGATACAAGTTAGCTTAAAGGAATGCTGTGGTTTGGGATGGAACTTTTCAGCTGTTTCCCGTCTTTGCAGCAACACACACAAAGAGAGAGGCGGAGGAGACCCTCAGTTCTACTTATTTTAATCCTCTTCTTCAGAGTAAATCCACTAAGCATCCACTTTCCTCAGCAGTAACGTTAGCTCAAACTATGCTTTGTGGTAGGAGAGGGGCATGAACGCAAGCTGACTGGCTGTTGCCTCGATTATTTCTGCTATCTGATTGGCTGCTGGATCTATCCATACTGAGAAAAAAGCATGAAAAGTTTAACATCATTATCATTGTAGATTCTTATTACAGTTCCATATTGAGATAATTTTTTCACCCAGCCCTGTACAGACTAAACTTATGAAGAGCAACAGAACATCAGAATACAATAAAGGACTGGCTTCAATGTGTCCTTGTTATGTTTGAGACTGGCTGTTCATTTGTTGATGATCATAGTGAACTTTATTCATATAGCACCTTTTTAAAACACAGTTACAAAGTGTTTTACAACAGGGCAGAACACAATAAAAAACGACCACAATAACAATAAGTTAAAAACATTAAATCAATACAAATTAACGAAGAAACGAAGAAACTGTAACATGGAACATGAAACGGTCAGAGAAGGCCCTTTAATAAAAGTATGTTTTTAAACCTTGACAGAATTTGTAGCCCTGATCTCCTCAGGCAGGTCATTCCACAGTGTGGAGCCCTGACTGCAAACACTCTGTCACCTTTGCGTTAATTGGGTGAGAGCTAACTTGTTTAAATTTAACATTCAAACTGTGAACTCGTCTGGTTCAGAGCTGGAAAAGCTAACAGAGGCATCTTACTCCAGTTTAACATAAATTAGAGGCAGTGAAACGTTATTTACTTTCCCTTTTGTCTTCACGGTCTGCGTGGCCTCCAGACGGAGCTTTCTGTACTTGAATCTGTGTTTGTGTGTGTGTTTTATTTTTTTTTTAATGGACTGTGTGAAGACCTCCACGGTTCAGCACAAAGCTTTCTTTCCCCCACAGATTAGACTCAAACCTCAAATGTGCCCTTGCTGTGTTCTGTCTGCAAACTGTCGACTTGTGACAATGAAGAGAAATCTAATCACTGTTCAGCTCAACGTCACGTTCCACCTTGGAAAGAAATGTGTAGAGTTCTGACCTTTCAACAATGATGTGACTGTCTATTTTAAATCTTCCCTTCCCTTTTTTTTATAGCTGATATCAAGAATTGAACAAGATTAAAGGAAGATAGAGGGATACAAACCTGAACTTTTAAAGTGATTATTAATAATTATGATGTGCGATGTGATTAATAAAGACATGGCTGATGTCACATCTTGTTTCTTCGTCACAGATGAGGAAAAGGAAAAGGATGTGACAGTTGGTATCCGCCCTGTGCTGAAATACTTCATGTTCTTTTTTTCTGCTTCTTCCCTTTTTTTTTCTCTCTCAGGTCATCTGGCTCGTTGCCTTTGTAGCGTCTGTGCTGTTGGGCCTGGATTATGGCCTCCTGGCGGCCATTGCATTCGCCATACTGACAGTCATCTACAGAACACAGAGGTACTGATGAAAGGCAGCCGAATGAACACGGTGCCACACATCGCAGCATGTAAATACACACGTGTGAACAGTTTTGTAGATGTAAAGCTGAAGGGTTTCCTGACCTTCTTGTCTTTCAGCCCTAAAAATGCCATCCTGGGCCGTATTCCCGGCACGGAGCTGTACTGTGACGTGGATGAGTATGAAGAGGTGAGTCTGTCAGGAGAGAAAACACTGATGTGTGAACACAGACTGAAAATGTCACGCCGAGTGTGTCGGTCTCAACACGTGTGACTTCTGTTTCTGTTCCCAGGCGGCTGAATATGAGGGGATTAAGATTTTCCACTCCAACTCTTCAATCTACTTTGCTAACAGTGAACTTTATGTGAATGCCCTCAAGGAGAAGGTAAGGTCTGTGTGCGTGTGTGTGTCTGTGTGTGTGTGTGTGTGTCCTATTTACATGTATAAAGGAGAGGGCTATTAGAAACCTTTTTTTATCCATATTGTTGAAGTGGTTTTAATCAGGTTGTCAAGGACTGGCAAACATTGTTGGCACTACGTTGGTCATCGTGACTGTTACCCAGAGACATGTAATTATGAATGTGAAAACAATTTGACGGTGAGCAAACAGCTGTAATGTGACAGAAAGCGCCAACCGTAACAGAGAAAAACAGAGACGGAGCAGGAGGAAGAAAGTCTTTGGAACCAGAAAACAGTTGAATGTTTTCTGGTATAATGAAGCACAAAGTGCATTTATGTGGCCTGACACAGTAAATGAACTTTCATTTGAATAGTTTAAGAAACCAAAAGTCAGTTATGGAAGAATGTGGCCCAGCTTTGTCAGATTAAGTCCATGTGTAACGTGTTGGTGAATTAGATTTAAAGGGACAGTTTGACTCTTTAGGAAATAGTGACAAACCTCAGAAGGAATCTTCATGAGAGAGACGAAAGAGAAAATCTCTGATGAGTTAAATATGAAGCTGGTATGCAATATCTTTGGACAGAGCCAGGCTAGCTGCATCCTTAGAGTGGCCCAGATCTATCTATCCATGCATGCATCCATCCATCCATCCATACATACATATAAAAGAGATTTCCGATCATCTCTATGTACAGTGATAAAAGGCAGCACAAATATTTAGTTATAATCTTAAGTAAAGTAACAATCAGTCAAGCCCATTCAGGCATTCAGGTAGTTGACTTTGTCACCCTCCGTCAGCCAGGCTACAGTTAAATAAAGCTTTAAGTGCTCGTGTTCTTTTCTTTCACCTCAGAAATCATTAGTGAAGTCCATTAGCTTCCAATATGAGCCACTTAACAAAAGACGCCTCATGTGTGGTGGACTTTGTACCTTTTAGTCATTGACTCCTATGGATTTTTGAAGAGTCTGCGAGGTCCAGCAGCTGTTGACCTGAAGATGAGAATAAACAGTTCATACTACAGGAGTGAGTTCAATGATCACCCCTCTCGCTTTCTGTCCCAGCGTTCAGCTTCAGTCTCTGGATGTTCACTCATTTTTCTAACAACCCTGCAAATTCGTTATAAAAACAGAGGAGGACAGAGAAATCTGTTCTGAACCGTATAAGCTTGGACAAAAGACAAGAGCCTGCTAGAACAGCGACGCTTTAGAGCCTGTTTCACTGACACGATGCTGTGTTTGCAGACGGGAGTAAACCCAGTACACTTACAAGCTTCCCGTAAAGCCCGCAAGAAACAGATGAAGGCAAACGGCAGCCACAACTCTCCAATGAAGGTGTGTGCCAAGGTGAGTCTCTTATTGTTGTGTATGTACACAGTCTGCTTTGTTGACAGTGTAAATATGCAGCATGTTGCTTTATAATTGCCACGTAGGGGCCTGTGTGTTTCCCAGGCTCATGTGTGACTGATCCCTCACAGTGGAGCTAAAACACAGTGGTCGTTTGGAGAAATCCAAACCATGAACCGCAGCTCACTGACAGACGTAAATAATCTGTGTATTTCTGTGGTTCCAGTATAAGAAGGAGGGAGTGACTCATGAGGTTTTGTCCCATGATTTGGTGGCGGAGCAGCAGAGGAACGGTCAGCTGGTGGACAGATGCAGCAATTCAGACGTGGAGGAGACCGTCTTCCTCGAACCTCTCAGCGCCGTCCACTTCATCATCCTGGACTGGACGTCTGCCAGCTTCATCGACTCTGTGGGAGCCAAAGCCATCAAACAGGTCCCACACGCTTTGTGTGTTCACTATAAGATTTATTCCAACCACAAGTGGAAGTGTCAGTTCTGATGAACGTCCATACGTGTCTCTGCAGGTTATTAAGGAATACGCAGCGGTGGATGTTCAAGTGGTCATAGCCGGCTGCAGCAGTGAGTACTCATGCTGACATGATGATTCTAGTTAAGATGCCGTACTGAGATCACAACTTCACCTGCGATTCATCTCTGACTGCAGCTCAAGACTTTCTCTACGTCATCGTTTGTAGTGTGACATAATACTTTACTGACCCCTCGAGAGGAAATTCCTCACTCTCCATGCATTCATACCCAAAATACAACCACACTACCAGTCCACCCTCCATACTTTGGTCCATACTGCACTTGAACCAGTCACCCTTTGTGTCTTATGCAGCAGCCAGTTTATTAGCTGCATGTGGCTCATGTCAAAGTTAGACACGGAGCAGTTAAATCCAAAGTGTTTCAGCTAAACTAAACTTCATGGAGCCACGATGTATTGCAGAGCTGTTGGATTGGACTCTATTTGTTTTAGCTCGGAGGAGGTGTAAGTTTCAGTTTGTTTCTATTCTACCTTTAAGTATTTGCTTCATGATTCTCATCTTTTATTCAGTCAAGTGACTAATGGAATTTTTGAAATGGGTCCAATTACATTTTTTTGCATGAAATTGAGTGAGCGCACCGCAACCACGAAATTCTGCACTGACATTGTATGTTCACTAAGAGTTGAGTTAAGAGCTGACAGGCTCAGATTGCAGATCTGGCTTCGGTGTCACACAATAACACGAACAAACGGACGGATCAAGGCAGCAATAGAAGCAGCAGTGCCGGGTTCTGCAGCGTACAGTGAACGCAGCACTCTTAACTGTGCTCTCTGGTTAAACAAAATGTTAATCCAAGACACAGTCCAGGCCTGTCAGTGACAAAAACACTAAAACGCCATTAAAGTTTAATTTAATGAGACACAGGATACAGCAGAACCTTCACTAAATGCTGGAAGATCACAGCCCGTCTGCTCTGACTGATCTTATTTCTCTTGACTTTGAAGGAAACCTTCTGTCTGAGCTGGACACCTTACAGTTCTTCACCGGCATCGTAACTCCAGAGATGGTGTTCCCCACCGTGCACGATGCCGTGCTGCGCTGTCAAAACTCAGATTCCCGCCCACTTCAACCAGTGGCACAACCTGACGGGAGATGACACTGTAAACCGAGGAGCACCGTGGCCCCGACGTGGAAGGCAGATTTGGGAGATCCTATACCCAAATGTACGAGAACGAACGTCATCACAGATGAACTGGACAATCGTTCATATTGAATAGACGAGTGTTTGTAGCCTCGTTGACTCAAAAGTGCCCAAAGCTGCGAGACACGGCGGTTTTATGAGGATTTTATCCAATCAGAAATTCAGGATTTCAAGTTGACATTCCTACAGCCTTATTCCTCTGCATCCTCTCCCTCTCTGTTACTACTTGCACTTTTTTTGGGGGGTGTTTTTGTAGTTCTGCTGAAATTCTCTCTGCTCTGCTCGGAGCACATTTTAACGTACGCTGCTGCTCTAGTCCGGACGACCTGATCAGAATGATTTCTGTGAGCTGACTGTCATCATCATGCTGCATCAAATGTTTATGGTTACTGAGAAGTTGTGATTAGTCTTCGGCTGTATTTCTGTGTAATTGTGTATTTAAACCAGCAGAAGCACTATCATTGGTCAGTTGCAGTGTTAGGTTTGTTACAGTACATTTGCACTGCTGTTTGACACTAATGTAGTATTGCACATTCTGTCAGTCAGCGTCGATTTTAACATTTTTTAGGTGTCTGTCTTTTTGAAAGATGTTACCGTGTCAACGATGTTACCGCGTGGTTATTTTTCACTATTTAACAACACAGTGAGATGGAACTCTGGAATAAACTTTATTTTTAAGTGAACAACAATGACAAACAAAAAATGCACAATGTTTTTTTTTTTTGTGACTCCGCTCTTTGCTTCTCCCGACAGTAAAACGCCAGGAAACTCTCTCACACACACGTACACACGCTCTCAGTTGTAGGTCATGTATCTGGGGGTGGCGCTGAACTTGGCGTAGGATTTGATGACCTTGTTAACGGCCTCCAGGAAGTCCTTCTCCGTGGCGATCTTCCTGCGGGCTCTGATGGCGAACATGCCGGCCTCTGTGCACACGCTGCGGATCTCAGCGCCTGGCAGGAAACACACGTCAAACACATTTGCTTAGAGGACGAACAGGAAACAGTGGAGCTGAGTCATTCGTGCTGTAATATGTAATTTGAATTATTTTAGGGTTTGGGTGAGCTGCTTCTATGACCATGTTGTGATAAAAGGAGAGAAGAACATGTCTTCATCTCAACTTTACATAATCTGAAGATTTCCTGACTCATCGTCTATCCTGCATCTCCAAAACATCAACTTTTCATGACTCAGTAAAAATAGGTCTATTTTCATCTGTGTGACAACACACTGCAGGATTTTAAATGATTTCTGACCTTTGTAAAACAAACACAATCCATTTTGCACATCTGAAACTTCAACATCACTAAACATGGAGATTGGTGGTTTTAACTGCACAGCAAATGTTACAGTGCACCCTTGTGGACAAATCAGTACAACACTAGTGAACAACAGGAATGTAGTGAGAATGTGGGTCGTTAGAGGACTGATGATGACGCCCATGCTGCTGGGTCATTCTTACCGGTGCTGTTGGGACAGAGGCGAGCCAGCAGCTCAAAGCGGATGTCTCTCTCCACACTCATAGAGCGGGCGTGGATCTTAAAGATGTGTGTGCGACCCTGAAAAACAGAAAACAGCGGTGAGGTTGGGGCTTCATGAAAGAATGAACGGCGATCGAAGGCAATGCCTTGCAAACACATTTTAGCTCACCTCCAGGTCCGGCAGGCTGAACTCAATCTTCCTGTCCAGACGTCCGGGTCTCATCAGGGCCGGGTCCAGGGTGTCCGGTCTGTTGGTGGCCATCAGTACTTTGATGTTGCCTCGAGGATCGAAGCCGTCCAGCTGGTTGATGAGCTCCAGCATAGTCCTCTGGACCTCGTTGTCTCCACCGGCGCCGTCGTCAAAACGAGCACCTGACAGGTTGAAAAAGACAAATTTCAGTCTTGATTGTGTTCTTCGTTTTCCGTTTGGTTTCTTCACCCTGCGTTGAAAAAACATTCAACATGATAGAACAGAAGACAGATATCTTCTGGTCTATAGAGTTTATTCACTAATAGCTCTTCATGTTGCTCTGATGTGAACACAGTTTAATCCACTGCTTCTCAGAGTGTGGTACGCAAGCGTCTTCTACAAAATATTTAAAAACTAATCACTGAAATATAACTTTAATTAAGTTTTGTATTTCCTGTAATATTCACTTTAAGTCCCAGTATCAGCCTGCTGAGTAGGCACATTCATGCACGTGGTGCATGCATACATCAAATTATTTATTTGCAAACTAAAATGTGACAAGATAGTAAGAGGTGGTTAAAAAAAAACAACAACAAAAAAGAACTACAATCCTGGCTCCAAACTGGAAATATTAAATATGAGAGAAGTGCAGATCAGGAGAACCCTGCTTTACCCACTCCTGTGTAAACTGCCACATAATGGTGGTACTTGCAAAGTCTAATATTTTGACAGTTTAAAACATACTGTTGATAAAATTTGAACACTTAAATGATGGGACAGTGTGTGTAATCCCCACTTACCTCCAATAGCATCGATTTCATCAAAGAAGATCAGACAAGCCTTCTTAGTCCTCGCCATCTCAAACAGTTCACGCACCATCCTGGCCCCCTACAACATGTTAACATTGGTCAGGACTCATGATGTGAACGCCTGCTGCTCTTTGTCTGCTGTGTTTCCTCTCGCACACTCACCTCTCCCACGTATTTCTGCACCAGCTCAGAGCCGATGACTCGGATGAAGCAGGCGTCCGTCCTGTTAGCCACGGCGCGGGCGCACAGGGTCTTTCCTGTGCCGGGGGGCCCGAACAGCAGCACGCCTTTTGGGGGCTCAATGCCCAGATTGACAAACCGCTCGGGCTGATGAGGAGAGGACAGGCAGGGTGAGCGGTCAGGATGGAGGCGGGTGTTGGTCTCAGGTTAAATGTGGTGACTAAGAAAAGCTCTTCGTTTGTGAACACTCACATGAAGCAGGGGGGTCTCAACCACTTCTCTCAGCTTCTCAATCTGCTCCTTGCAGCCACCAACATCGCTGTAGGTCACGTCAGGCTTCTCCTCCACCTACAACATGAGAACAAAGAATCGGCTTAGTTTGGGAATTGTAGGAGCTCACTGTGAGCTTGCAGTCTCAGCGGGTGGCTTCATACCTGCATCATGGTGACAGTCGGGTCGATCTTGGGAGGCAGAGGAATGTGGATCTGATACTTGTTTCTGTCGACACTGGGAGGACAGAAGAGACACTAAGATTTAGCAGACTGTTTCACTAGACGTTTGACATAAATAAATGAATAATATCTGAGACGTTTAAACAACACTTGTGCCTCACCCGACTCTCATTCCCTCCTCGATGTCAGTTGGAGCCACCTGGTCGCTCAGGTCCACCACAAACTTAGCAAACTGCTTGACGTTGATGATGTATTTGGGGTCTTCGGAGTCTGCGTTGATGATCTTTGTGCATCTGTTTGAATCATACAGAGGAAGGGAAACAAAATGGATATACGATAAACATAAAAGGCAAAGAGAAGGGAACATAATAAAACATTGTTTATGAGCTAGCCATGCAGAGTATTTCTTTCTAAGATCTGTGTGAGGTGGAATATTTTGTTTTTAGAAAGGTTAAATAGTCGCTTTTCCTCTTCACATTGTATACTGTACACTTTGGATATGTTTGAGTCCTATCCAAATGATTTGCACAAATGAAATGACTCAAAAACACGGACTGATGTTTGCTTTACCTTGCTACCTGCAGCGGCTGTTCACTCTGCAGAGTCTGTTTGTCAGCAGCCAGATCCCAGAGAGCTGGTGGAGCCAGTCCTGTGTCAGACTCCTTAATGCCTGGCAAAGCCAAACAAAAAAAAAAAAAAAAAACACAGCTCAGCATCTGGTCAGAACATCTGAAAGCACCGAAACTACCCAGAAAAGTAACGTAAGAAACACACTTGGTGTTATCACTCACCTGTGAGCTCGTTGATCTTTTTGAGCAGCTGCTGGATGTCATCTTCCACTTGTTTGATCTGTCTGGAGTACGTGCTTTGACCCTACCGATGAACAGCAAGCATCACATTAGAACGACTTTAACGATTAATGATGTCAAAGTGACAGACTCCGCTGCTCTCATGTAACATCCTGGCATACTTACATATGTCTTCAGCAGCGCGATGTCCCCTTCATCCAAAGCTGTGAGGACGAAAACAACAGTGATGAGTGTGCGCTGTGACAGCAGGCCCGCTCGCATTGTTGTCCAACTGAGCGAGGAGGTTCATTTATTCCATTAGTTACATATTTTACAGCAGTTGAAAAAAGGTTAAACGTTATATTTATCAAAACACAGCAGTTATCTGAGACAGCGGTAAATCTGTTTAAAGAACGAAGCTAACGGGAGCTAAGAAGCTAATTCCTTTTTCGGCAAACTTAACTGTTTTCTTTCTTAAATAAAATTCATTAACTGTTTAGAAATGTCGGCTACCTCTGATAGGTGCGTCATCCTTCTCATCTTCCTTGGTCTTCCTTTGGTCGTCTCCTAAATAGTCCGGCATTTTAGTAAAGAAAACGAAGGTTTGTCACAGTAAGACTGAGCTGCTGCTCCGGCTAACACACTGAACCATTACACAGCAGCTTTCAGCTTCCGCCGCTACGCGCCACTCACCGGAAATACATGTCGGAATTTTATGGAGGATGTACCACTAATATAAAATAAAACATTTTTATCACATAAACAACCGTTGTATAATTATAATTCGTCATTTTAAATGCTGGTCAAACCTTAAACTTATATATATATATGTGTGGGTTTCCAGCGAAGTGGCACTGCGTAGTAAAGAGTCTATTGCGGAACGAAAGTGAGGAACCGTAAGTCCTAACACGGAGCGGTCAACCGGGTGACAGCGGAGCTCGTTTTCGGATTGGCACTTGGGAAAGTGAGGCCCATGTGGTGTGAGCGGGCCACAGACTTCAGCACTTTAGATAGCTTCCACTTCATCATTTCGGCACCTGAATGTTCGCGTAGCCCGTTCGTTTAAGATGTTGTTAGAAGCGCGGGACGACGAAGAGACGGTTGTCTTCACAGCCGCTGCCGGTAAGCACCGAGAGAGGCCAGAGGAAGGCAGCTAGCTAAGCTACCAATGTTAAATATGAAGACTGTACACGACAGCGTGCGGCTAAGAAGCAGACAGACAGGCTTATATCAGCTCCGTACTCTTAATAATTCGTGTGATTTCTCCGTGTATTGCAGCTGTGTGTTCTCCTCTGTGTGTTTCTTAACGTGAGCGAGCTGCTGCCCACTCATGGCTGCACACACTGCAGTGATTTATTTATGGCAGCTCTTGACATTAGCCGGACAGTCGCTAGTTGATACCGAACAACACTTCCTCGGCGTGTCACACGTTCATTACCAGACGGTTACATAATGTCTGAACACCTGTTGTACCTTCACCTGTCACCGTTTGGTGTGAGGACAAAAACAGGTGTAGTCTTTTTTTTAAAAAAACTTTAAAAATGAAAACATTCAGCAAACTATAATAAAACGTTCAGTCACTGTTACCTGGCTTTCATCCAGGTAGTTTTGGCGCAGTTGGCAGAGAGACACCTGAGATACATGTTAGTGTAAGTCAGTGGCATTTATGTGTCATAAATATGTGTTTGTGTGTCATAAAATACACACAAACCACGCTCGTGCTTCATGGCTGTAAGCTGCTGTGTTACACATGCCTGTGTGTGGGCTGAAGGAAGAAGACAAATGAGACTGTTCACGTTCAGGATGTGTGCGACAAAGTCGTGTGCTAAAGAATTGATCGAACCCGAATACAATATTAATTATAATATTATTATAAACCATATACGTCTTTGTACGGAGCTCTGCAACAGCAGGTCACACAGGAAATCCACACAGTTCATGTAAAAAGTAACTTGTATGTCAACTGAGTTAACTGTTCCTTAAATTTCCTAACATTTTGCCGAGATCCAGACTGATATATCATGGCTGATATTATTATTATATATATATATATATAAACCAGCGTATGTGATGATGAATAAACAGACATTGCAGTAGGGAAATGCCAAAGATAACATCTGAACTGAAACTGTAAAGTGTCCCAGTCTGTCACTGTATTAATAAAATATTCAAAGGATCCATATCTGTTCATGTGAAACTGTCAGATAACAATAAGAGCACTGGCCTAAAAAAATCTGCACCACCCTCAGCCTCTGTGCAGGTCCAGGTGGAGCCTGTGGGACGATGGTTCGAGGCATACGTGAAGCGGAGGAACCGGAGCACATCCACCTCCTTCCAGGAGCTGGAGGAGGAAGAGGAGTCCTCCGAGGAGTCGGAGGATGAGGAGTTTCAGCTGGAGGAGTACCCCATGCTCCGAACACTTGACCCCAAAGACTGGAAGGTATCGTCAGTTAATCAATAATAATAACAATAATAAGAATTACTTCTGCTTGTTTCATTTTGGATTTGAACTTATTTTCTGTGATGTTTAATCATGTTTGTTCATTAGTTGGAAAGTCACAGCAGCACATTTAGTTTATCTATACTTGAGACGTAATCCCTAAACAATGTGTCACGTTAGCTCGTGATTCTTCACTCACCTGTCACTTGTTTGTCAGAATCAAGATCACTATGCTGTCCTCGGGCTCGTACACCTGAGGTACAAAGCCACGCAAAAACAGATCAAAGCTGCTCGTGAGTATCCGTCTTCCTCCTGCCCCCGTGGATCATTTCTCTTGTGTGGCGTGAATATTGTGTCAACCACATTCTCTGCTGCTCCTCCACAAGACAAAGCCATCGTGTTGAAGCACCACCCCGACAAGAGGAAAGCTGCAGGAGAGCAGATCGTGGAGGGAGACAACGACTACTTCACCTGTATAACTAAAGGTGTGTAACCTCACTGTCATCACACTGCTGTCACACTGTCCGGAGGGTCCTGAACTCACCGTCCTCTCTGTTTTGTTACTGAACTCCAGCTATAGAAATCCTGTCGGACCCCGTGAAGAGGAGAGCCTTCGACAGTGTGGACCCCACCTTCGACAACGCCGTGCCTTCAAAGAGCGAAGGCAAAGAGAACTTTTTTGAGGTGTTCGCTCCCGTTTTCGATAGAAATGCCAGATGGTCTTCCAAAAAGCACGTGCCCAAACTCGGCACCATGGAGTCTACTTTCGAAGACGTCGACAATTTTTACTCTTTTTGGTAAGAGTTGCTGCTTTGATTAGAGAAATATTAGTGATTGGTTGTTAGAGGAGAGAAGGTGTCGTAACTTGGATGTCGATTCCTGTTAAAGGTACAACTTTGATTCATGGAGGGAATTCTCATACTTGGATGAAGAGGAAAAGGAGAAGGCTGAATGGTAAGTGTGTGTGTGTGTGTGACAGCAGTCCATTGTACTGAAGCAGGTCCTGTGTTCTGACTGACTGACGTGTTTTAATTGTCCCTCACAGTCGAGATGAGAGGAGATGGATCGAGAAGCAGAATCGAGCCTCCAGAGCTCAGAGGAAGAAGGAGGAGATGAACAGAATACGAACACTAGTTGGTACAGTCTCAGAGCCAGCACACACTGCACAAGGACGGAAACTAAAAATATCATAAAGCAAACATAAGGCTGTTAGATATTTTGTATACGGAACTCCCTCCTTGCTTCCTTGCAGATACCGCCTACAGTTGTGACCCTAGGATAAAGAAATTCAAAGAAGAAGAAAAAGCCAGGAAGGAGTCTGAGAAAAAAGCTAAAGCTGACGCCAAGAAGAGGGAGCAGGAGGAGAAGGAGCGAGTAAGTCTAAAACCTGCTGTCATCATCCGTAACTCTGAGTCTTCTGCTGAGACTGAATACATTTTGGGAAACCTGCCGTGTGGTGTAACTCTGAGGAATAGATTTCTCAGGAGGTCTTTAGTTTCAACATCCACCTTTTTATAAATGTATTATAAAGGTTAGAAATAGAAGTTCAATTCCAAAAGTTTCAAAATTTCAATTTGTAACTGGACTTGTGCAGAAGAGGTCAGAAATCTGAAGGGGCTTATAGTAAAATAAGTTTCCCAATAATATGAATATTTCTGTCCAAGCCTGTCACCAAGATGTTGTCACGTACACTCACCAGTCAGTTTTCGGTGTGTTTCACAGGCCCGGCAGGCGGAGCTGGAGGCGGCTCGTTTGCTGAAGGAGAAGGAGGACGAGGAGGCGAAGCAGGCAGCCCAGCAGGCCAAGAAAGAGAAAGAGATCCAGAAGAAGGCCATCAAGAAGGAGAGGCAGAAACTCAGGACTACCTGCAAGGTTCTTTCCTTTATAGGATGATGGCCTCAAACCTGAAGTTTTTCTTAGACCTGCTTCAGTCAATGATGTTTTCTGACTCCACAGAACTGGAACTACTTTGCTGACAATGAAGCTGACAGTGTGAAAATGATGGAGGAGGTGGAGAAGCTCTGTGATCGGCTGGAGCTGATAAGGTACAGATCATCAAAGATCATCACAAGTTCTGTAGATCAGGACAAACACAGCGTAAATCTCAGATGTTATGAGCTAAGATCATCCGAGCCTCGCAGAGCTTTCAGGAAACAGATCCCAGAGGAGGTGTGTAACAGGATTTTATGTTATTTGTGTGTTTCCAGTCTGCAGTCCCTGAACGAAATCCTGGCCTCAGGCTCAAAAGATGACAGTAAGGCAGCCGTGGAGAAGCAGGTAAAAAGATGCTCTGTTTTTAGCTGATGGAAGAGAGACACAGCAAAGTCGTCACAAATGTACGAACGCGTCGGTGTTCCTCCCTCTCAGGTGCAAGAGGTGAATGCCCAGCTGCAGAGGGAGAGGGAGGCCGAGGTCCAGGCGAGGCAGGCGGCCCGCAGTGCTGAGCAGGCCAGTGCCGGTGGAGGAGGTGGGGGCAAGGGCTGGAACGAGGACGACCTCCAGCTGCTCATCAAAGCGGTCAACCTGTTTCCTGCTGGAACCAACGCCAGGTAACCTGTGCAGTTTGTCTGTGGTGTGATCCAGTCTCGTCATCTCTGTGTTACATCTCCCTGCTTTGGTGATCACAGAGCCGTACTTTGCACTCAGAGGTTTAGCTGTTAAAAATCAAACTTTGTGTCTTTTCCTTCCAGATGGGAAGTTATCGCCAACTATATGAACCTACACTCCACCAGTGGCATGAAGAGGAACGCCAAAGATGTCATCAACAAAGCCAAGAATCTACAGCGGCTAGGTAAGTTTACGTAGGAGGAAACCACAATGTTCACAACATACCCACACAGTTCAGCACGCCTGTGTCCAGTCATGGTTCAAATGAACTGTTTATTAATGCTAATTAAGATCTGTAGATGGACTACAGAACAGTGTGCAACTGCTCTTCTACTAAGCCTGAAACATTAGTTAATTAAAAGATAAATGTTCCTGAACTGTCAAAAGAAAAGTCATAGAGTTATTAAAATGTCAGTGTGGGAGGTCCATAAAACATCTTAGACTAGATAAAACTGGATTAATATTGCTTTAAAAAAAGATATACATATAAAAACGAAGGATTAAAGTCAAGTTTTGATGCTGATATAATACAATACTTTCTGCTGTAGCATTTTATTTTCATCACGACTGTTTTTCATCCACAGATCCGCTACAGAAAGATGAGATCAACAGAAAAGCCTTTGAGAAGTTCAAGAAGGAGCACACTTCAGTGCCTCCCACCGTAGATAACGCTGTGCCCTCAGAGAGATTTGACGGTCAGTGGACAGCATCTGCACTGACACTTGCTTTAACAAAGCAGCTGATTCCGCTCATGAAGGAATTCATTTTTTTACACTGCGTGTCGTCCCTCAGCCTCCGGTACTGATGGTAACACCGCTGCCTGGACCACAGAGGAGCAGAAACTTCTGGAACAAGCCCTGAAGACCTACCCGGTCAGCACACCTGAGCGGTGGGAGAAGATCGCTGCTGCCGTCCCGGGACGAAGCAAGAAAGACTGTATGAAGAGGTACAAGGTAAGACGACGTGCCGGTCCTGGACGTGTTGTGAGAGTTTCAGTTGTTGTATTGAGGTGATTTTGTCCTCCTGATCATGATCATCATCAATCGGCAGACAAAATATTAGACAACTAAATGTTAGAACGTCTGTATGTGATGCAGTACAGCCTCCACGGTCTGACCGGTGTTCTGCTTGTGTCTCTAACAGGAGCTGGTGGAGATGGTTAAAGCCAAGAAAGCTGCACAGGAACAAGTGGCAGCCAAGAGTAAAAAATGACAAGAACCACAAAGAATAGTATCTGTGTTATTTTAACATTATTGTGTTGGTCTTTATTTTATAATAAAAATTAAAGGAGGAAAAAAACTACTACAGACAAGACTTTAAATACTGAGTTTGTTTCTCCGCTGTACACTTTCTCTGTTCTCAGAGCTGCTCTGATCACATCCAGAACATTCCACTGTGGATCTGTTTGTAGTCTGGCAGCTGTTCAATTGGACCTGAGGGGGGAAAACACAAGATGGTGTTAACGTCATTAAAATTATATAGCACTGCTTTTAAAAGGAAAACTACAGTTCATGACAATCTGGTTTCATTTTTGGAGCTCTGAACATTGTTTCTCTTAGTTATGAGAACAGTGGGACCGACGGCCATAGATAAACTGCAAAATGAGTCCATGTTCAGGTCTGCTCAGTGACTGAAGAGTCAAACTATAATACAATGTTCACAACTCCAAGACAGTTACTATGTGCCAGCTACAGAAGCAGCAGCAAAGCATGAACATACCAACTGCTGCAATGGCAGGAGCCTTGTTGAAAATATATTTGGTGCACACGTCCTTGATGGTTTTAGCATCGATGGCCTGTCGAGGCAGAGACAGTCAAAATGTAAAAACACTGCAGTACACACACAGTTTTAACAGTTCCCAAGATTTGATGCTGGGCATAAACAGTGATGGGTGAGGTAGACTTTAACAATGGAAGGAAGGGTGGAGTTGATGGGGGTGCAGCCAGAATGGGTACAGAGTTAACACAAAACGTTACATTTGATGGGTTTTCATTTGGCAAAATGACGACTCTCCACTTAGTCAGTGACAAAGTGGATCCACTCACATCGATTCTGGCCTCCAGCTCGTGCAGAGGGATCCTGCGACTGTAACACAGCATCTGTCTGCCGATGTCCTCGCAGATGGGGGTGGATCCTGTGGACAGCAAATAAAACAAGTCAATAAATAACTACAAGGTGCTTTTCTAAACATGAGCGACGTGACGCAGCCTTTACCGTCCAGGTGTAGGAGCATGTTGGTCTTGAGCAGGTTTTTGGCCCGTGCCACCTCGCCCTCCGTCACGCTCGTGCAAAGAGTCTTCCTGACAGGGAGCAACAAGATGTGGAGACATGTTATGATCTTAGAGCACCCATTTCCACTGACTCACCATTTCCTGTGTGTGAGTGTACTCACCATTCCATCTGAGTGAAGTGCATCATGTCGTTGATGGTGCCAGGCTCACACACCATGTAGAGCCCCCACAGGCCTGTGTCAGTGTAGCAGGTGTTGAAGGACTGGAAGCTGTGACACAGGTTTCCCTGACAGGCCATCTGAGCCAGTTTACTGGACAGATTCTGGTTCAGAGGGACACAATCCAACAGGGACGGTTACAAACCAAAAGGTAACTAGAGGTGAGTCACTGAGCTGAACTAGGTTTGACCTCGAGGTTTCAGCTGCACTCACCACACCGCCGCCAAACGAGCGGTCCCAGTTTCCGATGAGTGTGTTTGCCACCATGAGGGGGATGGTGTCGGGGTGCGACCACCCCACCGCCTCCACTGCGATGGCGATGTGAGCCAGAGGCATCTTGTCATCGCGTACGCGGATCTGAAGCAACAGAGCAATGTGTTCAGGTGTCATTACTACAATGTTCACAATTCCTGACTGTGATATCCTGAAATAAATGTATTCTTTAAAATAAACAGTGTGTGGTGTTTGCTTTCAGCCTTACCTCACTCCCTGTGAAGTGACACAGAGGAAGTTCCGGAGCTTCCCCCTTATATCTGCCAGGAAGTTTTCCAAAATGATACTTGGCCAAATCGATGAGCTCGTCGTGTGAAACTCCTGATTAATAAACACGACAGAATGTGAAAGTCTTATTTCATTCATGACTTTGGTCTGGTGTGACTTCATGCAGAATCAGCTTCAATTAGTCTTTAATGATCAGATGAATCCATATAAAGAGCTCTGACCTCCAGCAGCAGCCAGCACTATTCTGGGGCCTTTGTAGTGAGTAGTGATGTACTCCACCAGGTCTCCTCTGTTGATCGTCCTGGTAGCATTAAAGACAAAAAGATAACATTTAAAAAACCAGTCTGATTTAAGCAGAGCCATGGGAGTCCACTACATCAGCCACAGATCGTGTCAGTCTTACTTGATGTTCTCTGTGGGGCCGAGGATGGTCCTGCCCAGAGCTGTGGATTGGTACGCCGTGGCGTGCAAGTAATCAAAGACCACTTCCTGCAGATTGGTCTCCACTTCCTGCATCTCTCTGAGGATCACCCCTCGCTCCCTCTCGATCTCCGCCTCACCCAGCGTGCTGTTCTGGATGATGTCAGCCAGGATCTCCACAGCTTGAGAGGAAGAAGACAGGGAAAAGGTTTATTTACATAAATGAAGTGATTTTTCAAACATACCAGCGGAGCGACAGATGAACTTTCCAATTCTACTTTGAACTCTCCTACACTCAACAAACATCTTCCCAAACTCAAACAATCCACAAAGGGAGGGAGATGCAGTACGTTACCTCGTGGAAGATCTTTAGAGAACGCTTTGGCGTAATACACAGTTTGCTCTCGGGATGTGTAGGCGTTCAGGTGAGCCCCCATGTTCTCGATCTCCAACTCCAGATCCAGCTGAGAACGCTTCCTGGTGCCCTGTTCCACACACAGACAAACCAACCTCAGGATGTTTTGCATACCAAGAATTCTGCTAACACATATTTTTTTCAGCTCTGTTACTGTTACTTTGCTGCACTGTTACTGTCTCACCTTAAACGCCATATGTTCCAGGAAATGTGCTGTGCCATTGTTTCTCTGGTTCTCGTAGCGACTGCCGGCGTCTATCCAGAGGCCCACCTGGAAGGAGTCAGAATGCCCACGGATTTACATACACACACACACACACACACACACACACACACACTCAACATGGAGACGACCTCATAGAGTGAGAGATCATCGTCCATGCTTTGCTACAATATCTTTTTCTGGCTAGTTAGTTGTAAAACAGGTAAATGAATATTTCAGGCAGCTCATCACGGATGTAAGAGCCACTGAGGTTACACATGTTTCTTTGGTTAAACATTAAATATGTTGTTCTGTATGTTCTGATGTGTATGTTGAACGGTGGATGAAAACTTTAAATGATTTGAACACAGTTTGTTGCAGTTTACGACGGGATGAGAATGAGAACTTACTACTTTACTCATGTAAATATATCATAGTAGCTGTGCCAAATAAACTCTGTATGTATGTGTGCGTGTGTTTAGAGGGGTCACTTTAGACTTACTGTGCAGGTGGTGAGCCCAGCGTCCTCAGAGGCCACCCTGAGTCCGTTCTCTAAAGTGGTCACCTTGGTCTCAGGAACATTAAGAGCCACCTGCTGAGCAGCCTGAGTGGCCAAGAGTCTGTGCGGTCCAGCTGTGAGCTGCAGCTGGAGGACAGACAGGAACCAACCAGCCAGTCAGCATGACATAACAAATTTAGGACGGTGACGTCATTCTGATACGAGTCACCTGTCAACAATGATGAAATTAACTATGTAATGTCGTCGATTTTTACGCAGTTAACAATCTTCAAACATCACTTTCAGAGGGCTCACACATTGACGCAGCAATGGCCGCGCTTCTCTAACTTTAACTGTTAGCAAACACTGAGCCTGTCCGAGAGGTTTCCTCCCGTCAGCCTGTCCACAGAGGACTGTCAGCGAGCTGTTGGGCCACAAACACGACTGTAGACGCAGTGCTCTTACCCTGCTTAAAGACTTTGTCTTCAATAAATGTCTTTGGAGGAGACATCTCCCGGCAAGTGTGAGGCGCTGTAAGGACGCCGCCATGTTGTTTATCTGCCACACGGCGCGTGCGCTGTTAGTGTGTTCACTTACACAATCAGTACGCAACATCCGGCGGCGAAGACGGCATTATTTTAGAAATAACAAAAGAAGGGAATAAAAAAACAGAAGATATTATGACATATAAAAGTCATAATATAAACAACCTTAAATAAACTATATAAAACTTCCTCTATTCTGACAACTGCGTATGTTCCAAAAAACGTTATTAAACCTTATTTGATATTCAAACCTAAAACGTCGTAGTTAAGACTTGTATTTTTTTTTGTTTTGTCATATTATTATCTTGATATTTTGCGCTTGTTTATTATTATATGAAGAAAGTAACTTTTTTTCCTCCCGGGTGAGCTTTATTTTGAAAGTGACAGTTGGAGGGCGGAAGTGTGGCTTTAGCTTAGCGCGAATTTTCTTGGAGCTTCTCAAGTTTGTTGATTGACAGGCTCATCACGGAGGTTTACGGTGAGTTAAACAAACATAAAATACTGTTCCATGCGGGTCAGAGAGCGGACTGCTGCTGTGTCTGACATTTGAAGGTGTTTCTACTTTAACACTCAGTACTTTGAGTCTCTGCTCTCTGTTTAATATGAAGTTCTGTGGTATTGTTAGCTGCTAATGGTGTGCTAATGACTGCTCATAAGTTCAGCTGAAGCATTGGAGCAGCCGTCAACAGCCTCTGTCTCTGCTATGACTTCCAGATAAGAAATGGCGGACGCCGGGGATCTAATGGACGGTGACCTGGAAGATGGAGAGATCTCCGGGTCCGACTCGGATACTGAGATGGGAACCGCCTTAGCAGCAGCAGCAGCAGCAGCAACACAAGCTCGACCCCAGGTTCCTCCAGCGTTTAGCGGCCAGTCCTTCCACAACAGAGCCGCAGCTCAGCCTCCTGCCGCCGCCTACCGCAACACTGGTAGGACGGTGGAGTCCAGTGACAGTGAGCCGGACTCGTCGGACGAGGAAGCGGCTGTTTGGCGCCGGAAGCGTCAGAAAGTGTCCAGCGCTCCTCAGCCACCTGCCTTCACCGGCCGGGCAAGGCCGGCCAACACGCACACTCCTGCCGCACTGGAAGGCCGTAAGGTGAACAACATTTGGGGCTCTGTGGTCGCGGAGCAGTGCCAGGATGCCGTAGCTGCAGAGTTGGGCATATTCGGCATGGAGGGTGAGATTAGCATGTCCAGCAGAAATGTGGAGACTTACAACTTTGTCCTTGCTCGAAAGATAATGGAGAAGGAGAGGGAGATGGAGAAACAGAAGGATGGAGGAGAAGTGAGCATGCTGGACGCCCAGCTGGAGGAATACATGCAGGGCAGGGGCTCAGAGGAGAGGGCAGGAAGTGATGCCAAGAGGAAGAGGGCCGCTAAAGAGAGACTTGGCCCAAGGGCTGAGATGGACATCAAGGGCCGGTATGAGATCACAGAGGACGACCCCGAGGATAAGGTGGCGGATGAGATAGCACACAGGCTGCAAGAGCCTAAAAAAGAACTGATAGAGCGCATCGTTCAAGTCATCGGAAAGAAAAAGGCCATAGAACTGCTCGGAGAGACTGCCACACTGGAGGAAAGCGGCGGTGTGTACACCATGGACGGCAGCAGGCGGCGGACGCCCGGCGGCGTGTATCTGAACCTGCTGAAAAACACCCCCAGCATCACCAAGTCCCAGGTGAAGAAGATTTTCCTAGACGAACACCAGAAAGAGTACAAGAGCAAGAAGGCCGCCCAGAAGAGGAGGCGGCACATGGTGGCCAAGAAGATGAAGCAGGCCATCGGCACACTGAACCTGCAGGAGCATGACGATGTCTCCAGGGAGACTTTCGCCAGCGATACCAACGAGGCTCTGGAGTCGCTGGAGGAAGAGGAGGGTCAGGTGGAAGCTGCTGTGGGTATTGAGGAGACCGCAGTGGTCTACAACTCCACAGACCTGGAGGTCTTCTGAGGGCTGCCTGCTGTCTGAACTCTGGGAGGTTTGACGGGACAGCACATTCTGTATTGAAAGTAAATGGAAACACTTAAAACACTGTATGAGTTCTATCTCTGCTAACAGTCACACCCGTGTGTCCTTTTTTTGTTTGTTAGTTTGTCGTCTAAACAATAAAAGGAGAGCTTTTCTTATTAAAATATAGTTTGATCTGTCTGATACAGCATGGAGAGTTCAATCATAATGATCAAACCCGAGCATTGTGGAGTCAGTGACGCACTCTTGTTGATTTGCAAATATAACTTTCTTTGTTAACAAGGTCTTGATTTACTAAATAAATTTGTGTGACTGTGTCTGGAATATAAATAAAGCTTGGGTAAAACTGCTGTAAACGTTTGCATGCTGAGCTCATTCTAAGAAAACTGACCTCCACTGTCTTGTAATGTAGATGTTTGTCCACCAGATGGCAGGCACATTTCGCACAAAGACTAAACGCCATATTTAAAGTAATGATCCCATACAAGCAAAATAAAAGTAGCTGAATAATATGTTGGAACAATTTCTGTATATCAGGGGATGCATTGAAATGTGATGATATATAAACAGTATGAAAAATCATACTGTAAAAAGATAAATGACTCAAAAAATACAGAAATAACAAGGCTCACAGAATAAAGTGTCCACTTTGATCTAACCAGGTGAGTACTTTGCACAAAACATTTAAATTCTGTGTCCATTCATGAGGTAGATTTTCATCTTTCGTCTGTCTTCTTTTCTAATATGTTTGTTCTGCACCGAAACGCTGAGGCAAGTTTCCTGTATATGAGAACATACGTGGCAATAAATTCATTCTATTTAAAATAAATAACAGCATAATATATATTATATAGCATCAGTCCCAACAGATAGTGGACTGGCATTCAGAAGATATCACATCCAATCGTTCCATGCAGGCTGTTTTGTGTATTATCAGAAGTAAGCGGGCCGTGGATTCAGTTACAGTTTAATTTGTTAATAACATTTTAAATAAGGAAAAAGGTTTTGCTGTGAATCATACTTATTTTAAAGGCAAACTGGTGGATCTCATGTCCGTCAAGTATCTACAACTCAAAATGTTCTGCATTGTTCAAATGTATCAATTCCAGTTTCAGTCACACTAATCAGCTGCATTTAGAAAATGACACTGTCTTGGCGAAGAATCACAGAAATCACAGGTCTGTCTTTGTTTATTATCGCGTGTACCAGACACAACACATGGGTGGCAGCAGAGGTCTGATTATGGTGGTATGAAACATGGCTGTGGTGAGTCAAATATGTAATGTGTGCTTTGTCCTTGAAAACATTCTGAAAGGTATCCAGTTTACAGAGTTTCGTTCAGAGACGTCTGAAGTCTAAAAATCCGTTTTATGTGAAAAATGTTTCCACCACAAAACTCTGGATCCAATCAATCATTTTTGAAAACTGTCAGTAATGCGCACATCACTCATAATTGGAGCTCAGTCATTTTCTCTGTGGATGGTGATGGTGATGTAATTTGGGTGGATGGTTGTCCACCAGGTTTTCACAGGAAGGCAGTTATTTCTAATAATAATTCATCAGGGAAGCTGGTTTTACTGGGCTGACAAGCAATTGTAGATTTCTAGAAGAATTTTACAATAAATGGCTCAATTGTTAATTCACTTTCACAAACTGTTCATCTGTCAGTCGTTACTGCAAACTTTATTTTTTTCATTTCTGTTCACTGTGTGTGTGTGTGTGTGCACATATATCTGCATTTGTAAACCAAAACGCAGAATGCAGTCTCGTAGCATCGGCCAATCATGTTTGAGCGGGATTTGATCGACAGTCTGTTTGAGGAGCAGAAGAGGCTGAACACACTGAAAAATGTAATCTCATAAAATCATTAGCTATCATCTGATTCTTTTAATTAGCTTTTTTTTTAATGCATGTGCATTCATACGCAGATATCTGTTCATAAAGATCAGCAGAAATGATCATCATTCACGCATATTAAGTTATTAATTGGACTGCAAAGGAAGTGCTGGCCCAGATGTCCGTGATTAGTGTTTCAGATATCCACTGGCTACACTGGCAGTTGGTCCCAGAGGCTAAATCATCATCATAAGACAGCCAGTGGGTTCGGAGATTATCTGCGCACCAACCAAAAGACTCTACAGTAGGTTATGGTCATCATTTAATTGGAATTCATATTTGTTAAGGTGTTCTTTGTCACTTAGGGACAAAGAAATAAGCCATATAAACACATCTGACATATCAACTAATACAGCTGTTACGGGTTATGTGTTGCACAAAGTTGCCTGGACATTAGCATTCATTTGGAGATGTAATTATAGCGACCATAGTCTCCTTTTAGCTCTGTTTTGGTCTCACTCAACTCCTGAGAAAATTGTCTGGGTCGCTAAATGTTTCTTTAGTGCTGGACAGCTGGTTTACAATCAGAGCTGGTTGCTGCTGCTGAAAACAGCGTCAATGAAGGCGAAGTAAACGGGCTGTAAAAACCGAAGTAATCAGGTAAAACGGGCTAAAAAATGTCGACGCAGTGTGAAAACATTGCACATGCTTGTGATCCAAAACAAATATTGAACAGAGCAGCTCTACTGTCCCATGAACATCAGGAACGGTAAATTCACATACAGTTTACAATCCAATATTTGAGTTTTTACTTGAGCTAAACAGACGGCAGTAAACAAATGCCCCCCCGTTAAAGCAGCTGCATCCGAATCAAAGCAAAAGTATACAGTCGTCCCACACAGCTCCGGGGGAGAATGAAAGCCTTTAATGGCGATGGTAGATTTGTCAGCTGAAGCGCCTTGGAAATGATCATTATCTCTGCTCATGGCTGCCACATGAAAGGCCCAGCACTGCGGCAGAAACATGTTTGATAATCCCACCACTTATGGCTGTTTTCATATTTGCTGCAGGATGTGTATTCTCTGATAAGGCGTCAGCGTGTACATCATGACTCCGTGCGACAATTAGGCAAGCTGATTAAGGTCTGCGAAAGGTGTGGAGGTGACTTTCCTGCAATTGGATTTTACTGTAACTTCATCTGCTCATGGGCAGGGCTTATTGCATTTGTTACCACTGAAGAAGAAGAAGGGAGTTTACTGTTCATCAAATGGCAAACAGATGTGTATTGTTTGCATTAATGGTAAAGGCGATCAAAGCGGGATTATCAAAGAAATGTGTGAGCTGCAGGAGGTGACTGATGTACTGCCTTGTCTTATTCATGTGGAATTGTTGCACGCAGTCTCTGGTCTCAGGACCTCTGTATCTGTCACCTGGCAACGAACTTGTTGCCTGGATACAACACGCTGTTTCTTATTTCTATTGGATCAAACAGAACCAGGGTTGAAAGACTTGTATCTTTGGACAGAGGGGGGGGGTTGCTGCATGATGTCGGCATTTAGAGACGTTGTCAACAAACGTCGCTCCAGCAAATGAAATGGCTGTGTGAGGGTTCTTTGTGCAGAACATTAGCATTATTTTGACAGACACCACATCTCTTTGACATCTGTCCGCAGTCAGTGAGCTGTGTCATGGATGTACTGCTCACTGCTTGGTATGTCACAAATCGGAAATCAGAGGAAGCAGTTCAAAGGCTTCCTTCTCTCTCTAATGATCACACGAGCAGAAGTAAAATGCTGTCTAAGTTTATCGGCACACCCCTGCTGACCCGTCTGAGCTAATCTTGGGGACACTGATGGAGAGAGCGCAACCACCACAATTAGACGGCCTACCCACATTCGGGCAGAGCGAGGTTGAAATTCTCAACATGTCTTTCGCTCACAGTAACATGTTCCCTGAGCTACAGCAATTGGCCATATGATAACAGGCCATAACAGCAGTAAAGGTGAGTTAGATAACATCATCAGAGGACTATTGAGAACAGGCGGTGACTCATCACTTCCACCGAAACAAAGGTGACCCAGTTGGGAGGAGAAAAGAGACGATGGATCATGTTCACAAAGTATGTCAGCTCTGGGGATGATATCACTTTAGTCCAAAGACTCTCCAGTGTTCCTCTTATTGTTATTAAGGAGCATTTTGTATGGAGCTAATGCACAACTGAAGTTCTTACCACAGTTTTCCCATTAGTTCTAATGCTACCTTAAGTGCTCGTTGGTGCCTCTCATTGCAAATGCTAATGGAGACAAAAGAAAGTTTGTCCGGATGCAGTGATCTAAATTATACTGCTGGCCAGGCCTAAAAGTGATGCCTAAAATCATCCTTCACTCACATCTAAAAGACCAAACTGCGAGTACATATTAGTGATGAGTTTCAGTGGGGTTTCATGTCTGGACCCAGTTCCAAGTTCTAAAATACCAGGATTTGTTAAGTTCTGCAGCCAACAAATCCCTTATCAAATATTTAATTCATGATCTTAAACAGCCTCTTTCTGACACTATAGGTTCCTGCTAAGAAAACTCAACTCTATGCGCATTTTCAGTTTCCTGAGTGGAAACTCGAAGTGAAAATTCCAAATACGGCAATTAAGTTTTACGTAAACATATTTGGCAAATTAATCAAGATGTATATGAAGAATATTATTTAGATATCCACTGAAGCAGACATCACAAAAACATCACAGTTGAAATTAATACTTGAAAAAAGTGTATATAATGTGAAAACATCACACTTATTCTTATGTGAGATTTATTTATTTCTTTGGGTGATGCTGCAGTTTGGGAGATATATTTTGTGTTTTCACACTCACTGTGTGAAAGTCTCAGTATTCATCCGCTGAAGATGAGGACATTGAGGGACGGGGCCATGGGGCCATTATTGTAGCAGAACTATTTACAAATGTGAGCGGAGACTGATTGTGCACAAAGCTTTTGAATACACATTTGCAGATTCCTGTAAAAACAAATCTCAATACGCGTTTAGAGATTATTTTATATGTGTACAAATTTACAAAGTTAGTTCTCCACGTACATTTGTCAATAGTTTCATGACAGTGCTGTGCATGTGCTGTTCATCCCTGTACATGCAAGACAAATGAAACAATCTGTATTAAATACTCCTCTTTTGCATTGTAGCGAGGCAGCAGCCCGAATGATGTGACAATCTAGTCAAACGAAGCATGAAATTGATCAGAACCTGACAAGAAATCCACACATTCAGTTCAAATGAAGTGCCCTCCTTTCAAACCAAGCATGAAATTGATCATAGCGGCCAGAAATACTGTAAAACTGATGGCTTCCTTTCTGACAATAACAGCAGTTATAACATGACCTGAAGTAATGACAACTCCATGATCTCAGAAAAAAATTGACATAAATATGATGAAATATGAATGGTGTCACTTATAGGGCCAAACCCACAGAGACACTTCACCACTCTGCAGTGTCTCCCTCCGCTTTACAGAACATTCTGGAGACTTTCAGCTCATTGTTTTGGTCTTGCTACCATAACTTCACTATTTGGCTGACTCTCACAGCTCTCATCAACATTGTTTCAAATTGCTGCAAGAAGTAATCCAAGACGTGCTGTGTTCTGTATGTTATGTGATCTTTGTTAGGTGTTCTTTTTTCTGTTTTCTCTCTCTCCTTTTTTATTTACACAACATATTTCCAAAAAGAAAAAAATGCTGCAAGAAAAAAACTCTAAACTTAATATCAAATATTATGTTATTTTGTAATGCTACATATGCAAATGTTATTTGTAACTTAACTTGGCATGTAAACACAGGCAGATACACATATGTATCTTTGGACATATGGACCTAAATCCTCAGTGAGCCATCTACAACCCTGTCTTGATTAACCAGTTTTAACCGAGACCAAGTGGTCTTTCCATTGGCATCATGCAACTGTGCAACAGAGAGCTCCAGAGTCAAAAATATCTAGCAGCAGTTACCCCAACGTTTCAATGACCGTGTGTGGTGGTTTTCACCTTATTAGCAGGATTTTCTTTGCAGCAGTAAGGCCAGACAGCCTGACAATGGACATTTAGCAAGCACAATAGAGGTCAACATAAAATCTCCTTTCTTTTCTAATAAGGTGTCAGTAACTTTCCAAAAACATATGTGTGAGACAATGATTTATCCCTGTATCTTATTATACGTGTTGAATAAGTTCTATGTACAAATCTAAAGTGAATGTTTTGGTGATGAAGGTTTAACACCCAAGGATGATAAGGATGCTAACATCTTTGACATATCAGTTTTATAAGATCATATATGTCAGAGTTTTGTTTGCAGCTTGTTGCACTGCCCCCTCATGGCTACAAAATCAATTAAAGCAGATTTAAGTTATACAACTTTTATTTTTTTTCTTGTACTTTACTTTTCTTGTACTCTATGCTACGACAAAGACCACCGACCTTCATAATGGCTCTCATTGTTCGATGCCTGTCTTGTGAATCAAAGAATATTCACAATTGTTCTGCAAGAGAGCCTTAATCTTAATATAAACATGACAGATTAAGAGTTTGGCGTGTTTTTTAATTTGAGAGCTTCTTCTCACAGAGATGAGACACAGCTTGTGTTGCTGGTTGCTTAGGCACAAGTGAAGCAAGGCTTCACTTTCCTTTTTAACACAAAAAAGTCTCCAGTAAACCAAATGAGAATAAGATGATCTAAATGGGCTTGATGTACACCATGTCTGCAGTCGGCCATGCAGTAGAGGAACGGGTTTTGGTTGATGTTAATTAAGCAGGGATGAGTGAGTGAGTCTTTGTGTAGTGTAAGCAAGAACCAGTTAAATCATAATTTCCCTTTCATAGCCAGGTGAAGTGATGTGTCAGTCTTAAAGCCATTTTGTCCAAATGTAGCTCCAATGCCACTGCTTTCCTTTCATACAGCCCTTGATGAACTATAACTGGCACCTTTTGAAGCCGTTTCCTTTTCAGTCATGTTCTTTATGGCTTAATGTGGGTGTTTTTTTTTAGTCGTGGTTATACAGCCAACTATGCCAGCATTATTTATGAATTTCCTCACAAAGCTTCAAGCGAGTATGACGTACCTCCAGACAAAAGCTTGATCTTATTATTCAGACACAGAGTGGGTTGACGCTCGCTGTGACGTGGGACAACCTTGATTAGAATTCCATAGACAAAGATATCGCTTAAAATACGGCAAACCAAATGGGAGTGGGTGCCGCTCGGTGGGTGTAGCTCAGTGGGTAGAGCAAGACATTAGCATTGCCAAGGTTAGAAGTTTGATTCCAGCTGGCGCTACGTACTGGATGTTCTTCAGACGTTCTCGAAATAACATGTAAATGATTGTGATGACAACATTTGTCATCACAATCAAAACACAACCAAAATTCCCAGAACCAAGAAAATCTTAATTTGAGTGAATAGTTACAGGCTAACAACTGAAAACCTTCAAAAAAAATTAGCCCTTTAACCCATAATGCAGACATTATGAACTTCTTCTTATATTGTTATTTACCCTTTTAAAGATATTTTAAATCACCCCCCATTTGATACTATATTACTTTTTTATTACCAACACATTTGATACTATGGTCTGTGTTCTTCTGCTATAGCCATTCACTGCATTTACATATGGTCTCTCTATATACCATATTGTAAGTGGCAGAGTTCGAGCATTTTATTTTGGACTGACTTTATCGAGAGGTCAGTTTGCTGTGCTGTAAACAAATACATCAGCTACTACTCTGTTGTAAAAAAAACACTGTGCACATACAACGACAAAAACAGAAAAGTTAAATACTGAAGCAGTAGCTCAGTCAAGAGAGAATTGGCTTTTGAACCTGAGGGTGGCCGAATCAAGTCCAGCATGGACCAAAGTATGGAAGCTGGACTGGTAGTGCCAGTTCACCTCCTGGGCACTGCCGAGGTACCCTTGAGCAAGGCATCAAACCCCCCAAACTGCTGGCAGGGCGCTGCTCTTTGTGTGTGTATTTCAGGGCTCAATGCATGTAAATAAACTGAGTGAAAAAAGAATTTCCTCCTGATTTCCAGTCACACCTGTTGCACATCAGCCATTGTGTAGCAGGTTGGTTGTGTCTGGTGGTTTGCATTTTTATGCTCTCATAATGTGTGTGTGTGTGTGTGTGTTGAGGTGTTCCGGAGTGTGTGTGAATGAATATGAGTGAGCTTCTCGCGGTTATTCAAAGACCACTCACAGTGATCAGCGATACAATACACAGAATTTCTCTCTCTGTGAGAGACGAGCCACGTGGACGCGACAGTGCAGGACTGACATGTCAATGAATGCGAACGCCTTGTCAAGTACACAGAGTGACAGATTGCCACAAGAACACTATTAACTGTCCAATTCAGAGCTGAATGATGAATCATTTGCATACAAATAGTGTGCCTGTATGAATGAATGATGGATGATATTCCACTTTATGCTTGAAGCACACAGCCTCATGGCAGTCGCATGACAGAAAAATTTAAAGGAAATGGCAGCTTGATACAATTGCAGAGCAGCTCTGAAAGTTATAAGTTCTCAAATTACAAGGTTGCACCAGATCTGGGACAGCAAAATAAATGAAAGCTGCAAGCAGCGTTGGACAGGCCCTCGGACTCCCGCGCAACTCGACGGGCTGGCACGTCGGAAGGCACCAGTTGGAAAACGCGCAAGCCTTCGATGCTTTCAAAACATTTCGCTCAATTGTGACACGTGGGTGCGAGGCTGAGGTGTGGCTCACTGGCTAATGCTGCTGACTTTCACCTGGGAGATCCGGGTTCGAATCCGGTGTGGACCCTTAGGCAAGGTCCTTAAAGCTACCAGCCTACTTCATGATGCGACACGTGTGTGCTTTTTGACTGTTATCTATCTCCACTTATGAAGATGAATGTTCATCATTGGTAGCTTCACAGAGGTTTCTTGCTCACTGGATAGCTCAGTGGTTAACGCTGCTGACTTTGACCCCCGGGAGATGCGTGTTCGAATCCAGTGTGGACCCTTAGGCAAGGTCCTTAAAGTTACCAGCCTACTTCATGATGCGACACGTGGATGCAAGGAACAGCTATTAGCCGTTAGGGTTTCAAAATATGCGATCAGAAACTGCTATCATACTATGACTTTTTTTGGGCATACTATACTATGACATTTTTTGCCATACTATACTATGACTTTTTCTTGGTATAATATACTGACTTTTTTTTTGCCATACTATACTGTGACTTTTTTTACACACTGAGTTTTTTTAATCATACTAAACTATGACTTTTTGCCGTACTATACTATGACTTTTTTTTGCCATACTATACTATGATTTTTTTTACTATACTATACTGACTTTTTTTTATACACTGAGTTTTTTTATTCATTCTAAACTGACTTTTTGCCATACTATAGTATGACTTTTTTTTGCCATACTATACTATGACTTTTTTGCCATACTATACTATGAGTTTTTTTTTTACCATACTATACTGACTTTTTTGCCATACTATACTATGGCTTTTTTTGGCATACTATACTATGACTTTTTTTTGGCATAATATAGTATGATTTTTTTTGCCATACTATACTATGATTTTTTTTACTATACTATACTATGACTTTTTTGCCATACTATACAGTGACATTCTGGGACACTCTGGGTGTTACCATAGAAATGGTGCATCATGGACGAGGTGGCCGAGTGGTTAAGGCGATGGACTGCTAATCCATTGTGCTCTGCACGCGTGGGTTCGAATCCCATCCTCGTCGTGGATCTTTCATTTAAGCTCCCATGGTATAACGTTCATCTGTTGGTCACATTGTGACCTGTGTCTACCTGCAGTTGGTCACATTGTTCACCAGTTGGTGACCTTGTACTTATACTTGTAAAGCATGGACCCAGAAAAAAACCTGACTGGCTGGTGGCTCTATAGTGGGGTAGTGTGGCCGAGTGGTCTAAGGCGCTGGATTTAGGCTCCAGTCTCTCAGGAGGCGTGGGTTCAAATCCCACCACTGCCATTTAATCACATTAACTATTGGCTGATGCAATGGTCTGTTGACTACAGACCCCTCTCAGGAATGTGTTGCTTGCTAAAAGCAGATTTCTAGTTTGCGACCCCATAACCAGAACAGACAGTCAGACTCAGTTTATGCACCATTACGCCACAAATTGCTTTCAACTTTGTCTACTGTAGTGATAACACTCTGGGTGTTACCATAGAAATGGTGCATCATGGACGAGGTGGCCAAGTGGTTAAGGCGATGAACTGCTAATCCATTGTGCTCGGCACGCGTGGGTTCGAATCCCATCCTCGTCGTGGATCTTTCATTTAAGCTCCCATGGTATAACGTTCATCTGTTGGTCACATTGTGACCTGTGTCTACCTGCAGTTGGTCACATTGTTCACCAGTTGGTGACCTTGTACTTATACTTGTAAAGCATGGACCCAGAAAAAAACCTGACTGGCTTAGTATGACTTTTTTTGGGCATACTATTCTATGACTTTTTTTGCCATACTATAATATGACTTTTTTTGGGCATACTATACTATGACTTTTTTTTTGCCATACTATACTATGACTTTTTTTTGGCATAACATACTTTTTTTTGCCATACTATACTATGACTTTTTTTTTGCCATACTATACTGACTTTTTTTTTTTGCCATACTATACTGACTTTTTTTTTTTACTATACTATACTATCACTTTTTTTTGCCATACTATACTATGAGTTTTTTTTTTTTTAACATACTATGAGTTTTTTTTTACCATACTAAACTATGACTTTTTTTTTTTTACCATACTATACTATGACTTTTTTGCCATACTATAATATGACTTTTTTTGGGCATACTATACTATGACTTTTTTTGCCATACTATAATATGACTTTTTTTGGGCATACTATACTATGACTTTTTTTTTCATGACCAAACCTGCTTTTATTTTTGTTTGCCTTCATCTTCTGTCCACTCAGGTTGATCTGAGGAACACGACCAAACGTGAATACAGAAAACAGAGTGGACGCTGCATCACCTTCACTTCTGCTTAGTGCTGCTCTGAGCGGGATTTGAACTCACGACTTCTGGATTAAAAAGGAAGTTGGTGCCATGTGCTTAACCCACTGGACCAGTGAAGCTGCAGGAAGCCGTGAGGAGCAGTGAAGCTGCAGGAGGCCATGAGGAGCAGCTTCAGTGGACCATGTGGTCCAAAAGGACATGGAGACGTGGTTTTCCTTCTCCATGATGAGACAGACAAAGTGAAGAACAGAAATGTTCTTCAGCAGCTCTATCAGGACTGATGGAGGAGAATCTTCAGCATGATTCCTCCCCTCAGTCTGATCCTGGTTCTTCTGCTTCATCGGTACTGAAGATGGTCCAGTGGGGAAGGACGCCGACCGCCAACGTGGAGACGTGGGATCGAACCCCGGCTCAACCTGAGGTATGCAAAAACTCAAACACAAACCTAAAACTGAAACTCAAAAACCAAACAAACAAACCAAACAAACCCGTCCGTTGCGTTGCGTTGCGTTGCGTTCATTTCTCGTCGTGAATTTCCGTCAAATTTCTCCGATTTCAACACGGACAAGCATCGAGGGAACAACGAACAGGTGAGTCACAGGTAAGTCAAGCTAGCTGGCTGGAAGCGAGCTAGCTTGGTCCAAATTATTTTTTAAGTGTTGTGAATATTTCACATGTGAGTCATCCACTCTGTGTTTCACTGGTTTGATTTTAAGCAGGGGTATTCAATTAAAAGTCCCCAAGGTCCGGTTATTACATTTACAAGTAGAAGGTCCGAGCGAAAGTCATGGCCACATTTTTAAAAAGTAACTAATTGTTTAACTTTTTTTTGCCATACTATACTATGATTTTTTTTACTATACTATACTATGACTTTTTTGCCATATTATACTATGACTTTTTTTGGTCATACTATACTATGACTTTTTTTTTGGGCATACTATACTATGGCTTTTTTGGCATACTATACTATGACTTTTTTGGCATACTATACTATGACTTTTTTGGCATACTATACTATGACTTTTTTTGCCATACTATACTATGACTTTTTTGCCATACTATAGTATGACTTTTTTTTAACATACTATGAGTTTTTTGCCATACTATACTGAGGTTTTTTTTTTTTTGCCATACTATACTATGACTTTTTCTTGGTATAATATACTGACTTTTTTTTTGCCATACTATACTGTGACTTTTTTTACACACTGAGTTTTTTTAATCATACTAAACTATGACTTTTTGCCGTACTATACTATGACTTTTTTTTGCCATACTATACTATGATTTTTTTTACTATACTATACTGACTTTTTTTTATACACTGAGTTTTTTTATTCATTCTAAACTGACTTTTTGCCATACTATAGTATGACTTTTTTTTGCCATACTATACTATGACTTTTTTGCCATACTATACTATGAGTTTTTTTTTTTACCATACTATACTGACTTTTTTGCCATACTATACTATGGCTTTTTTTGGCATACTATACTATGACTTTTTTTTGGCATAATATAGTATGATTTTTTTGCCATACTATACTATGATTTTTTTTACTATACTATACTATGACTTTTTTGCCATACTATACAGTGACATTCTGGGACACTCTGGGTGTTACCACAGAAATGGTGCATCATGGACGAGGTGGCCGAGTGGTTAAGGCGATGGACTGCTAATCCATTGTGCTCTGCACGCGTGGGTTCGAATCCCATCCTCGTCGTGGATCTTTCATTTAAGCTCCCATGGTATAACGTTCATCTGTTGGTCACATTGTGACCTGTGTCTACCTGCAGTTGGTCACATTGTTCACCAGTTGGTGACCTTGTACTTATACTTGTAAAGCATGGACCCAGAAAAAAACCTGACTGGCCTGACTGGCTGGTGGCTCTATAGTGGGGTAGTGTGGCCGAGTGGTCTAAGGCGCTGGATTTAGGCTCCAGTCTCTCAGGAGGCGTGGGTTCAAATCCCACCACTGCCATTTAATCACATTAACTATTGGCTGATGCAATGGTCTGTTGACTACAGACCCCTCTCAGGAATGTGTTGCTTGCTAAAAGCAGATTTCTAGTTTGCGACCCCATAACCAGAACAGACAGTCAGACTCAGTTTATGCACCATTACGCCACAAATTGCTTTCAACTTTGTCTACTGTTGTCTACACACACGCGGGTATAACCCGTGCCCTTCGGCAACGTTTTTTTCTTGTTTATGCTTTGGATTGTTGCCATGGATATCGCGTGCTCCTTGTGCCTTGCTTCAACTTTTTTGACACCCAGGCGTTTGACTCTCTTTCTGTATAATATGGGTGCTGGTGTACTTCTGTTTATCTGTTTATTTGTTTTATAAATTGCACATCCATGGCATAGTTAGATTTGCTGTAAAGAAGGGGGAAAACGGAAGGGAAAAAGGAGACAGATCTGCTGTAAACTTTCAATCAGAGAATATATTTAGAGGAAAGAGGCAATATTTCACCTGTTGGTGCAGTTTCATTTGCTGTGTTTGATTTACAATACGATACTTCAGTGTATTTACTGATGTTTTTGATATTACTATCTCTAGTGCTTACATATAGTACTTACTGTTTATGATTATTGACTTGATCACTCTCTCACATACTTTATTTAAATCCACCTGTTACTAAGTGTCAGAGCCGATGGGCCAATTTGGAAGCTGACAGGCCACCAGTAGTGTGGGGAGGTAGTTTTAGTTTGTGGTAACTTTATTTCACTTCCCTAAGAAGGCTCGCGCCAGTCCGTTTGACTGGCTAGAGTAGTTTTGTTTTTCTTCTTGTTAATCAATATGTGGTTTCGGTTGGCATGGGCTAGGGATGGGATGGGAGGGGGGAGGGCAAGAAGAAGACTTCTTAAAGAAATCCTACAGAACAGCAGCGGAAAATATGTACAGATAGGACCTACTGATGCATACGCTAATACTGATCATAGTGGGGGAATGAGGAATCTCACCTTTCCAGCTGGAATGTGCGTGGACTGAATGATCCAGTTAAAAGAGGAAAGGTGTTATCTCATCTAAAAAAATTGGCCTCGGACATTATATTTGTACAAGAAACTCATCTGAATAATAAATCACACAACAGACTTAAGGCTGGTTGGATTGGGGAAGTATATCACTCTGCTTTCTCATCTAAGGCGAGAGGAGCAGCGATCTTACTTAGAAAGGGCTTGCCCTTCATACAGAAACAGACGATTGTTGATAAGGAGGGCCGGTTACGTTATACTAATTGGGGAAATATACAACCTCTCCCTTACACTTGTGAACCTGTACGCTCCTAACACGGATAACCCTGTATTTTTTCAAAAAGTATTTTCCTTGATTCCAGATATTTCTCAAACTAGTTTGATAGTTGGAGGGGATTTTAATACTGTATTAGATACATATCTCGATAGATCCTCTAAAAGGCATTTCCCAAGAACGCCTCAAGTGAGTTTTTGAATGTGTTTATAAAAACTCAAATGTTCTGGATATGTGGAGGGCACTGAACCCCTCAGGTAGGGATTATTCATTCTACTCACCTGTACACAATTCCTATAGTAGGATAGATTACTCCTGGTAGATGCTTAAACTAGCACCTTTTGCACTGAATGCGCAATATCACCAGCATTGTGATCTCAGACCATAGTCCCCTCTCTTTTTCAATGCGATTGGACCACATAGATAAACCACATAACTCATGGAGATTAAATCCCACAACTACTCACGGATAAGAAATTTGCGAATACTTAACTGAACAGATGTCCCTCTATTTTGAATGCAACGATATTCCGGGGACCTCTTCCTCCATCCTCTGGGAGGCGTCAAAGCTTTCATCAGAGGCAGTATAATTTCGTTTGAAAGCTTCCAGAAAGAAAGAAAATTTGGCTAAACTACAAGATCTGGAGAAACAAATTAAGCACTGGATAACGAAAATTCTTGTACACCGTCTACGATCTTGCACAATAAATTTCAAATCTGAAATATGATATATAATAAATTATGTCTGCAAAAATTAGCAAAGCATTCCTATATACCAGGCAGAGATTCTTTGAATTTGGTGATAAACCAGACAAGCTCCTAGCGCGACAACTACGAAAAGTGGAAGTGACAGGACAATACATAAAATCAAGGCCCAAGACAATACAATTCTAACAAAACTGAAAGATGTAAACAATAGATTTTTTGAATTTATACTGAATTGTATACCTCAAAGGCTACGCCAGATTCAGCAGCTATAAATCACTTCCTAGATAGATGTGACCTTCCTAAGCTTGACCCCAAGGATTGTGATTCGCTTAATGCTGAAATCACAGCTGCGGAAATCCGAAATGCCATTGCATCACTGAAGGGAAATAAAACACCAGGCCCTGATGGGCTCCCTGGGGAACTATATAAGAAGTACTGTGAAAAGCTATCCCCATATTTACTAAGAGTATTCTTACAGGCGCAGAATGATGATGCCCTACCGCCTACTTTAACTGAGGCCACAATCACACTAATCCATAAAAAGGGAAGGACCCCATTGGAGGTAGGTGCGTACCGCCCTATTTCACTCCTCAACGTTGACGGAAAGCTGTTTGCCAAACTTTTGGCCAATAGATGAGCCCGCTCCTGGAGAGGATAGTCCACCCAGACCAGACAGGGTTTATACCCAATAGGAACTCCTTTTTAATCTCAGCGGTCTTTTTAATATCATGTATACAAAGCGAGATCCAACCTCGAATCTTGTTATAGTAGCCCTCGATGCTGAGAAAGCCTTTGATCAGATCGAGTGGCATTATCTATTTGAGGTCCTTAGCAGATTTAATCTTGGTTCTAAATTCCTGTCACTAGTCAAACTTATTTATAAACATCCCACAGCAAGAATACTAACTAATCGAACACTGTCCGCTCCATTTAAGCTACATAGGGGGACTAGACAGGGTTGTCCCCTCTCCCCATTAATCTTCGCTCTCGCTATTGAACCGTTAGCTCAAAATATTAGACTCGACCCTCAGATGCATGGATACACCACTAAAGGAACAATTAATAAAATATCGCTCTACGCGGATGATATCCTTTTATTTATAACACACCCACAATCCACCATTCCAGTTCTCCTGAACAAGATTAATCTATTTGGAACCTTCTCAGGCTATCGAATCAACTGGACAAAAAGCGTCCTAATGCCAATGTTCGCGGATGACACAACATCCCTGGTTAATTTTCCATTCACGATCAATTCAAATAAACTTACCTATTTGGGGATAGAAGTCACAAAAACATTACACTTACCTCTTCCAAGAAAACTATCTGCCTTTAGTAGAAAGATTGCGCTCTAAATTGCTGTTCTGGGACACACTTCCCATTCTTTGATTGGTAGAATAAACGCGATCAAGATGATCTTTTCTTCCACAACTATTATATTTGTTTCAAAACATTCCAATCTTCCTGAAAAAAGTATTTTTTAAAAGGTTAGATTCTTTAATTGTCCCCTTCTTGTGGAGACACAAACCTCCTAGAATTAGCAAGAAATATCTTTGTAAATCGAAGATGACGGGAGGATTAGCGCTCCCCAACTTCATACATTACTATTGGGCATCTATGATTAGGACTTCGCTCTTTTGGCTAAAAGACTTATCCTCTACGCCTACTTGGCTCTTGATAGAACAGGAAGATTGTTATCCATTTGCATTGTCCTCTATCTTACTAGCCCCAATACGGATCAATAAATCGTTATATAACAACAACCCTATTATTCACAACACGATTCGCATATGGAAACAAATTCAGTCCAGTTTCGATCTCAAGCCTATATCCCCTATGTTACCCATAGATAAGAATCCCACTTTTGTGCCATCTGGTCTTAGTGGAGTTTTCTCCACGTGGAGTCAGAAGGGTATTAAACTTATTGGGGATTTGTACGTGGGAGGGGTGTGTCGCTTCATTTTCGCAACTACAACAAAAGTTTGGATTAGTATCGAAAAATTTCTTTCAATATCTGCAAATTAGGGATTATATACGAAAGCATCTGAAGGATTTTGAATCAGAACCTAAATCATTAATCTACGATTGTATGAAATTTTACCCAATGAGACGAAACTGATATCTCGTATCTATAATACCCTCATTTCGCTAAGCTCCCCCCTCTGTCCACATATATAAATCCAAGTGGGAGGTGGAAATTGGTGAGCCTATCGCTGATGAGATGTGGGAAAGGGGTTTGGAGAAGGTTAATACCTGCTCATACAGTGCAAAACACTGCCTAATCCAATTTAAAATCATACATATGCTCCATTATACTAAAGAGAAGTTGCATAGAATATTTCCAGAAGTATCAGACCTATGTGACAAATGTAAATCCTCTGTAGGAACTCCTCTTCATAGTTATGTGTTGTGCCCAAAGATCTACTCCTTTTGGACTGATGTGTTTCATATAATGTCTGAGGTCATGAAAACTGCTATCAAACCAGAACCTTTGCCAATCATACTGGGTATACTTGACTCCTCTATTAATCTAAGCCATGCACAACAGTGCTTTGTCTCCTATGGCATCATAATAGCAAAGAAACTGATTCTCACAATGTGGAAGAGTGAGAGAGCACCTACCTCTAAAATGTGGTTACAAGAATTAACTGCCACACTTCACATGGAAAGAATCAGGCACATTTAAAAGATAAACTCCAATTTTTTGATAAGACTTGGCAGCCCCTGTTGTCATATCTCACAGCTACAATTCCACCTAACGGCTAGCAATTTAACACACACCGCACACTGTCGATTTAGGTATGTAGTTTAAGTCTTCTAGGGATGGACGGGGACCCTGGGTAGAGGGTCAGAAGTTGGGATGGGGTGGGATAATCCAACCAACCTGTTTTGTTGTCTTTGTTTTTGTTCTTGTTTTATATGTCATGACTGTTTATGTTGATATTTTGCACATGTTGATTTTTATTTCATTTTTTCTTGTTAAAACTCTTTACAATATCCTGTATCCTTGAATCCTCCATATGTGACAAAGTGAAAAAGAGAGCTGCAATTGTCTCATGCAGATTGTATTCATACTTGAATGCTCAATAAAAGACATGTTTAAAAAAAAAAAAAAAACTTTGTCTACTTGTAGTGATAACAACTCTGGGTGTTACCATAGAAATGGTGCATCATGGACGAGGTGGCCAAGTGGTTAAGGCGATGAACTGCTAATCCATTGTGCTCGGCACGCGTGGGTTCGAATCCCATCCTCGTCGTGGATCTTTCATTTAAGCTCCCATGGTATAACGTTTCATCTGTTGGTCACATTGTGACCTGTGTCTACCTGCAGTTGGTCACATTGTTCACCAGTTGGTGACCTTGTACTTATACTTGTAAAGCATGGACCCAGAAAAAAACCTGACTGGCTTAGTATGACTTTTTTTGGGCATACTATTCTATGACTTTTTTTGCCATACTATAATATGACTTTTTTTGGGCATACTATACTATGACTTTTTTTTTGCCATACTATACTATGACTTTTTTTTGGCATAACATACTTTTTTTTGCCATACTATACTATGACTTTTTTTTTGCCATACTATACTGACTTTTTTTTTTGCCATACTATACTGACTTTTTTTTTTTTACTATACTATACTATCACTTTTTTTTGCCATACTATACTATGAGTTTTTTTTTTTTAACATACTATGAGTTTTTTTTTACCATACTAAACTATGACTTTTTTTTTTTACCATACTATACTATGACTTTTTTTGCCATACTATAATATGACTTTTTTTGGGCATACTATACTATGACTTTTTTTGCCATACTATAATATGACTTTTTTTGGGCATACTATACTATGACTTTTTTTTTCATGACCAAACCTGCTTTTATTTTGTTTGCCTTCATCTTCTGTCCACTCAGGTTGATCTGAGGAACACGACCAAACGTGAATACAGAAAACAGAGTGGACGCTGCATCACCTTCACTTCTGCTTAGTGCTGCTCTGAGCGGGATTTGAACTCACGACTTCTGGATTAAAAAGGAAGTTGGTGCCATGTGCTTAACCCACTGGACCAGTGAAGCTGCAGGAAGCCGTGAGGAGCAGTGAAGCTGCAGGAGGCCATGAGGAGCAGCTTCAGTGGACCATGTGGTCCAAAAGGACATGGAGACGTGGTTTCCTTCTCCATGATGAGACAGACAAAGTGAAGAACAGAAATGTTCTTCAGCAGCTCTATCAGGACTGATGGAGGAGAATCTTCAGCATGATTCCTCCCCTCAGTCTGATCCTGGTTCTTCTGCTTCATCGGTACTGAAGATGGTCCAGTGGGGAAGGACGCCGACCGCCAACGTGGAGACGTGGGATCGAACCCCGGCTCAACCTGAGGTATGCAAAAACTCAAACACAAACCTAAAACTGAAACTCAAAAACCAAACAAACAAACCAAACAAACCCGTCCGTTGCGTTGCGTTGCGTTGCGTTCATTTCTCGTCGTGAATTTCCGTCAAATTTCTCCGATTTCAACACGGACAAGCATCGAGGGAACAACGAACAGGTGAGTCACAGGTAAGTCAAGCTAGCTGGCTGGAAGCGAGCTAGCTGGTCCAAATTATTTTTAAGTGTTGTGAATATTTCACATGTGAGTCATCCACTCTGTGTTTCACTGGTTTGATTTTAAGCAGGGGTATTCAATTAAAAGTCCCCAAGGTCCGGTTATTACATTTACAAGTAGAAGGTCCGAGCGAAAGTCATGGCCACATTTTTAAAAAGTAACTAATTGTTTAACTTTTTTTTGCCATACTATACTATGATTTTTTTTACTATACTATACTATGACTTTTTTGCCATATTATACTATGACTTTTTTTGGTCATACTATACTATGACTTTTTTTTGGGCATACTATACTATGGCTTTTTTGGCATACTATACTATGACTTTTTTGGCATACTATACTATGACTTTTTTGGCATACTATACTATGACTTTTTTTTGCCATACTATACTATGACTTTTTTGCCATACTATAGTATGACTTTTTTTTAACATACTATGAGTTTTTTGCCATACTATACTGAGGTTTTTTTTTTTTTGCCATACTATACTATGACTTTTTCTTGGTATAATATACTGACTTTTTTTTTGCCATACTATACTGTGACTTTTTTTACACACTGAGTTTTTTTAATCATACTAAACTATGACTTTTTGCCGTACTATACTATGACTTTTTTTTTGCCATACTATACTATGATTTTTTTTACTATACTATACTGACTTTTTTTTATACACTGAGTTTTTTTATTCATTCTAAACTGACTTTTTGCCACTACTATAGTATGACTTTTTTTTGCCATACTATACTATGACTTTTTTTGCCATACTATACTATGAGTTTTTTTTTTTACCATACTATACTGACTTTTTTGCCATACTATACTATGGCTTTTTTTGGCATACTATACTATGACTTTTTTTTGGCATAATATAGTATGATTTTTTTGCCATACTATACTATGATTTTTTTTACTATACTATACTATGACTTTTTTGCCATACTATACAGTGACATTCTGGGACACTCTGGGTGTTACCACAGAAATGGTGCATCATGGACGAGGTGGCCGAGTGGTTAAGGCGATGGACTGCTAATCCATTGTGCTCTGCACGCGTGGGTTCGAATCCCATCCTCGTCGTGGATCTTTTCATTTAAGCTCCCATGGTATAACGTTCATCTGTTGGTCACATTGTGACCTGTGTCTACCTGCAGTTGGTCACATTGTTCACCAGTTGGTGACCTTGTACTTATACTTGTAAAGCATGGACCCAGAAAAAAACCTGACTGGCCTGACTGGCTGGTGGCTCTATAGGTGGGGTAGTGTGGCCGAGTGGTCTAAGGCGCTGGATTTAGGCTCCAGTCTCTCAGGAGGCGTGGGTTCAAATCCCACCACTGCCATTTAATCACATTAACTATTGGCTGATGCAATGGTCTGTTGACTACAGACCCCTCTCAGGAATGTGTTGCTTGCTAAAAGCAGATTTCTAGTTTGCGACCCCATAACCAGAACAGACAGTCAGACTCAGTTTATGCACCATTACGCCACAAATTGCTTTCAACTTTGTCTACTGTTGTCTACACACACGCGGGTATAACCCGTGCCCTTCGGCAACGTTTTTTTCTTGTTTATGCTTTGGATTGTTGCCATGGATATCGCGTGCTCCTTGTGCCTTGCTTCAACTTTTTTGACACCCAGGCGTTTGACTCTCTTTCTGTATAATATGGGTGCTGGTGTACTTCTGTTTATCTGTTTATTTGTTTTATAAATTGCACATCCATGGCATAGTTAAGATTTGCTGTAAAGAAGGGGGAAAACGGAAGGGAAAAAGGAGACAGATCTGCTGTAAACTTTCAATCAGAGAATATATTTAGAGGAAAGAGGCAATATTTCACCTGTTGGTGCAGTTCATTTGCTGTGTTTGATTTACAATACGATACTTCAGTGTATTTACTGATGTTTTTGATATTACTATCTCTAGTGCTTACATATAGTACTTACTGTTTATGATTATTGACTTGATCACTCTCTCACATACTTTATTTAAATCCACCTGTTACTAAGTGTCAGAGCCGATGGGCCAATTTGGAAGCTGACAGGCCACCAGTAGTGTGGGGAGGTAGTTTTAGTTTGTGGTAACTTTATTTCACTTCCCTAAGAAGGCTCGCGCCAGTCCGTTTGACTGGCTAGAGTAGTTTTGTTTTTCTTCTTGTTAATCAATATGTGGTTTCGGTTGGCATGGGCTAGGGATGGGATGGGAGGGGGGAGGGCAAGAAGAAGACTTCTTAAAGAAATCCTACAGAACAGCAGCGGAAAATATGTACAGATAGGACCTACTGATGCATAACGCTAATACTGATCATAGTGGGGGAATGAGGAATCTCACCTTTTCCAGCTGGAATGTGCGTGGACTGAATGATCCAGTTAAAAGAGGAAAGGTGTTATCTCATCTAAAAAAATTGGCCTCGGACATTATATTTGTACAAGAAACTCATCTGAATAATAAATCACACAACAGACTTAAGGCTGGTTGGATTGGGGAAGTATATCACTCTGCTTTCTCATCTAAGGCGAGAGGAGCAGCGATCTTACTTAGAAAGGGCTTGCCCTTCATACAGAAACAGACGATTGTTGATAAGGAGGGCCGGTACGTTATACTAATTGGGGAAATATACAACCTCTCCCTTACACTTGTGAACCTGTACGCTCCTAACACGGATAACCCTGTATTTTTTCAAAAAGTATTTTCCTTGATTCCAGATATTTCTCAAACTAGTTTGATAGTTGGAGGGGATTTTAATACTGTATTAGATACATATCTCGATAGATCCTCTAAAAGGCATTTCCCCAAGAACGCCTCAAGTGAGTTTTTGAATGTGTTTATAAAAAACTCAAATGTTCTGGATATGTGGAGGGCACTGAACCCCTCAGGTAGGGATTATTCATTCTACTCACCTGTACACAATTCCTATAGTAGGATAGATTACTTCCTGGTAGATGCTAAACTAGCACCTTTTGCACTGAATGCGCAATATCACAGCATTGTGATCTCAGACCATAGTCCCCTCTCTTTTTCAATGCGATTGGACCACATAGATAAACCACATAACTCATGGAGATTAAATCCACAACTACTCACGGATAAGAAATTTTGCGAATACTTAACTGAACAGATGTCCCTCTATTTTGAATGCAACGATATTCCGGGGACCTCTTCCTCCATCCTCTGGGAGGCGTTCAAAGCTTTCATCAGAGGCAGTATAATTTCGTTTGAAGCTTCCAGAAAGAAAGAAAATTTGGCTAAACTACAAGATCTGGAGAAACAAATTAAAGCACTGGATAACGAAAATTCTGTACACCGTCTACGATCTTGCACAATAAAATTTCAAATCTGAAATATGAATATAATAAAATTATGTCTGCAAAAATTAGCAAAGCATTCCTATATACCAGGCAGAGATTCTTTGAATTTGGTGATAAACCAGACAAGCTCCTAGCGCGACAACTACGAAAAGTGGAAAGTGACAGGACAATACATAAAATCAAGGCCCAAGACAATACAATTCTAACAAAACTGAAAGATGTAAACAATAGATTTTTTGAATTTTATACTGAATTGTATACCTCAAAGGCTACGCCAGATTCAGCAGCTATAAATCACTTCCTAGATAGATGTGACCTTCCTAAGCTTGACCCCAAGGATTGTGATTCGCTTAATGCTGAAATCACAGCTGCGGAAATCCGAAATGCCATTGCATCACTGAAGGGAAATAAAACACCAGGCCCTGATGGCTCCCTGGGGAACTATATAAGAAGTACTGTGAAAAGCTATCCCCATATTTACTAAGAGTATTCTTACAGGCGCAGAATGATGATGCCCTACCGCCTACTTTAACTGAGGCCACAATCACACTAATCCATAAAAAAGGGAAGGACCCATTGGAGGTAGGTGCGTACCGCCCTATTTCACTCCTCAACGTTGACGGAAAGCTGTTTGCCAAACTTTTGGCCAATAGATTGAGCCCGCTCCTGGAGAGGATAGTCCACCCAGACCAGACAGGGTTTATACCCAATAGGAACTCCTTTTTTAATCTCAGGCGTCTTTTTAATATCATGTATACAAAGCGAGATCCAACCTCGAATCTTGTTATAGTAGCCCTCGATGCTGAGAAAGCCTTTGATCAGATCGAGTGGCATTATCTATTTGAGGTCCTTAGCAGATTTAATCTTGGTTCTAAATTCCTGTCACTAGTCAAACTTATTTATAAACATCCCACAGCAAGAATACTAACTAATCGAACACTGTCCGCTCCATTTAAGCTACATAGGGGGACTAGACAGGGTTGTCCCCTCTCCCCATTAATCTTCGCTCTCGCTATTGAACCGTTAGCTCAAAATATTAGACTCGACCCTCAGATGCATGGATACACCACTAAAGGAACAATTAATAAAATATCGCTCTACGCGGATGATATCCTTTTATTTATAACACACCCACAATCCACCATTCCAGTTCTCCTGAACAAGATTAATCTATTTGGAACCTTCTCAGGCTATCGAATCAACTGGACAAAAAGCGTCCTAATGCCAATGTTCGCGGATGACACAACATCCCTGGTTAATTTTCCATTCACGATCAATTCAAATAAACTTACCTATTTGGGGATAGAAGTCACAAAACATTACACTTACCTCTTCCAAGAAAACTATCTGCCTTTAGTAGAAAGATTGCGCTCTAAATTGCTGTTCTGGGACACACTTCCCATTTCTTTGATTGGTAGAATAAACGCGATCAAGATGATCTTTCTTCCACAACTATTATATTTGTTTCAAAACATTCCAATCTTCCTGAAAAAAGTATTTTTTAAAAGGTTAGATTCTTTAATTGTCCCCTTCTTGTGGAGACACAAACCTCCTAGAATTAGCAAGAAATATCTTTGTAAATCGAAGATGACGGGAGGATTAGCGCTCCCCAACTTCATACATTACTATTGGGCATCTATGATTAGGACTTCGCTCTTTTGGCTAAAAGACTTATCCTCTACGCCTACTTGGCTCTTGATAGAACAGGAAGATTGTTATCCATTTGCATTGTCCTCTATCTTACTAGCCCCAATACGGATCAATAAATCGTTATATAACAACAACCCTATTATTCACAACACGATTCGCATATGGAAACAAATTCAGTCCAGTTTCGATCTCAAGCCTATATCCCCTATGTTACCCATAGATAAGAATCCCACTTTTGTGCCATCTGGTCTTAGTGGAGTTTTCTCCACGTGGAGTCAGAAGGGTATTAAACTTATTGGGGATTTGTACGTGGGAGGTGTGTTCGCTTCATTTTCGCAACTACAACAAAAGTTTGGATTAGTATCGAAAAATTTCTTTCAATATCTGCAAATTAGGGATTATATACGAAAGCATCTGAAGGATTTTGAATCAGAACCTAAATCATTAATCTACGATTGTATGAAATTTTACCCAAATGAGACGAAACTGATATCTCGTATCTATAATACCCTCATTTCGCTAAGCTCCCCCTCTGTCCACATATATAAATCCAAGTGGGAGGTGGAAATTGGTGAGCCTATCGCTGATGAGATGTGGAAAGGGGTTTGGAGAAGGTTAATACCTGCTCATACAGTGCAAAACACTGCCTAATCCAATTTAAAATCATACATATGCTCCATTATACTAAAGAGAAGTTGCATAGAATATTTCCAGAAGTATCAGACCTATGTGACAAATGTAAATCCTCTGTAGGAACTCCTCTTCATAGTTATGTGTTGTGCCCAAAGATCTACTCCTTTTGGATTGATGTGTTTCATATAATGTCTGAGGTCATGAAAACTGCTATCAACCAGAACCTTTGCCAATCATACTGGGTATACTTGACTCCTCTATTAATCTAAGCCATGCACAACAGTGCTTTGTCTCCTATGGCATCATAATAGCAAAGAAACTGATTCTCACAATGTGGAAGAGTGAGAGAGCACCTACCTCTAAAATGTGGTTACAAGAATTAACTGCCACACTTCACATGGAAAGAATCAGGCACATTTTAAAAGATAAACTCCAATTTTTTGATAAGACTTGGCAGCCCCTGTTGTCATATCTCACAGCTACAATTCCACCTAACGGCTAGCAATTTAACACACACCGCACACTGTCGATTTAGGTATGTAGTTTAAGTCTTCTAGGGATGGACGGGGACCCTGGGTAGAGGGTCAGAAGTTGGGATGGGGTGGGATAATCCAACCAACCTGTTTTGTTGTCTTTGTTTTTGTTCTTGTTTTATATGTCATGACTGTTTATGTTGATATTTTGCACATGTTGATTTTTATTTCATTTTTTCTTGTTAAAACTCTTTACAATATCCTGTATCCTTGAATCCTCCATATGTGACAAAGTGAAAAAGAGAGCTGCAATTGTCTCATGCAGATTGTATTTCATACTTGAATGCTCAATAAAAGACATGTTTAAAAAAAAAAAAAAAACTTTGTCTACTGTAGTGATAACACTCTGGGTGTTACCATAGAAATGGTGCATCATGGACGAGGTGGCCAAGTGGTTAAGGCGATGAACTGCTAATCCATTGTGCTCGGCACGCGTGGGTTCGAATCCCATCCTCGTCGTGGATCTTTCATTTAAGCTCCCATGGTATAACGTTCATCTGTTGGTCACATTGTGACCTGTGTCTACCTGCAGTTGGTCACATTGTTCACCAGTTGGTGACCTTGTACTTATACTTGTAAAGCATGGACCCAGAAAAAAACCTGACTGGCTTAGTATGACTTTTTTGGGCATACTATTCTATGACTTTTTTTGCCATACTATAATATGACTTTTTTTGGGCATACTATACTATGACTTTTTTTTTGCCATACTATACTATGACTTTTTTTTGGCATAACATACTTTTTTTTGCCATACTATACTATGACTTTTTTTTTGCCATACTATACTGACTTTTTTTTTTGCCATACTATACTGACTTTTTTTTTTTTACTATACTATACTATCACTTTTTTTTGCCATACTATACTATGAGTTTTTTTTTTTTTAACATACTATGAGTTTTTTTTTACCATACTAAACTATGACTTTTTTTTTTTTACCATACTATACTATGACTTTTTTGCCATACTATAATATGACTTTTTTTGGGCATACTATACTATGACTTTTTTTGCCATACTATAATATGACTTTTTTTGGGCATACTATACTATGACTTTTTTTTTCATGACCAAACCTGCTTTTATTTTTGTTTGCCTTCATCTTCTGTCCACTCAGGTTGATCTGAGGAACACGACCAAACGTGAATACAGAAAACAGAGTGGACGCTTGCATCACCTTCACTTCTGCTTAGTGCTGCTCTGAGCGGGATTTGAACTCACGACTTCTGGATTAAAAAGGAAGTTGGTGCCATGTGCTTAACCCACTGGACCAGTGAAGCTGCAGGAAGCCGTGAGGAGCAGTGAAGCTGCAGGAGGCCATGAGGAGCAGCTTCAGTGGACCATGTGGTCCAAAAGGACATGGAGACGTGGTTTTCCTTCTCCATGATGAGACAGACAAAGTGAAGAACAGAAATGTTCTTCAGCAGCTCTATCAGGACTGATGGAGGAGAATCTTCAGCATGATTCCTCCCCTCAGTCTGATCCTGGTTCTTCTGCTTCATCGGTACTGAAGATGGTCCAGTGGGGAAGGACGCCGACCGCCAACGTGGAGACGTGGGATCGAACCCCGGCTCAACCTGAGGTATGCAAAAACTCAAACACAAACCTAAAACTGAAACTCAAAAACCAAACAACCCGTCCGTTGCGTTGCGTTGCGTTGCGTTCATTTCTCGTCGTGAATTTTCCGTCAAATTTCTTCCGATTTCAACACGGACAAGCATCGAGGGAACAACGAACAGGTGAGTCACAGGTAAGTCAAGCTAGCTGGCTGGAAGCGAGCTAGCTTGGTCCAAATTATTTTTTAAGTGTTGTGAATATTTCACATGTGAGTCATCCACTCTGTGTTTCACTGGTTTGATTTTAAGCAGGGGTATTCAATTAAAAGTCCCCAAGGTCCGGTTATTACATTTACAAGTAGAAGGTCCGAGCGAAAGTCATGGCCACATTTTTAAAAAGTAACTAATTGTTTAACTTTTTTTTGCCATACTATACTATGATTTTTTTTACTATACTATACTATGACTTTTTTGCCATATTATACTATGACTTTTTTTGGTCATACTATACTATGACTTTTTTTTGGGCATACTATACTATGGCTTTTTTGGCATACTATACTATGACTTTTTTGGCATACTATACTATGACTTTTTTTTGCCATACTATACTATGACTTTTTTGCCATACTATAGTATGACTTTTTTTTAACATACTATGAGTTTTTTGCCATACTATACTGAGGTTTTTTTTTTTTTACCATACTATACTATGACTTTTTTGCCATACTATAGTATGACTTTTATTGCCATACTATACAGGGACTTTTTTTGCCATACTATACTATGACTTTTTTACCATACTATACTATGACTTTTTTGGCTATAGTAGACTATGACTTTTTTTTTACCATACTATACTGATTTTTTTTGCCATACTATACTATGGGTTATTTTGGCATACTATACTATGACTTTTTTGCCATACTATAATATGACTTTTTTTTTACATACTATGAGTTTTTTTTAACCATACTAAACTATGTTTTTTTTGCCATACTATACAGTGACTTATTTTGCCATACTATACTATGACTTTTTTGCCATACTATAATATGACTTTTTTTGGGCGTACTATACTATGACTTTTTTTGCCATATCATAATGACTTTTTTTGGGCATACTATACTATGACTTTTTTTGCCATACTATAATGACTTTTTTTGGGCATACTATACTATGACATTTTTTTGCCATACTATACTATGACTTTTTTTGGCTATAGTATACTATGATTTTTTTTTTTTACCATACTATACTGACTTTTTTGCCATACTATACTATGGCTTTTTTGGCATACTATACTATGACTTTTTTTTGGCATAATATAGTATGATTTTTTTGCCATACTATACTATGATTTTTTTTACTATACTATACTATGACTTTTTTGCCATACTATACAGTGACATTCTGGGACACTCTGGGTGTTACCATAGAAATAGTGCATCATGGACGAGGTGGCCGAGTGGTTAAGGCGATGGACTGCTAATCCATTGTGCTCTGCACGCGTGGGTTCGAATCCCATCCTCGTCGTGGATCTTTCATTTAAGCTCCCATGGTATAACGTTCATCTGTTGGTCACATTGTGACCTGTGTCTACCTGCAGTTGGTCACATTGTTCACCAGTTGGTGACCTTGTACTTATACTTGTAAAGCATGGACCCAGAAAAAAACCTGACTGGCCTGACTGGCTGGTGGCTCTATAGTGGGGTAGTGTGGCCGAGTGGTCTAAGGCGCTGGATTAGGCTCCAGTCTCTCAGGAGGCGTGGGTTCAAATCCCACCACTGCCATTTAATCACATTAACTATTGGCTGATGCAATGGTCTGTTGACTACAGACCCCTCTCAGGAATGTGTTGCTTGCTAAAAGCAGATTTCTAGTTTGCGACCCCATAACCAGAACAGACAGTCAGACTCAGTTTATGCACCATTACGCCACAAATTGCTTTCAACTTTGTCTACTGTAGTGATAACACTCTGGGTGTTACCATAGAAATGGTGCATCATGGACGAGGTGGCCAAGTGGTTAAGGCGATGAACTGCTAATCCATTGTGCTCGGCACGCGTGGGTTCGAATCCCATCCTCGTCGTGGATCTTTCATTTAAGCTCCCATGGTATAACGTTCATCTGTTGGTCACATTGTGACCTGTGTCTACCTGCAGTTGGTCACATTGTTCACCAGTTGGTGACCTTGTACTTATACTTGTAAAGCATGGACCCAGAAAAAAACCTGACTGGCTTAGTATGACTTTTTTTGGGCATAGTATACTATGACTTTTTTTGCCATACTATAATATGACTTTTTTTGGGCATACTATACTATGACTTTTTTTTGCCATACTATACTATGACTTTTTTTTGGCATAACATACTTTTTTTTGCCATACTATACTATGACTTTTTTTTTGCCATACTATACTGACTTTTTTTTTTTGCCATACTATACTATGACTTTTTTTACACACAGAGTTTTTTTAACCATACTAAACTATGACTTTTTGCCATACTATACTATGACTTTTTTTGGGCATACTACACTATGACTTTTTTTGCCATACTATACTATGACTTTTTTTTGCCATCATACTATACTATGACTTTTTTTGCAATACTATACTATGACTTTTTTTTTAACATAGACTTTTTTTGCCATACTATACTATGATTTTTTATACTTTTACTTTTTTTTATACACTGAGTTTTTTTTAACCATACAAAACTATGACTTTTTGCCATACTATAGTATGGCTTTTTTTGGCATACTATGACTTTTTTTTGCCATACTATACTATGAGTTTTTTTTTTTTTTTAACATACTATGAGTTTTTTTTACCATACTAAACTATGACTTTTTTTTTACCATACTATACTATGACTTTTTTGCCATACTATAATATGACTTTTTTTGGGCATACTATACTATGACTTTTTTTGCCATACTATAATATGACTTTTTTTGGGCATACTATACTATGACTTTTTTTGCCATACTATACTATGACTTTTTTTTTCATGACCAAACCTGCTTTTATTTTTGTTTGCCTTCATCTTCTGTCCACTCAGGTTGATCTGAGGAACACGACCAAACGTGAATACAGAAAACAGAGTGGACGCTGCATCACCTTCACTTCTGCTCAGTGCTGCTCTGAGCGGGATTTGAACTCACGACTTCTGGATTAAAAGGAAGTTGGTGCCATGTGCTTAACCCACTGGACCAGTGAAGCTGCAGGAAGCCATGAGGAGCAGTGAAGCTGCAGGAGGCCATGAGGAGCAGCTTCAGTGGACCATGTGGTCCAAAAGGACATGGAGACGTGGTTTTCCTTCTCCATGATGAGACAGACAAAGTGAAGAACAGAAATGTTCTTCAGCAGCTCTATCAGGACTGATGGAGGAGAATCTTCAGCATGATTCCTCCCCTCAGTCTGATCCTGGTTCTTCTGCTTCATCGGTACTGAAGATGGTCCAGTGGGGAAGGACGCCAACCGCCAACGTGGAGACGTGGGATCGAACCCCGGCTCAACCTGAGGTATGCAAAAACTCAAACACAAACCTAAAACTGAAACTCAAAAACCAAACAAACAAACCAAACAAACCCGTCCGTTGCGTTGCGTTGCGTTCATTTCTCGTCGTGAATTTCCGTCAAATTTCTCCGATTTCAACACGGACGAGCACCGAGGGAACAACGAACAGGTGAGTCACAGGTAAGTCAAGCTAGCTGGCTGGAAGCGAGCTAGCTTGGTCCTTTTTTTGGGCATACTATACTATGACTTTTTTTGACATACTATACTATGACTTTTTTTTTGGCATAACATACTTTTTTTGCCATACTATACTATTACTTTTTTTTGCCATACTATACTATGATTTTTTTTACACACTGAGTTTTTTTAACCATACTAAACTATGACTTTTTGCCATACTATACTATGACTTTTTTTGGGCATACTATACTATGACTTTTTTTGCCATACTATACTATGACTTTTTTTTGCCATCATACTATACTATGACTTTTTTTGCCATACTATACTATGACTTTTTTTTTAACATAGACTTTTTTTGCCATACTATACTATGATTTTTTATACTTTGACTTTTTTTTATACACTGAGTTTTTTTTAACCATACAAAACTATGACTTTTTGCCATACTATAGTATGGCTTTTTTTGGCATACTATGACTTTTTTTTTTACCATACTATACTATGACTTTTTTGCCATACTATAATATGACTTTTTTTGGGCATACTATACTATGACTTTTTTTTGCCATACTATAATATGACTTTTTTTGGGCATACTATACTATGACTTTTTTTGCCATACTATACTATGACTTTTTTTTTCATGACCAAACCTGCTTTTATTTTTGTTTGCCTTCATCTTCTGTCCACTCAGGTTGATCTGAGGAACACGACCAAACGTGAATACAGAAAACAGAGTGGACGCTGCATCACCTTCACTTCTGCTCAGTGCTGCTCTGAGCGGGATTTGAACTCACGACTTCTGGATTAAAAAGGAAGTTGGTGCCATGTGCTTAACCCACTGGACCAGTGAAGCTGCAGGAAGCCATGAGGAGCAGTGAAGCTGCAGGAGGCCATGAGGAGCAGCTTCAGTGGACCATGTGGTCCAAAAGGACATGGAGACGTGGTTTTCCTTCTCCATGATGAGACAGACAAAGTGAAGAACAGAAATGTTCTTCAGCAGCTCTATCAGGACTGATGGAGGAGAATCTTCAGCATGATTCCTCCCCTCAGTCTGATCCTGGTTCTTCTGCTTCATCGGTACTGAAAATGGTCCAGTGGGGAAGGACGCCGACCGCCAACGTGGAGACGTGGGATCGAACCCCGGCTCAACCTGAGGTATGCAAAAACTCAAACACAAACCTAAAACTGAAACTCAAAAACCAAACAAACAAACCAAACAAACCCGTCCGTTGCGTTGCGTTGCGTTGCGTTCATTTCTCGTCGTGAATTTCCGTCAAATTTCTCCGATTTCAACACGGACGAGCATCGAGGGAACAACGAACAGGTGAGTCACAGGTAAGTCAAGCTAGCTGGCTGGAAGCGAGCTAGCTTGGTCCTTTTTTTGGGCATACTATACTATGACTTTTTTTTGGCATAACATACTTTTTTTGCCATACTATACTATGACTTTTTTTTTCCATACTATACTATCACTTTTTTTTTACTATACTATACTATCACTTTTTTTTGGCATACTATACTATGACAATTTTTTGCCATACTATACTATGACTTTTTTTGGCTATAGTATACTATGATTTTTTTTACCATACTATACTGACTTTTTTGCCATACTATACTATGGCTTTTTTTGGCATACTATACTATGATTTTTTTTACTATACTATACTATGACTTTTTTGCCATACTATACAGTGACATTCTGGGACACTCTGGGTGTTACCATAGAAATAGTGCATCATGGACGAGGTGGCCGAGTGGTTAAGGCGATGGACTGCTAATCCATTGTGCTCTGCACGCGTGGGTTCGAATCCCATCCTCGTCGTGGATCTTTCATTTAAGCTCCCATGGTATAACGTTCATCTGTTGGTCACATTGTGACCTGTGTCTACCTGCAGTTGGTCACATTGTTCACCAGTTGGTGACCTTGTACTTATACTTGTAAAGCATGGACCCAGAAAAAAACCTGACTGGCTTAGTATGACTTTTTTTGGGCATACTATACTATGACTTTTTTTTGCCATACTATAATATGACTTTTTTTGGGCATACTATACTATGACTTTTTTTTTGCCATACTATACTATGACTTTTTTTTGGCATAACATACTTATTTTTGCCATACTATACTATGACTTTTTTTTTGCCATACTATACTGACTTTTTTTTTTGCCATACTATACTGACTTTTTTTTTTTACTATACTATACTATCACTTTTTTTTGGCATACTATACTATGACATTTTTTTGCCATACTATACTATGACTTTTTTTACACACTGAGTTTTTTTAACCATACTAAACTATGACTTTTTGCCATACTATACTATGACTTTTTTTGGGCATACTATACTATGACTTTTTTTGCCATACTATACTATGACTTTTTTTTGCCATCATACTATACTATGACTTTTTTTGCCATACTATACTATGACTTTTTTTTTTAACATAGACTTTTTTTGCCATACTATACTATGATTTTTTATACTTTGACTTTTTTTTATACACTGAGTTTTTTTTAACCATACAAAACTATGACTTTTTGCCATACTATAGTATGGCTTTTTTTGGCATACTATGACTTTTTTTTTTACCATACTATACTATGACTTTTTTGCCATACTATAATATGACTTTTTTTGGGCATACTATACTATGACTTTTTTTGCCATACTATACTATGACTTTTTTTGGGCATACTATACTATGACTTTTTTTGCCATACTATACTATGACTTTTTTTTTCATAACCAAACCTGCTTTTATTTTTGTTTGCCTTCATCTTCTGTCCACTCAGGTTGATCTGAGGAACACGACCAAACGTGAATACAGAAAACAGAGTGGACGCTGCATCACCTTCACTTCTGCTCAGTGCTGCTCTGAGCGGGATTTGAACTCACGACTTCTGGATTAAAAAGGAAGTTGGTGCCATGTGCTTAACCCACTGGACCAGTGAAGCTGCAGGAAGCCATGAGGAGCAGTGAAGCTGCAGGAGGCCATGAGGAGCAGCTTCAGTGGACCATGTGGTCCAAAAGGACATGGAGACGTGGTTTTCCTTCTCCATGATGAGACAGACAAAGTGAAGAACAGAAATGTTCTTCAGCAGCTCTATCAGGACTGATGGAGGAGAATCTTCAGCATGATTCCTCCCCTCAGTCTGATCCTGGTTCTTCTGCTTCATCGGTACTGAAGATGGTCCAGTGGGGAAGGACGCCGACCGCCAACGTGGAGACGTGGGATCGAACCCCGGCTCAACCTGAGGTATGCAAAAACTCAAACACAAACCTAAAACTGAAACTCAAAAACCAAACAAACAAACCAAACAAACCCGTCCGTTGCGTTGCGTTGCGTTGCGTTCATTTCTCGTCGTGAATTTCCGTCAAATTTCTCCGATTTCAACACGGACGAGCATCGAGGGAACAACGAACAGGTGAGTCACAGGTAAGTCAAGCTAGCTGGCTGGAAGCGAGCGAGCTTGGTCCTTTTTTTGGGCATACTATACTATGACTTTTTTTTGGCATAACATACTTTTTTTGCCATACTATACTATGACTTTTTTTTGCCATACTATACTATGACTTTTTTTTTACTATACTATACTATCACTTTTTTTTGGCATACTATACTATGACAATTTTTTGCCATACTATACTATGACTTTTTTTGGCAATAGTATACTATGATTTTTTTTTTTACCATACTATACTGACTTTTTTGCCATACTATACTATGGCTTTTTTTGGCATACTATACTATGATTTTTTTTACTATACTATACTATGACTTTTTTGCCATACTATACAGTGACATTCTGGGACACTCTGGGTGTTACCATAGAAATAGTGCATCATGGACGAGGTGGCCGAGTGGTTAAGGCGATGGACTGCTAATCCATTGTGCTCTGCACGCGTCGGTTCGAATCCCATCCTCGTCGTGGATCTTTCATTTAAGCTCCCATGGTATAACGTTCATCTGTTGGTCACATTGTGACCTGTGTCTACCTGCAGTTGGTCACATTGTTCACCAGTTGGTGACCTTGTACTTATACTTGTAAAGCATGGACCCAGAAAAAAACCTGACTGGCCTGACTGGCTGGTGGCTCTATAGTGGGGTAGTGTGGCCGAGTGGTCTAAGGCGCTGGATTTAGGCTCCAGTCTCTCAGGAGGCGTGGGTTCAAATCCCACCACTGCCATTTAATCACATTAACTATTGGCTGATGCAATGGTCTGTTGACTACAGACCCCTCTCAGGAATGTGTTGCTTGCTAAAAGCAGATTTCTAGTTTGCGACCCCATAACCAGAACAGACAGTCAGACTCAGTTTATGCACCATTACGCCACAAATTGCTTTCAACTTTGTCTACTGTAGTGATAACACTCTGGGTGTTACCATAGAAATGGTGCATCATGGACGAGGTGGCCAAGTGGTTAAGGCGATGAACTGCTAATCCATTGTGCTCGGCACGCGTGGTTCGAATCCCATCCTCGTCGTGGATCTTTCATTTAAGCTCCCATGGTATAACGTTCATCTGTTGGTCACATTGTGACCTGTGTCTACCTGCAGTTGGTCACATTGTTCACCAGTTGGTGACCTTGTACTTATACTTGTAAAGCATGGACCCAGAAAAAAACCTGACTGGCTTAGTATGACTTTTTTTGGGCATACTATACTATGACTTTTTTTGCCATACTATAATATGACTTTTTTTGGGCATACTATACTATGACTTTTTTTTTGCCATACTATACTATGACTTTTTTTTGGCATAACATACTTTTTTTTGCCATACTATACTATGACTTTTTTTTGCCATACTATACTGACTTTTTTTTTTGCCATACTATACTGACTTTTTTTTTTACTATACTATACTATCACTTTTTTTTGGCATACTATACTATGACATGTTTTTGCCATACTATACTATGACTTTTTTTACACACTGAGTTTTTTTAACCATACTAAACTATGACTTTTTGCCATACTATACTATGACTTTTTTTGGGCATACTATACTATGACCTTTTTTGACCATACTATACTATGACTTTTTTTTGCCATCATACTATACTATGACTTTTTTTTGCCATACTATACTATGACTTTTTTTTTAACATACTGACTTTTTTTGCCATACTATACTATGATTTTTTATACTATGTCTTTTTTTTACAGTTTTTTTTAACCATACTAAGCTATGACTTTTTGCCATACTATACTATGACTTTTTTTGGGCATACTATACTATGACTTTTTTTGCCATCATACTATACTATGACTTTTTTTGCCATACTATACTGACTTTTTTTAACATACTGAGTTTTTTTTACCATACTAAACTATGACTTTTTTACCATACTATACTATGATTTTTTTTGCCATACTATAATATGACTTTTTTTGCCATACTATACTATGACTTTTTTTTGCCATACTATAATGACTTTTTTTTGCCATACTATACAGTGACATTTTTTGCCATACTATATACTGACTTTTTTTTTGTCATACTATACTATGACTTTTTTGCCATACTATACAGTGACATTTTTTGCCATACTATATACTATCAATGATGAACATTCATCTTCATAAGTGGAGATAGATAACAGTCAAAAAGCACACACGTGTCGCATCATGAAGTAGGCTGGTAGCTTTAAGGACCTTGCCTAAGGGTAAAACTGAGTGTCACGATTTTGATAATTTTTCATGGCCAAGGCCTCAAGAACACACACGCAAAGTTTCAAACAGATAGGATGAAAGCTCTAGGAGGAGTTTGTTCAAATACGACCCCTGAAAATGACCCCAAAAACACGAAAGCGCCAACTTTGAAACAAAATGGCCGCCGTACGCTTCGCCGTAGCCTGGGTCACCAAGAGACTTTTTTGTGCGGTTTGGTATGTTACATACTCCCGCAAAATTTCGTACATGTGGATGAAACCGTGTCGAGGGGCTCCTCCGACAACTGAAACGTAGGTGGCGCCGTAGAGCCATTTTTATACGTCCACGTGCGAGACCCCCAAAATACGTAATTTTACGCCCGACTTTGGGGGGGTAGGCAAATTTTCGCAAGTTTTCAAGTACATATAGGCCGTCGAAAATGCGATTCAATTCGCGGAAGAAAACGTCCAAACGAAATCCAATAGGGCCCTGCACACACTTCGTGCTCGGGCCCTAATAAGCAGTGCTGGAGCACAGTGACTGCTAGCTAGCTGGTAACAAGCCAGTGCTAGCCCCTATAGCACGCTAAGCAAGCCTTCTAGCTAACTATAAACTTGGTCGCTTACAGGACAAAAAGTTAACACAGTTTATTCAAGAGATTCTAACCACTGATTTACATTTCACAATACACTTTTTATTTGGTTGTAACCATATACTGCAGCATAGCTGATGTGGCAACTGTTCATTTTTGATTCGTCCCCTCATTGCTCAGCAAATATGTTGCAAATTTTAGCAGAATTTCCAGTAATTCAATGAAACAAACTGAAGATAACTGAAGATAAGCAGTGGGTGATGTCAGTTCTCCAGTTTGAAAACTAAAAGGAGAGGATCCAAATAAACAACACAACCAAATTAATTCAAATGTAATCTAATTTACTTTACATTGCATTATAATGGTATAATGTTCAAATTTTTCGTGATGTGTGACTGGGCCCTTATGCCACTTCCATCTTCCCTCTTGGAGGATCGTGACTATTTCGAGAAGGTGTACAAACGTTTGTGTCTACTTTTTAATTTCATATGTGATAAAAGTACCAGTAAGTTATAAAATGAAAATGAGTTGTTGTGTTTCTGTGTGTTGAACTCATCTCAGCGTATTGTTCTGTGGCCTCCTCCCTCCAGTCTACTGACATCTCTCTTTACAGGTCACTCTCTGTTAAATGATTTGGCTTGGACCAAGCAGCGGTTCCCTGGAACTGGATGGCAATCTCATTAATCTGCTGAGTGACTTCACCACCCCTGTCATACCTCTCTGGCCCTCGGATAATGGGCTTCTATTATGTCGACCACTGTGTAATCGTCCAGACTCACAGACCACTTGGATTGCTTTATTCCTATCATAGCCCTGTAATGCTCTATGTGCTGCACATGTCTCACATTTGTCTCCCACATCCGTGAGAATAGTTTGCTGGTAATGCATGCTGTGAGAAGGATGGAGAGGAAAAGTTCTGGGTTGTCTGGAATAGATTGTGACCTGTAAAATTGTGACTTCAGTTCGGTTAACTTTGGACATTTAAATTTTTGCCATTGCTTATGTGCCAAAATTAACAGACCAGTCCAAAACTTGAGGACACAAATATTTGCTATTTAACCCACAACCAATAAGACATGGTGTAAAACAAGATATGATATGATAAGATATTCCTTGAATTCTGTAGTGTAGACTGGTTTAGTTGGGGCTCCGGTTCAGATCTCAGTGTTGTCATATCACAGTGAAAACATATCTATCTATTTAATATAATCTATGTAATTTAAAGCTGGCCTTATCAATATTTTTATATAAACAATTCAATAAATAAATGTAAAGTTAATATAGAGTATATGGAGTCAGTCACTGTGATGAAATCACTGGGAATAATCAGCAACATTTCAGTTCTATGGAGTATTTTACCATATTTCAGTTCAATGTTTTGGTTTTGTGGCCAGCAACTTCACTTTTACCCCAAATGGATCCAAGATCAGTGGATGGGTTTTGGATCCAGTTGGGGCTTGGTTGAGAGTTGCTAAGTCGACGTAGAGAAATGTTTTCTGTAGTTAACTGGTGAGTCAGTCTGAGTCAGCCTGGCTGCTCTGTCAGCTGAGATGATCCGATAGACACATAAGAGCAGACAACCTTCCTGACAAAAAAGGAAAACTATAAATTATCGTTCAATTATGCGTGTCTTTCAAACATCAGCCCAAGAGAAGTATTCTTGACCTCACTTTCTCCAGACAGATTTACAGAATAGAGGCTGGGAGGAGGAAAGATAATGAAAGGGAAATGTTGTCAGGCATGTCTGAAGTTGTGATTGTTCCGTAGTTTGCCGGGACACTGAAGGATATTGAAGACACATGTTGACTCCCTCTCAGATCGACCACTTGAATTCCATTACACTAATTGAGTGTACAGCAGGAGCACATGGGTAATCGTTCAATGACAAAGAATTGTAAGACATCAGAAAGGCTTTGGAGAATCTTTCTTCATCTTGAAAAGTTAAAATGTTGGTTGAACTGTGTATGATAGATACATCCTCGTTAATAGAGATAGAATTGGGAGATGGTTTTGTAGCCACTTCTTCTTAAACAGTGGATGTGTGGGGAAATGAATAATAAGACCGTATCAAGTGAAGGGCAGCATATTGATTGGTTTTGAGACTGTAATAGGATTTTTCCCATGAGCCCTTGAGTTTCTGATTGGTTTTGCAGCCGTGTAGATTAGTTAACCACAAACAAAACTTTGACATTCCAGTTAAAGACTTGAATCACTTCAGTCTAGTGTAAAAGTTCAAGTCAAAGTGCATGCTTTAGTGACTACAACAACCGTTTTATGGTGATATTGCAGCACTTGGCTAAGGTTATAGAATTCTTATACTCTAATTAAATAGAGAAAAGGTCAGAAAAGGTGATACATTTTTGTTTTGCCATTCTACTTCTATGCATCAAAGACCACTGACCACTTGATATGAGCCACAACACAGCACCACCTCCATTCGCTGATGAAGACGTGGTTAAAAGTTAGAAAAATGTCAGTAAGTGGACATTTGAGTTGACATTATTTTGTCTCACAGATCAGCGACACAACTGAGCTTCAGTGCGAGAAGAGTTTCTAGAGATCATGTTGTAGTGTTGAGTGTTTTAGTGCATTCAGTGTAATTTGTGGTGACAGCTACAGCAGAGCAACGTACGGTATGTGGCAATCAAACTCTAATGTAGGAATTATACCTTTTAAACACTGATTATAGGGTACATACTACATTTTATATTGACTTTGCTCTATTGCTATATGATTGTTTTATTCTATTCAAATCTTATGTATTTGACCTGTTTATATATTTTCTCTCTGGAGCATAGAGGCAACTGTACCTGAATTTTGTTGGACCTTGAACCTATCCTGGAACTCACCTGCTCCAGTGTTCCACATTTAGTCAAAAAAGGCACTTTTTATAAAGTCTGAGTTCAAAACTTTGCCCATTATTGCAGCACCCCTTTTTTTCACATTGTTTAAAGATGGTGCCAGGATTCATCATCTCTGCAGGTATTATATTTCATAGACAGTCCAGTGATCTTCATCCAAAATAACCGCTCCATATTAATCCCAGTGAGGGAGAGGAGTGCATAAGGTACATCTACATGTTCAACACAATTAAGGATTCATTTTTCATATGAATTGCTCCTAATCTGCGCGACTCCTCTGTTTAACATTAATTGGCTCATTAAATCACTGCCAGCAGGCTGACACCAGTGTGAGATTAATAAGCTCCATGTGTGTGGTGCGGAGAAATCCTTACAGCGTCAGCGCAGCTGCAGTTTGGGCGCCGTGAAGGGTCGCGAGACAGATGAGGTGAGAACGCCTCCAAATTTAACAAACTTTTAAGCAAATTCATCCTCAATTAATCTGAAGTAGAAGTGTTGAAAGTGTGAGGTCAAAGAAATACTGTTCTTTTCAACAAATGAATCCCAGGCCTGTGCTAAAAATAACTTTTAGAGCAAGCACATCAGTCTACAAGCAAGGCAGATTAGCTGCTATATTAGTCACAGGGTCTCCTCTTCATTCACACAAGTACCTCTGATTGCTTTTGTTTCCTCCCCCGGAAAATTACTAAAAGCCCATCTAGAGGTTGAGAAAGAGAGAGAGAGAGAGAGAGAGTGGCTTCACTAGCTTCTCTGTTAGGACTGGGAGAACATTTTAAATGACATCAGAAAGATTGATTTTATTGTATTATTTATATTTTGACAATTGAAAGACAGTTTTCTCAACTTGAGACTACCTGCATTACCCTTTGGCTAGAGGGGGCTAACGAGAGATGCTTTTGGTTGCACGTAAGGTTCACATTTTGTAGTCTGACCCATTAAAGACTAAAAGTCAGGATATCGTGTCTTTCTCTGCTTTGCTTATCAGGACTTTAAGCAATACTAAGCCGCAGTGTCCTATGTCCAAAAATGCATGTATGTATAATGCACTTCATCTCATAACTATGTTAACGACACCATGTTGTGTTCTACACATCAGAGTGAGCAACACTAAACGAAAACATGAAGGACTTCTGGGTAATGTGGTTTTTAATGGTATTACAATAACTGACAGAAGACTTCAGCTAGTAAAGACAGCTAGTTGCTAACGTGACTATATATTACTGAAAGTCTGACTGATAGTTAAATGCATGTTATGATCCATTACAGCCCATACATCATCCTAAAAGTTACACGCTGGACCTGTAAGTGCCGCAGTTTTGCTGTTGTTGTTATTAATTGAAATCCTCATGCCTGAATGCTGTTCTCCAGTGAGTGCAGCCAGGCGATAAAAGCAAAAATAATTTGATTGTGTCATAGCCTTACTTTTAATTGCGCTGAGTCAAACTTTAACAACGCTAGACCCTGCATAGCTAATAGTGTCTTTTATTAGACCGTCCCTGCCACCGTTCAAACTTCACAGCCTCGATCACAATGCAGGTATCCATTTAAAAATATTCTCCTGCCACGAATGAGAGAATTGTTTCTTTAGTTAGACATGACAAAACTTCTGCAGAGCCCCAAGGCAGAGCAGCGCTCATTATGATGAGCAAACTGACATGTAAAATCAGTCTTTAAAAAGCTGCTGCTTTATAAGTATATGGCATTACAACTATGTGATAGCCTCATCTGTAACACACAATAGTTACTTTTAGAAAACAATGAATGAATGTCAGTGGGCAAAGCAGATGGCATTGTGTTTGGTCAGACATTAAGTGTTGCTGTGCAGTTAGAGTGGAATCACACTGGTAGAACCATCACATAATTACCGTTGTGCTCATAACCAATCCGTTTACTCTGATTACATTTCCATATTTCCATAATGGAGGCTGTCTGATGAAAACAAGACCATTCACCATCCAATGCATCCATCTGTAAGAATAATGCAGGATAATGTGCATCTATACGTCTACTTTAGTGTGAAGCATGATCATGTTCTTGGCTTGTGTAAATAATCTGGAGAGAAATGTACCTCGTTAGTGTCACGTGGGTGCTTCTGAAATCGTCCTCCTGTGGTTCAGTAGTTTGTACTGCACGCTCCACATACTTCCAGCGTTCCACACGCATAACACTGTTTTATATCAACATAATTATGAAGCATAAATTACCATCCAAAACACACATCCCAAGGCAGCGGGAGAAAGTTTGCAAGCGAAAAAGTGTGCGTGGCTGTTCTGCACACCACACAAGCATGACGTTTACCATTTCCATTCAAAGACATGGGTGCTTTTTGATCATTATTTTCCATGACAAGATGATGATGTACAACTTAATAAACATTTTATCTATGATGAACCATTTGTTCTGATTTATCAAGGTCATATATATATATATATATATATATATATATATATATATATATATATATATATATATTACAAACACTCAGCTCCTCTATATTTTACTGGACATCTGTGACTTTATTCAATTTAGATTCATATTCCTGAATTCATGAAATATTTGTCTGAATTTCTTTGTATTTCAGATGACAATCAAAACAAAAAGCTGGTGAGGCCATGTGACAGAACGGACTGTGCCAAAATATTCTGGATTCCTGCCATCTGTGTCCAAAAAACTGTTGTGACGCCACAGCATGGCATTTAGGGAAACCTCAAAGAACACAACTGCGTGCCGTTAATCATATTTGGCATTTTAAATGTGCTTACATGGTGAATTTAATACTTATTTAAGACTGACTTCTTAATCTTAATGTTATTAATGGTAAGAAGCTGCCTCTCCAATCCCAGTGAGACGTGAGACCGTTATTAAAAGCATTTTTAATCTGTTAAGCTAACACACTAATGCCTCCTTCAGGTTTAAGGACCTCAGCTGAGTGCTTTAATTCTGACTTATTTGGTTTAAATAACAGGACACTTGCAGCTGATATATTCTTAGTCATGCTTGTGGTCTGCCTCAGGGGATGATGACATTGGGCTGTCTGGATAGGCTCAGAATTTGGTAAAGTCATTCCTGGTTTCCAAATGACGAAGACTACTGACTGGCAATGCCCCCCAATGAACCATTTTTCATCACCACCATTGTCTAATACTTTGTATTATGACTAAATACTAGCTAATGATATTCCCATTAGCGTCACCTGTACTTTGTGTTAAGTGCTAATTAGCCGTTGCTCTGTCATTTGTATATGCTCTAAACCAGGATGGTGAAAACCTGCAAAAAGCAGGATGTTAGCATTGCTATTGCATACATGTTAGCTAGACTCATCTGACAATGGACAGGTTTCCTTTTCAGAAATGATGCAGTTATTTAACCCATTAACTGTAGATCCATCCCAGTCAGTTGATTATATACAAAAACAATCAGATATAGACAGATAGAGATCAGTAAAAAGGTGAAAAGCAAACAGATGGCGTTTATCTGTACACAACTCATATGACACTATCAGTGTCATTGCCAGTGCTACCCCCAAAACATTACCATGAATTGAATATTAGACCTCAGACATTAACAGTTAAGACACACAGAGCACACAGAGTACGTATGACCCCAGACACCCCTTCAAGCCATTCTTCACACTGCTCCCATCCAGTCTCAGACCCAGTCTGTAGTGTGTGGGTGCCTTGTGTATGGGATGCTGGTAGAAAGGTGCTGTATCAGATGCCTCTTTTTGTGGTCATGTTGTGGTGTATAATGTATCTATGTATTTATGTGAGGCTATGTACAGACTGTGGGAACAGACTTGCTTGAAAGGACAATAATCTATCCATCTATACATAGAATGTGGATTAAACTCGTCTTTGACAACTGTAATGAGATACGTCTGCAAGACTTGAGTCACTTTGCGACACTTTTGTCATGTGCAACTCCAAAGCTGCAGTTAAGGCATGATTAGGATTGTGCCTGCTCTCATCACCCACCGATGACATCAAGATAAAAAGGACCCTGGATCTGCAGATGACACGTCTGTCATGTTGAGCTGCAGGTCTAAACCGATGGTGCGGAGCTGCTGTGGCACAGCGATTGGACGTGCCTCCTTAAACCTGCTTCAGTAATGTAGCTCCCTTAGTCTCGAGGAGCAGAGTGGAAAATCCAAAGTGACTAGAATTATGTAAAGTAACACACTACTGGCTTTTTATAGAAAGGGACCGCCTCCCGTCGGCATGGTAACTGGCCGCCGTAATTGGCCCCCCATTTCTGGTGATGTGAACTGAGGCATTCCTCCCTTCATCGTCTTGTGTGTGCAGTTCTGGATAATCGAAGTGGTGACAGAGAGGTGGACAATTTTGACTTTGGCTACACAACAGGCTAATCAACACACACACACACACACACACACACACACACACACACACCGTTCCCTTAGTTAATAGCAGCCTTTCCTTTATCCTCTCTATCAGCAGCTCTGACAATTTAGGATCTGGCCTGCTTGCCTGATGGCATCAGCTGTAAACCACCAGGGTAGTCACCTTCTTATCAACCTGTGACATGTTTTTATTCATCCTTGGAACAGCACACGACCGCAACCTGTCCCAAATTTCATTTTTTTGCCCTGACATGTGACACTGATCTGATATTTTCTAACTGGCATCAAAAAGCAGCCACAGTCCCTTTTCTCTGTCGATCTGGGCCACATTTTGGAAATCCTCGTGTTGAAGCAAGTGACCCACATGCGACTCGTATTTTTAACACTTGCAATTTGGTGGCGTTGCCATGGCGATAAGCAAACCTTTATTCACCTGAGACAGCTGTCGTAATTTTGGCTCCGTGGAGGACGATGAGGCACATGAATGGGAAGGAAGACAAGCAGAGGTTTGATTGGAATTCAAGGAGACACATCGGCTCAGTTAAACTGGAATGAGATGGAGATGAGAAGGCAGAGCTACAAAAACAGATGTGATGTCTTCTGTTATTGCCACTCGCCTTTGGAACACCACCACCACGCTGAATTGTTACCAGATATGGATTACAACGGGGAATAAGTTATGAATAAGGTGTGAACGTAGCCTTGTTCACACTTATTCTCCTTCCCGTTGCATGTGTTTGTGTCTGACTCTGATTTAAACAAAGGAGACAAAGACCTTCCTATACACACACTCACACACACATACATGCAGGTGACAAGTTCTGCGTGTACATCACGTACCTGAAAATCTCACACAAGCAACACTGTGAAAACCTTCACCGTCTCTTTAATCCCATCTGCCAGCAGCTCTGCACACATTCATTACAGCTGCACGGCGCACTTGATAACTCAACACTGATACACCACGCACTCTATTTATTTGCACTGACAAGATAATATGCAGGCCTATGAAGCATCAGAGTGTCATTCAACATTTAAAAACAACAGTGTGTAAATTGAGATTTCAGGCACTTATGAATCATTGTGCTCCATCACTGACAGGTGCGGTATTTTTATGACCGTCGTTTTCATGTGTATGCAAGCAAAAATGATTATGCATATTACATTTTTGATGGCATTGTGTTAGATGCCTGACTTGAAGTACATATAGTACGGTGGACTTGGAAATATGGATTTTTTTTCCTTCGCCTCTTCTGTAGAATCCTGCCCTGACCTCGTGTCAGAGGATTGTGTGCTCTGGTCAAGTTCAGCAGTGTTCCAAACACTGTTTGAAGATGGATGAAAAAGAAGCAGAAAGAAAGTTGTGGTGCAGATAAAATACAAATAAGAAAACGCACACACCACCTACAACAAAACACCTAAGTAGGCTGCAGCCAAGTGTTCTATAATAATGGATACATTCTATGCAGGTGTTAAGCAGTGTTGTCAAAATACTAACTTACCCGTCAGGATTATTTCACACTTCAAATGAAGACCTTCTTCAGCTTTCATTAAATCACCAGCTGGATGTTGAGCCATCACACTGAATCAAATAAGCGAGAGCAGCCATTACAGACATATTGTGACAACTCGCGTTTTAAATAGCAGAGTCTCCGTCTGTCCAGGCTGAGGTTACAGGCTGTCAGTTTGTCAAGCGAGTGTGTTTTTGTTCGTTTGAAGGTAAGTCAAGCGTTGATTATCCCAATTTTCCTCATTCGCTTAATCGCGCTTTATTTATTTTTCTCTTTGTCAACCTGACATCCAATATTATGTCTAACCTTCACAACTTCATTCCAAAAGTGCACTGCCCCTCACTGGTGGCTATAAGAACTGCTTATGAACAGCAGCATGGGATTCAATCCCTAATTGGATTACACTCCTCTTCCATGTGTGCTCAACATGCACTTTTGTAATTTAAAGTAATGCATTGTATCCACATGTTAAAAGCCAAACTAGTTTGGTCCCTGTTGTGGATCTGACGTGTGCTAAATGTAATGTAATGCACCTGCACTGCAGTTCAGTCTTTCAAACTTTTTCAGAAACCTTTCACTGCCACATGGCACCGCTCCAGACTTTGGATTTGTTGGCTTTTACTTCACTACTGTACAAGGATTCCTTTCTACTCATGCTGGATTAGAGACATCATGCCCCCTATGAATCTTGAGAAAATCTCTAATACTACCCAGGAAACAGAGAGTACAATTTACAGCGTGGCTACATTAGTCTTTCGCTCCTTTCGCTATCCCATTTTTAAATTTCTAGTTTCATTTATTTTGACTTACTTTTTCTGTTACTGTTAAGGTATATTATAGGTATATTATATATTATAGGTGAGTGCTGCAGAAAAATGTTTTCCTCTTGTTTGTTGTTGCATATTAACCAGGCGTCAAGGTCCATGGCTGTGAAGCCAATGTAAAAGTGCCTCAGACTGCAGTTCCTCGAACAACCACTTGAGGCTGGCTGCAGAAGTGAGTCAATCCAAACATGTTTACAGCCTGGTACAAAAAACGTTTTTGTTCTGTTTAGCTAATTTCACCATCCATGACAACTGTACTGAGGATGAATGTTTAGTTTTTGTTAAAGGGGGACAGGTTTTGGATTTGGAAATGTTTGGTCAAGTATGGGCAAAACAGAGGCCTACAGTGCAGCACATCCTTCAGCCTTCATACCTTTTTTTTTTTATCCAGGAAAAATGTAATGGGTTCTGTTTGTATTGTATACTGGTTCACATTACCAAGGCCAATTCAAGGCCACAGAGTCTGATTTGGATTTTCTATTTTAAAGAACACGATCCTGTTTTGATTTGTGCTCCAGCGCTTTCTTGGAGGTGTCAGATAACGGACATCTCTTTTTAGTGACAAGCTCTGCTTGCCCTTACGTTATGATCTTTTCAGACATCCTGAGTGTGAACGAGGAGCTGATGGCGTACAGCAGCAGCAGCAGCAGATGCTCGCTGAATAGAGCTCTGTGATAACTGGAGTCATTTGAAGTTTAACAGAGATGGTGTTGTCACAGTTGACAAGCTCGCTGTTGATCATCCCGGAGACATCAAAAGCACAAATGAACTGTGCTGACAAGCTGCTCGCCGTCTTTCAGACTCTGCTGATGTGGAGGAGAGTGAGGAACATTACAGCTTTGATTTTTATTACCACCACAACCAAACAAAGGTCAGAGGTCAGGGTCAAGGTGACTTTTTTTTGTGTAATCTTCCTAACAGGAATCATCACATAGCTTATGAGCAGCTCTTAACAGTGACAGTAACCCTGTGACAGTACTACAGGCTTCTTGTTGCTAGGAAACATCCAAATAGATTTTTGACCCTGTTCACCACTTTGTTGCTGTGAGCGTTTTAATCTGTATTGTCCAAAATATGTCTGTCTGCTTTTATTAGAAACGTCTCCTAATGCAACAGTGATGAAACTAATGTGCCCACCCTTTTTGCACTCTACTCCAATAACTGCTGAGCATCTTGGTACCTGACAGACTTTTTCAACTTTTCACTTTCTTGTTCTTAGATATGCTGTGCCAGTGAATTATGAAATATGCGTCATTAAAACACCATCGGACCTGAAATGTTCAAAGGCCAGGTCCTGCTTGGGGCCAAAGCGTGTTCCCCAGTGAATTCAAGTCTAATCAATTTACTAAAGAATAATATATGGCAAACATGACACCATTTTTAAGATATCCAGGACAAGAGCGCTGGAGCGCACACAAGTAAAATGTATTCTAATCACTGAAGATTTATCATGTCTTCTATTGTAGAAGACAACACCTGAGATGAATGTGTCATTTTTTTCTGTACACAAGCGAAGACTAACATTTATGTTACAGTTGTCAAATGTGCATTATAAAATTTATTAAGTCTATTGTGTGATCATTGCTGTTACTTTTTTATTCTGCTTTTGGTGTATTCTCGCATTCATCATTTCCCTTCACGCCCGTGTCTGAACCCCAAAGAAATAACTTTACTGTCTCAGATGACTGAGAAAAGAAAAACACTAATTACACACATTAGAGAAAAAAATCATTTTGCATTCATTGCTTTAAAAATGTCTTAATAGTTTTGAAAAGTAAAAAAGTGAATTACTGATGTTACGCACACACAGTTTGATAGTATATGGAAGAATAATGGCTCTGTCAGAGGACCTCCACAATGCTGTTCTGATGTTAAAACTGCAATTATTTCACTTATTTGCTGTTTTTTTCACTCTGTTTTTTTATATATATGTTTAATGAAAACATTGTATGCATGTGTCTGCGTCTTCTAAGACAAACCCACAGAAATATTGAACTACTCTCACTTCCTGGAATCTCATTTCTTGTGTATCTTTATAAAAATCCAGAAACCAAACTGTCCACCTACAAACATCAACACAAGTTAGAACGATGACCTTGCATCCCGTTCCCTCCTCCTCGGTCCTCTCCTGATTGTTTACCTCCTTTCAGCGCCCTGCAAAACAACTCAGTTGTAATCTCAGTTTCCTATTTAGCTTGAAGGCTGCTGTGGCATGACTGATGAACGCCGACTTGGAGTGGTGCTATAAAGACACATGACCCGGCTGCTGTGTAATGCTGTGATGTCTTCACCTCGTGGCATCTTCCATTCAAACCTGTTTTTGTAATTCTGCATGTATTCGTTTACAGCTGCATGTTAATGGCTTTTAACGTAATGGATTGCACTTTCTCACTCTCACCTTCACTGGGCATGATCTCACAGTTGACCTTGTGGATTAGGCGTGTGATGTAGATCCACCTTGGGGCTTTTCATCACAGTCATGTTCATGATTACGGTAAACATCACTCTCAGGGGTAATATCACAACATGACACTGAGCCACAGTGGCAGATGTATTATCTTGGCGTGATGTATGACTTCTCAGCATGCATTCCCAGTCAGTACACATAATGATGCGCTCACTGATGACTTCACCACCGGAGCTGTAAACACCCTCTGTATCAGAGTCCAGCAGGCTGATACTGGACATGTAATCTGGAAATGTAGCAGGACATGGACACTTCATACAGGAAGTGTGATTCTTAAAACTTTTGGGTTGTATCCACATGATTTAAAGTCCATATTGTAAGTTTCTTTGGATAAAAAATGTAATGTAATACAGTTATATCCATATATATTGGACACTGACATAACTTTTGTTATTTTGTCTGATCTAAAACACATTCGAGTTCATATTCAATAATGAATATAGGCTTACAGTACAGTATCAGTTTTATGAACAAGTCAGTAACCAGATCGAGCATGCATTTCAGTTGCTGAAGGCCGATCCACAAACAAACATCAACCTAAGACAGCTGCCATAGAGGCCTGGCAAAGCATCACAAAAGAGGAAACCTAGTATTTGGTGATGTCCTTGAGTTCCAGACTTCAAGCAATAACTGCTTGCAAACATAATGATAATCTGTCCAATCACATTTGCGCCCCTGAAATAAAAATGGTTCCAGTTCCTAAACATTTCATTCAGTTTTTTTTTGTTCAACACCTTAAATTAAAGCTAAAAGTCTGCACTTCAATTGCATCTTGGTTGTTTCATTTCAAATCAATTGTGGTGGCGTATGTGCAATTATAAAAATCGTATCACTGTCCAAATATTTCCGGACTATATTTCTAAAATGATCCATGTAAAAATGATGTGACACATCGCTACCTTTAAATGAAGAAACTATTTACAAAAAAGGCTAAATTAATAAAATGTGTAAAGAATTAAAAATGCAATGTGCATCAGGTCAGCCATATTGAGTTGTCAAAGTTATCATTGTCCAAACTTTCTTCATTTGAGTACTGTAGCCTTGTTTTCTAAGGCCTGTAGGGAGACTTGAAGCTTTGGGAAATGTAGTCGTTGCTCTGTGAATTTTAAAGAAGTTGTTGGGCCTGAGGAAGATGAATCAATCAACATTTGCAAATTGCTTTGATAGAACTCTTTGAAGGCTGTGTTACTTTTTCTTCTTTTTGTCTTGATTGCTATGAGGTTTAAGTCTGGACTGGATTCCACTGAGGCTCAGCTGACCTGACAGATGTTAGTGGTTGTACAGTAAGTGAACTGCAGGGAGATGGAACGAATTGAAAGTGGACGCGCCACCACTCAAGAAGGACCAATGACAGCCCTCATAGATGCCTTCATCCAATGAGGTGTATGTGAGTAAGTGTTAAAGCAGAGGTAGCGTATGCTTTTACAACAACGTGTAAAAATTGTGCTGTACGAACTGTCATCAAGAAGTACTTGATCTGAACTGATCACTTGATGTGTGGCTTGATTTTCAACTGTTTTGTCCAACCTATAGACCAACTCTCCAATATTCAATGTACTGATCCGACTTAAGAGAGAAAAGCATTCAATTCTCAATTTTGAGAAGTTAAATCTGAGTGTTTATGACAGACATATGTATTGATTATCTGCTGATTTGATCATTACAGCTCTAATATTCTAAATGAAGAGCTTATGAGCTATTTTTTTTCTCAATTCTGTCCCCCTTTTTTGTCTCTTGTTTTTTCTAAAATAATTCTTTATTAAAATCATCATTAATTTGGATTTTTTTGGAGGCAATATACATATCTATAAAGACTCTAGATGGAACCTGTGTAAGCATGCTGCTCCCCTCTTATTAAACATGGACTTCACCAGGCTTCACCCACAAAAGAAGCCCCTCATCTTCAACACACACACAAATATCTATATCTATATAAAATAGATCCATTATGTAAGGAATGAGTGACAACATCTACAGGATATCAACCCTGTGGATGCCTTGCTGTGCTCCTAAACATAATGGCTGACCCACGTCACCGCGCTCCAGCTGTAATGTGAGAACAGCAAGTGGAGTAATAGTAGAGGCATCCACTGGAACCGAGCGGCTGCTAAATGTTGTGAAGCGAACTGTTAGGGATAATAATGATCTATCGGGCTCCGCCATCACATGGGAGCTTCAGGTAATGAAGTAGAGAGATTTAAAGAAGACCTTCAGATGACTTCCACAGCAGGAGACGCGCTGTAATGGAGCTAGATTGAGTAATAAAACAAAAGCGTGTGTGGTGCTGGCATTTACAGTGTGTGTGTGTGTCTGTTGATAGCCGCAACATGCAACCCACTATAAAGCAGGTTCGGGGGTTAACATTGTTGTTAAGTGTCTTTAACCATGCACGGGGAACTGCAAGTGTCACTGCATTTATGCATACACAGGCAGTAAAGAACAGCAGTGATGATGAAGACTATCATTAATATGATTGAAAAAGGGGGGGGATCACTATAAAGACGATAAGGGCCACTGGATGTGTGTGTGAGCATCAGAGCTGTTTCATCAAGAAAAGAATGGCTGCTGAGATGGTAGCTTGTTACAGGTAGATTTTATTGCCTCATAACACAAATAGATCTTACATGAGGGACATAAACAAATAATTTTAGATCATCACCATGTTGTAGGCCTGAATGATTTATTATTTTTAAACTGAAATCTTCTCAAACGGAAATTTTTTAAAGATATTTAGAATTCACAAGTTAGGACTATAATTGTGACCTCCATAATTAACTAATAGAGAGGCCATCATTTTACAAATTTCCACAGCTGTTCTTAATTAACGATATTACTATGAGGTGCCAAAGTAACAAATCCGCAGCTCCACATACTGGAGTCTGTAACGATTTCCTCACTGGATTTTGTTACTTTTAGTCAGAGCTCGTCTCTGACTGCATTTCAAAGCACGACCCGGTGACACATCCAGTGACTTTTGCAGCTAAACAGCTCTGGAGAGTGTTACCACGGTTTCAGATAACAGGTGTTTTAAGAGAGGACTGGATCATTCCTATGGAAGCTGCTCAGTGAAAAAACAACAATAGTGTGCGCACAAAAGAGACTTCTGACATGAAGTCATGCTACTGTTCTCGACTTTCTAAATATTACCGCACTAATTGGATCAAATTCGTGGGGATTGTGAGAAAAAAAAAAATCACCATTTTACATCCCCTTCTTTAACCTTCTGGGGCCGATGATCACGCTGGCGTGATCAGATCACGTGGTGTCTTTAAGGCACCGTAACAAAAAAAACTTGTCATGGAGCACTGCTGTCAACTTTACTCGAAAGTGCGGATTTGAAACTCATTCCCAGTTTTTATTTGGCGCTGATAGACCACGGAAAAACGGAGACCTGAACGGCAGATGTTGCATTTCTGTCCATATATTAGATACCAAGCATGGGCATGTTAAACATTTTTTATGTGGTATATAGAGACAAAATCAAAAGTATTAAAAAAAACGGCCAAAATAGGCTCGGGACTTTGAGGGTTAACAATGGAAGCTTCTGGGAAAAAGTTTTTTTCGGGCTAGTGTTATCACATGACCTCGCCATTGCTGTCATTACAAGATCTGGCCACTGTATTAAAGCCTCACACTCTTCTGGCAGTTTTCTTTCAGACAGGTAGTAAAGGTGTAAGACTGGCAGTTGTCCAGTGTAAACCGCTGCTGTAGAAACATGCCGGGTCAACATTCTGTCCGTGTGTGAGACTAACTTTAATGTTAGTTTAGGCAGCTAAAGCGCAGATGGACGAGCATCGCTCAGAACAAAAGTGACGGCTGCACATCAGTGTAGCTGAACAGGATGGAGAGGAGAATTCAGAAATAGCATCACAGGGCAGTTAGAGCCCGGATGGAAGGTAATCAGGTTATATCACACGCACAAGGAGAATTTTTTTTTTGCTCTAATCACAAAGTCACACAACAAGATTGGATCACAGCACGGTTACCTTGCCAGAGGAGGCTATACATTACATATAGCTTTGTCTTTCACACACAGATGGCTCTCTGACCTCTCCGTCCTTATAGAGAGGATGCATTATAATGGGCCTTGTCCTTCCTGGTGACATTTCTCAGCTGCTTACCAAAGTTACCCCTTATTTGTAGTCCCTGTTTTAGAAGCCATCGACTTACTTTGTCTTTGTGTCTTGCCTCACACTCAATAGTGGGTCTTCTCAGAAGGTAGCAAAGCTTAGATTTTGATTCAGCATGATCCAGCAGGTTTAAACATTTTGATGGTAAGTCGCTTATTGATCCTGGACCCTGGATTCTGAGCAAGGAGTTACAGAGATGATGCAGAGTTATGAAATCATGACTAACAGAGTTTGGCTGGTCATGTCAGGTAGGAATCTTTGGTGCTTCTTCTTTTACAGAATCTTTTAGATCGGATAATTTGGTAAAAAGTAAAAACTTGCATTTCTACTAGTTCTCAGGGCAAAGCACGATTATATTGTATACCTGTGTGTACTTACTCTTTTCTTAAATATCTAGCTTTTCTAGTGCGAGGTAAAGAGTGGATCAGTCATCTCAGGCTCAGTTAAATTCTTTACTAGTGACATCGAAACATTTGGACAGAAGTCAGCACAGAGTGTCTGAATGTCAAACAGAAAACTGAAAATAGATTCATTTCAAAGCAAAGGACTGTGTGTCTCTTCAGTTCCTGGGACTGGGAGATTTCTCACATGGTTATTGCTTTACCACTCCGCTCAGTCACGAGTGACCCCTGCGATTCTGATCTGTTTCCACTGGTCGCTGATGGAGGTCAGCAGAAGCCAGACAGATAAGGCAGCTGAATAAATTTGTCACGAATCTGAATTTTAATCCTGAGAAAGTATCTGCTGTTCTGATGAGGGCAGGACTGGCATTGTGAAGGAAGGGGGCAGGGGGGTATACAAAAAGCCTCTGGCCTTGCGGAAGAGTACTCAACTTTACTATGAGTAAAACTGGTGTTAAAAATACAGATGAATTATAAAGGTTTATATGGATCCAAAAATGTTTTTGAACCTGTGTAGAACAGATGTAAATTCATGCTGTTGCTACACCAAAGTGGCTAGTTTGGAAAATAAATAAATGCAATGAAAATTCAGGCTTTGGGTTTAGGCTCATTAAATGTTGTTGTAGATTGGGTTTGGATTTCTTTTGGTCATATCAAGCCTCTAAGACACAGATGGCTGAAATAAGCTGGCGGAAAAGGTCACCGTCGTTTGGAGTAACATTGAGGTGTGTTATTATTTCAGCATGGAGGGGAGAAATGAAAAAAAACCCCAGCACTGATGACAGGATCACGCACAGAACCAGCCATTATCTCCATTAGAACCACCCAGCTGTGTGTGCTGGTGGTGGTATCCATGTCAGCCACAGCCAGGAGAAGAAATTACTGACATCATCAGGCAAGTCGACCATTCGCCTTCTGGGAAACCCCCTGCAGCCCTCTTAACCGATTGATTCGGTTGGCCCCTGGAGGCACGGCTCATTGGGCGAACGATGGGCCCACTCCCACGTCCCTGCCTCTACCTGTCATCATTTACATTTTGATAGGTCTCTGCATGTGATGACTACTGATTTCCATCAAGGTCAAAGCTGCAGCACCTGAAGGAAGACAAGGAGCAGAGGGGAGGAAGAATCGGGGGAGGAATCGGCACTGATGGTGATGGAGGAGGATGGGAGGGGACACAGATAGAGACGCTGGGTGAATGACTGAAAGGACCGTGACGAGTCCAATCGGTCGGGCGAAATCGAGAATGAGCAGAGACGGGGAGATGAAACAGACGGGTAAACGAGTGGGAGGGAGCGCAGCCACTGAACAATGGGTCCACGCCGTGTGCTGTATTGCACCAAATAATGGCATGTGATTGAGCCAGAGAAAGATACACAGTATAATTGCTGTTTTTGATGACTCAGACGACGGAGACACTGGTGCTATGTGTGAGGTGTGTGGGTCGTGATCGGGGATGATGCTTTCCACTTTGCTCCAGTTAGTGAGACGAGTTCTCCACAAGAGAAATATAGCAATTTGAAAAGCAACACCTACTGACAACAAAAAATGAATTTCTCATGATTCGGCGCCATTTTAAGGAGAGGATGATAAGATATTAACACTCTGGATCATGTCACCAACATTGAATAAGGATCTTAGTCATTTTATTTTATTTGTAAGGGATCGTATTAAAGACTGGTCTGAAAAATGAATGAGATCCAGGATTGTTTGAGCTTACGTATAACTATAATGGAAAAGTCTCTGATCCTCTGAAGAAGAATCTTCTTTGGACTGTTTTAAACAAAGCAAACAATCTGAAGACATTACTTTCAGTTCTGGGTAGTTGTGATGTGTGTTTTTATTATTTTATGTCATTTTATGAAGTGAAATATAATTCAACACATTAAGCAATAAATTTGATGAAAATCATTATTTGCTTATTATTACCTTAGAAGCTACGGTGACATTTTTTAATATATGCTGTCATGGACCAATCATCTTTTTTTTTATTACCTCTGACTCGAATGATTACTATGTAATGTGGCAGGGAATTAGCACATACAGTAAGAAATACAAATATTTGTTTAGTTCTGTTCCACTGTACCCAAATTATATGTAAATTATGTTTTCCACAAGAGTTGATGGAGGCTGGACCAGAGCTAATGATGTAGTTACATTTGATACTGTTGCTTTGCGTCTGCTGTGTATGTAAATAGGTGACTGTTTGCAACCGATATGTCAGGTCGGGTCTGTCAACTTCTTTTGTGCGTTCTTCTGCTTGCTAGTAGCCATCTAGCAAGCAGAAGTATGCTTTTAGTGCTCTCTTTAGTTCTACATCTGTAGGACTAAAGCACACTCAATTAAACATGCCATTTTATAACACAGGGGAAAACAAATTGTGCGAAATGAGAGAGATAGAACCACTGGTGTTACTGCATGACCTTGATATAGTGGGACAGTCAAGGAGGACCTGCCAACAGGTGCTGGGTGTGAAGTATGGTCCTATTCACCTCACCCACACACCCACACTTATCACACTACTATCTGACATTCAACCCTCCAGCATGTATGTTGTACTGTGGTGCACTGATGTAGTTATGTACAGAAAACACAAACAGTGTTAGTGTTAGTGTGTGTCCTCTCGAGGATAACACAAACACACACACACCGCTGTGATCAGCACCAAAGCATCTGATATTCATATGCAATAACACAATGTGCTGGCCTGACACGGGACTGCCGTCTACTATCCGTTCTTTGTCTTCTAAAATTGCAGTAATCATCCCATAAGCACAGTGTAAATAAACAGTGTGTCATCCGTATGGATGATCGCTTTCATCTGTCATTATTGATCTGGTGTGTTTGCTCCATACAGACAAAAAGACTTAGTCTCTGAAGTCTGTTGCTCTACTAAAACTTCATTACATTTTAAAGAAGTGAAAGCTTTATACCCCATTAATTTATTCTTCAGGGATGGAAAGAGAGGCCTGTTTTGAAGAGTAAGCCATCAAAACTACACTCGTAACTGTCATATATTTCAAATATTTCCCTATAGAACCAGATTTATTTTTTAATGTTCAACACAAAAACACTGTTCTTTGAAAAACAGCCAGTAAATTGTAGACAAGTCCAGACAAAAAAAAAAACAAAACAAAAAACTACTGTAGACAAGTCACTGTGCATAAGTGATGGTGATGTGTGTTGTCATCCTCTGCCCTGCTTCATCTCAGACAGATGTCAGAGTAAAAGCAGGAAACCCTGAGCAGATGTCCATTAGTTTGTTATTTGATTGTCTGTATGTGTCACAGGACTGGCTGGAGGCAGGATGTAAAATACCCCAACACTGACATGATAATACTCAAAGTAATGCAAAATTTCAGAATAAAGGAAAGTGGAGTGAGCAGCTCTTGTCAACACTGACAGGTTAGTAGTAAGTATATGGAACTTTAAAAAAATACTGTAAGTCAGAATCTCAAAATAATAACTTAATATCTCCAAATGAGGTAGTTTCTCATTATTTGGAGAAAAGTTTCTCTTTATTTTGAGCTGTCAGAGGTCAGAGGTTCATGGCTCATGTGTCAGCTGTGACTTTGATAACAGACTGCAATGGCGATTCAGAGAAAGACACCAAAAGTAGAATGCTTGACAGGTCAGTGCTCCAACCAGTCACTGTTGGAAAACATTTGCATCTGAAAATAGTCTTAAATATCCACACTGCTCCAAGAACAAGATTTAAATCTTTCAGAAGCTCGAAATTAAACTAAATGTTTTGAAAAGACTCAACTGGGCTGGAAGTCTTCAGTCTGTTAATTAGAAACCAGGTTCTTGCATTCAGTTGTGATCCTATAATAAAGAAATAAATGGGCCGTTTCGCCAAAAGTCTGCCAGAAACGTCCTCCATGCAAACATCATGGTGCAGTCTTGGTTAATCTACAGAAGAAACATCTTAAGTCCTAGCAACTAACTGAGAAAATCCCTCCTGCTCTGTCAACCATCTTGATTGTGTTGGTGGACCATCTCCGGGACGGAACTGCAGCGTTGCAATTGGATGGTCTTTGGCAAGTTGTTTTCATTTCATTTTGTTTTACTTAAGGTCAGGTGGCATTTTTGTTAGTGAGTTTTACTCCCAAATTATTTTATGATTGATATTGACACAAATCTGATTTCATATAAAAGTCCTCTTGTATTGTTAGTAACAGAGAGCTCAATAACTGAATGCTCAGCTGTTTGAAAAATGGACACCTACATCACATAACAATCCACCTATATCATTTGTAGAAACATGATTAGCATCAAGAGGAACATTCAGTGCTTACGCATTTCAACTTAAACCACCAGGAGGTTTACCATCTGCTGAGGTGCACGATCCGTTAAAGTCTTAGTTTTGTCATTCGTGCAAGATTTATCCTGCCCACATTTATCATCTAAAAGATAAAGAATCAGATAGTCATCATGTTGGCCTTTGCTGCAACAATACCAGCTCACTGCTGCGTCTGATGAATCACACAGCACAGAGGATGAATTGTCTGACACCTGCGACTCAGACGGCACAAAGGATGAGATATCTGACTCTGTACATGACAGATTGTGACAAATAAAACAAACAGTCACTCGCAATGACAACGGCACGGCAATATTTCATGTAAAGGTTTAATGGAAAGTTGTGAGATTTGATGTTAAGGACGGATGAATGAAAAGAATGTGAAATTGCAGTGTGACGTGTCAGGCTGGTCTGGTAGAGGGTAAGGATGGGGAGGGAAAGTGAATGGATGGAGCGAAGGGAGAGTGGGTTGAGAAAACCAACAAATTCAATTCAATTTTATTCATATAGCAGCAAATCATAAATACAGTTATCTCATGGAACTTTCCATATAGAGCTGGTCTAGACCGTACTCTATAATAATATGTACAGAGACCCCAACAATTCCACCAGGGGCCAGCACTCAAATGGGGCCTGAGGAATAGACCACGTATAAGAAGCTAGCAGGTGATCAGCCCTGGCTTGACATCCAAATGTCTATTACACAAAGGGGCAGCACCCGTTATATACACAGGGGGGTTATTCTGAATAATGTTTCTAGCATACATTTTATCTATCAATAGCACATTTTGACTTGCTATTATGAACCTAATTGACATTATAGCAACTGATCCGATTACTCATAAAATCAGGGCTGTGTAAAAAGTCTGAAGAATGTTTTGTAGCCTTCTTCAGTCTCTGCCACTTCAACATACTTGTGAGTTTCCTCAAATCTCACCTTGACCAACATAATGTACTATAAAGAAAACAAAGTACCTTCATGAACTGTCTACAACGTATAATTTATGGTGAGGCCTGGTACAGCAGAAAACTTTTAACGACAGCTAAAGACACTTTCAAAAGTAGAGTTGCAAACACTGACAAGGAAGTGCTTTGAAGCAAGTTCAGCTAAATTCACTCACTAGATTACTATATGAACATAAACGTCCAAATTAGAAAATGCATGTTCACATGAGCAGTGCACAGTATTGCCTATACTAACTCACAGAAACACACAGAAAACAGGCTTGTTAGAAATGACGAACGTGCATACACGATGCGTAATAATGCACATGTGCGACTGTGTTGCCTCGATGTAGACATTAGTCATAAACCCTCAAGGAAAAGTGCTTGATCTGTTACAACTCAATTCCAACTTCATTGTCAGATTTAATCATATGTAAACTAAAAATACAATTCATCTGACATTCGAAAATACAAATGAGAGACATCTCTGCAACACAGCCATAAATTTGACATTACCCACCTAAATACAGAATAAAGCTATGAACATGTGTGTCTTCTCTCTGAAAAGAAAGCTATTTTAATTACTAAAAATCATTGACTTACACATGAATGTTCGTACTGCCATTTTGACCAAGCGGCAACCTCCGCGTCTGGGAAGTGAAGTGAAGCCAATGCCCCAAAGTACCAAAAGCTCCTGTTCCTTGAACGTCCACTTGAGGCTGGCTAAAATGTCCAACTTCACGGCATAAATAAACATGTTTACAGGTTCATCTACCCGTTCAACTGTGCTGAGTCTGATATTTTATATAACTCACCCATTTAAATGAACTTAAGGCTTAAAGTTGTGTTAGCCAAGAGGGGGAAGAAGCTGCGTGAACAGTTTAAGTTGTGTCAGACATGGGGGTTCATATTGTGTTCAGACAACTTGAAGTGAGTTGAATGTGGGAAAGTTTGAAAAAATATGTAAAATGCTTCATAGTTTAATGAATTGAATGAAATGAGTACAATTAACTTTACCTGACTCACCCTGATCCTTGAGTGTACTTTGAATGAGATTGTTTTTCATGCTTAAATTGTGCGTTGATTAGGTTAAATGGTTCAAGGCAATTCATTTCCTCAAACACACTGAGTTGAACTAACTCGAGAGGTTTTATTTTCATCAGTGCACACAAACACACACGCACATTGAGAGAACATGCTACACATACACTCAGGTTTTCCTTGTGTGTGTGTGTGTGTTTTATTCTGCTGCAGCATCTCCGGCGCTGCTGTTTAATCATTTACCAGTCCCTGTTGTACTTGATCGGAGACCCGCAATTATGTTTGTCAGTAGTGAATTTTAATACCAAACCCACTTCATCTAAATTTCTCTTACATAATCCTTTTCATATCCTCTGCCGCTTTGTCCTGAGTGTGCCCTGTTGCCATGGCGATCTATGAGGGGATGGATGCTGTTTGAAGGGCAAATGGAGGGCAAAGGCCCAGCAAACAGCCTGAATTAAGAACACAGCTGACTGTGTCCCTGTGGAGATCGACCCCGCCGCTCTCCTTCTGTCCTCCCTTTCCCCTCTCTCTCTCTCTCTCTCTCTCTCTTCCACACATACACACACAGTCATCCAAAACTACACCTTCGCCGTCCTAAAATAGAAACACCTACTTGGGTGATGGAGAAACAAAAAGAGGCATCTGAGAGCAGGTTTTCACCAAAGACGAATTGCCTTCCTCTTTGGAGAAAAAGGAGGCCAGGCAAGATAAGGACGAGATAAGCCCGGTCATCCCTAACCTTCTTTTTCTCCCAGTTCGACTGAGTCTGAAGCTTCTCAATGGAACAAACTTCTCAAGTATGGAAAAACACAGTGTGCTAAGTTTGTTCCACAAAAAAAAACATTTGTACGTTTTAATTTAAGGTTGTAGGACAAGGAGAGATCAATCTGTATGCAAGGCACGTTAAGCTTAAAGCCAGGGTTTAGTAGAAAATGGAGAGTTAAACTTGTCACATTCATGTTTGTTTAACAAAATAACATCTGGAAAGAGATTTTTGATGGCGGTACATGGACTGTGATATATTTTGAATGTCATTGCACTACAGGAGGGATTTCATTCCCATGTTTGCCAGCTATGTTGACACACTTCAGCCATCCATGACATTAAATTACAGACATCAGAGCCTACAAAATGTTGTTTATGTCCTAGTTGTAATTACGTATAGGCTCTGTTTTTCCCCAGTGGGCAGTTTGTATTAACGTTAAATCTGCCATGACTGGCATGCAGCATTAGTGCAGAGTAACCTCAACTGTAGATCCCGATTAGCTGACAGCAACAGGCAATCAGGATCAATTTAAAGGGCAGTAAAGTACACAACTGTGCACAGTGTCGCTTTTAACATCAGAACATTGGTTATTACTGCTTCAGAACATGGCAGGACTAAGCTGCTTAGGGACCTCATGGCTGTTCTGGACTATGGGCCCCTATGGACACCCACACTCTCTGTGCATTGTGTACGCTGTGTGTATTGTATGCTCTGACAATTTAAACCTGCAATAACTGACTTTTGGTGGAAGTGGAATAAGGCTGTCAACACAACGCTGACAGATGTATCATCGTCTTTCCAGTTGACGTGTTAGCAAACAGCTACCTGATACACATCCAGTCGAGCTACAGTACGTTAGCATTAATCTCTACCAATCCTTGAGAATAAATATCGGGCTCTCTAGCTGCTAAACACTCCACTATGTTCAAAAGCCAGTCAATAACGTTGTATATCTATCTATCTATATATATTGAGGCTTTTCAGTAAAAACAGTTGTCTCCAGAGAGCAGTGAGAGTGGGCGAGTAAGACTGTGTGCCGTAAAACCAAAACAATGAGCTGAAAGATGCTAAAAATCTTTTAGCTTGTATGAATGAAAAGATTTGTATGAATGTTATATAGTATATATGTAGTAAAAGTTCATTAGCAGCTAACTACTAACTGAAATATGTGCATACAGCAGATAAGAAACCAAACAGTGCTTAATGTTGGAATCCTACTTGGCCAGATGTTTGTGGTGTTAGCTTGTGGCATTAAACATAAACTAATTTAAGTTTTTTAAATTAGATTTTGACAAAGTCATAATCTCTGCAAGTCAAGAGATCCAAATCAGGTAATAATGTAGGACCTACTGACATTTCAGTTGGTATTGTGCATCAGCGGTGCATATTCCCAAACAAATGTGCATTTAAATTCAATTTATACAAGCAAACTGACACACAGTTAACACCATGGGCTAAAATGTTGCCAGGTTACACTGCAAGGACACTGAACGGTTCAGCTTTTCAGGCTCAGTCAAGTGTTGCAGTCAACCGAGTTGAACTGAAAGAACACAACGAGCTGCGCCGATGAAAAACCATTCTTTGAAATATGAACTGAATATTGAGGGAATGTACTTTTGCGAAGTTACTTGACATTTACTCTCACACACAATCAAGCTTCAACAATGTCCTCACTGTACATGTGTCATCCTAAATATGTTATAACACACCTTGAATTCTTTAAGCAGAAGTATGGCTCAGCTGTGTTGCGGAGACCAGACAAAACCAGCCATCAAAAACCATCTGTCAGGTTTTATTTTTCTCATGCTGACCAGGTGTGTGGGCTCTACTCAATAAGCACAGTGTTTACTCAGCAGTCATAAACACCAACTGCTAAGCTGGCACACATCTTGATCCTCCCCCGGATCAGAGAGTGTTTCCATCAATTGACAAAAACTAAACTTTGTTCAGTTCATTTACAAAGTGACTTACTACACTCTGCTAATTTATGCCAACATATTTGTGCAAATAACTTGAACCAGACGGAGAGGACGAAGGTTTTTTTCTACCTTCACGGATAAATAAACCTCACCTTGAGACCTTCTTTCTGTGTTTACTTCACGTTTTATTTGCGCACGATCTACACTTAGAAATATACGTCAGGCATGGCCGATCATGTATGTAATAGAAAGGCTTTGAAGAATTGGATCCAGCCGAATCGAAAGAGTGCAGCATGAAGGACGGCCTAACCTCTGCTCACCATTCTTCAAACAAAGAAATGCATTTTTGCATGCTGACAGTGTGTGTGTGTGTGTGTGTGTGTGTGTGTGTGTGTTTGAGTTTGAGGTAAAAGCAGGGCACTCTTCTGTGTATGGTATGAAGAGTTGTTTTGTGATACTGGATGAGATCATCAGCTCACACTGAGGCGTTCTGCCAAAACATGGCCAGGAACCCAGAGTTGAGATTAAGATGTTTTCTGGAGTGAAAGCAGACCCCGAGGTAACGTGCAGATGGTAAAGAGAGTGTGTGTCTGTGTGTACTCGGGGAATGGACAGCCTCCTCTGTCTCTGCTGTTTCTTTCTTCCTCATGCTCCATAATGTATTTTGGAAAGAAATGATGCTATTCATGTTTTAATATATTTTTAATAATGACATGTATTGTTTAAAAGGAAGAGAATCATCATTTGAGCTGCACTGTTGCTCAAAATTCTGACTTAGAATGGACCAAACCTGGACTTCTGAACAACGCCTACTTCTGAATGAAGGAAGTTGTGCAGGCTGTCAGTGACATTAAATATTAGTTGTATATAGACATATTTTATATTATCAAAAATAATTTGATGTCAGCTTTCTCACAGCAGTGTTAGCAGAGGTTCTTCACGTTTAAATGCATTAAAATATAAAAATAAACACTGAAAACTAGCAGAGAGGCATAACGTTCACTTATTCAGATGCTGTGCAAGAAAAGAAAGAAGCACATTAACAGACGGTACACAAGTTCACTGGCTTATGTTAATGTCTGTCTTCTAAAGTTGCTCCACTTAACAAATACATGTATTCTCTGTTATATTTATACATGCATGTATAACTACAAATCAGACTCAAAACATGCATTTAGTTTCTTATGGAAACTTCAGGGCAACATGAATCAAATCTGTCATGACTGGCGATAGGGAATAGCTATAGTGGACAGAGAACACCTGATAGGTCTTTTTTTTGCGGATGACAAGATGATATACCTCACAGATGCTCCATTGCAAAGATGATGGGAGATTATACAAACATTTTATGATTTTGCAGGGTATAAATTAAACATTTCAAAATCTCAGATCTCAGAAAATGTTAAGATGGATAGCTTTGGATAAAGAATTTAAACCAGGGATGTATGATTCAACATTTAAAGAATGGATGAAAAAAGGAATGACTGCGTTTTGAATCGTGACTGAAAATGAAAAATTCAGAAGTTTTCAAGATCTGAAGGATACTTTGCTCTCACTGGAAAAACCTTTTTCATTTCTTTATCACGCCAAACATAAAAGGTAAACAACTCTTAAGACAGCAAACATGCTGGAGGAAATGTGGGCATACAGATGCAAATCATTCATTGGAGTTGCCCAAACATAGAGCCATTCTGGGGAAGAGTGAATGCAGTATTGAATGAGATATGTAGTCCACAAGAAATGTTTAGTTTTATGTCTAGGTAATATAACTGATTTGGTGCTAAAGGAAGATAATTACGTAGCCAAAGCGCTGCTCGCAGCTAGTAGAAAGGCTATCACAAGAAAATGGCTTGATGTGGACCCACCCAGACACAGTCAGTGGTTAGATATAGTACAGGAAATATGACCTTTTCTCTAAGATTGAAGCAAGATGTGTGTAACAGAAGATGGGAAAAATGGATTAGGTTTCAACATGAAGACATCAGCGATGTATAATGTATAACTTCATTGATGATAATGTAAAATGATGAATTGAAGATTAATGGCGATTATTGTCTCACTTTCATCATCCATTATGTGACATCACGCTGCTCAACAGCAATAGGTTCAAGAGCAAAGACAATAAATCCCTCTAGATCTTTAAATCTTACACATTCATCATTAAAAGTAACTAATATTTTTAAAATATTACAGTTTTGTGATGAAAATCTAAATATTCTTTGGAAAATAACATACAACGTACATTATATGTATCACATGTACATGCAGGTACAGGTGGAGGGAAGTGAAGCGACCTCAGTAAAAAAATGTTTCCCCCGCTATAAAAAGACCGATCTTGTGTACTGTAAATGTGAAGGCTTGCCAGCAAACATTATGCCAGATGGCTTCCTCCTGAAGCATAGCTTACCCATATGTCAATCCACAATAATGACTCCCATCAGGTTAGCAGAAGGGAGAAAGGTTACGCGCTCAGCCATAGGTTTAAACCGCTACAAATCTCCCTGCAGAAGAATTCAGATCTCAGAGACACTGCTGAGACTGATATGAAACATACGGATGATTACGAGACAACATTTCAAGGAAGCAAGACACCAAATACATAGAAATAGGTGATATTAACCCGCAGGTTGTCAGAGGAGGTGATGGATGAGATTTCTTCCTTTTGAATGACAAATTATGAGGAATGACACTGTCCTTTGATCTGATTGATCAGCTCAGGTCAAATGTTTGATTGTCTCATTCGTCATTTTTTCGTGACAGACAAGGACGGTCATTTGTCCTGTCCTCCATCTCCACGGTCCTCTACCAAATCTGCCAGCAGTGGTTTGGCTTCAGAATGTCAGATTTTCAGACTTTCACCGTGAGCGTGTGTTTGCATGGGAGGATGACTGGAAGGACTTTCATTGCCAGGTGAAAAGACAAGATTTTCTATGGCTGAAGTTCTGCTGAATGCTCCAAGGATGAACCTTTGTGCTAACAGCACAAATTCAATATGTCACAGTCTCCATGGATGCAAGATAAAGACTTTTTCTTTTTCTTCATTAGCTGTAGCCTCTCCTTGACTACAGCATATTTTTCAAACAGCTTTTCATCCTGGTAGGTTGTCGGTTTAAATAGAAAGAACTGAGAAACCTTGAATTTATTTATTTATTTTTTGGTGAAACATTTTAATTTTGTTCGAGAGGGGAATGAAAAAGAAAAAAAAAGATTTCCGATTTCTAAAAGTCAAAGTAACTGGCTGTGCTAAAGATGTTTCACCACTTCAGGTTTTACCCATTTTTAGTTGGATCAGACTAAATACTGAGGCTATAACTTGTGCACAGGCAAAATAATTTTAAATGAATAAAATATATAATATACAGTAAGAAAAGATGCTAGTTAGGGATCATTAAACTGAACATACCAGCAAAGCAATCGCAGTGCTGTACACAATCATCATGCAGATGTCTGAACTGGAATCACACGATCACTCTGATGACTTCTGACCAGAGCTGAAAAACAAAAACACAGAATGGCTGATAAATACTTTGTTGATCAGGAGGGAAATTCGAGACCTCACCACTACCTCACAAAGAAGACAAAGTGGGTGACAGCTCCAAAAAAACTGCGCACACTAGAGGTAGAGAAAGTTTTTTTTGACAGCCTCATCGATTTTTTAATTTTTTTATTTTAGGAGGCCATGAAAGTATTTGAATTAATTTCAGTTTCAATATTGAGGTCATGTTTTTGTGCCATTTCTTTCAAGAGCTAACATAGAAGTGCCAAAAACTGCAGTTTCATGAACAGCCACTGGTTGCAAAAGCATGTCAGTCTCCATAAGCCCCCATGTTAAAATGTCCAGCTTCACAGCAGAAATAAACATATTTACAGTCTGGTACAAAAAGCAGTTTTGGTCTCTGAAACTTTGTGAGAGTGAATTTGGTCAACTTGGGACATCAACACTTTTCTTTGTGACTTACAAAGTATGGCTTCACTCCAGTGCTGGTGTGGTTATGATATTCAAAATTTCAAAGGATATTCTCATAAATTCATGCGGGGCATGAATTTATCTGAAACAGCCTCTACCAACCAAACTGCATGTTTTCCAGAGTCTGATTTAAAACCCAAAATGAAATCTCCTTCATCCATTTTTCATTTGTTCTCCAAAGCTGGAGCAATCTGTGCAGCATTTAGACTCAAACTGCCTCGGCAGTCGGCAGCTTCTTTGTGCTTTCTGTTTGGTTGGTTTTTTCAAAAACTTCAGAGCAGAGTCATCACTGCGCACAGAGAGGTTGGTTTCTCTTCTTTTCAGATGCCACCATTTTAGCACTGCACTTCACCTCTGTGCCTGTTGCCAAGCAACTCCTGACACTTTGGGGATGCGGAGTGAATGCAGGAGCTGCCGCGGTGTGGTATTTCCACGCTGTTTTGCACCGTCGGTTTTAATGTCGTTCACGCACACACACAAACACTAAGATATGAACCAGCAAACAGATGGGAGAAACTAAAAAGTAGAGCTGCTTGAATATGAACTGTAGAGATGACGCAGCACATAAACAGACTTTTAGTTCAATATCGGGGGCAATGTCAGTGATGGCAGGACTCGTATTCAAATCTTCTTGTGTAGGCTAAAAGTTGAAACTAATCTTCTTGGCACAGTTTGAATCCACATCTGACTCAAACTTCACATGCCACTATTTAACAGCCATTTTCTGTTCTTTGCGGTTGTGTGTGTATGTGTGTGTGTCTCTCTCTACCTGCGAGTGTTTCCTCACTCAGTCACTTGTTAGCCTCACTCTGTAAAACACTGTGTGTGTAGCGGCTGTATTTACCCTCTCTGGCAGCTTGATGGATGTAGCGCAGGCCTGCTGCCGCTTTAAATACTTCAAACTACGTCTGCTTGAGTATTCTGCCGGAAAGGATGGACATGCTCCCCCGTGCAGTATGCCTGAGGAGGTGGAGGGGGGATTGGTGTGTATACTACATTTAGGTTAGCTATAGACACACTTCCCTTACTGTCTTTTTCTTGATTTCCTTGACACATTCTCCAGTCTGTCTATGCAAGACTTTATTCAGCCTCAATCAAACACTAGGTCTAAAATAGAAAACCGATGATCAGTCTACCACCATCTCCAAGGATGAGCTTCAACCAGTACGATCAACAAACCATATCATGTAGTCAAACTCTTACAGAAGCCAGTGGGAGAGTTAAAACATCTTTTCCACTGAGTAAAGCCTTCAGTGCCACTCTTTGCTCTTCTCTCAATGAAGAGCTACTCTCCAGTGGGGATACAAAAGATGCTAGCAGCATATATGCTAACCTCTTTAGCAGCCCCACCAGTTTTCAAGCAAGTAAGTCATCTCACACACACGATCACGCATCCCTCTTGTTAAAACACACCCGTAGCTCATGTCCTAATTGCCACTAGTTCCTCATAGGATGCTGATCTGAACCACTGTGGTTCCAACACCAGTGCTTAGCTTGAGGCCTGGACCCTAGGCTCTCCTTACCAGCCTGGCGAGATAGATTCTGTAACATGTTATATTTCATTTGTTAAAAATGGCTTCGTTAAAAGAGTGAAAAGACCTCCCCGACAAAGTGTCAGCTCCTCATCTTTCAATGCCTTTTAGGTTAATTAGTTTAAGGAGGATTTTCAGCGCACAGAGGAGCGTTAAATCCTGCAGTTTTTTGGAAGCTTAACTGCTAATTGACTTTCTGATTAACTTTTCAGGTAGGTCAGAGGTCAAATGTGCCACTAGCACTTTGTCAAATAATGGATTCGCATGACACAGTGCCAAAATGGCAAACTTATCAGACTGAATTCATTTATATTTAATAATGCACAAAGTCACTTGACTTTAGTATCAATCAGACAGAAATACATGTGAAAAGGTCTTCCCCTCAGGAGCATCTTTGTGCAGGAGGTGAAGGCAAAGCTGACAGGTTGAATTTAGGACTAGTTTGTATAAACGAGGCCTGTTTGACCCCGACCGTAACAAGAAAACTGTCAGATCAGATCTCGTACTAAATATTGTGTTGAGAACCTTCTTGCGACTCTCGCACTTTTGATAAAGAAGAAAGCAGGGTCAGCTGAGGCTTACCGAAACTGTTCAGTTGTTTTACGTGCCATTTGCTTTATCCTTCTCTTTCACACGGTCTCATCAGGGAAGAAGAAATATTTACACAGAATATTTAAATCAGAAATCTCCTAGCAACTACATCTGGTATTAGGAAGGTCTAGCAGACAGCTGACTGTGAAAGATAAGGATGCTGTTTCTCACTTCTGACTTGGTTATGATTAGGATGTGCATTCGGGATTAAGATTATCTTTAGGTTCGGGTTTACTTGAGATGTGTTCATCTCTTCCAGAAATCATCCATCCTTCCATTTCTTCCTTTGGTTTGTCTGTATCCCACTGAGGCTAACCGGGCGTTGAGACCAAGAGCAGCTCGCTCTTATGAAAAGCAAGGGGCTGGTGTGGGCATGCTGCAGCAGGTACCTGCAACAAGACGAAATGTGATCCAACAAATCCAGTATTAGGTCACAGCCACCGATCCACTGGGTGACTGACTGTTCTGACAGCGAGGTTGGCGAAATGCACAACATTCAGTTAGCAGCTTGTGTTTGTCCTGATGCTAACCATCGTTTCCACCACTTAAAATCACATTTTAGCTGCCTGTGTGCTGCCAGTTCGTCTTTGCGCTTGCTATCACACCTGTAATCAAGACCTCAGGACACACAAACTCCCTCATCGGTGACAGCTACTCACACACTCGACCTACATGGAGTAATCAAATGTTTTAGCATCATTCTCCAAGGTGCTCATTTCATGAGATTAGCAACTATAAAATGAGTGTGTGTTTATGTGGCGGGAGCACATTCATGCAGGCTTGAATTTACTACTATTGAATGATGCCACTGATGAGTCACATCCCTCTAACTCATTTTGGTTGATTGCCATGCTTTCGTTTCAACTCAGCTCATACTTTCGCCTTCGTTGATGACCTCCACACTGAAACAGCCCTCTCTGGATGAACTGAAAACACAACTGTGTGTTTCCCTTTGCGCCCCCAAAGCTGACGAATCGGAGACACGTGCTTTCACTCCCAGCAGCGTCAGAATGCGATGCGAGATATTTTTGAGCTGCGTTCCTACCGCTATCATCCCACTCACACTCAGACGGACGCTTTCAACTGTGAGGGTGATGCCAGAGATATTCAGCACTCAGACGCTGGTAATCAAATGATGCTAATGAAACAAAGAAGCCTGGAGCGCCTCAGGCCCAGAACCGGCCCGCCTTAGCTGATAACACAGTCGATCACTTCATGCCACTTTGAGCAGGCAGAGGCCCGGCAGCCATGAGGAGGACAAGATATTGGGACCTGTAGCCTTGGCAAAGACTTTGGATCTAGTTATCGGATATTCATTTGTTTTTCACCAGATTTTTAAATTATAAGTTAAGACTTACTTTTTTTTATCATGTTGCTGGACATTTGTATGCGAGTTAACTAAATCTAAAAACTCATGTTAGACAAAATGAAGCCATGAATCATCTGTTTGAGCGATCTCATTACACTGGCTGCCACTGCGGTTCAGCTGATTATCATCCAGAAAGGACAAATGCTCTGACAGCTGTACTAAGAAAGAACAGAGTGGACAGGAATACACTGTGCTCTGTGTGTCCAATTTACCCCTAAGAGCACTGTGTATCTACATTGTTATCGGACACATTTGCTTGGTATTCCTCTAATGGAACCTACATTGTTTTTGCTGCTGTGGTAGACACTTTTATACCCCCCCCAAAAAAAGACTAAATTGTGCTAAAGTAAGCCATGTCAGAGTCTTAAATCTATAGGGAGCTTCTATTTTCAACAAGAAGTGACTGAATGTCTACCACTCCACTCTTAAAGCTAGGCTGGTTGTTTCTACCTGTTTTTTAGTTTTTAATGCTAAGCTAAGCTAACTAGCTGCCAGAGCTGAACATCTACAGACTGGTTCCACAGAGGACATTTCATGCGTCTAGGAATCACTCACCTAAAAATGGAAATGAAAATGGACACGCTTTGCATTGCAAACAGATTCAAATCCCATTAAAATAAAAGGAAAATAAAGATTTGATTTATAGTATGCACTTAGTTTTAGCGGAGTCACGTAATCTACACACTTGATCACCAAAGCAAGTGTGACTTCAAGTTTCTAACGCTGGTGGGGATTGTGAAAAGTGAATACAATGTTAAAGAAAGACTCCAGAGTAAATGAATGAAGAAACACATAGAAATGCATGGCAGTCATAGCCCAACCAACTCCTTAAGACTTGAGACTGATTTTAGAGAGGAAAAGATTCACTGGAATACAAACTTTTTAAAGATTATTTAAGCTAAATATTGTCAAGCATGTTAAGTAATTCAACCTATTCATGGTCAACCAATTCTAGTTAACACTGCTGCTCTGTAACATTAGCACTGTCTGCAAACTCACTAACTGGAGGCCAATCTAACAAGAATGAGCTTATTATATCTACAGATGCCAAGTGTCCTCTTCGCCATGTTTCTACAGTAGCCCAGAAGGGACAGATTAAACTCTTTATTTAGCTCTACGCGGTGCATTTTGCACATATTTTGCGACAACTGTGGTTCCTCTTTCATACTATGAAGAAGAGATTAAGTGCAACTAGATCTTAGACACCTTCAAAACTACTCGGACACTTTCGCTTCTTTAAATTACATTTAGGTAATGATTTCGTCCTTTGACTTAAAGTGGACACTTTTCCTGGACAGCAGCTACTGGGGCCACAAGTGGCACTTATGATAATGGCAGATTGAATTTCCCTTAATTTCCCCAAATTCTATTGGGTGAATTGCATTAAGGACATCATCATTAGGGGACCTGGCTGCGAAATGGGACCACAAAAAGGAAACAAATATGTCTCGGTAAGTTATGGCAATTATTTGCTTTGAATTAGTTATATTATATTCAATAATCTGTGGTATGTGAGAACATATAATTCATCAGCAGCAGCAGCAGAAGAGGATACAGTCACACACAATATCTCACAAAGGTTTTGCAGACATTTTAAATATTATATTCACATTATAGTGAAGTACAGTAAGGCCATAGAACAAAACCCTGGAGTGTACTGAACTGAACAGGGCTGCAATTTATTTCTATAGAGATATGAGATTTATCTTAAACTTCATTGCCTTGCTTTTGAGTGCATATGTATATAAGTGTGTGTGTGTGTGCGTGTGTGTGTGTGTGTGTGTGTGTGTGTGTGTGTGTGTGTGTGTGTGTGAGACTCATCCTGCATGTTCTGTAGATACTGAGGAGAGGTTGCTGTTTAAAATACCATGTGACAAATCCAGTGAGAGCTTTGAGGCTGAAAAACATCACGGGAAAAAAATGTTAACCGGATTACCGTCGGCTGACAACCGTGAGATGTGTAAGACTGCAGGTGTTAGACCTGCCAGATGCTTTAGCCACACATATGTTGGTGGTCTGTTGTGGCTTTATGTACAGAGTGACGCATTGATGCTGCGGGGGTCAGCGGTTCAGTTTTACGCCAGAGAGACCAGCGTTGTAAAAGCTGCTGTGAGGTGCTGCCTGTTGTCACAGTAAAAATGGCATTCTGAGTGGGCCCCGAGAAGAGCAGCACAAGTAGATTGACTGGATGTAAAAAAAACAAAACAAAAAGATCTTGCCTCCAAGAGGACAAATAAATCAACCAACCAAGACAGATTAAGATTAGAGTTGGCCTGGAGGATGAGGAGGGATGAAATCTGAACTAGCCAACCAAACAGAGCAATAATTCTCTGAGGGAAATTCCTCCTAAAATGGCATCATCATGAAGAGTATCTCCAAAAACGACAGAAGAAATTTCAGTTTAACATAACACTATTATAATACACTGATGTGCCAGTATCTGTCTGAATTAGCTCACCAGCTGACTGATCAAACACATCATCTTTATAGAAATAATCAGAGTGGTGGTTTATGAGGAGTATTGACCGGGGCTAAGCACCTGGCCCAGGTCATTGGTTTCAGGTGTGTCTTGTCATGAACTAAAGCATAAGACAGGTGGGTGTTGGTGGAAGCAACCAACACTGCCAGTGCTTGTTTAAAAGGCAAAGGCCATGTTTGTTTTGTGCTGGAGGGCAGTTTGTGTTTGTCAGTGATTCATTCTTGTCAGTTTCTTGTAGGTTACATCGACATCCTCTAAGATGCATGTTTCGGTAGAGGGAAAAAGATTCGTCAGTAATCTTTCCTCCTGCCTATTAGGCCCTTCTCACAAGTGCAGAACAAGGTGTTAAGTAAAACAGAGCCCCTGTGCGTTTCTCTGTCTTTCTGTATCTTAATTAACTTTGGTTACACAGCAGAAAGTTTCCTCAAACTTCAGGCTAATTTGGGTGTTTGAGGGTGCCGACCCCGTCTAACTGTCCTTTGACATAAGCCAGAATATGAGGTCATGCTCACTGAATGTCACCAGCTGATAACAAGACAGGTGATATTCCTTTTGTGAAGCAGGACCCTGGAGGTCCCCAGTGCTTAACTCCATGTGGATTAATAAGCTGATAAGCTTAATGAATCCTGACTATCGGAGCAGGTGAAGAGGGGCTAATGGTAGTAATTACTTTGCCTGATCTGTCCGTTGGAGGGCAAGCCGGTCCTAATACAGACGATAAAACAAGGGGTAAAACCCACAGTGAGGACTGGAAATCAAATTTGTCACTTGTAAAACATTATCGACGTGGACACATTAGCTGCATGGCTAAGTGAGCGGTTTATGGGGCGCTGAATGGGAATGAGCAATTTGACTTTGAAAACAACAAGGGTCATTTTTTTTTTTTTTTTAGCACTGTCCTGCTTCAACGCTGTTTCCATTAGCCGAGGCAGAGAATACAGATCACCGGTACACGTTACACATTTAGAAAGCGCTGACCGGTTGGTTAGCCAATATTTATTCAACCTATTTCAGTGTCACTGGTGTTCGTCTTAGATCAATACCCAGCCCATATGGCCTGTTAAATTGGGTGGTGTGGTTGATTAACTCAAAATGTCACTCACAACACAAGCCTAACCTCTGAACGTGTGGGTGGGCAGTCCCTCTACATTTCAAAACTGTATTCATTTACCTTCAGGAACCATGTCCTTCCCTGCCCTTCAGTCTGACTGCAATTGAAACACATGGGTGTTGCTCAGCTGAGCGCTAACACGCGGACTCCTGGGAAGACGTGTTTACCTTCGCCGGACGACTGATATTTGAATTATGTGAGTGGGTGACAGCTTAACACCTTTGAGATGAGCAGAGCCTGGTTGGACTAAGTGGCTGGAAAGGCACTTTAGTCCCTGAACAGACTGACATCTGTAGTGTCCCCATACATTATGCATAAAAGAAAAAAGCACAGCAGTAGAGCATCCACCACTCTGAACTCGGGACATACAGCACGTCATGTTTTAATTAGACTCTAAAGTCTGACGTTTTTACTCCTTTGTAGAGTCCATCCGATCTGTCAAACAGTTAAAACAATAAAGTTGCACTGATTCATTCTTTTTATATTAATAATGGATCATAGAGAATTATCACCTGATTCTGCAAATTCACTCAACTGTTTTGGCTTCTTTCAGCTCATTGTTTTGGATGGACAGCTGCAGTGTTTCTGTTTTTGATCCAGTCTCACTGCTCTCTCTCTGTTCTCACTAAAAGGTTCTGATAAACCCGCTATGTGCCACTTACAAGCCGTTGAACATAGTGGAGCTTTCAGCGGCTAAAGAGCTGAATATTTTTCTCAGCAACTGGTGAAGAACAAAACTGACAGGGGACCAGCAACAGGATTCTCAACCAGAGTTACGCTATGACAGCGCGACTCATGCTACTCTCTTGATAACCCTTGATGTTCAATAAACACTTTTCCTGAAGTGTGGATGAACAACATCCATTTTTGCCTGTGCCCTGTGACTGAAAATGCTACCAGGCACTGGGAGCACCTGAACATTTTTAGAAGAATGCAGGAGAGACTTTATTATTTCAGGCATGAAATTCAAAATAATGACAAATATTCAGTCACTCAACCTCAAGCACATTATACTGCACACACCGTACCGAATCACACCTGAGAAAGCCAGATACAGATATAAAGAGATATACCTGTGGTGCTGTCTTTCTCATTATTCACCCTCTCCTTTTGATCTCTCATTTCATAACTTGTTTAACAGCTCCGCTCGTCAGCACAGGACCAAACGCGCCGTGGAGCATCATTAGCCTCGCAAACTGCCTCACGCACACTTATGAAAGAAAACCTGATGGAGCGTCTCTTTAACTGCGGGCGAACGTTATGGATGGCGGCCCGAATGTTGCTGCTGAGGGAAATGAACGTCGGGCGTGGAGGGTGATGAACAGAAGGATTGATTACTCTTTGGCAAACAACATGATTAAAAGCATTTGATTCTCGGCTGCTTTAACAGCCCATGTCGACAGGGCAGAGTGGATGGAAGGGACTTACACTGAGACTGATGTTTTACAGCCAAGTACACTACAGTGGGGCTATTAGCAGAGTTAAACTTGCAGTTAGACGGATAATCTCAGCGTATGTTGGACATGAGAGGGCTCATTATTATGTAGCTGTCAGGAATCATTAAGTAAAGGTTAGGCATAACACATTCAGATGACCTGCTGGTATGTCTGCTTTTTGCGGCAGGGAGATGGATGAATACAGTTTCTCCACAGCCGGAGGGCACAGAGAAGAGTTTGATTCACTGTGCAGCTGTCTGAGAATGAAAATACGTCCACGACAACTAGCGCACGTGAGTGACTGTGAAACTGAAATGAAAATGGTTTCATTTCAAAGCAAACAGACAGCAAAATGAAACGTCTGAACACTAAATTCTGCATCTGTTTCAGGCTACCTGACATTAATCACTTGGTGCTGTTAAACTGCACATTATCTCCACAAAAGGCAGAGCTCTCCGTCGACGAGTCTAATTCAAGTAGTAGCTGGATATCTCATTTTTGAATGGAATTATTCATCCTCTAGTGCCTGCAAAGCCCAATTTTGTGTTGTCATGGCCTCATCGTGCTGTAAGTGCAGATGAAATTGCTCGATGATGAATTGCACACCATGTTGACACTGGAGACATTGTCGGTGTATTTTTCTGAGGGCTGCGGTGCTAATTCAGCCAGAAAGCGTCAAACAAGGCAACAGGAACTTCACAATGAATGAATCTGAATAACAAACCTGCTCTTTGCTCTAACATGTAAGCTGAGTCTGTCAGGGCTCATTCTAAAATGACTCAGGCGGTAGCTATATAAAGCTTTAAGAGGGCTGTGGTCACATGTGACATTGTTTGGAGTATAACATTAATGCATAATTCAGATTTATTAAGTTTATAATTTTCTATCAGTGATCCAAACAGTGAGCTCTCTAAGTTAATTGGTGGGATTTGGCAAAACTGCAACCTCATTAAAAAGTGCTCTGATGGAGCCTGAAATACAATTGATCCAATAAAAAGGACAATTCACTCAGAAACATAAAGCATGTAGCAAACTGTGGGAGCCATCACTGTAACATCTCTGTGTAAATTAGGTTACTAATCCGTGAGCAGAACTGCTTTATGGCGCTAATGGATTTTAGTTTCTCATCAAATTTCCAGAAAACCTCACAATATACAACCCCAATTCCAAAAAGCTTGGGACGTTCCAAATCACAGAAAACCACATTTCTATTTATATTTATGACAACATATCACATGTTAAAACTGAAACATTTGACCATTTCATGGAAACTATTATCTCATTTTGAAGTCCAAAAAGTTGGAACAGAGCGATGTGCATCTCCTCCTCTTTTAACAACTTTCTGTAAACGTCTGGCAAGTGAGGAGACCAGTTGCTGGAGTTTTAGGAGAAGAATGTTGTCCCTTTCTTGTCTAATGCAGGATTAGAGCTGCTCAGTCCTGTTGAGCAGTTTGTTGCTGGATTTTTCATTTTATGATGGGCCAAATGTTTTTCTATTGGTGAAAGGTCTGGACTGCAGCCAGGCCAGTTCAGCACCTGGTCTCTTCTCCTGCAAAGCCATGATGTTGTGATGGATGCAGTATGTGGTTTAGCATTGTCTTGCTGAAATATGCAAGGCCTTCCCTGAAAGAGATGTTGTCTGGACGGGAGCATATATTGCTCTAAAACCTGTATGCACTTACTGTAATCTACAGATTAATACACAGAAACGACTGTCTGTTTCCAAGTAAAAGAATGGAAGGTGTTGATAATCATAAATAAGTGGGTTATATTATTTAGAAACAGACATAGCTGTCCTCAGTAAATGACATCTGGTTGCATAGATTGCACTCCAGCTAAGATATTGGAATATTATTATTTGTTTGTTTTTGGGTGCATTGCACCTTTAAACCCACGCTTCAAAAGCACAGCTTCATCTTCTTCCCTTTTCTGCTCCTCAGCAGCATCATCTCCTTTTCACTTGTTAGCTGGCTAAACACTAATTAGATGTAGCCTGCACGTTGTTGTTGAAGTTTGTGTTGCATAGCAACAGCGGTGATGTAAGGCTCCTCGCAGGCTTTGAGCTCCGCTTCTCTGCGGTTCTAATGACGCTCGCAGTTTTGCTTTGTGCTCGAGCGGGAAATAAAGTCTCCGATCAGAACATGGACTTATCAGTAAATGAGGCTCTGCCTCTAAATGATGTCACTGAATTCATTTTTCCATTACCAGAAAACAGAACTAACCCCCCCCCCCCCCCGTCTCCTCTAATAAGGACTAAAAAGCAGTGAAAGCAGAAGAATAGTTGCTGTGTATATATCACATCAGATAAGCTCCCGGCCGGGTGTCCCTCGCTGTGCTCTGTTCCCCAGCAGCAACAATAGATGGCTAAAAGACTGCTAAATTGCCCAGTGATTGCTTTTTCACTCCTGTGTCCTTTTCAATAAATGGGGTGTAAGTGTTCAGTGACACACAGCTCTACCTGACAGATGTGGTCACTCCTCAGGCTCCAGCTGGCTTTTCCTCTCTCTCCTTCCTGTTTTCCTGTTTGCTCAGACAGAAGCCAATGGGGAGAGTAAATGCCAGTTGGGCTAATATGTTAAAAGGTCTCTCTCCTGGTATCTCAGTCCCTCTCAAACCCATGTCTTTGTTTGCTCATGTTCCTCGACCATTTATTTAGGGTTCAAATGGGCCGTGGCTGGAGGAGTGGGGGAATGACAAAACTAAGGGCTTAAGCGTTTCTGAAAAAGGAAACACCTGGATGTCCGTGATGTTAACCCATCTAGTACTGGCTATTGTATCATAGCCCAACTGTGTGTCCGAAATATATCTGCAGCATCCTTATCTAAAACTGTTAGATACTGAAAGTTGGCGCTGAATCTTGCTCAGATTCAGATTCTCACATAGTTTCTTTTTTAAAATAACAATTTAGTCAATTTAGACTGTATACTAGATTTGAAAACATGTTTATATTCAAAACCTCAAAAATGAAAACTGATAGTGAAAATGAGGTATGTGCACAAGGATAAAATCCCAACTTAACATTTTCTAATCATTATGTTATGTTAATTCTGTGTATGTTTAGATACCTTTATTTCAATCCATCTGCACTCACAGATGTTTCCACGCGATCTACAATTTTCGAGTCATCAATGGAGAGATGAGCATATTTAATTGTTCCAGAAAGTGTCACAAAGGGGCTGCTAGAGTCAGATGTTCTGAAATACATGGTGTCTTTTGAGAGAAACTTTGTTCTCAGTATTGAAAATCTTTTTTTTTTGCTGCCTGCCAGTGGTGCAACTGGCTACTGAACCTTTTTTATTATATTTGCTTGAATAAATAATTAATTGATTATCAGCATTGTTACTGATCACTTTCTGCTCCTTGACTAATTGATTTATTGAGTCATTTCGGCTCAGCACAGCGATGTAGAAGTGTACTGCAGGGTGTGTCAGTACACCGTGACATCACTGTTGGGTGTGGTTACAGGCGCAATACAGCAAAAGACTTCAAACTATGAACCAGAGAAGGCAATCAAACACTGCTTTTCATCCGGGTGTTCAGTTGCTATTCAAGGATTTAAAAAGACAGGCGGCTTCAAGCTGAATCAGAGATTACTAATATTCCATCAAACAACACAGCAGATTATGTATCTTTTTTTGCCAGGTGTGAAATCTAAGAATCCTGGCAATACAAATGCCAAGAATGTTCACTGTCTTCCTCCAAATACTATTACTCTATTCACTTCCTCTGCGATCTATTTCTCTCTTTCTTCCCCTTCTCCATCTTCACGCGCACGCACGCAAACGAGCATTTGCAAAGCCGCACTCAGTGCCAGCTGGAAAAGGCCCAGATCAGTTGATGGCTTTCTGTGAGGCAAAGTTGCCACTCTCAAAGCAATTATGTTTCATTACAGTGGAAATGGGAGAACAGGGTTTCCTGGCGCCTTAAGATCAATAACCCCACCTCCCCTCCCCAACATGCTGTACACACATACATACTGTATGTACACACACACACAGCTGTCAGTTTATGAACATTCGGAGCGTCCACTGAGATGGGAGGACGTTAATTGTTTATTCTTTGCTGTTTTTTTTAAATCTTCTGTGTATTCGTCATCTCTTTCATTTGCATTACTCATGTGTTGATTTAATTTGTGCCTCCCGTGTATCCGCTGTGTTGTCATTAGGAGCTGCAGGCATGAATGAGTCTTGTATGTGGACGGAGGCAGAGTTGCCTCGTCGGTCCAAAGGGCCACGGTGACTCAGGGTTTGTTTGGTCTCTGCTGATTTCTCATTGTGTTTGTACTGATTGTAGGATGTAAGCTCTACATAATACCAGCATCAATTCACAGCGTGGAAGACCAGTGAATAATGATACATACGTGACATCTGTTTCTGTATCAATAACAATAATACAACACGAGTCATCAGTTTTTCCATGAAATGAAGTGTGGACACATTATTTGTCATTCCACAGTGTCGCTCTAGAAGGTGAAGAAAGCGAGGCAGTGAGACAATCTGGGTAGAAAAACAAGGCACATACTGTAACTTGGGCACATGATCAGGCTTTCAGTTAGTTTGTGGCTGTTTGGCTGCATTTAAATCACAGCCAACTGAATTATTCACCGTTCCCAGGAGCGGGAGGCGGGGGGTGGGGGGGCTCATCTGCTGTAATTAGTGGTGTTCTTTAACCCAACATAAGGCTCCAACCACTATCGAGTACATGAGAATTTATCTCTGAGACTGCTTCTGGCAATAATCCAGCAGATAATTAAGAGCAGTAAAAATGGATTCTGTGAATTACGGCTCCCACACCTTGGATTCTATATTAAACATCCATTCTCTAACCCTTTCTGCTCTTTATCGCCAAACATGAGATGACTAATGCTGAGCTTAATGTGCATTCTTTGGTCTGATTGTTAAAATTGTGTCTCATCACAGCAGACTTTTCAATATACTGACTAGAAAGAAAGAACATTTTACTTCTTTGGACGCTGCTCCAACAAAAAAAAATCATGGCACAACATTGTTATGGACTGCATTCCTAGTGAATACATTACGTGCATGCTTCATTCCAAAATAGATGCTTTCTATAAGGTCTGGGACCCTTGCTTGCAGCATATTGGGCCCACGCTGTCATCTTCCTTGCTTTGTGGATTTCCTAGATCAGCCTAGCTTGCTTTTGTGACTTTGTCCTAAGTGCTCACAAGGCACCTTGTAGCCTTGCTATGTTTGCATGCTCTGTAGTGATTCTCATTTGGATACTGCCTTGTCTTGTGGTGGGAGGTTGAAAGGGAGGATGTTGGATGATAATGTGCCCACTGTCTTATCTTTTTTTTTTCATAATTATTTTCTATTTACTTCTATTTCCATTTTTCATTACACGAATCCCCAGTTTACAGGTTCAATTCTTTAAGTGGAAAACGGTTGTATAGAACTGAACCAATCCCCTTCAGTTCTGACTGTGGTTCACCTGTTGTCAGCCAACACAAATCCAGTCATGCAGAGAAAATTCCATGCGTTCGAAAGCTTTCTGAAAGGACACCAAACTTCAATGACACACAGGATTAACCAAATGGCATCAGGCCTGTGGAGTGAATGAACATGAGCCACGTTACCACTGATTTCACTAAATTTCATCACTCACTCCATTACAATTGTCGATTTTGGCAAGAGGAGGAACGCCAGTGCCGGGTTGGATTAACATTCATGTGTGGTCCATTACAGGAGGCCCTGCGACAGCTGACAGCTTAATTGCCTGACTGAGGGTGGAGGAAAGGCCAGCGTGCACGTGTGAATTAGATAATTCAATCCATTCATTATTCATGCACAGAAAGAAATTGTCTAAATCTAATTTATTTACTATTTTTATATGTGTAACATCGATAGCTGGTCTCTGCCACTGAAGACAAACAGCCATTGTGCTTATTCATGATCAAACACAGACTATTCTAGATATTTTTTTTAATGTGGTAGATTTTAAATGTCTTGTGTTAATTACATGTCCGTTTAGAGTCAGTGACTGCAAAGGAGATAAACTGGGAAAAGACGCTATCAGACGCATTCAGTGTTCTCTTAGTAATTTGGCGCCTGAATGCACCGCAGCACAAATAAACAACAAGAACCAGAGACTCTCGTGGTGTTTAATGTTTTAGGCCAAATCCATTAAGGGGATGTCTGGCTACATTAGGACATTACTCAAGCAGCAGCACAACAGTATTCAGACACACGGCGGCTGTTACATTTTCAGAGCTGAATGATGCTGAGAATTTTTACGAGAGAAATAAAAGCATTGAAGCGGTTTAAGTGTCAGCTTGACTAATCTGCACAGATAAATGGAGTTAGATCATGCAAAAAGACAAACGAAAGAAAGTCTACCGTATACAACATCACAGGCCATTATAACACTGTGCATGAATAATTAAGGGAGATTAATGTAATTTTTTATTTTATTTTTAATACCAATAGTGGTCAGGAGCTAGATGGATGCCGGCTTGTCTTCTTCCCAGAGTGCATCCTGGTGCCATGTGTTCCCCAGGTATTCCACTCTACATGATGTAGATCAGGCAACCATTGTTGGTGCTTTCAGCAATGGATGGGAGTCATCTTGGGCACTCTGACTGGTCTGCAGCTACACAACCCCACAGACAACGCAACAAACTGTGATGCACTGTGTGTCCTGACACATTTTTAACCAGCATTAACCTCTTCAGCAGACTGAGCTACAGTTGCTCGTCTGTTGGCCAGCTTTCCCTCCCCCATGCACATCAATGAAACCATGACTCCATTGCTGGTTCACTGACCAGTTCTGGAGATGCTCTAGTCATCTAGCCATCTCAACTCGGCCCTTGTCAAAGTTGTGTACATCTTTTTTTTCCTGTTTTGAACACATTATCTTTGAGGACAAAAGTCCACTTGCTGCCTAAGACATCTCAGCCGCTGATGAGATAATCAGTGTTATTCACTTCACTTGTGCAAAACCTCACGATGCAGCAAAGGGAATACTCTGCAAGATGGAACTGAGACATTGTTCATGTAATTAGCTCCACCTGGGCTGTTCCTGCTGTGACAAGTCCAACTGTCTGTTCTGAAAAAGGTCTGTGGTAACTAATAATCATACAGACGGTGATGAAATGATTACTTCCATGTCAGAAGCAGCATCGAAGTAAAGCAGATCTATTCTTGTCAGAAGGTCAAGCTGCACATTTACAAACACACCCAGCAAGTCAACCCAATTAACAGCAGTGGACCTGCATCTCTGCTGCCAGATGTTGAGTGATGTCACCTTGATTGTATTAAGCAGGCTGAGTCAATCTTGCGGCTGAGCAGCAGTCACCATGGTCTGCCATCATACAAGAGACGTCTGTAAAAGTAGAAAGGACACCTCAAACTGCAAACAAGGTCAATTCAAAATCTTTGCCGGTGACAATGAAACCGTGAAAGCCATTTTAATGTGTGTTGCAAGTGGCAACCTCCATGGCTGTGAAGTGAGGCCAATGCAGAAGTTCCCAAAACTGCAGTTCCACGAGCATCCACTAGAGGCTGGTTAAAGGTCAATCATAAGCCCCCATGTTAAAATGTCCAACTTCCCAGCAGAAACAAACAAACAAACAAACATGTAAACATGTTTACAGCCTGTTCTGAGGTGATGTCATGCTACAGTATTGAATTCTACTGAAATTATAATAAAGTGTAAATTCCAATAAGTGTTGTTGCAGTCTACCTGTGTAATACTGTTATACAGAAAAACCATGATGATAATTTCATACTGTTACAACCGGAAGTGTAATAAGTGGGAGCCATCTTGAAAAGCCATTTCCAGTTCTGAGAATAACAGAGTCATGTGACCTGAAAGCCCTCCACTGATTTGTGTACTCAACTCTCCCTTTCCAAACATGAAGTGTGCATAAATGCCTTTTTGGCTCCAGTCAAAATAAAGACCATACAGCCGTTCTGAAGAACATTAAAATGTCAGAGGAAAGCTGCAGGGGTCACAGGTTTGCTGGCTGCCGTGCAGGAGTTTCACTGTAACAATGGGGGGAAAGCTCATCCGCCTCTGTGAGACCATAAACCCGTCATGCTAAATTTAGTTCGCCAATAGTGGCACTCCCAACTCCTGATGCAACGGAAGGCGCAGGCTTACCTTAGCTCGACTGGCTCATTAATACTCTGCTGGGTGCACGCAGCCTGTGATCTCTCTCTGTGTAATGACACGGAGGCAGCTGAGCTGGATAAGAGGCTTCAGCTGATCAATGGAAATGTCTGACGTGAAATATTTAAAACCCTCCTCTCCACCTGCTTATCATCAGGACTTTATAGCTCAGCATGGGAAGCGTTTCTCCTCATCAGTATGTTGGAAAACTCTGGGCACCTGAGGTTGGAAATTGCCCAGTTTTTCAGTCAGCTGTAAATCTTCAAGCATTTGGTCAGCCAATGGTCTCCCACTGTTTAGTCAAAGTGATTTTGGCAGCGGTGCAGCCTGCAAATAAACTGAAAGTGAGAGGGAGGTTCACGCTAGGTAATTATCTGACAGCTGACACACCCATCTTCATTGAACAGACATTTCCCTGATCATAATGATCTCATCCTGTCTCTATTTATTTCTCATCTGTGCGTAGAATCGCAGTGACACCTTGGCCAGCTCCTGGCAGGATCTGCTTGCCCGCACAGCAGCTATTTTATGTGACAAAACAAACGCGTGCTCATGAAGTTTGATCCACGGTCACTGGGAAAGAAGTATGACACGTCAAAGGTATTTTTCATGTTTCACAGGACAGTGTGAAAAACGTTTGGAATCACATGTGCTGCCACGACAGAGACTTCTGTGTGAAGGAGATACAAGAAAAGTCCTGCTCAGTTCAAGAAAATGTCACCTTCTGTTTAAATCTCTTTAAATACAAGGTCAGATCATTTTTTAAACTAAGTATGGTCAGCCAGGGTTCTGGCTCATTTAGACCTCAGGGGCCACTCAGGGGCCAGCTGTTCTTTTAGAGGGGACAATTAAATTGACCCTGAAGCTAAGTGCTCATGTCTGCGGTGATGATGAAAAACAAAATGTGGCAAAGTCAGACAGGTCAACCTAAAACATCTAATGGTGACACTGTGGAAACACCAGGAAAGACAAAAAAAAAGTCTGTGACCGTGTTGCATCATGGTAACCCAGGGTGACAGATTTCTATTCACAACGTAAATGACCCTCACGTGTCTCATCTGTTTTCTTCTGGTGGTGGTGGTTGAAAACTATTAGTATTAGTTATAGTATTAATTAATGGTTGCAGCTCCGTGCGTCCTTGAGTAATTGCCAACTCCGCTCTGTGACTGACCTCTGACCCCCCCCGCCTCGCTGCATGTGGGCTGGTGAATTGAAGCTGTCCATTTCCTGCCAGTAAATCTATAATACTTATATCTCTATACAAAACTCTTCTTCTTCCACAGTGGACTGGCAAAAACACTGACACCCAAAACAATGTCTTTTTTTTCCTTTCTTTCTCAGAGGTTGTCAGAATCTTACAAACCTTCAGGAACCAGTAAACAAATATTACGAAACATCTTTAATGTAGCTGAAGAGAACATTTGCATAGCAGTGCCTCCCTCCGTCCCTCTTCCTGCAGCTAAAAAAAGGATAAAAACTCTAAACTCTGGAGGAGTACACAGTAGAATCCCACATACTTACAGTTGTCAAGTGGTGGACAGGATGGCTGAAGGGCCGGTTTCCTGTGCGGCCGATGTGTGGACTCACTTCCTGCTGCAGTTGAAGTGTCTTTACAGTTCAATCCTCTTCTCATCTCTGCTGCTTTTTTGTTTATTTTTTATTATTATTATCATTATTTTTTGTCTCCCTGAACCCATGCTGGTGTTTGCGGCCCTCATGTGTCCCAGCACTTAGCGCACAGCTACTACACGCTGCCCTTGCGGTTGTCAATAAGGGGCTCCATGTCAGCGTGTGAGTAATTTAGAGCGTTCTCGTGGCTTTGAGAGTACGCACCCGGAACAAAGCCTGTAAGCGGAGCCCCCACTCTAGCGCCTGACTCACTCTGCCCTCATCAACTACGCCAGTCTCATTACATGGCACTTATCAGGATTTAAATGCCAAACTGCAGTATGACAGCCCGGCATCTTGCGCACACGTACACAGTGTGTATTAATATACAAAGGCTGATAATCATCAGGGTGAGAAGAGCTTTTTATCAAGACACCTACAGCAGGACGTCCCTGTTTTTAATCACGTGTCCAGTCCCTGACTTTTATTGATCACTGTATTATCTATAAGTTCTTCAGTGTCATTGATTTTTATAATGTTTTTGGTAGCACTGCTATTTGAATGTTGAATTTTCAACAATGTGTGTGGGCTACCATGTGACCCTGAAGTCATTACAGAAAATGATGAATGAATGAACAACTAGTATTATGTACTGGGCTGGGTTTGCCACTTCGTCCAACATGAATTAAGAACTACACTTAACTTAATACTACCGGCCAGGTTGACCTGATGTGAAGGGATGCCAACGTGGAAGTGCCAAATATTGCAGTTCCTCAAACGGCCACTTGAGGCTGGCTCCAGAATGAGTCAGTCTCCCTAAGTTTCCATGTTAAAATATCCAACTTCACAGCAGAAATAAACATGTTTACAGCCTGGTAGAAAAAACAGTTTTGGTCTCTATAGCTAATTATGAGGCTGAATTTATGCAGAATTAACAGTGTGGATGCTTTGATTGACAAGTGGGTTGTTTGAGCAGCTCTACCTGCACTCCATGTCTTTGCTGATTTTTTTAGATTAGCTGGGAGGCGGCAGACGGAGAACTGCCAAGATGGCGGCAGCCAGAGCCACCACACTGAGCTTCTTTTTTGGTTGACGTAATGAAACATTTCAACCTCAAAGGACACAACTGCTGCTGTTATACATCTGTAGATGTGACGCAAAATATTACTCTCTGAATCATCTTGTGAAATACTAGAACAAAAGTGATACATTAAACATTAATAGACTTTGCATTATTCATAATAAGTCATGTTTTAAATGAACATGAGGTTCAGATTTTAAGTTTAACGTGTTCCTTATCTGTTATCTGACTCCAGACCTCTGACTTCTTTCTTTGAAAGAAAGGAAGAACTGGTTTTTGGATTTGTTCACACCTGATTGGCTTAGATGTGGTTACATTACAAAATGAGAATTGAGGCAATTCAATTAAAATAAATCAAATTACATTTTTGTACTTTTTAAAAAATTCATTCATATATCAGTATTGGCCCCTGGGCATCTTCACATTGTCAAATCTGGCCCTCCTTAAAAGAAGTTTGGACACCCCTGATCTATGTGATATTCAGGGCCCCTAGTGGACGAATCTTACCACATAATAATTGTATACACATGTGACCCCATATGTCTACAGTTTAATGAACCCTCAAAGTTCACTAGCACATACCTCTTCAGCGCAGGGCTACAGAGCTCAGTGTGGATCACCTCAGGACTGTCACACCACCACTAAACATACAAGAGGCCTCATTAGTTTTCCCATAAGGCAATATAATACATCTTTCTCCTTCAGTCTCCCTTACAACCCTGCCACACAACCAGGCCTCAGACAAACAGGCACTAATTGCCCTCACCTGTCCCTATAAAGGCGGGGAGCTACCTCTGACTCCACCTGACAGGGTGGTGCTTTGAATGTAGATGCCAGCCCACACACACTATATAACCTTTCCTTTCTGGAGGTCTCATCACCATTCATCTCTGAGTAGCCGCAACAGCAGCGTTCTCGATGACCTCTGACCTCTTACTCTAGCACCACCAAACATTCTACAGGAAATATTTTTTACATTTTTTTTTTGTTTTACATGAAATCCACTCAGCACATTCTTGCTCCCGGGAGGAAGAAAGTTTTATTTTTATTTTAATGACCCTGAGAGTTTTTTCTCCCAGACTATTCATTTTTAGCACCCACTATGCACACAGTGGTTCGGTTAGTCTGTGTGTAGTCTGTTGTGTTTCACCGAGCGAGACCAGGGAAGTTTCAAGCAGCCTCTGATGCAATATTCATGTCACGAATTTGGTATTTTGGATTTTTCAGCAGCTGGTAGCTTATACCCCACCTCCTCCTCAGGCAGGGAGGTGGAGGGTGAAGGAGGGGGAGGGGTGTGTAGAAGAAGAAGAAGAAGAAGAAGAGAGATAAAGATGTGTGTGGGGTGGGGGGGCACTCCCTGCTCTGGCTGTTTACATCGCTTTGGCACGTCTGTGGCTGTTTCCATGGCGACGGGAGTAAAGATAGTTGGGATGTGTCAGAGATACAGTGCACCGAGTGGTGCTGATTGCTGGACGTGAGTTGAAGAATGAACAGGGTGCACAGGAAGTGCGAGAGGAGGGCGCCCGGCTCTCCATTATCGCAGCCTGAACCTGTGGGAGAAATCAACGTCGGCCAGCCGGCAGACAGACAAATCCTCCGTTTTTGAGCACACAGGCTGCTTTGTTTGCCTTCGAGTCTCACTGGGGAGCGAGATTCACAGCTGCACGAGGCAGGGTGCTCAGGTTAGAGCACACCTGTGTTATTATGATGAAGTGCATCGGCCACCTCCCTCCGCGCTGAGACGCTGCACAGTTTACTCAATGACACTCGGGCGTGAGACGAGGCAGAGGTCACCATCCATACATTGTGTGTACGTATTTGTACACACATAATATTTCATCCCTAATGTAAATCCAATCTCTAAACAGCGAGGCGGTCTCTGCTGCTCCTGCAGCCTGATGTCACAGCATCTGGTTTGTATCGGTTGCCATGGGTGACGACACCACCCGTAACGGATCCAGTACTTGAATTTGCACTTCTTTAAGTAAAAAATGATCTGTAATGGCCCAGTGTGTCTCGTTTCCTCTGCAGGATGAGTGGATTTTCAAAAGAAAACGGGGAGCGATCAGAATGGTCTGAACAAAGAAACCCTCACAGACCTGACTAAAGATACAGCTTCTCTTCTTTCAGCTCTTTGGCTTCATTTGGCAGAAAACACAACCTTGATTATATCGGATTGCAGCTCTAGAGCAAATGGAGTCAGGACTGGCTGAAATTAATGTCTGTTAAATGCTAGTGTAACATTTTTTTCCTCAACTTGCAAGTAGGTATCGGCATCAAAGCCAACGCAGCTTAGAAAAGTAGTTGCATTGGAATGCTTGAAAGATTTACTTGTAAGGATGTGTAGGACTTCCTAGCATGAAGGAGACACTATGGTTGTCGTGAAACTCAAGAGAAATCTGGAACACACATGGCTGACTTTGTGGAAGGCGACTGTAGTACTGTAGATATTAAAGTTAACATGAATATAACAATTCTTATTTTCAGGTGATCTCATACTAAAGGAAACCGTCTGAACTGGACCTTTAAGAGGCTAAACATAAATTAGAACCAATTTCGATTTTTTTTTTCCACAAAACTTCCATAAAATAAAGCGTTAACCAGAAACACACTGTTAGACATGTCACATTTTTAGGTTTCTGAGGGCGTCAGTTCAGTTAGCAGTGTTCCACAATCATTTTAGACCATGAGATGAAACTCGAATAGCAGCAGTAGCAGCTCATTCAAAAGCTTTTAACCACATGTCATGGCCTTCATCGACAAATCGAGATGGGCTCAGTTGTCATAGAGCGCGTCTGTGAGATGGGGTTGAAAGCTCACGAGTGATTTTTCCATTACAATCTAGCATTTGTATTTGTAAAAAAAAAAAAAAAAGAAGTGCTGATAGCTTCTAAATGAAACTTTGGTCGACATGTCTGAATACATAATGACTGTGCAGGTTTGGTTTGGTGGTCTTGGCGAGTTGTCGAGTGTTTTTCACTGTGAGGGAGAAAATGTCAGACGAAGCAAAGAAAGAAACAATCCTTTAAAAGATAAATAGTTTATGTGAATCTCTCACATAGCATTTACCTTTACTCTATACACATTGTTTTGAACGTGATATACAGTATGTCATCTTATTTATTCATTTCTTTTTTTTTTTTACAATTTGACATAATGTTTTTTTTTTTTTTTTCAGCATGCACTTTAGAATGCCAACAAAAGGCTCCACAAATACAGACTTCAAACTAGAATTTTCCTCACAGTAAAACATACAAAAACATGAACTCGGATCAAAAGCCTGACAGTTTGAGGACACGATGGAGAAGCACAGCATCAGACTACCATGACTTTTACAGGTAAGAGCAATGTACTCAACAATAAGACACAAAAATACATGTTCTGGATTCAAAAAAATAAACACCTTTTTTTTTTTCTTCTTCTTCAAGTTACAACGTCATCCTAAAAATACACAAAGAACGGTACCCCTTTGTCAATTCAAAGAGTAAAGCAGCGTGTGTACTACACGAGGAGGATTGTGGGTAGAGGGTGACACTTTGACAGCTAGCCAACAACTGTGCGGGTCGCAACCAACACGACGTTTTGCCACCTGCCGCTCAGCTTCTGGAGCTGTGTTTACACTCGCTTTGCCTTCTGCCTTCTTGTTTTACCGGGCTGCTGAAATCACAGTGTGGATCGGCGTTTTTGTTTTCGGGTGCTTATTGCAAATCCGATCTGACTGTTTGGGTACATGGGATTGCTACTGTGCAGATGTAGCCATTCTAGAAGTCCCACTTTATATAACTTGGTAAACTTCTGCTACACTTTTGCTCCACTCCCACACAGGGAAAAGTTTGGAAGAATCAAGTTATAAGGTTTTTTTTTTTTTTTTTGTTTCTTAGCCACCAGGAGTCATGAGGAGTAGTTTGGTAAGAATAATTTGGTTTGTGAGGAGACGAACATCTGCAGCACAATGCAGGGTAGTTGCATGTTGAATACACGGTGTGGGAGGAGGTCAGGGGGGAGGGACTTCTACAACGGCGTCTGCATCACAGGGGAACTCTGTCTCATTCCTGTTTGTGCTAAAACTAACTGGAAGAGTGACGGCGTCACGTCCACTCATCGGTATCGGCTGACCTGGCCTTTCAAACTGCAGATCTTACCCTGGAGTTTAAGGATACACACACACGCGCACGCACACACACGTTAACACACGGCAGAGCAATTAACCTACTGAAAATTACCAAGGGAAACAAAAGCAGAGATGACCATAATGTCACATTTATTCAACTTAGCACGTTTGTCTCTCTATACTGTATATACTGTATGTAGAATTTCATATATGAATACACTCCATTTTTAGAACACAAAGTGCCTCAACTGATACATCTTAATACACTTATTGCGAGGAGGGATACCACAGCAAGAAAAGTGATTGACGTTGAGTGTCACGGCGCATCGCAGCAACCAACCACCTCGTTACCTGACTTGCCATCAAAAAGACAGATGTGTGGACGGAGCCGCGTGGCCCAGATGTGCTGTGTTGTTGTCTTATATACAGGAGCAATATCTATACAGTAGATAGTTCTGTTTTGAGGACGTGTCCAGTTTGCTTTTGCTCTTTTCTTTTTTTTTCCTCCACGGTTTCAAAACAAAAAGAGAAATGAGGATTAAATGCTGATCTAAGTCCTCCGAGGATTTCCTGTTGATCGTTAAGTTTCCTTCCCGCTCGCGGAGCCATTGGCTGGGCGGCTGTCAGTCAATGGGTTCTTTGCGTGCCTCCTCGTTCCATATTGTCCTGTAGGAGCGGCCTTATGGCTCCAAATGGTGGTCCTCCCACTGCAATACGTCCTCATACTGATGACTTATCCCACCGTCATTCAAATAGGAAATGAATTGTCTAAATAAAATATAAACACATCTCTAAATATCAGAAATGCATAATCTGTCTTTGATGAGCATCATTTCAGAACTTGCCATGCACACACTGGCTATTTTCAATATATGCACAAACAGTGGGAACATAGTACAAATCTATGAAATCTATGGCGCTCTTCAGCAGATATCAGAGTTAGAAAAGCTCCTTTGTATATTGCAGTGGTTTACGTGGGGGTGATTCAATAATTTGGTGTACAGACTCTTCTTTTTTTAATTGTTTGACTTTTTGCCGAGCCATGTGTAAGATGCATCTAGCCGTGAGCCAGTTGCTAAGCAACCGTTTGCTACTGATATAGACGTAGTGTAGGGATGGGTGAGGCACATCGCTGCATGGTTATGTTTGCTGTCCCGCACCGAGGAGATTTATGAAAAAAACAAACAAAAAAAAAACAGTGAATGAATGACAAAGCGGAGGCTGCTTCAGGCTGATATGAGAATCCAGGTTAGTCTGTCTGTTTCGGGGGGGGGGTTGAGAGCAGTGGGTAGCCCTTGGTGACGGCTGATATGAGATGTGAACTGTGCAGGAATAAAGTTATGAATCAGTTGCTGCTCTTGTGGTGTAAATCTCCCCGAACCTGCTGCACCAATCATGACGCAAAATGTATTTCTTTTTTTATCCTCGACGACGGCATCATTTGTTTACACTAATTACACTTATGTCTCCATATTAATGTGTTAATTATCCGCTGATTCAAATGCTACGAGCAGCACCTTTAACGCTGCCATCAAGGGTGCATGTTTGTCTCCACAACCACACGCAGGCATGTCTTGGCAGGATTATTGAATAACCCCCGTTTTAGTATGCACACAATAAGACAAATCTCAATCCACCACCAAAACAGTGAGAGAGAGAGGGCTGCCATGTGAGCCTCACGCTCGCTCAGAAGGTTACCTTTCCACCATGGCGGTGCCTTCCCCCCAAAGCCATTAAGATAGAACGCTGCTCTCTGCTTGTGTGAAACCAGTAAAGACAACCTCTTTGCAGTTATCTGTGAGTAAACAACCAGAGACACAACAGCACTTTGGTGGCAGTCCGTCAAAGGAAAAAAAATAAGATAAAATAATATTAAACATAAAAGAAGTGGGGTGAAAGTTAATCGGAGATAGCAGCATACATGCAGAGAGAAACGAACACCCAGCTGGCGTTTTGAGTCTCCTATGTGGATTGTTGGTGAAGCCAATGGCAGAATGACACACAATACAAGTTGAGTTTAGCCCCCTGAACCCCAACATAACAACAATAAATTAAAAAAACACTCCTTCCCATATATATATACACACATACAGACAGTCTATGTACTGTCTGTATGTGTATTTTCATACTCTCCTCGTCCCGTCTCCCCTCGCCACATTGCTTGCAGATGATGGTTACAGGATGATCCATGCAAAAACATGAGCAGACCCTCGCAGCAGGTGAAGAGTGACTGACTGTACGTGTGCTTGTGTGAGTCCTGAAAAACAAATCCTCCGTCCCGACGCCCGTCCCGGGCCCAAAAAACAAAGTAGCAAACCAAAGATAAAGTCACAGTCGTATGAGGTTTAAATGAAGTGACATCGCTCTTTCTTTTTTCTTTCTTTCTTTTTTTTTTTTTGGAAGCACGTCTTTTTCAAGGTATCTAAATATAGTAACATCTAATATCCCTGATTATTAATTTGTCCTTTATTAAATGTTATGGCTGCTACTTCTGAAGCCACCAGTCAGAGTTCTGTTATTGCAAGTCTCAAAGTACGACGATATCGAACTAAAGGGAACTCCAAGTGACACAGGAGAACTGACTAGTTACTTAAGGATGTAAGCTAAGCACATATACCTTCAAGGAAAGGGGGGAGTGAGGAGTTGCTCAGGTTGCCCAAGCCGCTAACATTAGTCTTAGCTACAAAGTTAAGTACTTATCCACTAGTCACAATATCTAGAACAGAGTTCAGATATAACACCGAAGAGTGTGTTAGGGGAAAGATGTGGGGTGGCCAAAGTGGCCCGGGGGGGGGCTGGACGTCTCACAGGATGGAGGGGATAGGGGAGCGAGAGCGCCGCAGCGGGCAGGGTGATCCGTAGGGCGAGGTCACAGGAGACAACCTCAGGGCGTTACCAGCCATGCCCGCTATGTTGTTTAAGCTCCGGGATTTCTCATAGCCTTCAGATGAGGGGGCGACAGAGAGGTGGTGGTGGTGGTGGTGGAGGTGGTTGTGGTGGTGGTTGTGGTTGTGCAGGAACAGGACATGAACACACACAGGCAGGCAGGCAGGCAGGCACGCAGGCAGGCAGGCAGGCAACGATCCGAGTCCGAGCCAGCCGAGTGAACCGAGACAAGACAGGAGACAGGAGTGAGACAGAGCAACAGTAACATCTGTATGGTGAGTGCATGCACAGCACATTTCCTGACAACGGCAGTAAGGCAGATTGGAGTCTTAGATAGGCCAAGGTTTTGAACTGGAGCTGCTCGAGAATGGAGTTACACCTCAGTGGGAAGAGCCACAGAAACCACATGTGACCAGAAAACATACAGTACACCATCATATCAACACTTAGGAAAAAGTTAAAGTATAAGTAGGTCATAAGACACAGCTAATTTATGAGAAATTGTATTAAATGGTAAAAATAGTACAAATATAAGTTATCTGTGTCATTTTTAGGCTAATTCATTGAAAACAAGACATCACATCATTCAGACTGTAATTATGAGCAGCCAAGTAGGAAAATCGTCTGCGTCAGCCTTCTGGTTGTGAGTGTGAGTCAAGCTATGACTCACACATCATTCAGCAAAAATGTCAAATCCAGTATTATTTCTAATTCAGTCAGTTCGGCTAATCAAAAGGGAAGAAGTGTATATTTCCTTTTATCTGGGGGCACCCATTCACTTCTAATGTGCTCACTTGCTCAGCTGGACGGGATGCAGACATCATTTAATGGGGTTAGTTATATTTGTATTTTTCCTCCTGTGACATTAAAAATGTCCACTGTGATGATGGTCTGCTACATGAAATGAACTGGTTGGTTTCTGTATTGCTAACCTAGCTGCAGTGACTGTTGCTAGCATACGGGCATTTCTGAATGTTACGTTAACGTTCAAAACATTTTTTGACGTTAGCAGTCCATGAAAACAGTTATAAAGTACCCACATTGCTAACATTGTAGTCACACAAACAAAAGGGTATTAGGCTAATTAGCTCTTTTTGTTGTGTCACATAAGGCTGAAAAACAAGTGGAACCAGATATAAACATAGTCTCAGCTCATTCAGCTGATTTGCTTGTGTTAATATTGGATTTTATTTTGAGGAAACCATCAGCGATGTGGCAGCCATTTTGTCTCTGGCCTGTTGACACTTGAAGATATCAATATCTCTGACACAACTCGAGGCTGACGTACGTCTTTTCCGACTTTGCCAGCTTGTAATTATGATTTGATGTGTTTTGACATTAGTCATACTAAAATCTTTTTACCATTAGCTTAGCTAGACCTTAAGGTAGCCATGCTAACCTATAGCTAGCTAGGTAAGGCAGTTAACTAACGAATATTCCACCATAATGAATGCAATAGTTATAAATGAATCAAATAGTGAAATAATGCTATTTCCTGTTTTGACTAATTTCTACGTTGCCATTTAGCAAAAAGATGTTTCTCTGGCTCCACCCACTCACTCAACCAATCAGATTGATTTACCCTCCTCTGCCTTAGAGAAAAGAGTAAAATCAGAGTAAAATGTGGCAAACTATTAGTCAAATAAGAGATATTATTGTTCTTAAACACTAATAGAAGAATAGAATCATACATCAGAACTCATTCATCTCAAGGCATCATCATTAGTATTTTCTCTCACAAGAAAATATTTAAAGAGACCAAATCTTATTTATGGCCAATGAAGGTAATAAGTGTATGAGGCACATAGTTCAATTATACACTAACAGTCATACATACACATTAAGCCAACTACTCAAATTACTGTTTAAATGTGTATAAATTCAGGCCTGCACATACTGATGATGATGAGGACGATTAGACCTTAATTAGTAATGCTTCATTTATTTGTACAGATTCACACTTTACAGCAGCTCAGACTTGTAAAGATGGCAGCATTTGATGCACGCTGGCAAATTTGCATTCGGTCACTTGGTGCAAAATAAACAAGCAAGCCAAAGCAGCCAGATCATTAATGAAGCATGCCAATCAGCTGGCGTAAACACTGATGAGGAACAGCTAATGGAAACGTGGCCTCATTAGCATACTGCATATGGCACCATTTGTTTCACTGAGGACGGGGGTGTAAATTAAACCAGGGCTGTTTCAGAACCAGCTGAGCAGGCAGAACAAAGGGCAGTCTCGGTGTACGCCAACAGGTAGCAGGGACTAAAAAGGACCCAATGTTTTATGCATTGGCGGCCACTGCAACCGCCGACTGGAGCATCAGAGAGGAAGACACAGCTGCTTAGCCGCCTACATCGAAAAGCAAGACTGGCAGGGTGCCCTGCTGTGAGAGTAAAGGATCTGGACCACATGTACGGTGGTTGATAGTTTATCTTAACTTCTAGCCTGAAAACCATCAACTAATTCTTTTTTATTTGGTCCTACAGTATATTTCAGAGTAACAAGTAAACCTGAATGATATATTATGTCAATCTTTAGTTTACAGAGTGGCACTCTCATGGTGTGATGGCAAGGATTTGCCTGCTATATAGTGAGTACAGCAGTGCTATGAGTCTGAGAGCAGGACATTTAGAGAGGCAGTTAACTTCTGATAGAAGGCAATTAGTCGAGGCTTAGCGCTTCTACATTAAAGTGCAGATTAACACAATATCAATGCCTCGATTTGCTTGAGATAAAATGGAGGAATGGATCTGACAAACATGCTTCAGGCCTCTAAATGTTATTTTAGACTGCTCAAAAAGAGACAAAGTATTCAACAGAAATATTGTTTTTTAGAATTTTCAGCAGTGTGAACCGCTCACCTCATACATTTTAGTTTGGAAAGACATGAAGCAGCAACAAGGGTTTCTGATAATTCAGCAGATGTGAACTTCATGACCTTCAACTTGGGTCAAAGTGTCTGGAAGGTCAGGCCCTTTCTGAGTCTGACCTTTCCACTGATGCACCGCTACAAGACTCAATGTGATGACTGACTGGACAAATCTGACAGCAAAATTTGAAGACAAATTTTGTTCATGATGTTTCTCATTGGAAATGTATACTGTTTAAATATCTCATCATAGTGGCGGTGCTACCAAAGCCATGGTCAACTCCTAATGTTTCACATAGACAAATTGACTTCTTCATTAATGTATAACACTTAAATTCACAGTAACAACATTATATAAGCGGCTTGTTTGCTAAACCTTCCTGGGCAGCAATTGGTAAATTATAGTTTAACGACCATAAGCAGGCACTGCATACCTGTCAAGCTTTGCATTTCTCTACATGCTGGTGTAAGTTGTGTGCATGGGGCCCCAGTGAGAGTGATACTAAAGCGTTTAGAGGGTTATGTTGTCAACGCCTTTCCAAAGCCAAAAATACCAGAACAAAAGTGTAATGAATGGATTAACCCGTGAGTTTGTCAGCTCTAATATCAGCATGCCTGGATAACTCGTTATCTACAGAAGTTCTCCAGTCCAGGGTTACTTTCAAAGGAGTTAGCACTCTTTATTAGCTAATAACACTATTACGTAACATTAGAAAATTATGATTTTGGGACTGATACACTTACTGCTTGGGTGCTGGAAAAACTACCCAGACGCTATTAAATCAGTATTTGGGGTAATGTCAGCATCATATTGGATTTAGTGAAGACGACCCGAGTGGGATTTACCAATAAAGTAAATACGTATTGTTGAAACTACTAACAATAAAGGATGGTTCAGTAAACATCCGAATGACGTTGATGAAACTCTACCACTGGGGCTAGCCTCTGTCTGCAATAGATGGCGTTAAAAAGTTGTCAATTCACGGTTTTAATGTTGTTAGCTAGCTGCAACTGCCGGTACTAATCATAACTTCAGATGACAGATTCATTTCCATTGTGGCGATTAGAGGTGAATGAATCCACTGTATTGACTGATGGTTAGCTCAGGCGCCCTGTTGCAATGTTATAAATGAAGAAGTCAAAATGTTTATGAGTTGATGAGGATAAAATCTATTACTTGCACCATTTGGATTCCTCTGATTGTGAGATATCTGAAATATTTGCTGGCGTATCATCACCGTAGGGGCAGATGATACGATGGCCAATTTATCGGGGAGCTGTAGATGGGCAATGAACCTGGCAACAGCCAAAAAAGTAAGACACAGGGTCAGAAATTTATTCAAGTGTTTCCAGGCAACAAGAAAACATGAATAAATTGTGAAGAAAGCAACAGTTCTGAGTCAGCCGCATGGACACTGTTGCCCCTCAGAATTGCCAAAAAAGTAGAGCCGCACGTCACTGCTGAGAACTTAAACAGCAGATCCACAGGTTACATTACCTGAGCTGACTAGGCCTGAACAAAGAGCCTTCCCCCCTCCAGGGATGTTGGTGTCCCAGTCACTAAGGATACGGATCAGCTGATGAGGATTTTCACTGAAGTCTGTGTTTCTAAGATCTTTTCTGAAAACATGTCATACTCTGACATCTGTATTTTTATTGTAAAACATGTCTGAGATATAATGTTGTTCATTCAAAGAATATTTCACACATACGGAAAAAGTACAACTAGTAACTCACAGGAAATCTCTTTGAGATGAAACCTAACCCAGACTCATAAGGTGATGATCAATACTGATGCACAATAGCAAGCATGAACATATTGCATGATTTGTAAAAGACTCGACTGAATGAAATGACTAACATAGTGAATTCACCCGCACTTCAATATTTTATATTGCTAAACAATTGTAGTTCCACGTGCAGTTACCTGTTTTTCGTAGCCCTCCGTCTGTCGGGCAGGTGTAGTCACTAGCAGCGAGCAGGAAGCACGTCCCCCCACTCCTGCGGTCCTGCTCCCGGGTGCTGGACCTTCTCATGGGGACCCTCTCCTCTGGAGACATGGTCAGGTCACTGCTGCAGTCTGCTGACAGCACTTTGAGAGATGAGATGAGGCAGGTTAGAGATCGGACATATTTTCACTGGTTCCAGTAACACGTTTAACATCCAGTTCCTTCAGTTCACACAGTTAATATTATTCTGAAATAACATAAGTTATAATGACACAGTTTACAAAAGGACATAAGCAATTAACTCAGCATACAATTCCTCCATAGAGATAGTACATAATTAGATAATATGATGGTTTTAAATTGTTTTATTCATGGTCCTCCATTCGAAGATATGAGTTGCTGGGCAACTAAAAGTACTCCCTCCGGTCTGGCTTTTAGCCTTGTGCAACTTTAGTGTCAGTAACATTTCTCTGCAGCAACTTTTCTTTCTTCTTTAGTGTAACATTTCCACATGTATTCAAGAATAAAATATGATTTATCTTCAAGTTCAAGTCAGACAGATGGCCTTTACTGCCGTTTATGATTCTGGGCTACATGAATAAGACTGACTACACTGCAGTGTGTTGTTTCGTTGTTCACAGTGTTAGTGAATACATTCAGTTAAAAATCAGTCTTTAAAGAAACTAAATGCAAATGAGTAGAATAACAAATGTAGATTAGCACAAAATGTAATAGTTCACGATTTCCAGACAATCTGGCAGGGTTAAATCTGTCACTGTTAAAATGTCACACATGCACGTACTCTCTGGGGAACACTGAATGGAAATGTATTTCCCAAATGTTGTATACTCCGTGGCATAAGGCATAAGCAGGAACACGGGGTTGGTGAGGGAATGGGGGAGTTTTCACAGAGGGTGGGGATCGGGGTGGGGGTGTGGATTGGGTGACAGGGGAATCACAGCCACAACAAACATCAAACGACCTTCCACATAAAAAGCCTGCGCCAAATGTCACATGCACCACGGTGCAGGTCAACAGTCAGAAGGTGTGAGGCTCCAGTGAATTACTAATAAAATCTGTCTTCACCTGTGGGAAGATGCATATGCCATGCTTTAAAATATTAGCATGGTGTTTACATTATTTATTCCGCTGTCTATTCTCTCTGTCCTAAATTATAAAAAGCCATAAAAGGCACTGCTGTGCAATATATTCTTCTCAGCTTGTGAGTGGATCTTCGTTCCCGAGCATTCTCAGTCATTTCTGCCTGACGTGTAGTCACTCTCCAGAGAATGAAATGCAGAGGTAGGTTAACAACTGTCCATGTCCATTGTAATGATGGAATATGTCATGAATACCAGCTGGGCTCTTATATGTGTTTTTAATAGTTTTTGGATGACAATGGAGGTCTATGGCACAGAGGAATGATAGCAGGCTTTGGCTACACAGACAATACTGGTTAATAGGATTCATTTATTTGGGCTTTTGTCATAGAACTGACTGATAAAAACAAAAGGTAAATATTTTATTTCTTTACTGTTGCTATGTCTGTCAAGCTTACAGTGGCAGATTAACCAAAGAGTCAAAGAGTCCTTGGCTTAAAATGAAATGTCCAAGTCACAATGACTTTCTATCAAGAGTCAATAGACAAAAACCTTTCTTCATATTCACAGATAATTTAATCCACATCCAGTCAATCCACATACTAGACGCTGCCACGCCCTCCCACATCTGACTGAACATACAGTAGATGTGAAACATAAAGTATGAGGCAATTTAAAGGACACTGAAAAGGAATATAACCTTGCAGACTGTATATTTTAAATGATCTCTAAGGAAATCACATAGGCGACTAAACCAGATTGATTCTGTCTGTGCATTCAGTTGAGCCATGAATTATTCTACACTTATTAAATATAAAATTCTGAGACCTTATAAACAAATAAACTGAGGAGCCCGGAGCGTTTACCTACCCTTAGGAATCTCTGCTCTGGAATTCAAAGAGAGTCAGTATATAGAGGTCAACATTAATTTCTATCAATATCAGATGTGTAAGAGTAAATTACTGACATGAGCCATGAGAGAAAAACAGCCACCTACGGTCTGAACAACAAATGAACACTGACTACTGGAACAAAGACTTGGACACAAGGACTCTGAATTCTTATCAGCATGAGATATTTCACACAACCATCTCCTACCCTCAATACCTTTTGCATTGCCTTCCACATCACTGTGGCAACAGAGATGAATACTGCAAGGCTTTGAAAAGAACTCAGTCTTCTGTGAGGGAGCTGTTGTGGTACTCGAGTCTCCTGGGGAAAACCATTTCTAGTCTCAGGGGGTAATCTGTCAAATGGCCACTGCTTTCTACCTGAGATGAGTTCCCATATGGGTTCCTGTCGCTGTTACTACATGCGTGTATAACATCGTACATGAGTACTTTACTACTGAGGTGTGGGTGCACATACTTACCTGAGCGGTTGCGTTCAAGTACCCTGCTTCCCTTAACGTGGCACAGGTCACCTTGAGTGCTGTTGCAGGTAGTGTTCAGATCAGCTTTGCAGTAGGTTGGGGACCCTCCCTGCACCACCTGTGGGATGTGTTTCTTCCTCTTCTTGGGTAGCTTCTGCTTGGCCATGGCCAGGGAGTAGTACATCCCAAAGTTATTGACGATAACGGGCACAGGCATAGCTATCGTCAGCACACCGGCCAAGGCGCACAATGCGCCAACAACCATGCCTGACCAGGTCTCTGGATACATGTCGCCATAGCCTAATGTCGTCATGGTTACCACGGCCCACCAGAATCCAATGGGGATGTTCTTGAACTTAGTGTGGCGGCTCGCAGTGGGGTCATTGGGCTTAGCACCGATTCGTTCGGCGTAATAGATCATGGTTGCAAAAATTAACACTCCCAACGCCAGGAAGATGATGAGCAGCAGGAATTCATTGGTGCTGGCCCGTAATGTGTGGCCTAGCACCCTTAGCCCCACGAAATGACGTGTTAGCTTGAAGATACGCAGGATCCGAACAAAGCGCACCACCCTGAGGAAACCCAACACATCCTTGGCAGCCTTTGAAGAGAGGCCACTGAGCCCTACCTCCAAGTAGAAAGGCAAGATAGCCACGAAATCGATGATGTTGAGAACGCTCTTAACAAACTCCAACTTGACCGGGCAGAAGGTCACGCGCACCAGGAACTCAATGGTGAACCAGAAGACGCATACGCCCTCCACGTAGGTGAGCGCAGGATCAGTTTCAATCTCGTACTGCGGGCCTGAGTCTGGCATGCTGCTGTTCTGCACCGGCTCAGTTTTATTGATGATGGTGTTGAAAGCTTCATGAGTTTCCAAGCAGAAGGTGGTGATGGAGACCAGGATGAAGAACAAAGACGCAAAGGCAATAAACTATGGGAGAAAAACAGAAAAACACGTTACCTTTAACAGTTTGAACCTTGATGATTTACACACGGGCTCAGGATACATGCACCAAGATCAAACCATTCATTTACTCTTGAGGAAGAGAGTGAACTCAGACAAGTTTAATTAACTTGCATCAATTTGAATGGGCTCCAGAGAGAGGAGCAATCTATTAGAAAGAGCAACAAATAAACACACACTTTCCCATTGCTCTTGGTGGGAATGTAGCACAGGAATGCTGCTGTTGTGTTGGCCTGAGAAACATAAGACTTCAGAATCAGTGGGGAATTAGGAATGCATGTTGTTTCATTGTATGTATGTATGTATGCTATAGCAATGCAAACATGAAGACCATGTAGACCAGTATTTTCCAACCTTTTTGGCATGTGGCCCTTACAATGAAGCAATGTCTACTTGTGACTCCTCATCCTAGGGTGTTTACATCATATGGGCACAAGCTAATAATGGATACATGATTTCAGTATAGACAGGCTTTGGTCTTTAGCAGTGGATTTGAAGGTCCTTCTTGATATGTGACAACTTCATCAATTAATAAAACCCTGGAAAAACAAAAGCAATAAGACCATGAGTTAAGATGATTTTGTTAAAAATGTTCACACTCTATGGCCAAAATTTCTGTGAGGAATTTGTTAATCTGATCTTACTGAACCTTTTTTTTAAATGATGTGCTGATGCTCTTTTACAGGACACAGATAGCTCTCACTACTAATAACATTCTGTCATCTCCTACACTGCCTGTGATCATTTTTTCTGTGTCTCAATATAGAACGAAACACAGGTGTTGTATTACACAATGTTAAATTGGCTCCAAATGAAAGCAGTCTTTTCTCACTTGTCCCCCGTGTGTCTGGGTAACAGTGACCAAAGGCAAAGTCAGGCAGACATACAGACACCTAAATAGTTCTCATGGGTGCTATTTGGTAACCCCATCATTCATATTTACTGCCGACATGAAGGAATGCATAGAGATAAGGACTTTTTATTGGGAGCCGTTATACTCACCAGCTTTAGGCGAAGAGACAAGGTGATATGCAATATTCGATTTGTTAAAATGTTAATGGCAACAAGGGGAAACGAGGGATGTGTACATGAGAGTGGGTATTGAGATCAGTGGCAAAAGCCAAACACATTTAGAATTTACAGTTATGGCAATGACAGTATAGTACAACATTAAAGGGCCAGTGTATCAGATTTACTGGCATCTAGGGGTGTATTTGCAGATTGCAATTGCCCTGAAACGATGGCGGTCGTCACGGGCGAAAAATGCAAAAGGGCTGTTTCTTGAGTCAGTGTTTAGTTTGTCCATTTTGGGCTACTGTAGAAACATGACAGACACGGTAGACTCGGTTGAAGAGGCAGCATCTGTAGATATAAAAGGCTCATTTTATGGTAACAAAAACATCTTTTGGGTGATTATACACAAATGGAAATACAGTTATGCATAAGAGAAAGGTCTAATCCAAAAAAACAAAACAAAAATAATTATAAGTCACTTCGATCGTTGGCTGGCATAATAATTACATGTTGGTACACTGCGACTGAATCTGGATGGTAATAGTATTATATGATGAGTCATACAGATCTTGGTTTCTTTGGTCGTCTTTTGTAAAGTGTTTATGGAACCACTTGTCAGATGCAGAGCTATCATGTAGCTTTTCTCCTGCCCTGGAAGAGTCTTCTGCAAACATCCACGTCTTTCTCCGAGAGCTAGACGGAGCAGATTTCCACACATGCAGCCTACTATGCTCCTTCTCCACCTTCCTCCCACAGTCCCTCCACTGGTGCGCTCCTGCCTACTGAGCTCTAAAGAAGTCGTTTCACACCCTGCCTTGTTTTTGGATTGCATGACTCACACGCTCTCAAAATACCATTGCCACTATTTGGGTCGCCCCGCTCCTGAACCGCGTGCGTACATTCACTTGACTGCAGTTAGCATGCGCTCTCTTCATATATTATACATGGCGCCTTTATCGTTTTAGAAGTGTGTGTGTTTGTCCTGCTCATTCGCTGGCACGTTCTTAAAGCCACAGCGTGTTGCAAAGTGACAGTTTGATGGGGTTACTCATCATCATTCAGCAGTTACTCAGCACCGTCCACTTTCAATTCAATATTACAGACATGCAGTTTATGATGGCACTGAGTATGTTCTCTTTGCATCACTATGAGTCATCTTCCTATTCACAAAACACTTCCTCCACCTCTGCTTTTGTCTTACTTTGCATGTCTTTTATGAACACTGAATTTGTGATTTCCTTTCATGCTTCCTCCAGCCTCTTAGTTGCACGGTCGTGATAGTCGACGAGGACTTTGTGTTTCCAGCTCTAACGTGGCTTGTGACTGCGCTGCATTTGGTCTATTGAGGCTGCAGTTAATATAGAAATTCTCTTTCTTTTCCCTCTTCTATAGACTGATAGGTTGTAGGCGGAAGCAAAGACGCCGTTTGTGCTGTTGTCTATCTCACTTGTAAACCTGCACAGTAACACGATGCAGTGCAGTGTGCTGTATGTAAAAGGATTTCACTTTTTTTAACAGCCTTTTCTGACAAATATGACCATGAGTTGCTGTAGAACACGTTACAGGTGAAAAGAAAGTCCTTGTAATAAAGTTTGGATTAGACAGCCAGACGTCTTTTCAGCTGCAAATCACCAAAACCCCAGACTGCTCTGATCTGTGATCATCTGCTCCAACAATAAACTTGAACTTTGGAAAAAAAAAACGAGAAGCAAACTTTACAAGCTGCTCCATGAAATTATTTTCATTTCCATTGCGTGTTCTGACTAAAACCACAGTAGACAGGTTCTTGAGTTCTGGATTGCAAGTTTGCAGATTTAGAATTGTAACTAACTGGCAATAACCACACAGCACTTTTACACCCATACTGTGGAGTTGGGTAAAAAGTGATTATATTTCCACAAAGCCTGCGTCTCATAACACTTTCTCACAGTTTATTTTAAACTGAAGTACTTCTCCTGCCTTAGGATGGGTCAGCTACTCAGCTTCAACAACCCAGACACCTCTGCTTTCACAAACTCTGAATATATTCAGTGACAGAGGCACAGAGGGCATAACACATAAATCTTGTTGTCTTCATGTCAGTCTCTGAGTGTTCACGTCAACAAGTCCTATTTATGACTGCAAAGCACGTGTTTTTATGTCAATTTTCATAGTTGCAAGCTGGTGTGTACTTGAAATAAAACAAGTCTGGATGCCTCGCATTAGTGCTGTACTGTCAACGCAACCTGCACACAACCAAGCCCGTAGTCCCATGAAGTGAATGCTCACAAGTTGTGTGAGCTGTGTGGGAATCTTTTTCATCTCTGCTGTACATGCAGCACCAGAGCAAAGTTTGTCCTCAGCTCATCTTTCTGTCCATCTCACCCCTCTCTGTGTCTTCATCCCTGCCGCCCTACCGTCATGACATTGGCTGTAATGAACAGCTGGACTACCTGGGCTGCTTCCTTTTCCTGCTCGGGTGCTGAGCCAACTAATGACAACTGCCGTCTCGTGCTGGGCTGTAATTTTGTTGTGTTCACGTCTGCAGAGTGAGGATGTATCATCTCCCCCAGTGCACGCCGGCCTGTAACAGCTGAAGCATGTCACATTAAAAGGAGTGTGACAGCAAACGCACATGCATGCACGGTACACTAACATGCAGATGCACACGCCGATACCCCTGTTTGTACACACACACACGCACGGAGCCTCACAAGGTTATTTATGACAGACATTAAAAATGCAAAGGCGCTACTCTACCATGTGATTGCAACAGGCACATGCTTCTCGACATCCTGATTTCCAGCACACACACTCGGCATGCTAAATGAGTCCCGTTCTTCTATAAATCGCTCTTTGAAGGCAGCGCGGGGCGGATGCAGCACAGACAGTCCATCTCTGAACAATGCAGATCTAATTTAGCTCGAGGGCTCGCCCCATTTTTCAGCCATCTTTTTCATTACATTTAAGGCTTTTAGTTTTAGAGTCTCGCACGTTGGCGCGGCCGATGATGGCCGAGGTGTGCAGAGGTCAAACCTGTGACCTTCATCTCTGACTGTTGATGTATGCAGGTTCTCATCATGAACAATCATTACAGAAGCTGATTTCACTGATTACAGTCTCTGTTGTTCATGAGGGGCTGCAGAGGCGGTCAGTCCTCAGAATGTCCGTTCTTGTCAGCTGTTCTATGAATGCCCTGAATTAAAACTTAAGTGTGACTGAACTATCAAGGCTCTTTTTTCCCCCCCTGCCCTCACAGGAAACAGTTGAGCTGCTGTTCATTCTTATTCACTGTACACAACAACAGTAGGCCGCGCGATTCACAGTAAACACCGCAACAACATAAAACATTCATTTGGTTTTTGCCGGCTTCTCTTTTTAGCATTATTTCATTGTGCTCCAGCTGAATGGTTTCATATCAGCGCTGCATCGCATTAAGCTCAGATTCCTATCAGTCATTCGACACCCACAGGAAGAGCAGGAAGTCTCCTCCAGGAAAGAATCAATCATAAACATGTTTCCTTACGCACGTTATTATCACATCCACGCTGTTAGTCCTCGTTAGGGAGGAAAAACTGCAGAATGACGGCAAACGACACGCATTTCAAAATAACTGTCAAATGTAAAGTAGATGTAGACGGCGATAAAAAAGACTATAACTCTAACTGACAGCGATATTCTTTAAATGTTCCTTTCATTAGCTCAGTGTTTTTAACTAAAGCAGCTTTTAAGACAGTGTACTAACAGTGTGGTTTATCAGGACTTAAGAGCTTCAGTCGACAGCCTTATCACCACCCCAAACACTGATGGGACATGACCGCTGTCACAGTCCTGAAGTGGGGAGGCCTTCCTCATAATCACATCTCATTTTTCACAAGATGCCTCTGCCACTCCCTGGAACTCCGCCTGTCCATGGCCCAGGAAAGAGACACGAGGAAAATGCCAGATCAAACAGCTTCGATCACACAATCCCTCGGTGGATTATCCGCCATTTGGCCCGGAGCCTATAGAGCCGCCGGGCCAGGACGCTGACACTGGAGCTATGCAGTCTGTTGTAAGCAGTAACTGATACACCGGCATGGATTCTAATAGAAAGGAAAGCTTGGTGGCATGTCAACAAGCAGTGACAGCCTCTGTCAAGTTTGTATGGTTTATTTTCTGCAACCTACAGCAATAAGTCAATTTAAAAAAAGGGGGAATCAAGTCAGCCTCCAAAGCATGCTAACACAGGTATTGGTAATCAAAAATTACAATGGCATGAGTTTTTTATGAGTATAAAATCCTAAAAGACACATATACACACGTTATGTTTTTATCATTGTTATTTTGGCTGCTTTTTTGAATGACAGGTGAAAACAGACTGACGGAACTGGGGCGACAGACATGGACGACATGCAGCAAAGACTTGTAGGACTGGACTGTGCATGTACTTCTGCGGCAGCCCCGCCCCCCCCCTCATATGATGTCAACATGTGCACGTCACTATGAAAGAACGTCAGGAACTTTGTTTGCCTCGGAGATAATGAGTTTGAGTATTTTGCCAGCATTGAACTACATACCAAAATGGAACCAGCTGTCACAAACTCCATCCCAGACTCTGCAATGTCCTGCTCGAAATAATTATCGGAAAGCACATGTACAACATGATCCGATCAATCACCCGCTGAGCTGAATCAGACGTATATCTTGTCTCATTATCAGTTTAGTTCAAAGATGATTGTCTAAACACTCACACTCACTCTTGACCTTGGTTATGTAAATTTCAGAAAAGTTTAATGAAGGTTGATTTATTTCCTCTTGTTAGCAGACACACTCTTTATTTCAAGCAAGTTGGGTCAGGGTTAGGGGGTTAGGTTTCCTCCACTGTCATACCCTGTGGGGAACCCCGCACTTCACAAATCTGATCACATCCATCTTGGTTTTCTAGGCGAGCGTACAAATCAACTTAAGTCCTGCTGCAGTCCAGAGGGTGGCAAATTAGTTACAAGCGCCAGTTAGCGAGCTGAAAACCAACCATTTACTAACACAAACACAGTGATGACGCATATGGATCGACAGAGAGCAAGGCAAATCATCTCAAGCCAGACGCTGTAGAATCTACTTCGAGAGGGTGCTTATCGCTGCAGTTAAACTTACAGGGAGCAAAGATTAGCATCTTGTGGCGATGGATGCATCGACAGCACTTGCCTCAAAGCACCTGCTGCATGTGTGGCTTTGATGGGAGAGGCAGGTTTGCCAGAATTCATCTTGAAAGTCTGTCTCTGAGATTTAGGAATGCCACCTCAATACAACAGAGGTGAATGTAATTTAGACTGTGAAGCTCAGCAATGAAACATTTTTGGACTCTGTGGTTAAACAGTATTTGGGAAGAGATAATGAGTTCTTGAATTGTTCATGGATGTCTGTTGTAATAAGAGAAATTAGCTGCCATGCTGGAAAGTGATTTGTCATCTTGACTGAGATTTGCCAAAATGAATCTTTAACTATCAGCATTTGAAATACTCGGTGGTGAATCCTGGTAGCTCGCTCAGAAAGCTAAAAACAGAACGACCCTCGTGGGTCACACTTTTTTTTCCCCGTACATCCCTTCATCTGTTGGCACAGCAACACGGTGGATGGGCAAACCTTGGCAACCCACTGAGAAATCCCCCCCTACTCGCACACTCGTACCCAACACAACAAGGCAACCCATCACTCGGCTCAGGCTCTGTTTCAGAAACCGCCCTGCTGTCTCGGCCAATCACAGCATTCGACGCCTCCACCTCCATGTGACTGCCACCATCTGTTTGACACCATGAGGCTGTGTGCGCCGATCCTGGCCTGAGACCACCATCCACCACCACGACGCTTCGGTCCTCTGTAAGCTGCCGTGACATCATCAAGCTAAGGGGACCCCGGAGGTGCTAACAGAGTCCAAGAGGATCTCAAACACACACACTTACACACACATGTCTGCACACTGACATAATTAAACCTGTGGGGTTTGGGGGGTTTGAGCTCGTATGTGGTTTGCCTTCTGTTTCTGCATGATTGCCCAGTTATAATTTCAATCTGGATTTAGGGCTTTTCCACTGTGCACACACATGAAGTCTGCAGACGTGCTCGACTGCACGTCCACATGCACTCATCCATCACAGAGTGGAGGGTAAACCCACCTCCAGCCTGCTCGCTCACATTGTTAGCACATGCAGATTTGACGGTGCCTCTTCCGAATACACTTTATAGCTGTAACTAATTATGCTATTAATGGTTATTAAGTCATTGACTGAGGCTTTATGGAGCAGTTTAAATTCATTATCAGAACATCTTTTTGGTTGCTTTGGGTGCTGTTTACTCTGCAGGTGCAGGTGTCTTTTCATGTGCTCTCTACACAGAGAATGACCGCTGACCAAAAGTTCGCAGAGTGACTGGACCAAAACGTATGTACCTATTAACTTGTTACAATTTACAGCGTATCTACAGACGGAATGGATTGTTGTGAAAACCCTTCATTAAAGAATTATTAAGCTATATAATTAAAAGCTCATGAACTATTCTAGTGATCCTCAATTAAGGATTTACTACTTACTAACCACAGACTCATTAGAAAGTGAGAACTGTCAGATAGATGAGCGTTTATTGCCACAAATTAAGGAGAGGAACCTCCCAATGTGATTTAAGCACAACCCGGTGTTGTCCTTAGCAATATTTAATAACTGTATAAAGCATTCGTGAAGGATGAATGTTTAATTAATGTATTAGTACATTAACAGTGGATTGAATGAGCATGTTTAATGTGAAAGGTATTGCTTGTTGTTTTAGCATCTTTCAGCTCTTGTTTTGGTTTTCAGTCACAACACTCTCTGTTAGCTCTGTAACCCACTGTACACTACCTATCCTGCTGGTGAAGCTAGTGGAGCATTTAACGTCTAATAGAACAGATTTTTCCTAAAAGAGAACAAATTTTAGACTTTTGGATATTTGTACAGTTGCCAAAAAGATGACTCTAAATGGTGCTAATGTTCCTCTGGATGTTCTGGATGTGCAAATAACCGCTTGCTAACACCTTAGCCAAAACATCCTAATGTGATAATAATGTGCAGTATGTAAAATATTAGGGGGCGACTTGTTCTGGCCAAAAAAATGCATATTAAAGTCATTTGATTATAACATATAAAAGCTCTAAAATAACATAAAAAGACTGCATGCTCACAAAATAGAACCAATTTTATATTCATAATGCACCATGCAGCATATTTCCAATCTTAATCATAGTCAGTCAGTATCGCTTGTGTAAATGAGAATAAACAAATGCTGCTTAAGGTTACAGTTCGCTCTTATTTGACAGTGACCACAGCATGACTGGATATACTGTATGTGCAGAAATAAGGAAGCACAGAGCTCCCCTCTCACGCTCTGTTTGTGTGCCTCTCTCCCACAGACACAGAGCTCAGCTCCAGCTGGAAGCAGAGACCCCCAGCAAGAGATATCCCTCCGTCTGTTGCACTGTGGCTGTGTCTGTCACTCAGTTGTGTTGTGTCTGTTCAAAGCGAACCCCCCCCCCACCCCCCTCCCCGATCCACTCCTCCACCTCCCTTTCCTCCACATCACCACCAATCCATGTTACTGACAACACACCAGGGAGCGACACTGATCACCGACTTAATGACAAGAGCGTCTCTCTCCCTCTATGAATCTCCCTCTCTTCATGTTGCCTAGTAACCAGTGAACCAGGGCTTGTAAACAGAAGCCAAATAGCCTCCATGACTGCTTGTGTATGAGTTTTGGCAACCTTTGGTCCCACCATGTTAAAGGTTTTGGCAGTTGCATGGAGTTGGAACAGATTCTAACCAGCTTTGCTAACTTTAGCTGACCTTTTGCTCAGCTTTCTGAGCCGTTGGATCAACAGCATTCTCCATACGGTATCAGTAACACCTCTTTATATGTACAGTATGCGGACCTATCTATACATCATTTTTTAATGTCCATGTACACTATAGAAAGGTCAGCACACAATTTACAAGTTACAAGACAGGAAGTTTTCTGTTGTGACAAAGTGTGTGGAGGTCACAGGGCACAGACTGACTTTAAATCGTGTTGATACGTGTGTCATGTTGATATCATGTTCATACGTCTGTTCTCACTTTGTGCCTTGGGTATGTTCACCCATGATCAATGCGTAACACTAAGTCACACCCCCCCAACTATTTCACTGATTTTGGTGATTTACAGTTTCCTGATGGACAGTGAAGTAAATTGCTGTAAACTAATCGGCTCAAGTTTGTTAAAAAGAAAGGGAGGATTTCAGGCCTGGGGCGTCAGGGAATGCACAATGAGACAATATAACTGGGCTCAGCAGCCTCTGTGGACGCAACGACAGAGGTGAAGAGACTGAAGAGGATGTTAACGGAGGAAGAGGGTGGAAGACAGACGCTGAGCTGGGCTTCTTGAGGTTGGACTGGTAAGTAATATTAGCTGGCTGCTATGTTTTGACCTGGCTGTATCACAACCTCCACTGGAGAGAGGCAACATTTATTTTTCCATCCGTTATTTGGAAAAAACAGATAATGGAATATGAATGTTCACGTTTCACAAACAGATTCAAAACATGCGTAGAGTTGAACGCACCCTCCTCCCACTCGCATTACACAAAGAAACAGGAATATCTGTGGTCATATGCAGCTCCTTCTGTTGTCTTTGTCACCGGCACGCTTCGTTTTAAATCCCTGGGGCAAGCACTACGTACACACAGTAGATCTTTTTTTTTTGTTTCAATACACCAGAATGCAGCGCAGACAGATGTGCTGTGTTCAACCTGCTGAAATGTGAATGTGGACAATAAAACAATAAATAAGTCTATAAGAACTTCTTCTTCGACCTTTGTAGTGTGAGTGAAGGGGAAGGTGGCTGACAGGTCCTTATGTTTATTTACGCTGTTTTCTTTCTGTCTTCTCTTAGTGCATCATGAATCTTCTTCAATCCCAACATCCTCACTAGAATTTAAACTCTGAGTAGAGCTTGTCTGCAGAGTGTGTATTTGAGATGAGGGACAGCTCCTGTGGGCTTACAGAACCTTCTGATGACTGTCCTCTTTGGAGTCCAGACAATTAGCTGTACACACATCCTGTAGATCTGCTTCGACGTGCTGTGTGATAACCGAGCCAGCCTGTAGGAGGAGGAGAGCGGTGCAGTCTGGGAAAACGGACATGATGTCTGTATTTGCGAGTTCTGTCACATTGCGCTCCCCATTCTAAAATTAAACTGTGGTTAAATCAACATTATGCAGTGTAGTTAGCTGAATGGCTCATTTAAAGACTGTCGTAGCGCATACATAATTAAACCACCAAGTAATTGATTTCCATCTCAGCTTTATTCTATAGAGACGAGGCTGGATGATATTTCTTTTATTAAATAAGGCAGGATAAAAATAAATGGAGTGCCTGGGAGGACGGTGATGAGTCCCAGGGAATATCAGAGACAGCGAAGAATAGGAGGCTAGTAATGAAGTGCCCCACATTACAGCGAAGTCCCCAAACAAAAGCATGTTTTTGTCGTACACACGGATGCACTTTTTCCCTTAATCAGCCGCCGCCATGGTAACGGCACCTTTTCCTTTCCTTTTTTTTGACAGCTCAAGATGGTGAATCGCAAAGGGGAAGAAGAATGGGAGGCGGAGGAGGCAGCGGAGGGGAAAATGAACGGTTGTGCTCTTTGGCAGGGAAAAGGGTTTCCCCGCTTTCTCGCTCTCCCATCTCGCTTTTCCCTGAACGCGACGAAACAAGTTATTGTTTTTAGCACAGACAGATGACAAAACATGAGCGGGTCTAGCTGTCACTCACTCAGCTCAAAGGATGGGTTTCAATACATTGTTTTCGTCGCAAATTTAGAATCAACAACTGACAGAGGAGCGGGCGTCGCCGGGAAAAAAAAAAAAACAGATGCCTGACTCCTAACCAAAGAAAGAACACAAACACAGAAGCGTTTCCACATGACAGGAGGATTTGCTGTTCCCCACGTTGTCTCCGTCACCGTCTCCCCCTTTCTCACACACACACACTTCCTCCCCATCCTCATCATACAGCTTGCTGCGATATGACAGCCAGCTCACTCGGGGAACCCTCCTAAACCCATAGCTTTTGGCAACCAACCAAAAGCCGGGGCTAAAAATAGCCTATCAAAAATTTCCAGGCATTCTCATTTGAATAATTCATTGTCACTTTAAGTGGGTGAAGTCTGCGTTGCGGGGGGATTGTTGGGAGCTGAGGTACAAATGAATGCCTGCCAGCTGCTGTCGCCTTCGTTTACACACACACACTCAAAAGGGTCAACAGAAATTTAAAAGCCCTGTCCATCTCAGCCCATCGTGCTGACTTTATGTATCAGCTTTGAATTATTAGCTACAGACACGTTAAATGTTGTTAAATGTAATCATACCAAAAAACAAGACGGACAAAATAAAATGAATCAGAAACGTGAATCACTCAGTGACCAGGTTCTTGACTTATTGCTGTTGTCTTTCATGCTGTAGTTATGGGCTTGGTTTTGGTCGTATTGCTTCAAAGGGGCTCTCCTGATTTTACCCACGCTTGTGGAATCAGTTGTACAAAGTGATGTATGGCTCCGGTGGAGAGAATAATCCTGATGCTGTCATTCGCATCAGAAAGCAAACAGCTGAGTGAGCCTGAATAAGCCGTCTGGAAGGGCACTTACCTGTCAATCAAGCAGGCACGCTGATAATTAGGCACAGCTTCGAGCCTTAATACCATCTGAACTGCTGAGTTAAAAATAAAATCACATGAATGGGGAAATTAGACAAAAACTGTTTTTGTACCAGGCTGTAAACATTTTAACATGGAGACTTATGGGCACTCTGCAGCCTGTCTCAAGCTCCCGCTCGAGGAATTACAGTTTTTAGCACTTCCACACTGGCTTCATTTCCCAGCACCAGAGGTCACCGCTTGGTATTTACTAGATATGAATAATGGAACCTATGTGAAGAGAGGCCACATACTTCTGTATCCTCATGACTGCCCCAAAAACACACTGATCATAACGCAAAGATAAACTGTAATGGATGGAAATTCATGTACAAATACGGAGACTCAGTGTTGACACGGAGCTTTTTTTTTAGCTGGAGTTTTCTTTATTACTATATAAATATTACTATTTATTACTACATATATGACTACTATTATGGAAAGTAAACCAACTTTGAACATGAAATGCAAACCATAGTTTGCAGTAGTTTTTGGTTGAAGAGGCCGTAGCAAGAAAAAAAAAAAAAGAATAAGAGAAAAGGCTCAAATTATATGAAGGTGTCATTTAGTTTTCACGTTTAATTCGGACATATCGTTGATTGTGACCAAAACCAGTTCCTGAAAGCTTTGACATTTTTCAATTGAAACCCCTGAGCTACATCCAGAGGCATGCTCACAATATTTTCACACTCTTGCTTCATTAATAATTAAATCCAATATCAGGAATAATAAGATGCTAACGTTCAAAATGTCTATTAATAAATGTATTTTTCCTGTTCTTGCCTGTCAAAGTTGCCCTAAATACCAGGCCTGGTAGAAAACAAAGACTCCAAGACAAAGATTAAAGTGAGCATCGGGCAGACAGCATGCGAGTGCTCATCGTAACATCACTCAAAATAAAACAAAGGCTGTATTCAACCTCTCCAGTCAGACAAAAATACACCAGCTTCAAGATCCCGCAGAGACTGTGATACTAAATATATCTCTCACACTGCCTCTCTCTTTCATCTGTTCATCTGCCCATCAATATTTCAGCATTTGCCTATAGCTCAGGCGTGCCATTGACTCGTGAAAGCTGATGTTTATGTCAGCGCGTCTACAGTATACCGGCATGAATATTAGCGCTGACTGCGCTGACGTGTTCAGTGAGACTCCATCATGAAGCGTGTATCAACAGAACATGACAGGACTGAGCGGAGGGATGAGGATGATCTGAGGTGGGTTCAGGTTCCGGTGGTTGGGAGGCATTTTCTATGGCGTTTAACAGACAAGGCTGATGACTGAAAACAAAAGAAATAATGAGCTTCCTTCCTTGGACTGTATCAATGTTTTCCATTACCACCCGACCCTGACCCACAATTCTTCTGCTGGGGAGCTAGCGTAAAAAGGCTGGCACCCAGTATACTCAACCACCAAATGTTAAACTACGTGTTGCCAAGCTAACAGTGTCAGAAAATCATTTAAGTAAAGTAACTGTTGTGGTCGTGGTGGTACAAACCCGTACTTGACTTCTCTTCGACACTTCCCATAACTGCTGATCTGTAGCCTGGAAGCTGAATACAAGACGTGGCTTTCTTTCTTATGTCTGCAATTGATGCACTATTCAAACATCTGCATTATTCAATTCTTTCTTTTTCTTGGGCTTTCTGGTTCATTTATTCATTTTTTTTTTCAAACCTCATTTCAGAAGAAAACTCAGAAACAGTTCTTCAAACATCACAGAAAAAGACAAAATCTGTAAAAAAAAAAAAAAGAATCAGTAAGAAAATGTCCGTAAATGTTGGACATATTTTCTGCAGGACTGTAACAATGCCTAACACTTGAAACTTTGACATCAGGCAGCTTTCATCTGTTCTCTTTACGGCTAAACGTCACAGTGGGACTGTAGCATCCATCTCTTGCCCCAAAGCCACAACAGGCTCTAAAGAAAGTTGCCACTGTGGAAATCATTGCTAATCTTTATAGTCCAAAAGATTCCATCAAATATGCTCATTTCCCTCTGAGGACACTGACTACTCATATTCCAAATAAAAGACGCAATGCCTTTGATTCTGCAGTCAAATCCCGCTCCCCAAATCCTCACCAGACTAAATGTGACATTAATCACATTTCAAGGCTAGGACACATCTGAGGGTCCGACATGATAATCTGAAACAGAGGAGGATCACAAAGACAAAGCTCCAATGGAAGACGAGTTGCCTTGACATTTCAGTGGCCCGTGACGTGTTTGATTCAGTACGGCACAAAGCGCTCGGAGCCCGGCTGTCTCCTAAGTAGAGGAAGCACGGTTTGACAACAGGATCAGGATCTTGCTGTGGAGGTGGAGGTGGAGGTGGGGGTAGGCGGGCATGCAAGGTGGTCCTTTAGCTGAAAGTGCGTGAGGCAGAATGGATCAGTTATTCCACCTCGGTGTAGTGTGTGTTATTCTAGGTTGATTCAACACTGACTGCTTCTGTCAGGAAAAATATTGACAAGTTGATCATCCAGGTGGCTCCGACACACACTGTGAAAATCAAGACATCCAAGGGGAATGTTTCTGGCATAAAATCCAACCGCTCACTACTTTGGCTACGCCGTGAAAGCAAACCAAACAAAAATAAGCACTGACAGATCACTGCAAGTACTGTACCTCAGGACATGATGTGAAACGTACGTCTCAAAACACTGACAACGTTGAGAATTCTGTGTATGAAGTTAACCTGTGCCACTTGACTTTAGAAATAACAAAGAACTGAAGGAAAATGCCTCATGCCGCAGTGAGATGCTGGCTGGAAGGTAGACGTGAAAGAAAGAAATGAAAGGAAAGCTGCATGCTCACTTATTTTCAACTTTTCAGCATATCATGCCTTGTTGACAATCACACAAATTATTGAGGTGCACCTAAACTATTTGAATATTATTTTTAGGCTGATGCAGTCAAAGTTCAAAGTCCTGAGACAAAAAAAAAAAATACTGTCACTTATGGTCAGCTTGTAGAATACTGAAAGACAATTTCTTAAGAGGACTTGGGTTTTCTTCAGATTAGAGAACAGCCTCTCTTTCTCTCTTCAGGTGGGAACTTAATATTTGGTATTGCAGATTTACATGATACACACAAGCCCAAAAAGACTTTTCCTCCCCACACACAGTCATTCAATCATCAAACGTCAAAGTGACTCTACTTAAATGACCCTCGTCATCAGAATTTCATCTTCTCTGTAGTTATTTCATGACAGATGTGTGTGCAGGGAGCCAGCAGAAAGGCACATGGGTCAAACCCAAGCAGCAACCTCTGTGACTGTGAAGTAAAGCCTGTGCCTACAGTAAGTGCCAACGGCTGCAGTTCCTTGAACGGCCACTTGAGGCTGGCTCCAGAAGTGAGTCAGTCTCCATAAGTCCCCATGTTAAAATGTCCAACTTCACAGCAGAAATCAACATGTTTACAGCCTGGTACAAAAAACAGGGTTTGGTCTCTAAAGCTAATTTCCTCATTCATGTCTGAATTTACTGATATTAAGCTTAAAATTGTGGGAAGAGTGGCTGCTTTGATTGACAGGTTCTAGCCATTACTGATGGCCTGTTTGAGTTGGGAGGTGAAGGCAGCAGAACTAACAACGTGGCGGTAGCCAGCGCAGCAGATCTTGAGTTTCAAAATGGTTCTTCAGAAAGCTGTGGGTGACGTCACGCATACGCCGTCCTTTCTTTAGACTGTCTGGACTTGGACTTAGCTGAGGACAGACGTGACTTTGACGTGGACAGCAGAGCAGTCACGGACTAAAATGTGCCAAAACACCAGTGAGGTTTCTGCCACATCTTTGCTGGATTTCAGATCGTTTTACAAAATGTTGTGAGTGTGCGTTGTTCTAATGTCACGGACAAACGAACACACTGCATTGTGGTGGAAAAGATCGGCGAGCTCCTTCCTAATGTCAACTATTTGTAGATAAGCGGAGAGGAACATATGATATGTGCCTGTGTGTGTGTGGCCATGTGTGTGTGTGCCGTGCTACAGTGTAGAAACTGATGTCAGTATCCGAGCTTTTTTCTGTTGTGATTAAAAGCCTAGTTGGCAGGCATTTGCTCAGCCCTCCCAAGCTTTCCTGAATACATGAATACATTATTGTCATTTAAAAGAAACAAACATGCAATTATATGGAGAGTAGGAATAAAAGAGAGAAACAGGCCTAGTCAAACTGCTATACATACCCCCTTTGTGTGTGACCGAGTCCACACACAAACACCAACCTCCTGCTGACTTCCGCAGCCATTCTCTTCAATCACAACCTGCTAGAAACAAAATGTGCCATCTCCAATAAATGAGCCTGTTATCTGTCACTTTGCTATTATTTGTGTTCTGACAGGCTTCCTGCTCCAGATTTCTACAGCTTAATTTAGCCTAAAGCTACACCGAAGTGGGTCACACATAAATAGCTGGGCTGGCAGGGTCCGAGGCAGAGCAGTGTGGGTAAAAAGTTCTCCTCCCTCGTCGTGGGTACAGGTAGAACAAGCAGACTATTGAAATTCAAACCCTAATGTGAGCTGCGGATATAAATTATCCCAGTTTGCCGTCTACCAAGTCAGTGGGGAGAAGGTATTGTTCACCTCCAGGCTCTGATAAATAAACTATGGGGTGTGATGTCTCGCACAATGGTTCGAGGTCAGAGCTGATGGCTCTGGAACGGGGGCTCAATTTTATGCATTTTTGCATTGGACTCATGAATTTTAGAGGAATGAAGCGGAGTTAAATGGCCTTCACTGCAGTGTGAGGCAGGTGCATTAACCCAAAATGAGGATTTACATGCAGCGGGACATGACTGGAAACCAGGAAGGAGCACGACCGTGCAGAAAAGAGGGGAAGAAAGCAGAGTGGAGGTCAGGTGCTGAGGATGGCAGCTGGGCAGAGGCAATTACCAACAACTCTGACAGCTTCATCCCTGACTCATGCAAAGAATTTTAACACCCTGTAACTTCTTTATTGATGACTTAATCATAACAGTGCTGAGGAAACTGTGTGTAAAGGCGGTCATGTCTTCTGACAGAGCTGTCATCTTGTTTCACTTCGTTCCTCAGTCTGACACCATGTTCTTTTAAGGTATTTTCTATTTGGATGGGGTTATTTTTTTAATCATGGCGCATCTGTCCACCAACTTTTTCAGTCCACGTTTGTGGTAGCAGTTACCAGGAGCAACTTGAAGAAACACATCTCGTATTTCTGTCGCTGATCTAAACTGAATGTCCACATCACACAGTTCTCATCAGCAGGCTGAGTTTGCTCAGTTTGTTCAAACTTCCCGCGACAGAGCGCCTCGACGCAAAGAAATAAAAGTTAGGCTTGACCGACGGCGTGTTCTCTGGCTTTTCAGTCACGTGGTCTTCATCGGCTGCTGTTTTCAAGGTCACGAGTGAAGTGCCAAGTATATTTCATGGAGGGGGAAGATGGTTTGGTTCTACTAAATGTTTTACTTTAATGAAGTGTTCGTGAAAGTTTCATGTGTCACATAAGATGAACCATGTGAGAACTGAGTGTCCCTTTCCTGAATAATGTATTCTCCAAGCTGCCCATGGATCAAACCTGTGACTTTATGGGTACTCTGTGGATTCTATAGGATATACACAAGAAAGCCTGGAGTGTGTTTTATTATTTTTTACCCAAATTAACTTACATATGATTAAGTGACTATTTTTACAAGCATGAAAATCCATAAGTGTTGGGAAGATTTAGACTAGCATATATCGACAGTATTTATGGATTTTTGTATCATGAGGAGCACAATAAGGTTTGGCCGCGTCTGCATCTGATGAAGTGAGCCACGTTGAATGGTGGATGAGGACAAACTCATTACACTGCGTCTGCTCCATTCAGCGGTTCCCACAGCCGATCAGCATTATTCAACATCTTCAGGGCCGTTGGTCTCTCACTGAGAGAGAGAGAGAGAGAGAGACGAGGTAGGGAAAACCACTGTTGCTATGGCGATGAGGAACGTGTAAGTGGCGGCTGAGGAGCGCGGTGACAAAAGACGAGGCCTGATCCGACAATGGCCCTGAGCTGAATGCTGATGTGTTTTGACAACACGACGTTCTCCAAACCAACATTCAACCAGAGACTCGTACCTGAGACTCTTTACTCTCATTATGTCTGGCAGCCCTCGGTGGCCGTTACACCGACTGAATGCAGCGAGCATTTGCACATTTAGACACTGGATACAGGGTGATATGACAGCCTGCACCAAAGTAAAGGTAAAGACAACTTCTGCAGTCCGTCGGCGCTGCCTTCAGTGCTCTGTGTAAGTCACTTACGAAAAAGTGACAGTGAAGTTTTACACTGACATAATACATCCTGAAAATATAGTGCTCATTGAAGGGACATATGTGCACATTTTGTCTGCCTTTCAGCTGTACATCCACTGAGTTTTCATGGACTGTATACAACAGGCCCAAATGTCCTCAAAACAAAAAAAAAAATAGGTCATCTTTCACTGCCTTGCAAAAAGAGCCAGTGTTCCACCTCTATTGTAACTCTATTAAGATTTGGGACAGATTGTCATCATGGTTAAAATAAATCTCATGGAGTGTGTGTGAGAGGGGACAGGAGCTGCTGTCCCGGGTGTTGAAGTCAGATACGTACGGTCAGCCATCCGCCCCGACCTCCCGCTGCTTTGCGGCAGTTTAACAAGATCACGCTGCTTCTGCCTTTGCATCTGAGAATCACTAACAGTCACTACTAACACAACCGCAGGGGGCCGCCTGTCAGGAATGTGTAAACGTTCACCATTTTCGGCTCTTGAACGATCAGCCGTATGCGGTTCGTTTTTCTGAAGGTTCACATGCAGTTAATGTAACTCTGGCCCCTTTACGTTCAGGTAAACTTGTCTGCACTCCAGTAGCCACTATTTGCATTCTCTGCTAAAACAGGTGACAAACTATGGCAGCGCAGACTTCATCTGTTTAGGTTCAACGATTGGAAGCTGAGTTTTTTATAGACTGAGCTGGGTTGTGGGCAGAAGTAAACAAGCCGCCACCACTATAGTTGTAAACCTGCACTAACACTGCAATTTATGAAGTTTTTGCCTCTAAATATGTTCAGAAGATTCTGTAGGACTAGTTACATGTGGAAAAACAGACATATATGATCTACTTTTGGCCACTTCCATCCATGTTTGTTTCATTTCATAGTAATCCAAGAAGTCATAGATAGCAAGTTTGTTAATTTAGAATCATGAAACTTGCAAGTAACACTAATATTGACATATTTATACCATGGAAGTGGAACAAGAATGTTAATGTTACGGTAATCATTCTTTCCTGAAACTTTTACGTGACAATTAAGTCTTTTGGTCTGAGTATGTCCACTTAAAAACGTGCTTCCTGCACCTGCCGATGTGAACACACACATTTCCATTGTCAGTGACAGTTTCTCACCTCAGGCATGGGCACAATACAAAAATCTGTTTGTAGATTGGTCTGCATACATAATCCCTTACTTTCCGAGGAGCTGACTGACTCTAAACAAACGGCATCATAGGTTTTAAAGTAGTTTTCTACTTTAGTAGTTTCCTATTTCAAGCGAAACAAGTTAAAAGAAAATAGTGTCCTTTACCAATCAGCGTGATGAAAGCGCTCCCAGCAGGACTCCGGTTATCATCTTGTTCTATGTTTCTGTCCCCAGCTGGGCAGCACGGAGGCCCTCGCTGAAGTCTGATTGCGGGGCAGAGCTGGCTCCCGTGTAACCCTCTCTCCCCCCTCAGGCAACTTGAAATTGCAGGTCCCACTTTGCTATTATGCTCAGCAAGATGGACGCCCACAGGCAAACTGTGAGTGAGTATAGCAGCATGGCATATAGTGTAGTGCGGCCAATGATATAATCCCTCGTGGGATTTACTGTTGACCCACTAAAGGTCACAGAGAATGTAATACAGGCAGGCTATAGAGTGTCATGATGGGCTTGAGTTTCAATATTGATGCCTGGGTTAAAATAGTGGAACAATTTCCAACATTTGTGTTGTTTGATATGCCTGACTGCTCAAACCACACATAGTGATGTGATGAAATAAAAAAAAAAATACACACATCTCTGTGAGAAACAAAGGAAAGAGACGCAAATCCATGAGAGCAACTGGCCAAAGTTAACTGTAACACTGCCCTGAGAGCTCAGCGTGCTGTAAAGTAGAAAGGGAAGTGTGTCTGCACTTGAATGAGTTTTGTTTTCTTGCTTTGCCGCATTTTTTGACATCAAGACTAGCCGTCACCTCCTCCTCTTCCAGTGTGCCCCATGGGACCTTAGTTCAGGAGAAAGATCCACTGTAGTCAACGGCGAGAGGCAAATAATTACATGAAATCCCAGCTTGAATTATACAGGTTTGTCAGCTTTACAGATCATTTTGCAAGTCAACAAAGTCCGCCATACAGCTGGTGGTTTTGTGTGTAACTGCTCAGTGATCTCTGATCTGGGACAATATACGCCACTAACTCCAAAAAGGCAGCACTCAACAAAAAGTATAAAAAAGGTGAGGTCTTTACAGATTGCGTGCTGAGAGCTGCAGCTATTGGGAAAGGGGGACAGTCAGTTCCGTAACAGTTGGCAAGCTTGTGGAGAGAAAGTCATCAGGTTGCTTACGCGGCCTCGGTGCGTCGCTAATTGCATATTTTCTTAAGCTTCGACAGTTTCGCAGCAAACTGAGACTGCCGCTGTACACATCTTTAACAAAATCAGGCCCACTGGAAGGGGAGAGACTTAGCCTCTCTGTAGAAACTCACATTGACTCTCCGACAAACTTCCTGGTAAGACAATCAACATGCCAACATGTCCAAGTAAAGGAACTTTATTTGTATTGCTCCTAAATGTTAAAACCTCACACGACTCGGTGCTAAAAAAAAAAAAAAAAAGTAATCACATTACTTTAACTTAACTGTTTAACACTACAAGGGTCGCTTTATGCCCATCGCCGACAGCGATTTGAAGGTGAGATAACCATTAGAGTGTTCTGGGTTTTGTCTGTCGGCCACCATCCATCACATTTCCTCTAAATTGGAATTTGATGTCTCTGTTGAACGGAGCAGACCTGGTCTGATTTTACAAGTCTCCTGGGCTTGACAATCTTAACGATGAATAAATTCATGTATGATGTAGTCGTAGTCACACTCCCCTCTCACCTCTACCCGCTCCAGGGAGACACACACACACACACACACACACACAGAGGCAAACTGGAAGCCTAGAAACCTGAATGTTAATGCAAATGAAGGTCAAGGCAGTGGGTATTTTTTATTATCAGGCCGGTGCCGGTCTGGGATCTGAGCCCTGTGACTGATGACTGTCCCGGGGCTAAATGTGAAACACCACCTTTTCAATCTGACACAGCTCGTTTCCCCGAGTTACTGGGAAAATATAGCATTCAGTTTGTCTCCACCCATGGGAGCTATGTGCAAAATAATTGGCCGAGAGATGAATTATTTATCTGTTGTGCTGTCTTAAGGCCTTGTAGTGGCGCGCCAGATAATCATTTTAAATCTATGACAGAAGAGTTTATTTACCAGTTTACCACCTTGTGCCCATTCAAGTGCGACACATTTTGTGATTATAAGAAGGAAATTCATGGATATGGATGACTCTCAACCAGCAGTAATCTGAGTGTATGACTTTGAGTACATATTTGGTTGCCGAGGTTTGACAGCACTCATCAATAAGAGTCAAATCAAACCATGTTATTGAGCGGGGTGACCTCTGCCCGACGGAGCTGCTAATCTGTGATACTGCTGGATGGCTGACGCAACAAACTGCACAGTTTTCACAGGCGTTTATTCTTCAAAAAGGATCAAAGCCTCACGTCTGCTGCCACTACAGTAAATCTATTTGTGGCTTTCCTGCTGAATTATTCATGTCAAATGTGTATTTTAGTCCTGACTGATCACTCAGAGCCACATTCAAGTTCTCACTCCGTTTGTGGAGGTGCAGAGGTGAATTTGAGACTGTACTTCACATTCACAATACAAAACACAGATTAGATTGGATCATTTAGTGGAATCATTTACTCCTACTGTATTTATGTCACATTACTGTTAAGGAGGTTTGGATTCAACTTGTCAAATTATATATATTATGTTTGTCTGTTGTTTGGTGTCTGTTTAGAAGGAAACTCTCAAACACTCTATGGTAACAGCCGGAAAGTAATTTGTAGCCCACTAGTCTTTGTGCTGGGAAGTTGAGTCTGCTGGACCCAGGTCAGCACATAGATCCATAAGCACGGCGCTGGGAATCTTAATGCGCATTAACCACAACCGTCGTCATCAAGGATCAACAGTTATTCCTATATACATCATCCTCTGCAGTGCCAGCACATCCATCACACGCAGTATTTGTACATTTATAGAAATCATACCGATTTGCTTCACACTTGGTATCGTGTACCCTGGGGTATTATTTAAAGATGGAGGTTTGACAGATGAACGCATTCTTTATGTGTGTTTTGTCCTGGCGAACTTGCTCTGTGTTATGACTGGGACTGATAATGAGGATGTGGAGGAGCGTAGTGATTGAACGAGAGCTGTCACTGGATTTATTTCCGGACTTTGCTAATTTACACACTCCATCCGCGCAGGTGGCGAAGATGTGCCGCGTGAGTCAAGGTGAGACGGCAGTGTGTGTGCGTGTGTGTGTGTGTGCCAACCCCTGCGTGGCTGACAGCGCGTTCGTGTTCACTGCAGAGATTTTACACACAAAAAAAATGCATAACAACTCAAATCATACTTGATGATACATGATACAGTATTAGATGTGATATTATTTTTTACTACTGTCGCTCTGTTCTGCTATTCTTTATCTATTCCTGATGTGAGTTTTTTAGACCTGACTATTGCTTTAGTGTAGCTTTTTGAGCATATTCATGCTCTCTGGAGGATGAACCCTTTCCATTTTGGTCCATGTTCTTTCCAAAGCACCGTCCACAGGACCAAACGTTCAATATTCAGGCTATGATTAGGAACCCATGACCAGCTTGCAGGAGCCTGCGACCAGCACAAGCAGCTGCCTGGCCGTCCAGTATTTTCCTGACCTTGAAATTCGCTGCACCCGTCTGTGTGGTATTTTGGTGCCAAAGCACATAGTGCACAAGGTGCACAGGTGAGAGGAGAGGAACAAACAAACAGGTGAGAGGCTCACTGGTTTAAAATACAACTTAGATGTTGAGCGGAGAATAGACGGGAACCACGTCTGTTTCTAGGGGTTTACATTAAAGTGGGAACGTTTGGATTGGTTGGTAAATCAGTGTGCACTGATCTTTAAACGAATATGATGGTGATGATACTATGTGCATGACAAACTTCTCCTTCAGCCCATTAAATCCCCGCAGACGTATGCAGGTGGCAGGACGCGCGTGTTGATAAATCCGCAGGCTCTGATTTGAGGGGTGTGGTGCCATTACGCACGGCCATCCACCCTCTTCACCTTCATTAAATAAGGTGCAATGACTCCAGGCTGCTAGAGAACAACCACACACACACCTCGACACACACCAGTCTGGTCAGTCGCAACTTGGTATTCCGCTTGAGGATGCAGGAGACATCTGATTACCGTAGCTCATTAATCCTGCACGTCACAGCCGCATTTTTCAACAAGAAAATAAACATTTCAGCAGGTGCGTGTTTTATTCTTTAACGGTGCCAACGCTGCTGTGTCACATTTAGAGACATGACAGTACTAATATCCACATTATCTGACTGTAGAATTGTGGTGCTCTGTGACTTCCTGAAAAAGTGTTTTCTTTGTTTATTGAGCCGGGATTGGCTGAGAGCGTATTCATTAATCACCCCACCCTGAGATCCATATTCCACTTCCCTCAGCTGGTTTCCACTTCGTGCTGAACCAAAACAGTAGGTGGAGACGCCCACATGGGTCCACGCACCCACAAACTACCACTACACTCCGTGGTTATAACTTATTTCTGCTTAGGTGACATGGCAGTGTGCCAAACAGCTCTCTGGAATAAAATTTACCATTAGTACAATAATTGCATTTCTGTCAGGAGGCTGATTAGATACAAATCCTGCGGGAGAAAGAGACTGAGATAAAGAGATAGCCTGTGCATGATAAGCGGTGATGCCAAAAGGGAGGCATAAAGAATGGAAGAGTGAAGGAGAAACAAGATAAGAGAAATTATGAAAGAGGAGAGCGGGAGCGACGGGGAGTGATGATAAGGAATGCAGCTACTCGCTGTGGCTGACACGCTACGATCCTGACCATCCATCGTCCGACTGGTCCTCGTTAAATAATACAGATAAGATGGAAAAGCTCTCATCATCCAAGTCCATTTAGCCAAATCGCACTCTATTGTAGAAAAATGTGCTTAATGATTCATGAAGCAGCTCCCATTACTATCACACCAACTTCCAGAAACCCTGGGAGCAATGCATGCAGAGGAGGACAGTTGAGGAGCTGAACTGTAGCCGCTGTGAGTCTCTGACTTTCATCAGAGACAAACAGAAGAAGAACAGGGCTGCAGTTCTGCTGGACAGGTGGACAGAAGTGCACGCACCTCATACGTGCCGGGTCATGGACTTGAATCACGTTTCTGCCCTTCAGTCCCCTTCTCTGTTCAACTGTCCAGCAAAGACACGGCAGTGATCGCCGCCGGTGTGTTTTAAAGGTCAGAGGTCAGCACTGCAACATCACTCAGATTTCTGGACAGCATGGCTGTCGGCAATTCAACTGCCACGCATTATTATACAACATCTGGTGCCTTCTGATTGGTGGACGTCACGCAGCACATGGTAAAATCCAAATCAAGTCTATATCAAGGAGTATATTTTAGGTGTTAGGTGTAAATGCGCACACACTTTTACATTTTTTTTATGTCCTACACACTCGACCTCCAGGTGTCACAGGTCCTCTTCCACCAGGTCTGCCAGGTTTTCTGACCAGAACAGACAAAGTAACTGCAGCCTCTGGCAAACTGCACCACTAGATTCCATTATAATTATAGAATTCCAGGCATAATCAATACAAATGACAAATAACATGACAAGTAACAAGCCCCTTCACGTTGGAGGGGATATGCTAAGATGACAGCATCATAAACACCCCTTGCTATGTCAAGATGACGGAGCGTTTCTCCGCAGGTTTCTGCCAGCAGCTGGAGGTACATATTAGTTTATCTGGAGGCTGATGGATCTCAGTGGCGACCTGATGGTTTTTCCTCACAGATAACGTTCTGTTGAGGTTCATGATATCAGTAGCTGAGATGACTGGTAGGGACAACCCACGCAGCTCATTATTTTTAACTACCCAAACTTTGCACATACCACTGGTCTTTCTGCCACAAAATACAGCCAGCTGTAACGCTAGGCGTCACTGACTCCTGTGGTGCTGGTCCGGAGCTGGACCTGACTCTGTGAAGGGCAAGAAACAAGATGCCCCACAGGCATCAATACAGTAATGATTGTTAGAGTTACAAAAAAATAACTGTGATGTACAGAGTGTCTAGCAAAGCAATGTCAGTTCCTCAGCGACTGAACCTTTTCATGGTGATGTGCCAAACAGTTTCCAGACTACAGCAACTGCGATGATGGGATTTATGATTTCCGATATTAATCTCACATAATAAGCTTTAAAATTACGATAATCTGGATAAAGAGTGAGCAAATCTGCAGTTTCACTACAGTGTGGCTCCTCATCAAATTAGCGTGCTCGCTCAACCTCAACACGCTGCCAGGCAACCTGCACAGCACAAACTGACATTTGGGAACAGCCAGCGTACCATGCAGACAGTCTGGCACGCACATGTAGACAGACACGCACGCCATCACAGCCACTCGTAAGCGCACACACACACACAAAGCACAGAGTGGCGTGCGCAAGCAGACACGCATCCTACTGCTACCCCCACTCATCCCCTCACTACCAAAACACAGTCTCTCTCTTTCTCACACACACACACACACACACACACACACACACAGTCAGCAAGCTGCTTTTGCTGAAACACAGAAGAGCAGCCCCCAGCGAATAGATATCAACGCTAGGCATTGTGGGTGAACCTATCTGCCGTTTCAGATCGAGTTATGGCCAATTAGCCTGTAGGGAGTGAGAGGAGCCATCGCATTAGAAGCTGCTGAGAAGAACAGCACACGGAGGACTGAGGAAGCCCTCCAGCAGAGATTAGAACAGAGACTACTTCACCACATCAACAACACACCATAAACTCAAATTCTCGCCTGAAAAAAAACTGGAACCAAAAATAAAAACACCACACTCCGCAAAGCCCTCGTATAGATGGATGTCCACTGGCTTTCTGACTTCTGCACCTAACAATAATCACTTTCTTTCATGGAGATCTGAGAAAGTTTTACATTTGCTGATTTTTCGTTGGTCACATTTTTGTAAAAACTTTCTGAAACCGCTGAAAAGTACGCAGGATTTGAACATCTCTCTTAAGATACTTTTTTCTCACAGCTACTTCTCCCACTTTTGCAGCGAACAACTGAGCGCAACACTACGAATACCTTCATGGAGAGACTCTCTGAAGGGTCACCCCTCTTTGAAAGATTATAGTGTCTCTGTTAAAATGGAGGCACTTGAAATAGTTCAAACATTGTTGGATTGATCTTTCTAGTATCATAGTAATACATAAATTGTTTAAACTCAAGTCTGTTTCAAGTCTGAAACTTCACTCTCATCATTGTAACCATTGTCTCTGTTCTAGGAGGTACAAAGATGTTAACTGAACTGATGACAACCAAAGGATGCAGCTGAAAATGGACTAATTGTTAAGTAGTAGCAGTTAAAATGCTACATGGTTGCCATCTTAAATGGTATGTTTTCCATTTGGCCCATTCAATTCGGGATGAAGGGATTCTGTTGCTCAGGAACACCTCAGCAGGACAGATGCTGTATTAGTCTACACATAGTGTATTATAGCAGGAGCCAACCAGTGTCGGTGTAGCGTGTAGGGATCCACAAACACGGTGAGGCAGGATTGATATAAACATCATTTGTTTTCCCTGAAGGTGACTGAGATAAGCAGTGCAGCGATGAATTGGATGTGTGGAGTGAGAGGGCAGCCCTCCAGATTGATGTTGTGTTAACATGAAATGAATTGCCAGAGGGAGGGAAACTGTATGGTGTTCTGGGATATGATAAGAGATCAAGCAGAGACGGAGGCTGAATGTGTGTGGGTAAATGTATTGTTTGTAAGTAGCTTAGTGAGTGGCACGTAGCAGTTTAATGGTAGTACCTGAATGTATCTCTGCTGTATTCATGCGGAAGTCATGAGAGGAAAAGTAGCGACAGAGAGGAGGAAGTTATAAAAAGAAAAAGTGAAAGAGATTTAGAAAGAGAATAGCAAAGAAGCAGGAGTATTCTCACATTACCCAGCCTCCATCTGGGATCCTGTAACTTTTTATTTTTGACTCTCTCTCCGTCTAATCTTTCTCCCTCTGTCTGTCTGTCTGTCTGCCTGTCTCTCCCTCCACTGGGTCTCGATATCACCTTCTGTAATGAAAGCACACACCTCCCCTGCTCCCACTCCCCAACTTCTAAATAAGGCCCAGGATCTGCCAAGAAAACTATCGACATCCATTCCTCCCTCGACTCGCCAATAGGTTTGTGATTTCCAAATTCTCTGCTGTCTCAAGGTCACTGCCTTCCATGGTCAGAGACACAGTGTGTGTGTGTATGTGTGTGTAGTAGTAGTAGTAGTAGCAGTGTTTTAATGATTGTGGGGGGGGGGGTGCAAGACTGAGGAGGATAGACAAGACTTAACAGGCTTTTACTCATCACCTTTGTCTCCAGTGGAAGTAGGGTTAAAGATGGAAATAGCACTATATGCAATATAAGACAATGCTAACAGTGATCTTGAGAAGTTATAGTGTTCAGCATGTTCACTATTTTAATTTAGTGTGTTAGCATGCTAACATTTGCCAATTAGCACTAAACAAAACACAGCTGAGGCTGATAGGAATGCCACCGCAAACCATGATGGTACCAGGGGAAAGTTATGGGATCGCTGCAATTGTTACAATTTATCCAGAGGACATGAATGTCTGTACCAATGTGTCCAATTGTCAGAGCCATTTCACTTAAGACCACAACTGTCAACCGCAAACCAAAGATAATGGGCCTTGTTGTCTGGGGAACAGGAATGTCTGAACAGAATTTCATGGCAATTCGTCCAATCATTGTGGAGACATTTCATTCTGGTCCAGAGTGGAGTCCAACCAATGTGCCACTTGCCATTCCTAAAGCTACACTGCTAGCATGACTTCAAAGCTATTTGTTTGTAAAGCAGACTTAGTATTCCCACAGCACGGGTGGCAGTAGTAGAAGTACACAAATATTTCATCTGACAAAAGAATCAGTTTAATGTTCACTCATCAACTTTTAACCACGTCATCACAATTTACCAGACTAATATTCAGTTGTCATGTGACCAGAGTTTCATAGTTTACACAGTACAGTATGTGTTAAACTGAGCTAACTCCATCTGCTGATGTAGACCATGTGATGAAACTGAAAGCTTGGTAAGAGCTTAGAGTTAATTATATCCTGTTAAATTACTAATACCAAGGTCAAGAACTGCCTTTTAAAATATGCTTTAATGTAACGCGTTTCACAGGATTGGAAATGTATTTTAAATACCATAGTTGCAGTATGAGTAACAGCAGTAATAGCCGTAAAGCTAACAATTACAATTACAGTAGAGCACTTGTGTATACAGTAATAACAGTATTACTAGCAGTAGGATAGGTAATTAGCTGTGATATCAGTGATAACAGTAGTAAGTAAATAGTGCAGTATTTGCAGCGGTGGTATTAGAGGACTCTTTGTTATAGAAACTAATTTTACACCAGGTCCTAAATCTGTTCAGAACATGATAAATGACAAGTGACCAATGGACTTTTTCATGTGTAAATGGTGACCAATGAGGCTGTCTGTCGGTGTGGGGTGGACGCTACACTTCACTGAACCAGGAGTGAAAAACACCTCACACTTCATCCACCTCCACCTCCCCTTAGTTTTCCTTCAATCAGTCAGTTCTTCAAAGCAACCCCTGAGGGAGACTGAGGGTTTGTTGTCACAGTGGCAGGTTAACAAAAGAGAAAGGCTTTTCGATTGACTTGAAGACTCCTGTGCTGTTTTAAATGAGTAGCATTGTTGTGCTGCCCTTTAACGTTTGACCCACAGGACGCCTGAATCTCCTGAGGCACAGAATTGGTCTGTGACTACAGTTACCCACAGCAACCAGCAGCTATATTAGCAGGCCTCAGTGCTGTGCTTCACCAACATTTTAATTTCAACATTTTAATTTCAGATTTGCTCGCACCAGGCGAGCTGCATTTCACCCCAGTGAGAAGTGTTCCAGGTGGCATGCGTGCAGATATTTTCATCATAATGCATGCAGAGCTCAATCATGATTCATTAAGACCACTTCAAAAAGTTCCTCATCTATATGCCTAAAAAACATTTCAACGTTTTGCATTTTAACTAAATCAAAATCACTAAAACAAATGCCAGGTTTTGACATCAGTGCTTTGGAGGCAATGGGCTGAATCCTCTCTCCATTAGCACCATCATGTTATAAATGTAATACTGAACATTGTTTTCTTCTGGAGCTCGTTGGAAAAAGACACATGAACAGTAAGTAAGCCTGCTGGCGTGAGTCAGGTACAGTGAGTTAAAAATCAATAAGGGGCATGCAGTGATCAAAGCTAACATCCTGGTCTGCCCCTCAGAGGGCTGTTTGAGCCGCTGGCTGCTGCCTTAGAGCTCCATTAATGCTCACTGCAATTACATTTGGACATTTAATGATGGCAATAGATGTGCACTGTGCACATCCACCATCCTCGTACTTAATTACATTTGAAATGTTTTTAAGTTGGCATTTTCCATTTTTAGTCATTAGCAAAACGATGTCTTAGAGGAATGGTTTAGAATGTTGGAAAGTTGTTTAATCATTTCTTGCAAAGACAAAACAGAAGTGGGAAAGAAATCCAACAAACTTACAGCTGGGTTATGTACTCTGTACTGCCCGGTGACTTTCTGGAATCTTAAAGTTCTGCTTATTCTTTATGCTAAGCTAGCAACAATTGCTTGGATGTAGTTTCGGAAGGAGTTAATTTCTCCAAATGTCTAACTCTTCCTTTAAGGTTGGTGTCACTAACTAATCTAACTAATCTGTTGAGGTAGTAGTCCTGTAAAACTTTTGACAGTGAGGTCAACTGTCATCAGTGTGCTCTGTGGGTTATCCAGAATAATGGGGACACTGTTAGGAACTCAACAAATAAATCTGCATTGACCTAAAACCAAAAGTATCTGCACTAGAAATAAAATACATCTTTTTTTGTTGGATGAGCATACAGTTTTCCTTTATAGAACTGTAAAGATTTCCATGGAATTGGAATAAACTGTAAGGAAGGAAAACAGAACTAGTGGAATACTTGCAAATTGTGAGACAAAAAGAGAACATGTTTTGCCTGAGGCTCCTTACACACCATGGGGACCGAAGGTATTTTATATACACTACTGTGCAATGCTCACAGGCACTATTAGACACCTTGAGAGAGACTTGTTCTTATGGTGGAGGATATTTATGTCTTTGTGTTTGGTGGACAATGCCTTAGGGCCATGTGTGGCAGAAAAAGATGAAGAAACGGAGAGCCTGGCTCCCCAATCTGGCCTGCAGAACAGTGGGCCCTCTGGTTCCAGTAGATTGGCTAGAGATGACTTGGCACTCCAAACAAAGCTATTTCCGTCTTTCAAGCTCGCTTACTTCATCCTGATGACAAACGACCAGTGCCTGACCTCCCACGGCAGCCATTTTACACCTTAACTCAATTCATTAATGTTCTAAAAATACCCGCATTCAAACAACAGCCCACGTACAGGGGTGTGATGGTGGGAAAACAGAGAAGCCACGTGAACTGCACAACAAATGCCCGATAAAAAGGATTCCTGGATATACATCCAGAATACACACTGTGTGTAGCAGAATAACATTGCCAAAAAGGCCCTCTCACTGAGATCTTTGGTGTTTTATGTGTCTGTGTGGTTGGGGAAAGCAGAGCCGCACTCCCTCAAAGGAGACTAAAGAAGAGCCTCAGCCAGCACGATCAATGCCAGGCAGACTTGGAGCAACATGGCTACACATCTCGTCTTACCCTGCTTAGTGAGGGGATATGTACCATTTCAGAGGGAGTTATATGAGAGATAAGGAACACAGGGTGAGAATAATGCAGAAGAGAGAGCACAAACAAAGTGAACTTACATGTCTGCAGAAAAACAGTCCCGCAGAAGTTTATGGGCTAAAATATTTTTCAATAATATGCTACATACAAAGCTGGTAATGCTTACAGATGATTGTAGCAGAGTGAATTGTCTAAATGATCCTTAAAGATTTCAAACGTGAGGTATGGGAGAGAAGGTTCTACCACGTTCATAAGACAAGCTAAAAATAATGATACCAGTGGGGAAATTGGGTCCACTTTATCCCAAAGAAGAACCACAATGGCCCGCACTCCCCAAAGAATGATGTTCTGAGGATAGTCCTGCTGAGAATATCCTGCTTATAGAAAAAGGTTGTAAATGTAGGCCAAAGTCAGTGAGACACAGAGTGTAGAGAGAAGTCCAGGAGACTTGCCCAGGCTTGAGCTGGTCCCGAGTGTACCTGTGTTTTCCGCCCTGGTGTTCTTCCTGTTCCTGACTGATCACCCCTGCTTCCTCTACAGGTGAGCCTGCCTGTTCTGCTGGTCTCACCGGCACCTGAGCAGGGAATACGTGCTGACTGGAGAGTGGAGCGAGTTCTGAGAAATACAACCCAGACAACATGTGGCCACAGCAGAGTATTAGAGAGCAATTCCGCACACAGTCATGGGTGAAACTAATGGAACTAAAGGAGATGAGACACTTCAAGAGAGAAAAAGGTCCTTTCTCCAGCCAATTTCCTACAGAGTTTTACATTAACCTCACAGTTCTGACTTTTTTACAGAGGTGCTAACTTCCTCCATTAATAACAATTAAAAGATCATGCTGGTAGTTTTGCATGTTTTAGTCCATCTACTTTAAATCAGGTTTTATTTCCACTACAGTCCATTTTTACTGACACCAAATGAGTAAAACCATGTGTGGTATTAGCTGTTGCCACCACGGGCTCTTCGGCACAGACGACATACCGACAGATGACTTTGTATGATCTTTTTATTATCACCACCCATGGTAGTGATAATAAAAAGATTATCACACACACAGCACATCGAAACGTTCACAGGCTTTCTTGGCGTTTGAGACCTCTGGTCCTCTGTCAGCACACTAACTGTGTTAAAAAGGGACAGTGATTAGCTAGCTGGATACAGGTGTGCCAATCACTCTCACATGGCGCTGCTCTCCTGAGCCATCTCCGCACCTTTCCCCTGCAGGTGATGCACCACGCCCCCTCCACACTATGAGTTGTCCAAACTCATTTCATTGAATATTGGAGAAAAATAGCTCCTATAGTGGCCGAAAGCTTCCCAGCCTTTACCAGTCACACAGAAACTGAACCGGTAACAACCAATGACAGTATAAAGCATGGACAGAGAGTGAGTCATGACGTCACCCGTAGGTTTCCAAATCGTCTTTCAAAGCTGAAAATATGTGAAATCATGTGCTCGATGAATTCGTTTTTAGCACTTCCACATAGGCTTCATTCCCCAGCCACTTGGTAAGAACACATGCGTCACACACACGCACACACAAGAAGAGAACATCCCAGAATACTTGGAATGCATCCAGCTTCCTCAATCCCAGACAAATTTATCTTTCTTGTCGCAGCAGTGTACATTATTCTACCATTACGTGGCGACGGGTGCTTGTGCTAAATAAAAATTGATCCCACTGATGGGTAATCATTTTAGGCCCATGGCTTTCTCTTTGTGACTGCTCAACCCTTCTTCTATTTTACTCAGGGCAAGGCGTCCTCGGAAACCGTGGAGAGGTAATAATAGACACCATCTTCCTTTTGTTCTTCCCCAGCTCCAGGCCTGTAGTTGGCTACACAGAAATGTGCCGCCATGCCAAGTGGAATCATTTGAGTTCTGTTGCCATTCAAAGCACAAACATTAGACTTTCCACTTTAACGGATATTGATTCAGACCTCTTTTATTCATACAGCTTTGGAAGTTGCAGAGGTTCCATTCTTTACTTTATGTTTGTTGAAACTTTACTGCACTTTCATGAGCTGTCTGCTTTCAGTTAGGTATTCTAGTTAGCCGCCTTTTAGCACTACAATCATAAGAATGTTTTGTTACGTACAGGCCACCACATCTATGGTTACATGGATGTTTTATTTTCAGTTACTGATTGCCACAGATCTATAAATCACCCAGTGATTACCAGACACCACTTTCATTTTCTATTTTGTTCGACCTATAGGAAAAAGTACTAAAATAATGCTGCCAATGTGGGATTAAACAGAAAATGACCTTGAATTTAATGGAAAGGCCAGAGGGCAAGCTTAGAAGCAGCTGACAGATGAGGATTCCAAGAATTAGATCGGGGTGAAGAAAGAAGTGTTACTTTGTAGTAGCACTTTGTACTTGGCACGAGTACCCAGTGGCTCATATGTGGTTCAGAGCCGAGCCCTGTGGCTATCTCTCCAGTGACAAGAACTTCTCGTACCCCTACCCTTCTCATGCTTAAACTCCAAACCTATCCTTTCTACCGTTGCCTCCTTTAAATAGAAATATCGAACTGAATTGACCTCTGAGACAACTCTTTGCAGAGAGTTTGGTTTCAAAGTGAAATATCCACTACTTGAGAAAATGATCGTACGGTGGATATTCTTTACAGAAAAAGAATGGTGAAGGTGAGAAACTGATCATACCTTGCTTCCAACTCCCAAGAGCTAAGTTCAAATATTAGCTAAATTCAGAAGTACAAATCTGTTCAGCATCAAATGACAAAGAAAAGTGATATTTATGTACATGATATGAATTTCAGGTATTGAAAATCTCTACAGTCGAGTACAAATGTCTTTCAGTTACAGGTTTTAACTCCAAACTTGGGGGGAAGTAAAACAAAACACTGGTTCAAATTTCCTGTGGAGATCCGAAACATAATCTCTACTTGCCGTCCAACATGCCAGACAGTCTAATTGCAGTGCGCCTTAAGCACTGACATCAGTGCCTGCTTCCATCCATATCTGAGAGCAAAATAAAATAAGTTGCCCAGAATTGGCGCATCACTCGTCTCATCACCAAACGTTTTTCGTTTAAAAAATGAGCGTCATGAACGCTGTTAAACATCTGGACGCCATGAATGTCATGGCAGTACAAGGCGGCGTGATTATTATTATGGGTACATCAGGTTGAGAGGGAGCACAAGGCACTGTGGCAGGACAGGAGGTCACTGGAATTGTGCCCTCCTCTATAATCACCTCTATTTGGAGGGGTTAAAAGAAGGGCCCATAAAACATGACCTTTCCTGTGGCTGTAATCGTTCTCTTCGCGGGCCGGGGGCCTTCCATTCCCAACATGACAGTTTTACAAGTCCCTTCTGACATTCTCGCCTGTGTTCAGGGACACTAAACACGCATAAGTACAGACTAGCAAGTCAAAGGAAAAAAGATGGGAGAAGGATGAAGGGCGAGAGGATGATGCCCTGGCACATGGTCAAAGTCAGTATCAGGAAGATCAGGGACAGAACAAGATGTGTGCTTTACGTAATTTGAATCTCATTGTTAAACAATATTCAAAGAACAGTCTGCACTAACTCTTAAACATTTGTATATAGTAATTTATGATGTTTTTTCATCATCTTGTGAAACCAAGATCTCAGTGTATGCAAAACATGAGAACCTATCGTAACTTATGAGTTATATTGCACTATTCAATCTTACTGAACTCCTGTCTGTAGGAATATAGATGCCACCACACAACCTGAAAAGAGTTGATGGTACAAATACATTTCTTGAACAACTTAACTAGTTTCATTCTCGGCTGCATGGCAGATGAGCATGAGTATGTTCCTGCCTAGGTTGTCTGTTAGCAGTTGCAATCTTCTAGAACCTGTATAATACATTTTTAGAGGATGACCTGTTAGATGTTTTGCTGGTGGGACTTGAATTTTTAGCTGCGCATGTCATTGTTATTTCAGTATACAGACAGCATACAAACATGCATGTCAGTGGTGTTACATACATGTTCTGGGACATACATTTTTGTGCACCAGGCGTATGTTGATCTGAAGGTTTGTTCTTGACCTTGAAAACAATGTGACCTCGAGTTTGATTGACGTTCACAAAAGAACCAGTGACAGATTTAATGGGTGATACTTGAAACAGAGTGACCCCATATCAGAGAAAGTAAGAGGCACAAGGCCAAAAATCGAAGTGAAGAAAAAAAGAGAATATGATGAGGTAAATGTCTGAGTGAATGAAAGATTGAGGTCGATATGGAAAACAACTTGCAGTGATTCCTAGTTCTACTCGGGCCTAACTCAGTCTGTGGGTCCTCTTTTCTTACATTAAAGAGACGTTCTCCCCATCCTCTTGTACTACTTAACCATAACCTTTTAGACCTACTCCCAAAATAGGTTCTTTAAATATAGCTCCTCAGCACACACACATACCTGTGACCAAACACATATTACTCTATCATAGTGTCTGAAGGACATGATGGTAAAAAAAAAAAACTTCCTCTTCATACTTTGATACATATATATGACTTGCTATGTTCTGTGTTAAACCAGAAGACAGGACTACTGCTAACCTGTCGGTCACAATGATTGGCAGCTTCAACAGTGCTGTGAATGGTAGGCGTGACACTAAAAAGCACATTTCCTCTGAGGAAAACTGGTAATATCTATGCAAATTCAGAGGTATTTTGATACACATGAATGATCATATTAACATGAATCCTGCTGAAGTCTCAGCTCATTACTTTAGCCCAGAGCAAGACCTAAATTTAACCTATATTTCAAATGGATGCAACTGACAAGAAAGCATTTGGCATTGTTTTGCATAAGTGAGTGTAACAGGATTGGAAACTGGTCAGACTCAGGGTGAAATAAGACTCCTTGATGGCCATTAGTTTATCGAGAAATCTGTGCGAAGTCTCCAGGTTGTCTCATATAAAAAATTAAAAAAAAATCTACCGAGCTGGAGTGTTGCAGATGAAAACCAATAAAACAGTAGGATTGCACAGAACCAATGAATCACATGGGCATCTGCATTGACACTGACCTAATTAAGCAGCTTCCTGCATGTGCAATGCAAGCAAACATGAAGACAGTGGTAGGAAATGAAACTGTCAAATTGAAACATTAGCATTTCAGAGGTTTGCGAGAAGTCATTTTGAAACATCGCACAGACAAAATATGTTTTATTACATAATTAACTAATGTTAAGGACACCTCAGTGTACATAGGCTGACATTAGTAACAGTGTTTTAGCAACTTTTTAGCAACGTCAAAAATGCTATGGAGGAGCTACTTTGTTTAGCAGGTTGATTTTAGCTTGTGGAAAACAGCTGTGGAGGATGAAGTTGTTTGGTGAAGGGATTAAAAAAAAGTATGTATTAATGATAGAAATACAATAACTAGCAAATGACGTGTTGTAGCACTGAAGTGACTGATTATGCCAGGCTTTACTGCTTGTCCAGTGCTCTAATACTGGCATGCCATTAGTGGAGCTGCTGAGCAAACACCCTTACTTTCAGGCCTTGACGCTGTTGGGTATTACGTAATAAGAATTTTAGAATAGATTTTAAAATAGGCAACTGGACAACAATGTATTGACTTGACCTCTGATGTATCTACTCCTTTTTGTTTGGTTTGGAGAACACTGTCAGTCAATCTCCCCAAATAACTACGAGATGCTTGAAAATCTTCCCAAGAACTTTGGTACTCTTTGTGAGCAGTGCCAGCGAACCAGGAATAACTACAGAAACGCCTCCAAAATGCCAGGGTTTATGGGTTCAAGGAGAGAGATGTTTACATGTGACAGCCTGCAGTTTCTCACAGCTGGAAAGCTGAGCATAACAAAATTGGCTGAGGTCAAACTGCAGATTGGACTGATAGTCATACCCAGAACAAAGCAGACAAGAAGTCCAAGACTGACTACAAAATAAAAGGTCTGTTTAATTTAACCACGTTCATGCATATGTGTTTAAGAGCCTTTGTTGAAGATGGCCAACATAATTTAACAATGGATAAGTCCAAAACTTTGATGGATAACCATCAATGTCATCATTAGGCACTGCACTGAAAGACACAGTAAGTCCATGAAATCCAGGTGATACTTGGTCTTGTCTCTGGTTTGGTTTTGGATGCTGTAAGAACTTGACAGAGCAGACTGAATCCTTATCAAAAGGGAGCCAGTCTGACAGATCCAAAGAAAGGGAATCTCAGATCTGATGCAGACACATGTCTGGTGACACTGCATGTCTCAGCATTTACTCATTTCTCTTTTTTGTCATAAAGGAAGTGTAACAAATAATGGGTGTGATCATTCTAAGGGTAATATCGCCATTTTTAAATTTAAATTGCTGACAGTCATTCTCGTGCTGAAGCAGTTATTGTTTCCCGCAGAATTGTATACTTGTCAAGGTGGAAACAGCTCCAAGACAACCTTTTGACTATAATGGGAAACTAAAACTGAGTCATACTTTGAGAGTTGGTAAGGCACAGATGGTGACTCACTCCACATACTCACTGGTGGGGAAACTCTGGGATAGATTTCACCAACAAAAACATTTTGGAGACATTTGAAAAAAAAAAAAAAAACAACAACAAAAAAAACAGAAAGAATAAACTTTTATTGGATATTTTATTCTTTGCTGGTTAATTTTGGATAGCCATGTCATATCAGCAGTGGATAACAGCGAAAGGCCCAATTTACTGAAAGCTCCAGCGTGTAATATTTAGAGGCCTCTATTGGTAGGATATGTCAGCAATGGAATATGCAAAAGTTTGTTTCCATTAAAGTAAAATTACTGGAAAATAATTACTGGTATGTTTTTATCAACTTAGATTGTAGTTTTTACGTGTAGTACAAATACTAGTTCTCTTCCTCAGAGTCCACCATGTTTCTGCAGTAAACTAGAACGAACAAACTAAACACTTGCTCGTGATAGGCCTTTCACATTACACTTCACTGCTAGATGGCGCTAAATCCTAGACTCTGGGTTATTTTAAGTAATAATTCTAACAACACACTACGTTGCGTGATATATCGTCTGACCACATTTGAAAACCCCAATAAGTGTTTGGGACAGTCACTCCATGAAGGCATTCATAGTGGGGCACTTAGCTGTGCACAGAAGAGCTGGAAGTAGCAAGAATAAAATAACAAATCGCACACATACACACACCCAGGCTTCACAAGTTAACTGTTCACCCCAGTATATCCTGAGGGCAGTTGTTATTGGCATTTGCCGCCTGCCGGTCTGTCATTGCAGACTTAAAGAGTGCTCCACTGATTTACAAGTCATCTTTTTTCCCTCTAAGCATTCATTTTCCTTGTTGAAACCCGATGCTACATTACCCATAATGCAGCTCCACCACTGACAGCTTGGAGTGTTAATAGCTGATTGAGACTCGAGCAGGCTACTGAGGTCTGGTATGTGTACGTCTCTCTAACTCCACATCCCCAGATTCTCTTAATTCTCAGTTTAGACCCAGCCGATGCTGACTCAAGTGACATCACTTGAGGATATTTATCTGACTTCGTGCAGCTCCCTCTGGAAGGCTTTATACAAATGTTTTTCACATGTGCAGTAGTACTCCCCAACACCTGTACACAGACACTGATCTGTAAAATCAGTGGAGTTTCCCTTTAATATCCACATCTGCAAAGAGTTTTAAAGGGACCCAAGTACATTTAGACCCTCTTCAAATAGACCTGAGTGTAATGAACCGATCCAAAGAGAGACAGACCCAAACAGAACCAAACAGAGAAAAGAACAGCACTGGTACCAGCCCGATACTTCATCAATGATCAATGAGCAGTTGCGACAGATGTTTCCTCCCTCAGTGTTTTGTTTTGTCCAAATCTAACAGTGACTAGCCAACAGCTCTTTGATATGAACACTACAACGAGCTCTGATGTACCTTCTCTGTATTGTAGCATCCTTAAACACAGCCAGCTTTACTTGAACTGAGTGTGGTTTTAATCATTAATGCTAAGGCACTCTGGAAGTTTGCTTGTATAAGAGCATCTGCCCAGTGTTGTTAATGTTATTGTAGTTTATATCTACTGTAAATGTGCGTGTGTGTGGAGTGTTTATGCATGCCTGTCTGTTGCTGCGGGCGGTGCACTGACATTGGTGTCATGTGATGGTGAGCGTGGAGAGCCAGAGCTGCACAGATGGTGTCAAGGCAGGGCTCCTCAAGTGTCATGGCCCCCTTGCCGTCTGTGCTCACAGACAGGGAGCAAAAGATCAAAAGGGAGAGCAAAGACACTTTGCACGATAGAGACAATGATTGGATTTACAGACACGTCTTCATAACACCAAAGCAGAGATGAAGAATCAGACACCATCTGAGTTTAAGCTGGTCTTTTTGTTGCAAACCCAGAGAGCTATGAACACTGAATGAATGAACACTCATTTTGTTTTCTGACAAAGGAAATGAAAACATGCATATTGTACATTGGAGGTCCTTCATTATGAAAAGAAATGTAGTGTTTTATCCTTGAGTTTTAGGATTTTGCTTTTGCTGATCATTACACAGGAGCGTAATGCAGTTATTATTCACAAATATTTGTGTTTCTTATAATATAATAACATAAAATGCACTCCTGTATGCCAAAAGTTTGTGCTAGAGCATCTTACCGTAACAACAACCAGAGAACACGGGCATCAGGGGCATGAAGTTATTTTGTAAAACAGATTTTAGTTTACATTTTATAAAAGAATAAATGTACAGAAGTGTTCTTGCCGGGGGAAAGTTTCAGCATCACTGTATCTAAAATACAGTGATACTGTACTGGATTAAAACCAAAATGTGTATCACTAACAGCACAGGTCTGAGTCATCAGAGATGTGTCAACACTGAGACTAGAGTATGAAAGACTTAAACAAGCAATGCATTCACTCACGCAAATTATGCTCATTATTACTTGGATTATTTTGAAATATGTTCATCAACATCTTCTTTACTTTTGAAAATCTCATTAAATTCTTGCTGTGTTCTTATTAAACACACTTTAACTGTCAGAGGACACTGACATTAGGAGGAAGCAGACAGCTCTGAAACATTCCTGCGTGCAAACTAACCAGGTGCTAAAAGCTCAAGTGGGGGTGGCGAATGATAGAAGATGAAGATGGAGCTACTTTTCCTCTCACATTAAGATTTCAGTGTTTGGAAAGCCACTTACACACTACTCTAAGTGAGTGTGAGTGTGCGTGTGTGCTTGCTTGTGAAAAAGAGACCCTCTCTACAACTCCACTAGCCTCCTCCAGCACGCTGCTTAAGTGACTTCTAATAGAAAGAGAGTCATGGTTCGAGGCAGAGCTTGGCAGAGAGTGAATAGCATAATTGCCTGTGTCTGAGGAGGGCGGGAATACGAGGGTGCTACAGAGGAGAGGGTTATATTTACATGCTGGGTTGTGAGCGCGTGCAGACACACCACGGCATTTAAATCTGACACTGCAGCCGGCAGTAAACCTGCAGATCTCACGCAGAGCCTGATTGTTTTTACTCTGATAAGCGCTTGTTGCATAAATAATGGAATGATATTGCAGTGGATGGAAGAGATGAAGGAGAACATACAGAGCCTGCCGGTAATGCTATGGACCCACTTTGTGGGTAACTATTATACTGTATTGTACCTTGCAGAGCTAAGCATTAAATTCCAAAACGTAAATACACTCCAAACTTTGAAAAACACTTACTTCTGTTCGGACGGTATCCAGAATCCTCAAAGAAGATAGTACTGTCTGTTCTTGAAAATATAAAGCATTATAAAAAAGACAATAACAATAGAATTGATGACACATCTATTTTGGGTTAAGATTCTAAAAATTGAGCAGGAAGCTATATATATATATGACAAAAGTTTTTGGATTGTGAGAAAGAGGCACTACTTGCCAAACATTACATTTTTTTAATGAGTCTCTGATGATGGTGATAAGTGCATGACGAGTAAAATCTTTGCTGCTAGAAATACTACATTAAGCATCAACTGAGACTAGTAAAAGTTTAGGCTCTTTGACGTATACATACATATTTTGTCAGTTATTCCAGCAGTCATACAGACAGACACACAGTTAACCAACTGGAGGGGTCAATGTTGCTGGCTGTTCCTCATCTTATCTGTGATTTGTGCCTTATGTTTTGTGACTGATATTGCAGGACTACGGGCTACTGTTAAGTTTTCAAAGATCATTTGCCATGACCGCAAGTGGACACATACAAGAGAGAGCTAACATTAGCTTGAATCCTTCTTTTGCATAATGTTTAACAAACAGTGAGAGTGTGCAGGAGCAGCCAATGATTCAGTAGCTATTCAAATAACATGAAGAGTCGCAAGGGGATCAGTGTTAATGTGGTAAGCTAACTAGCTTCCATTTCCCAGGGGGTGCTTTGAGTGAAAGCTAGTTAGCCTAGCATGCTAGCTCAAAGCCAACCGTACGATGAGTCCTCTCCAAAGTTGAATGTCCTGAAGGTGTAATTATCACGTATAAATCAAATCAATGATATGTGGGCTTGATATGGGCTTCTCCTGTCAGTCGTATACTGTACTACAAATTTAACAGCGCATCCTATAGCAAGACAGAGTCAACCACTGCCATAGCAACCAATGCCGACTCAGGGGCTTTTAGCTTCCAGCTTCTTTTGCAGAAAAGTTCAAATTTCAGTTTGACTGTGAGGATATGGTCTGACCATGTGGACTGTATAACTGTTAGCGTTCATTTCTGAGTTGTAGGAGTCTCAATATCCTCAACGTCCTTGAGCTCCAGTCTCAGTGACTGACACTTGAGTATCCTTTAGTCTAGCAAGTGTTCTGCTACCGCAAGCTCAAAGTGTAATCCTCCCAAAGTCAAGCTGTTTACCTCAAAATCAGACCCAGTTCCGCATCTGGGAGAACATGATATCTGAGGTCATTGAGATAAAAGTCAAGACACACAGTGACTTTGCTCTTTTTCTTTTTACATCAGCTCCCTCTGCTGCTATCCGTCTTTCATCCCCTCCCTCTCATCCTCTCTTTTTCAGTAGCTTATAAAATAAACAAGTGGCTGCAGGTATTTCTGGGTGGTGCTTTAGGAAACTAACCCCACTCTGAGTTGACTTTGTTCATAAAATACGTTCCAAATAAAGGCAGCACCTCTGGCTGATGGATCATCAAGGTAACAAGAGAGACTATGATTGGAGAGAGCAGACTGCATCAAAGTCAACCCTTCTTAGACAGACCTCAGCAATCACTATAATAATAATTACTGATATTAATAAAGTTAACTATATATTCTATTTATTCTGCATTGTTGATTGTTAGAACCGAACTGTCTCAACTGCAGTTCACGCTGATAGCATTTTAATATTATTATATATGATTGCCAACTATGACTGAGGTATTGAGTACCTCATATTTAGTATTTGCTCCACTCACATATTGAAGACTTCTAACCTGTAAGTTTTTCACTTTGTTTACTAAACTTAACTACAATGCTCGAACAATCTATTTTATATATGTTATAAAATTTAAACTCTCACTATATCAATGAACAAATTAAAAAAAACTAAGAAACAAAAACAAAACAGATATCCAAGGCAAATATGGCACACTCTGACTATAGCCTGTAGGTCGTTCTACTTTTACTTGTAGTGTTAGTAGTACATCATCATATTCATATTCCTATGAACGATGCGTAATCTTCCTAGTAAAATCTGCACCCCAAGACGACTCTCTGGAAGTCTGTAGAAAGTACAGTTGAGGTGTAAACATTTGGATTCAGCTGAGGGTTGAAGTTGCAGTTTTACTTTTATAAATGTCACCATGTTGGTTTACAAGTCACTGGAGTAGCATTCATCAAAAACAGTTGCACAACATCTTTTATGACTCTCCAGTCTGAGAAAAGTACTTATGAGACGTCACACGGGTACGTCGACTTGGCCTTAAGAACTTGATCAGATTTTTAACAGTGTTATCCACTGGGCACATGGAGTCTCATGGAGTCACGTAAGATCCAATGTCTTTGTAGCCTGATGACAAAAAGTCAGGATATCTCAGCCTGTGCTGTATTGATGTGAACCGTTCTTCTTCAAATATGTTGCTTAAGTCCCTGAATGCTAAATTGTTGGAGTACCGCAAGAAAGCGATTCAGTAGATTTTCCACAAAGTATGAAATGTGATGCCGTGGTTCTAGGTGATAAGCTGGTTAACCGTTACATTTTTCATAATTCATTGATGTTAAGACGTGTACTGAAATGCAGAGTCAGGTACTAGGCTTTCCATTTTAACACTGCATGTGTGTGCTGTGTGCAGTCTCAAACTATTCTCCACAGCTGTACAGTGGAGCACCAGTCAAGCTGCACTGAATTGAGTTGTGAAGCTTGGTCGTGGTGGATTAAACAACCATTTAGCTGAGACACGTGCTAACTTAAAACACTCCTCTTCCCTTCTGACATCAAGCAGCAGTGGTAATTATATATATAATCACATGCCAGGAGGCATTAGCGGCTGGCACACAGTGGCATGCATCTGCTCAGCCTCTCACCCTCACGGGAGAATCGTCCCTCTGCACAGCACAGCCTGAGAGAGACACAGTTGTCCTTGGATAACAGCAGGCCTACTGCTGAGAGGCTGCTTTTCTCGCGCTCGATCAGCACTGAAGTCAAGCTCTTAAAATGGCTCCTCGGCCTGCGGGAGCAGATGCTTGGTTACCCTCTAACGTAGAGCCGAACTGGTTCCCACAGAATTCAGGTTAACTGTCACAGAGTAGCATTCAAGGAACAGGTGGGAGAGCTCAGACTGGAAGTCAGCTTCACACTGATGTGTGCAATGAGAAATGATTTGTTTGCATCCATTCATCATTTCGGGCATCGTTTTAACCTGATTATCCATACATGCAGCTGCTGAAAGCTTCAATTCCTGACTCATTCTTATCAGAGGAACAGCAACCTGTTGTGTGGAGGCTTACGGGTGGAGATAGCGCCTTCTATGCTGCTGCAAAAATAGGAAAATAAGTTGACCGAATTTTAAGTTGGGTCTTTCTATTGACATTTGAGAAGATGATCACCAATCACTGATGCCCATGCTAAATGTTTTTATGAGCTTTTTACGTATCTTTAATTCTAAATATATATTTTACAATTAGACTATCCTAGAAAATAGTGCATGAGCAAACAAACACGTGTCTCGTCTGTGGGTAAACATTTTCTGTGTAGGAAGGTGATTCACTGTAAAACTTGAGCCAGGTGGGACCAATCAGTGAAATGACCTGCAGCAGCTTGGCTCTCTCAGCGGAACGTGGCAACACGTCACTCTGTTAGATGAAGGCATTTGTGTCGTAAATGACTTTTAGAGTGTTATCAGATTAAATTAATTTTGGAGTCATTTATAGAAAAGGGCCTGCAGTAATGTTCTCATCGCAGCTAGATTCTGCTGAAGATGTGTGAGTCAATGACAAAATTGCTCACGTGGGAGTGAATCAGCATTGTACTTTGACACACATGCAAAAAAAATAAAAACACATCTCTTTTCTACTCTTCATCACTTTGGGTTGAAAAATATTTACACTAAGATTAAGGTACATTCAAAAGAGCAGTTTTCAGAAACTCAAGTAATTCAGGCTACGCCTTTCTCCCACTCATGTTTTGAAATGAATGATTGTACTCAACACCCACAAAGGGTTTTCACCAGCTAAGGCTGATATTAAGGACGATACTCATTTTACAGACCAATATGAGTCATATCTGCACATAAACAGGACAGATGTGAGAGCTAATAAAGAACAGAGTCACTATTTGGACAGTTTAATGTTGATACTAATCTGTTAAGAGACAGAAGATGTTGCCTTACCATGCACAAACCCTGACTTCATTTTTACTTTGACATCAATCCACACAAAGAAAATTCTAGCTTCCACACTGCTTTTGTCAATATAGTCAGTAAATTCTTATTAGTGCCACGTTCTAATAACGTTTGCAGGGTGACTTGCTCCACTAACACTGGTCTTGGGGAAGAAGCAGGTCACTTTTGATCACACATAATCTGATTGTGGCCCAGTGATTTGAGCTATTTCAGTCACAGGTTTGTGCAGTGCTGGCTCACAAGAAGTGTGCATGAACTCGGAATGGATTCATGGACTGTTTGAAACTGCTGCTTTTCTCAGACAAAAGCAGCATTTTAATAAGTCACAAACCCGTCTTAGTTTTGGCACAGGTCCTGTAGAATAGCAGCATTGTTCCGTCTGTCACTCTACCACTTGGGCCACTGATCAAAGTCAATCAAATAACCAACAACTACTTATCACAATTTCTGATGTGATTTCTCAAGACCTTTGTGATCTTAATGAGAGTCAGAGTCCTGAGAGATGGAGACATGAGCCAAGCCACTTACACTTTGGAAATCCTGACATTTATTTGTCCTAAGAAAACGGGGGGGGGGTATATTCCTTAATAAGAAAGTGGGTGAAAGCCTTTTAGGCCAGATGCATTGGTGCCTATGTGGCAAATATGGGGCACCTTTGTTCAGTGGATTACATTTTTGCCCCCCCACATTTCCCTGAACTGCTTGATAGTGCTTGATTCGCACTGCAGGCTATCCCATGTGCGATGAAGCAAATGTCATACTTGTAATCTGAAAAACATGCAGGAGGAATTGGACATAGGGTGAACTGTCTGCTTCTCCATCAGCCTCCATGGATAAAAATGTGAGGTAAACGTATGACTTGAGAGTTGTTGCAAACATACAGTGAGAAAAGAGAGATCTCCACAGGCGTGGGCCCTTTCACCTTTTCCTTCAGAGACAGGACTCTATCTCTGTACCAACAAACCCCTTGTGGTTCTTACTGAAGAGCAAACGCACCCAGGCGTGAATACCCTGTTCTGTCTGCAAGCCTGGTGAAGAGGGGGGGGCTACAGGAGTGGAGGGCTCCTCTGGGTCCCCAGGAGCCTGAATCCAGTAGAGAATTACTAATAGGATTGGTTCTGCCAGGTCGGTATCACTGAACCATAGAGGAAAACTCAGACAGACAAAGACTCCTGTGCTGCACTTATGTTGGAGGTCAGCTCGCTTTCACTTCAGTCGGTCCGTGAAGCCAATTTAACGGAACGAGAAATGAATTGTTTCTCTGACCATTAAATGTGATTCCAGGTCCTTAAATATGAATACTGACATTGAAGCAAAAGTCTGGTAATCAATCAAGTCTTGTTTGGACAATTTAAACATTTAGTTGAAACCATGTACAACTTTAAAACAAGTGAAGGGGTGAGATTATCATTTCTTTTCTAAATGGTTATCTGGCAATAAAACATTTGTTTCCAGCTGAAACCAAAGGGAGAACTGTACAGTGGCCAATGTCACAATATGTTCAGCACACGTCGTCCTCTCCTCCAGGCCCTGATCTCAACATGAAGAATTCAACTTGTTCACTGATGTCACTGTTTGAAAAATGCTATATGCCGTATATATACATATATATAAACATATATAAACAACTAAATAGCAACAGAGCATATTTCTGAAGTCCAAACAAGCAGGGGTCATTCTGATGAATAACATAATAGGTGTTTGAAGACCGAGCTTTCATGACAATTGTAAAGGACAAATGCCTGAAAAAAATATGTTAAATAAAATGGCCAGATTATTTTTGAATACTTATTTAGACATTAGATTTGAGTTAAGTTCTTAAGTTTTACCTCAGTACCACCGATAACTCAATTTTAAACTGCTCCCTTGTTCAGGTGACAACAAAGACCATGTGAATGATTTGACAATCAGTAACAATTCTGTGGACTCCTTTTCCAGATGAACACATAGCATTTAGAAAGTGCTCATATAGTATGCTGTGTACCACAACCGACTACATGTCATTGTGTGAAGGGAGTTTGAAGGGAGTGGAGGATTGTTCAGCAGAGCATGAAGTCTACCTAACAATATTCTCCGCTTCAAATCAAACAAACTGGTATTCCCATGAGGAAAACTGTTAAAAAGGCTTGACTGGAAGAGGTTCACAGTTCATCAGCAAAGGCAACTGTTGTTTACAGCATCTGAAAGTGGAGAAAGTCTCCTCGCTGCTGTGATTCATACAGAGATTAAAACCTGAGCTCTGCATCAGTCTTTACTTACACTTTTGAAACGGTGTAGATTTTAATCAAATCCCCTCTTATCCTCTTATCCAAAAAACATCAAGTCTACATTTTCGTGTAAATTTACACCTTGAGGAGATTAGCTACAAAGAGAAACGTTTTCCAGAGCTCCACTTCATGTCAGACTGTGTTTCTGTGCCAGAGGGCAGAGGTAGTGCAACGACCCTTCGTACAGCTAACTTTTCTTTCCAAGATACAACCTCCTGGGAGGTTTCTGTTACTGACTGCAGTCGATATCGGGCTGGCAGAGCCTGCATTACCATATGTCATCATCAGCAGCCAGAGAGACCCCTGACAGTTCTGAAAGTTACATTAACAGCATTTACAATCACAGGTCCATAGGAAAGAGACTGTAGTACGATTCAGGTCCCCAAGGTACCTTGGAGAGCTTTTTATGTTGTTTCTCTCTGAGCCACACTGTCTTTGACATACAGTAGACAGCACAAGTCAATGATGAAAACACATTTGTGAAACAAACAAGTTGAACAAACACAGAGAAGACAGAAACTCTTATTGGAGGATTTGAGAGTTGGTTGTTTATAATCCTAAAACACAAAAGTCATCCATCTTAAAAACGCAAACATTCAGGCAAATGCATTTAAACGTTGATACCTCGCTATGTCATAAGAAAGATAGCAAAAACATGTTTTGTTGTTGTTGTGGAGTAACTTCATTCATTTTAGCACAGTACAGTGACATACTGTAAGATCCTGTGTGATTTCAGACAGCAAACCGCATCACCCCACAGTAATATCGATGTATTATATTTTCATCTATGCTACAAGCTGCTACTATCCACCTACTCAAATATCATTATGTATTATGTGAGCTGGTTGTATTTTAAATGGAAAAATACACTAATACTCTATACTCATGAGGTTTCTTTAAAAAAAGACACTACAGTTTAGAGCAGGGGTCGGGAACCTTTTTGGCTGAGAGAGCCATGAAAGCCACATATTTTAAAATGTATTTGCGTGAGAGCCGTATAATATTTTTTAAAACTGAATACAAACAAATGTGTGCATTTTTAAGTAAGAACAATACTGAAAAATGTTGTTATACTGAAGCTAACCAATAATAAATAAAATACTTCTTAACATTAATGCGACTTGTGGTGCTGCATGGTCCCGATCATGCACGCACCCCCATTGCAACCGTTTCGGATGTAGACGTGCATGCACACTCACATACTGCTGAGTAAAATCTCTCTGTTCTGTATCATTAAAATTGAACAAAGTAACACGAAACACAATTGTTCACTCTCCTACTGATTTTAATTGGGACATTTTGCAACAAACATAGACATTAAATGTGTAGCGCACGTTAGAAGGCTGGGCGCAGAGGAGACCACTGGGCTCTCTCCAAGGGGAGGGGGAGAGAGGGAGATGCCCAGCCAAGGCTCCGTCCAGCATGGACTAAAAACACAGCACGGACAGTTCAGAAACTATTTGGAATGAGTTCAAAGGAATTCTTAAACAGACAAAGTAGTTTTCAAGACTGTGTATTGCTAGCAGATCTATTTTCTGACCCATAGTGCGGCCGTGACTGGTTCTGAATTAAGCTTTATAGCAGGCAGCCGTTCTACCATCTTCCTGGTACTGCGTACTGAATGTTGGGAGTGTGGGATGCAGTACTGGACCGTACCGGCTTATTTTCTCCCCTGTCTGCAAGCCAGATGCAGTCATCAAAAGATCCACATCTGGTTTGTGAGCCATAGGTTGCCGACCCCTGGTTTAGAGCAAATCTTAGTCAAAGTGGATGAAATCGTTTGGGGGGACTACTTACAGCAGCGGACTGATCCACATTTGGCACTATAGCGAGTATTTCTGAAGCACTTTATCTGAAGAGCTGTGCCAAAGACTGACATGACACCCGTCATGAACATGGAGGAGTTTTTATGAATGTTTGACTGTTGTCATTTAGTGTCATTTGGTCTGTGACACATGTCTTTGTTATGATCAACTTGACATTAATCAAGACAGCCATGTCATCAACATGCCATAGCAGGCCTGACTATTTAGCATTTCAGTGTTCTGCCATTATGTGGTTGAATAAGTCATGATACATTTTGGACTTAACATAAAGATGTCACTGAGTGTCATTAAGTTTTAGTACACTCTCAAATACCTTTATAATGATGTCATGAATCATTTATTTGACCTCAGCTGAAGTGGTACCATTTGGACATGTCATAAAGAAGTCATTAAATGATATAAGGACAGTCTGATGACAGAGTACAGTACCAAGGTGATATATAGTTTCCTGATGGACAGATAGCTAGTTGTACTTGTTGCTGCTGTTAGCCTGTCAGCTCGGTTAGCTGTGCATATAGTTGCCAAATTAGCCGACTCAGCCCTAACATGGCAAGAAAACCACATCATTACTGTATTCCCTGTCAAACTGACCACTGTCATTCTCGGAGGTTCTGTTCAGCTTTGATCTGGCTGTTCAGCAGCTAACAGAGGTCTGTTTGATTCCACACATCGCTACATCCTGCCTGATCGATACTTCACATGTGCAGCTCTCAGAGATGAAGAGGAAGCAAGACGGTCTCATCAGAATTGCACACACACATAATCTTTGTCAGTATGACACATTAATTGTTGCTTGGATTACACAGTTAAAGACTTTTCATGGTATCTGACAATAAGAAAAACATAAAACATCATTCTTACTGTGTCCTTGAGAGAGATGGTTAGCAGCATGACATTAATGCTTGCTATATTAACACATTAAAATTGTTGTGTGTGTACAATATAAACATTCATATAGCAAGTTCGGCTAACACAAATCATAAACATCCAGTGTATAGCGCGTTGTCAGACACAGTTCAAGCTACAGCAGTGATGCTCCTGTGTGATGAACTGGTTGAACTTTCCTACAGCAGCCTTGAATTGCGTTTATTCAGCTTTCTACTAAGGCCCTCTGTCTGTCTGTCTGTCTGTCTGTGTGTCTGTCTGCCTCTCGCTCTGTCTACCTCTGTTGTGTTGATTTGGCACCACATGTCCTCTAATTGAGCCCTGCCTGCTCAGATGTGGCTGCATTAAACAGTAGATCCTCTTTAAAGCCTTGGTCTTTGAACCAGTGTAAATGATCAGTGGACAGAGCTGAAAGCCAGGGGGTTGATCCAGCAGGGTAACCAGGCACGCAATTAGCATCAGACAAAGTTACCAAGAAAACACTGACATCCAGTTCATTACCATGCCTCGCTTTGTAGGAGCTGAAAAAAAACAACACATTTTACAGTTTCAATCACAACCAAAGCTGTCAAACAGGGTCAGCCCACAACTAGGCCCCATTATTACGAGATGACAACTCTTTCTGTGCATATCACGCTCCTGTCGTCTCCCAGCTGGTGTGACATGTTCAGCCTCACCCTCATCTGTGAGTGCTATAAATGTGACCGTTGGCAGTGAAATAAAATGGCGTTAAGCATACAGTAAACACCTCTCTGAAAATGCAGCCTGACCTTTGCCTGTGAAGTCAGGAAGGCTCTGTGGGTGCGCTCCTACCAAAATGTGAGCTAATATCTGCAGTGGGGAAGTTTCATCGTTGCTTTTCTCTGGCTTAAAAGGGAAAAAAAGGTTTGAAGGCTGTGAAGCTTATTAGATTGCATCAGCCTTCAGTTGCTAAGTTACGGGATATCAAACCCTAGACAGAGGAGGTAGAAAGGAATATTTTTTTTTAATCTAAGAGCATATCACTGTCCAGAATGTTCACTTTTTATGAACAAAGAGACTTGATAAAACATTTGTGTATTTAAACAATTATTTTTAATCAGCTTAAAAAGAGTTTTTCACACATTATACCTGCCAAAACTGTTGTAAATTAATGGTAAATTGTAAATTAATCAACAACTGATGAATAGGAGGTTTACTCATTATAACTGCATGGCTGTTTCCATGTGACGCTCAGTTCAGTGTCTAATGCACTGATTTGGTGATTTGACCTCCAAGGTCAAAGGACTAAAGTCAGAATCATACGATAACCACTGCAACTTAAACTTTTCAGTTTTAAAGGAGCAGTGTGTACGATTTAGTGCCATCTAGCAGTGGAGTTGCATATTGCAACCCTCTCTAACCTCTCTAATCAGCAACTGCCCCACTTCATACTGCACCAAATCATACACACTGGTCCATGCACACATAACCTTACCAATTAAACTGCTTTATTTGTACAATGTTATTTAAAACAGGAACTATGTGGTCAAAGAAAAAACTCATTGTAGCAGCTGACAAAACAATGTCAATTCAAAACCTGAGAGCATCTACATCTAGACTTCTATGCTCAGTGGCTGGGAAAACTCAATCGTCTACTGAGGCAAGTGCAATATGGTCAATAGCTCCACAACAAGAAAGTAAGTGGACCTTGTTTTGTCGATTCTATTGACCAGCAAATCACACTATTCAATTTTTCCTAGGAAAAAATCTTGTCACACACAGATCGATGCTAATCGAATCATAACACATACTTTTAGAACTTAAAGGTCCGGTGTATAAGACGGGTGGCTTTTATTTTTTTTAGAATAATGCAGTTGTGGAATATGACATTAACAACATGTTTTATATGCATGTATAATCACCAGAAAATCTTTTTTTTGTTACTTCAAAATGATCCTTTTATATGTACAGTGGGAGCAGGTCCTCTTCCATGGAGGCTGTCATGTTGAAACATCGTGTTTATACAGCAGCTCAGAACAGACAAACTAAATCGTGACTCCAGACAGGGCCTTTCAAGTGTTGTCTCTTCTTTACACTAGGTAGGCGAGGGTGATGTGAGGCGATTGCAATGGAATGATTACAACATTAGATGCAACTAAATGCTACACGCGTGACCTTTAAACTGAAAAAAATTTAAACTGAATTTTGAGACACATTGAGCAACACTGGGAAAAAAGGAAAATTCAAGAGATTTAAGGAATGAAAATGGGGGGTTCAGTGAGTAAACCCATTCTTAACCTGTTGTCAGTGAATGTGTGGTGTGCTCTGTAAGACAGAGCCTCAGTCAGCCAAAGGGGGGCACGGAGTCAACAAACACAAATCAGTCTCAAAGTCAGATTTATTAATTACCTTTTAATGCCTGAGTGTCGGGATTTTGTAAATGGTGCCAGACAAAAGAACTTTCAGTAAATCCATTGTCCTTGGGAAGCACTCAATGTTTTAGAGTGATTGGATGAGCATTAATTATTCATCGTTAAACCCAAACAAATGCCACGTCAGTTATAGCTCATGTAGCTTAGGGGCTGACATCAAGGCCCCTTCTGGCGGTCAACGGGCAGTGCACGGAGGACGGGTAGAGCACACCGTTAGCATGCATGCCATCACATCCATAAATGCATGATACATAACTCTTATCTAACCCATTCCTGAGTGCACTTCTGACTCTGAGCGCGTCTTTAAACTGTATAATCCAATATCTGGCAGGGTGTTCTCTGCCGAGATGGACATCAAAGAACAAACCCGTCTCTTTCTCTTTGATCCGTTCCAGTTTCGGCAGCACTCCTCGCAGCTTTCACTCACAGTGACATCAATTTCTGTTTGCAAATTGGGCAATGAAGCTCATCCAATTTGGCTAACACTGAGTCGCATGCATTTTGTGAAAACAACCACCATGTCTTCCATTCTGAAGTGACTGTAACACTGAGAAGTCTCTACTCGCATATTTCCACTACATATATGCAGCATTTTGACCCATGTGCTATTTTCCCCAGGCACCTGTAGAAACCCAGCCTTGATAATGGAGGAAGAAGGTCGGTGGGAGTGAGTTGCAACAAACGCATCTCTCATATCAGATTATCTCTGTTGAACTAACACCTGTAGAAACTAAGACAAAGAGGAGTGCTGCCGTCATGGAAAGTCATACATGCACTCATGCTTCAAAAATGCGTCGTTCATAATCAAATGCATATCATGCTGACTGGTGTCCAAAGGACAAAGAGATCTCCATAGCAATGGTTACCCACAATCCACTTTTAATCCTTTAGGGTGTTGCCTCCCTGCCATCATTTCATACAGTTAAACTGAAGAAACCACAATGATGCAAATTTACCAAAAAATGTAGGGTGGACGTCAAAGACAGAAAAGATTGCAAGCACATGTGATAAAACACCTTTGAAGAACACTATTCTTCCCTATAACAGATTTGTAATTGCCCTATGAATATGCTACAACTACTCCAAAGATTGTGAAAGTCTACACAAAAGGCAAAGAATCAGCCAAAGAGACACAATTCAAGATCTCAGAGTAAAACCATCGTCATGCATGCCAAATCTGGCACTTTAATCCACTGTGTAATAATTTAAAAGTCTCTTTGTGAGAGAGACAGAAAGTGGGCATGTTCTTCATTTCGAGTGTGTGTGTGTGTGTGTGTGTGTGTGTGTGTGGGAGAGAAAGGGTGAGACCTACAGACAGATAGAAGGCAAGGCCTGATGGGATGCCGTATATAGCTAACAACTGGGAGGCACGGGGTCCAATCATGCATACCGAACAAGTCTCCTTCATTAACTATCCAACAGTCTTTCTTTCTCTTTTGTATGCATACACAGACACATTCCTGCACTTTATCATTTTTGTTGGTGGTTGCAATGTAAGTTTCTTTTCATTAATTGATAACATACAATAGTGAGGAAATGCACCATATCCTGTTAGCATAAACCACAATGGCTAAAGCAAGCAGCAACCACTACAGGTGAGTCAGTGTGTGATAGCTCAGTAGTTTAAAACTACTTGAGTCATATTTTTGTTTGCTGCGACTGCAGAACATGACGGGGAAAAGGGAAACCCTGGATGTATTAAATAGAAAAAGAGTATTTTCATTCATTAACTACTAAGTCCAAAAATACTGTATCTCATTGTGTAAATATGATCTTGGTGCTTACCTTTATATCTCACGTGTCTAATGTTCTGGTAATTTGGACAATCATTGTTGTTTTGACAGATGTTTGCACGACTGACAGACGTTTCTGCCTCTTACATTCAGCCGTGGTTGTTGCCTCTTGCTTGTACCACTTCAGCAACTTCAGTTTCTCACAGGCTTCCTCTCCTCTGACCACAATTGGATTTGTAGCTATAGTAACTTCCAAGAGCACCTACAGTCTACAGCAAGTATACTTAAGAAACTAACCATAGAGACCCAAGTGCAGTATAATTGAAGAAGATGTCACAGATACCACATTGCACAGCTGACATATAATGAAGTGCAGTTTATGAACACCACACTGACAATACACTTCTACAGAACCAAACCTGTTCAAAGTGTTCCTCAAACTAACATCTCTCCTAATTACCATAGCTGCATCCCTCCACGCTACTCCTGTACTCTGAGATATTATAGTCCACCAAAGCAGCACACAATGATGATTGGCGGCACAGATTAACATGACTGGCAGCGGCTACAAACATGCCCAGCAGCGTGCCGTCACCGCCCACGCTCCGGCAGCCATTTGCCCTGCTCTCCTACCCAGCGTCAGGTCTGCTGCTGTTTACACGTCAGATTCTATTTACTCAGTGAGGCCTTGCCGTCGGTTTGCAGCGGATCAGCCACATTTCCTGGCTTCTTACAGCCTCAGACTGCACAATATGATTCAACCCGGGCTTTCAGATTAAGTGGGCAGGCCTGTGTACACCTGTAGCTCTGGTTTGACATGAACAAAAAGTAAAGCACATGACCATGTGTCACCTCTAACAGCAATAAGAAAGCAGTTAAAGAGACATGCACACATGGATCGGTTGTGACGCTCCAACACCCTTTTTTTTCTTTAAACTAACAAACTAGCACATAAGGGGTTACTGGGTAATAGGGGTTCATGGTCGAGCAGGTTTCTGAAATCAATCAGTTTCACAGACCGGACAGATCTGAATGAAAACAGGCCGTGGTGATGAGCGATGATGTTGCCATGACAACAGGCAGACTGAGCGTGCAGCCTGGCTTTGGTATCTTCAGGCGTGCGGCAGGCGGCACCCAGACGGTTTGGGTTTTTAACCTCTTAAGTGGAAGAAAGCAAGCTGCAGTCTCAGATGGGATCATGGGAGGATGGGGGGGATGCGTGGGTAAGGGTGAGGTGTGGTGGTGTGGGGGGCTGGGGGACTACAAAGTCAGGCATCAACTAAACCTCTGCCTCAGAGCGCAGACATGGGAAATGAAGAAGGTGGTGGGTGTTATTTCTTTTTTTTTTGTTTTGTTTTTGTTACCATCCCAATCCAGCAATGGCCAACTACAGAGATATGAGAGGGACAAACAAACAGATTAACACATAGGAGAACACATACACCTACACACACATACAGAGAAAAACAGCCATATATTCTAAACACAATCATAAACATAGAGGAAAATCAGAAACTCTCACTCTTTTTGTCTCACAGAGACAAGTGAACACACCGACAGCAGCTGTTTAAAACACACTGCATGCAGATTAAAGAGGCAGAATTGAGAGTGAAGAGAGAGCAGGATGGCTACAACAATAGAAACAGCGTGGGGAGCCCAGAGAAACACGCCTGCTACCACTGACTGCTGGCACATGAACACTCATAGATGAGTTGGTTAAAGAGACAGATGAGACTTTTTATTCAGTAAACCTGGATAAACAAACTCATGAAAGGCGTTCTGACAGCCACAGACAGCTGATCTCACGTCAGTTATTATGATGTTAATGAAGCTGCTATTTATGGAGAATTGTCATATTAGCTGGGATATACTATAATTAGTGGAAACAAATGACTGCTGCTCTGCCATGCTGTTAGTGCTACTGCCTCCTAAAATTAGGACCACATTTCCCATAAACCCTGAAACTCCTGTTGCAAAGAGGGCATTTTGCTTGCCCTCCCTCCCTGACACAGTGCACTGCCTGCGTTTAACTGAGGAGCAGAACAAACACAATTCTCTCTGAATTTGAATTTTTTACTCTCAACATAAGATCTACATATAAACTGGATGGCTGTTCCCTTTAACACATGTGGGTACGGGATGTATGACCTGGAGCTTAGGGGTGAAGATGCTATAAACATGGGGCAGTAGCTTCAGTCTTTTAAAGCATCTCTCTCCATCCCTCATTGCCTGTCACCACTCTCCTTTCTCTATCTAAAAAGGTCATGAAATGTGACCAATAATTCTTTCAACACACATGGCATGCAAGCAGCAGTTAAAGTGAGCAAGAACGCTGGGCAACCGCCCGGAGCAGGGAAGAGAGAAGTGAAGGGAAGTCAATGTTACACGCATTGACAACAACAACAATAGCTCTTTATTAATCTCTTGTTTCTTCTATACTTTTTTTATTATATTAAATTTGAGGAGACGAATACCATGAAAACAGTCAACACAACTTGTGGCTTGCAGAATACAGTTATCCTACCTTACCCTTTACAACACATGTCATGTTAAGCATGACATAAAGAGCCTCTGCATATGGTGGTTGACTGTTATGTGATGATAACTGTGATGTACATGATCCATGTGATCTTTTCATTCACCACCACACCCCTATGTTTAATGTCATTTCTAATGTGGAAGAGCACTTTACATTTGATACTACTCAGGGTCAGAGGCAGACTGAGATTTCCACTGGCACAGGTTACCAGGCTGAAATCACACCTTTCATTTCCATGGAGCACAATTCCACTGTTTAGGCACCACAGAGGAGCAGCATCTCTCTGCGTGCTGCCACCACGACACCAAACAGAAGTGTATCATGGCTGCAGGTGGAGCATCCTCACCATCAGGGAACGTGGTTCGGATGCAGAGGTCTATAGACACTCAGAGAAACAGCTGCTTCTGTGTGGTATTGATGGCAGGGAAATGTGGCGGGACTTCATTTCTGTGTGTGCACACTGGGAGAGTGTTAGTGGAGGGAAACAGATGTATGTGTTTTGTAAACACAAGCATTCAGCTCCATCAACGCCTTTCTGCCAGTGAAGCATTGCTGAAACTAACTCAATATTTACCTCTGATACATGCCCTGTTAGTTCCTCTGTCAGCAGAGTAATCGCCAAAACATTTCCAAGAAATTACCAGTTCTATTTACAATTGAACAATTTAAAGCTGTGGCTGTAAAGTAACTGTAACGCAATGTTAACGTACTGTAATATCAAGTTATCAGACTTGTAAAGTACACTTCGTGTATCAGTGGTTCTTTCTTTCATAAAGACATATCACTACCATCATCCTAGCCTAGCTGAAAGCGTACTGATGGATAGTGATCAGTACACACACACACACACACACACACACACACACACACACACACACACACACACACACACACACACACACACACACTTTATTGACTGAAGCAACAGGCCAAACTAATGCCAGTCACCAACTCTGTATACTGTACATTCACAATATAAACTACTCACAAAAAGTTCAGGATATTCGGCTTTTGGATGAAACTTCAGAATACATCTAAAGTGTCTATTGTTCAATGTTTCAGTACTTATTGCATAACATGCTCTTCTCTAACAAGGTGATGGATCACTAAATGTTCTGGTTCAGTGACAGTTCGTATTTAAAGAGTCTTCTTCATCGTGCTGTTCACATGTTGACATCATGACACCAAGACGACACCTAACAATCCATCAACAGTGGCCCGTGCGAGGCTTCAAACAGGATGTACTCAGAGGAAAGTTACCACTGAGCTTAGAGTGTCACAGAGTGTCATCAGCAGGTTGCAATAAGTCGACTTGTGAACAGCATGAGACGTGGTTGTCAAGCTGCAATCGATGCTCAAGGATACATGACAAGTTACTGAGACACTTTTTGTTGTGGTGTAACGACCACTGCTTTTGTGTCAATACATTTTGAGATGAAGACATTACCATTGCATGCCTCTACTTAAATGCCATATTTTTTGTATAATATCAGTGTATCGTGAAGTTTTTTACATTTTCCATAAACTTTTTGTGAGTAGTGTATTAGCTTCCTATCCAAAAACTTTAAAAGAAACAAAACAAAACAAAATCTGGATGTATCTTTAATAAAGGGGGTCATTCAAGTTCAATTTAGTTCTTCCTAAAATATACATGTGTATTAATTCCTACAATAGACAGAAAAAGTATACTATATGATGGAAAGTCCTTGTTTTCTCTAACACTGCTTTCTTTCCTCAATCATCTAAATGTCATAAAAGTCCATATAGTCCAGTTCAAAGAGCTACCTGAGGAATGATGGAACCACAATAGAAATGAAACCAATGTGGTTTCTGTTTAAAGAGTTTAGAAAAAAAAGTTCAAATCAAATGATTACTCGAGCTGATAGTTTGGTCTGATGTGGAGAACATCATCTTCCATTGTATTTAGCACTAACGCAGGACACATGCAGAATAAATGCATGTATCAAATAGTACCTCATGGGAGAGACAATATAAGAATTAATACCTAATAATAATAATACCTGATTTGTACTGCTTTTCTCTGACCAAATATGACCTTACATAATTCATGTGAAATACAAAAAAGTCTTTTCTTTGCCAAAATGATTTCTGCCAGGTCAGCTGTCTCTGAAATAACAATCAATCAATGGCCGCATAAAGTTTAATAAACCATTTTGCAAAGTTATTAGAAGACAGATCCTTTCAAAGGGAATGCTGGAAGAAAGCCAACCATCAACTACCAGTTAGAATAATATAATGGATCACTATTAGCCTCCAGAAAGAATTCATATGATAATTTAACTCTAAAGCAGTGATGCAGTTTCCAGGATTCTGTGGGATGCTGACTACGAAATTGTCAGGAGCATTTTGGTAAAATGAACCAAAGGGCTGCGTTTACGGAAGTTGCTACAGGTCACAGGTGGTCAAACATTAGGACTGTAGAGTTTTGGAAAGGCTTACCAGCGCAGTAATCATTTTCTCCAAACAGCATATTAGCACAATGCTAAGTGCCACGATACACAGTATTCTAACTGGTATGTGCATGTATTTAACACAGCCTAATGCAAGCTGTGGTTTCACAGGGTTGTAACCTTGAGGTTGCCAGGCAACCAGCAAGGACTCTGTTTCTCTCTGCATCCAGTCTTTATGCTGCGATAATTGTCTCCATATATTCGTATTTAACTGACAGACTGATGATTGATTGAACTCTCAGCAAGAAAGGTGAATAAGTGTATTTTCCTTTAAGTGCCCTTTTGGAGGCTTCAGAGGCTGCAAATAATAATAACAAGACCAACACCAAATATTTGTTTTTTGACATGAAATTTGAATATATAAAACTATGTAAAATATATGCTGCCAGAAATCTAGTGACAATTCAAATTCAAAACACTATTTTTGGTATGTTGACCTTTAAAAGGGTAAAACTACATCCAGCAGGAAGCTGCTGCGGCACTGCTTTCTTTCAGGCAATATCACCTCTGACCACACCCCAATCAGTGATGTCACAGCAGGCGCTTCGCCACTGGTGGTAGATAGAAAGCATCAGAATGAATTTTCTGACTTCTGTGACTTAAACAGCCCACCTAATTGAACATTTTAGCTTCCACTGCTGTGTGTTACATCCGCAGTTACAATGACACGCTGTCTGTGACATCATGAAGGTGTTTATTTTGTATTAATTTCCATTCACACAACACGAAACCACAGCCAGCAGTCATTCACTCCTGTGACATGTCAGCCTGCCAATGAGGGTTCGATTTGCTGTCTATTACGCAGAATTCACCTGCAGCCTAAGGCAAGCTTAGTGACTCATGTCCTTCACTGATAGTGGGGGATCTAAAATGAAACACGATTCAGTTTTAGAGACAACTATTTCCTTTGATATGCTGGTATGAAGTCCAATCATCACGTTTACGCTAACTTCCTCATGGAAGATTCAAAAAGTGAAAAAAAAAAAAAAGCACATCAACTGTCAACTGGGAAGTCTAATCTCACCTTGCAAGCTATTTACCTGCAATCCATCCAGAATGAATTTTGAATTTCTTCAAACAAATTATTTGCTACACGCTTCACTACTATGTGTGGAAAAAAAAGATTATCAAACTAATGATGATCAAAAAGGAACGACAAACATGCCACATGTGGCCTATAAGTATAGTATCTCTTCTATTCCCAACATGAGTCGCTGCACTAATTTTGGAAATGATAAAGTCCCACACATTCTTCTGTGTTTATCATTAATTGAGCATGTCTGGGATGCAGTTTGGAGCAGAAAGAATTGAATGAGGTCTAAACGTGTAACTAACACCCGCTGTGAGTATTGAAATGACATTTCTAGGGCTGTAACCTAATACAGAAAGTCTTTGCAACAGGAACAACAGAGTAACACAGATATAGGATGCATGGCTTAAATAAACAGCATCAGAGTGCAACAAATGTAAGCTATTGCCTGTTTGGCACAGACCTGCAAGCTTTAAATACACTGCTGCTGAGAATATCCATCCTGGCAGTGTTACCACCTCGTCTGTTTATGACAAGTGGAATCTGCTTTTTTGAAGTGGTAATTGCACCTGTTCCTAAATCAGGCTTTCAAACGTGTCACAATCCTGAAATTAGTCAAAATAAGACAGATTGCCTCAGCAGGACAAAAAAGATATTTCATTCAAGTTAAATGAAAGGTTTTAGAGGAAATGAAGTTTTTGAGACTTTATACCAACTTCTAAAGGACTTTCTTGACTGTTTGAGGAAGGTTTTTTGTGCTTTAATTGGTGTGTTATAGAGTGTGTTTCTGTGAATGAAAAGAAGGTAGGAAGTGAGTGAGGTGTGAGGGGATGAGATTGTGTGTTTGGAGAGCCCCAGACGCAGCGGTGCGCCCTTACCCTCGCCGCCCTGGAGGAGTACGGATCCTCGAATAGATTCCAGATCACCGGTTGCCACTTCCTCCACAGGCTGACATTACCGTCGGCAGCCACATCCTCGATGCCGAGCCTCTTCCCTATCTCATCGTCCTCGTCCCCGTTGTCCACGTTGAGCTCGAACACGTCCAGAGCCTCCTCCGCGTCCCGGTGCTGCCGGTATGTCATCCAGCAGCAGGGCTCCACGTCCGTCTCATCGATGCCCCAGAAGGAGAGCTCCTCTTCAAACAGCGGTCCGCACACATCCGCCGGGCAGTGGAGTTTCCCGGTGCGGTAGTAATTGAGCACGTAGGCGAAGACACCCGGGTGGCGGTCGAAGAAGTACTCGTTGGTCCGCGCGTTGTACTCGATGAAGCCGGGGACTTGTTGCAGCTGATCCAGCACGGAGTCGATGTCCGAGTCGGAGGCGAGCAGGGCCAGTCGCGTCCCCGGCAGGGTCTTCAGGGTGGTTTTGTAGGTTTCGTGCCTGGTGCCCCCGACGTTGAGGATTATCCTCTCGTTGTCGTCAAACTTGCCCATCGCTCTGTATCAGACATGACTTGATGGAAAGCGGGGGAAGTTGGCGAGTGCAGTCTGGAGGTAACGGCGAGCCCGACGCGCACACACCCACAGTCCTGTTCAAAAAAGATCCAGGATTTTGGCCGTGGTGCGCAGCATCTCCGATTTCACTCATCCGACGCTTTCGTGGCTATTTAAGGGGCCGAGGAGGATGTCCATCGTTTGTTTAGGAAGATTTCAGAGAGGCGGAGGTCGTCGATTTGTATCCCACAATCCGTTCAGACAGTCGGTGCTCGGAGTGTTGAATGATCTCAACCGGTGGCTCCAAACAGACTGCGCTGCTGCTGCTGCTGATGCCGTTGCGCGTCTCCGGCGTCCCTGCCCTCTCCAAGACGCACAACCGCTCGTCAGCGTCGGGCTCGTTACTCCAAAAATATGTAACGTCCTCTCAAAAAAAGTAATATCGGCTGTTTCCTCGTCGCTCCGAGGGAAAAGTCATCGATGACACATCTTTTTAGTTACAGCCAGTGCTGCTGATTCTCTGATTTAGAAAATTAGCTTTAGAAAAAGTTGCTTCAGGGAAATCAATCAGCGCTCGTCTCTAGAGCTGCTGTCGCGCTTTTAGTTCGACAAAAACAAACCACAGGAGCATGATGCGTGTTTCTGATTGTTTTAAGCTACTTTAGTTCATTAAAACATTCAACCAACAAATAGTTTTGAGGACTAAAAAAAGTTGATTTTAATTTAGAACACACAATTTAATTATGATCAACAAACTCCAAACGGACATCGAAAGCAGCAATAAGAAGAATAAACCTGATATTGTTGTGATTTCAGCCTGTTAACGTTCAACAGGTAGCTTACAGCATCCTTTGTCTATATTTTAGGCTTAGAAGGTTACCTGACATTAGAGGTTTTAAGGATCCATGATTTCTTATTGGATTAGATTAATAGAGATGTTTTTTGTCCTTTGAGCATCAGAAAGAGCAGCACTTCCTTGTGTTTTCTCTTTCCCCTGTGTGTAGGAATAATGTGCAGACAGAGTCAGACGGTGGTTTAATCCCTTGTGCTGCAACATCCACACTGCTAAATTTACTTAGAAATCCCCTTTATTCCTGACACCAGTTGACCCAAGACCTTTACAAGGCAACAGTAGAGGTGGTACAAAGCTAGCTGAATAGTTGATTTAGTCTGTGGACAGAAATTTAACAATATGAATAGCTAATTAGTACTTTAGTACTAAAATAAGCTAAATCAACCAATAATTTGACAGTAATATCTCAACAATCTAAAAAGTCATAAATAACTATATATACAAAACACAAATAGAACAGAATTCATAGATCTGAATTACCCCAAGCATCTTTTTCTGTAAGACTTAGACTGCACTTTATTGATCCCTTTGGATCCTCAAGGAAATTGAATTTCCAGTAGCATGCAGACACTTGTATACAAAATAAGCAGGTATGAAAAACATACAGTACTGTAGATAGCAGTAGACTTATAAAGGTCATGCTTGTACACCTGCACAAGCATGACTTAATGATAGTCAGTGAACAATGAGTCACTGATGGTGAAGCATGAAGGAAGCAGCTGATGTAAGTGAGACTTCAGTGCCCCTGACTGAACTAACGCAATTCACCATTATAGCAATACTTGTACAAGGCAGCAGTGCTGAGAGTAGAGGCAGGCAGTAGTACAGCAGCATTAGTTATAATGAAAGCATGCAGGGCTGCATTAACCTGTCCTCTACTGATGGACACAACTCCTCAGACACATATGGACTTTTGAAGAGAATATGATAAAGGCAACACATAGACACACAAAACGCACAAAAAAAAAACCGCCTTGACCAAAATTAGGGAGTCGAGCACACACACACACACACCATGCAGGCTCATGGGAAACACAGACGATATTACGTTCACGTGACGCTCAGAACACTGACATATGATTATAAGAAAGCACAGGATGGCTGGTCCAGATCTGGTGATTTGACTATGTAACAGTGATGCAAGAGTGATGAAAGAATGGTTATGAAAGGTTGTGAAGATGTAAAGTAAAGTTACGCTCGGATTCGCAAGCAGCTGTCTCCGTGTTGTTATTTCATTACGTTGTGGAAGCTTTCTCCACAACACCTGAAGAGCGACAGGAATGTAGAGATAGAGATGGCAATGGCCTTTGTACATGGGTCGGATGCTCTACCAACGGAGCTAACTGACACCCCCAAACTATGAAATCTTCATTATAGAACAGCTTCATAACATTTTGTCTAGAAACCAACCAGCATCACTGCACTGGAATATGGTCTTACTCCAGGTCTGTACAGTATGTCAGATTGAGAGAATCTGGCTTAACAAAAATAATGTAGGCTTAATACAAACTGAAATAATAAAACATTATTATTATTCAATTTTATTATTAGTATTCAAACCATATTTCATTTTGCAAGCCAGATAAGAGATAAAGTTAGAAACAGGGTCAAATGAGAAAGTGACCTTGGTGTATCGCTGGAGGTAACGAACATCATTCCTCAAGGAGGCGATGTGAAGCTAATCAAAGCGTTTCCATGACCACAGAAGTAAACAAACATGATGCCTCAGGAGAACATGTTCTCACTGCTGCTCAATGAAGAGGACACAAAGTGTCATAACTATGCAGATGCATACAAACATGTTCAGCTAGAGTTTCTCTGAACTGGTCAGGGTGGTTGTGTCGAGTGAAGCCACGCAGACAGGGCCAGCTGGTCTTGTTTCATGCGGTACTGCCCCCTAGCTTCCCCACTGAGACAGCAGCTCACGGCTGCGTTGCATTGAAATTTGTGGTGACAAACTCCAGAGTACAACAGCATGTGAAAATGAAAACAACGTAGCATTCTCATGCTTACATGGACCATGTTTGTGCTCTTAGCCTGCTTTCATGTCCATATGCTTCTTGACATGTCATGTAAATGTTGCTTCAGGCACTACCTCTCCATTTATCCTCCCAAAACATTGATACAAGTTAGAAAATGTGTACGAGTATGTGTGTATGTGTACTGTAAAGTGAAAGGTCTTGTGGGTAAGAGTCGACCATAAGGCCCGTCATATGACAGTCTCCACTCACTGCAGTGCACGAGGAGAAAAGAGTGACATCTTTAGGGAATCTAAGCACAGCTCAATCAACGAGGAGATGCGGCAGGCGGCTTGCCTATAATTACATGCATCATTATTCCCTGATGTGAGGCTGCTTTGTAAAACTGAAACCTCTGAGTAACCTAATTACTCATTACTTGTCTTCCTCAAATCTGCTGAGTAAGAGATTTCTCTGCTTTTAAACATTAGATTTAAAAATAAAATAAAAAATTGTGAATTTTCATCATCAATCAATTAAATCATTGATATAAAACTAAACTAACTAACCAAGGGAACTGGTTTACAATCTCAGCTGGAATAAAGTCAGTCACTCAGTCTGCATGCAGTCAAACAAGCTATGTTTGGACCAGAGATGTTATCAACTGTGGTCAACCATAATCACTTACAGGATGTCAGGAGTGTTCAGTGACATTCTGGAAAGGTCTATGCCAGCAGAACTTATAATGAAGATGTTGTATTGTATGTTTATTTTCAACCCATTAGATTTTGTCATATTTGCAGAAGACCCACAAAAACTCTAGGAGCCCCACAGCAGCTCCCCTGAGGGGAGATTTTACTGATTTAATATCATCAGTGATAAACAGTAATAGAGGGTCCATTTTCTAATCTGTGCTCTATTTGTTGTAATATCAGCAGTGTAAAACAGACTTGGCAGCAAATCAGGACCACACAAAAACAACAACTGAAGTGGTCTGTAGTTGTGCATTAACTGTTCTATTGTATGGATGACGCTGTTGTGAAGCAATTAAACTGTTCATATCGCCCGAAACAAACAGGAAATGATTTCATCTCTGAACATAATCCAGGCAGCAATGGTCACTACAACGTCATTATGAATAATTATTAAACCAATTTAGTAACACACGAATGCAGCTGGAAGTCAGTCTAGGTGGAGTCAGGTGCTGAGAGAAACTTTTCTATTTAATGTCACACAACATGAACCCCAACATACTGTATATGAAAGCAGCCACAGCAACAACAGTCAGGAACACTGAACTAATGCATTGAAGAACTACATATGTAGTGAGGCTGATTTAATCAGTGATGTACCCGCTCATATGAGACACCTGTCACCGTTTGCTGTTAACACAGTAACAGCTGAAAATGGAGAATCAATGCCGGTAGACTACAGGATGTTTAAACCTCAAAAAAACGTTGATTCTGTGAGACACTCCCTGAAACAGCTCAATGTGCTCATGCGTAATAGCCTTAACTAGGGTTGGAAATGAAGTCATTATAGCATTACAGACATATTGATAAACAATAAATAAAAACAGTCTTCAGTTTAATTTAGTTTTATTCTGCCTAATTTCCAGGGAGTGCTGCACTGTCCCTCAGTGGCTTTCACAGAAGATTGAAACCCAAACCTCAGGTTAGGTGTGCAGCAGAATTTGGTCTGAATTAGGCCTAAGTTGCCATGGTGATCTAGCCAGAATAAAAGACCTTGGTGAAACTGACAACTCCGGCCTTAGGCTCAACATACCTTGCAAACATAATGTTGCTTGGTAGTTCACCCCTCTGGTATTCTACATTACAACAACAATATGTTCAGTACTATAAACTGCAGTTTTTGTGAGTAGATTTGGCTTTAACTGTAGCGTAGCATGGAGTGGAGTGTTGTCAATGCACATGACTGACCTGCTGTAGACTCACTTAAGAAAATAATCCATTATACACTCACGTTTTCAGTGTCGTTTCAGATCAGGGTCCACCTTACAGGAGTTCTTACTGAATACCAACAGAGGTCATACAGAACATGAACTCTTTGAAAACCATCTACTGCGGCGACATTACTCATTTTCCACGACCTGCTGCTTCTCATTTCAATTTAAAATGAACCAGCTGTGGATTTTGAAATGGGGGTGTTGAAGCCTTTTAATGTTTTACTAATGAGGTCATTCATCACAGAAAATTAAGTATTTGGGACTATCGTGGGTCAAGATGGTCTTTGCCTATAAACAGCCATCCTTGCACTGACCGATAGAGGAAGCAAATAAGATTCAGAGGCCCCCCTCCTCCTCTTCCCCCCTCCCTGTAATATCTTCACTAAAAATAGAGCAGCCAGATTGCTGATCTTTATCGGGAACTGGAGAGTAAAAAAAAGAAAAGTCTATTGGAAAGCCAAGGTCCTTGGCCAGTCCATTTTCCCCAAGTAGAGCCACACGATCAGTCTCAGAGGGGCTGAAGGCTAGACAGACAGCCTTGCCTGGTTCCAAGCCAGGCTCACAATAACATCAATCAGAAATGCAAGAATAGTTTATGATATTATTATATTCAGTGTTTTCAAAGAAGAGGATTTTGTGAAGGAAAAATGTCTTATTACGAAGAAAAGAAAAACTCAATTCAGGCCTCAGCAGAGGACAGGATTCTCCATATTAATTATAAGAAGCTTCAATTGATTCTGAAGCAATGAGACAAAAGAAATTTTGGGCCAATAGAATAAAGACATCGAGTGAATGATTGTATCATAGTTTGAGTTTCAGAGAAGTTAATTGGATGATGATTAATACTATTGAAACGGCCGCCTTTCACTGAGCAGAGCAGCGACCTTGTCAGACAGAGGCAGGGAGAGTTTTCTGCCCTTTCAGTCTGAACTTTCTGTAACGTCCAGCACAGACTGTCTGCTGGCTTTATATCTGATGAAGCACAATACCTCTGACTCCCTCCCAGAGTTCTGACAACACAATCCTGCTGACTTTGAAGACATCCAGGGACCAAAGGGACAGTTTTTTTGTCTGAAACCGAAAATAAAACCTGCTATTTCAAATTCACCTTCCAATAAATGAAATGCTTACACGCTGATATCTTATTTCTGTCACAGTAAGATGGCACCATATGAGAGCCCAAGGAGCACTATGTAGTGTCTGTCTTAATTCCATTTTTCTGAGAAATAAGTGAAGAAAACAGACTGACCACTTCCCGTTACTCCCGGGGTACTCCAGTGCACTCACAAGGGACAGGTGAAACAACAAATGGTCAATATCAAAGCATCCTGAGTTTTAGCCCCCAGTGAGGGACAAGCTCCAAAAATGCTATTTCCCACAATGCCCATCAATGGCAATGTTCTTTTAGAGGCTCCCTTTATTAACACAGATATTCCGTCATAAATCTGCAGAAACTTGACTAGATTAGAACAAGACGACAACAACCCCGATGACATTATCTGGGGCAAAAGGAGATTGCAAAATCTAAGAGGTATCACTTTCATTTTTAAACAACTACTAATTTTAGGTCCAGTGTGGAACAATGAGAGGATTTATCAGCACAATATGGCAGAAATGGAACGTAATATGTTTTCATTAGTGTAGAATCACCTGAAAATAAGAATCATTATAATTTTGTGGTCTCTTCCATGGAGTCCACTATTTCTCAATGCCATGTTTCTACAGAAGCCAAGAAAGGACAAAACAAACACTGGTTCAAGATAGGTTCACCATAGTTTTTCCTCCACCCCTGGAAGAGGACGGTGAGGCAAAGGCTACAATCTGCAACTTCACTACTAAATGCCACTAAATACACACTACACTGGACCTTTTTTTTTTCATTTTTCATTTTAGAAGCTTTATTAATCACATTTTTACACATGAAATTATTCTTCTGCATTTGACCCATCCAGTTCAGAATCCTGACCCATCTTGTCGGAACACACATGCACATGTACATGCACATGATCACACACATAGTGGCAGATGCCTAATATACACAGACAGGAGCGGTGGGCAGCGATTAGTGCCCGTGGAGCAGACGTTAAAGGTACCCTGTGGAGTTTTCTTGCAGGCAAATTATGTTTACATTCAGTGTTTTGTGATGAATGCATTCCCTGAGGTCAATTTTCTGCACACTGTGTTTCACCATTTAAATCCAGCACAGGAAGGACAGGCTTTGTCACTAACAAATCAAACCAGATACAGACAGAAAGAACAGAGACAGTTACAAAAGAAATGAAGAAAAAAAAATGTCAACCTTAAACATAATCAAATATGAGGTTGACTCTCATGGCAACCTTAAATTATAATTTGAAATTTAAATATTTTATTTAATGTTTAATATCTATGTTTGCTAGTTAGTGGTCTTCTTCCCTGTCACTGTGCATTTTTACATTTCTTGGCAAGCATCACTGCCACCAAGTGTCAACCAGTGGAATAGTGTGGACATATATGACTTATATGATTTGTCATATAGTTAGCAATCAAATCCTCCACAGGCTACCTTTAATAAGATGAGAGTACCACAAAGAACCACCGGGATCTGGTCCATATAGTTTACAAGTCGCACTACTGTTCACTCTAACCCAGTTCACCCTGCAGTATTTGTTTAATAAGAGATATCCAAGAACATCTGGGGAATAAAACGTGATTCAAGTTCATCACACAGGCGATTACTGCAGTTAGCAATTACAGCTAAGTCATCAAAGAGCATGTAAACTGTGTCAAAAAGCATATGAACTACTGCCAAGCACCCTTTAAATAGCACAGCCCTTCATATTAAACACTTTGATGATGTCTTTTGGTGTGATTAGAAGTCCAGTGCAGGCCTGAAGGCAGTGGTGGAGGGAACTCATGTGGGCCCTGCTGCGAACACTTAACTCTATTTAACATTGAGGTACAATTAAAAAAAAATAAATCCTGCTAACCACAGGCCCTTGGATGGAATTAGGCAGAAATCCCAGTGGAAGAAAATTGAGCTGATTAAAAGTTGCTTTTCTAATTGGGAGAGACGAGCTAATTTGCGATGAATCCCGGATCTTTTTTTCCTCCACTGCATGAGAGGAAGTCATTAATAAACTCTGTATGTCTAATTATAAGTTATGACAAGAGGGGGTAGTTTATTTCTCCAGGATGCTTTGAAGTTCTCAAAAAATACTTACATTAGGTTGGTATTAATTAAGGAGGGGGCCTCTTATACTTCAGTTTGATGTTAATTGCAGACTATTTTAATGGTTTTCTAGACATTCTTGCAATAAATCTATTTTTAGCATTTATCTATTGTACACCTAAAATATGATAATATGCCCTTGGCATGCAGTGTTAGACCTCTTACCTGACTGCCTTTACTCTAACTCTGATCCTGTGGCGCCATCTGCAGGATACACAGGGAGCAGCAACACTTTCTTCAGCTTGAATCCAGTGCAGGGATCACGTACCATGTAACTGTGGATCTGCAGATACAAAGAGGTGTATCCAGATGAGAATAGAATCAGATGCTAGGCCAGATACTTGCCAATATGGAAGACCACAGCTGCAGAAAGCAGCACAACAAACACGCAATGTTATTTTACAGCCCCGTGTTTGACTCATAGGTGTTTTTACTTTGATTGGCATGTTACCCACTGTCTGTGCTGAACATATGGAGGCTTTTGTTTAGAGCTTTTAATCACTGGTCTTTTTCCCAGTAGGTATCTTGGCTTGCAGGTGTAATTAAGTAGCTTTTCAGTACACGCAACTGACCTTTTTCACAGCAGCCATTTTGACATAGTAGGGTAAATAAAGGTGTTACCAGTGATACTAATTAAGGTTTGATTCCATTTATTGCAGCAGAGCCTTTCCACCGAGCCAACATACACACAGCGGACCCCTGACTCCGTGTGAGCTGAATGGAACTGAACCTTCATTAATTGCTAACACCTGTGTCAAAATGTCTGCCGTGAAAAAGGTCTCTGCCAGTGCGACACACCTGTGCTTCTCCTGCTGGGACCTGTCAAAATGTGTGCCTTGAGAAAGTTCTGGCGAAGCAGCTGAATGAAACTAAAGTCATAATTTAATATTTGTAATGACGTGAAAAAAAGACTATTTTCATTGGCAGTTGTGACATGTAGCTAATTATCTATCTAGCTACATGTGCCCTAAACGCTTCTCGTCACAGCTATAGAGCATTTTAGCTCCACTCAGTTCACTGTTTTACAGTTTTAGTTCACTCCCATGGGGATGTTTTCGGCTGCAACAGGTAGATGTTCTGAGAGAAAAAAAATAATTTAAGTTAGCAACTAGCTTGGAAACACATTGGAGCATTTAGCAGCTAAATAACCAGATATTTCCCTTAAAGTTTGGTTTGTGGAGGGCTAAATATGACCAGAAAGAAAAGTTGGGACTTACATTTTTCACTTGGCCAAAAGAAAATTAAAATAATGTTTATTTGTCTGCTGGAAATGTAAACGGGCTATTCAAGTTAGCAAAAATTAACCTGAAACGTGGTACAATAATGCTCATCGCTACTACTTCTACAGCTGCTGCTTATCGCTGTGTTAGGTTTACTTACCTCACATCATTTCCGTATCTCTGCTTTGACAGGGCAGAGTTCCCTGTTTAAAATGTATGAGCATTCACTGACAACAGCGCAACAGTTGTATTCTGTGAGGATTAGAAATACGCTTCATTGACAACATATGATGATGAGATGTGGGCTTCGTGCCTTGTTTGTTTGTTTTTGGCACCTCCGCCAACTTTTCACTGTTATAAGTAAGTAATTATCAAAACGTGTACATGACTTGAATGCAGCATTAACTAATCAGAGTAACTGCTAACACCTGTGTGGGAGGGATGACTCTCCACGTCAGAAAATACAATTAGCAGGAAACACGTGATAGAGAGGCGCAGCTTTATATTACATTTAAATGAATTAATAGTTTATTAGTTGAATCTGTAGTATTACCGCCAACCCCATTTACACAAAGTCATGTTTGAAGCTTAAATGACAGTCTTCTGTTCAAAAGTCCTGCAGACAGACAGCGTGCCTTTTTTAGTCGTTTTATTTTCTACTAAGTCGAGCCGAGCTTCATCACTCAGCCCCCACATGAAACACAACATTCAACACAGAAATGTATTGATGCATAAAGCGGGAGAACCGATACAAAACATTTACAAAATAGATGAAGGCAAAGATTTATGGTTTCCAACAGATGGCAATAAAATGGATGTGAAAAACTTAAAGTCAAGTATCTCCTCATCAAATACAAGTGGCCCTGTAGCACTATAAATGCTATACTGCTGATGCATCTTATTGGCAGTTACTTCTATTTTATTGTGATTTTGCTCAACTTATTTAGTAACTAATAACTTACTTGTCACATTTTATTTCATCAGCATTTAGGCTACAGTTGTACACTGCCAAGTTCAATTAAATGACTGTGACCTCAACTGTAATAGATAAAAATGCTCAGTTTATACAGTACATGCTAAGATTTACACCTACAGTCATAAATATGCTGCTGGGTAATAACTGAGATCAGTGCCAATAACAGGATTTTATTTTCATTTTTCGTTCTTTTTTAAATCAGGAGCTAAATTAGTTCACTGTATTTAAAAATGGAGAGTGAGACCATTGTGACAGCCTGACAGAAAACAATGGAAACAACTTTAAAACAACCTCTCATTGAGATTTCAAATTATGTACTTAAGTAAAAGGTGTATTTCTTCTTTGGATACCACATTAGTATCCAACAAACAGAGAAATTTAATGTGTGCCTCTGGTTGATTAAATGATCGTAATGATTGTCATTTTCCTCTTGAATAAATAAAAACATCGCACAGTCACAATGTGAAGGCAAAAAAAAGAAGAAGAAATAAACCATGCAGAGTTATGTTTTAGAGTTGTGTTTGCCACGATGGCCACATGCCACAAACCCGAGTCCACACTTCTACAATGTACATTATAATAATCTGCAGTTTAAAAGGCTCATCACATCCAGCAGTATAAATGTCAATTCCTTTATGACTAAAAAAATGTGTTGTTTGTTTATGGGAGGTCTCATCTCAGCAGTTTTCTCACACCTGACAGGGGCACAGGGTGGCAGTATGGAGGATGGAGCAGGTTAAGAGTGACAGTGAAAGCACGTTTTTTCCTCTCTAGACTAACAGACACAAGAAGCTAGGTCTTCAAAAACCTCCAAGCTCATGTCCTATGGCATTTATGATAGTGGAACAATGGCATCAAAAGATCCTTTTTTCATTTTTGGTTCCATTTAAGTGTCCCAGTGGGACATCTTAGATATGTGTTTGACAAGTTGTCCACTGTGAGCAAGGAGCAGTAAAGGCAAATAAGCAGTAACAGGTGACACTTAGGACAACCTCCTTTAATGTAGACTATACTCCTTAACCATTTGGATTCAGAAGCAGGCACAAACCTAAACTCGTGACAGTGCTAAAACAAAACATGTATAGAAATTTCATTCCAAAATCAAGCAGGTTTAAAAAGGGTGACCATTTGTGTTTAAAAAATGACTGACAACAAGAAAGTAAAGGACGTTATTGGCTCTGTCAAGTCAGCATGAGACTAAAACGAGCGGCTACCGAAGAGACATTAACTACAGCTTAACCCTGTGGTTAGGTCGCCTCTTCTGTAGTTTGTACCCAGTGCAGTGCAAACACTGCAAAAGTGAGGGGAGCGACGAGACGAGAGTCCCAAGCAGATGAGGCATAGCGAGGAAAAGTGTTATCATTTTGGTGGGGGGCGGGGCTGTAGTGTTGTGAGTGGATATCATAGGGCCAGATGTATATAAATATGTATGCATAAAAAAACATTTCTCACACATTTAGAAAACAGCGAGGTGAGAATGCAAGATCATGCATACTCTAGCGTCTGTATACCAATCTGTGAGGACGTGGAAGTGTGAAAATAGAATTTTATTTAGGTTGTTACACTTTTGAGACTAGTTTTATGCATCTGGTCCCCGGTCTGTGTTCAGACAGGAGTCTGAAGCGCTGCCCGTTTCCATTTGGCGCCTGTGTTGCTGACTAGCGCTTCTGATGTGTTTTGCGTGTTTTCTGCCACCAACATGAGAGAATACCAGTCGGAAAATGCATCTATGACAGAGAACTGAATCTGTTTTTCATTATATTTCTCCCCTCTGTGGTTTAAATTCAGCTTTCAAGGGAACTCACCAAACCCTTTTGCACATAGTACACTGCGCCTATATGAGCAATAATATCCTAGACCTACATTTTGCCTGGTACAACAGAAAAAAGGGCCCTATGTGTTGACTGTTTCTTTTCCTATTTACTTAGTGTTTCTTATGAATGCAATCTTTGTTTTTAAGGATATGCAGACAGCCTTATTGGAATGAAAGCCTTTCAGATCATAAATATTCAGAATAATCTGTCACATTTCTGTACAGTGCAGAAGTCCTGCAGAGTTCATTCAGGCCTGTTGCGTCGTCTGAGGCCCGACACAGGCTGCTCCGCTCCGACCTCCTCAATGTTTGTCTCCCCTGACTCCTCTAGTGAAAGCTCCGAGTCCTCCAATCCTTCCTCCTCTATATCGCTGTTCTCCTCTTCCTCCATTTTCCCTTCTCCCTCTGCCTCCCCTTCAGATTCCTCCGGTATGAGCTCCTTCATCTCCTCACCTTCTGTCGTAGCTTTGTCTTTATCTTCCAAATGCTTTTCATAAACTTGTTCAGAAGCCACCGCTGCTCCTGCAGAGGCCTGCATTTCCACCAGAGAAGCTTCCGCTGTGGAGGAGTCATTGGCTCCGAGGGACTCAATGAGGTCGTCCAGATTTCGCCCACAGGATGCCTCTGAAAGTCACAAAACAAGTAGTATAAAGTGAATGACATTAATTATCAGTAAAAAAAATGACTAAACACGTGTATTTCCATACAGTCTCAGTCTCAAAGAAAGGCTGGACACAAACAAATAAATGCCAGATGCTAAAAATGGAAGCAACAGGAAGTAATCAGTGAATGAAACCAGGGTTTCTAAAAGAGACAGATGAAATTAGTTCAGTGGTACAATATACTATACTATTCTATACTATAATACATTATCTTTACACTCAAACCCCTCAGATTAATGAAAGCCACTGTTTGAAACATGTGCAGCATCACGCGTGAGGAAAGCTGTATCCTCCATGTGCAGGTAGACCTCAAGAGTGAGCAGGTTTCCACTGAAACCAAACACTTCAGCAGCACTTGGCTTGTTTGATTGAAGGTGTGATAGTAAAATCAGTAGCTGTAGTATTTGGTTGCAGTGAAAGCCTGCGGAGGAAAACACAGAACAGCGCCACAGCACTCAGCATGAAAAATGAAAGCTTGTTTGTATAACGTAATAATGTTTGAAAGTATCCACAAAACTAGTGCCCGACTGCCTCCTGATTTTCCCTCGAGATCAATAAAGTATCTATCTATTTCTATCTTGACAGATTAGCTTGATAAATAACAAGATTTAAATAACAAGATTTAGCTGGAAATGCAAAACAAGTGTCAGCTGTAATTTTAATCTTGCACGCTGTCATCGGACACAGCCGCCGGGATGTGTTCTGAGCTTTTTGCAAATTAGACTTCAACCACATTCAGACGTGTATAATCAGATGCAAAATACATTTGTACAGATGTGGCTGCTCATGTTGAAATTCAAATTGTGGTCACAACAAGACACGCAACTTTTTGCAAGCTGTGACTGCAACATCGGCGCACGGCTGCATTGTCAGGATCTTAAAAAAGGCACCATCTGTTAGTGTACTGTATGTGCGTATCCTAACGGGTTTATGATGCCCGAGCTGCCTGACAGTGAGTTAATGGGTTTTGACAGCCTGCAGTGTGAACACAGGCAAAGAGAGTCAGTCAGCCCACCGTTGAAGTTGAGGGGTGGACAGTCCATCCCTCTCTTCTTCATCAGGTACCGGATGGTCTGGAGTTGAGACATGATCTCGTTTTTCTGATCCTGAGCCACAGACTTCACACTGAAGAGAAATGACAAGTCACGACAAATTCATCACAGAGGATCATGTAGTAAGAACATTTACCCTTAACTGGAGAAGAAGGAAGTTGTAGCTGCCAGTTGGCCTGACAGACCTGCTTGTAGTATTACAGTAGCACACAAACTTATGTCTTTCATTTGGAGACAGATCAGGGGGCGCAATTCAAAAATAGCAGCGGGGCTGCTGCAGAATATCTCCTCTTTGTCTGGGTGAGAGCAGGAGTTGAAGCTCCAATGAAATGTAAACAGAGTGCCACTTGCTAGAGTGTATTTATTGTATTTGTGTATTTATTTGGAAAAACAGGTTACAGCTGCAGAGGGACTTTTGTGGATACTGATTAGTATTTACAGTAGCCAAAGGCACAAAGTGTGCTTTACACCCCCACGGCTATGCGGTTAGAGCTATGAGCAAGTGTCGGCGTCTACCTTCCAGTGAACATGGCCTGACCCCGGACCAAACACATCCACAAACAGCGATGGCCAGTTTGACAGGTGTACAGTAGCCTAACAACCTAGTGTTCAGTTCTGTTCCACAATTTACAATTGTCATAACCATAATCTAGAATTACTAATACTACTAATATAGCTCATCATGAACATGTGGTAAGTACCAAATACGTTCTTCTTCTTTAGTAATCAGTATTTCTGAAATACATTATTATTATTTACGCTGCAGGTCTAAAGAAAAGGGATGGAGGCAGCGTCATGTTTCAGAGCCACGAGTGTTTGAAGACGAGGCGTGTTTCACACAGTGTCATGCCATGTGTGACGGCGGTCACTCACCAGTTAGTGAGCGGATCCAGCTGAGTGAGGATGGAATTGAGCATCCGCTCCGTCTGCGCTAGCCTTTGTTCCAGCTCATTCAACTGGTTCTCTACACACACAGACACACACACACACAACAGGAATTAAAACTCCATGTGTGGATTACTTGTGGTAACCAAATAGGTTTGAACAGAGCAAACACACATATGCAAACAATAATCCCAGTGTGTGTGACACACACCTGCCTCGACTGATTTTTTGGCTCCTTTTGCAAACTTGTCCTTTTGTGCCTGGTCATCTGCAGACTTGATCTGGAGTTAAAAACAAAAGAACAAAATAAAGATTTACAAAGGTGTAAATGTCCTCAGTGGAATTTGCCATTATGTTTACTTACCTTCAAAAACTTGTAGGCTGCAAACACTCCAACTCCGATGGCGTAGAGAGGCATCAGTGTGAACACGTAGCCCTTGTTGTTGTTGGATTTGTACTTGTCGCTCTTCAGCTCTTGCTCCATCAGCTTTTTCATCTGCTGCACACTCTCAGGGCTCTGAGGGGAACCCGGGGTGTTAACACTGATGGGATGACCTCTCACTGCGCCGGGACCAGGACCTGCTGGTACAAACACAACATCGCGAGGACAAACAGGGGGACGGATGGTGAGGTTTCTGTCAACTGTGACTCGTTTCATAAAACAGGATTGCCAGTAAAACCAGACTTCAGTAAACGAGGCTTGTTTTCAGGTTTATGTGGCCTAAAAGATGTTTACAAACACTTTACCTGAGTTACCATAGAAACATGTCCCTCCAGACTGTACTGCACCTGGCCAGGCTGGTTTTCAGTCTGGTTTGAAGCTTCACTTGAAGCCAAGCGGGAAGCACAATGAAACTCAAACAAACATTCAACCCGAAGGAACAAAAATATTTTGAGTAGAGCGGGGTTTGATATTCAGAAATGTTTTGAAATCAGATGATCAGTGGTTCGAGCCCCGGCTGAATGGTTAGCTCCTAAAACTGATGAGCAGTTGGCACCTTGCGTGGCAGCCATCAGTGTGTGAGTGTGTGTGGATGGGTGAATGAGATACGCAGTGTAAAAGTGGGCAGACGACTAGAAAGGTGCTATCTAAGTACAGCCCATTTACCATTTACATTGCACTGAAAGTGAGTGGCAGGGACACTTGTGTAGCTGTTTCAAAACGTTGAGGCTTAATGGTGAAATCAGTTCATTGCTGCATCTCTAACGGTCACAAAGGGCTTGAACCCACAATAACATGATTACAGCAAAGTGCTTGCAACAAACAGAGCTCCCTGCTCGGTCTACACCACGCTGCCAAACATCTTCTTCTTTGTTCGTTTTTTTTGTGAGGTGGCGTGATCTGCGCTTGGTGTCTCAAGTCTGTGTTTCAAAGTCAAGAATTAGTCCATAAACTCAAGTCCATGAACTTCCCTACTATCATGAATGAATGTACATATATTCAAGGTGGAAAACATTGGCAGTACTTTTTAATTCCTTACCATGGAGCATGAAAGTACAGTCGTCTTTCCTAGATTTTAATGATATAGGTACGGCGAGATCTAATCTTTTATAAAGCTCCCTGGGGAGTTTTAGACCTCCAGTAGTTCTATGGGAGTGGTTATCTTGATTATTTTGTCCATCATGACCCGCATTCATTGATATGAATCAAGCAACCACAAAGACAAACCGGTTTTTCTAGTTCCACTTCTAGTCAGTGTGTGAAATGAGGAATAAGGGTTGCTGCTTCACAGACTGCTGGTGCATATTTTGAGGATCCTGTATGTATCACTTTGTGCTCCTCGGTGACCATCAGGGACTTCCTGCAGCACTGCTGGGTGTACGCTTCCTGAAGACCGGACAGTTCACATCAGAGACGTTCACACCACCCTCCCCACTGCGTTCAGGTCAGTTCAAAGATGGTTAATGAAGTGTATTTAACTTGTATACATATTGTCTCCTGCAAACTGTTTCGGTTACTGTTAGGGAATTTTCTATCCTTAGGCTACACAAGGTCACGTGTGGGCCTCGAGGCCCTCAGCAGTAGGAGCTGTTTGGCTTTGTTTGAGAACAGTAGGTGCCAGCCTAGCTCAACGCTGTGGTGACCACGGTCGAAGAGACCTAATGTTGCCTTCCTGGATGTAACGGATAGCTTGCTGTTGACGTGTAATTAACATAAACAGACATCTGTATCTCCAGATTAAATGTGCTGACAGTAACACTAACATGGGTAAATACATTCTCTTTGACTATTTCTGGGTGTATAGTATTTGTGGTGTTATCTGTAGGGGTTTAAACTCTGACCACCAGCAGGAGTTGGGCCGAATGTGAGACCGACTCATGCACTTCTGATGTAGATTTATTTACATCCACCAGCGGCCCAGTTAATGCCCAGTACAACTAACTGCAATGATTTTCAGTAGTTTGAATGAGGTGACCAGCTGTGCAAGTTTGACATCAGGCAACAGATGAACCACAGCTGACGGACAGAGAGAGTCAGTGCAGCCTGGATGCTTGCACACCCAGTGTGGAGCTAAACAGTAAAATGTATTAAAAGCCATGACCTAATGCTGCTGCTGCTGCTGTATACCTTAAGGAGAAACTCACTTGTCCAACATCACTTGAACTAAACATAGTACCCTACCGGTGTTTTGGTTCCTTTAACATGAACAGTGAATAAACACACGTTCAAGTGTGGAATAGGCCGTCGTCTTGCCCATAAACTGTGCATGCAGTCTGCTGTTAAGACATTTAATTCAGGTATCCTTGGCTAAAGTGGAGAGACCTTGTGCGCTCCACTTAAAGGACGTGTGGGAACAAGCCCACAGGAACCATTCTGCTGTGTGTCTTTCCCCACCGTACACGTTCATACCTTTTCTCGCGTGGCGAGAGTCCATCCTAGTTTCCTTCGCCCCGGTACCGCCACCGACGCCAAACATCCTGGGCAGGACGACAAACGTGAAGAGCACGGCCGTGAAAGCCAGGGCGACTTGTTGTGATGTTGACAGAACCATCCTCTCGCGAGCACCACACGCGCGAACGACACGCGACAACCCGCCCAAATGGAGCAACGGCAGTCGGTAAAAAAAATGTGGCTAAATAAACGGGACACCGGGAGGCAGCGTGACGCAGTCAGACTAACATGCAGTCAAAGTGAGTGATATTTGAGCCCGAACAGTAGGATGTGAGGCTGCAAACAGCTGTGCTCTGCTCCACTGCAATAACAAGAACGGGACTTCCGGGTAGGCGTTTTCAAAATAAAAGCATCAAACGAAAAACTGACCGCAGTCACTTTTTTTTTTTCAGAAGCTGCCTTTCATCGGGATATTAATTAGTGTCGTATTATATATAGATGTGCTATCTGCCTGTCTATAGCACATTCATATAAATAAATATATATGATGTAAACTATCGTACAATAAGAAATTATTAGTGGGTGTAGCCTATTTAGTTACATTAAATAGCAATTTCCAGGAAACAATGGGTGTACAAGGACTCAAATCTAGTATTCTGTATTGCAACATACACGCTGAAGACAGTTAGACCCCTGAGGATTACTCTGCAGCAGTGGGCTGGCTTAATATCCTTTAATGTTGGAGGAGTGGTTTGAATTACACCCACTGCTGTTAATTTAGTATATACATGTCATGAACAGACCACGTGAAGCCAAACTAATGGGAAACCGTTTCCATCTGGTCTCTATGAATGAGGACATGGTGCACGTCTGGTTCTGTGTTTCATTATTTAGTTTTTTCTGTTGTTGTTTTTTTGTTTGTTTGCTTGCTTTTTTTTATTTTTTATTTGGGGCTAGTTATTAGAAACACCACCTTGTGATATGTGTCTCCATCGGGTGACTCGCTATCAGAAGAGAGCAATAATAATAATAATAATAATAATAAAGAATATAAGCAAATATGTTGATATTATCTGCAAACATTTTGTGAAATATTTGGTTTCTTGCCAAAAGTTAGATAAGAAAAGTTTCATATTTGTCTGTTAAATATGAAGATACAGTCAGGGGATGGTAGCTTAACATAAACACTGGAAGCAGTGAGAAAACAGCTAAGGTCAAAGGTCAAAAACACTGACCACATGTGGCTGACAACACTGTCTGTTAGCCAGGCTTACCTCTCATATATTGCATGATGACAAATAATGAAAAATGAAATCATATGGTGTGTACGTGAGTTATACTCTCACATGCTCTGCTTTTCACTTCTCTAATATGACTGCGTTGCTTAGGTTGGGTAAGGTAAAGTCCATGTGTAAATAGAGAAAGTCTAGAACAACAAAGTCAAAGTCTAGAACAAGGGTCAGGTTCAGATGAGAGTGGAGACATTTCAAGTGGGGAAATGCTAACTTATGATGCCACCTGTATCTAGGTGTGTGTGTGTGTGTCTCATAGCAAAAATGAGTTATGAGCTTTTATTTTGAATACCACGTACCCAAACGTCCGGGACACTCGTGTCCGTCTTTCTGGTAGTACACAGTAAGAAATGAGCGACACTGCCGCCTGCAGTTTTCAGGGGTGCATTGCATCTCTGTTTGCATTGCATTGCATCTTCACAGCTCATATTCCCTGCATGGCTGAGTTTCTTCTTTTGGCTCCTCTTGCAAAATCAAACTTTTGCCTCAAAACAGTTTTACCTGTGCTCAAAACCAAACACTGCTCTCAAATAAACAAAGCAATCAAAATAATATACACTATCATGCAGTCAGTAATTGTAACATTGTTCAAAACATCTAGTTCTCAGGGAGAAGTACATTTTTAATCTCAAAACAAATTTCATATTTTTCTGTCAATGTCTTTTGATGAACGAAAACATGTTCTATCATAGTAGCTCAAAAGTGATCAGAAATTACTGCTCCGCTTTGGTCTTTGCATTTTTTTTTTTTTTGTTCTTCCTCCTCCTTGTACCTCTGTTTTTACAGTACTGCACCCTGCATCTCACAAACTCTCCTTTGTCTCTGTGATACTGTAATTCTTGTTCTGTGATATGAACCTGCAACCAGTCAAATTCTTTTGAGCAGTCAGTACTTTAAACTGATGGAAAACACCGCGTTCAGGACCATACAACTACAGTACACACTGTTAGTCCAAGGACAAGAACATGGACTGTGATTGTTGCTTGAATTTCATTGGATATTTCCACTCTTTGTCTTCCTCTTCATCCTCTTCTTCTTCTTCTTTCCTGTCCTCCCTCTCTTCCTCCTCATCCCCCACCTCGCACACACACTCGTCCTCTCACATAGTTTCTTCTATCCATTCCCAGACTTTGTGAAACAGACTTTATAAAACAGGAATAAAACCGGCTTTTATTGGCTGTGTCACATCATTTGAAAGTGGTCGAGTTTAATCAATGACACGTTTGTTCTATTTGTATTTAATTTGTGCTTAGCAGTAAGCATGACATGTGCATTAGAGAATGTGTTTAGAGCTTTGCTGAGAAGTGTAAGTGAGATCTGCAAACTGTGTTTTACCATGTGAAATGTGGTAAAGGTGATAACAAAGTCATTAGCTAAATGAGCTGAGGCAGAACTTTGTTCAGGCGATGGGTTTTAGTGTTTGAGCAATTGAGAAAAACATTTGGTGTGGTTCCACACACGCTTTCCTGCTTAACTCTGCTGCTTTCACCGCGTGGAAAGAGCACAGCGTGGGCTGTATTTCAGATGAAAGTAATGAAATGGTATAGAACACAAAAAACGACAAAAGATAGATGTATTTGTCATTTTACGCTGCAAAAAATGCAGCGGCTTGGCTCAAACCCTTTGTACAATTTGTTCATCAGAGATGTGCCTATGCCATATCTATGTTATCTGAAAAGCCACAATGATAAACTCTCTCCTGTACATCAAGACGGTGTCTCTTATTTTGACACACTTATGGCCCTGCATGCATTGCCTCACGTCCTGCACACACAGCTATAGCGTCACACTGATCTGTGCAGGGCTGGCTAAGGTATATGAGCGCTAAATGCCTAATGTTATAGACATGTAGCTCTTTTAAATAGCCCTGCACCACACGTAGTTGTTTCATCTGCCAAATTACCATCACGTCGCATTATATTTTGCACGAGCTGCTGTGCTCCTGGCCCTCAGTGAAGCATGAAATGTGCAGAGTTTCTACCGCAATTTCTACCACTTACAGGAGCAGCTGTCAAAGCCACTGTAACAACAAAGGCGTTTTTTTCACATGCTCTTTTCTTGCCCACAACGTCCCTGTCAGTTCTGCATATACAAGTGAAAGTCAAAATAGGAGTAAGTGGCTGGAAATAACACCCCCACACACACCCATATCTAACCACTAACTGACACATCCTGTTTTCTTTTTTTGTTTTCTTTCTGAGTAACATTATCCGTCGACTGTTGCTTACCATGATTATTATTATCTAGCTCCATTAACGATGTACAGGAGGAAACTAAATTGATTTAAACTGAAGTGAACGGACTGCGGAGTGGAGTGCACAGCCAAGCACAGTACCGGATGTGAACTGGCTGGTCTGCAGGAAGTTTACACCCAGCAGGAAAACCCTGATGGTGATTAAGCATCTGAAGAAAAGCAAATATGTGAAGATCTAAACATGCACACATGCGCCAGCTGAGCGAGAAGCAGCTTTTTTCTTCAGGCTATATAAAGTCCCTTTTGGGGATATCGCTTCACACCGCTGACCTGGAGTTTCCCAAATGGGGACAAAAACTGTGTCTACAATTCACATTTCTTAAGTCTGAAATATGTCCTCCGAACGCATAGCTCCACACACAGGCTCACACACACACTGCAGTTTAATCACCTGTGCAGTAGCTGATTATTTGTCATAATTAACCTGATTAATACACTTGATTAATACGAAATTTTCCTTCATTAAAAGGATGAATTTTGTTCAAAATGTCAGTTAATCTTTTTACATATTTATAAACTCATCTGTCCAGAGCAGAGAAGTTTTGTGTTGTGTCAGAGTTTGACTTGTCAGGCAAACCCAATGCTGAAGCTTTGATGAGAGCATGTTTCATATGTTGAAAGGCTTTGTGCATTTCTTCAGTCCATTGTACCACAGATGGAACTGATTTCAGTGTGGCGGCTTGCAAAACAGAGTCCACAGTTGCATATTCAAAAATCCAGTGTCTGCATTAATTAGCCATCCCCAGAAAAGAGAGAGCATCTGTTTCTTGGTTGTGGGTGGAGGCATGTTAACTAGCAGTTCCACCCTCTCTGGTGACGCTGTCCATCCTTCAAAACATGACCAAAATATGTTACCTCAGGTCAGCAGAACTGCAACTTAGCCAGTGATGCTCTGTGACCACACTCGGCCATTCTCCGTCGCAGCTAGGTAGAGTCTGTGTGGCCAGCTTCTTTCGATGGAGAAGCTATTAGGAGCTTAGCTTAGCATTAGGCTCAAGTGTGACTTTATGTGACAGAGCCAAGATGGAACCTCAGACAGCTCAGGAGCAGGTCCATAGTGTATGGAAAGAGGCGGCAGATGTTGACAGTGATAACTGGATGTGTTCACTTAAAAGGTAAGTGTGTTACTGTTCAGAAGAAGCTGGTACAGCTTCTCTCAAGGCCTGACTCTGAGCCACCATGTCCAAGGTGTTATAGCTCACAGCCACAAGCCACGGTCATGTGTGGATATGAATCTTTAGCTGGTATGGCACATCTCTGGTGAACCAACACACAAACATTGTTCACACTCCAACCCCTCTTTTATAACTCAAAACGCAGCAGTCGAACATGTATACTGCTCAGAAGGGTCAAATGCTGCAGTTCAACGAGGCCTCTTTGTTGCACATGCTGGGGAAGTTTGAGTTTTAGTTTAATTTTCTGAATGTTTGACACTGGAAAGCAGTCTGCAGTGATTAGACTGAAAAGCTTTTTTATTTGTATTTTAGGTAGACAGATGACTTTATTAATCCCTGATGGGAAAACTACTGGATCTCTGGTGGCATTATTAGAAAGTTGAATAGTTGCAGCACTGGTCTCACCCCTCCATGTCTTCCCTATGCTTAATCATAATATGTTGGCTGCATGACAGCAGCTAGCGGAGGAGGGGCTGGAAGAGCAGGAGGAGACGTAGCTCTTCATTCCTGGCTTTGGTTAGTGCGTCTATTCGGACCACGATCACTCCCATTGGCAGTGACTGTGTTTTGGTTTCTGTTATTGTGTCGACCACCTTCCTGTGGCTCATACTGCATCATCTGTTTTGGGCTGAGGCTAGGTTTATTGAGTGAGAAAACTTTGTTTCTGAGCAAAGCCATTACTTTGTTTCATAGTTGCCTTCCAGTCTTGGGTGTGTCATTCAAATGACTGACAGTTTAACCAGCTGCCACATTTCGTTTTCGATACGGCAAGATTCCATGTTGTGACACAGAGGCAGGGGGAAAAGCTGTTTTCCTGTGTGCCTCTGTGTTTCTGCTCTGTCTAATCAGAGTGTAACATCAAATTTAGGCATTTATGTAGCAGTGTAAACAAAGTGTGCTTTTAAGTAGCGCAAGTTAGATCTTTAGCTTGACAGTTTGAATTAAGTGATAAACAGTAATAAGGGACTTCACTATTACAGTTATAGTTATAATTTGAGCACACACTGCACAATAATAATGGTGGTATGGTTTAACACAGGGGTGTTCAAACATTTGACAATGGGGAGATGCCCGGGGGCCAAAATAATGGGTAATGCAAAGTCTGTTAACATTTAAGTTTAAAACATGTCTTGACACATGTCTTTTGCTCTGGTCTTTAACAAAACCATTCACAGTAATATTTTGTGTCACACCTATAGATATACAGCAGCAGTTATGTCCTTAAAGGTTCAGATGCTTCATTATGTCCTATATAAATTTAAGTAAAAAGGTTACTTTAAAAAAAAAAATGGAGTTGAACACAGCTAACTTTAATGGTGTAGTCCTTGAAAAGGGAGAGCAGAGGTTTGTTTAGGTTTTGGTTTTTCTATCTGCACTACCTCATCACTAAAGGTCTGTGTAAGGTTCCCCTCTCGGGGTCTGGCTCCTTCTTCTAAATCTGAATCTAAATCTCATTAGACTGTCTGCTGTCTTCCTTCTCCTGTCTTCCTTCCTTCCTGCACTAACTTTCCTTTCTAATTCACTCCTGTAGCTGTTAGTGGGAGAAATTCTTCATAATTGGTTGCCTGTAATGAGTTTATTTGCTCATCTATGTTATCAAAAATGTGCAGCAGTTCGCGGAGAGAGGAATCTTAGCTCGGCGCTTTTCCCAGCCACACGTTGTAGTTTTTGCACATTTCTCCAAACATGCCTTTGTTTTATCTTAGTCATTCTTAAAGCTCTAGTTTGCAACTTCTAGTACACGCTGATCAGTTACCCTTTTCTTGGTGCATTCTTGGATGGATCTGCTATCCCAGGATGGATTTCCAACATTAGGGTTAACATTTATCTCAGCCTATTACAGCCTTCCTCTCTCAAATGTTCCCTCATAAGGCCACATGCCATTCATCCATTCACACAGAAGAGGAGTAAACAGAAACACGAGATCCCATCCTTTCAGTCTACCGACGATTCCCGCTGGTGTTTGTGGAGAAAACATTGCTTTAAATTATGATGTCGGGTCAGATGTGTGCGTGTTTGTTTTAGCATACTGCTTATCAATGACAGGCTGACCTTGTAATTTCACATTGTTTTTTTGATCTTTTACAGAGAGATGTTTTGTCTTTGCAGTTTGCATGTTTTCAGATTCACAGCTGTCTACTGTTGTGGGCCTATTTTCTCTTGAGCAATAGGACTTTACACATACAAAGAAACTGATTTCAGTCCACAGTACAGCAGCATCAGAGGCCTCCACACCTTTCTGACTACAGCAGTGCTGGTCTGAGATAAAAGGACTTTTTCAACCCAAGTGTATGCACACTTAGCATTAACGTTTCCCACAGGAGTACTTTGAAACGCCAATGAAAATGTCTTTTCTGAAGTTTAAATCTCAGGTGGGTCTCTCTGCGTCGAGCGCAGTGCATCCCGAGACTGCCCTGGAAACCAAAACAGCCACGTAGTTGGAGGTCTAAAACCCAACCTGCTACCCCTTCTGGACCACACACTCTTCTGTTCTGTAATCAACATTTTTGCATTTTTTTAGACCGTTCTGAGTAACGCCCAGAGGTTTCAGCCAGGACACGGCACTGAACTTCCTGACCCCGCTTGGGTGGGTCAGAGATGTTTTAATATTTATATTCCAGGTAAATTAAATGAGCACATAGCTTTTATGATTTCGCCAAACACAGACACATGCTAAGGCACAGCAATAAAACTTTTGCACGTACCACGACTTTGTTCTGTTGAAATCCTGTTCATGGCGCCAATGGATGGGGAGAAGTTCCTGGAACCTACACACATTATTAATCTTCTTCTTCTATTTATCTTTTATTGGTGTTATACACGCACCGTGCTATCTATCCACCTGTGCAATATGCACCATTTATTGCTCTTTATCTTTACCCCTCTTTACTTTTTACATGTATATGGCTTTAATGTGAGCGTGAATGGTCGCTTGTCTCTATGTGCCTTGTGATGAGCTGGCGACTGGTGTACCCCACCTCTTGTCCAAAGTCAGCTGCGATAGGCTCTAGCCCCACCATGACCCTGAAGAGGATAAGCGGTTACAGATAACAGAGGGATGGGTGGATTAAATGGCTTATCTACATCTTTTGTCTTGTCTGATTATATATCTTATAACTTTATTTATTACTTATTATTTACTTTTATCTTTATCTTATGTATTTTTCTCCCTCTATGGTAGACACATGGAAGATTTCGAGATATAAAGGGCTCATCATGAAAATGAGCCAGCGTGAAAATGAGCCGCAAAACTCACCACATTCAGACCAAATGAGGCGCTGTGGGGGTGTGTGGTTGTGGGGTGTAAGCAGGGGGAAGCTGAGGGGAGTGTCTCTGTATGTGCTAAATGTAACTACTGTGAAGAAATCAGGAAATACGTTTCTTCATAACTTCCTCACCTCTTAGTTTGCAGTGTACACTACGTGACGCAGACAGAGAAGATAGGTGATAAAAATGTAAACCGCTGGGTGTGTCCGGCCTGCCCCTCTTGAATTATGAATGGAAGTGAAAAAGGGATAAGATCTGTTAACTCTGCACCTGTTAACGGACTCCGGGGTGTTAAGAAGGAGTGTTTGGACCTTCTCATATGTCACAGAGACAAACAAGCAGATCCGGTGGCTTTGGGCATCTGTCCAGACGTTCTGTAGCTTCACCTGACTTCAGCTACTGCATTTGAGAACTCTGAGGAACTTGTTTTCATTTTCTCCTGGGATAAAACATCTTTTTGCAGGTGAGTCCGGCGTATTATTGTCTTAAGCGCGATGTATTCAGAGATATCATTACAAAGAAACTGGGTAGGAGAAAGAAGACAGGGGATACTGGTTCCTGATGATAGGCATTGTACAAGTGTGTGTGATGAAAATAAATGTGCTGGAAAATGTAATTGATGAATTCAGGCAGCAGAAATGATTTGCAGGGGTTTTTTGGGGGGGGTCCTGTGAAAATATGAAAGTGGTGTTTCTTGTGTGCTGCTTACTTTGGGTTAATGAAAATTAGAGCGGTTGAAGCAGCAGTTGAATCTGTGTACTTTTTGTCTCAAATGATTTCTTATTCTGATATGAAAAGCAAGGCTTTTTTCAATGGTTTAGGTTAAGGAGATGACAGTACGTATGTATAAGAGCACCTCTACAAGAATATCACACAGAGAATAGAGTAGAATTCAAGGTCAGAGATCCACACACGTGCAAGGTGGTTCAGTCTGACAAAGAGTGAGAGAAAGCAGTCTTCCCCCTCGTGTGACCAGTTACTGGAAATGTCCTCACATCACCACAGATCCTGACCTGCCAGCATGGCAGTTGCTAGAGTCAAAATTCTCTAAATGTTGCGGAAATGAACTTAGCAGAGGATACATCAGACCATCCTTTACGAGAGGAACCGATAACAGCAGAGCGCACAAAAAAGCCATGCTCCATTTGGCCATTCACAAGCAGGCATTCAAAGAATGGATGCATCATGCAGAGTTATAGCAGAGACACAGAGAGATGGTGTGTGAAAATGATATGAATGTTACCACGATGAAAACCCATGTGAACAGGATATGACACCTGATGCCACGTGGCAGCTTTGCCTTCTCATCAAACCTGATTTACTGTTGCTTGTTCCTCTTCCCCTCCTGCTGTTCTTTGCATTAGTTTTGCATTGACGACTATGGCTGCTTTGACATGCAATGTGCTGCTATTCAATCTTTGTGTACACTGCAGTGAAAAACATTCTCAAATTGTCATGAAGCCGCCCCTGTAGTTTATCATGTAAGTTACCATTACTTCAATCATTATTTCTACCTTTTGCCATAACTTTCTAATGTACTTACGAGCGGAGAGAAGGATGAGCATGAGTAACCTCAATGTGACAAACACTTTGCTCCCATTACTATGTGAAGGTCGATGTTATCGATGTAGCCAGCGGTGAAAGACAAGATAAGACTGACTTTATTGATCCCACACTGGGGAAAATCAGCTGTTCCATCAGCTCACAGTACATACAATAAGGAAAACACTCAAGGAAAGGAACAAAGCTGTGGTAAGTGCAAAAGGAAACAAAACAGAAAAATCAAAGAAATACTATGGGAGACATGCATAGTGTGCAGCATTATGTTCAAATGTAAATACATAAAGGGGAATATTGCAACTAAAGGTGGATGAGAATTACACAGTGTGAATAAATAAATAGAGCTGCACAGTGTAGTATGATTTTATTGAAATGTACATATGTATAGAGAGCTGAAACAGTGCTCCATCATATCAGTGACTGAATGTTTCATGCAGTCTAGTTAAACAACCAGCTTTCCCTTGACACTGTCACCAAGTGCTTGCGCATGGTGGGCAATGTTGGGTCTCTGTAAGTAAGATTATAAAGAGTAGAATCTAGACCTGCTCTGTGCAGTGTCGTGAGATAACTTTCAAGGTCAGAATTGAAATAAAGAAATATTGTCCACCTGTCACAAAGGTGGGGTGATATTGTAAATTTACTTCTGAATACATTAAATAAAAGGGTTTTGGAATCAATAGTGGTGTTTGTAATTAATTTCCCATAATTATCATCATAATTATTTGGGAAAAACAGGGAGTCTGCGGGGTGTTAAAAAGTATTAAAAGGCAGTAAATCAACTTAGAGTAAATGAAAGCCCTTAAAAAGTATTAAAAGGAGCTTTTTTTTAAAAAGAATAGTACATGATTTGTTGTAAAAAGTTCATTTCATAGACTGCGCAGTGGACTTATTTTCCATAGCAGTAGATTGAGTTGTTTGTAACGTTTAGTCAGCGTGTGAGAACTCGTCTGAGATTCTCCTGTTGTTGCTTCATGTGTGAAACGAGGACTTGGACCTTATCCAGACATCATGGTATATGACATCATTCAGCCTGGCTCTGATGAAACGCGAGTAGTCTAGAATTTCTGATTCCCAATAAGAAGTTTGTGGTTAGTATGACAGTACAACGTCACTGACTACTCTACATGGTTGAATGCTGGATAAAACAAGCTTTGCACAAAAAAGTTTGACTTTATAGACTCAAAATTACATCGAACACACAGTGAAGTGAAAGAGGTAGAGTTTTATTAATTAAAAATACTTCTTTTTTTATTTATTTATATAATATAAGTATTATTAATAATACTATTTTCTTATTCATAATTACCTTTTTTAGAAGATATTTAAAAAAGTATTAAATGGTATTAAATTTAACCTCAGGATTCCTTCATAAACCCTGAAAATTCCGTAAAATAACAGTATATTCTGCAATAAAGGGACTTTTAGGATTGTCCCTTTATTGAAGGTGATTGATCATAATTATTTGGGAGAAATCTGTAATATAATGTCATTTTTCCGTAAAAAATGTAATGAAATTTAATTTTTTTGCACATTATTTGAATGACTTTTTTTTTGTTTGTTTGGCGGCCGTGGTCATTTTTTGTCTTACAGTGTACAGTGACACTGAGAATGTTTGCTCGCCCTGCTGTCAGCTCACGTATCAACACTTTTGTACTAACGAGACTTGAACAGCAACACACTGTCTGTCAGGGCAGCTGCACAGACAACACAGAGCTAATGAAGACCATCCCACGATCAGTTCATCAGCGTTCATAGGAACGCTGCGCAGTGAAGATACAGACCAGTTTTCACAGAGGAGAACTCTGTATCTACTGTACAGCCCGTCTGTCTGTTAACAGCCGTTAACAGTTGCCAAAAAAAAGGAGTGAATTATCTCTGGCCCAGTGTACTCTCTGCTAAGGAGATGAGGTGGACATGAAAGAAGAGGCAGTGAAGCACTGTTCCTCAGCTGTGACTGTAGTCGGAGCAGGCACAGGGACTGCAAAAAGCTGTGGGGCGTCTGCACTCTTTGGGAATTTCTTTTGCGGTCTGTGGGCGTCATAGATCATTCAATTCTTTCTTCAGTGTTAGTTGTCATAGCATATTTATTATGATGATGATATGTAGGAGGTATTTACAGCATGAGGAGGCAGAGTGCATGTTGGATATGTGTCTTAACTGAACTTAACCAAAAAGAAGCAGCCCAAGTTTGTATTTGTTTGTGTTTGACTAGCTACAGAACAAATGAAATTGACCTCTGTTTGGAGGACAGAAACAAAACGATTTTGGTTTCATTTCCGTTTCTAACATGTTACACACTGATGGTTAAAAACAAAACATGTGTCAGGTGATCAGTTGAGATGGAGGACTGGCATCGCTTTTAAAACTGCAGCAGCTCCTGAAACGTCCAAATGTCTCGCTCACTGCTGAGAAAAAGTCAGTGATTTCACAACTGGCATGAAAAGTGCATCTTATTAAAAGCAAGTGTTGGTATTTTTTAATCACAGAGTGCAGGGCTCATAGAACGAAACCATCCACTCATTTTTCACTGGAACCTCGCTGTGGTGCTGATGACTGTTTTTCTCTGAACCCAGAGAAGGAGGAGTGAACCACAATCTCCTCCCTTTCTCCCCTCTTCTGAACATAGTCACAGCCGTGCAGCTGTTGATAATTAACTTGGTCAAAATAAAATAAATCAACCACAGTATGTCGCCATGATTTTACTTACAGTAAAAATCATGTAACTAAAATGAAGCAGTAGATTCCAAGCACACACTGTGTGCGATTTTACTGTAACTCAGCTGCTTATCTACGTTAAAGAGAAACTACTTTAACTGGACAAGGTGCCATATTTTAGATCGTTTAAAGTAGCCGTCTGAATCCTTCTCCTTCACCTCCATCAGAGGTCATTTTGGGGCTCTGTTGAAAAATGTAGCCAGGAGCCTTTACACATTTTCGTCCATTCTCCACCCAGCTTCTTACCCCTTTTGCACCCCAGACTTTGATATCTTGGTCATATTGGTTATATGGTCACCTCTTTCTTGGTTTATTCCAGTATCAAGTGGAAGCCTCCAGGTTGTAAAAATTAAGCTGATGCCTTTTGAGGAATAGACCAGACTTCTCTCAGCCTTTTTGTGTGTGACTTCCGTGCGGTCCTCACTGTCACATCTGTCTGAGCAGCGGTCCGCGGCGTGTAGTGTTCTCTGCAGTGCGGAGCGGAGCGCAGAGCGCAGAGCGACGGGGGCGCGTCAGGAGTTTGGAGGGAAGAGTTGTAAGGTGTTTGAACGTCCCAGCAAAGACCTGTGGCTCTTTACTGCTTCCACGACATTAAACGGTGAGTGTGAGCAAACGTTTAGGTGTAGATAAGGGAGACGTTCTGTCTTTCTCACGTTTTGTGCGGCTTCCTGTGCCACAGTTCCTTCATTTTTCTCACGTTGGTCAGCGGTGAGCGCAGTTTTTGCGCTGTGTGTTTCCTGGAAGTTCTCACCAACTTTATCTGACATGATGATCATTTGTGATCATCATTTACTGACACATGTTTACAAGTATCTATGGCATGATGTGTGTGATCTATGATCTTAGAGCTCGACATCCTCTCATGATGCCGACATGACTGTGATCCTCTTCAACAAGAACAGACATTTCTGAGTAAAGGCTAACATGAATATTGATCTGTGAGGACGCACTCACAGGAAGCTTGCTCTGCTCTCCGTAACCCAACTACCTCACAGGTGATGCAAAGTGTGGGAAAAGAATTCGCAATCAAGCAAAACTCAGGTTGTTGCATTTCTGACAGACACGCTCTCATTTCTCCAGGCAGTTTTTTCTTTTCTTGTAAAGATCTCTGTGTTCTTGCTGGACATGCGTGTCCCGGTTGTTGGCACAGAATGCGACCTTTGTTACCTACACAGAGGTATAACTAACCATTAATCCATGATGGATGGTGTGTTTTTTCAGATTAATTGCACTGTCACACTTTCTGTGGAATCTTTATCATCATGGGGGCAAATGTCCCTAAACCACAGTGGACATAGTGGATGTGCTGTGTGTTTAGAATGACCCAGTGAAGCATTTCGATAAATTTGTGTGAACACACCCGGCCTTAGCATGACTACAGCACGTAGTCACAAGAAAACCACAAAGACTTGTCTGAACAGATTGATCTGAGCAGGAAAATACTTCCCTTAATTTGTTCCCTTTAATTTTTGGAAACTGTGGTTCAGGATGAAACGCATTTCAGTTCTTAAGTCATTGTAAATAAATAAATAAATAAATAAATGTATTTTAAAGTTAACAGTATAAACCTGTTCTATTCAAATTTGTCACTCTCAATAGATAGGTAGATCAAATATCCGAGTATATGTAATATACTTGTGCAATAACTTCTGCAAATGTGGGTTGTGAAAAACTTAACCCCCTAAGGCCTGAAGGCCTGTTTTTGCCTTTAAGTAGATGGTAAGTAATGTTGAGATTATTAATTTCACTTTTTAAATGAATTGATTATAATTCATGAATTAATTGAAATGAATCACTTTTTTTCACTTTTAATTTCACACCACTGGAAACAAATACTTGTCGAAGGTTCCTAGGTCCGTAACAAATATGCACTAACTGGCATCGGGGGAATGCAGACGCCATCTCGGCTGGTTGATTGAGTCAAGCGGTTTGTTGCATACTTGTGACAGCAGGCGTTAAGGGGTTAAATAGGGAAAGTGCAATTATGCATCCATTATTATGTCCCATCAGATCCTGTAGCGGTCCTTTTTTTTTTTTTACAAAGGAGGTCATGTAGTGGATGAGAGTTATTGTCCATGATACTGGGAAGTTTGTGTGGAGCATTCTTTTTTCCACAACCAGCTCGCTGCAGGTGCTCCAGAGCAGTCCCCAGCACAGAGCCAGCCTTCTTGGTCAGTTTGTTCATTTTTTTTGGGGTGTGTGTGTGTGTCACTTCCTCTGATGCTGCTGCCTCAGCAGATGGCTGCAAAGATGATGGCACTTGCAACTTGTCATTTTGTCTACACCTCCATGTGGCCTGTAACTGACATTTAAAATAGGCACGACCAGTGTTTTTGCTGCAGAAAAGCTAGAACAGCTTTGAAATAAAGAACCCCCCCCCCCCTCTTTCTATCCATTCTCCCCCCCCCCCCATATTTACACTGGCATCCGCACACAAATACATTACATACATTATGTATGTGATTTCTTGACTAACTCAATTCATAATATTATTGTAATTGAATTTTGGGTTGCTGTGGGCGGTTCGGTCAGGAAACACCATTCTGACGTGTGTGTGTGTGTGTCTTTGTTTGTGTATGCATGCAGGAAGAGGCACGCACACACATAGCCACACATTCCTGAATGATTAAATAATACTGTCAGTGTGGTTGTGCAAGTTCAATTCAGACAGAATCAAATTGAACAGTAATCAAACAGTATATTTATAAAGATTTTCAGATTAAATTACATCAAACAATTAAGTAAGACAATTAAGAAATAAAAACCCAACAATGGAGGAGGCACAGCAGTGTGACCTGCTTCCCTGTACAGCTGTCCATCTTAACAAGGAGGGTACATAAGCAAGGTAGCTGGGTAAAGAGAGTATCATTGGTCGTGCATATGCTCTAGCACTGGACTCCATATCCTGGAGAACTTCAGAGGGTTGCCAGAAAGACTCTATCGCTTTTTCCACGTGTAGAAAGCTCATGAGTTCCCTCAACCAAGTCTCAAACTTGGAAACGAAATCAGACTTCCACAGTTTCAGGATACACCTCTTAGCAATAATCATAGCAAGAATCAAAGCAGCACGTATGTTACAGTCCACGTTTTTCAAAGTGTCGGGGTGTCCTAACAGAGCAGTTTCAGGGCCAGGTGTTACATGGCGTTAAAGACAGGGGAAAACCATTGTTTGGTCTTGGTCCGTTTTATTTTGTGAATAGCCCTGTTGGCATGTTCCCCCCTGAGCTCGGTGATATTTACTGACACATGTTTACAAATGTTTAAAAATGTTCATCTGTTAACAGGGATGGGCGGAAACGCCATGAGGAGCACCATTTGGGTTTTTAAAACTGAGAGTAACAGATGTTGGGGAGTGGTCCAAAATCAAAATGTTATGGTATGTGGTGTTTGTAAGATTTAGTATGAGTTTAGCATCCAAAAATGGGAGTATGATTTGTGTTTATTAGAAGAAAAAAAAAAAAAAAGAATCTGTTGATGATGTTGGAGCTGCCATATGTTGACTAATTTAGTGGAAGTGATAAGATAACCCAGGATCATGGAAGCATTAGAGGGGTTTGCATATTTTGCTAGCTGACCTGTCAAGATGGGAGTCAAGTAGTACATTGTGGTCCCCAGTGACTGTTTGAAAGGCCAAGTATCTTCTCCAAATGCTGCGTCATCAATGTTTGGCCTGTAAATGTTCAACAGTGTTGATAGACAACAGAAGATGTCTAGCTTAAAAACAGCGTCCCCTCTGATAACAGGCTATAAACATCATGACATTTCACAACATGTCGATGTAAAATGATGAAAATCAAATTAGGCACATTGATTAACCGAAACAGAGCATATCCGGCACTTGGTGCTACTCAATAGTAAAGAGCCAGGCACAACATGATCTGGAGAGAATAGGGCACGATGGTGAGGGACAAATAGCTTTACCCTACATCTGCAGGTCTGTGCCACAACAGGTCACCACTGAGGGCTGGGCAGCTGCCACACCGGGCGGATTAATGTTATTCGATCTGTCCTGCTGCCAGCATTCGCCGGCGCAACTCAAACAATCCGGTGCAGGGCCATCACCCCTCCTCCTCATTAGTCCAGTAGTTGAACAGGAAGCAATCGGCATTGGGTATTGAGTTTTGTGTCAATATTGGTACCTTGGTGACTTGGAGCATTGTTCAATTTTTTCCTCACTTCTTCACATAGTTGGTGCCGCTTCATTATCGAATCTTGGCTATCATGATACAAGCACGTGCTCCAGCAGCGTCAGGTGGCTGCCCCAGTCTGTGCTCTCTCTATCAACCTCTATCGGGACGGGGAAGTGAGCAGGACCCAGCAAATCATGCAGAAGTTTTGCATAAAAGTGCACAGGGTTTTTATCCTTAGCTTTTTCTGGCAGGCCCACCACTTTTATAATCTGGCATCTGGAGTGCGCCTCGAGGTTGATCGTCTTCTCTGAGCAATTTCTGACTCCTCTAACTGTAGCCACTGTTGATTTAGCTGGGCTAGCCGGATGTCATGGTCACTACTAACTACCTCTACAGTAGAAATCCGAGCACCGCGCTCAGTCAAGGTGGCCTGAGTAGCTTGCAAGGCTCGGACAGGAGCTTGGACAGGACAGGAGCTCGGACAGGAGCTGTGAGAAAAAGTGTCTACACCACAGCGTGCACTCTAGCACCCCCATAAAAGTCAATAGTTCACAATTTTGGATTTGACATCCACAGTCCTAAAAAAAATCTAGTTCACCTTCATTTCTCCTGCGTACAAATGCTGTCTGAGTCTGACTTGGGTGGAACAACTTTGTGGCTTGTGGTCTTATGATTTCTTAATGATTTCTTGTGATGATCATCGACCACTTAATGAGCCGCTCCTGAAGTTATGTAGTGATGTAACACATAATAATATGACTGTAAATAATGAATTATAATTAATAAAATGTTAGCAAAAGTGTCTGCAAAGCTTTGTTTAGTTATGAATGCTACCTTAGCTAATACAGCGGAAGAAGGGCTGACCCTAACACTGGAATAGGGACTGAAATATTCAAATAATCCAGTATAACGATTTCTATTTGAGGACGTTGCTAATGAATGAGCCATCTCATTTCGTTCTTATCTCTGAGTTGCACATGGAGGACAGATCAAGCAGGCAATACGGCAGCACACACATGTACATACTGCTAGTCGTTGAGTTGATATGTTAAGACCCTGAGCAGATCTGTCAGGCCAAGTACCATGTGATACCTGTTGTTTCAATTGAGTTATTTCCTGTTTTATTTCTCTGATGCTCTGAAGGCACTTTATAAAAAGTCCACTTACCTACATTTGGCAGTTTGTCAAAGGTGGTGACAGCTTTTCTGTGCTAAACAACATGTTCAACTGAGCTTTTATTTGATCTGGTGTTTTAGGTAAAATGACCTCTCAGACAGCACAGGTGTTGCTGTCGCTCAACGCCAAAGAAGTCAGCTCACTCAAAGAGGGAGTCAATTTCAAGAAGAACTCAGTGGACGGTAAATTTTGTATCATATACAAGAACAACGACATCATTAAAGCATGCAAGAACCAATGCAGACACCAAGGAGGGTTATTCATCAAAGACATTGAGGACCTGGATGGCAGGTGAGACCATTCTGGCAGAACACACGCCAGAGATTATACTGTGTCAATCAAACCTTTCGTTACAGCTGACAGGTTGCTCTGTTCCCACAGGACTGTTAAATGCACAAAGCATAACTGGAAGTTAGATGTGTCAACAATGAAATATGTGAATCCACCAGACAGCTTCTTGCAGGATGAGCTCGGTAAGTTCTACCATTTACTCCGGCGGTTAAAGTGGGAATTGGGGGAACCCTAACATCTATTGTAACCCTATGGATTGTGATGGAGATGTGAGAATTTGGTGCCTTTATCTATTTTCTAGAAACGAAACTGACATGATGTAATAAGCTTTTCCTCTAAGCCAAGTGCATGACACAGTATTAGGCCTGTCATTAAGCACGATAACAAGGTCCACTGTCTTCTAGGATCCCAGCAACTGGCAGGTTTAGTTAACAACAATAACAACACATGTAAAACAACAGGCCACTGTTATCATTGGTCTGTACTTTCCAGTGAGATGCTTTATGCAGAGCCGTGCCAGTTAACTACTATGTCTTAAACAAAGCCGTTCGTTAGTGTCATACACACCCAAAGTTTCCTGTCTTGCGCAACATCCTTCCTTGTCACAGTATTGTTGGATGGTTGACATAAAGACGTGGATAATTCCTCCCCTGCATTCTTCCCAAAGTCAACAATCATCTCCCTAGTCTCAATGAAGTTCAAGTTGTGATCTTGGTACCAGGCGGTCAAGTTCTCTACTCCCTTCAGATAGGCCTTTTAAAAAAAAATCATTTTCATGAAACTCAGCCACCTTTACATACTTTGCAACGTATTCCAGATACGTTTTTCTGGGTTGTCCTGACAGTTTCCAAGTTTCCCTTACCACGCCTTCTTTCACCCGTTTGCTTTTGTGAAGCTGCAATTATGCGGTTGACTTTGCTACCTCTTATTTTCAAAGTTTACTTCATTTACTTTTCATTTCATTTACAAAAAGGATGTCAATTGATATTTTTCATTGAAGTTTTTGTTAGCAAAAATAATACTGACTGATCATCTGAACATGATGCTTAGTATGTAAACATTGTGTGAAAAGTAAAAGAAGGAGGAAAAAAACAAGTTGAACATGGATTCTTCGGGATCATTTTTGTTTTTTTAGTAAAAATTAAACTAGAAAGTCAAGGGAAAGAGTTCTTATCTAAACTATTTTGTTTGGATTGGTCAGTCATTAGTCAGCGCTGCGTGGGATTTATCAAAGCTTCTGTCTATCATCCTGTGCTCACCTCCGCTCTTATCTTGTTCTTCACCTCCGCTCTTATCCCCCCCCCCCCCCCCCCCACACACACACAGCCCAGCCCAGGCAAAGACTGCCTCCTCTCTTTTTCCCTTTCCTCACACTTGAGTATTAGCCTTTTACACTGCATTTGAACAAAGCTATAACAATTATAGTGTGTTTTAGTCATTACACATCTGCACACGAGCTCATTCCCACTTGCTATGGCTCATGGCTTTGATTGTCTTTTTGACTGACTTACTTATGTTCACTCTACATTACAAACAATCTATCTACTATAAAAGGATGTTAAGCACAGACTGAAATGCTGCAACAAACCCATGCACATTTATACTTCATTTTCTAAACAGCATACTATGACGAAAACCTCTACAGTTTTCTGATTCTCAGTGTACTGACAGTTTAGAGCAGAGGCGTGGAGTATGGATTATTTGAATTGACATAAAATGCAAAAATGGCAGCATGTCTGGCTAACTACATTTAAATTGCGCACAGAGATGTCAGAGTGACGGGCATGCCACATAGTTGGTGCTCGATGCAGTTAAGGGTTTGGTACCTTGCACACTGGCAGGCCTCAGACACTCTGCAACATTGTCTTAGCTACACTTGATCCATCCACCCTCTAGTGGCACCCAGTCTCTATGGACAGACCTACTGGCACGGCATTCCTTCCAGAGCCAAACAGCATAGCAGTAGCTGACTGCGTACACTCGTTGGGGTTGTTAGAAAAAGCAGCTTCAGGACTCCATTGTGTATGAACTTGTTCAGCAGTTTGTCGTATGCTCCACAGTAATATGTGATATACTTTACACTACAAATAATATATATAATGATCTGTAATAATCTATAATGAATACAAATACACTGCATAGGTATAAATCAACATCCTTCCCAATGCAGTAAGACACAAAAGGAGTTTTGGTGGTGATAAGTACTGTTGGTTCTGGTGTCATTATAACTTACACTACTCACAAAAAGTTAGGGATATTCAACTTTTGGGTAAAATTTATGGAATATGGAAAAAGATGATCATGCTATATGATATGATGTCATGAAAGTAGGGCATTTAAGTAGAAGCATGCAATGGCAATTTTCGTCATCTCAAACAATTTATTGAAACAAAAGTGGTGGGTATACCACCAATAGCCGGTAGTGTATGTAGAGCATGGCTGTATGCTTTCCTTAGTGGTCATTTGGTTGAGGTATTCTGTGGTAAATAAAATCTATTCACAAGTAGAACAGCCTTGTAGTAAATTATGACATAATGATGCTTGAAATCCGACAAGGATTTCTCTAGCCACTTGTTACGGCCTCATAAAATTGAATTAATACTTGACCTAATGCTGGCTCAATGAGAACACAACATATAATGACACCCCACAAAAGTTTCAAAATTTGGGAAAAAAAAGAAAAAAAAAAAGGATTCTTTATTGATAAATTAGCACTGGGGAAGAAAAGAAAAAAAACTAACCCATAAAGTAATGAACCAAGCAGAGATGGAAACCCCGACCAAAAGAAACAAAAGAGGGGGAAACACAGGGCCAGCCATGCTGTGAGCCGTCGCACCCTGAACTTCCCCACTAACTAGGGAAAAACAGGCCTAAGCGACAAACGACAAACAGGACTACGGGCGGTCTCCAACTCAAACTAAAAAGACAAGAAAACTCTGCCATCACAGACAGAGTAAAAAAAAAAAAAAAAGAGTTATCTCAGCTTCCAAATCTTCCCCTGCTGCTGCCCCAGAGTACGAGAGCGCGGCCTCCCTCCTCCTCTTTAACCCCTCCCTGATTGCCAAATTGACTGCCGCCTGTGGAGGAAGGAACAACGAGGGAGGACAGCTGCCCCAAAAAGAAAAAGAAAACACACTCCCAGGTGTGGCACACCCCCACCACCTGGCCACACATAACACCCCCTCCCTCCCTGCTCAACAAAGTCATACAATTTAAAGTCTGATCAGCAAACAAAAGAAGTGTCACACAATGTCGATCCAGCCACAGTTTGCGACAATCCAGCCTATTTGATTCTTAATAAGACATCATCAAGGTCTTAAAGGTCTCTGGTAAGCCATTTGGAGGCGGGTCTGGTCAACCTGCTATAAGGAGCACATCAAATCGTTGATCATGTAATCTATTGTTGATAGTAGGTGACAGTGACTGAATAGTAGCATGTAGATGAGTTCAGGCTGTGATTGATACCATACATTTTTGAACATTTACAAGTTACAAGAACTTCCTGTTTTATGGTGAAACATTGAAAAGCAATGCCAGAAAATCCAGCAGCGTTCTTCAAGGCAAATAGTGATCCAGGCAGTTTTCAATGAAACCTTGATCCTCGCCCATTAAGGGCTTTGTATATCAAGAGGAGGGCATACGATCCATTATAATTCAATTCCACATATTACAGGAAGCCTGTGTAGTAGCTAAAACCGTTCTAATGTGCTCTCCCATCTTCGGTCTGGTTAATAGCTGGTAATTTATACAACAATTTTCTTTCCTCATTGGATTTGGTTTCATTCAAGTTCATGGACAGTAAAAGCAAAATTAGCATCAAGCCTTCAATTTGTCTTTTTTTCCTCTCTTTCTCACAAATCCACTGCGCACTACCAGTGCCAGACAGCAGACAGACACAGTTATGCCTGGACTCCACCACATCACGGCCTCAATGCTGTCTTGGTCCATTCTCTGTGTGGCTTCAAATCCCACCAGGACTGTTTTGCCCCCCCCCCCCCCCCCCAAAAAAAAAAAAACTTTCATTTCCTGGAAGTTTGGACAGGAAAATGGAAAATGTGATTATTACGCTTATTGCAGCGTGTGAACAGTCTGCACACTGGAAAACTATACTGCTCGGTTCATCAAGTTCTTTGTGTCTTTGCTCGTCACGAGCATAACAGTTGCAGTGACAATGAAAGGTTTGGCCTGTTTGTTCTGTAAAAAAATGAAATAGTGTGAAGTTAAAGTATATGCATATGAATGAAATAGAATATATATCACAATAGAATGAGTGTACAGTAGTGATAAAAATGATAATGTAGATAGGTTGTGCAGTAATGTAGTAAGAGCATTGGTTATGGACAGGTAAGAACAGGATGCTGACAGGTAACTCATACGGCACATATACACTGTGACGGCTTAACAGCTTTCAAACTGTAGTAAAATAATACAACAATGTGTGCAGGCATACACAGGTCATATACATATACACAAATATTTAAACAGGTGGTAAGTTGCATAAAGGTTCAGTGTACCAGTGCAGTGCCATTCCTCCAATCCTCTCTGTGGACGTGGCGTCATCTTAAGCTTCTTTGCCTCTGCCATTAGCTTTGTCTCTAGAATCTGTTGAGCTGAGTTCATTTGCCCTCTCTGTCACTTTAAGTTTTGGCACACGCTGCTCTCCATCAACATTATGCCTGGAAACTGGAAACTGCTTCCTCCCAATGCTCTCACCACTCTCCTGGAGCAAAGTTACACAGTGCAATAACAAGAACCTGATTATAACTTTGTAAAGTTGTAAAGTTTGTTATGTTCATGGCAGTTACATAATGTCTTCTGAGAATCCATATGAGCACGTATGTTATGTCACACACAGAGGTAGAGATTTTGGATGATGGGGGGCTTCAGTTGGTCGAGTTGAACCCCGTCAACCCCTGGATGGCTGATCCTAGAGAGCCCATGGAGCTCCAGGAAGGAGAAGTCAAAGTATGTATGCAGCTGTTCACACAGTCTATTTTTTACACTGCACCCCACATTAACACTGTAACTCTTAGATGAACATGTATTAAAATACAAAAAGTCTGCGCTTAAATTTTGATTTTGATATTTTAAAGAATGAATTCAGTCTTTTGGAGACATTTAAGGAGTGGAGCAAAAAACACAAACAGAAACAGCCACGACAAACTGAGCACTGTGACGTGTAAATGATTAAATACAGGTTTATTTTTTTATTTTCTCCATGTCATAAGTTTTATGTGTCTTTACTTCAACAGCCACATAATAAAGTGCCGGAGCTGTCCTTGGGGACACAACTGAATCATCAAGGTAATAAAGTCACATCTGCTCCCTGTGTATTTTATCTCCAAGGTGACCTACTTGACCCACGCCTGCATGGAGCTGCAGCTGGGACAGAGGCGGTTCGTGTTCGACCCGTGGCTGAAGGGTCCCGCGTTTGCCAGAGGCTGGTGGCTTCTCCATGAGCCTCCAGCAGACTCTCTGGACAGATTATGTGAAGCTGATCTCATCTACATCAGCCATATGCACTCTGACCACCTCAGGTAAACTCAGCTACTTTGGTCTCCTTGAATAGTATCTAGTCATCACAGCACCAAGCCTAAAACACCCCATCATCTATCGTCAATGACACTTCCTATGCAAAGTTGACACCTACTGTAGCTAAAGAGTGTTTCCATTTGGACACCAAAAATGATGGAAACTGCAAAATCTAAAATTTGGTCTAGTTGATTTTTGCAGTTTTCAAAAAATGAACATTTCACTCACATCATGGCACCCATGGCTCTATAACACACCCATGATCCCTCCACTTCTGATGTAACCTTCCTCACATTAATACACAAACAAACAATGAAAGATTTCATATTTACATCCTATTTTTCACTGTTCGAGGTTTCTCTGGGGATCGTCTTATTGGACCTCCTTCATCTGGTTCTTTCGATTAGAGATTTGTGGCTACGAACTTCTTAGTGGACGCTCACTTTTTCTTTTGAGGAATTACTCAGAATTGTATTGTAAGTTAAGCTGCGCAATTCATTTGGACGGAAACATGCCTCACACAGTGTCGGTACAAGTTGAATTCAGCACAAAGAAGTTGAGCTTCCTGACATTTTAGCAGAGAATAAAGCCCGTTTGAGACATCCACCGTCTCATGCAAATCAGATGGAAATTTCAGGTTTCATGTAAGAATACGTGCCTGTAAGTCATAATGGTAATCTTACTAGGTCAGATCCAATAAACTTCCTATAAAACCAATCCCAGGCAAGGCAGTTTTATTTGTACAACACATTTGAATTGGGACAGTGATAAAATGCAAGGTAAAAGATTTACAACTGAAACGTACAGGAAAAGATAAGAGAGTGTAAATCAAGTGGGATTGAACCCGATGATCTCCTCTGTCCTTCCTGCTCTTCTCCTCTTCCTGATTCTACTTTTGATCTTACGCTTACATCAGTGTTCGCTGCCTGAGGCAGATGAGAATTACAGATTCTGTTCTTGGTTAAAAGCTTCTCCATCAACAGATGGATGAGAAAGCTCTACGGTCCCGACATGTTGTTTCCTTGTGCCCAAGTATGCATTACGCAGACCTGATGACACTACGGAAATACAGAGCTGCTGCCATTTCACAGCCTTTCATAGCAAGAGATGCAAATGCTCAGATGCAAATATGAAGATTATCAGCTTTCAGAAAAATCCTGAGGGGGCAACATACTGTCGCAATATAATTTGTCCTGTGTCTTTTCTAGTTACCCCACACTGAAGGTCTTGTCAGAGAGGAGGCCAGATGTCCCCATTTATGTTGGTGACACAGAGAGACCTGTCTTTTGGTTAGTAAAGCGTTGGAGTTCAGCTTCATCCGTTCCGTTCTTTGGAAATTGATACGTCTAATGTGTTTCTGTCAGTCACATGTCCCTCTCTCCTTGATGCAAGGGATTTGGAGCAAAGCCAAGTGAGGCTGACGAACATCAACGTCGTTCCTTTTGGCATCTGGCAAGATGTAAGTCACTGCTGCTCACATCTGCTCCCGTGGGCAATGACAAAACTCTGCTGCAGTGAAATGAACAAAACTGTAATTGGTCACTGTCTCTTGGTCTTTACCAGGTTGACGAACACCTGAGATTCATGATCCTGATGGATGGTGTACACCCTGAAATGGACACCTGCATCATTGTTGAATATAAAGGTGCATGTATTACAATGCCTTTCAGATTTGAAATAATTCCATCAGTGGAGTTGCAGAGTAAAAACACTGTGTATTTGCAGGTCACATGATCCTGAACACTGTAGACTGCACCAGACCAAACGGGGGCAGGCTACCACAGAACGTGGACTTGATGATGAGTGACTTTGCCGGGGGGGCATCTGGATTCCCCATGACCTTCTGTGGTGGGAAATACAGTGGTGAGCATCACTTCAGTGGTTAGGGATTTTGGTTAGTCCATGAAATGATCATTTCAAGTATTGTACGAGCATTGTGTACATGTGAGCAAAAGATGGATGTCCTCTTTGAAGCGTTACTGTTGAGATTTGAACTGAACTGAACTGAAATGCGAAACCAATTTTCCTGCCAAATGTGGGTGAAAGTGGGAGAGACAACAAATACATTTATTGACGCGTGCATGATAAAAATAAGTGTTAAAAGTCTTTGCCGGTGAGGTCATCGTATTTATAGGGGTTAGTGGTGAAGCCACGTGAAGTATAGAAAACCTCCTTTATTAAGTCGATAAAAGAGAGAGTGAGTTTGAAAGAGGGTTCATTGTTGGAGAAGCATCACAAGGACTACTTAATTGGCTCGTATTTCAGTAGGAACAAAGGAGACATCTGCATCATATCAATGACAAAGTAAATATGGTCGGACATTGGGGTCAACAGTGCACCTGTGATGATTGTGACGTGCAAAGAAAAACAGAAGGGCAACTCTTGAAAGAAGACGTCAATGCAGGGTATGACCACTCAGCGACACTGCGTCAACAGTTACTTTGAGCGTACACGAAGCCCTCATCATACGCACATTTGAGAGTTTAGTGGTGCATATTCTCCACGAGCAGGCTAATGCACGTCTGGTGTACACCAAGAGAATGCTACAGGCCTGCATGCTAGACCCCACAGTGAGGGGATCCAGTGGCTCTGTATATTGTGGAGGGTATTTTGCTGGCATGGTTTGGGTCTGCTTGTCTCCTTAGAGCGAGGACTCACTGTAGATCAACACAAAGTTGTTCTGAATGATCATCTTTATCCCTTGATAAAGCATTTCTATCCCGGTGGGAGTAGTCTCTTCCAGGATGACAGCGCTCCCACAAATAGGGCACGAGGAATCACCGAATGTTTTGAGGAGTATGAAAATAATGTGAGTTAAATGTTATAGCCTTCGCAGTCACCACATCCTAACCCATTTGGGAGATGTGTGTTAGACAGTGCTTTTCACCGCTATGATCAAAACACCAAACACCAGAGACTTGTTGGATCAGTCCCACGGTGCAAAGAAGCTATCCTAGCAGCAGGCAGTGGCCCAACATCTTACTAAGACTACTTTATGTTGGTTTTTCCTTTAATTTGTCACCCGTCTGTAGTCTTGAACTTGTGCTGAGCTCCATAAGGTTGATGATGATCTGTCTGTGCCCAGATTCCTGGAAGGCAGATTTCATCAAGAGAGAAAGGGCGAAGCTGCTGAATTACAAAGCTCAGCTGGTGAAGTACCTGCAGCCTAAGATCTACTGCCCATTTGCTGGATATTTCGTGGAGGCCCATCCATCAGACAGGTAGAGTTTGAACAGATCTGTACAATATCAGTGGGTGATAAATAAATGACAAGAAATATGTAAATGACATTGATATTTCCCTGAAGTTGCAGTCGATGCACCTATTTCAGACTTGGTTATGAGTTTATCCGCAATTTATACCCTTCCAAAAAAATGTCTGTTTGTGTGTCTCTACTGTGTGTGTGCAGATACATTAAGGATACAAATATTAAAAACAGTGCAGAGGACCTCAATGCCCTCATCAATAAGCTCACATCAGAAACCAGGACATGGACGCCCAAGCCAGGCGCTGTGCTAGACCTTGGCCTCGCTTTGAAAGACTCCACTAACAGGTTGATATGATAATACTTCAAGCACTGTGTGTGTGTGTGTGTGTGTGTGTGTGTGTGTGTGTGTATTTTATCCCCTGTTGGACAATGGGAACGGAAAAAGACAATCAATCAATCAATCAGTCAATTACAGTCATTACAACAAGATAAAATCACTAAATGTGGACATGTACATCAGTGTACATCAGTCTGCTGGGTATAATACACTATACTAAGCCCGGCTCGTTACCATCATGCTACAAGAAACATGAGCAGTCAGGTCAGCAGACTAGTTGTAAATAAAGCCAGCAGTTTATCAAGATTATCCAGTATTAGCACCTTGGGGCATGCACCTGTAGTATCTAAGTATGGTTGTAATGTGAGATATTTGCAGGCTAGAAATGAGAAGCTGCTTTTGTCTTCCGTCTTTCTTTCTTTTTCCTTTTATAACTACCACAAAAGAAAGGGAAAGGTCAACTAACTGTTACTATTACCAAAATGAATGATGGTCAAACTACAAAAAAATAGAAATGACAATAAACTGAAATTATCCTTTAAGTGCACACACAAAGACCAGTAAGTTCTACGTTTAATTTGCTTATTTTAATACGCTTATTTTTGTGAATATTTCCTTCATTACAATACCAAACATAGTGAGGCCATCACCAATCCCCCAGCCAGTGCAAAAATCTACAAGGACAGTTGGGATTTCGACTTGTATGTGGATGAGCTGAACAGCGCCATCAGCAGTGAGATATTTAAACATCGATGCTGGATCCAGTTTTATTACACCTGGGCAGGCTTTCAAAACTACAACCTTGTTGTGCGGGTAAATATTCTTGGCAAAATCCTCTCTTCATCTGTGGCAGAAACCTGCTCTTCCTCTGCGTGAACTTTCCTGAGCTCTGTTGCATGTTAATGCTTCAAGCACTGAAAAACATCCGCGAGTAATTCACAGACGTTGCCGTGGAGATTTTCTTCACACCGATCTTCTACGAAGAAACAGTCCCTACAAGAGCAGGTGACCAACCTTTTTCAAAGCCAAAAACTCCCTTTTCAAAGGTCAAAGCAAAAATACAAACACATGGGAAGACGAACTTCAATCTAAGAGTTGCTGTTCCTACATGAGGGTGCATCTTTGACCTCTCCAAGCATAGCAGACAAGGTTTACCATGTTCTCTTCCTTAGCTTGGTGTATTAACATGATATCATTTGGCAGATTAACAATGCACATAAAGTGCAGCTGAGGCTGATGTCATTAGTTCTTGGGATCATCAAACATCAGATGGAATTAATTGGAACTTCTGGGGACCATAAATGTTTAATAATTCACATTATGTACACACAGACTGAAGAATGAAGGCAGGTAGAAGGTAGTCACTCAGCTCAGTAAGAACATTTGGAGGTCATATCATGCAACAACAAGATTTTAAAAGCCAGCGCTCTGCTCTGTGTTCTTCGTACCCCTTTCCTTCCCTTCATGCTTTGAATGGTCCTCCCTGGCTGATCTCTTCCTGGTCCCGGGTCTGTTCCTCTGGCTATTGCTCTTATGAAATGAAAACCCACTCTTCTTTCTTCTCTATTTGTTCAAAGTGGATGCCTGGTTGATAAAATGCAAATGTCCCAACATGTATATTCAAGATGATTGAGACAGACGACAACTTTGAACCCCTTGCTGATGGCTACGACTATTTGGTGGACTTTGTGGATCTGTCGTTCCCCACCGAGAGGCCTGACAGAGAGCACTCCTACATAGAGGTGAGCCAATGTAAAGCAGCTCCAACACACAGCAGCCTAAAAAGGTGTTAAACATAACTACCTAAACATATGAATCATAGTGAAAGATACTAAAAGAACAAGAGGGGTCAAATGTCTTTAAATGAATCTGTTACGTGAGGCTGTGTAAGATTTTGCATTACTGTTACAAATAGATTCATGTTTCAGGAGAGCCAGCAAATCAAATATGTGAGATTCTCAAGGCATGACTCCACCCTGGAGAGCACTTAGGATGGATTTACAATACACAAAGGACACTTGTGTTGCAAGCTGGCGTAGCAGTTGCAATCCCAAAGCAATTACAGAAACGCCCTGCAAATAAAGAAAACAACACAAGAGTTTCCAGATGACACTACAGCTTGGACACACTGGTAGGAGATTGCAGAGCCAAAAAGCAGAAAGCTGTCAGTCATTTGAATGATTTCTCACCATGCGGTTCACCAGCATTGACAGACGACTCGTAGAGCTGAGGAAATGAATGCCTGAGATTATTATGCAGGCTTTCAGAAACACTACCATTGTCGTTTTCTGTATCTGCAGCGCGTTTCTGACACGTGTTGCACAGTACAGGTATTTTGCATTCATTTGCATGTATTTTCTTAAGTAACCCCGATGTTTCTCGGTTTCCTCTCTAAAGATTAAAAACAGGGTTGGGGTGATGAGATACGTGGTGCTGCACGGCCGTCTCTGGGATGATCTGTACATCGGCTTCCAGAACCGCATCAGCCGAGACCCGGACATCTACCACCACAAGTACACACACAATTAATAATTTTGCATATATATATATATATATATATATATATATATGGCATGCCGTTCAGGAAATTAATCTTTGAATATATTGAATGAAACTCGGAATATATGGAGTGAACCTTGAATATATTGAATGAACCCCTGAATATATGGAGTGAACCTCGGAATATATTGAATGAAACTCTGGATATATTGAATGAATGAGGACATGATTAACACACTGGCGAATGCGTTTGCGGGCCAAAATCCTCGGGATACCCCTGCTCAATACCATTCTTCTGACGAGGAAGTTCGCTCCCTTTATAATCGTGGCAGACCTCCGACAACAGGCCAGGCAGCTGTTTATCAGGCCGACCTCAGCATGCCTTCAACCTCACAGGAGTGTCCCACAACAGCCCCTGTGTACAATATAAGAAGTACCCAAGACACAAGATATAAGAATAACTAGGCTTTATTATAAACTATAAACTATACAGAACATATGGAACACCATACTGATAAAAGCCTTTGACTCATTGTGAGGCCCACGTATTATAAATATCCTAGACTCTAATCTTTCCTGTTGATCTCCAGATTCTGGAACCACTTCCAAACACAACTACCGCTTTGCAGACCAGACTGGAACCAGTTCCTGCAACAGGAAACTTCCACGCAGGACCCTAACACACGGCGTATCGTCAAATCAACAAGAGATTGCTGGGGAATGAAGGAAATTGAATGTGGCACAAGCTAAGTGTACGGCTGCTTGGATGCAGGAGTTATATAGTTGTAGAAGAACATACTGTATGTGGTAGTAAGTTACAATGTCTCATTTTTAAGTTTTCACTTTGTGATTTGGTTGTCACTACACATTAGTCATCAATAATTAATAGAAGCTCTGCCAGATGAAAATGTGGTAAAATGGTTTGGTGAGTTTGCCGTGCAGACCATAACAGCTTGTTCAAAGCTCATGACCGACCACAGAGAGTGTGAATCTTGTTTGTCCTGTGACCTGATGGAAAGTTGGAATTGTTGCCTTTAAGTGCTGCTCAACACTGTGACCTTCACCTCTTCTTGTTTACTCCAGGTTGAGATGATTTTACTACTATTCTAAAACTCTAGGATTATATGTCATGTACTGAACAGTATACTGTGATAAGGTATACTGAATTTTTATTCTTCTGGAGGTATATTATATTTATATATTTTATATTTATATTATTTCATAAGTTGACAATAACTTAGAGTTATTTCTGGGTAATATTTACTCTCATTGTGTGCTGCCTCTTTAGCAGCTAAATGCTCCATCATTATGTTCATCAACTAGTTGCTCAGCAGAAAGCATGGTGACAGTGAAGTGAACTGGAAACCAGGTTGACTGGGGCAGAGGTACAAGTCAGAAAATGAAAACAGACTAAAAGAGGCTAGAAAGACAAATACTACTGAAAAGACCTTCAGTGCTAATACTCTGAGTACATCACTACAATTCCACATCATACACATACACATTTCATTTCTCAGTTAATATATTAGTGCAGTCTTAATGAAACATTTAACACTTAATGGTAGCAGTTTAGAGGACTGTGAGAACATCCACAGTTGTAGTGTAAATCATTTAGATTTAATGATTAGTGTGAGCTATCAGTAGACTGATTCAGATTTTATCATCCAATATTGCAGATATGTTGCTATATTATCAGATATGCGCCAATATGAAATCTTATCCTTTTCAGGACATCACTGCAGAAAACATTGTTTTGGGTCATTTAGAACTATTAATTATGTTCTATTTGTGTGTGTTCTTTTTTTTTTTTACTTGCTGCTTCTTACTTATAACAATAATAATTTCCAGCAAAATTTCAAAATGGTTGAAAGGATGGTATCACTCAGCCATGAATAAAGACTTGAAATAAAGACTGAGTTTCCTTAATGAACAGTTACTGTAACACTAATGCTGAAAATGCTCCTGCTCTGTCTGCTGTACAAAACTGATGCACATCTATATCCACATATAACAGAGTAACAAGACGAGAGCACAGTTGGATCATTAAGGTTATTAAAGTCAAAATGTGCCTGAATGTGACGATCCAAATAAGAAGCACTAGTAGTATTGAACACTGATCACGAATGTGACTGAGGACACCTACTGGGTCAGAAATATCGCTTTGGAATCGTCATCAGACAAGACGATATTCTTCACCATTTGCTTGTTCTAGCTGAGACCTTAAAACATATTTTTAAATGTATTCCACCACACGCAAAAATAAACTAAAATAAACTTACTCCTTTGGTGGATTTGTTTCAATATTTAAGGCCCAGCCCAATTTTGGTCACAAAAAAAGGATAGATTAGTCTATAAATTCAGAACACCTATGCTATGCTACACCAGAGAGCATGAGTAAAAACAAACATTACGGTCAGAAACTTGAATTACATGGACTCCTCAATGAGTGTGTTTGCCATGTCCTTGTAAACACTACGATTGGTTCAGTTTTAAGGTTTAACATTTCAGAAAGACTGGCCTTTAGTATGATGATATGCCAGTGTATTCTACATTTAGGTGTAGAGCTCTGGGTGTAGTAGTTAGCCTAACCCTAACCCCTGTAGAAAGGAAAGCAGCAGGTGACGACTTAGCTTTCAGCCAAAGTGCATTGTTACACACTCACAGCAGCCGGAGAGGTTAATCGATTAATCAGTAATCCCGCTACAGACGCATGATCGTCTTACGCTTGAGGACCAAACAATGGCAGTCAGTCCCTCTTAACGTATGCAGACGTCAGGAGCTAGACACAAAAATCTCTGTGCCTAGCTCCTCCAAGACTACATGATCGATGGTAAAGGTTACAGCAGTGAAAGGAACACTGGAATATATGAAGAAGTTGTCGTAGTGTTTTCGAGTTGGACCGAAGCCGAGCATGTGTAACCGCTTATCCTCATCAGGGTCACGGTGGGACTGGAGCCTGTCCCAGCTGACTTTGGGCGAGGGCAGGGTACACCCTGGACAAGTCACCAGTTCATCACAGGGTTTTTGGACTGTGGGAGCAAGCCGGAGAACCTGGAAGAGGCCTATGCAGACACTGGGAGAACATATAAACTCCACCCAGAAAGGCTAACTATAGAACATGACAACTGTTTGCACAGTGGAAGGAAACACTGCCTCTGCAACGGATTTATAAATCGCTTAGTTACAATTTTCAGTCTCCAGTCTCCAGTGAGAGACTTACAAATAGAGTTACTCCAATATTGTCTTTGTATGAATAAGATGAAGTTAAGAACACAGTAAGAGTATACGACTGTAATCATGCAATCATCACAAAGAAAACCACTTAGAAAATATCCAAGTGTTTCAGCTGCAAGCTCAGTGATCCATCACACGCACAGCGCTTCAAGGTCTGAAAAGGAGTGAAAGAAATTTAAGAGTTCGTACAGATGCTTCCCTGCACCTGGCATGACCCAGGGGAGGTTCACTTATCTCTCAGAAGTCTTTTCACAATGACAAGTCTGACCCTAATCTTACCACGAGGGTCATCAACAAAACCTGGCAGAAGCATCTAATTTTAGAGACAGCGAAACCTCATGAAGAAACTCATTAAAAAAAGTTATTCGCGGCTGACCGGTCTGACGGGTCACAGCTGCGGAATAAGACAAGCCGCATCCTGTAGTTACTTTCTCACAGGAAAACACACAGAGAGGAAAAAAAGTTCATGGACAGATTTTCTCACCGCATGCACGAAACAAGCAGCGCGCTGACTATAAAAGGCCAATGGCTTCTGAGTGTGCTTGCACTGCCATGTTCGGACATGTTTCCCCCCATACCTTTCACACTCTGCTCACTTCAATAACTTTGTCGTGCGCACGGTGTGAAAATGTTGCACCTTTGTCGTGCCAAAATCTATTACGTGACCAAAGACTACTGAGAAATACTGAGATAACGAGTTGGACAACGACGGACAGTAATGTTTTAGTGTTCTTTTGAAATTTAGATCTGAGAGCAGTGTGGAGTGTCAGTGAGGCTCAAAGAACGCGGTGAGAGTAAGTGATGTTTCTAGAAGTCAGCAACCCTCTGCCTGGAAGTGCACTCCCACGATTGCAGAAGTGAAAAAATCCTTTTTTGCCCTCATAACAACTCACACTTTTATTTTTAATCAGCACAATTCAGTGTGAGAAATGACACAATTTCCCTTTAAACGGGCACATCCTGTTCCTCTTGAGTTGGCAACTTCCTGTTCAAGTTTTTAACACCAGAGGCTGACGCATCATTTTACAAACTGCAGCGCCTGTGCTTTCGCTTGGAGCTTTGAATTCTGAGAGGCATGGGGAGAGTGGTGGAGACTTTGCTGTGGGTCTGGATCGTCCTGGAGTCTGAAGTGTGTTCAGATTCACTGCCAGGAATCACTGACGCCAAGTTCATTGATGACTGTGTGAGCGAGCACAACAGGGCGCGGTCTTCAGTTAACCCACCTGCAAGCGACATGCTGTACATGGTAGGCATGAAGCTCTTCCATTTCTCAATGAGCAAATGAGACACGTAATGAGGACGGATCTAAACCAGATACTGTTTTGCAGCAATGATGAAGCATAAAAAAGAAACTTTTTTCATGAAGTGAAAGCGATCATTTTGTCAACCCTATGTTGGTTTTGGAACGGTGCCACAGTAGCTTGAGCCCAGAAGGTTGACAGTTTAAATCCCTGGACCATCTAGGAAATGAATATCAATTTGCCTGCTGAAAAAGTAGATGTAGACTAATTCAACAACAAATTCTTGTACATTCATCTCTTGTGATGTCTCTCCATGCAGGTAGTTTTGGTCCTGGTCACACCTGAATATGAAGTGGCAAAATGTTGCTGTGACACTGGATTCACTTGCGGGGCAAATTACGTAAATCCACCTAACCGTGTGTACACAAGCTGCTGTGACAAGTGAATTTCCCCAGAATTTGCCAGGTGGCCCAGATAGGACATCTTGAAAACGCAAAACTTTAAGAGAACAAAGAGCTAAAACAGAGGAAGCTAGCTCTGCTTATTAGCTGTATTTACCGAATGGAATGAAGACAAAATGGAAGACAAACTTCAGGGGCAATAATTGGTGCAGTACTGACAAAAATACAACAAAAAAAAAAACCCCTCAGTAACCATTCATCACAGACAAACACAATGACATGTACATTTCCAAAGTGAACCATTACAAAATTGCTTCATATTTTTTTCTCTCTGCTTGAACAGACATGGGATGAGGGCTTGGCCATCACTGCAAGAGCGTGGGCGAGACACTGTATATTTGAACACAACATCTACCTCGACGAGGTCCGGCGTGTGCACCCTACCTTCGACTCTGTAGGAGAAAACCTCGGGATAGGCTCCCCACCGTCATCTTTCAGCGTGGAGCGAGTCATACAAAACTGGGTGGATGAGAAACAACACTATAACTACAACCTCAACCGGTGCACAGCCACGTGTGGCCACTACACACAGGTGTGTGTGTGTGTGTACTTGTCTTTGTACATGAATGATAAAATGCTTGTATCCATTTGTGGTGAAATGAAAGAGGAACTCGTTGTGATAGTTAGATCAGGTGCTCTGTTCGAAATAACCCTTTCGTTGTCTCCAGGTTGTGTGGGCAAGCAGCTACAAGGTTGGCTGTGCCGTCCATCTGTGCCCAAATGGTTTGGAAAAGAGCAGAATTCGTAACAGAGAGGCTTTCAATTTTGTATGCAACTACGCTGTGCGGTAAGTTGAATATGTCTACTAATATTTCCAGCTTAACAAACTGTCTCTGATGGTGTTTGAGGCTGAGGTTGGGTTATGCGAGGTTTCAGTCCTGGTCCAGCCTTGAAGTGTTCTGTTTTTCTAAGTATTATATGTGTTCTTTCTAGTCCAAAAACTATTAAAAGCATCAGTGTTGTCACTGGGTGACACGCAACCATGAACACAGTAGTTTATTTTTGAGACAGTCCTACACACACACACACGCACTCCTGCTGCTGGAAATACTCGAGAACAAAAAATAAATGAAGTCATCACTGTAAGTAGTCCCCAAAAGACGCACATACTTCCTGTTTATAATGTTTGATTAAAAACTACAGAGACCAGCTGCTTGAAGAATTTAATGCTTATCTGCGAAGCTGTTTTTAGTAAGAGCCAATGAACTGAGTGCAACAGACAGGAGATAAGAGGTTCACAGACATCCCCAGAATGAACAAACATTTGTCGGCCTATGTGCTAATACTTCAGCTTGGAAGTTTTTTTCCCTGTGCAGGCGGACTGCGAACAGAAAGAAACCAAGGAAACCAGCTACAATATGAGGAAGTGACTTAACTTGGACTGTTGTTCCTTGTGCAGGGGTAACATGAATGGAATGAGACCATATGAATCACAGGGGACAGCCTGTTCTCGGTGCACAGGCACATGTGAGCACAGTCTCTGCCGTAAGTATTCAGTCGAGTATATCCTTTTTTAGAAATCGCTGAAACCTATTTTTGGCATTTTGTGACCCCTGGGACTGTTACAGCTCCATCATTTCTAGACTAGCTTTTTTATTTTATTTTTATTGTTAGCTATTTTAAGCAAGACAAAAAAGGCTGTCCATCAATGATATGGACGCTCACTATAACAAGCCACATTCAAATCGGTCGATCAAATAAAATGTCAAACATTTAGTCCTAAAAAAAACAAAACATACTTAAAATACTTGCACGTTAAAGGAAGCATCTCTAACGTGTCTTTATGCGTTTGCAGGAAGCCAAGAACGAGATTCACCAAAAAGTAAGTGCCGCACACAAAGCTGTTTGAAGCTAAACATCCAGAAAGAGTTAGAAAACACACGCCAACACTTTTTAATGAATGAGTCTGCACAACATTCCGCTGGATAGACTGCAGGAAAAACTGCAATTACACAACCGCTCTGACACAGGCTTCGTGTTGTGTTTACAGGCTACACCTGGGCTCCAGACTGGGACCCCGTCCAGAGTGACTCGAACTACGTGAATATTCTGGTGGTTCGACCCATTGCCCTCATCTTGACCTTCATCGCAGCATATGCAGTCCACCACTTCTACCCCGATACCTTCTGCTATGAATAGACCGTATGTGCTTACCAGAAGGACGTGGCCTTGTTCAGTCAGGGAGGAGAATTCATGTTTATTTTTCTGTCCATGCAAGCTGTCAGAAAGAACATCAACCTACCCACCGGCTTCTTTGTAGAGACACAAGTGACGTAACTAAACTCAGGTTTGGCAGAGAAGATGTAAATGCATCCCACGTTGTCTACTGTATATTTCTATATAGTTCTACAGAGCATCTTTCAGCTCGTTGTTTTGATTTTATGGTCTCCAACTGAAATGAAAAACACTGCAGAGCAGACAGAACAAGTTAGCGACTAGTTTAGCAGCTGAAGAGCCAGAAACACAGCCAAAACAAGAGCGTTAACTTGATGATGGGAAGATTCCAAATAAATGCTAATCAATGCTGTGTGTGTGGACGAGTAAATAGCAACAAGTTTACTATGCCAACTCCATGATGTCAGTTTACAGATTTGTGCCAGTGAGTATTAACAGTGTTTGATCATTAAAAACAGCTCTGCAACAAGTACTGCCAGAATGTGGTGGTACAGAAAAACATTGACATTGTCTCAATAAAGACTTTGAACCACACATGAATGGAGACTATAAACCTGTGTCAAATCTCAGTACTGCACCTCTGCAATAAATCTGCTGGGCAAGTGTTTTCATGACCAAAAGGACCGAAGGCAAACCTACAAAAATAAGATCCAGGTTGTTAAAAATCTTCCTTTAAATTTGGCTTTTTTTATGAATGAGTCTGCCTCTTCCTAAACATACACAGTCTCAGGAGGGAAATATATTCTGAGGCATATAAATACTGACCATACAAAATGTGGACAATAGGAGACAAATGACACAGACAACAGGAAACTCACTTCGCTCTTTGCACTGGTGTCCAGCTAGAGGAAGACTTAGCTCAGTAAAAAGGTCCATGACAGTTTGTGATGTTATTCAGTTTGATTCAAACACGCACACACAACACGTGTGACATCACTTGAGTCCCGACTCTGGACCGCCCAACAAATACCATGTCACATGGTCCACATTCCATCAGGGGTGGTTGTGCGTGTGTGGTTAGCCTTTGCTTTTTGCCTTGTTCTTTTTCTTTTTGTCTGTGGTGCCGCTGGCTGGAGGCGCTGGGTTCACTGGTGGAGCTCCCAGTTTCTTGCTCTTGGCTTTTTTCACTTTCTCCTTGATGGCTTCGATGTCCAGCTTGCCTTCTGTGGGAGCTGTGACAGAAACAAGGTGGGACAGAGGTTAGCTGTAGGGTCTTAGTGTGCAGTTTCAGACATGTCTGCTTTGCGCTCAGCTTGTTGCTACCTTTGGTGGTTTTCTTCATTAAAGGCTTCTCTTTAGGAGGAATGAACGCTTTGTTCCGCTCTTCTTGCTTTTTGGTCAGAGCCTCGGCTTGTTTCACCTGAGAAAGAGGAACAACCGTTAGTCCACACAAAATGATCTTCCTCTTCATACCATTTTTAATGTCAGTGTTTTCTGCCGCCTTTGACAGTAACTCTGCTGGCAAAACCCCGCCGGCCACATAAGGGTGCTGCTGTGGGGCATGTTGACACGCTGGGAAGTCCCTGCTGAAATAAATGGAACTGAGCCGTGTGAAATCTTAACCCTATACCACCCGTGTGTCTGACTTCTGACCTGCTCTGTGCAGATTGATGCGGGCTGCTTGCGTCGTCGTCAAAAATAGAACAGCTGCATATTTTCTTTGGGGCTTGCTGGAGACCTGATTCTGAAACAGACTGTTGTGCTTCTGGTGGGGTTGGAACAAAGCGGCCACGATTAGCTGCGCATACGGAACGCGTCGCATCCGCGCCTGGTGGAATTTGGCTGTTACTGTTATCTTACCTGGAATCAGAGCATGCAAATCTAGCACTGTGTCACTCCCTGATTACAACACACCGCCTCTTGTCTGTTTATAGTCACGCCTGTGCAAAAATCTGGATTTTGATCTAACAACATGATGTTCACTGAATAAGCTATAGTTTTCCGGGCCCCTATGTGGCTATCCTTGTGCTGCAAAGTATATTCAATGTCACCGTGTACACTTCTATTATCATTTATGGACATAAACAAAAAGCTAGCTAAATCCAGTGCTGAAGTTAAGTTCATGAACCATGTGCCTGTTCACAAAGCCGGTATTCACCCTGATGACTGCTGACATTTTGCCACAGACAACTTTTCCTGGTGAAATCGGTGCATGCGGATTATAAAGTTGAGTTTGGGGGGAGTTATAATTTCTCCTGCTTGCATGTGTGGCTGCTAGGCTATGTCACATTCAGCGCGTTATCTCAGTGGTCGCGCTTTGAGAACGTCAGCAGCACCCTGCAGGATCACTGGTGAGCAGGCCAGCGGGAGATGACTCCACTCTGAGCTCACCTTGATCTCTTCCATCTTCTTCCTCTTTTTCACACTTTCACGCAGGAAGAATTCTCCCGTGGCCAGCTCCTTGTCCACCTGCAAAGACGATCCACACAGGTAAAAAACAGGGTTCACACATTGAGAAAACATTCCTCCAGGCTGTTTTCTTTAATAACATTTAGGTCAACCTTCATTAGATGAACTTTTTAAAAATACTACTACTTAAATCAAGACAACTAATGTTGCTGATAGAAGAGATAGAGGCGTTTATTCAGTTGTGTTAACATAAATGTGTTTTACCTGGCTCTCTGGCTGAGATGGAGGGAACGGCGTGTACTCCTTCTTCACGCTCTTCTTCTTGGGCTCTCTGCGCTTGGCCAGGTTCTTGTGGCGGAATTTGGGCAGGAAGCGTTCCCAGCTCTGCATCCGCAGGTCGGGGTCTTTGGACAGCTCCCGTTTGATCATCAGCGTCTGATTCGGCCATCAGAGAGTATGGAACGGGTTGGGGGCGGAGCGAAAATCATGAAAATGCTGTACTGTCAAGTCTTTGTTTTCAAACCTGCATTCATCTCTCAACATCAGCTTAAGCTGCTTCTACACTAAAGGTGAGTAGGTCACCACTTGTGGTGGACTGAGAGTCACAGGAGCGCAAAGAACAAGATGGATGTGCATTAGTGAGGTGATTGGCTGTAGGTCAGAAGTGTTTGGATAGTCCTAAAGCTTGTAGCGTTAACTGTTGAAGATCAGTGTGTAGATGCAGGATGTGCCTTTAAAAAAAACAACCTTGCAGCAACCTGCAGACGAGAAACGCTACCAAAATAAACCTATGAAACCACATGGCAAGCTCAGATGATCAGACCAGGTCAAACTGCTACTGTCACAGTCAGCCTGAAATGAAAGAACTGCTAAACTCTGTGCGGCTCGCGGTCAACGCTGGAAATGTTTGTGACCACGACGCTTCCCTTCGGTTTGTGGCTGTGCTTGTGGGAGGCAGCTGTGGCCGAGGGACATGGGACGTCAGTAAACCAAAGGAAAACTGATTTTTGGAGGTTTCATATAAAGGTTACAATCAACACAAATACACTAACAACCCACCCACAAGTCCACCACACAGCTCCATGGTTAATGGCACAGAGCCTGATTTGGTCTGAATAGCAGCGTGTCTGCTGTAAACACCTGATTTCTGCAGCTCCGTGATGTTTGCCAGTAAACTGTGGCTGCCAACTGTATTAACCAACTCAGGCGTGATGAAATACTTCTGAACACCCTGCTTTGAACATCTGACACTCTTTCACGCCCTCAGCTCCGGGTTGAGCCAGCCTCGGCATGCAAACCCAGAGAGACTTGTTTCAGTCAGGAGATCAAGAACAAGGATGGAAAACATCATCGGGCATGAGTGCAGTCTGCCAGGACATTATAATTGATCCAGCCAGCCAGGTTTGAGCAGTCTGTACGCACCTTGATGTTGTAGATGGGGTGAATGTTCTTCATCGTGTCCATCACCACTTTGCGTACCTGAACAAAAGACAAAGAGACATGAAGAAAAAAACGTAATGCTTCTACATCCTCTGTTCTTTCTGTAAAGTTTAACTCTAATTAAGGACAATTTGATATTTGATGAGTAGATTTTAATAATTAAAGAAACATCTGACATTAAAATATATTGTGTACTAAAAGTCTGTTTTTATTCCACGTCATCTCTGCATGAAAATAAATCATTTTCACCACAATCCCCACAGGTGTCTATTTTCTAAATAAAAAGGGGAGTTCAGGTTTAAGTGACTGTTTGTTAGCCGATGAAAAAGCAGCCATGTGTCGTAATCTAGAAATACACGATACATTCACATGCATCAAGAATCATTGGCGGGTGAATCAAATTAAGGTTCACACAGAGAGGCGCGGGGTTAGCTGAAAGCTGAGACAGCGGTGGCAACAATTCTGTCATGAAATGCGAGTAAAAATGGGGACATGGGGACTTTTTTGCACCTCAGAACAGGAAGCAGAGAACACACACACAAACACACAGGGGGCTGAGCTTTCAGCTGAGTGGACAGCTGTTTCTCAGTGTAGATGCATTTTTTGGGTCAGATTCATGTTACGGTGAACAAAGGTTCATTTCATGTTTGTCCTTTTGTCACACGGTGAATTGGCGTTTGTCTCTCCTGATCACCCGCTAGACGTCAGTTTCTCCACACACAGAAGCTCTGTGAAGTCCTTACCTCCTTCAGGCCGTTGAAGGGCCCCAGGGCCGACACTGTGTTGCCTTGCACCATCACGTAGCAGTTGGTTAGCAGCTCCAATGCCTGGAAAAAAAACAGGAAACAGGAAGGTACAGTTAACAGTGCTGCTACACTGATAAGAATACTCTGATACTGTGCACTGATGAGAATCAATGCTGCCACCTAGTGACATTTATCACAAGATGCACCATAGTGACTGAGAGACTAAGAAAACAAAGTAGTATCGCTGAGGCGACGGCTGCTTCTCAACAGGTGTGAGATGTGTGGGTAAGGTGGATGCTGGAGTGGGACTTACTTTGAGGGTGGAGCCCTTGGGGCCGATCAGCCGCTGTCTCCGCTTCACAAAGCGCTCTCTGTTCCTCACAAGGGTCCCGATTTTGATGATGTCACACGCCGTGTCATCCTGTAGTATCCGCACGGCCTGGAAACAGAGCAGAGACGGACATTAATCAACAGACCCCCACCCGACACGACGGCGGCGACCTGTATGTGACAGCGGCGCGATGTGATGATCATCACCTGCTCGAATGGGACGCTCCGGGCCAGCAGCTTGATGAGATCTCTGGCTCTCACGATGGCGTAAGGGTCGAACGTTTTCTTGGTGGTGGAAACTGTGATGCTTCCCTCGATCAGATCCAGAGAGGCTTTGATGTGCTGAGAAGAACAAAAAAATAAATCAATGTTACACAAGGAGAGAATCAAAAATAACAAAATAAATCTGCAATTCAGGGTAAACTGAAAAGTAAAACTCAGAGAGTTCATGTTCTGTTTTCTGCGCTGCGCTTGCGGTGACTCGGTAACTTACTGCCTCTCCTAAGGCCTTCTCCACAAGGGGCCAGCACTCTTTCAGGTAGGCTTCTCTGTATTTGGGGAAGAGGGTGGCGAAGCTGCTCTCCTCCAGCAGACCGCGGGGGTTGTCTTCTCTGCTGAACGTAGGCTCTTTCCATCCATCAGGAACAGTCAGGAGTTCGGATTCATCCACTACATGACGCAAACATCAGAACAATGGAACGTTTGACGCCTTTCATACAACTCAAATCCTGCCTCCTCTGTAGTAATGTCACACTCTACCCGCGCGTCCAGCACCCTGTTGTATTGTAAAGTGGTTGTTTTAGAAGTGAACCTATCTGAGCTGTAGCTTTCTGACCAAGATGTGCAGAGAAAAGGGGTTTCAGCAGAGGATGGTGGCTAACAGCTAGAATTTGTGTTTCAAAAAACTCATTTAAAAGCTTCTGTACGAAGTTGTACACTTCTTAACACGCACGTAACGGAGTACAGATGTTGTTCTGTTGATGTTTTCCTCGGTGTGAACTCGAAACGGAGCCAAGTTTGAACTCAACAGCCAACAAGTGTTTACAACACTGCAGCTCACATGTTAGCTTACGGCTAATTCCTGCGTGCCCAGCAGCTGACATGTAAACACGCCAGTTAGCCGACACATTTCGGCTGTGCGTCACACTGAGCGGGTCGCTGGGTGCCAGTCGGTGTCTTTAAACTCGGCGGTGTCGGTCACTCACCTTGGTTTTTGCTCTTTTTCGATTTTTTCCCCGTTTGTGTTTCACTCACGCCGTCTCCTGTCGTGGAGGACGCCATTGCTAAACAGAAGCGGAAGTGACGTAGGGACTCTTCTTCGCGTGAGAGTGTGCGGTCCAAGGTTGGCGCCCTCTAGCGCAATTTATTATTAAATAAATCTTTCTTATAGTTATATTATCTACAGATTTAATCTTCATTATGAATATCATGAAGACTATGAGCATACATTTCCAAAAGCTTATTCACACTGTCATAGATTATTATTCATTAATTATAATTAATGAACTTCCAAGATTACTAAAGCTCTCAAATTCCCACACAAAATGCACAAAGGCCTGTTCATTATCCTTATCCACTATTTGTAAATATTTCCCCTTTTCCAATATGATAACTGATTATTATGGTAACTGCATGAAACAAAGACCCTACAATAAACAGGTTTCATTACTAGTCCACCTGCTGCATCAAATGTGAAAGATTGTGCTGTGAGTGTATATGTTAGGTTAAATGTCTAAAACATTTGAGTTAATGTTTCTGTCTCCATAAGGAATAAAACACACTCAGACACACTCCAAACACTTTATTGGAGCCGTAGTCGTTCATAATAAGTCATGATTGCTTTGGTTGCACTCACTGAGAGTATGGTTACTCCCAGAAAGCCTATTGATCCGGCCACAATGGAGATCATAGTCATGTGCTCTGCCCCTGCAAAGAGATGGACACAAGGAATTTCATAAAGTCTGTATACGGAGCACACATACAGTGAACTCCATCCACTGACAGACATATTTTGGTTATTATGCGTAATTCAAGAAATGCTACTCGGTTTCCTTGACACAAACTCACAGGAAGATGTTGGGACTCCTGACTTCACCCTCTCGTTGACCACCAGAGGTCCAGCAGACACAACAGCAGCTCGTTTCCCCATTCCGTCCTCCTGGCTCACTGACCTCTTGGTGCGATGCTTGCTGGTGCAATTCTATTACAAAACAAAGGCCAGTTGGTGATTTTCACTCCTTTACATTTATTTGACAGCTTTTCTTACAGATTAACATTTCATAGCCTATAAATGTCATTTTAAGGGTTTCATTTTGGGTAGCATTTACGCGTACATGGCAGAAGTGACATGTGAGCTGTACATGGCAGCTACGTTCAAGTCCGGGAACAAAAGCCTTTCATTTACCTTCATTGTCACAGATTACATGAAAGACTAATGATGCATATTTATAGCCAAGAACATATAAAGACGGTCACCAGCATTGCACACTACTGCAGCGAACAGAAGCTGGCCTGAAAAATAGGTCACCAGAGTAATTGGTCCAAAACATTAGCAGGTCTATCTCAACCCTGAAACGACTCTTCAGCTCACCTTCACACAGTCTTCACCAGGTCCACATATGTTGGCCAGACAGTGAATGTAGAAGGGCAGTCCTTTGGGCATGGCGAACATCTGAACGGAAAATCTGCTCCTCTGTGCCGCGCCGTTAACAGAGAGCCAGTGGAAGGTGTTGTCAACAGGACATCTGGGCACAAGAGAGAAGAACATCCATTATCATCGTCACTCAAGACAACCACAGCAGGCAGACTATATTACACACCATCTTGAGCTTTTGGTTACCATCTTCTCTCACTTCATTTAACCTTTATCTGAGTTATTAAGAAGTGATATGGACTAAAGCCACATGAACAAAGCAACCATTTCTAAGGTTCAGCTGCACCAAGACATTACTCCGATGTGTCAGTCACATTTTCTCGTACCCATTCTGAAGAAGAAGACCCTGGACGCTGTCCTGTGGGTCGGTGCTCTCAGTGGCCCAGCATGACTCCACCTGCAGGAGCATGTCTGAAGCAAACGTGTTGTTGGTCTGCAGGGCCACCTGGAAGAACAGGGTGTCGTCGAGCTCCAGGGCTATGACATGCCTGTAGCTGTAAGTGTATGACACGTCAGCGTACAGGTCCATGGTCAGGCCCAGCACCAGCGATGGGCTGTACTCCACCAGGGACAGGGAAGAGAGCCTACAACAGAAGAAATGATCTGTTCGATGTCTCTTTCTTCTTGATTCAGAGCCAAAACGTGAAGGTGTTTGTCTCACCACTCCAGATCCACGCTGACGTGAGCGTTACGAACATAATGTCGTGGGTAGACACATTTCCAGACGACTTTTAGATCCCGCCGGCTGATGGTTTGTTCTTTGGTCAAGGTCACGGTCAGAGTGTTTTGGAACTCAATGTGGGTTTTGTTCACCTGGAAACACACACACACATACACACACACACACACACACACTTCAAAAACTCATCGCATCACATCTCTTCTTCCGGCCTAAATAGCCTCAGGCAAAAGAAGAGAGAAGCTACCTCAGAGCATTCCTACTGAGAAAAAGTATTCTGATTGTGTTGTGGAATTACAAATAAGTTTTTTTTTATTGCAAAGGTAAGGATCACTGGAATTGGTGTATGCGTTATGTAGGTATGGTATGTGAAGAATGTGAAGATTCCTTTCCAGTGAGAACAAGAGGTGACAGATAGATGCTGACAGTTTCTTCAGTCACTCACCCGTCTCTCAGTTCCGCATTCAGAGGCGTTTCGCGAGGCACGGAAGTAGTAGAAGACGTCCCCCTCATCCACAGCACACCGTCCATCATTCAGCTTCACATCGACATTCCCCCCCATGTGGGAAGTCAGGTAGGGTTTTGCTATTCCACCAATCGCCAGTTTTTCCAGACACTGGCTGAAAAGGCCCTTTTCTGTTTCAAGACGACATTCAGATTCAAAACAGCGAGAAGCCAGAATTACACTGTTTGCAGAGTCTGATAAGTAATACAGAAGAAGAAATGTTTGCTGCTTTAAAAGGGAATCACATTCTGTTCTATTGGCCTCAAGAGAAGGGAAAAGTCGCCCAGCTTCTCTGTCTAATGCAAAGTCAAACACACTTCATCCTAACAACTAATCCAACTTCTCTTATGTTTCTCGGCTGGGAAAAAGGTTAGAGAAGTTTTATAGAAGAGTGTGAATGACTCAGGGTGCCTGGAACAAGCCAAGAATATTTCACGGATGGTTTCCTGGCGGGCGTGAGAGTAATGGCACTAATCATGAACTGCAGCATCCCAGTTCACATTCAGAAAGGGCCCTTTGTCTTTCCCCACTGCTCTCTTTGACACTGTCAAAATAAAAGCATAAAATGCTAAAGGATATTTCAGGGACACAGGACAGCCGTTTTCAGGGCACCACCATCAGCTGTCCCGTGAGTGAAATGTGTTTAACTTAAAACTTAAAAATGTTTACCATTGCAAACTGGATGTAAAGCCGCAGAAGGCCCGATGATGGCGCTCACATCGTAGAAGCCATGTCGGCACACACAGGTGTAGGAGCCCAGAGTGTTGATGCACAGAGAATTACGGGGACACACAGTTTGGATGGAGGAAGCACACAGATCCGGACCTGATAAACAAACAATCAAAGCAAATAAATAGATCCCACAAACACAATTTTTAGTTTGAACTCTATGAAAGACTTCAGATTGAAACAAGATGAGCTGGTGTTCCACCATCACCTACCGTCCCAGTGAATTACCCCATCCGTAACTGTCACATTGGTTGCACTCAGGGAGCGAATGTAATTCAGCTGATCTTTAGCCAGCAGGGGCACGTCGTCAGTTTTGGACGCATCAAAAGACATGAACAGAATCTCTGTTTTGTCTGGCTCATCTGCAGGTTCCAAGGTGGCCAGCTCGATGCGGGCTGGCTGATCAAAGCCTTTCAACAGCGTCTGCAGCTGAAGGACACACGCACAAAAAGACATGCTTCTTCAGATAAACTTATTTAGAAGAAGATATGCTTGACTAAACATATTAGGCAAGCACAAATGAGTGTTATTTTAATGAATAAGAAAAATATATGAAAAATAAATGTTCTTATTAAGAAACACGTCGGTGCAGTTTCACTGTCCCACATCTACTGCAGCTTTGACAAAAAATGGACTCCATGAGTGAACCTCACATACTATGTGAATTTGAATCTCTGTACACTAACAACACTAACACTAGCCCTGTTAGTAACTCATTACTTATGTCATGTGCTAACAGAATGCTAATGTTGATGTTAAACAGGTGTATGCAGCATTGTAAATTAGCTTGTTAACGTTCTGCTAATTAGCACTAGCATGGCCGAGGCTGATCAAGAAGGTCAGCTTTGACGGTATTTAATCATAAACCAAAAGGTTTGGCCGCATGATGATCCTACATTAAATTCAAGGGGTCACCAAACAATTCATCCTCTGTGGACCAGAATTTCACGGTAAGCCGTCCAATAAATGTTGAGACATTTAAATCTGGACCAAAGCGGTTGACTGACTGACCATTGAGGTTTCACTGAGGTCTGTAGAAAATCAGGATGAAAACTGGATCAGCAGTCTGTGATCACTGATGAATTTTCTCCCACCTTGTCTTTAAAAATCTTCCCCATTGCAGCTCTTGGCTCTGATGCGTCATCCTGCAGCTCCTCAGGCAGTGACCAGGGGACGACCATTGTGAGAGTCATGCTGGAAAACTGTAACTCCAGCTCTATAGAAGGCACACAATGGAAACAGGATAAGCTGGTTTATCATGAAAGATAAGTAACAAACCAGTCAAGTCTATCATAATCAGATTTAGACCTACGTTTGAGGATTATTTCTGAAAAAGGACTGTCTTTTTATTCCAGCTGTCTTGAATAGTTATTTCAGTCACTACACTCACTTGTTACGTCAACACTGTCAGACACTGTCAATGAAACCAGCGACTCTCAAACCAAAAACACCACATATCTACAAAAGTCACACTGACCTTGTTCCAGGGTGTGTCCTATAGCCCTCCCAAGGAGCTTCAAAGAGGAGTCCGCTCCCTTGAAGTACACATGAGAACGTTCTGACTCCCAGTGCCCACCACATTCCTCCCACACATGGAGGATGTAGCTCTTCCCTTCCTGCAGCCCTGGGAGAGGCAGCTGTGTGTCAGTCACACGGCTCGTCTGTAGGATGGTGCCGTTCTGCAGAGACAGTTCATATAAAAAGGCCATTGCTGGGTGGTGGGTGCTGCTGGGCTTCCACTGGGCGGTGGAGCTGTTAGAGTGGTACTGGAGCTCAGACACACCGTGAGGTCCTGGAAATACACAAGTAACTATTGCTATTAGATATATGTGATAAATATCAGCATCTTTTTACTAATGAATCCAGATTTCTTTTAACAGCAATAATAAGATGGTTAACGGTGCAACATGCCATTACTTTGAACATCACCTGTGTGTGCTGTGACTGTCTTGGAACTCATGAGTATACCATCTCCACACAGCGCCGCCACCTTGGCCCGGTATTGCTTGCACGGCAGCAGCTCTCGCACAGTGTAGTTGGCGATGAGCGTGGTGCCCTGCAACGCCCCCTCGTGGTAAACTCTGAACGTGGAGATGGATGAGGTGTTCCTCACCTCCCAGCTCAGGGTGTAGTTGTCGGGGCCAAACAATGACTGATGCAAGGCCTCGATACTGGAGTGAACTGAGGAGCAGGAAGGGGGTTCAAAAGGATGGCTCACGGGGACAGATCGGCAAACTCACGTCAGTTAATCAAGATTGGGTCATTTCACTCATAGTCTTAGTCTAACATTCATATGGTATTCTTGTGTACAGTCCATTCCAGTACTCTTTTCAAATTCAGATCGGACTGAGCCAAACAGCGCTAACATGGTGTTATTCCAGCTAGAATGTGTGTCATATGTTAGCTGTAGTAGCAGGAGAGTTGTGAGAATCGCTGTCTGGCGCGCTCTCTCTGGCAAACCAATAATCCTCTTTGCTTCCATTGTTGTCATCGTTGACACTGTACTATGATATTTGTCACTGTATTAGTTTCTAGTAAGTTTGTCAGTTTTAATTGGCAGGTCTTTAAAGTGAGACTGTAAATGTTTGCTGAGCAACCACTGTGGCAATTATAAGGTAATAATAGGATAGAATAATCGTCAAGGCGGTGAACACACCAGCAATATGTTGGCAATATTAAGATACAAGCAAACATTAACCACCACAAGCTGCTGGTCATGTAAGACCAAGGATTCTGTTGATAAAACCTTCAAGTGTATTGAATCGATGAAAGGTCCCCCTAGATACTATAGAGGAAGTGGAGGAGAGAGAGGAGGAAGTTGGCAAAGCTGACCTCCATCATGAACAACTCCTCTCACTCCCTGTATGAGACTGTGGAGGCTTAAGCAGCTCCTTCAACAACAGGCCGCTACTCCCACCATGTAAGAAGGAACGCTACCACAGGTCCTTCATTCCAACATCTGTCAGCCCCCGCTCTGCAAGCATTGGCCTAAATCAACAAACACAATGTTGCTCCATTTAGTCAGTTCATCAACTCGTGCAGGACTTACTAGAGTTTCCGTCATTCAGGACCATCTTGCTATAGCGGGACTCCATCCCTGCCTGACAAACCGTCTGCAGGCCAAACTTAACCCTGGTGCAGGGCTGCAGGTCAGACAAGATGTAGGCGTCCTCATCGATCCACAGGGGCACCTCCTCTGTGACGTGGTCTGTTCCGTTGAGGTAGAAGGCGGTGAGGAGGAAGAGGGAGAACTTACGGTTCTCAGGGCAGTCCCAGGTCAAAGATATGCTGCTGCTGTTCCATGACGTCACCTCAAAGTCTTTGGGAATGTCTGGGTCTGGTGGAAAAAAGATAGCAAACAAAACATTTTCCAACTCCCACTAACATTTTTTTCTTTCTTTTGGAAACAAGGTTGATGAGAGCCACGAGACTGAACCCAAATAATAAAATTGTGGGCTTTTCATTTGGATCTTAATGGATTCACATGTGTTAGTCCACCAACAAGTACTTGATGTTAATACTGACCAATTTCATTTTCAAATCAGAACTATGTTTTATTTTTTATCTTACAGGCAGCTTTAGTTCATTACTTCCCTGATCACTTTGTACTCTATTTGTTATGATATGAAAATCTGCTTTAAATTTGCTTAAGACAAGAGGTGAAACATCAGATCTCAGAACTTGGACAATTAAAACTATCTGATGTATGTTCGTGTGTTGTTCAGTCTTTGTGTACTGGCTCTTTTTTGCTGTCCATCCGTGGGGGTTTGCTAATCCATCCAACCAACAGTCCTCACCCGTAATAGTAGAGATGCAGGTGAACGAGTGACTGCCTGCAATCTCCACACAGGCCACATAGGGGCTGCAAGAGTCCAGAGCTGTGAAGCGGTATTGGTTGTTGGTGGTGGTGTCCGTGCTGAGAGTGCTATAGGAGCTCAGTTCAGTATGGTACAGGGTCACGGTGTGGCTGTTGCTGACAGCCGGGCGGTTCTCCACCCAGGAGACCAGCAACATGGAGGTAGTCCTGGACTCGAGCTTGACAGGGTGACGCATTGTGTGGCCTAGGATGAGACCAACGAGAGTTTCAGTCATAAAAAAAGTGTTCATAAAAACAGAAATATTCATTTGAAACATGATTAAAGCATAAATGATAAACACATTTACTTGTATAAATGCACAGTAGTTTGAATTTATTTAATTTAGGGTAACATTTAGATTTATACTCAGGACAAACAGACCAACATCACCATGCTTGAACACATGAGGTCACTTAACAAAAAGGCAACAGACATGATACTGTGTCAACTGCTGGCTCATTTGTGAGCTTTAAGAATTCAGCTTCTAAAATCAGGCATAATCTGTGCCGTTTAATGTAACCTCTGACCAAACCATGTGGTGACAGCAGCATTAACTCAAAGCCCAAACCTAAACTTCCCCTTTAAAAAGATGAGGGAAGGTCAACGAAGAATAGACTAACACCACAAAAGGAAACAGACCTTACCAATTGCAAGGAAGAAGTTTTCGTCCTGGTGGAAGAATGATGTGGCATTTTCACATGCAAACACTTCAGAGGGACGCAACAACTCCAGGAAGCCCTGAAGAAATAACATACAGGTGAACATCGATCAGGCAAAAGCTAGACAGACTGTGTAAAAATCTAACACAACCATCCTTTTCTATCAAAACTTGATACGTTTATGTCAAGTAGGAATTACCTTAGTCACACTTGTTGGTTCCTCTTGGGGTTTCTGCCGGCCTCTGATCTGAATGAACTTTGTACCTTAGATGAACACGTTTCATTCAACATTTAATAACTACTGGTTCTTAGTGGATGAATATAAATTCAAAAAAAATAAGTGAAAGACGCTCACTTGCAGTGAAAGTCCATGTCTGAACAGAGCCTCCATACTGAAGTGTTAGTTTGTTTTCTACAGCTGATGGCACCGTCAGGGAGGTAACTTTACCTTCCTTCCAGATGGATTTTAATGCTGTATCATTAAGCCATATGTTTCCATTTTGCCTGAAAGGATGGAAAATAATAAAGTGTGGCTACACCTCATTAAAAATCGGTCTGTTTCATGGTACCCTGCTCATCAGCACAATGGAGTAATAGCTCAGATTTCCTCCTTTTGCCAGCCGCTCTCCAATTTAATATCCATCTGATACACAAAGTCTGAGGTCCATCGTATAACCAGGAGTTAGCTTTCAAACCTGGTGTTGGTGTGGGGTCCTCTTCATAGACACACTACACTGTAAAAATTGTCTTTCTTGTGTTTACCTTTCCAGAGCATTGTCCTTGTTCATCCAGCATATTGAGAAGGAAAGACTGTTGCAACGTCCTGCAAGAAAATCAATTAAATATCTCCAAATGCAACAAAATCTGGTTAATCTTAACTCAATATTATGTCGGGTGCTGTGTCCTTACTCACCAAACGATATGGCATGAGGCACCAGTATGAAAAAGATGAATGAAAATTCTAGATTCCTGAAAACATTAAAGCTGATTAACCCGCTGCGAGTGAGAAAGTAATGTAGGTGATATGAAAACAAGTGTGGATTCTTACATTTTCTTTGTAATTCCAGCGAACATGTTGTGTTTATTCGAGTCGGGAGTTGACTGGAAGACTCCTAATGAGTGACAGGTGTGTGCTGCCTTCACGCACCTGCTCAGATTCCTGCAAAAAAATCAGGGACCACATTTCACTGAACTGTTAGAACAGATTTTAAGTCATTGTTACCTTCCAACATGATGCCCTAAGTAAAGTTAATGATGATAAGCTCAGTTTCACTACTAGCCATAGAGAATTACAAACATTTGAATGTAGTTTTTGCACTACAAATCACCACATTTCAAAAGCATCTTTAACAGCTCTGATTGTTCAAACTCCCAGCCACAATAATAGTCCTCAAATGAAGCAACAGGTCTGGACATAATGCTCCAATATTTTTCGTAGATTTCTATGAATGAAACTGGAGATTAAAGGGTTATTCCAGCAATCTAGCATCTCATTTGAACATGCATTTCTGTGTGCATATCGTGACTCCCTAAAGGTATCTTGGAAATGACTACAGCATGTTGTGCCGCAGGAGGCCTGTAGGTGGTGGTGTGCATCTTAATGAAATTTGCAGTACACCATGTATTTAAAAGGACATAAACAAATGTATTTCTGTCAATTAAACATCAGTAACTATAAAGCTGAGACAAAACTGTGTTAACATGTACTGTGTATGCCTTCTTCAAGCATGCTCTATGACTTATCCCCATTTACCGTCTGTGAGACTAACATGTGATTACATTAAGCAAAGGAAAGACGACTTGTCCTCTATTACTGGTCCTGCAACAAAGTGTCCGTGTCCAGCTGTTCAGGGTCTACTGGACGCCACTCGGCAGTCAGACAGAGCATCTTTTGTCTGATAAATCTTAACAAGCCATCAGCCAAATTGGAGTCACAAGTATGCACCATCTGTGGAGAGTTCCAGGCTGCTTCAGGCTTGTGGGGGCTGAAACTTTTCTACCTCTACTGGACCATAATTCAAGTCAAGTCATGAGCAGCAGGGTCTGGGGAAGTATAAGAGTATTCTAGCGCAATATGGAGAGTTGGCACTGTTTGCTGCTGCTGTGCACACTAAGTTTAGTGCTGGCCTCTGGAGAGGTGACGAAAAATGATGATGACATCGACCTTGTCAGCTTTCTGAGAAGTATCTACCCCGGGCTGCTGGTGAGAGACGAGCCGTTCATCATCAGCAGAGACTTTGAGATAAAATCCCTCAAGGAGCCTGGACGCCCCGAGGTCCCCTCAATCACAGAGCAAACCAAGGACAAACCAGTCAGTCGGGATACAAATGGGGCACCTGGACCTGTGGTGTTAACCAAAGATGGCCAGATCAAGGGGGTTACAGTTGAAAAGGCCCATATATTCTATGGGATACCCTATGCAGACCCACCTGTTGGGGCTTACCGTTGGAAGTCCCCCAGACCCGTGACTCCTTGGGCAGGGGTTTATGATGCCTCCTTCCCCAGGGCAGCATGTGTGCAGGCCTGCAGTGGACCCATCGCTGAGGAGTGTCCTCGGATAGTAAGGAACAATGCATTTCTCACTTATTAACATGATGATTTCACAGGATGTGTTAACATATGTGTATTTTTTGGACATTTTGGTACCAGGCGACTTACACTAAGCGCAGCAGTAAAGTTTTACCTGCTAGATCACCAACAGTAATGATAGTTGTCCTGACAAAAAAATGGTTCTCTGAAAACAGATTAGAGAGTTGTTATAAATCTTTCTCAGAGTCACAGATATCGTGGCGCCATAAATCTAGTTGATGGTGGATGGAAAAGAGCCACCAATATTTCTGAGTGTGAGCTAAGCTGTGGCTGTATATCAAGAACTTTAGCCTTTATTTTACCATGCGAGACGTTAAGAACATTAGATTCCAAACACAAAGAGGGTGCCCATTCATTCCAAGGAGAGTTTCAAAACCAGTGTATGTTAAATTGGGTTTGCTATCACGTTGTATGTATATACATACACAGTGCCACCTCTCCCCGCAGGGCCAAAAAACCCTGACACCAAAACTAAAGTTTTAGTTATTTACTTTGCAGTTTAAAGGTCTGCTATGAAGTTTATTATCTGTAAGTGTGTATGTGAAACGAAAGTACTTTAATCTGCCTAATAAATCTATCATGTCTTTGTTTTTGTTTTTTAACTTCCCTCAGACTGCTAAAAAAAAAAAAAGAATAATAGCAAAACAAACAAACAGTCCAGTACCACAGATGTCCACTGAAATCATTTTCAACCCGACTGTAAATATGAGCAGCTGTGTTGGAAAGTCATCACTCTCCTCATTTTAATTTTGAGGCGGGATGTGCTGGGAATTCTTAACAGCCCAGATATCTCCCAGTTGATTAAAAATAACTACATGTACAGCATATCAACAAACCACTGATAATGGCTAGCAGGTACGTACCATCGTTTAAAATGAGCTATATAAGGTTCAACATTACTGAGCGAAGGCTGACTTGTTGCTCCATATAAGCGCACCAATTGGAAAACAGAATGATAAAATTCTGGAATTCTGGATAAAATATCAGCCTAAAAACTATAAGGTACACCAATAATGTTGGGGTAGCATGCAAACAAAATAGCTAGGCATCCAGTCATAAGCTTTGAACCTTAAAGGGCAAGTTGCATTGTTTGCTTGGTAACAAGGATTCAACAAGTTTCATTGTAATGTTACTTTGTTAAACTTACATCTACTAAACTAAGTAATTCATGTTAGCAAACTAAGTGAACATTTTCTCTAATGTCTCAAAAAGGTCAGCGAGGACTGTCTCTACCTCAACATCTTTGTCCCTGTGGATGTGAACCTCAGCGCCCCCCTGCAGAGCCCGCTGCCTGTCATGGTGTGGATCCATGGTGGGGATTTCATTGCAGGCTCTGCCTCCAAGCCGCTGTACGACGGACGCTTCATCAGTAACTTCACCCGTACTGTTGTTGTAAACATGGAGTACAGACTGGGTGAGAAAATTTGGTGGCATTTGGACGTATACCAGTGCAATAACTGCGTATTAGCAGCATTATTTACAATTATTGTCTATGTACGGCCTTTTCTGAATTATCCTGTATGTGCAGGGGGAAAGGAAAGTTGAACTGAAAGCACTGGAGTTGGTTTGGTACAGGCAACAAACAGGCACCTTGTGGAAGACATTAAGCCCTTAGCTAAAATAATGGTGCATGTATTGCAGAGCGCATGTGTGTGTGCGCTTGTGCGTGTGAGACAGTATGAGGCAGGATAATGTGTGCGTCATTATTTTAATTGGCTGAGGCTGTTGGTAATTACTCTGTTTTCCCTCAAGACTGAAAACAGTAGCAGATATACGTGAATGGTCATTTGGAACTCAGAGGAAATGAATGTCTTGCTGGAGTCAATTATGTCTCGCTGATCATGTGCACTGATGCATGATTTAAGGTGCCTTTGGGTTCCTTGTGTCGGGGAAAGATCCTCACACCTCAGCTGCAGGGAATTATGGGATCTTGGACCAGCAGGCAGCTCTTCTTTGGGTCCAACGGAACATTGCAATGTTTGGAGGTGATCCTAGCAAGGCAAGAAGGCACACGCACACATATACATACACGTTTAAATGCAGCTAGGCTAATCTGTAGAGTCATTCGGTGAACTTGTTTGAGCATTTTCCAAATATTAAAGATAGGTTTTTTATTTTGTGCTGTGATGAAATGTTAAAATATCCAGTAATAATCCCACAAATCTTTGACTCAATGTGTCACAACTGTTGCAAACACATGCACAGAGAGGAAACTGCACTGTATAAAATGTAGTCACCCACAGGTTCCTGAGTGTCGTGTGGCTCCATTCTAGCAGCCCACCTGTCAATTCAAAAATCTGCATAACTTTAAGCTTTAATATGATTTGAACCAGTCAGTTGTATATAAATTCACCCTCAGTACAGTTGGCATGAACGGGGAAATTAGCTATGGAGACCAAAATTGTTTTTTGTACCAGGCTGTAAACATGCTAATCTCTGCTGTGAAGTTGGATGTTTTAATATGGGGGCTTATGGATACTGACTCACTTCTGGAGCCAGCCTCAAGTGGTCATTTGAGGAACTGCAGTTTTTTGCAGTTTTTGACACTTCAAGTTAGCTTCTGTTCACAGCCAGAGGTTGAGATGGGATTTCATGTAGCAGTTAAGGATGGTAAATAAATCAGGTTTATCCCAAACTTCATTGAATTCACCGACAAAACTGATAATTATTGTTTCTAAATCTGAACATGTAAAAAAAAAACATATTTTTTTATATAACCATATTGTGCCATAAGAAAAGAAGTCACACACTAGAGTACATTGTCCATAGAGTACGTAGGCTGGTGTTATTCACTGAAACTGCTGCACCACTTTAGCTTTTCATACCAAGCCTCTGTGATGTGTTTTTTTTATTCAGGTGACAATATTTGGCGAGAGTGCAGGTGCTCAGTCAGTGAGTCTTCACCTGATGATCCAGAGCAGCAAGCCTCTGTTTAAACAGGCTGTCCTGCAGAGTCTGCCCTTCTCCATCCCTCTGAAGACCAGGTGAGCCATCATCACCTCAGCTGGATATTATTTACTGATGTGTGACTGATTTTTGTTCAGCTGAAGATACAAAATATTACAGACGCAAACAGCTGCTAAAAGTGTTTTTCTTGTCTTCATAGAAAGAGGACGGTTTGTGCTTTTTTTTGGACTCCTGTTGTATTCTAACAGTGTTCTGGAAATATCCCCAGCATGCTTACAACTTAACTCCAGGCTGAACTGTAATTTTGTTTTTCTCCGTCCACTCTCGCAGACATGACGCCTTGAAGCTGGGAAAAGACTTTGCTAAACAGACCAACTGTTCTGTGAGCAACATCGTCTGCCTGCTGTCTCTCACTCCACAGGCTGTCCTGGCTGCCCAGATGAAAACAAGTAGGGCACCACAAACACCAGCCTACGCTCACCAAATTTAGAGCAGCGCTCAGGGCCGCCCACACAGTTACATAAGAAGGCAGGACATAGTACGTTTATCTGCAAAAGATGATGAAAAACATTATTTCCGTCCTGAGTGAAATATTGGAAAACAAAATCATGAAAAGTGAGGAACAATGTGCCTCTGAAGGGGCAATTAGAGGGATTTTACTGTCCCACAGTACAAAATGACTGCAATATATCTGCAGGGTTGACAGGGTTATTGATCACTATCTTTGACTCACTGATTACGTCATCAGCTGCTGTCTTTGGCCTGCCTGGATTCACTTTCAGGCCCGAAAATCTGGAACGAAAACACACGTGACGTTTCAGCTCCGATGGTTTAAGAGAAAGACGAGAGGCGTAATCAGAAGCAGGTTTATTATTCGGGTGTTTTCCATCTAACTGTGTGTTTTTCTTGATCTCAGGTTCTAAGATCGTGAACCCGTTCAGGTTCCTTGAGGTTTTTGAGACGTGGGGTCCGTATATCGACGGGGAGTTAATAAAAGAGCAAGCTGTCACTGCTTTCCAGAAGGGCCACTGGCAGAAAGAGAAGCCAGTACTGTTAGGTAAGACACACACACACACACACACACACACACACACACACACACACACACACACACACACACAGTGTGTAACAAGTGCTGTACCTAAGGACAATGATGAGGTACTTGAGTATTTCCATTTTTATACCACTCTATACTCTTCTACATGTAAGAGAGGAATATGAATATGTACCACGGTCATCTGACAGCTGTGGTTACTTTGCAGATTCATATTTGGCATAAAAAACCTGTGATGAGCATGTTTGTAATGACCCATGGTGAATAAAGAGGGTTTTTGTTGCGGTTAGGAGCACTGTGTGACAGCAAAGAGCAGAAACACACATATACAATATGTACAGTGAATGTATGTACACTGGCTCTATAGCCTTTTGTTGATTTCATGGCCATTATATTTTTTTATTCATGCTATAGGATGGAAGGCAGTGGAGTACCAAGAAGGCCAGAGATAACATAGAAGCATTTCATTTTTTTTTTTTTTTTGTCCTTCAGGTACGACCTCAGAAGAAGGGGTGATCTTTGTTTATGGCGTCTTCAACAAGCCGGTCTCTGCCGTGGAGAGCACTGTGTACATCACAGCCATCTTTAAACAGCACGCTCTGCGCATCCTGCACAAGTACCTGCCCCTGTACAGGGACGCCGACCGCAGGGACATGCTGGCTCAGGTAAGAGGAGCTCCACTCACCGTGTTTTTCCGCTTTCAGCACTGTGGTTTTGATAGCCCGAGAGACGAGACACGAGTTTTAGTGAGAGCTCGCTTCAGGTCAAGAATAATCTCATTTACCAGCCACACGGAACAGAACAGAACATTCATTTCAGTGACCATGTTCAGACATATTTGATTATTTATTAGTATAAAAGAATTCTGTTAGCTGGTGGACAAATTAGTCTCATCTGACTCCACAAAGCACTGACATTTAAAACAATGAATGAGGAATCTCCTTCATCCCACTGAAGGCTCAGTACTGAGACTAATATACAGAAAAAGTTTGTCCAGCTTCTTTGGTGGTCCATAAGACACACTTTACTGTCTGCACGCACACAAGAAATAAATAATAACAATCTTGGTAGTTTTAGTTAGTAAGTTGCGAATGGCAATATTATTCGGTTGTTTGTTCAGTTGCTTGGTGAGTCCACTACTTTGAACTATATCCATAAAATTTGCTACACTTACTTTTTCCACATTAAATTGTTTTAATATTGACTTCTTGTAACTCCACGAAGTAAAATGTTTCATTTGTCCAATACGTTTAAGTGGAATGACATTCCTATCAGGTACACTGTACTGAAGATCAATATTCAATTAAAAGTACAATTTCTTCAATAAATACTACTTTAATGTTATTTAGGGTGTGCAGGCCAGTGCGAAATAATGAAAAAAACATTACTTGTTGAGAGCATGTGGCTAATCAAACAAATAAGGAGAGAAGGATAGCCTCTATAACTGAGGTATGAACAACCTCCCACTCTCTCCCTCCATCTCTTCCTCTCCTCTCTTTCTAACCGCTCTCTTCTTCAGCTCCCATCCTCTGTCCCAGACCTGTGGACACAGTCCCTTTCGTTAGCAATTTGCATTTATTAACAATTGGCTTTTATTGTGAACTATCTTCAGATCATGGCTGGCGTTAGCAGTGTGACCAATTTCCAAGGAAGAGAACCAGGGTTTGAGGCCAATTTGTCACACTAGACAAATTGTGTAATGACAGCAACTCCACAACGCAGAAAAACAACATAATTCTATGCCTGACAAACACAGTCTTTTGGCTTCATACACTACAAAGCAGCTTTCATAAGACAGACTGACTCCAACCCTGTATCCGTTTCTCTTTATACATCCATGGTTTGTACACCACTGTAACAGTTCAGCACAGTAGCCTTATATAAGCATTACATCTTCCGATATGCTGCTGTGCATGCTGTTGTTTGTCGCTAGTGTGGTGGTAGTGGTGGATTTGTAGTCTTGTTCATCACTCAGTTTTATCACAGTGTTTTTATGTTTGGACTTTTAATAAGCGATGAAGGTGGGACGGCTCAGGATCGCAGAGAAGAGTAAAAAGTCCTCCAGCAGTTTTGAGGAGTGCAAGGTGATGATGGAAGATACAGGAAGACAGGAGGTAGTATTCAGCCACAGTGAACCAACAGCCACAGCCTGCCCCTCCACTTGTACACACGCCCCTCCTGCATCTCTTCATAGAGAACACTATGGTCCTGTTTACACCTAGGGTTAAAATGGACACAGATGTGAATGCATTAAGAACCAATCACAGACCAGATTCGAAAGTGGTCTCAGTCATATTCCTTTAGCAGTGTGTACCTGAATGTGTCCCAGACCACGCTGAAGGAAGGTCGGCAGATTCTCATGGATGGAGTACACACAAAACACACCATCTGGTTTCTATTTGCGCCAAAGTGTCAGTCCAGCAGACACTGGATGATTCATATGAAGTGTTTATTTGCATTGAGGTGAGAAGTGAGCACATGAGGTCACTCTTGACATTGTAGACACTGTGTCATGTAGTAAATTTGAAAGAGCACATGTCATCCCATGAGTAAGATTGGAAATATGACAAGAAAAAACATGTCTGCATTGTTGAGACAGGACGTTTAAGAGACAAGACTAATTCTCAAAAGTCACTTAAAAGTCTGTATTTCCTTTGAAAGCACATGCTCTAATTTAACCTGTAAAGTTCATAGAGAAACGCTTTTGATCAGACTGAAGCAAATTGCATATAATTAATTCTTCCATTTTATGTGGTTTTGTCTCCTCATCATGAGCAACCCAGTGGCTGTCAGGAAACTGTCAGCCGGTTTCCAGCTGGCTTACATTTTGACAGTAACGTCTAATTTCGTGAGAAGCCGCAAATGTGCGGATTTCCCGTGATGGAAATAGCGAAGCAGTCTGTGTGAAAGACGATGCATTCACACTGTTACCTGCATTTCAGGAGCTTTGATTCTCGTCCAGATCGCTCACGCTGAAATGCCTCACCCAAACACACACATGCATCGATAACCACAAACTCGCTGGTGTTGCGACGTGGCCATCCGTGCATGGATCAGTGTTGCACCCAGTCGGAGCTCGGCGTTTAATGAGGACCCAGCTGTCTCCTGTGTTTCTGAGCTTCTCCCTGTCTAACGAGGCTGATGGGGAATTGAAAACAATTGTTGTCTTTTGCTGCTGTGATTCATTCGTTTGAAAATATGACACATCTCCTCAAGATCGGGGCAGTGAAGGAGAAACTTTATAATCATCATCACCATCACTCAGCACACTTTTCAGACTTCAGTGTCGCTCTTTAGCCTCTCAAACACAGCTACTATCATTTACCTACAGAGGGAGCTACAACTCCAGCTTTTCTCAAACTCTGACTCCAACACAGACCTCCGTGTTTCATTCCTTCTCCATCATTTATATGAGTGGACCAACTGGAGTCAGGTAGTTTGTCCGTTTGAGATGCAGCTCGTCTGCTCCCACTAAGAAGTGTCTCGTCTCTCATTAACATCTAGAGTGACAGAAGGGATCGGCCAGAGAGCACAGCTGAAGTACAAGACAGAGAGGTCTGGCAGTGGTGACACCCAATTTCTATTAATATGGGTGGACTAAATATTAGACAAACCCTGTCAGTATCATGTAATTCAATTCCAATTCACCCCAAACAGCTTCCTATAAAATGCCTGAAGGCCATTTTAATGTTTCTCCATGACTGCTAAACAGTCTTCAAACATTTTCATCGTGGTAACAGGTGATCATATCATGATTGGGTGTGAAAGGGGCTTCCTTGAAAGGCTCTGGATGGGGTGAGGTTCATCACTTTGTGAATAACTGTGTAGGCGCATTGTCCAACAGTTCCAGAACAACAACCCTAACCCTAATTTGTAAGGAATCTGTGATTTCTTTAAAAGATTCGGGGAATCCAGAGAAAGACTCTGCAGTTACAGAGTGAGGCTGAAAACCAACAGTGACCTTGTTTGAAAGATATTACTACATGGATTGAGGAACACTTTGGGAAACTGTTGTCTATAAACACAGTTCATGGCTGTACTGAGAGAAAGCAATATATCAACAAGACCCAGAAACACTGATGACTTCTTTGAACCCAGGCTCATCTCAGATGGCAAGGAAAAGCGAAACGTGTGCTGTTGTCCACATTTCAAATTGTTTTTGGAAATCATGGATGTTGTGTCCTATGGGCAAAATTTAAGTTGTACTCAATGCTTTTTTGGAATTGGGGTTGTATGGCTCACAACTTTACGGTTTTGGTTTAGTCTCAACGCTCTCATCAACCTTGTATCCAACTGCAGCAGGCAGCTGTCTTCACGAAAAAAGCTCTGATAAATCCACTACCTCCAGGAAATGATGACGTTGTCTGGCTTTCAGAGTTGGACATTTGTCCAGATAAACTACTTGCACATTTATAGCAGTCAGGTCGAGGTAGTTCAGGTTTCCTCATCAGTCCTAACTTCTCATGGGACCGCAACTTGGACGGTATGTAGACTCAGAGCTCATGTTGTCTGAGCTAGGTTTGTCATTCTCTTGCTTCAGCAAGACTATTCGGATACTGTTTTAATCTGTTAGCTGTATTCATGTTGTTTCCGTTGTAATTGAGTTGTTAGATGTGAAAAGCCAATCTTGGGAGATAATGTGTCCGGGCTTCCAGTGGACCCAGTGGATATCCGACAAGCAGATAGGTCAAGACTTTCTCTGCAGCCTGACAGGCAACTTGAAATTTTATGAAAGAGACAGATCTCTGCTGGGAATCTCTATAAACAGATACAGACAGATATGAGAGCGTAGAAGTGTCTTAGTAAGGTGTTGGGCCACCCGGAACCACCAGTACAGCTTCAATGTGCCATTCTATCCATTTTACAAGTCTCTGGAACTATACTGGAGAGACAAACACTATTCTTGATGGCCACTGACAGCAATGTTGAACATGTCGGTCTAAAATTTCACATGTACGTTCAACTGGGTTTAGTTCTGGTGACTGTGAAGACCATAGCACCTGGTTCACATCAAGTTCATACTGATCCAACCATTCATTTGTGCCTCTTTTGCGTGATCGACCAATACCCAGACTGCTTCCAGTGCTACGGTCCCTCACCTTCAGATCCTGTATCCACATGCAGACTTTTCTTCAGCTCGCTTCATGTTGTCTTCACACACAACCTCACTGGCATCAAAAACTTGTACCTCTACATAGCTATAAAAGCTATGTGCAAGATCCATGGCTACACTGTAAACCTTTAATGCACAACTATAAGTCATATCCACCACAATCATTAATGTCAGTTCCTAAATTCATCACTAACTCCATTTTTGCACCCAGATTAACTTCTGAGAGTACGAATTGACAACATAGTGTTGCCTTTCTTCCGTTTTCATTCATTCATTCGTTGAGTCATCAGTGAGTTCACAGCTGTGGAACTACAGAGGTGGAATGGCTCATGATGACACAGTAGAAGAAGAAAGCCTCGAGCGGTTTTCTTTCAGGGTTTTTGATGGAAAGTGTGCAAGGTGCCAGCCTCAGGGAGCTACAGGGGGTCAGGAGGTGAGCCTCCTGCACATATTTAGTATTCAGTCACAGTTCACGGTGCAGTGGGGAGACAGTGGAGTCACAACCAGAGCCTGCCCCTACACACACACACACACACACACACACACACACACACACACATCTCCAGAGAACGAGGGGGGTCAGCAGCAAATGTCAAACAGTCCGTCATGGAGGAGGCTGATGTGGAGCGCTCAGCGTCATGCCTTTTGTAGCATTTATATGTTAGTGGTATGTGTGTCAGCCGGTATCTCTCAACACATCCAAAACAAAGAGATCGCCTTCTTTCCAGTTCAGCACGCCATCATTCAACAACTCTGAGGATACGTTATCTGTGCCATGTGTTTCATAGAATGCAAAACACTTCAATTAAAACTGAGAACCAATGGGAACGACACCCAACAATTTGCTTTTGATAATCAAAGGAATTTCACATCAGTCATTGTTTGTGAAAAGCTGCAGTGACAGTAATTCCACTGAATCGGGAGCCGTTAACCACCAGACTACTTGCTACTGAGGAGGATGAGAAATGCAAGTGCCTGAAAACATCTGAATAAATCTTAAGAAAAACTAAAACACTGTTTTCATAGAATTGCGTGCCACAGGGTTTAATTTAATGTTCTTTTAAATCGTCTGAATGTCCTGTAAATTCGGTTTCACTAAAGGGCTCAGCCCTCCAAATGCAGAGGAGAGACAAGTGAAGTGAAAATCACTGAGTACATAAATCATAAACATTTATTGCAGTAGCTGGTGGTGTTGGGTGGAAAATGTATAATTGATTAAATATGTACCAGACCAAATAAAAGTGAAAAGGTTAGAAATAAGACTTAAAGTTTTTTTTTTAAATCTAGTTTTAATTTGTTGATCTACTTGTTGACTGTAAAGGAAAATAAATGAAAATCCTTTTCTACCAACTTATCAATAAGAGATTATTTTCATATTTATATTTTAAATAGATACCCAACAGTATAATTTACTACTGTATAATTTTGACCTGTCTGATAACCTTTCATTACCTTATGTCAGGACAAAGTATGGAATTATAGTCATGTGATAAAAGCGATAACAACAGAGAAATCCACTGAGGAAAAACCAGGAGAAAGTCCCAGCAAGTGGACTCAGTTACTGCTGAGAGGAATGGAGCCATCATAGTCATATTGTTTGGAGCTGTTTGTGTGAGGTGCTATCTGTGAGAATGATACTTGTGTGACTTTACGCAGCAAACGCTCATTGAGTGTCCTGTCGTTTGAGTTGCCACTTCTTTGTCTGTTCTTCTGTGGTGATAAATATTTATCACATGAAACTTCTGCCTCATTTGACTTGTGGCTGGAGGGCAATTGCATTTGTGAAAGTTGCTTTCATAACAGTGTGTGTGTGTGCATGTAGTAAACTGGAACGTGTGCACAATAGCTGTCTAGCACCGATATTGAGAAGGAAGCGTGCCCTGCGACAAAATCAGATTAGGTGCAAAGTCATAAACTGTTCGCCAAACGTTGAAATGATGTGACCACATGTCAGCTGTAGAGCGCCACAAATCAAACGCTTTGATAGACATGCTGTATCGGTCGTTGAGCAGAAATATGGACACCTAGAAACATGGAGATTGTTTCTTTCAGTCTTGACTTCAGCACAGTGGCTAATGGTGAAAAGAGAGGAGGCATGACACAGTTGAGGAGATAAACTGGTTGATGAAGATGTCAGGATGAAGCGAGGAAAGGGGAGGACTGGAGGAAGGACACTTGTCTGGGACTTGAATACATGCCGCACGTTACATGACTTCATTTACACGTGTGCTTGTACCCAACATGTGTGAGGCGTGACTACGAGTGTTTGGGTACAGCGTGTGCCTGTGAGCTATGAATATGTTTGTGTATGTGCGTATTTGAAAAAGGAAATGTGTGTGTGAAGGTAAGAGAAAAGTGAATCTCTTAGTGTGTGTGTGTGTGTCTGTGTGTGTACCTGTCTGTCCATCAGTTTCCTACAGTCAGCCTGTTTGTTTTCAGGTGTCAGATGTGGGGCTGTGTGGGCGCGGGTTGTGTGCTGCTGAAAAAGACACACTGGTTTCCAGGTAACAGGCAGAAGAAGACGGTCTACCTTCATTTTCTTTTGTTGCTAGTTTTTTGCTGCTCTGCTCCGAGCCGCCGCACTAATTAGTTTCATTCACTTTCTTTTACAGAAATACGCTGCAGAAACTTGAAGATACACTGTGAAGCACAAACATTCGATAATGCTGAACAATTCTTCAAATTGCAAAGCGGCTTGTTTATATTTTAGTTTCCAGGTCCAGAGAAATCTTTAAATGCAGTGCTGTTTAGTCACCGACTCAAATTGGCAACTGGCAAATTCAACAGCCGTGGCCGCAAATCACTGAGCAGAATCAGCACCAAAATGTTATCCACTGATCCCGAGACCAAGGGCAATCTTTTGTCCACAAAATTGCTTCACTACCTTTCAGTTCTCATAATTATCAAGCCGATGAAAAACAACTTCTTTCAAAAGGAGTAATTAAGACGGAAAAGACATTTCTGAAAAAACAAAATATGAGAAATGACTCTTACGTAAAAAGCCATAATGAGAATGACACAAAACTGTGAAATACTTCCATGACAGACACACAAAAATGTGCCAGTGTGGTCATGAGTGGGAGGCAAAGAGTACAGTATTCAGTGTCAGGGGAAGAAGAGATGTATTTGTAAGAGAAACAGTAAAAGGAAAAGAATGTCCTATGTAAACCGATGATTGCTGTTGGTGTGCTGAGTCACATCTGTCTATGAAGAGCCCCGATTAAAAAAAAAAGCCTGACAACACAAGCTTATGAAGCCTAAATTAGCCTCCTGTCTGACACTCGTGGCCCTGTGAGGCTCCTGTTTAATGGTGTTTTGAGTAAAATGCTAATGTGAGCACACTAATATGATTAGCATGTCGACATGTTTCAGAAGAATATTCTGATAATAAAGTCAAATCAAATCAAAAACACAGAGTACAGCTGAGGTTCGTGGGAATACCATTAGTTTGGAAGGTATTCGGTCATAAACAGAAGCATTGGACCTGATCGTGGCATCAGGGGATCATCAACGTCATCCAGAAGGCGGCGATGAATGTCTGCACCAAATTTCCATCGCAATACATCCAATAGATATTTCCCCCCCAAAACCACAAATTATGATTCACCCCCCTGAGACCTTGAATGTCTGTACAAGATTTCATGATAGCATCCAATAGTTGAGATATGTTTAACAAAAAATGAAAAGGTCATGATGTCACTAGAGGATTCTTAAAGTCAGGATTCAAACCTTGGGAACATGAATTTCACAGCAGTCCAGTTGTTCTTTGGTCCAGAAGCATGGTGGTTTGGAATACTGATTGACCAATCAACTGACTTACTGACAAAAATTGTCTTCCACAGAGCCAACCCATTAGCTTTGGCTAAAAATCATATCCTCCATGTTTGTGTCTGACTAGCTGTCTCTCTTTATTTCCTCTCCACAGATAGTCACCGACTACGTCTTTCTGTGTCCATCCAGGAGGTCGGCACGTGCTGGCACCACAGCAGGCAGCGAGGTGTGGATGTACGTGTTCGACCACGTGGCATCGGACCATCGCGTGTGGTCTGGTCTAACTTTCTGCTACCATCACGCCTGCCATGGCGCTGAGCTGCCTTTTCTCTTCAATTCTGCCTCGGTGGCCAACTTCACCATGTCGCTGCCAGAGAAGCTGCTGTCCAATCGGATGCTGTGCTACTGGGGTGCCTTTGCCCACACTGGTGACCCTTCCTCGAGGGCGCAACAGACGACGTTCTGCCGGGAGCAGCGCCTGCCTGTTTGGCCGCGCTACTCTGACACCAGCGGCTGGCTGGTCATGAACCTGACAGTGCGTTCACATGCACAAGTGGGAACCAGGAGCCACATGTGTGACTTCTGGGACAAACTGGGGATCTATTAGTGAGGGGACTGGCTGTGCAGGCAGGCGCTGGGTGGATTTCACTGAAAGAGCATCAATTCATGCTGTTCTCTTTGTTGCAAAATCTGAATTTAAATTCACACAATCTTGCACTTGCAGTGTTAAATATTAAACATGACCTTTTTGCTACCAAGCAGCAATTATTTCAATAAATAGTCAGTCAGCTTAGACTAGAAAATGCTGTGTCAATGCCAACATAAAAGCCTGAAGCTAGCAGCGCAGAACTTTTGTAAAACTACATAAACTATCAGCAGTGGGTCATCCTCACTGGTCACCAATAAGAATCTCTGACTAAAGCCTCACCACTTTCTGTTTAAAGTTCACTGCAAACAACTGCATGTAAAGTCAGTGGATATATGACAGTGAACACATCAAATAACTTGTTTGTTGTATTTGTTTGTACGAGTCAAAAAAGTATTTCAACCATATCACAAAATTTCCCCTGATATGAAACTACCACTAAAGTGGAAAATGGTAGAGAAGGCTTGAGCTTTGACATTCATATATTCAGATAATATCACATAAACGCACAAAGAGTTGTGGGTTGTTAGCCAGCTACTGTTTGCCATTTAAAGACTTTGTGTTAAAATTCATATAGTAAATGCAAGTCTTGATTTTTCTCTCATGGTTTTCTTTTTTTTCTTCAGTCTGAACCTCTTTCCAGTGTGTTTCTTAAATAAAATAAATTCTTAAAGCTGCAACAATCAATATTTTATTATTAGTCACAATGTGAAAAATGAAAAAAGAGAGTAGCTCATAGTGACAAACTCACAGCTAATTAGCATCAAACGCTGTCGCCTCGTCTTTAAGGAGTTTTTTTTTTTTTTCAGCTACGTCTTTTTGTTGCTGAGCTGAAAACTTTGCTGTGGTAGACCCATCACCACCACTTAAGGGCGATCGTACATTGTGTGTAGAGTATTTAGCAGCTTAACAGTCAGATGTCTTTCTCAGGAAGTCAATAGTAAATACTGGACTTTACCTGATGGGAAGAAACATGACTACAAATGAATGCTATAAATGTTGCTCTGTATCAGGCAACCGTTTGCTAACATTTTTGCCTTATCAGCTTTATAAAAAGGTGATAATATATCTGTTGCGTTTACAGTTTGTTTGTCTGGCACAATGTTAGCATGAAAGCCCTAAACCTGCCAGTGTTATCAGTAATGATAAAAGCAAGCAACGACTGGCGATCTCCTCACTTCAAGGAGCTAACCACTGAGCCGTAGTGCAACACACTTTGTACACAAGTGAATGAAGAAACATTGAGATGAATAGATAAAGTTAAATGGTGTTTCTCCTCTGTGTCTTTATTTTTCCAGTTTCGCTTCAGGTGGTGACCACTTATCATTTAGAAAAGCAATACATTGTATTGATTAGTCAGTTGGAGACTCAGTTTAATATGGCTGTCTACACTATGAAGTCCTCCCTCCAGGCAGCTTACATCATCCGTCTATAAAGTATCTGATTTAAAATGTCCTGTACTAAAAGGTCTGAAAGTCTAAGGTTAAATGGTACAGAACACTACAGTATTTAAAAGCCCATTCAGACCGTTACCTTTCAGCAATAGAGAGAAAAGAAGCTAAATAAAATGATGTAACAGAAATATTTTCCCCTGAAAAAGGGAGAGGGCAAGTCTTTTGAGTGCAAATGTTCCTGGTCTTTTATAATCAAAGTTTAATATCTTACCATCTTTGCAGCCGTTGTAATTAATGCAGTGCATTCAGCCTTTGAATTATCTTCATGACGCTGTATAAAGAGAGTCTGGTAATAGTTCTGTTTTGTAAGGAGCAGTAATATGAATATTTGTTATCTGTTATAGCTGGCCCTTCTGCGGTACTCAAGATAAAGAAGCGCTGTCCATTTAGTGTAGCTCAAGGATAAAGGATAGCAGGACTTTTCAATGCGGAAAGAAAAGCAGCTCTGCACTGCTCTTGAGTCTTGGAAGTGTTTCTAATCACAAAAAGGAGATGTAGCCCCGGAGACCTTCTTCAGTTTTAAGATATCTCACGAAGAGTCATGGGGCTGCTTTTTGTTTTTACAAAGAAAACCTCATCATTTCCTGTGTGACAGAAGAAGCTTTCATAAACAGTTTATTATTAGAGTTCATTATTACCAGCAGATGGTCATTGTTTATCCTCACTAGTAAGATCTATGGATGGTAAAGTGAGTCTCTTGGTCCACCACTCTGACAGACTGAAACACCTTAACAATTATTGGATATAGGGAGGAATAAATTCTCCTGACTCTGGTAATGTCCTGACATTTGCTTGGTTTTGACTTGTCTTTATGGCTCAATCCCATCGGGCACAGTTACATTCTGCCTGCGCAGCGGCCGCGGGAGCTGATCGCACACGCTCGACACAATGTTTCCACCGAGGCCTCACTTCTGAGCTGCTCCTGGTGGGGTGTGAAGCTGCATGGAAAACAGACCAAAAAGAACATCGCAGCTGAGACATCCCAGTGCAGTTCCTGGTGGGATCCGGTGGGTAGACATTCCTTTAACGCAACCATGAGGTTGACATTTATGGTTTTGTGTGAAATGTTTCAATAACTATCGGATAAACTGCCATGAGATTCAGTTCAGACACTCCGCCCGGCCTTAGTACAGACACTCAGAGTGCTGCTAGCATAGCTGCAGAATCAGTCTTATTCTTGTTTTCATTACAAAGGAACCTCATAATTTCCTGTGCAGCAGATTTTTTTTCCTCCTGAATGCAGATATAAAAGCTTTCATAAACAGGGCTGGCGTTGTGTTTTATCATCTGGGAGCAAAGCAGACAGTAATTCCAATGAAAGAGTTGCAGTATTTACTTTCAGGATGACTCAACGGTAGAACATTGTGTTTTGCAGTTATCCAGATAAATAGCCTAAATGGCAAGCGTCCAGTCATAAAGCTGTTTCTGTAACCTCCAGGCGCCCACCAGCCTCATCCGGCTCTTTCTAGACCACATGAAGAAGCCGCTCTCTCTCTCTCCCCACTGGCTCAAACGTCAGTGTGAATTGTCCTGTTTTCTCTTGGCATCAGTTTAAAATATGCCACTTACACACATGCGTGCACACGCAACACCACTTTATCGGCTGTTTACACACGCGCATTGATTGGTAGGGTACTGACACGTAGGGCGTGCCGAGGCCACCTCATTATCTCGGCAGACATTTACTTTCCTGTCATCCGGTATCAAAGCGCGGCCCGCGCTGCGACTGAGCTGTCTGAGATGGCCGCACAGCTAATCAATTGCAGTTCATCCGAGCTTCATGCGCACGGCTGGACTCTCACGGGGTGACCCCCCTCCCTCCTTCCTCAAATCCTGCTGCTCATTATAGTGACAATTGATAAGAGGCAGGCGGAGTGAGAGTGAGAGAAAAGGGAGACAATCCTCTCTGTCGCCTGGATAATTTAGGAAAGGTTATGGAATCGATGTCTGGCCATCACTCCCTCTAACTCACGGCTGCTGGCTTTGCATGGGCGCATTCCAATAAGACCTGATTATAGCCACTGCGGCTGCAATTAAAAATCAGATGACAGCACTCTGCCCGGCATGCGGCTCAGACCAGCCAGGATACAGCAGGAGGGGGCTGCTGTTGTCAACAGCACACTTTCAGCAGCATCTTTCTCTTTTAAGTGGGCCTCATTCAATTTAAAGAAATAATTGGACATTTTGGGAAATATGTTTATTGTGTTCACACCAAGAGAAGATCTCATAGGTCTGTATGGTAGATATGGACATACGAGAAGCAAGCTGGTTAGCCTAGCTTAGCATAAAACAGCTAGTCTAGCTCTGGCCAAAGGTAACAAAGATAACAAAAAAGCCTATGTGCACCTATTAAGATTACAAATTAATGTTTTATCTTTGTTTAATCTGTAAAAACCTCATTCTTTTTACACCAAGCGTAAAATGTTTTACGGGGGTATATGTGCTAGACTATGTCTTGGCCAGAAGCAGTTGCCAGGCAACAAGCGAGACCCCAGGAAGTTACTGGCCAGGAAATTAGGTCTTTTTCAATCTGCATTCTTGTACTGTAACTTGTGTGGAGTTGGGGTAGCCAAGTATCCCTTTGTGCATTTCACACCAACTAGTGCTGAAGATGGAGAATATGAACCAGATTCAAAGCTGTTCATCCGCCATTTGGATTTCATGTTTGTGGTCAATTTATTAAAAGAAGCGTCTTATCATATTTGGTCATTTGCAGTGGGTTTTGATGTCTCTGTATAATTTCCAATATAATATATGATTTTGGTCTCAGAGTTTTAATCTAATCTGTCTAAAGCTATATACAGATCTTACCACACCTCAATAAAAATTTAAAACAGAGGAATTGTGGAATATATTATGTTTCATTTCTCACTGGCCTTTGAGTTGAGATGATTTTGCCACAGCATAGTATTGACATGAATATCACCCAGCAATCATCTGCATATGACAAAAACACTTAATACACTTAACACTTATAGTAACTATTTTTGTAACTATTTTACAAAAGTAAAAAAAAACAAACCCATAACAGATTGGTTTGCCTCTTGCCAGTGCATTTATAGCAAATGGAACCATTTTTACTTTAACACAAGATCTTCTTTGTATCTTATATTTACACACCTAGGGGGGGAATGTTGTTACGTTTGCACAGAGCCAGGCTAACGGTTTCCCCTTGTGTCCTGAGTTTATGCTAATCTAAGCTAATTGGCAGCTGGCTCCATGCAGGTCTGCAGAGTGAGTAGAGGTGGAAAAAGTGAAAAGGACATTGAGCACAGAAAAACACAGACCTGCTACTCAGATCCAGAGTTTGTTTTGTTTAAGAGAAATATGCAAAATTACAAGACGCATCCATGACATTGATAACTCCACGCCGGAGAAAGAAGGCAGGATCTTAAAACGACCCCAGAAATGACCCATTTATTGACCTATATTGATATCAAATGGTGAATTTCACCAAAAGGTGACATGTTTGCATGCCCGTCCAGCTTCATACCTATCGTACAGACATCAGGGTGCTATAGATACGATCATCTAATTTAAGAGCCAAGATTATTTCCCAAAATGTCAAACTGTTCCTTTAAGACCTGATGGCAGATTTAAAATCACACTGTGTGTGTGTGTGTGTGTGTGTGTGTATGTGTGTGTGTGTGTGTGTGTGTGTGTGTGTGTTCAATAGGGCAGTCTGAATTCACAATACCTTTGAAACATTGTCCAAATGTGAAGCTAGCTAGCCAATGTAAAGCTAGAAAAATCAGTGTGACAAATTTGTCTGCTCCTTTGTTTATCAAAAAGAAAGCAGGATAACACTGCAGACGTGAGAGTTTTCAGATAGACGAGGCAGTTCCTGCGTTTATAATGAATCACTTTTTATTTTTTCTGCCTTCTTCTCTTTCCCGGCTTTGCTCTTGGCAACATGAATGAAAAGTAGCACAAGCACATATGCCGAGATTTGTCTCAACATGGCGAAGGCTCAAGGGCAGATACGAGAGGCAAGATGAGATTAGGATTGCTGTTATTTATTTCCAAGCTTAAAAATAGAGCGGAGAGGCCATTTGGCAGAACTATCACATTACTTCTTCAGTTACAGTTTTACTTTGAATGTGAGCAAAGTGGGATTCTCTCTTATATTACATTTTAGTGCTGCAGGCGAATATCATTGAGGACAAACTCCTGCTTAAAGACATGCCATTTATTATACTCTGAACAAAGGAGTCTGATCTTTTGCTGTGCACTATAATCTTTCATACTGTGGTTCTGCAGACTCAGCAAACATTTCACAGAAGGCAAGGAGCCAAGCACACCTAGACAACTTTTCACCGTGTGTTACACTGATACTGTGTTTTGAACTGATTGAATGACATGAAGACGTTGTTATTTTGCTCAGATTTGGGTTTCTATTTCTATCATGGATAAGAAGGCTGTGTACTTTTACGACCAGGAGTCTGCACAGGGTGTTTTATTTTGTAAAAGCTCAATCTGTACCTAAGTACCTATCAATGTTGTCTGTGAAATTTAGAGGCGACGTAGACAGAAATGTCAAAATGACATTTGTTATTTGTGCGAAGTTATCTTCCCTTTTTTAAATTTCTTGACTCTCGACCATATCTCGCGGCTTGTTATTGAGATAGTGCAGTATCACCATCTAGTGCCAAATGTCATAAAGCAGATCAGATGCAATGCCCCAACAATAACACTGGTTAATTACCCTTTTATAATGAATAGATTATCCAGTGTGATTGGTTTACACTATCTGACCACAATAAATTCATGTAATGCCTATATTATCCCTAATAAAAGTATATATCCGCATGCAACCTCAGTGTTTGAGGAATGGTTGATTGCTTCCAAGTGAATGTCTGAAAGTATTTTTGCTTGAAATGCCTATCCCTACTATTAATGTGTTTGCATGCAATCAAGAATAGCATGTTCTCAGCCTGTATGGTGGTTGTTAGAGGTTGTGTAGTCATCCACAACACCTAAACTGCCAAAGATGCTGCACAGGAACAAAATACACTGGAAATTAAAGCTGCAAGCAGCATCGGACGGGCCCTCGCACTCCCACGCAACTCGATGGGTTAGCACGTCGGAAGGCAACAGGCGGAAAACATGCGAGCCTTCGAGCAGTGGGCTAAAATGAACAGGAAGCGAGATAGCGCCGAGCCCACATCGTTTCATCAAAATTCATAATTTTGATAACTTATACTCAGAAAGTCTATATGAATGTAACTACCAAGTTTGAAGTCAATTGGATAAAATACCTATGAGGAGTTCGTTCAAATAGGACCCCTTCTCAACCAGACCGAAACACAAATTTTTTTGATTTTAATTCTTAAATATCTCGCTTCCTGTTAATTTTAGCCCATTGCTCCAAGAGACTTTTTTGTAGGTTATGTCTTCATCTACAATTCGGCTAAGGTTTCATAACTCTGTAACTCTGTACCTAAATATGACTCGATCTCATTCTAGAGCTTCATAATATAAAGATCTGAGGTCACAGGAAAGCTTGGAATTCTTGTAAAGGACCATTACAACACAACATGGGCATTTTCACCTGCCAAAAATTGATTGAAGGTCAAATACAGGAAATGAAAGGTGACTTCTACCTAAATATGACTTGATCTCATTCTAGAGCTTCATAATATAAAGATCTGAGCTCACAGGACAGCTTGGAATTCTCGTAAAGGATCATTACAAGACAAAATGGGCAGTTCATTCAAATAGGACCCCTTCTCAACCAGACCGAAACACAAAAAATTGTGATTTTCATCCTTAAATATCTCGCTTCCTTTTAATTTGCTCCCATTGCTCCAAGAGAGTTTTTTAGGCCTTGTCATGTTCTACAATACAGCTGAGGTTTCATAATTCTTTGTCCAAAACTGTGGCGGGGCTGCCTCAAAGAAAAATTCAAGGGGGCGCTATAGAGCGATTTCGCCACGCCCCCTAATTAAATATGCAGCCAACTTTTGTATCTTTTTTGGTCTTAATAACCACAAGAAGTTTCAGACAGGTCTGAGACAGTATATGAAAGCACCACAGCTTTTGCCTTAAAAAACAGCCAAAATGTCAACGGAGTTTAAATGTTTAATCAAAGGGTGAAATTTAATGGAGCGCCCCGCCCACACAGTTTCCTCAAAATTTATAAATTAGGCAATTTTTCGTGAGTTTTCGAGTACATATAGGCCGTCGAAAATGCAATTTACTTTTAGGAAGGTAATGAACATTCGAAAAACAATAGGGCCCTGCACACTGTGCGTGCTCGGGCCCTAATAAGGCAGTTTTAGTTAAGAGGCTGGCAAGGGCAAACGTTTTACACCAGCCTGAAACATTTCCATTCAGAGAAACCTGCTGCACCTTCCGAAATGATGCCAATTCATAACCCCAAAAATAAAAACAATCGAAATGTTCTGCTTAGGAAAAAATATCCTGCAGAAAGCCAAAACAAATTAACAGCACATGACGCAAATACACAAAGGATGCAAAATCACACAATAATCACACACAATAACACAGATAAACCAAATTCAGAAAAATACTGCATATCCAGTTCTGAAAATATGATTGCAACACACTGAATCATGCAAAAATGATAACTTTTGATGACGAACTTATTGCTACAGTGCGGCGATGCTTAACATTCAGCTTGAAGACGGAGTGACTAAGCCTATGGATTACAGCACAGGTACACCATGGAACTGAACAGGATTGTTGTTATTGAAAATCACAGACAGAATCAATGTGGTTCTGCTAATCAGTGAACCAAACACCGGGCCTGGGGAAGAGCTGATAAAAATGGATTATTTTACTTTTGTGTTCTAGAAGTTGGAAGTTGTGTCTGCAGCGTGACTTTCAATCTCATGAGGAAATAAACTTTGGAATCACTTTCATCAGGTTCTCTACTTATGACACAATTACTTTGCTCTTAGTCGCAGTTTTCCCATTACATTCTGACTCCGCAGGGAAGGCCAGATTCTCTATAGATCTATAATATCAAAGTCATGCCCCTCCATATGGTCTGAAAAACACTGGCACGTGTACAGTAGCCCCTTTAGGCATATAGGCCCATTCAAGTGGCAATTAAAAGTGAAAAAGTCACTTAATCAGCCTTTTTATTACTCCATGATACAGGGACCATGTGCATATAAATTGCTGCTTTCAGATGATCTGGGTTTCTGCTGACTCGCACGCCTCTGTCTCATTCTCTGGAGATTTACCATGTAATGGGAAAGCAGCAGCCAGAGCTTTTTTTTTTTTCTCCTCCCCAACCTGAATTGAATTGGTCCCATGAGCTATCAGCGTAAATTCAGAAGGTAGACTACAGTGCAATTTGCCCATAAATCACAAAAAGCACTGTAGTTCTGAGCGGAGGCTTATGTAGGGAAGAATGTGTAGGTGGGTGCGAGGAGATAGCAGAGCGTTCAGGCCCCAGTTTGCTACAGTTTACTGTAACAATAATACTTGAGAGGGCATTTTTACTGTACTGAGCCAAACACCTACAGCATCAACACAGAGCTGATGATAGGACCAGAAAGTTCCCTTGTGTATTACAGCTTCAAAGCAGCCTTCACCTTGTATGAGTGGAGCAGTTGCGTTTGAGCTAAGTGGATAGTAAGAAATAAAAAATAAAGAATAATAAAGAATTAAAAAAAAAAAGAAAGCTCTAGATTGTGATCATTAGGACTTGAGGGGAAGGAGGGGTATCTGACTCAGCCTTGTATCTTGTTCAAACACCACAGTATTGAGGTTTAATGTTCCATGTTGAATCATAAAGATATCAGAGTCTAATATCAATGAAACCTTTTAATTTGACATTCAGCCATTACTTTAAAAGCTATTCAGAATGACTTTGGCATTATATGTAATGGCTACGGAGAACATTACACTGCTGAAACAGCAAGGACCCTAAAGAGACGAAATGCTAGAAGCAGATAATATCCAAACTTCACAGCATCGACTGGGTAAGGGTCTAAGGTAGAGCCCTGCATCCTGACCAAAAGCAGTGCAACGTGGGACAAATTTTGAAAGCTCATTGCAGGCGCAAGTGGAAGGGGGAGTGCACAATGCGGGAGCCGGTGGGAGAGATGATAAGCAGCAGTCCCACAAACTAAAAACATGCATAACATAGAATGATTCATTTATGTCTATATCATATATAATTTGCGCTGGATATTTTATTTGGCATTACTAAAAACATTTTAAGATGCCTAAATGCGGGCGGGAGCGGGACTGAAAATTCTGTCCCACGCAGACCTTTAATCTAAGGTTATCAACCAGGAGTCATCATTGGACAGCTGGAGAAAGATCAAGGAGGACTCCATCAAACCATCATGTTATTAGGTTACCAGTTTTCCACGCTAATGAGTATCCACTCACCCAGCTCCAGTTCTAGCACAACACCAGTCCCCCACCCAGGGCTGTAAACCTCCTCTTCCTGGTGCTAAATCACAGAGAATTGAGGCAGAGCATCAGAGGGAAAACCAGAAAACATTTTCTCCATTAAATATGATCCAGTTTCACCAAAAGAAGTCAAATACTTGGTGGTGTGTGAGTTTGTGCTGTGAAACATTACATACTTCTTGCAGGTGTTTGTACCCACAGCACAATGTTACACAGTGCAGAGGCTTAGAGGGATCAGAGTAGGAATGACTGAGACCATTCACCAGTAATATTTCTCTAATTTATTTAGAACTATTTTACTAGACTGATCATTACTTACTACTAGCTGAACAAAGTACTCTATTTAACTAATGCTTGGACTAACTGTTTCTACAGGAGGCATTATTAAGTTTTAGTCGTCGTGAGCATTCAACAACATTCCTAGCAAATGCCTCCTGACTGCTGCGGTTCAGTTGGTCATTCACGGACTGCAGGTCTTCACTCTCCCATGGCAGGCTGCATTCTGCATCACCACGCTTCACGAGAATGTTATGCAGAATGCAGGCTGCCGCAACCAGTGTCCACTTTCTCCACTGACACATGTATTGTACGGAGAACGATCCTTCATCTCGCTGCCAGCATGCCAACGGCCTTCACCGCTGTCATGTGAGCTTTTGACAGCCTGTAGTTATGCGGTTCTGTCATGAGAGAGGCTTCGTCCTCCAAAGGGTTTCAGGAGAAATGGCTTCAGGGGAAATTCCGTGTCAGCCGCCATGACACGCGGCACCACCCCTAGAAAACTCAGAGGCTGGCAGGGTGTTGGTGGTGGTACATGGAGGATGCTGTTATCCAGCTCCCTGTGCAGGACAGTTTCTGAACACATCACTGTTACTGGTTCTGCCAAAATTCCCTATTTGATTTACCATGAATCTCTCAGTCAGTCTCTTTATAACAAAAAAATGGCATATGGCATGTTTCCCATCTCCAATGCCAGCCTCATGCATGAATGCACTAAAGAGCACTGAACGTATCTGTAAGTAATGAATGCGGACCTGAGTATCATTAACTCAGTGCTGACAGACTGTTCAGTTATAACTCAAGTACTAAGTTTCACTTTCATTTACCGACAGAGCTGTTAAATTGGGGCACCGCTGAAGAGAGAGGAAAACAAGATGGTGGAAAGACGGCTCATTAAGTGAATGATGATCACAAGAAATCATTAACAAAGGCTAAGACCACAAGCCTAGAATACATACTAAATAATAATGTGTGAAGTGTATAATAGAGTTTCCCACTTGAGTGCTTGTCTATTTTCAGTTCTAAAAGCAGCCTCGACTGGGGAAATGGAGTGAGGAGGAGGAGGAGGAGGGGGGAGGAGAAGGTTCTGGAGACATGGAGGTGGAAGATGAGAACGAGAAGAGAGAGGGAGGAGGGAGGTGAGGAGAAATGATGGAGTGGCGGGGCAGGTTACAGAGCAGAGAAATGAAAAACGGCCCTTTTCCAAATAAAGGAAGTTGGCAAACCAACCACAGGACCCCTCTGAAATTCTTAAAATACCCCTGATGACCCGGATGAAAAGTTTACTGCCAAAGTTCAAGGAAGTTACAACCAACAGGGGCCAGCTGGAGGCACAGCTGTTGGACACAGTGTCAAACTGGGATAGCAACCAGGTTTTTCACACCCCCACCCAGATATATCACCCCACCGATCCCCAACTAGCCAACAATTTTTGAAATGTTTATAACTCTTGCATTCTAATCTCTACTCTTGTTGTTTATAACTATCTGAAATTACAGGTTTTGATCGGTTAAATTGCCATTGTCTTGTCCTGCTGGAGGTTCTCTGATGGAGGAAAATAGACACAACACCAAAAATAATCAAAAGTCTAACGCTTGTCGTCTTTCAGTTTGAATAGTAGAGGGAAAGCTTACTCTAAACACACCACTAGTTACACAGACAGATATCTATGGTTAGATTCTGGCTCTGACTCTAAAACATTCACGCCGATCAGACTGTACTACCTGGTTAGAGACACGCATTCATTCTCATAAACCTGATGACTACCTGTAGATTTGTGAGTAAGTGGGAAATGGTGAAATCTAGAACAACAACTAACAAGACAGAAGAAATCTAAAGAATCCTGTGTTGCAGACGGGGAAAGTGAGGGGTACAAGGACAAACTGCTCAGGGTCCAGGTCTTTAATATGGCACTGAGGTTAGGACTGTTTCAATAACCGTCATTAGCAGCTAATTAAACTACTGCACAGGGGCTACAGAACACAGCTGCAGCCTCCAGGTGACAGACACAGGGATCGATGCAGCCGACAGGTTCAGCTGCGTTGGGTAAATTTATTGTTCTGTCCGTGAGCTCAGGGCTGCTCTACTGGCCACCGAGACAGTTCAAGGTGCACCTGGCTGCTCCTTAAGTTAACTGCACTGCTCATCATACACAGTCCCACAGGCCAGCGGTTTTATGGACCCTGAAATAAAGTTAGTTTATGAGGCCATATCCTCTTTATGTGGAATAATCGTGTCAGTAAGCACTCGGAGCAGCACAGAATTTTAATACATGGTCTTAACAGCTGCGACCTGCTCCTTGAGGTTGAAAGAAAATGACCTGCAAATGCTCCAATCTGTCAACAAGTATTAGCTTATCATCCTGCTGGCCTCTCTGGGCCTTCCTCTCCAGGCAGAGGAGTAAATCGTGTGTGTGTAGTCAGGTGAGAGTGCCTACATTTATCTTTTCATCGTAGATGGAACATAGATCACATATGTATTCACACATGGATAGCATGAGACTCATTATAATGCTAGCCTCTGTAAAAAGCTCATAAGACTTAAAAAGGAGCTCCACACTCACACATGGAGCCAAAGCCTCACTGCATCACTGTCTCCAAACAGCTTCATACATTCTCTCCTCACACACATTCAAGGATTTTGTTCTTTACGGATCAGTGTGTAGGGTTATGGGCATCTAGCGATGTGCAACCCTCAACACTTCCATCCTTGCATCAAGGAGAAACTATCATGGCTGTGAAATAAGCAATAAACATGTAAAAGGCTGTATCCCGAGCCAGTGTTCAGTTTGTCCATTCTGGGCTACTGGAGGAACATGGTGATTCAACTTGGTGGACTGCATGGAAGAAGACCCTGGCATCTTTATCTAAAAATGGCTCATTCTAAAATAGCAAAAACATACAGATGTTTTTTTTTTTTTTCATCTTTAAGATTTAAAATTGAAGGCTTGCCAGGCACTGACAAGTGTAACAAGGTGGGTGTTCATCCAATATACAGTCTGTGGTCCAGTCAGGTGGAGGAAAGGGTTAGTGTTGACGTTTGAGTGAAGGAAAGAGCTCTCAGTCATCTATTATACAGCTAGTCCATCCATAGCCTCACCGAGGCACAGTAGCATAGCACGGCATATAGAAATGAACCAGTGGATATGTGGCGGCTAGGAGCTCAGCCTACCCGTCTGTGGTATGCTTTAGTAACTGCGGCATAGAAACGGCAGTGTGTAGCCACTGGCCTAAGGCATATTGAGTTTATTGTAGTAAAACATATTAATGAATCACAAATAAATGTTACCTGCCTTAGCTACAGGATTGTTTTGTTGTCTGAAATGACTGACAGCCACCCCTCCCCACCCACTCAGTGCTGTTCCAGCACATCATGAAGTGATTGATGTGTGCATACAAGCGGAGAGCCAGTTAGACAGACACTGTCAATCGAGCTGAGGGGGGCGAAAGCAGAACTAAGTGAGCCAGTGTTTGACTGATGCTAAGTTTTTAGAATAAAAAACTGTGTAACTATCTATCATCATAATAGTGCAACCCCTACAAACCACCCCATCTAACCTCTGGAAACACTTACTGTTGTAAGATGTACTAACTGGTGTTTTAACACTGCCACTTGTTTGTCATGTTTTACTGGAACAGCCCTGACCTTGGGGGAGGTCGTCTGATGACTTGCATCACAGCAGGAGGGACGCTGCTGGGTACCAGAGAGAAGACTCTGTCGTAACTCCTATGAGAATGTGTGTGTGTGTGTGTGTGTGTGTGTGTGTGTGTGTCTTAGGAGAGAAAGAGAGAAAGGACTCTTGGACCACACTCTGAGCTTCACAATGGCTCTACAGAAACCTGTGAGTGATGCCACAAAGACATACAGTTTATGCCTGTTATATTGTCAACCTTCTTGGCTGCAGGGTTAACCTGTGAGTATCCGTCCGCATCTGCGTGATCTCCTAAGATGATGATGAAGTCATTGCTGACTAATGCTGGTTGTGTGACTGGCAAACATACATCATTTTTAAGTCTTAATGTTCAGGTCGATGTAGTAGAAACCTCATTATCGCTCTCCTACCACCAAATCAGATCAAAATCTTTCTATTTTATGTTTTCGTGAAGCAACAATAGGATTTGCAATGTCTTGGCCACTGAGGTTTGCTGTGCTTTGTTATCTGTGCTACTGTTTAATCGAAATGAGTCTGCACAACAGAGAGCTGAGCATTTTCGTTTTTTTATTTTTGTCTGAGGATTATCTTTAAACATCAAAAAGGGAGGAAAAGTTGTTTGGATGAAGAGGAAACAATCGTCATCTTTTTTCCCTTGACATGAAGTCCACTGGAAAAACATTCATGCTGTATAAGCATCGCACCGCGTTACTTGTGAGGTCATGGTTCGACATTTGTGTCCCAGACCAATGAGAAAATACCTGATAGGTCATAGGTCACAAGTTCAAACTAAAGTAAACTGTAGGTGAGAGAATTCCTTAAATGGAAGACTTTATCTCACATAAGTGTTATTTGCCTAATTAGAGCTTCTCAGGAGTGTGTGGGCATACAGACTGTTCACCATCTCCCTCACTCTATTTTCTTTCACCTCTTACACACTCAGGACAACTTACACATTTATTACTTATTACTTACAATTTACCTTCATACATACAGGGCGGCATTATGTCAGCTGGCATGGACCAAAGTGTCTAAAATTCCTTTACTGTTCCCAGGTTGCCACTATGTGTCACCGTACCACTCAACCATCTCTTGACATTTGCAATGCAGAAGCATAGTACTTTAACAACAACATCTCTAGCAAGCAGTAATCACCGTAATGGTCTGTGTCCCATGAAAACAAGGTGTCTCCAAAATGAAAAACGGTTTTTAATTGTTTCTTTGGACTACTAAGTTGAACTTATTTTCTCAGGTCACGAGGTAACGGTTAACATTCATTAAAGATATTTACAAAGTATGTAACCTGATGATTGAAATCTAAAAACACGAGCAGAATCCTTCAGAATGAATATCCTGTGTCTAACATGAGACAGTTGGCATACGATCACTCTCTCCTTTCCTTCTTAATCATTGGAGTGGAATTTCAAGTGGGCAAGTCCTTCATTACCGCTTCGTTTATCTCTTAATGTAAAGTTCAAAGTGGCATGAACAGCCACACATAGCTTCAAAAAATTCTAATTATTGCTTTAGCACCCACGTCTTTGCAAACCTCTCTTTTTTAACATCACACTACTTCAGTCTAAGAGTGCCTACATCTAAGTCAGTCAAGCTCATGTTGCTCATCATCCCTGTGTTATTTTTTTAAACTGAAAATATGGACTGACCTTGACTAGAATGAGCTGATCTTTGTTCTGAGGAAGGCATCTTCCTGTTGACAACTCTATTTCCATTGAGAACTGTGTGGTTTCACAAGCTCAGACTGCAAGGAACCTGCGTGTAACACCAGATGACCACGGTATTTTTGTTGAAAATATTGTGGCTACAATCCACCCCTGCAGATTCTTTCTCAACATCGGGGGGGTATGTCTGTTCTTCACTAAGAAGGTAGGGCAGATTCTGGTCCAGGTTTTGTCATCTGCCATCCGACCTCTGCAGCTCATCCAGAATGCAGAAGCCCGACTGGTCCTACCTAAGGATCTAAGTTTTCCTACACTACACTGTAGCTTGACTCAAGATACTGATACTTACTTACCCTGCTGTGAATGGCTCAGGCCTGCCCTACATCCAGGACGTGGTCAAACCATACACCAAAACCCATCCACTATGCTTTGCTACTGTCAATCAGCCCACGACTCCCTCACTGCAAGACAGGGCCTCAGGACAACAGAAAAGTCTACGCATCTTCCCTTGTGGACTAAAAACTCACCTGTTCAGTCTGCACCATAAACAAACAACTCCATCTTGTACTTGCATGATTTTTTTTTATCATTTTGGGGTCATACCCACATGGTCGAATGCATTTATTGTAAGTCGCCTTAAAGCGTCGACTAATTAAAGACGATGTAAATGTAGTGATTAAAAAGTCTCCCTCTGTGATGTGTTTATATGCTGGTGGGAAACTCACAGAAATCCAGCTGCAAAACAGCACTGAATTAATGAGATAAGCTGAGAATCAAGCATAAATGCCCCGTTGGGCAGCTGACTCCTAGCTGCTGGATTTTTGTAGTTTCCCACCAGCATGCATAAATTATTTGCCTCCTGTGGGAGAAGTATTGATTATTAATCCTGTCACCCTCCTGCAGATATGATTCTCATTCAGAGTTGCAGGTCAGTAAATATGTTACTTATAGTGCCTTTCAACTGTTTACACCCTGAAATCGGACTGTTGGGGCGCATGTAAGCTTACTCGATTGACAGAGAGCCAAACAGACAGCTGTTCTCCTACAACTAGCCAACAAACTCACTGTGGCTCCAGTGTTTTCCACCCACTGCTCGCCTTTCTTCTCTCTTTAGCTCTGAGCGTCTATCAAAACACATTACATTCTCATGTGTCAGCACCACCACAGCCCGCCTGCATCGCTCTCCATAGTCTGACACTGTTTGTTGTGGTGCTTTTACCCTGGGCATCAAGCAGACCAGCCACTGTGTGGGAATGGGTGTGTGTATGTGTGTGCGTGTGAGTGTTTCCTCAGTGTGGTTCAGAGTTTATTCAGACTCTCTGGCTGGTTGAGCGATGGCCACAACTAACAGACGTCAAGGGCTGTTGATATGACACCACACACACACACACACACACACACACACACACACACACACACACACACACACACTGTACTACTGAACAGACACACACATTTTGAGGATAGTCTGTCACCATCATTCCCCCACATTCCATAATCTTCCACTGAGCCACTGAACAAACATGACAGAGCTGACAGGCCATAGCTGTTGGCTAGCATGTAATCCAAGTCCATCTCTTTCTCACACACACATTTGCATTTACTGTCTCCGGTAAAAAAAAAATAAAATAAAAAAAATAAAAAACCTGGCTTGTTTTTGCTTTATTGGCAAGGTCGCACACTGAATTCTGTGGCATTTTGTAATAAATGTGAGCTGTAAAGCAACGGGCTGACAAGGGAATTTTACCTGCAAAGCTTTTCAGCATTCTCCCAGATTAGATTTCACTTTTTAAAACCTCATTTGAACTCAGCTTCCAACCTCAGAGCTGAATATCTCGCGCTGGATCTCCTCCGCTCCCTAATGAGTTTCAGGTTATTCCTTAAAGCGGTTACATGTTGTGTTTTATCATCAATAAATCATCACTGCATGAATTTTAACACATTATTAAGGGATGAGCATTTTAAATAATTGCTTTGATCAGTGATTGTTAATTGTAATGAAGGACTGTGAGAATCATTAAGGGAATTTTCTTTGCTGTTGCCTACTTGATGTGCAAGCCTGATGAAATACACGCAAAACATGTTGTGAAAAATAGTTTAGCTGTATTGAGGTGGAACCCCTGTTCTCATGTTTGATTCTTTCACATTGTCACGGTTCAAGCAGGAGCACAAGGAATACGGCCATGCAGACTATGCAGACTCAGTGGCTGATCTGGTGCAGATCACACACACAAGGAAAGGCTGGAAGGCTTGAACATAGAATGAGGACAAACTGGAACACATGGACTAAATGCACAAGTGAAAGCAGGATAACAAGACACAGGTGGAAGCAATCAGGGTGGAACAGACAATCCAAACTGGCGGGAAACACTACAACAGCAGGAAGTAAAGACACAAGGGCGCTGGAAATCAGTGTTTAACCAGCCCACTGATTGAAAGTTTCAAGCCTGTTTTATCTGTGACAGTAGCATGCTGTGTTACACCCATAGCCCCGCACAACTGTGATGTCATAGTGTACTGACACACGCTGGAGTACGCCTCTACATTAGCAGCAAGTCGGTAAAAAGCACATTTTTCAGGGGATGTTAAGTTGCTCCGTGCAATTCAGTTCTGGGAGGCAAAATGCCAAAGCGACTGTTGCCAGAGCAACTGTCGCTGGAGCTTGCCAAACTAATTGGCAGCGATACGTTTACAGATTTTACTCATTTTAAACTGTAACAACTTTTACAGTGCAGTTTGCATATAATACACCAGAAATATTCAACAACCAAAGCTGGTTCATGTTTTGGAATTTCAAACTTACGAATTAAATCTAACATTTCACGCAGCTGAAAAACATCTAGGGTTCACATAAATGTGCCAAGCAAATATAGAAATGTATTTATTTTACTTCTCTTTTTCGACACTGCTGTGGCTCTAGGGATGTCAGGGTGTGTCTGTTTATACACAACTTTAGTCCATGCTGAAATATCTCAACAAATATTAGGTGGATTGACTGACATTTTGTTCACACATTTATGGTCTTTCTCAGGATTAATTATTTCCTTTTATTTTCTCATTAGTTTAGTTTAGTTTTGTTTTATTAAAGACTATATTTGCATATTTTACAACATAATTAACTTAATTCGCTGCAGTGATGTAGACATGTGTAGGGTGCTACAGGAGCTTAGAGCCATACCAGACAGTGATGCTTGAAATGTTCAACTACAGAGGGCAGTGAAACATTTCTTATCAGCCTGGTTTTTAGCCACTGTTAAAAAATAATGTCCTTATTGCTTTACTGATCTTGAATAATATGAACATAATGACAAAATTCAAGTTCTAACTTGGACTATAAATGTTGTTTGTAGATTAAGTCTTCTAACTGACTGACTTGGCACTGACAACAGTAAAAAGGGAATCAAAACATCAACAACTACTGTCTAAATCTTCATGAGTGATGCCCTTTAAACGCCACTTAGATGCTGGGAGATACTTCTACAGCTCCCAAGTATGAGAGAGTCTATAAGTGTTAAAGTGAAGCAGAGTGTTGCTGTGGAAGAGCCCAAACTCAGTGAAGTTCAGTAAAGGTCAAAAAACTGCAGCAGAGAAAGTATTGAGTTTCCTCTGCAAACAGCTGCCTTTCATGTCAACAATAGTGTCTCCTCTCTTTCAGTGTCCCGTATCTCCTGACTGCATCTCCTGACTCACACAGGAGCCCGTCCCTCAGGGGAAACAGGAAGCCAACAGCTGCATGCCACCATCTTTACATCCTGATTACATCCCTGCTACCTGATCGCCCCTTAATTTAAAGCTCTTCAGCAAGCATCGCTCACTGTAACTCAGCCTCTTTCTTCTCTCACAAAAAGAGTGAACACCCACACAGAACTGATGACATTCATTCTCGCTTTTCTTACCATCATTTCCAAGTCTATAAAATGTACCTGTGAGGCAAAATAATAATAATTAGCAGTCATTTATTCTCTTGTTCCTCTTTTTCATCTGCAGAGCTAAAGGTGCACGCATATGACTGAAAATATGGTGGTAGATGACCCTTACCTTTCCACTTATGAAGCCTAATTCTAATGCCAGAGGCAAAACTCACAAAGCGCTTTAAATAGCTGTGTAATCTTTATCCACACTTAACCACTCATGATCCACAGACACACAGCGACAGAGGATAATGATTTCAGGTAGAGTCACTGGCGCTTCCACCCACCACCCACTCCATTACCTTGTTACTCAATACCTCCACCCCCACACATTGAGACATTATACTGGTGGGAAACCATTAGGAGTGGAACGTACACAACAATACAACCCTTAGTATATTTTTAGGGGGTTATCCATCAAATTAGATGATGCAATATACTGTATATATTTTTTAGCATTTCACTATCAAGAATTATTGTGTAGAATAAAATAAACCAGTTGATTTGGTGATTGTTACAGCAGGACAGGTAAAACACCGGGACGCTTTTAGCTGCAGTGCCGCTGACTTAGGAAGTCCTCATTATCTGGTGAGGATGTTGTGACGCACAGCTTTAGCCTCAGTCTTTTAGCACAATATCACGTAGTCACCATTAAGTGCGTTTCACCTCCTCTTACAGGGTTCATGGTCAGAAGTGAGTCAGCTAGAGACATTTTTAACCAACCCATGGAACAAATTGTGTTGTATTTACATTGCGTGTTACAGGTCAGCTTGGCCCTTTTTTTGGTTTTCCGTTGTTAAAAGTTGTGCATAGTACCTGGTAGCCTACTTTTTTGTGGCATCAACTTAGTCAAAGTTTAAGCAGATACTAAATGGTGTGTTGAAAACAATACAGACTGTCAACTAAACTACTGTTGTCAGGGATAATTTTATAAGTGATAATATTAAAGATGCATGTCTGAGACATAAACAGTCGTTTGGAAGTTTGACACACCCCACCATCCTCCCCACCTACTTTCACCTTTGTTTCTCAGGGACAGCAGTCACTATTCACACAGCTACAGTACAAGAGGTGGATTGTCGGTAAAACAACCACAGTCTCAGACAGTTGACACATTAAAGTTTGTAGATGATACAGTCTACTGTGGCACCAGGCTGCACAAATTTCCTCAAGTGATGTCACTTGAATCAACAAGTCTGAGATTGTAAAAAATCTGGGAGTGTTGAATGAGAAAGTTAGCCAGGCCCTTAGCTGTGACGTTAATAACACACGCAAATCTTTGCTTTCCTGTTGGCAGATAAATTGCATTGTGGGTAATGTGGGTTATACATTTTTGAAGAAGTAACATGGAAACAATATCAAAACAATATCTGTTTCTGCTCATTGACAGTATAGATTACTGGGCAGAGCTTTTCTGAAGAATGAAGCCAACACAGAATCTTAAACCTGCATTCATTCTAATGGCCAGCAGAGTTTTTGGTCTCAATCATTTCTCACTATGTTCTTTTTAGTTTAACCGGCACAGCACCTCTCATTACCCGACAGCTCCACATTGTCATCCAAATATGGCCACTTCTGGCTCCAAAATGGTGACGGCCAAACATTTAGTGAGTATTCTTAGGTAGTCTTAAAGTAGAAACACAGATCAGCAGCATTACTCTGTCTATAGCAAAATAATGGTTCAGCAAGTGCAGAGTCATTTGTCAGCTTTCCAATCAGGCCACTGTGTTGCATATTGTAGCTATTGTAGCAAGGTGTAAACACAGGTGGACACGGAAGCATACAAATCAAACAGACAGCTCAGATAGTGACGTACTTGGCAAAGATGGATTGTCAGGAATCCGATGAATAGAGAGAAAGCAAGAGGAGGTGTTTATCGTCCATGTTAAATAAATGCAATCATTTGACAAAAGAGAGACGTGCTAGTGTTATAATTGATTTAATCCAGCTACATCAAATATTTAGTCTGATGTTAATGTCAGATGTAAATGGACCTTCCTTTCTCTGACTCTCTCTCTGTACTTCTTTTCCTTCTCATCTCTATTTCTCTGTTTCCCAAATGGACAGTAACAGGATATTTCCACTTCCCACCTCCTCATTATCTTAGTTTCTCGCTCACCTTGGCTTGTTTCCACCTTCCCAGAGAGAAAGGGAGAAAGCAAGAGAGGGACATGTTGAAATAAAATGGCGGGAGTGCTTGGCAGTTGCCTGGGCCCACTCTGTTTCCAAGTGCATTCACACCTCAGATTGTGTGAAATCTAGAGAAGGGGGAACGACAGAAAACAGCCTCTCACCTCCCCCACCTCTCCCTCCTGCACCGGCTCTGCCTGCAGATATTGGATTCAGCTCGCAAAGTTTGCTCCTTCATGTGATCCTGTCGCTCCCCCCCTGGGATTGTGTGACATGCCATGTGTGTGTGTGGGTGTGTATGTGTGTGGGTAAAAAGGGCAGCCTCCAGTGCTCCTGCCTTTCAAACAGTTTCTATAGCAACGTCTAGGAAGAGTTTAGCAGGTATGGGGGACGCTGAGGCTCAGAGGAGCTGTTACCCCATGGCCTTGGTGTAAACTGTCCGACGCTGGCTGACTTTAATGAGACAGGTGGAGGTTTGATGGAAGCCTGTCATGGAGTGTTAACAGAGCGGCTCTCAAGGGGGGTGAGGGATGTGCGGTTGGAAGAGTGACAGAAAGATGAGAGATTGATAAATGGCTCTCAAATTCTCATAATAAATGACTATTTAAAGCCTGTTTTGAATCAGACCTAGGTCATAATTCAGTATTATTCAAATCACGGTGCAGGAACAGTGATGTGATGTAGACTAAAAAGTCAAATACTGGCTGAAATCTCTAATTGACCATCCACTAAGCCCATTAGTTACTGTTTCTGTCCAAACGCCTTATAACACTAATGGTGAGTGTCAAAATTATTTGAAATTCTCTAATATTTGAAACAACGGATCCAAAATTTCAGACAAAGTTTGGCAAAAGCACACCTGATGTCTCTAGCTGCCCACTGCCTTCTTTAAAGGCACTGTTGGTGGCATCAGCCACTGACAGTGCAAGCTAATTAAGCTAACATCAGCTCTACGAGTTAGTTGAAAACCAAGCAGCCATCCATGGCTGTTAAATTAAGCCAATGGAGAAGTGCCAAATAATGCAGTTCCTCAAACTGCCACTTGAGGCTGGCTATAGAAGTCAGCCTCCATAAGTCCCCATGATAAAATGTCCAACTTCACAGCAGAAATAAACATGTTTACAGCCTGGTACAAAAAACAGTTTTGGTTGCTATAGCTAATTTCCTTGTTCATAAACCCAGGCAGCCTGCCTCTGGTCCACAGTCTTTGCCCATTTTTAGATTAGCCAGGAGGCGACAGAGGCAGGACTGCCAAGATGGTGGCAGCCACAGGCATGTTTCATAACGCCATCTTTGGCGAGGGAGACCAACCGTCCTGTAAAAAACCCAATTGAACACTTATCCCTCTGCCTGTCTGTATGTGGGACTCACTACTAATGAATACCATTGCCACATAACAACCTTTTACACACATCTTACAAATCCAAACAGCTCATATACTATAGTGGTAGATCATATACTTGGACTAAAACTATACACATGGACTGCAAAATGACATCTTTCCTTTCTTTACAAGCTTTTGCTGAGCTAGCACATATCTATCATACTGTGAAGCACAACTTCAGCTACAACAGTTTTGACTGTGTGCTTAAGCTGACTCACCGAACTCTGAGTGACTCTAGCTTTGCAAAGATGTCCTGTGGGAGGAAGAAAGCCGAGGCAGTGGTCACAGATGTTCGTGCTCCAGCAGGCAGTAGAGGAGGTGATCAACAAATTAAAAAGTGCTGAGAACCCCTTCACGTTCTCAGCACAAAGAGACGCCTTTAACACGGCCAATCACACGATGTTTTTCACTCCAGTCGACAACAAGTTGATTGATTTTGTCGAAAATCCAAATTAGTCTGCTGAAAGAATAGTCAATACTATTCAGAGCTGTGCATACACAATTCTTCAGACTGGACAGTGACCTCCTCCAACACATCTGACATGCACATATTGTCCATAAAACTACTAAACATGCCTTGGATCAGCTCTCAGTTGATATATCATTTAAGTCTACATTGTCTTTTCCATTTCTGCCAAGAGTCCCTAAAGGAGTTTTGTGCCTTTTGTGATGTTGAAATCCTGCAATCACCCGCCTACTGCAGAACTGGACTCCTCTGAAGGTGTATTTTATTAACATCAGTGATGACTGTCCACAACTGCTGAGGAGGATGGGGCTGATATTGTGAAGGTTTACCTCTCCTGAAGTCTGGTCAAGAGAAACCTGGTCACTATCTTTATGAAGGTAAACAAGCTAGCAGCCGTCACCAGAGTAAATGAACTTGTATTTAAACAGCTACAGAACTCTTTGCCCTTTACCCATTCACATGCAGAGGTGCCAACTACTCATCGAGAGCTACCCATCCAATGTGCTCACATTAATACGAATACACACACACGAGCTGTTACCTGAGCTGTTGTTCCACCAAAACACTTTTCTGAGAAGGTGAACTCAGATAAGAGTTGATGGGTTCTATGTTTTCGTGACAAAACAAACGCTTCAGCGTCTCCATCTCTTATGCTTATGTTCACAGACAGTTCACTACCTTCTTAAACACTGTTAGCACATATATCAAGAAGTGGTTCAACTGTTCAGAGGACAACTGGCTCTTTCACCTGCAGCGCCTTTCTCTGACATCCAGAAGAGTCTCCTATGATGGCATGAAGAAGTTCACTGAGTGGTTTCGCCTGGTTGGCAGGCTTAACGTCTTTGTGGATGAGCTCTATGTTGGGTGTGTTCCTGCCAACAGCCTCACAGAACATCAGGGGTGGGTGTCCAGGGGAACAGCTGAGAGGTGGATGGCAGCTCTCCAGGCAGCTGACCTTCCAAACATTCTGGCCACGGTGTCCTTTGTCCTCAGCATCCCATTCTCTACTGGGTTCAATGAAAAGTAAATGAACAGATGTGCAGAACGAATATTGTGTTGCACTCATGAAGGGTGAGCTGACGGTCTCTGGAGTTTTACAGTGCAGCTCGGCAGGAAAAACATCTACTGCTGCAAGAGATCAAAAAAGGGCAAATGGAAAAAAGGAGACATCACCAAATTCAGTTTCTTGTGATGTCCACCAGCTCAGATTTTTGTCTTCCATGGATCAGTGGCTGTGAAATTCATATAGATATATTCAATAATTAATCTGTTTTATTTTAAAGAATGATGCATAAGATTGCTTTTTTGCATGACTGAAAGAAAATCCTTGAATTCCAAAGGCTTGTCATATTGAATAAAATGTGCAAAGTTCGTAAACCCGGTAGCCCCATCTGGCTGCTGACATTCTATCATGCATTTCTTTTCCTGGCAAGGTCGTGGTATGTTTTTCATATTGTGTCATAGAGTTCAGAGCACTTTAAAACCCACGGTTCTTTTTCTGTGGCATGGGAGACACAAATGCAACAATCAGTATAAATGTAACATCCATGTGTCTTTGATGAAAATTACAAGTACTTACAAACATATATTTGTGGAATTCTCTTACAATTATTTAAAGAGAAGGAATATTTAAGTGTCCATCATAAATACATTTGTACACCTTATTTTTTATATGTGGATTTGTTCTACATTCATATACTACAATAAATATTTCTGTGTGCACTGAAAAATATTGATATGGTATATAGATCCTGAAATACATATGCATATGCATGTCAGCTTACAGTGAAACCATCAGGGACCTGACGGTTCCAGGTTCACTGTGTGGTACTTAGTTTGTGGTAATTCATTAATTCATCCTGTAACTGCTTATCCTCATCAGGGTCACGGTGGGGTTGGATCCTCTCCCAGCTGACTTTGGGCGAGATGCGGGGTAGACTCTGGACAAGTTGCCAGTTCATCACTGGGCACATAGAAACAAACAACCATTCAAAATAATTATTACAAGTCAACACAATATCCTCCATTAGACTGTGCCCATCTCCTACAGTAAATACAGTAACTTGAAGACATTATGGAGCTGTTAGGTTGGAGCTGCAGGCAGTGTTGATCATCATGATATGTAAACTAAACTTTGTGTTATTGAATCTTGTAAATCTGATTATAATACCCTTAAAACTTTACTGGTATCATAAATAAAGTTTTCAACCTCCGTACCCGGAAACACTTCCACTGCTGCCAGGACCATCACTAAGAATATGTATATGTACACTATCTGTACATAATTATGTAAAGTAGGCGCTGTGCTGTCACACACAACAGCTTGCATGGTACATGGAATATATTTCCATACATAGCTAATATTTGCCATCCTCCTAATCACCTACAGTCTATGCATCGCCATACGACTGAGTGTGCCTGTGTGTGGCAGAGAGACAGAGTATGTAAACACTCTAACAGGGGCTGAGTCTGCACACTGCATACATCACAGACAAAAAGACGCCCAAAACACTGACAGGTCCAGTAATTGCATTCAGTGGATCATAAAATTGCACGAATTGCATCATTCTTGCCCCGATGACAGGGGAAGAGGCGAGGGGATGCAGTTTGGCCTGGGTTTGAATGCACGACGCGTTCCAATGCAGTTTCACTTAATTAAAAACCAAGGGGCGCTGTGTGCATAGCAATGCGTCACCTCGGCGCTGGCCTTCAACGAAAGTCTACCGCATGCAGAGTTTCATGGGGTTATTTACTTTTCTCTGTGATATTTTCACCTCCAACCCAGAGGCTCGGTTAATTACCATCGGCCTCCCCTGTATAAATATGGTGGACACACATGGATGTTTACAGCGCAGAGCCATTTTGTCAACTGCAAGTGTTTCTCCAGAGACAGAGAACAGCTAAACTGTGCACATGTATGTGTTTTGAGGAAAATACAGCAGTTTAACGTGACCCAGAAACCAATCGCAATTTCTGTACACCCTCGAAGTTCAGAATCTCATTAAAGATGCACCATTACGAATGTTTGCTTATTCAGCTGAGCATCACCCTCTGAGCACAACAACCACATTCAGCGTGGAATATGAATAGATATTGATCCGTGTATTGAGCAAGGAATATCCTCTTATCAAATCCATATCTGCAATTTTTACACGCAAGACTAGACATGCTGCACCCAAGGCGGCCATGTTAGCTGTGATTCTCATGACTCTTAATGAGTGTGTGATATTAGCGAACTGCTGCTGTTCCCCAGTCCTAATGGTCTTTCATCTGATGACTGTGTCTCTATTCTAATTAGATCTACATCACAGTATGATACAAAGTGATACTAGTGTGATAGATAAAAGTATGACACACAGTTAAATCATTATGTGATTCATCTCTGTGATTTAACCATTGGCAATCCTTAGTCGTAATCAACAAATACCAAATTTAAATACCAAAACCAACAATGAATGTGCCTGATACAACTTTTTCAGCTGTGCCATGGAGCTCCATTGTTGTCTTGTGGTTATGAACCACAGATGAAAAATCAGTCAAATAGACAATAAAACGGGGATGCTTTAGGGTGTGACTACCTTCATTCTCAATGAGTCCATCAAATGTTTTCAGAAACATATTTTAGTGTACTGTTTATATGTAAAACAAAAAAAAAAGTGAGTGAGCAGGCAGCTTGAAAATGGAGTCAAAACCAAGCACAGCACGACTCGCTGTACAACACCCACCAGCTCCACGCTCTCGTCCAAATATGGTCCCTGTTGTCTCCATTAAAACAGGATGGCAACCTCCTTAAGCCAAACTCGTTGCTTCAGAATGTTTGTCCTCGAACCAAGCTTGTGGTGGACCAATATTACTATCCTATCCCAAGAGCAATGTCACTGGCAAAGCTAAGAACTATTTAAAACACATCAGTGAACTACAATGATTCACTCGGTGACATGATCATCATGGACATTGTGGTCTATTGTTAGGCAGGTTCATGTAGCACCTTTCTGGTGGAAATACTCACTGAATTACAAAAATAGTCTCTTTCTAACAAATCTAATTCTCTGCTGATGGTTAATGACTCTTTCCATCCAATGAAAATGAATGGTCATCTCGTAACTTGTTGACTGTGTTGCAGAATTAATAGAATGAACTTACAGGAAGTTTTAATGAGGTCTTCAGTTCCTCTTTATCCCATACTGCCTCTCTGAACTGTCATTCCCAGTATACTTTGCATGTTTTATTCATAGCTGAACTATGGGAGGAGAAAGAGGAAAAGACTCATAGCTCATATTCTCTCAACTCCTGTAGTGATGGTATGAAAGCTATTTGCATTTTAAACACCATTAATCACACATGGGCAAGAAGCTTCATGCAACTTCAATTTGGTTATGGAATAAACACGTAAGTATGCATATTCAACAATAATATAGAGCACAGAGAATGCTGATGAATACATTTTTATAAAATACGTGGCTCCAGTCAATAACACCACATCATGTTCCCATGACGATTCTCAATTAGAAGAGGCCTCCTGACCTTTATTATACCCTTTTATTCTTATGTATGTATGTGGAATAAAATGATTATGATTGTATGAAACTCATATTATCCTTGACTTTACAGTGATTATGGTACTTCAATAGACAGACGTTAGCCGTAAAGAGAGGTCAGAAAAAAGAGCTCCCTTCAACCCTCTGTATTAAGTTGCTTCTCTCTCTGCTTGGCCAATCAGGTGTGTATTGTGCTTCAGTGAAATAAGATCACTCTCGAGCATCGACTGTATGTTGTTGAATATTCACTTTGAAAGAAGGGGACAGACAGTAGAAAGTAAAGAACTTTTTTGTCCATCAGTTTAGGAGAACAGAGGCTAGAAGAAATGTCATATTGTTGTTGTGAGTTTTTTTGTGCAATGGTACACCATCTAACTCCTCTTGATACCTAGACTGACCAGGGCTGTTTGAACAAGCTGTCATATAATTCTTAAGTGTCTTGTGAAAGCTAGTAAAAACAGCATGCTTTTCCCATTCCCCAAAATGCATGTTGGAAGTGATTCTCTCTGGGATTCCCAGCAAGTGATGATATTTTAATTAATATGTTAATGATTACATTAGCAAGGCACAGTGGTGCAGTGGCTAGCATTGTCGCCTCACGGCAGGAAATTGAATCCACGAGCCCTTTGTATGAAGAGTTTACATGTTCTCCCTGTGGGTGCCCATGTTTCCTTGATCCCAAAGACATTTTGGTTAGGTGAACTGGAGACTCTAAAATGTCTCAAATGAATGTATTAAGTGTGAATGTTTTTTTTTCTATACACTGACTCAATGTGACAATCACAAAACTCTGTAATATCAGAATTTGTATTCATTTAAGCAGTTTGGAGGAGCTTCACATTTATTTTTGTGCTATTCATATGTGCATGGAGCCAACAGGATGTCATCTAGTCGGCTAGTTTGCTCTCAGGCCCCAAAAAAGCAAAAGTTCTTTTAAATGATGTACACAGCTTTCACTGCGGAGCTATTCTGGGTGCCCTGGTTGCAGAAGTAATAGTTCCATTAATGTCTCCAATGTTTCCGCAGATAATGTTACGTGTCTCACAGTTGTAGCACTTCTACTGCTTCCACTGTCATGAATTCTCCTGGTTGAATCATCAGCAAAAAAAAAAAAAGAAAAGATGAACAACTGTGTCAGAAAATATGTAGTTCTTTGAAGTTAAAACAAGCCTGTGAGCATTAGAACTTCAAAGTAGAAGTCCCAAGGTGTATTTCGGCAAGAATCATCCAATTATCAAGCTTAAGCATCTGTGTCATGGACCGCTAATGGCAGGCGGAAGCTCAAGATTATGTTGTAGAGGAAGCTAAATTCTGGATGAATTCAGGAACCATGGTGTCGTGTTTTGTTCTTGATTGCAGTGACCCCTAACGTCTTCTCCAAGGCTCATGGTTACTGCAGTATTTTGAGCAGATGGACATGATAAATGATGATTTCTCAGACACAAAGAAGAAATAATTAAACTGGTGGCCATAACATGAACCCTTATGATGATAACATTATCTGGGAAAGTCCTGTGATTGCATTATTGGTTACATATAGAAAAACTGGAAATACAGGAAGGGAAAAACACATCCATGAACAGCAGCACCCCATTTTGAAAGCCTGTTGGAATGAATGGGAACACAGTATCCAGATCTGTGTCCGAAATCACTCATTTACCACTGTCTATGATAAAAGACACTCAGTAGTTGACTGTATAGTGAGCGTCACATTGCACTGTGGGACAGAAAGCTTTTTTGTTCGATTCAGAGAATCTCTGACGGCACCATATAGTGGATATATATAGTATTCAGGGAGTACAAAGTCCAGTGACGTGTTCCAATTCACATGAACAGTGTTGATGCTACATATTAAGTACGTTTTGATGAACAGGTGCTTCTTGTTTCCTATCAGTATGTAAAATAATACTGCAGACGAAAAGCAATATATAAAATGAACATCAGTGTGTCGCCATAAGTGACAACTCAAATCCGTTCTTGCTCTCCCCTTCACTTACTGCATATAATTGAGCAATTCTTATTCATGATCTCATGTCAAAAGCAACTGCCCGACTTCTTATGCCATCATGGATACATATCTTACGAGGTGTTTCTGTAAGAAGTGAACTGATTCAAGGAGACATTTCTTTTACACAACACTGTTAAACTGCTGTTACCTCTACCTCATTTATGTACATTCGCTTCATGGCCATACTCACTGAAGCTGTCACACTTCACAGGCTACAAGTGGAGGAGGGCCTTTTAAACATCAATTGACAATTAACAAAGACTTCATAACAGGCTGCTATTTTTCTCCCTAGAACAGTCTTCAGAAAGTCTTTCTCTGCCACAGCACAGATAACATGAAAACAAACGCAGAGCTGAACAAAGGCAATTGCTGTCTTTTTATTCGGGATGGAAGACAAAAGAGTTATTGACAGGCAAAGATACACAGTCTTTTACTGTTAGACAGGACTCCAGGTTTTCAACAACTGCACAGACTGAACATTGCAGGCAGGAAGCCTGTGGCAGCCATCTGTTTTTTCATGAATTTATCTAATATTGCAGCATTCGGAGGTAATGAAAGCCCCGGCTATGTCCATGAAAAGGACACAATCTTGGGAATAGAATACATAACAACCGTGTTCTGAGCAATTTGTCTCCATTAAAAAAAAAAAAAATCACCTCTCCAGGAGACTGAATAAATCAAAACCTGATCGAACATCCTTCACGCCAGACGCCCACATGCGTTTTGTCATTTCTTGCAGCCATTTAATAAAACAAAGGCTTCTCTGCAACCTTTGAGTGTTGCGATTTCCATGGCAACCACATGTACCACGGCCATAAGGTTTCTGAATGCAGCCCAAATTTCAGTGAGGGTCACAGTGAAGCATAGCTGAGAAGGGCACACGTGTAAAAAACAACAACAAAAAAAAAAACTTTCAAAATTTCAAAGGCAGATTAGAATTTTGAAAGAATATTTGAACATTGGAGCAAAGAAGATTCTTTTAGAGATAAGATTTTATTCTTTGGAAAATTCATTTCACAATAGATGGAAAAACATTTTACAGCCGGTACATTAGAGGTCAATGCAAATCCTCATGTTTTAAATGTATTGCATTGATTTAAATTGACTGAAGATGAATTTATAACGTTTAAGCTTAAAACCTGTGGGGCCTTTAAAAAGTCCACACCAACATAGAAATAACAATAATTAAAGCCACTTCAGCATATAAGACTGTTGTGGAAAAGATTTAGGGGGCTCTATTTACAGATTATAACATCAATTTAATATATCCATAACTATATTTTCATCTGTGTATTATTAAGATAATAAGGTAAGAAAATAAGGCTCATTGTTTTTGAGGTTGTTTTTGATACCCTAGAATAAATAAGATTTTTATGTCTACAGACACTGATTTTAAATACGGCCTTTCAAGTTGTTCAGTGTTTCACATCCACCGTAGTTTTTCCCTTGGAACCCACGTGGAACGTGAGGATGACTGGAGGGGGTTGCAAGTCGCAACTATACACTGTTCTTTTAACATGCCTGTTTGCCGTTTGGCCCACATGTCATTTCCCAAAGCAAATGTCTCATGCATGAGTAATTCCACTATCAGAATCATTACCATATTTATCTGCAAGTTAAACACGTTGTAAGATAAAAACACTGTGATCCCATGTGAAGCAAATGTGCTATGCGGCTCGATTCAATTACTATGGATTAGGCTGAGCAAATGCCGTATTTAAGACAAACATGAATGTAGTCCCACGGTGACGGGCTGTAATCAATATTTAGGGAATAGAAATGATTTTCTAACTAGATTATATCCACTGAAAGGAAGAGTGCAGGGCCGAGAGATCTCCTCTCTGTAAACTGATTCTACCTGTCAGTCAGTCAAGTCATGTGATTCACTGTGACCACAGAAGAAACATGGACCTCTGCATTTAGAAACAAAAAACGTAACCTCGCCTTTCTATGTATGGACAGCCTGCTCTACCAGAGGGTCACCTAATACAGTTACATATCATTCTACTGGCAGACGGTACAAGAGCATGGCTGCACACTGCTTCTGCACTACTGAATAGTTTCATATTAGATGAAATGACTGTGTGTAATGTGCAGGTGCTAGCTCGTGCCACCCACAGACAGTTATCACAGACACTGCAGTAAACTGTTTTGGTGTGTTGTGGTTCAGTCCCTCTGCTCTCATCTGCATCATTTACAGCTGCAGCAGACAGCTGTTTTTCTACGGAGCCCCTAAATTCCCGTAAGGTGAGATTTTTTTTTATCTTGTGCAAACAAGTTGTTAGCTTTTGGGAAATGCCGGTGGGGGAAATGCGCTGGAGCGATGGTTAAACGGTGACGGGATTACGAACTTCACTCCTGTCAAGACATCTGGTGAACATTCTCTCTGAACAGCAAACAGATTAACTGCTGCTTCTCGACACAGCAAGCATGGACTATTAATTGGTAAAAAAAAATGGAGGCAATGAATTATCAAATGATTTGATTAATTTAAAGGTGATCTGTTTTGGTTTTTTTTTTAAAGTTGTGATGATGGAAAGAGAAACATTTTCCCATCTGATGTTCATAATTCATTATTCACAATATAACATTTAAGGAAAGCGGAAGAATAAAATAATAAAAAAAGGTGATGACATTTGTGAATTGAAAAACAGGGTGCTAAATTGTTGATTTGATGAACTTGATTTGACATCTTATTTGAAACGGGGTTGCTCAAGACATCAAGGCTCCATTATACAGAAGTGGACATGGTTTCATCTGAGCTGTTTTTGACTGACATTTTGGCCAGCTTGTTGCTGTGAATGATAAATGTCAGCTGGAGACACGCAACCCAGCTGATCATCAGAGCAGCACTTTTTCCACATAAAATGTAAATCAAGTTTACCAAATTAGCTGACAATTTATCACTCGATTTTTCAATTCACTCGTGGTTCTACATAAGTGAAGGCTTGAGTGCAGACGTCACAATGTGAAATAAAATATGCACTGACTCACCGGTTTTTATTTTAACTGTAAACCAATTCATCCACTGCAGAGCTACCTCCTTTATTCTGGTCTGTGTTTACATCCCATCAAAGTATGAACTCACTGTGACGTCTCCTGTTGGTTTGTGGTTTTGAAGCCTGGAGTTTGGTTTTATTGCCATTTTGGAATGACTGTGTCTTTTTTTTCTTTTGGAACCAGAAGCGCAGCAGCTGGTCAGTGACGTACAGTACTAGAGTTAGGGACTTTCTTGTATTACAGTTAAATGTTACACTAAAATATAGCCATGAAGTACAGGATGTTGATTGAAATTCGATCAGCACTGCCTAGTTTGACAGGAGATTCGTGGGCACAATATGTTGCACTTGACCAACTCACTGAAAATGACCTGTCAGTCACAAGACAGTCACTACCTAAAGCATCTGCTTTGTCTATTTGTCTATTACTTTAAATGGGACCAAAAATTACAAAATGAACATCATGCTTTATGGAAGAAGACTTGGCACTAGAGAGTGAGACCATAAACACTGTTTACTGCTTACCGTGGTAATTAATCAATGACTGAAGTAGGTCATTTTTCCATTACAGTCAATATATTTAAACTTCTTTTTGCTGCCAGAGTCTCCCCCCTGCTGACCAATAGAAAGGCACTTCCACAGCGGCCTCCCTTCTGAGACCTAGGAAGCTCTATTAACTAATTATATGCTGTCAGTGGTTCCACCTCAGGCCTGTGTTAGTGAGACATTAAAACATCAAATAGATAACACAGAGCATTAACATCTGGGCTCTGCTCACTGAGGACTGGTCTGGTTCTTCTGACTTACAGGCAGAAACTCAAATCTGCTGTGGTCTGCCTGTACTCACGTCTGTGAGGAGATGGACAAACAAAGCAAAGCCTTTTTAATGGTGCTGATTGGAATGTTTTCATGCTGCACCTACAGACATCTTACATCAGCTGCAGTGATTGCAGTGAGCGCAGACTAAAACTTTCTCCCCGGGGACATATGCAATGATCTTGTTATAGTAGCATTCAAAACCATCATCATCATCATCCCAGAAATCCTCCACTCCAAACTCACCCAGCTCACTTTAGCTAACTCACAAACTTCCTGACAGATCAGAGGCAGTAGGTGAGGGTATGAAAAATCACACCCAGTACCGGGCCCACAAGGGACGTGGTTTTCTCTCTGCCGCTCATCTCTCTTCACCTCTCTTGACTGAACCTCAGGTGGCTCATCTTTAAAAACTGCTGATTTCTGCAGACGATCTTCAGCCTAAAGTGGGCATCTAACATCAACCTCATCATTAAAAAGGCCAAGCAGAGGATTTCACACCAGCTCAGGAAGTCCAGCCAGCCTCAGGAACTGCTGATCCAGTTCTACACCTCAGTCATACACATCTAGGAACAAACAGGCAAAAATCCACTTCAGCACATATATGTATATACATATATATTATATACTGTATATCTCTAAAATCAGTGGGCAAGGACACATCACGGCAGACCCATCAAGGCCCTCAGGAGGTCCTTCAGGTTGGACATACAGAGCACCATGAACCAAAACAACCAGACACTGTTCCTTTCCACACACCAAGCACTGTAAATCACCCACTAAACCATACATTATAGATTAATACACATTTATATATCACCAGTAACTATAAATCCAACGTGTTATATATACTATCTTGACAGGTGTACATATATATATATCTATATCTATAAAGCTGATTGATATTTGTGCCTTACTCCTGTCTTATAAATGTCAAAACACACAAAAAAAAACAGTGGACGTTGCAACCAATATACTGCATTAAAACATAATGCCATATGACATATACACTAAGTCTTCCTTCCATTCACACACACATTCATACACATCCACCACTCATCAGTTTTTTGTGAGCTAACCATTCATACACATTTACACACTGATTGCACAGCTTAAGTAGATAGTATATGTGTACGACAGTGGCTCAAATGTTTATTTTGAAGTTAACCCCGGAATTTCAGTATGAAACAGGGGGAGCGTGACGCCCCAACGTTACCTTTTAATTGCAATGACAACAATATCTGCAGACAATGCAGCCGTCTCATATCATGAAATAAAAACGTCAAACACCATGTATTACTCCTCATTACCCAGAGGGGCAGAACCAGGGCTGAGGGACACAATTATTGTAAGAGAAGGACAGAAAATAACCTGTCACACATGAATTAGGCTGTGCCCTGAGAGCTTCAGCTAACAAAGATGACCCTATGCAAGACGCAGGAAACTGACTTTGTATTCTCTTTGAGGAAATAATAAAGAATAATCTGCCATGGTTGGGAGTTTCTTTGATAATGTGAGTCTGTCTCTGAAGTGTGCTGTGAAGTGCAGCCAAATGCTCTCTGGGAGCAGTGGGTACAGAAGTCCAGACCCGCAGTCCCCGGTATCATTAGTTAAAGTGAATAAACAAACAGCATTGGATATCTGATTCTTTTCAAAGTCTAATTTTATTTCCTTGATGAGATGTGTAGCCACATTTTCAGTCTGTTTGGTCTTTGGGTTTGTATTCCACTGAGGAGCAGGCAGTATCTAACATCAATGGCTGGCAGTTTCTAGCCGTTATAACCAGGAAGTAAAGAGTTTCAGAATATACACTCCTCCAGCCATGTCTAAGCAGAGGTCACATGGATCACATTTATGTACAGTACCACATCTAAAGAACTAAATGCATATATGAATCCACGTGTAGACATTTTTTTCTGTAAGAGAAAATATTGGATTGGGAAAAGGTTGCAGTATCAGATATGATAAATTGAATCATTAGTGGTATTATCTGGTCGTTGGGTTAGGTTTAACATATGTGCAAGAGCAGCAGCTCTAATATGTTGTTAAGTGCACACAAAGTTGTCCATTCAAACAAATCTATCATCAGAGTGTTTTTGTTTCACAATGATCCAGGCAGCTCATGTGATCCACAGCTTAAACCAAATGAACCACTCCTTTATTCAGGGAAGTCGAGGTGATGGACAGGAGGGTTTAAAACATGTAACAGATGTGGAGAACGTTTGGCGTAAACAAACTCACTGACTTTAAACTCCAGACTCGGTGAGTAACAGCAGAGAAACTGACAAACACGCACTGACAGAACATTAGAGAAAACCACTCGGGCTCAAGCTGTTGCAACGTTTGCAACAAGTCGAGCTCCAAATGCCTTTTTTTGTACTGCTTCAGTCACAGAAAGGAACTATCCAATCAAATGTTTAGTATAAATCTGCCACCTTCACTGACACAATTTGTTATGATTTCATGTTTTTCACTGTGTTTCTTTCACACAGCAAACAGTTCTCTCCTTTTGTGAGGTTGAGGAGGTGCGTTGTTATAAGAGAGAATATTCTACGCTCCCCCTGCTGGTGATCACAGCATCAGTTTTCTTTTTAGGTGACGGGGTCCAGTTTAGTCTCTGATTTACGCTTCTAACATTGGGTTTTTGAAGTGGGCTTATATAAGATACTTAGGGGAACATTCAGAAAATGCAGGTTTTTCCATTCGTTGCGGCGGTGCAAGCCACAGGGGTGTGCACCGAAAAACACATCGACCTGCACTTTAGAAGCTGAGCCAGATACAACTTTTGGCTGCCAATCAGATCTGGTCCACAGTCAGCTTAAAATGCCTCTGAAACTGAGACTATTCAGGTGGATTCATGGACTAAACTCTGAGAATCCACCTGTGTGTGTGTTCTGGCTTTGCTCATTTCACATACCAGCTTCTTTTTTCTGTGTCTGACTCGTAATCTACATCAAAAAATAGAGACACAAAGAAGCTTCCTTTGGTTTGTGTCTGATGGTTTGAGTGAGAGGAGTGAGTTTTGGTTGACAGACATACACAGTGAATGAGAGTGAGGGAGCGCTAGCATTGATGAAGCCGGTCAAATGAAAAGATATTTTCTGATTGTTTCATAGTGGTTAAATGCAGCACAAACTGACTCACCCTCACACACAGCAGCACAACCTAGCACCTGATCCTGTCTGAACGTACCCTTATAGACCGGTTTTTACTCGTTTTATACTTTTTATATTTTTTTAACTTTATGTTAGTTCTACAGTTGAGACAATGTAGCGCCAAGGAAAAGAACTATTGTTTTTTCTGCTGACCCTGTCCACAGAGCAGTGTTACTTCTGTGGCAGGACTTTTTCAAATTGGGAGTGTGCTGACTGCCATCTACTCTAAGTAACACACTGACTATGCCTCATATAAACCCCACTTTAAAAAATACAGACTCTCCTTAAGTTTAGCCGGCCTATCGTTCCCCCTTTTGTTTAGTTTTATTTTGATAAATAAAAAAAACATAATTCACTGATTTTAATTTTGGGGGTTATATTTATTAAAACATGGGAGCTATAACATAGGAGCTCGTTGCTTTGTCTTGACTGTGGCTCGAGTCCAGTTCATCAGGTGCAGGAAATCGTACTCAAATGAGTTTCAAGCGTGTATCTGTTTGAAAATCAGTTGTGGAAATTCAATTTACCTCCACTGCCATTCAATATGCCTCTATTGCTGGTCTCTGTTGTCTGCATGCGAACCACACTACTGTGATCATTTGAAATTTTCAAACCACATGTCGACACGGCCTCATCTGCAGCTTAGAGCTCTCCCGGTGGTTTCAATTGTTTCGCTCTTCCTCTTCTTTTATTGTTCTGCTTAGTTGTTTTGACTGTATACGTTTGTGTCCCTGGATGTTTGAATTTCATTGAGTGATTAGTAAGACATGAGTCAAGCTTTGTAATTGCTTATTTGTTATTTTAGTTCCTTTGTGTTCACAGAAATGGGGAAGAAAACCACAGTAAGTTTTGGTGCGTCACCAGGAAACTGCAGCTTGTGTGTCGAGGACGACCACATTTTATCACTTGTGATGTGTGCTGGGTCGTGTCATTTTATTTTGCAGGAGACATACTGTACACAAAGTGACCTCCACAATCACACAAAATTAAGCAAAGCATGCAAGTTTGTTTCATTTGCACAGGTTTGAAGAGATTTGTCTCTGGGATTTGTGGCTCTCCAACACAGTGGAGGTGAGCGAAATTAAATTTGATGTTTAAAAACCCAGCAACACATCTTTTCCAGAAGTCAATGGCCAGTTAGCCCGCAGACCGCACAGTGGAACTACTTTCTACTGAATAGTCTAAAGACAGGTGGGATTAGGGAGGCTGTGAATGTATATTTAAACATCTCTGCAGCTCCACACAGAGAGGAGTGTTGAACGGGTGAATGCAGGTTGTGGGGTCTCAGAGAAAAGCTGCATGTTGCTGTTTAATATTCTGGTCTAGAAGAGCTTAACATTTGGAGAAATATTCTTATTTGCTTTCTTGCCAAGATGATTGACACCACTCTGATGTAGCATAAATAAATATGATATATAATAAATATGAGCTTAGCTTAGCATAAATGCTGAAAGGAGAAGAAAACTGCTAGCCTTGAATCAACATATTTTTACAGTAGCCTAGAACGGACAAACCAAACACTGGCTCTAGATAGGTCCTATTGTGTTGCATGCCTCTGTAGTTTCTCCTTTGTGCTACAAAGGAGAACATGAAACGAGGGGGTTGCAATCATCAGATAGATTTCACTAAATCCTAAATCTTTAAATGTCTATCTTTAAATGTAGTTTCTAATTATGTGAGAGCCACAAGGTTCTATTCACCTCTGTGGACCAAACACCCCAGAGACTCATATTTACAGTAAAATGTATATGGTAAAAATCAACTAAAGGGAATTGGGAAAAGTTTGTGCTTGTTTTTCCTTTAACTTCCTCTTTTTCCAACCAGTAAATTCCCAAGAAAAAGGATGATAATGAGAATATGGCTGTGATACCAGCGAGTCAGAGTACAGATTGATGGATGACAGCCACATCTGTCATCGACATCTGCTTGAAGATCGCATGAAGGACGTAGCACAGTGCGGTTAAAAAATTCCAGATGCGCTATGGTTACAGTAGTATCTTCATATATACATATATATATATATATATATATATATATATATATATATATATATATATATATATATATATATATATATATATATATATATATATAGTCATACAGTGTAGCTGTTGATATGTCAAGCTTGTTCTTTCAGAAACACAACCAGCTGTTTGCCTGAACTCTGGACATCCAATATGGCTGCCAAAAGGCCTCTTCCTTCTCCTGACAGCGTGCTTATTGCCTTCATCAGTTTAAGTTCTAATTATTGCTGTGCAAGGTAACATAGTGGCTGTTCCCATTACCTTGTCAGGATGTTTTGACAGGTGCTCGCTTCCCAGCACTATCGAGAGCTCTGGAGCCGTCACATGAATGAATGTAGTGGCGTGGAACTATTGACATTACGTGGGATTTGTAGATGGTTTGTTATTTCCCCAGAGACGCTGGCACTGTTTTCTCTGCAGTGAACATAAGCTCTGTGATTGAAGGTCCTTTGACATTACCAATACCTCCTGACATGTACTGGGTATGCTCAGCCAATTCATAGACTGGCCCATAACCTGGGACTGTGTGTGTGTGTGTGAGGGAGTGGAAAACGTACAGTGTGGAGCAGTGAGTAGTGAGGAACAGTGTGTGTGCATGAGAGAGAACAATAGTGATACGATGATTAAGATTCATTTTTTTCATCTTTAATCAAGCCCCCTGCATTAAAATCAGCCTGGAAAGCTGTAATGTGCCATAGCACTGTCCGAAGTTCGACACATTTGAAGTTTTTTCTTTCATGTAAAGAGAATATTTGATTTCCAAACACTGACAGCTGGTAATGAGGGAATAGTCCCGCTGCTCTCGGCGTAACAAGAGCTTTCTCTTACAAGGAGGAGGAACATGAGGATATTTTTTTATTTCACCAAAAACACTTGCTTGCCATCTTGTCGTTTTTACAGCACAGAGTTTCCTCTTTTTTGGCCCTGGTGGATTGGCGGTTGAACAGAAAGAGAAAAGTATCCTTCAGACAGCTGAAATGGATTCAAATGATCCACTTACATACAGAAAGCTTCCTGTATAAACACTGTAGCAGGGAGGATCATCAGGAAATCAAGATAGTGTTTGATCATTCAAACTGACACTGATCAGTGTGGAGATATTTCCTATTAAAGTCTCATCTGTGCCAAAGGACAAACAAAAAAACTGAAAACATGAAGCATTAACAGAATCGCATTAGTCTGGTAGCTTGCTGTGTATACACAGAGATGAACATTCCCACAGCATTTTAAATAAATCATAGCACAAGAACTAGTTTTCTTTTCTTGTGTCTTCACTTCATAAGAAAATGTTCAATGATCATGGAAGTGTTTTGACTCACTTCATTCCATTTGCTATATTTAGCATAAAAAGGGTGCTTTGCGATTATATAATTGAGACATTTTGTACTCTGACACATCAAAGCGCTGTGGGATCCTCAAACTTTCACTTTTTAATGAATGAATGAAGCTACAAAGTTCACACTTTTCTTTTATTAATGTCCTTTTCTAAAATTCTGGTCTTAAAAACTTCTCAAAATGTCTTGTTAGTGCAGTATTAATCAGATGTGTCTGTGTGTAATTTGGGGAAGATGTCAACAGATGAATCTATCAACTAATAGGTAGCCTGCAATGACAATACAAAGCATGTGGGTCCAGGGCAGGGGAGCACACATAGGTGCGATAATCCTCATGACCCAAAGTACAGTTAGGTTTGCACTTTCCCTTTGACTATAGTTTAGATATTGATACTTTTGTAGCTAGACCTCCAAATTCTGATTCTACGAATACTCCTGTTGAATTTATCATGTCCTCTTTTCTTCTGTTGTGTTGGTGTCACCCGTAGGTTTCCGAAGAAACCCTAACCCGTTCTGAAGCTGTGGCTCTGGCCACCGGCATGTTGGTAGTCCTGCTTCTGCTTCAGCTAATCTAAAAATTAGATCGGGCCTTGGTGCTCTAATAAGCCATTTGTAACGGCACCTACCTGTCAATCAAAGTAGCAATGGTGTTAATCATCCATAACTTTGAGCCTTAATATAATTTGAGTGGGTGAATAATAATTTTTAAAAAATCAGCCTCAGTATAATTGTCATGAACAGGGAAATTAGCTATAGAGACCAAAACTGTTTTTTGTACCAGGCTGTAAACATGTTTATTTCTGCTGTGAAGTTGGGCATTTTAAGGCTTATGGAGACTGACTCGTTTTGTAGCCAGCTTCAAGTGGTCATTTGAGGAACTGCAGTTTTTAGCAGAGGTTGCCAGTTGATTGCAACCCCTTGCACGATCGCACCATCCCTTTATTGCACCAGACATACTTGCAGCCTGCTTCTTCCCCTCTCCTGTGATGATACAGTGACCTGGTCACAGATTAACATCTGATCCTGAGGGTTTCTATTCCCCATTGAATAAAAATACTGCTGTATGTGCCTTCTTTGAATACATCAATCTCAAAAAGAGAGGCAATAATAAAAAATAAAAAAAAGACCATTGATCTTGATCTAAATGTTGAAGATAAGTTCAATGGTTGCTTCTCAGGAGATTACTCTGTGCCCGTGCACCACAGAATTAAAGTGCAATGTTAATACGGATATCTTTTTAAACTGTGCATCATAAAAAGCACTGCACCCACACAGAGGGATACTACACACAAGTATGCACACTTGAAGCCCTTGGGAGATGGAAATAGTCAAGCAAGATATAAATGCGATCCATTATTTATATTATATCTGAGAGATGTGGCAGGGAGGAGAAGGAGCTATATTTTTAGGTCTACATGTGGAATCCAGTCCCACAATGTAGAATGGCAAAAAGCAGCAGAAATAGTTGAGCCCTGTTCATCTCTAACCAGAGACACACACATCAGAATCCCGTTTCTTAAGAGCGAGCATGTTCTGGCTTTACAAGTAGCAGCCCAGTCCATTACCCAGTCTCTGAATGTCTATGTTTATGGCAGAGAGAGAGACAGAGAGCATCTTATTGGCATCATAAAACACCATCACTGTCACATTGATCCAGTTTTATCCACTGGCTGACTGGTCTGGGCACCAGCAGCCTCTATCAATCAAAGACCAGGGGCTTCAGAGAGGTCGTCACCGCCGCAGAAAAGACACAGTCAAATGTTTTCATCTCCATTTGCCAAGTTAGCAGACTGGAGCTTTTGGCAGCAGATGTTCACTGAGAAATGTTTTTTTTTTCTAATATTTATGTATGCACTCAAGGTTAACTGATAATGTATGCTCTTTTTCAGCTTCGCCTCTACAGCTTGGAGCTGCTCACACACTCCTCTACAGCTCCACTACTGCAGTTCTCAGTTTAACTGTCTAGCTCCGTTGCGTTTCAACAGAGAGCATCTTCCTTTTTCATGGCTACTGCGGGGACTCAACCCACTTCTCCAACCCCTATGCCATTTAGCGCTCATAACCTTTGTTTAAACAGCACTTTGTTTCCTGCTTTGCTTCAGTATTACAGCTCACCTGGCTGTCTGACTTAAAGGCTGCACTCTATGCTGGAAGGGCAATAACAAGTTGTACAAAAAAGAAAAAAGCACCTTCCTCATACTCATGGCCTAGTTAACCAGGGTCTAGCAGCAGCCATGGGGCTTGTGGAGATTTTTTTTTTTTTTTTTCAATTTCCTGCAGTCTGGAGTAGGAGCTTCCATCTACAGTTAAATACATATTTAATCTGTCTGCTGTCTGTATCACCATCCCGCATCTCCTTTTCCTTTTCTTAGTCTGAGATATCTGTGACCGGAGAGGTGATTTGTTCTTCTCACTCAGATGCTTCAGCAAAACAAAATAGTAAAACCAAATACTTAATAAATATCAAGCTCGACACACATTGGAGAGTGTTGTCCAGTATTCACTTCACACAAACACTAACACTAAGTAGGGTGGCAGTATTTAGGATAGATTATTAACGTGATGTGACAGGAATCACATTGTGTTTCTGTGTTCAGAGCCCTTTAAAATGTAATTTTATGGTCATAAATTGTATTTCTAATACTAACAATGACCAAACAGCTTGTCATGTTTCTCTGGGCTGGTTGAGATTCATTATTTTATTATTATTTGAATAATTGGCTGGTTGCTCAGCAGACATTTTGACCTGTCAAAGCAGGACAAACACAGGTGGACTGGTCAGTTCCATTAACTGCCCCACTGACTAACTGGGAGTCTCCTGCTATGACATGTAAAAATGTCTGCTGTGCAGCCAGTCCATTAACAGGCAACTCACTAGCTGCTGCAATCTATACAAAAATCAACTAATCACTCTGATCTGACAGGAGTCTTAGTTTCTTAGTTCACTGACTCTGGTGTGTTGGATGCTTGCTGACTTCGTCACACCGATCTTCAGCTGAACCTGAGATCAACTGTTTCTAACATGAGCTAGCAGGAGGAGCACACACCAGCACACACCAGTCAGTTGTTGTGTGTCATGTTCTTGATAATTTAATTGAGATTGTGATTTATGCGAGCTGAAATAAACCCCTGGGGAAATGCTATTATCTTATGTACTCATATGCATGCCTACACAAACGTCGTATTTATTACACGAATGCCTGACATTACTCACTTCCTCACGTCATCTCTTCTAACCTTCCTGTACACTCACAGCATCTGTATCTTATCTAGATAGGTTTGGACCCGTTTTACAGCTGTCCCATTAAAAAACACTGACGATAGCCACATGTGTGTGTCTCTGGCTGATCAGATCACAAATCTGTTTGACGTTTTTTTTATCAGCTACGTGCAAGTCAGCGTTGGCTCTCACCCAATTCAGGGGGCGGTGGTAATAATGCTGTTAGGTAACTGCCAAAAACACCAGAAGGACAGTACCTTCTGCACTCTAACAGATTACTTACAGTTTAGCTAGCCTTAGCAAGCTATCAGCTAACCAGAAACAGAAACACATTTTCACATGCTCATCAGATCCAAGCTCTCTCACACACACACATTGTTCACTGGTTTAGCTGTTCAGCGACCAGATAACCGCTATAAAAAATGGTGCACCTTCTATATGACATGTGTAAATCACCAAAGCCATTTTTTTAAAGGGATAAAGAGAGCAGTGACACATTTCAGTGTAATTTCTACATGTAAGCTGCCAGTATCACAAGTAGCAGACTGTGCATCGGCTATTTCCACAGAGCACATGCTGGTGAAGACCCCGTTTACACTTAATCACTTCATGTGTCTTATCTGAGATTCGACAGCTACATGATCCTCCCAAAACACATCAAATGTACTACTTTAGGTGTACATACATCCAAAACATCTGTGCATCCCTGACACCAGATGCTCATGCCATCATAACAAAATGGTACACCACATAGCCAATTTAATGACTAAAGCAACTGCCTCCCCATTAAGGATTTCACCTACAAGGCAAAACCCATGAGAACATCACTAATTTTAATGTAGAAGGCATTCCCATTAGCTCTCACTACGGATGGTTACAAAATGAAACAGGAAACACGAAACCCAGAACTATGACATGAACACTATTCTGAAATATTAGCCTCTCTTGGGCTGAGCAGACGTTGAGTTTTTATTCCTCTTATGTTGTTCTAGCTTGCTATCTGCATAATCAAACCTGCAGCAAGTGTTGTGCTCACATGGCGTGAAGTTGAGCACAGAACGCATGGTTGTTTTTCACAATTCCAAACAATGTTGACAAAAAGAGAGAAAGTCAGTGTTACTTTGTGAAATTGAGAACAGAGAAGGGTGAAAATATGGAGCCGTACATGTCTGGAATATGCAGACAGTCTGTTCTGTCTGTTCTGCAGCCAAGTTTTTACTATATCGCAGCAGACTCCAAATACGGCACCAATAATACTGTGCAAGACAGACAACCAACATTTCAGCACAGAGGAGGAGCTCTAGAATAAAGCTTAAGTCTGAAAGAATGTATGTAATGTATTTTGTATATAAAAGCATGCATATAATGTGCAGTACATACAGCATGCATTCTGTTTTGCTCATATGCCTGAAGAAAGTATATGAGCAAACAAACTGTACAGACTGTACTGTGTGGGTGTCTTATTTTTTACTCAGAAACACAGTATATGGCAGGTGTAGATGCTGGGACATATATGAATATCAATGAATCTGAGATGCAGTTTAATATTTCCAAACTAGCGCCTGAAGTTGAGACCTCTTGGAGAGGGTGGGTTGAGATTTTCAGGAGGGAATACTCTTTATGGGAGCTAAATGAGAAGACACATGGCAGGAATACAGAAGACGGGCTTAGACTCTGTTAATTTATTGGTCCTTGTGCCAGCAGGCTGCTTGACAAGGTGAGAGAAGCCGCCGAGAATTTATTTAACTGGAGAGGATGAGCTCCAGCTCCTTTGTGGATATCTGACATTTTCTAATAAGTAATTTAACAGCTCCTTCCTGCTGATTCGACTGTATTGTTTTCTGTGCATTTGAAGGCTATCTGATTTATAGCTTGTTTATTTATAGTGTGGCATGAAGGGAGAAATAAACACAGAATGCAGGCTTACATTTCTGTTTTGGATCAATTTCATATTACAGTATATTTGAAGGCTGATCACTCATCACTGCTCTGTCAGGAATGACTGTGAGTGTTTCACAGTTAGATCTCAGTCCATTTTAAAATGTTCCAGAGAATGGTGTCAGCAATACCCATCCATCCATTTTCTGTACTCGCTTTGGGTAATGGTGAGACGTGAAGTCACCATTTCTTTTATCAATACTCTTTGAATGTATTTGAATTCATTAATTACCTCTCTGTATATTAGTTCTTAACGGTTCATAATAGTCATGGTGGAATCCACCATTCTCCTAAACAATATGTGTAATCCAGCACATCTTTATTACATTGTTACAAGCCTCACTGTTTCGCTCTCCCTTCACATTGTCAGAGCTGTACTAGCATCCTATTGTCGCTATTGTTGCTTCACTTTAACAGCATTCATCATCAGGAGTCAGGAGCTGGCGTTTATTGTGAGGCAGCCACTTGAAACGTAATTATTACTGACCACGGCTAGTGCTGACGGTGATCAGTTGTGTTTGTCTTAATTGTCAAGCCCAGACAAACATGTTCCATCCTTTAAAGAGTGAAGAGCTTTGAGTGGAACCGCTACTCATTCTTGAAAAGGGTAGCTTGTTTCCTCCAAAGTGTCTGAGCATCTGATCAGGATGCTTCCCTCTGGAGGCAGTCAGGCACATCGAACTGGGAGGAGGCCCAAAATAGAGAGATTATATATCCCATCTGGAAGTGGGAATGCCTCAGGATCCCTTATGAGGTGCTAAAGGTTGTAGCCAGGGAAGGGATTGCTTCCACCACGACCCAGGACCGAACAAGTGGTAGGAAATGGCTGGATGAGAACTTTGCATGCAAAAGCAGACACAGAGCAGAAGACAAAGAAGCTCTACATGGTTAATGTGCTGATAGGTAAAGCGCTGGCGAGTTATTGCTGTGGTTGTCTGGTTTATGATATTTTTAACCTCTGAACTATCATTGGAATGAAAATCATTAAAAGAAGTCAAATAGACTTAATGATACCATATATTAAACTTGAAATAAAATAAGATCCTTAAATGTGATACAGCAACTCAACAGGGGTTTAGTCTATTCTAGTCTAGTCTAGTCTTTTAATATATCATGTTTTATCTGTTAATGTTTCATTACTACAGCAGACAAATGTGACTTTTAATTCTCATTAAACAGACACATGCATCATTATATATTTTATAGATGCATCAGTATGTACTTCACTTTACATATACAATGACAATTTATTTTTTTAATGTTTCGTTACTATTGATATAGTGCACCATAGAGCATTATGAGTGCTCATGAAGCATTATGAATGCATTATATTCACTATGAATGCCCCCATAATGCACTTATAGATGTGGCATTCATAGAAAGTGTTGCCCTAACTTGTAAAAGTGGAACTGGAATAACTTTGGTGCGTGCGCATGGACTGTGATCTTTTTACATTCAGAGACAAACAGGCCTCTTCAGTGCAGCTCATCTTTGGCCTTTCACAGATTGTAATGCACTGTGGCAGGAGACGAGCTCTGCTGTCTATAAAAAGCATGATTCTGCCACATGGTCGAAAGTCTGCGGCACTTCTGACGGACACACACTGGACAGCAGGGACTGTATGAGGCTGGAAGGATCGAACCCAGATGGTCCACTTCTTTGTGAACTGGCACTGAGTATCCTAATTATTATTCGTGTGAAGAGAGGCTCCTCTTTGAGTCCGATAGCATTGGCTGACATGGCCCGAGGCAAGGCCAAGACTGACCCTGAAAACACTGCAAAACAACAGAGCTATTCTCTATGCTGGAGATAGAGACACACACACACACATATACACACATACATGCTCTCTGGCCTGATAATTAACACTAATTTATAACGCTGAAATACGAGTGGCGGTGATTTCGCTCTAAACATAGCAGTATCAAAATCAAACAGCTTCTGTTAAATCGACACACAAAACAAACATACTTAAATATAGAGAAAAACAAATCCACAGAAATACAAACACACACACACACACACAGGGTTTAACTCCTACACATAAGTACACAGAACTCACACACAAACAGACAGTCACATGCTGGGCCTGAAATAGCAGCAGTTAATTACAGCAGTGAATGAAACTTTTATAGTCCACTGTCTTTTTATGGTGTTGACTGCGCTCCTCTTTAGTGCCTTTGTGCACTTACGCTACGCAAAACACAGTTTAACCTACAATGAACACAGTGTGTGAGCTGTGATGCATGCGCACTGTACACAGTGCAATTATGCTCTCTCAACTTTTGAACAGAATAAAAACCCACATTGTCTGAACCTACGCTCATTAAGTATGCTACAAGCAATAATCCTAGTATTTCTGTCACAATTTGTTCAATTCTTCATGTCTTCTTCCAGCTAGCTGAGTTTCAGTTTCAATCGGCTGCAAAGTTAGTGAACCTGCTGGTTCCTGTAGTGTCCCGTATTGGTTCCATAACGTACTTCCCAATCATCGTCAACACAGCATAATTTGTCCTGGATGATATCAAAAGCACAAGAGTTCTATTAGTTTTAAGTATTTCAAATGTTTGAGCAATCATGCTTTTCCCATCACTTTGGTGAATGATTCGAAATATTACAACAGCCAAACATCAACCAGGTACAACAACACAAGCAGCCAGCTAATATAACATACTAGTCCAACAGCAAGATGACCAGCTCAGTGTCTTTTATTGCACAAAACGACTAAAAGTCAGTCCTGGATTATCTTGTTCCGTGCCTTCTTGCTCAATCTTCTTCACTACCTCTGTCAACGTCCTCTTCTGTCTCTTTGCCAACACTACACTCTACTACATACTCCGGCATCGCTCCCTGTCTGCTTTGACTGCTGCATTCCAAAAAGTCTGTGGTACAAACACTAACACTCCGCCGGAGCTCTGTTTCTTAATGTGCAAATATAATAATAATAATAAACCGTCAACAACGGTCAATACTGACTTTGTTCTCGCTTGATTCTTGTGCAGGAAAAGGAGCTCATTGATATGATCTGGGGTTAGGCAGCTCCTTTATGCAGTGACAATGTCAGCCGCAGTTGAAAACACGCTCTCTGACGCAATACTGGTCCCTGGGACACAAAGGTATTGCTTCGCCAAGCAAGCCAACAGTGGATACTCCGTTTCATTTGACCTCCACGAGGGCAGAGGATTTTCATTCAGCCCAGCAGGTTTTTCTATCCTCTATCTTTGGTTTTATCTGGCTCTTTGTCGTTTGTTGTTTTAAATCCAAAAAGGTTTCCAGACGTCAGACTTAAGTTGTGACGGCTTGCTGAGCGATGTTTTACCTGCGTCGGCCATCTTGCATGCTTGTGCGCTTGAATGAATGTCACCAGACGTAAATGTGCCACTGCTGGATCACACACGAGACTACTGGGGTTAACGTCATGGGATGAATCAATATTGCAAAATTTCAATGAAATTGATCCAAAATCGATTGAATCGATTTTTTTACCCAGCCCTATGAGCATGAACATGTCCTTCAAGAAACTCTGTAAATCACAAGAATGGAGAGCTACTACTCCGTGGTCAGGGTGGAGTCAATTTAGTGAAGGTGACTACAGCTTAAGCAAAACACCCCCAGACTTGAATATTCTCACCACCAGGTCTCTCTACGGGTTTGAGGCACTATGCTGTCATTCTCTCTCCAGTTGGTCTTCCTAAATACCCTTCCGTTACTGCCACAAATCTCAAACTTGGATTCATCAGTAAATAGGATTTTGTATCCACTGTAAAACTCTGGTATTTCTTAGTCTATCCTTTTTTTTTCCCCTCCCGAGAAATGGTTTAGAAACTGCTACAAATCCTCTGAGACTCTTTTCTTCTCCTCTCGTGTTATTCGTTTCGTAAATTCTATCTGTGTATCTGTGATGAAGTTGCTTGTCTATCTCTCAAGGAACTAAGCTTGATGTATTGATCTTCTGATGGTGTGGTCACTTTTGGTCTGCCTGATCGTGCTCTGGATACAACTGATCCAGTTCCATGCACTGCCCTTTAGAAATCTTTAGCCTCGCCATGATTTGTCAATAAGAAAGCTGTTCTTTGCTTAGAATAACAAATTTGACTCTTGTCACTTGTATTAACTCTGGACAATTTCAAAAGCAATACTACTTTCAGTGGGGAAAGGGAAATAATCAAACAATGCCTAATACTTAGCTTGCACTCGTCTTTCAGTGGTGTACATTTTTGGCTGAAATACACCACCTCAAATGCACGTCTACCCTAAGTACCAAAAAACAAGATATTGCAGTTACAGTTGCTCAGCTTTTGTACTCATGATTCCACCAGAAGAAGTGGCAACCAGCCAGTAAAGGATCCACATGTGATGGCCCACCAACCGTTTGGTTGGCTGTGCTTTCCCTTTTGTTCCCGGAAGTGCTTGTGTGGAGCTCATGGATGAATTAAGGAGAACTGGATACAGTGTTAGATGTGAGGTTCATTCTTATTGAAGCTACTCAGTGGTGCAAAAAGGAAAATAAAAGTTCTCAGCATAAAATTACCCGGTTCTCCCGCACGTGCTTCTGCATTGTGGCAACCGTAGAGCAAGCACACTTCGGGTTTACCCCTCCGCTACCTTGAATGGGGATAATAGTCTTCTAGTTTCTTCTGTTTCGAGTGCCACTGCCAGTTTTACATCCAATGAACCCTTGACACGCTCCAACTTTCAGTCACCTCATATGATCTCCAGGAAAAACAATGTCTTTTACTTGTATAACCAGAGACACCAGAACCTTCATCAATTAATATGATGAAATTTTGTGGTGTATTCCTGTCTAAGCACAGACAGAGCAATGTCTGAGTCAAAGGAAAGTCAAGGACATGGCAAAAGGTGGCATTAAAAAAGGGCACAGTTATCCATCCAATTAAATTTATAACCCACATTAAGCACATTTGGCAGTCTGGGTTACAGAAATTGAAAAATGGGGGACGTGCGTCCTCAGGCATACCCCTCCAACACACACACACGTACACTATACTCCTCAATCAAAGCACCGGCAGCTGTAAGCACCATTTCAAGGGACGCCATTATGCAAGGAAAATGTCATTAGCGATTTCACAATTTCACGCATCGGTGCCACTAACATGTCTCTGGAAGACGGCAGGGCACGGGCGAAAGGTAAGGCCCCCAAACTCTGAAAGCAAACCTGCGACTGAGAAGGAGGAAAGTGAATTCTCTGCAGCGTTCTGCCTCTTCCCCTCCTCGGGTACTGTACATTATTCAGCCTGGTGCTACTCTCTGCCTGAGATATGTTAGAAGAATCACATATGGGTTTTTTAAGCTCATACACAAAAAAAGCCTCTTTATGCACATTGGAAGGCAGAACAGTAAAGATGGATCAGTAACTCTATTTTTACCCGTTTTAGGGTCTGAACTTTGGAAATATTCTTAAAGCTTCAACCAACAACAATTGTTAGTTCAAATATCAAAATAGTGACAAGCAAACAAGCTACGGCTAAGGCTTGTTACAACTTTGATCTTATTTTTGAAGGTCTGACGATTGCTGCTATCAAGTTCATGCTGAGAGGTGTGAAACATGAAACACGAGCAGTGGCACGATCAGACAGGTTGTAAACAAATCCCCAGTTTAGTCAGACTTATTTGAAGAGTAAATGAAAACATCCATCACTGTTCATGGGCTAACTTCCTGCTTCAACTCTGACATACTGTTCATATTGTTCTGTTCTGCACAGACATGTTTCCCCTCACCTTCTACCTGCAAATTAAGTGAAAATAAACCCACGAAAACAAGAAAATAACCATAAATTATCCTGGATAAACAGATGGGAAAGTCACCGGTGCAAAGTCGGGTCATATCAGGTTCTATTGCCTGTATTTGTCAGCCGTGTGTATAACTTTGTGTACATAAGTCGGCACTGCATTCATGCAAGGATGGTGAAGGCATGACCTGCCCTACTTTGCATCCGATTGGCTCAAAAGTTGTCCACGTTAGTTACTTAGACACAGAAACATGGAAAAATAATGTCCATGTTAAAAAAGACTGTTACCCTTTAAGAGTAAACCCACTTCTCCAGGCACTACTACCCCGCTGCTTACTGTCAACCTTTGACTACTGTTTCCCAGTGTAATTTATCTGCTCAGTTTAATATAACCTAACATCAGTACCTGGCAGGTTTGTTGGCTTCAGTGTAGTTTTGTAAGTTGTTCATTGGTGCTTTGAAAACTAATGAATAAGCACTGATTGCTTCACACATTCCACAGAAAACATACGCCAGTCTTTAGCATTAAAGCTAATTTCCCCAGTGTGAGATCCAGTCTCATCTTATAAATCAAATATGGCCTACATTTAAAGCTGTGTTTGCATTATTGTTTCTTATCCAGGTCCACTTCCATGTGATGTCGACATTATTTTGTCAGTATCCATAGTAACCTACTACAGTAACCCTTATGTATGCTGTTTATACATTTCAGATACTACAAACGTAGAAGAAAAAAATCTGCATTGCAAATGAGTGTCAAACCGTGGGCAGGGGAGATGGATGGCGCTCCCTCCACAGAGAGCCAGACTCTGCCAGTTTGTGGATCAAAAGAGGTTATAATTAAGCCCCATCCTTAGAGGCGTCTTGGAGGGATCAACCAACATGCTGTCAGTGCTGTCAGTCTTTTGGATGAGAACACAGTACCATAATTGAGCGGCGCTGAATGGCTACAGTAGGGACACTTTTGATAAGCAGCAACAAATTAAATATAATACACAAAAGCGTTGTGTGTGTTTGTTGGTGGGGGGGGGGCACTCCTGGTGAGGTTGTGAGGTGGACGGACCAATGCCTTGTGCGGTTTCGTCATTAAAAAAAAAAAAAGACTGTCTATAAAAACCTGTCAAACTGTCTGCATAACTCTTCCACTTAAATGCAGTTTTGATAAAGCTGTTAATCAATTATTTGAAAAAATGCTGATGTAAAATCGACAAGAGAAACAGACTAAATACAAAACTGTAGCGTGACCACTTAGCTCCTAAATATAACTTAATAGTTAATCAGATTTTGAATTCCATATTTTTAAATCCCATCAACACGATTTATCTTTTAACTTCTGTATTACAGATATCTGACTGGAAAACATCAGATACATCAGAGAGCACAGCTCAGTGCTCAATATTAAAAAGACTAGGTAACAGTCTTTACCTAGTCTAGTAAAGGGCTGGACTGTGCACAGCCAGTGTTTGTGTGACTGTGACTCACTCTCAGGAGAAACAAAACTCTTTCTAGTTCCATCCTCGTGATTTTCAGGATAAGAGGCTCTTTCAACACATTAGACGCAGCCATCGCACAGCACTTCTGTGCATTCTTATTAACAATATCTATTTTTAGCATTCTGTAGCCACTCTTCTGTCCAAATGCCAAACCCTCATTGGTTGTTTAACTGTGCCAAGTCAGCGGGGGCAGAAAAATCTAATAAATAATCCATAATGTATCAACGATAATTATTGCTCCATATCTGAAGAACACACACACACGTCTCTCACATCTTGTGCTCAGAAATTAAATTTAAGGGAGAGAAAAAGAAGCATAGACAAAGACTGCTGCTGGTTCTCAAATCAGAATTTGATTGATACTCATATTACTTTAATTATATCAAATTTAGTCTCCACTTTGGCAGAATGCCATTTCCTAGTGGTGTTAAAAGCTCTCCTAAATCAAATTTGGACTTGAAAGCAGGCTTGTGTTTGTGTCACAGCCTAGAAGGAAAAAAAAGCCTTTATGGAACTACTGTATCATGTCTATCTTCAGGCTGTTTTACAACAAGAGCGCATTGAGGGAGTGTGTTTCCATAAGCGCTTGTCTCAGGGGGGTCGCACACAGTCACTGTGACGTCAAAGCCCACAGCTATGGCCGCTCTGGAGAAGGCATCAGCAGAAAATCCTCTGCTGGTTTGGAAAACATCACTAAAGGACGGGGCAGAGTCGCTGTGACAGTGTGACCTCTGTGTCTGCTGGAGGCAGAACTCATGTCCGGCCTACGAGACGTGATGAAGTGCTTTTCGGGGAGGTTTCAACGTGCCTTTGTCTCACCTCTCACTGAGGAGTGAAGACAAAGAGCTTCCTCAGGTTCAGCTGGTGTGGAGACAGAAATAATCCACTTCAGAGTGAATATCTGCCAACAGCCTGAAACTCTCATCAATATATAAATTATACATGGCAACTCTGTTACACCTGAGCCCTCTTCATACCCTCGTGTCAAGCTGCTGACACAGGATGCATGTCTGGGATCAGTCAATCCCACATATCACAAAAACTACCCTTTTTCCTGGAAAATATAAATAATAAATTTCAACAAAATAAAATGATTTTTAAATATATTTAAACTGAGTGGACAAGCACCTCTCCATATAAAAGATATGAAACAATATTGGCAAGTGGTCAAGCACAGATTCCTCCCATGCACATCAGAGTTTTAGGTTTGCTCTGTACAATCTGCAAGCCGCATACAGATCTCTGATCTGCACAACATGATCACATGTCAACAGCCTGTTTAAATCCAAGTGTCACTGATGCACACGTTCAATATAAATCGTTTTTACTGCTCCTGTTATTGAACACACGTGGATGGGTGTTTTCAGGGCGTCGCTGTAGATGATATGTCACTAAACTGCGTCTCTGTGAACCGGACAGATTTGTGTCGTTGGTCCACACATTCCTGCAGTTGGCAACTCTGAAATGTGTGTGTGCATGGGTCTGTCTCTGCATAGTCTCTGGTATATGGTTATTATTCTTATTCACCATATTCTCCCCTGACATTACACTAAAGGTGTGAAGCTCAAATGTCCTACTGCTGTGTTCCAGGTTGCCAGCGGTGAACACGGGGAATCTGAGGTCAGTGCTTCCTTCAGTAATGATGTCCAAAGGTTTGTTCTCAGGTGGGTATGTTTTGTTGACAGGTCTTTCACACTGACACTTCAGATCCTGCTCAGAGCTCGGTGCATAGAGAAGCCCAGCACAGACTGCTCTTGGAAGGTCAGCGAGGCTAAACGGCTAAATGTTTCTCTCCACTAGCAGTGCTATAGAGCGGCACTTTTAAGAGTGGGTGCCTGCTTTGTTAGGATCTTCTCATACATGTGTACATGTACTCGGGTGAGGTGACAGAGATTCCTGTTGACATTTTAATGCTTTTAATGCTTTCATGCACAGACTGGCAGGCGTTGGCAAGAAATGTAGCAATGCGGCAACGAGCGGCTGCGAAGAAGAAGGCTGCAAGCTAGCAAACATGGATGTAAACAATGCTGGCTCCAAAAAAAAAAAATGCCTTTGCAAGTATTTCATGAGGAAGAAAATGGATTCAGTGCACTCAATGTGTTATAGTGAGAAACCACTGGACGTAAATATAAATGTATTCACATGGAGCTCTACACCTACTGTTTAAGCAAAGACCGGTGGCTTCTAGTAGTGCAATTGCTGATCCTCAACCTTTTTTCAAAAGGTGTCAAACTCCTTACATAGAGCCAGTGAGTTCTCTGTCCTTACTACAGGAACAGGCAGTTTAACATGGTGGACTGCATATCTGTAAGAGGCTTATTCTTATTTTCAGGTGATTATGACCATGAAAACAACCTTTTAAAATCTGCCACAGTGGCCCTTTAAAATGCCAGCTGGGGTTACTGTAGTGTAAGATTTGAGTCTAATATTAATTTCTAAATATTACAGATGGTGGCAGATCCTCAAAGTGCAAAAATACTACACAAACATGTAGAAACACTTCCGCTAGCTATTTGTGAAGTGTTATAAATGACTGATAGTGTTCTGAAGTTGCAGCTCCACTGACGCCTGTCAGCTCACAACAAGGATCAAGTTCCAAATAATACATAAATTGTACTGTCTGCTGTCAAAGCAGTGCGTTATGAAGACGAATAGCCTACATGTCGCGTAGGGCTACTTTTTCCACTTTGGTGGAACTGCTCTTGGAAACTGCAAAAACACTGCTGATAAAGCTGGAACACATGAGCAGGAGTGCCACATGGTTCATGGCCTCCTCGTCCCTCCTGTCTCACTGGTTCCAACCACTGAGGTTTAAGCTCATCAAAGTGGCTACAACTTTAAACAACACAAACTCTCCCCGCCAAGCGCGATAAAAGCATTAAACCTCACATTGGGGCAATAAAAGCCTCTTGCTGACCAGCCGGCGTGATGGAACATTTCAGACACACTGAACCGCCGACAATAAGACTCTTATTTGAAACTTGATCAACCGCACTGGCAGATGGGCCGAATGGTGAGCTGCGTTCGGGTGCTACACTTCAAAGGAGAGCGGACTGTTGAATACAGTTACAGAGATACAACTGCCATCTGCTCAAATGATTATGGGTCTGACCACACAGTAATTCACTAAGCTCAGAGAAAAACTGCATGCCGTCCCTGCCATTCCACCCTCACAAATAACAGCCCGTGTACACACACCTGTGGTGAGCTACCTCACGTTTGACCTTGCCCTTGTCAGCGTTCGCCCCCATGTTAGTACACTGACCTCAAATAAATTACACTTTTGGAGTCGTTCGGAGTAAATGTACTTTCAGGCGGGTAAGCTGACTGCTGGGTCAAAACACACAACCGTACGTTTGCAGAGGCGACTGGGGGTTAAAGCAAATAAACTGGATTGGTAAACAACCTCAATTATTTATCAGTGTAATGAAGCAAAACCCAATCTGTGAGGCTTCTGCACCGCTGAAACCCCTCCACCGTAGCACAGTCAGAAATTAAAATTCATTCAGACCATGGACAGTAATTTGTTCTCCACAAGCCAGCTAAGCTGCCTAATTGGGGACCCAAAGCGAAGGGCTTTTATTATAAACAGCAGATTGGATAGAGGCTTGGCTGTGGAGAAGAGATTCTAAAGATACTGTTCAGAGGATTACTCTTAGCAGATGTGAATATCACATCAAAAGGGATTTGAAAGTGTCAGTCGCTGGTGGATTTATGCACTGTGGGAGTAGAGTGGGGAGCGTGGTATATCTGCAGCTGGGTTTCTTTGTGTTCGGAACAAAAGGAGCAACAGAGCTTTCTCAAATCTGAGATCATGATGTCACTGTGAAACATGAACACGAATGCAGATAGATAGAATACTAATGCAAACCCTGACATTCTTTGCGACATGCATTTAGCTGTAGTGAAGAATCAGTGTCATGACGTCACCTGTCTGATACAGATGTGATAACTGGCCTTCCCCCAGACGTATAGACAACTGACCAATCCGTGTTGATCAGGCACACTGAGAACTGGGGGGGTCCATTTACGTACCTATCTACCTTGAAGAAGCTTGAATGCACTGATGCAGCTGTGCAAGTTGACTGGATGCAAAATAACGCCCACGTGTCTGGCCTTTTATTGCTCCTGCGATCAGGAAGAAAATTCCAGATACACCAGACAAGCACTTGAGTGGATCAGGAAGAGCTTCAACACTTAGATCATAAAGATCCTAAATAAGGACTTAATGTCTTTCTACAGTATGTTTAATTAAACATATTGTAGGATCCCCTGGAAACTGACTGGATCTGTAGGATTATATATGGTCATTAAACTGACTTGAATTGAATGTCAGCTGAAAACGCTGCTGGGAAAGTGAGCCAGTAAAATGAAACAAAATGTTATTTCAGTCTATTTAACAGGAAATCATTCCACAACTCAGAACTGGCATTTAAAGAAACGTTTACAAGTCACTGAGTGTAGCTGGAGGCTCAAAGGCTTCAGAACCACTCGTGTCTTCTGTTTCACAAGCAGTGTTAGCCATCATTGACGCTTTCTTGCACCGCTTGCACTGTCATTCGGAAATTTGGTGAAAGTGAAACATGTTCTCTGAATTCACCATCCATAATACATAAGATAAAGGAGCATCTCCCACAACACTGGCTATTAAACATGGTTTCTCCATATTTGTGATATCCACCAATACTTTAATTTTCGTAACTTTTTTATAGATGTGATCTAGGTTGTCGAAAAAACATCTACACTCACTGCCTAACTGTCATGTTGGTGACATTTAACCCACAATAATCAGGATTTCTATATTCCTCAATTTGAAATCTGAAAACTGCTCATCAGTGGTTAGTAAAAACAAAAATAGTTATCACTCTTTTGTCTTTTGTTACTCTGGAGAAGCTTGACAAGCTCTGGTGTGTCCAGTACCCACACAGTATAAATATGATCATATCATCATCATCATCATCATCATCATCAGTCTGGTTGTTCAAACAAGCCACCTGTCAAATCGAATCAAATCGAAAGTGAATTATAGAAAGGTTCCGACTCAGTACAGTTGGCATGACTGAGAAAATTATCTAGAGGGAACAGTTTTTTTGTACCAGACTGTAAACATGTTTATTTCTGTATTTTAACATGGGGACTTATGGTTTATTGATTCTGTAGCCGGCCTCAAGTGGACGTTCCAGGAAATGCAGTTTTTACCAAATAGGTGAAGGTGTGTCAGAAGGAGCCAAAAAATTCAAGCTCATCCAGAAGATTCATGGCTGCATAAACGTACAGACATGAGAGGAAAAAGAAGAGACTGGGGAACGGGAGCTGAAATTCCTGGTAGATGAAAGGCTATGCATTATGGGAAATGTACTGTAGGATCAAGTGTTTTTGTGTCATGATATCCAACCCTCTACTGCATTATCTTAATATGTATTTGTTTTTTATAGAAGAGCACTGCTAAATCTCTGCAGTGTTGCCCTTTTCAGTCAGTCTCAAACTGAAACTTCTTTTGAAATGTTAAATTTATGGCATCATCAACAAGATGATGCCCACCTTTCATTTATTTTCATTCACGCCGTACTTCCATCCTTAATTAGCCGGCACTGAAAATAATTAAAGACCTGCTTCCAAGTCTAATGAGTGAGTCAGAGGAATTAAATAAGAGGCTGACGGCCACACACATTCCAACATCAATCCAATTATCCCAGTGCCCTTGTCAGTTTTGTCCCTGTGCGAACGGACAAAACAATTTGGAGTCCACACTCTGAAACACATCAAATAGTGGGAACCGGCGCTGTACAGGATCACCTGCCAAGTCCACCGGGTGCTCCATCGGTCCCCCTCGAAGTTGACGGGCTTCGATCGCAGTGGGAGGGAGGAAGGTTATTAGATTTTATTGGTATGCGTGCCATGTTGGAGGGATTTCAATCCTGAGCACAGACCGGCGCCGAGAGACAGAACCTGAATCTACAAGCTGCACGATGACCTGCATTTATATTCAGCCCTAGCGCTCCTGTCAGCCCTGCCAGACGCACACTCTTCAAACCTATACACACGCACACACATACAGAATCTATATGAATAGTCACGGATATGCACACACAGGCACACACAGACCCTTAACATCTTTATATGGTAAACATATTCATGCATACATTAATATCTACAAACTGTATGGCATAAGACACTGACACACATGCACACACGTAACACATACATGTAACACATACATATAACACATACATGTATGTGTCCTACATACAACCTCCACGTATATAGAAAAAATGTACACATTGTTGTTCCCAGAGTGAATTACATCACCGATATGTCAGATACAGACTCATGCTCACAATTAAAAGCTGAAATTTGTATCAGAGAGATAATATTGCAGCTATCGTGCATCGTTTTTCAGTAAAATGATTTTTTAGACGCTTACTAGAGGCTTCTCTCAACATTCAACAGTTAGGGGGTGGACCTACTGTACAGTTCAATTTGTATTTGACTCAAAGGGTAGAATCAAGCAAACTAGGCCACTTCAGAGTTCTGGATCTCTCACATTGAGTTGTGATGGATCTTGACCTCTCCAACGTGGCGACCATGCAGACACCGCGACATCCCTCAGCAGCCATCTATTTCTAGCTAGCTTTAACTTGGAATATGAAGCAAGTTAAACATGTTTGTTAGCATTTTTTTTTTTTTACATCTGTCTTATTTTTACATCTGAGTAAAAGAAGTCTTCTGACATTCACTTATGTCTGTCCAGGGGATCAAGCTAGCGTTAGCTGTCATTCATGGATCCAAATACGATGACGACAAAATGACCTGCAGTCCGTACACGATCTCGTGATTAGAATTATGACACAGAGCAATTAATGTACTTATTAGAATATTGTACTTATAATAATGCAGAATAATGCTATTACTTGTGTTTTGGAAGTGCAGTGATAGAATACACACTCACAGATGTTTGTCATTCACAAGCAAACACTGAAGAACACAACGTGTACAGGAAGTTATTAAAGCAAAAAATATATACATTTCCCTCCTTTCAATTTATAATGTATTCACTGTAATATACACACAGAGGACACGGATTTCAGTGCTCAAAGCAACAACACACACACACACACACACACACACACACACCAGATCTCAGTACTGTTCAGTGTCACTTATGCTGGAATGAGGCTCTCTCTCTCTTTCAGATCCTCTAGGGAAATAGAAGCTCTGTGCGTGTGTGTGTCTGTGTGTGTGTGTGTGTGTGAGGGATTGCACTGATCGTAAACAGCAGCAGCAGCAGGGAAACAAATGGGTGGTCCCCCGACGGCTTCATCCCTGCGCCCAATCGATGATGCACGATAACGCAGCAGCGAGGCCCTCGGGGGAGACTGATGGAGTCCGGTGGCTGCTGCACAGTCGCTGTCAAACACGCTGTCAGCGCACTGTTTTGCATTTCTGGATGAGTCGGTGTTGCAGTTAATTAAAAAGCTCAGAGGTGTATGAAATGCTGCGTGTGGGCAGGGCAGGCTGTATTAGAAGAGTGATATATTTTTGATCATCTTTACCTCTGACTTTCACAGCAGCCTTCTTCTTTCTTTTTCTGCTTTTCCGATGCACACTGCTTTGGGGAATAAGGCAGCAGTAAACATGTTTTCCCAAAGGAGTGCTGAATTCCCCCATCTGAGCCAGTCAGCTACAAATATGTCACCTTGCTTTGTGCTTCTCCCTCAGGGTGCTTGGTGCGTGTTTGGATGCTGACACACGGCAGGTTAATGCAGACTCTCACTGTCCACTTCATGCATAATTTCTGTTCTAATTGAATTCAGCATTTTCTGATGCATGAGTAATAAACGTGACCTAAAAAATGTGTAAAGATGTGTGTATAACTGTGTATAAGATGCTAAAATGTGCACTTTGAGGTAACCGCCTGTCTGCCTTTTGGCAGGAAATGATGGATGTATGTTAATTTTAAGCTGTCTTAATCCGCTGTGGCCACACCAGATCAAACGTTGCCATAATCACACCGCAGAATCAGAAATCAGAGCTAAACAAGGAGCAAAAAAAAAAGAAGCTCCCTGAAGCTGAGGGGAGCTGCAGAGTCAGGTGCACGTTAATTTCTTGCTAATTTCATGGAAAGAGCTAGATCTCGGTAATCTGGTTCAACGTCATTTCATCACGTCACGAGTTGAGCTTCATTACCTGGAGATTTTTCTTGAAAGAGTCTCATTGTTTAGTTTCATGTAAAAAAGAAAAAAAGTATTTTGATAGAATATGTATATTCTCTATATGGCAGAAACACACTGGACCTTTAAATTGCAAGAGCTCGGCTAGGTTTGACTATGTGTCGGCAACTTTCAGTAAAACCCCTTTCACATTTTATGTGTCAGGGTTCGACCTCATGACCTCAGCACTTTCTGGCTACAGGCATCACCTCATTCATTTTCACAGTTAAATAGCAGCTTAGGGCCGTCTCCCCCAACTGACTCACTGAATAATGGCTCACTGTTAGAAATGGTTGATAACAGTCTCCTGAACCTACCGGTAGGTTTAGAGGGCTCCTACTAGCCCATATAAATGGGGCTGATGTGTGCTGATAACGCCGATTAAGTACACTGATAAGTCAAATTAGGTGAGTATTCCCATCAAACATCTTAAAATTCTGTTTGAACAGGAAAAAAACAACCCTGAAGAGAGATCACTGAAACGCTTTTGCTGCCAGCTTGAGACCGAAACACGATCCTGTTAGTTGACGGGCTGATAAGAGCAGAAACTGTGAGGCGAGGTCACCTTCAGATGCACTAAGCTCTGAATCCTTTATCACAGAACATGATAGACGGGAGAGGGAGACCTCAACGTCAGAAATCACGGGACGCGACTCGAAAAACAAATGACGGAGACACAATGAGACACATTCTAACTCTGCGGGAGACAAAACCAAAACAAATAGCATGGTGCAGTGGCTAGCTGACCGTTTGTATGATGTAAACACATAATGAATAATAAAAGAAATATTGTCAAAATGAATAAGAAAAAAGGTTGATTTTGCTTTCATTTTCAGGCTTCAGCTGAATGTGTTCTCGCAGTTACAACACTTGTGTTTAACACTTAAACAGTCCATAAGTCAATAATACCTGACTTCATTGATTTAGTTCAAACTGTGAGCCGTCTTCCCAGGGGAGCACCGGAGAGCTGATGCAAGGTGTAGCATGAGAGGCGTGAGGCAAAGGTAATGAAGATACTTTAAACCTAATTGTGTCCAAAACAGACAAGATGCACATGTGTCTTATACGTCAAGGATCATTATTATCGCTGATGTCCAACATGAAGAGATGTCCAGAAATGTTACAAAATCCTCCTCGTAACTCCTGGCTAAAAAGGTATCAAACTAAACTAAATGTCCGGGCTGACATTTCAACATATTTTCTGGACTATACAACATATTGTATACTTCATTTCTCTTTAAGTATCATTTTGTTCTTCTCTGTCAGCGAAGAAGTGTTTGGACTTCATTACAGCTTCAGCAGGTCTCCATGGATCATTTTAGCCCTGAGCTTCAGCCGCTGATGCTCGGGAAATGTTAATTACCAGCCAGCCACATTCAACATTCAGACTCTCTCTCTCTCTCTCGCGCACGCTCTCTCATACACACACACTTGCAAGTCTATGCCTCTGTGCTTCCTCCTTCCTATTCTGACTGTGGATTTTGGAGGGAGTGATATACCAACCAGAGACAGCGCATTTCATCCCACAGGCATAAAATGTTCTAGAAATGTTTCCACAGACTCTCATCATGCCTTCTGTTAGTAGAACGTGTCAATGTACAGATGGTAAACTAAAAGCTATCCTTTTGGGCCAATGAAGTAAAATCTGCCGCATTAGAACTAGAAAAAAAAAAAAACTCACAACAATGTTAGAACTGTTAGCATTTTCTGAAACAAACATGTCAAACCATGTCGGCTTTTATTGCATGGCAGTTTGATTTAAACTGCTTTGATATTTTTATATAATCCAGCAAATACTCAGCAGTTGAACAAAATGGCTTTCTATGCAACAAGCTGACTAGACTAGGGTCAACCTGTGGCTGGAGACAGCGAGATCATGGTTAGATTTAGGCAAAAATCATGGTTTGGCAAACAGTAAAGTCATCAAGTGACGATGAATTGAGGATTGGAAGCAGAAGGTTTTAACTGTGTCCATTTTTGACCAATCATCTAGGTAACGACCTCCCATGGACAGCTGATTATCACAAGACACTAATCCTAAAGTTTTGTGGAACAGGGATGACTGATAGCTGCCACAAGGGAGATATTTTTGGAGGCACTGAAAATGATGATAGGCATGAGGAACTACTTCCAGCCTGCGTTGTGTAACACTTTCTGCCCAAAATCCTCCCTGATGATGTCATCAGGTGATGTGGTAAACGTTAACCCATATAAAGGGATTAAAAGTCTTAATCCATTTGATTTAAGTCCTCCGACTTCATAGATGTGCAGCATTAAAACGCCATGAAGTGCAGAAGTGATTAGACATAGTCTTGCTCTACTACTCATTTACCTATACTATTAATTTGAGTCTGTTTTTGGTTTACTTTAATATTATTCAGTTGCAAGCACTGTTATAGACAGACTTTGTTGGATGTATGTGTGCATAATCAAACACTGTATTGGGAGTGATGCTGTTTACCTCTGCCATGAAGTGTTTTTAGTTAGTCTAGTTTAGTGTCTAGTTTGAGCATGAGCTCCCATCCACTGATGTTAAACACAAACACACTGTTCCATGATAACACCCATAGTAGACAGATCTGTAGTAATCCCTTCTTATGAATCTGAAGCTGGCCTAGTTCGGTCCTGATACCTAACCCCGGTGACCAGCCTGGAAAAGTGGTCAGAAAGCAGAACAAGAATATAACTCGCACTAAACTAAAAACAGAAAACAGCAGCTGTTGCTCTGAACTCCAGCATCTGTAGATCAAAGCTGTGCTGCACGGTGGTAAGGCGCACAATGATGGCTCTTGTTTCCTGCTCGCTGCTGAGAGCAGAGGACTCAAGTCCCCATCAACATACAAACCCAAAAAGATGACAGCAAAATTGAAGGCTGGCAGAGAATGAGAGAGAAAACACATGGAGCAAAGACTTTAAAGGCAGATGTTTAAAGGATGTGACATCGTTGCACACTGAAACCACTGAAACCAGACAGATACATTTCTTTTAAAGTTAGCATCTTTTTTTAGGACAGGATGACCCAAAACTCCTCCTTAATGGAAACTCCGGGGCGCACATGTGCATTGCATATTGTGGTTGCACGTGCACTCGAATGCTTGTGCTAAATGTAGCTGCTGGTCTCACAGAAAGGACGTTTTTATATAGTCATCAGTTTCTTAATGAAGTACTATGAATAATAATCTGCACATTCAGATTTTCGCTGCTGTTGGCCCGCAAGAACTTTCGAAAATCACTGTGCTTCACACAGCAAAAGCAGTTCATTAGCAAACAGTATGTAGCAGTCAGGTAGCAAGTGGTAAAAGACTAATGAGGTACATTAGCTACTATCAGCACTTGAAAGTTCACAATATTTCCCTTAAATTACCCATTATGTAGATTCCTAATTACATTTTTCCCCCCACACTGCTTGGAAACATACCATGCAGTATGCAGATGTTCACTGTGCAACACACGTTTAGTAAACAGCTGCAGCCTATATACAGGGACTGCAGTCTGACAGTGTGTCTTCATTTTCTTTTTACACTACGTACCACCTCAGAACCATTTTGGTGGCTCCATGTTCCTCACAGCTGCAATCTTAGCTGGATCAGGCTTGTTTTCATTTGAAGTCATGATTGTAGTGTTTTTGTCCTTTTACCCACATTTACTATTTTGGCCTTCGCATTTTCGCTAGTAACTAATCATCAATCTATGTGCAGGCTACGTGCATGAATGTGATGACATCGCAGGCCAAAAGTGAATATTTTAAATGACATTCCACCCATCTCATTGTTTAGCTTCATGTAAAAAAGAAAAAAAGTATTTTGATAGAATATGTATATTCTCTATATGGCAGAAACACACTGGACCTTTAAACTGCAAGAGCTCGGCTAGGTTTGACTATGTGTCGGCAAGTCAAATTACAACACTAACATGCTGATATTTAGCATTTACACTGTACCATGTTACTAGTAAAGACAAAGTGAATGTTGGCGTTAATGTCAGGTTCCAAAAGCAAATCACTGTTTTCCTTTAAATCCCTGTATCAGAAATGTCACCTCTGCCTGTATGAGCTACGTACAAATAAAGATTTAGAGTGTACGTGTGCAGCTGGTGTGTGTTTTTTTTTTTTTTACCCGTTTGTCTGTTCAGCACACACACATCACATATGACCTTCCACCATCATCTGTCCTTGTCACCTCCTCATTCTCTCAAATTGCCCCCTTGACCCCTGAACAGGAAATATGGCTTCCCCAGATTCTCGCTGTGCACAGCGGACGAACTGATATCCAGACCCTCGCTGTCCCCTGCAGTCACTCACTTCAGGGGAATTCGCCACACGCGTACGGCAGTGACCACATCCTCATAAGTCACCGTCTTCCCTGTAATTCTGTTGCGGGAAAAATGTCGGATTTATTGCTGCTGTGTGCCTGATAAGAAATTAATGAGGGTGATAAAGTAACTGTAGACCTCCATACTTCCTGAGTGATCAAAGGCATGCTAGATGACTGATCTGGTGAGTCAGAAGGAGCCTTCATGCAGCACACTCAGCGTATCCGTGTTTCTGTCAGCTGTGCTTCATGTTTGGGGGGGGGGGGGGGGGGGTTGTCTCATTAAAACAGTGCCGTGGATGAGACAGTGCTGATAACAGAGGGCACACACGTACATAGTCTAATTTATAATAATCTGCAGACTATATTCATTCAAAGAATTCCTGCCCTAATGTAGGGCCAGGTGTTGTTGTGGTTCAACCTTTAATATGACAGAAAAATGTATACCATGTACTTTTTCCCCTCACTTATGACCATTGATATTTATCTGTGCATGAATTCTGCAGGTCAGGTTGCACACTCACAGTACACACACTCGACACTCCACAATGTGGCACCCAGCCCCCTGCGCTGTGTGCTGGCGTGCTGGCAGTGGGTGTGGATGCCTGCTGTCCACATGTTTTACGGCTCCAGCTGACAGTAACTGTAAACACACGTTACCGCTGTTTTGAGTCAGAGGCACGGCTGAAACGAGAACCGGTCGCTTTTAGTTTCAGTCCAGCTCATCTTGAGCTGAGTGAAATCTTCCCGTGTAAAGTAAGAATAAATATGTGTTCTGAGTTTGCCAGACCAGAGAAGAAAGTGTTTTAGCCACCCAGCTAAATTTGAATGATTAAAAATATCAACAGGTTTATGAAATTAGGTGTTAAAATTGAGCAATATTTTCAGCTCCAGGACTGTGGGGTGCTGACAAATGTGTCCCTGGTTGACTATGACTGTATTATGTTGGTATGTGATGAGCTCTATCCACAGAAACGTTCAACGGTACACTGCCAGTTACAGGATTACAGCAGGTGAGTAATGGGACCTAAATCAGTGTGTTAGTCTGTCTGACGTTCTTAATCTGTCACACAAAAAGCTCATCCTACTGAAAGAAGCGTCTTTACAGGCTGGTACTTTGAGACTTTTTTCAGCAATTTCCTAGAGCAGCTGGTCACTGTAGTTTTCTACCAGTGTTATTTTTAGACGCAGATCAATACACGGTGCTCTCGTGAGTATTCAGGCATCATGTACTGTATGTGGACTCAGACAAAAAGAAAATGACCAAGTGTGTGTGCGTGTTCAATGAAAGAACATCCAGTGCAAAAGTGTGGCTTATTGATGTGTTTTTTTCTGTGGCACAGAGGAAGAAGATCTATCAGACACAGAGGGAGAGAGAGAATAGTCATTAAGATGTATTCAGACAGTGTGGTACATTTTAGAAGCATTTGAATTGAAGGTAAATTCAATAGAGAGACACGAGTTGCAAATTGAGGCAAAGACAATGTGCACTCATCCCAGGGCTTTATGAAACTAGAGTGTCTTCATAAATGTACAGAGAGGACAGACAAAAGAAGTGAGGCTAGAGGCAAGTAACAGGAAGTTCCTGTTGAATTTTAAGAAGCTGAGCCATCACAGGGACACACACACACACTAGCAATTTCACAGCTATTGTTTGAAAAATCTCTCTATAAAAAAAACACAAAAGGTTTTGTACAAAAGTGCATATTTTAATTTAATTTTAATTAATGAATTATCCTGATAAGGATACGCTTTTATCAAAAATAATCAAATTTGAATTAAAGCTTCAGGATTTTGTTGGCGTGAAGCAACAAACTCAACAGGTAAAGTTGTTGCACACAGTCAAGAGTCGTCTTTTTCCAAAACTATCCATCCACCAAGCACACAAACACTGTGGTTGGTCAGATGTGCGATGGTGAGAAAGCAGGTGGAAAATCTTTCTCATGTTCGATTTTTATTCTTCCCACATTGCTTCTGTCACTGTGAGTGACAACATGAACACCTTTGCATGTATCTTTATGCGTTTCAAGCAAACCCCAGCCTTAACACCGAGCCATAAACACTGGGGATCAACACTGAATGCTTGAAACAGGATTTATACAAAGATATTGGCATTGTCATTGCATAAGATATGCATGAATATAACATAAGACAAACAGTAATTCAAGCCCAGCTGATACTGCTGTGTTCTTCTATCTCCAGCTCCTCCTCCTCCTCCTCTCAACGTGCACCTACCCGATTCTGATGAAGATCACTTTGACAAAAAGCAAAGACAAAAAGGGTGGACAAGCTGCTTCTTTATTACTCGGCTGCACCGAGCCCCCCCTTTGCTTCATGGAGGACCGTGGTGAAATATCGATCCAAGTGAGGCCTCCGCTGACCGCTGCACAGATAACAGTAACTAAATGATGGATCTTTCAATAGGACCCCTGAAGAGCGCCTTTAAAACAGATCTCTGCTGTCTCTCAGCCAGAACTAAGTGCCAGCAACGGCCCGGGGGATGTTAACTCTTATCTATGATGTATCAAGCTGTATTCAGGAGCCCTAGCAAAGTGCTATAGCCTGTGTTCCAGTGCCCCGGGGTTATATTCTCACTGACTGTTCGGGGTGCAAACGGGCTCCTCACATCTGCCTTTTTCCTCCCTTATCTTCCCCCTCTCTCCTCCCCCTCTCTACCTGTCAAACAGTGCGAGCTCCCGCGCTTCCAGCCAACACAAACGCCTGGTTGGTACTGATGGACAGAGACAGCTGTAGTGGAAATACAAAACGTTTGAGCACGCGCGCGCACTCACACAAACACACGCCAGACTGTTTATAGAGGGTGCAACCAAAGCTGGGGAGCAGATTAACGACTTTACTTCCCAATTAGCCCACTCAGCAAGAGAGGAAATGGCTCTGACTGGCCTTCTGCTTCCTTTCTTCTCTGTGTGTCTCTACACTAGCATGAGTGTGTGTCGGCTGCCTCTGATCTAATTCTGAAGTGTTTGGGGCTGCTCTCTGACAGCTGCCTGCTGGCCAGTGGCCGTCACATGTTGCCTTCACTTCCTGTTCATGTAAAAGCGCTTCAGAGCCTGGGGAACCAGAGCCTGGAAACTGAGAGGGGGGGTGGGAGTGTGTGTTATACCCTGTGACACACAGTATAAGTTTAAGCAGCCTGTAGCTGCAGGGTCACTTGGTGCACTTCATCTTATGACATTTACTTTTGACTTATTTCAACTGTCTGTTTTAGAAGACAGAATCATTGCGAGATCAGCCAAGTTATTTTCATATACAAAGAATTTGTCTTGGTGTTATTTTACATTACATAATCACCACAATCCTCACCATGTCACCCTTCAGCCAATCACACATCACCCGTTCTTAACAGCAACATTAACTGGGCCTTCTTAAAATGGCCTCACATATATATCACATCAGGAAAAGCACTGGTGTCATCAATACCATTAATGATGGGATAAATAATTTAACTGTTACACTGTTCCAGTCAGTGAGTGGTCAGTGAACCAGCTTGTAAACGACCAGTGCCCTTGAAATAGCACGCATCCATCTGCCTGTTAAGCAACTCGCTGAACCCATTACAAGTGTTAAACCCTATGGAGCTAGTAAACTGAGCTTTTGCATTGCAAAAAAAACAACAACCAAGAGTTGCTTAAACAACCTGCAATGCAGCACTAAAACACACACACAGACAAATGGAAAGAATACCATGACTTGTTCATTTGGATGAATGAGAGCAGTGATTTTAGGCTGCTAACAATGCGGGCGCTCCTGCCTTCCAGACCAGCCATAACAACCGGTGGCAAGTCATTTGAAGGGACTTCATTTAAATCAAAGGGCACAACCTGTTCATTTGAGGGAACAAATTATTACTTTGTGCAAGCTAATTATAAAAACGTGTTACCTGACGGGCTCTGGAGTGTAGTGTAGTTTCCCCGCCTCCCTTCCATAATTGTTTAAATGGAAATGTAATGAAAGAGTCTTACAGTCAGTGTGGGCGTCGCAGCCACAGTAATCTGATTCATTGATGTACTGACTGACAGATTTGTTGTGTTTGGGTTTGCGCCTGAACTGCGTGCCGATTTGATTTGTACATCCCAGCAAAATGTCACACAGATGTTTCATACTGTATCATTTTCCCTGTGGAATACAAACTCAAATATATAACTGATATTGCGCAATCCTGAAGTTACACACTGCATCGCTAAGAATAAGCCTGAATCATTGAACGATGTAGCTTTGTTTCTGTGGAACTCTCCTCCCTCCCTCCCTCCCTCCTTGTATTTTCTTGCTCTCTTCCCTGTGGGTATTCTCTTACCTCGTGAGGATCCCAGCTGCCCCGGTGCTGTCTGCTTGACAGTGCTCTGTCAAGCCCCAGCCTCATCTTCCTCCCCTTTTGTTGCCATAGAAACCATCACCCATGGAAAAGTACAAGCAAGTGGATTGTCTGGGAAAAAGGACAGCGAGGGGAAGCGATACTCAACCACGCCACACTGCAAGACAGCTGCAAAAACAAAACAAAAAAGAAATGGTTTGTGTTATCCGACCAAAGAAAATGTTGTTTTACGCTGCTGAGGTTGGATTTATGTGATGGTGTCAGACCCTAATATTTCTAGTGGTTTTAGCACATTGAGGCGCGAAGTAATAACAGTGAAAAGTAGATCCATTAGTCACGCAACTTCCTACAAGTCATCACGAATGGAAAAACACCCACGACTCCAGGCCTTTTCCAACAAAAGTGCAGAAACGACGTGTTGGTTTTAAAAAGTTCTGTGGACACTCATGCTGGTTTTTGTCACTTTACTGCGAGGACAGGGCAAATTAGGAGGAGGATGCCAGTTTATACAAAGTGCTTATGCAAGATTTTTGAAGATTTGCATGTTCAGCGCTTCAAACTTTGTCTCAACAGTTAAGGGCCCATGAAAAGTAAGAGAAAGTAAGATTTTTTTTTTTTCCCTTTATTAGAAAAAAAAGAAAAATTCAGAAATAGGTCTAGTGGAAAAATCACTTAGCTGTATGTCTGCCAGCAGCAGTTCAGTGGCAGGGAAGCTACAAGTTCACATGCAGCTGAGAGAAGGGAATCGTTAAAGCTGTAGCTGATGGAATTTATTGAAAAAGGTTCAAGTGAAATGTGCTACGTATGGCTGTTTTTTGTGCATATACCATTTGTCAAAATCATCATTGACATATTTCTTTTATTGCTCCACTCATCATCAGTTGACGGGGCTATGCACACAGAGGGGCAGCAGTGCAGAGGCCTGCGAGCCAGCAAACATGCACAATTTAAAATATTCAGAGAATCTACAACGCACACAATTTATGAGGAAAGTGAGACACCCAAAATGTTTATTAGACCTCGAGGATGCACACAGTGTGTTTTGGTAAAGAGCAATTGTAAACATAAGTTCTGTTCATCTCTACTGGGCATCTTTAATATTAATTAAGATTAACATGGTCACTGTTAATGTGAAGCCAAAACTCTTGTTTGTGGAATTCTGGGAGGCTAAATTAATGTTTAGTGAAATTATTACGTAAACTCTTGTATGAATAAATGCAGACAAAATCTCATCCTTCTTACAACACACATGATATTGCGGTTTGTGTTTTTATTCCATTTTATTTAGTTAGTTTATAGTCTGTTATATAGAGTGGCAGTATGAAATAAAACTGGAGGGTGAGTATGTTTTCATTAGTGTATAATTACCTGAAATAAGAATTCAGAATTCAATTGATTGCAATCTGCAAGTGCACCACTAGCTGCTAAATCCTACACTGGTCCTTTCAATGAAAAATGATGAATTTATTCAAGTCTGATGAAATATGATGGATAATGTCAGTTTCATGATTAGATATTTTATTATATGATTAGTGTCTTCTTTTTTTTTTTTTTTTTTTTGGACATTGGATTTTCCCTGGAACTTTAACAGCAGTTTCATTTTAGTTCAGTCTCTCACATCACTTTTCATATAGAGCAGGTGTAGACCATACTCTTTATGATATTATACATTTATATTACATAGAGCTCAGTGCAGCATGTCCCTGGCAAACAATAGGATGGTTTGGTAACTGTAAGGCCTGCCAAAAAAGGATAATAGGGTACTATGAGCTCTTTAAAATATGATGGTGCTTGATCATGAACAACTTTGCAGGTGATGTGGGTGCAGCTGACGAGATTAAAATGAAAAACTTACCGGTTGAATGACGTTCCTCCAGTGTTTAATGTGTGGAAAACAGCCTTGACCTCCGTTGAGTTAAAAGGAATGCCTTCTTCAGCGTAAAATATACACTTATATATAATATATACGCTGCTTTTCACGTTTCTGAGATCCATTTTTACATTCTCCTCTCTGAAATAAATAGCTATAGTTCATAGAGCTCTGTCAGGAGTCTTTACATTCTCACACTGTAGTCAGGTCAACCGAAAAACACCTGGGCCAGCTAAAGACTACACAGGACATGCATGTCTGTTCACAGCAGAACTTTTGACGTGGCAGAGCAGAAAAATCACAGGTGTAATTAATAACTGTAACCATGACTGTGCTTTAGCTATTTCAACCAATTAGACGTCTTTTCGGGGTGTGTCTGGGCGTGAGCAACCTGTACTAAAACCTTGTGTAGTCCCGCCCACTGTCAGTGTGACAGCAGTCTGTCTAATCAGGCAAGGTAATTAGAAACACCTGTGTGGGGAGATGATTAGCTCAGGTGGTAGAGCATCCGGCCCATGTACGAAGGCCGAGCAGCGGCCCAGGGTTTGAATCCGGCCTGCGACCCTTTGCTGTGTGTTCTTGCACATCTCTCTTTCTCTCCTTTCAACTGTCTCTGTCAAAAAAATAGCTTGAAAAAACTTAACTTAAGTTCAGGCTGTCCATCTTCATTAGTAAGACTTCAGTAATGAAATATGAACCCCTGCAATGGTAATAATTTTATCTAACATTTGTAGGTGTTTGAATGTTTGTATTGTTAGAATGCAAGTAGCATCTGAGCTCTCTACTCAGTTCCCAACTGATAGATCAACAGAACGGGGCGACATCCCACCCGTTTGTCATGCTTTGTGACAGTGGTAGTTATCAAGCAGCAGGAGATATTATTTATTTATTTATTTATTTCTAAACTGATCATTCTCACTGTGATTCCAACGTTAGGTGTGTTGAGTTCCCTAAATAAATGACTATAATGCATTTTAAACGCTGTGATTGCTATATCCATCTACTGAAAATGCACTGCATAGCAAACACTACACATCTGTTTGTTTCCAACAGGCTCTTCACGTGTCTCGGCGGGGTGGACACAGCTGCACATGATAAAATGAAAAATAGGTATGCTTTGCGTCAGGTGTACCAATTACCAAATCCTGACAATTACACTAATGCTCGCTCATTAACTCATGTAAACCGATCTTACATGTATCCATAATGAATTAGATTAGCTGCAACTGTGTTCACCTGTGGAGAGGAAGAGATGAGCATTGTTACTGCCTGAGGTATTAATTTTAATGACTTTTACTGTACTCACAGCCTACCTTCCTGGGGAAATAAGGTGTCATTATGAACTGTGACAGTGATTTCCAAAATGTCCTTGAATTCTTAAACTTAATGGAGCCAAAAATTAATTTCAATATATGTCTAGTTAAAGCATCAGTCTGACATTTTGGTCAATTTGCTTGTCTGCTTTCCGAAGGTGAGTTCGATTAGAACAAACCACTCTCGTGACTGTCTGTTAAATATAAGACCACCCAGCAGCTGGTTAGCTTAACTTAGCATTCAACACAATCCACTTAAAGCTCACTAATTATCTCTTTATATCTCTCTGAGTCCCAGGGAGTCATGTGCCAGACTATTGGTTAATTAGTGAGCTATCGAGGTGTTGGTAAGTGGATTTCATTACTTTGAGACAGACCCTAATGTCAGTTTTCACAGCATTTATTGGAGTTTCAAGCATAGCCATGGAAGCCTTTACAGCACAACAGTAGCCATCACAGTTGTTCCACATTCATGCTGTCCTCACACTGCAGGCAGTTTTTTTCTGAGCTATTCAGTAAAATGGAAGCTTATGTATCTGGCAACCCGTCAGTGATCTCATTGAGCATGGGTTCCAGCTGAAAGGAAAGCAAAGGTTTATTTATTTTTTCAAATAAACATTTATTCACAGGAACGGAATGAAAGTTCAGCGTTAGCGCAGCGAGCGTGAAGGCGAAACTGAATTTCAAATGTGCACAAATTGAATGTTGTGGTAGCCTAGTTTTAATATATTATAATGGGGGGTTTTTGTACATCAGCAAAAGTAATGAGCACCTAATTCAAATCATGGGAAAAACACATTATAGCAATAATGACCTAACAAGCTAACAAAGCTGAAAGCAATAATTTCCCTTCAAATGCACCTTTTTAAACACATTTAAAGAAGGTTCCTTTCATTCATAAAAGCTGGTCGTGATAATAAAGTCTCATCAGCGTCTTACACATTTCACATTTGTTATGCAACCACACAAGGCTATTTGGGGAATCTTCAGAGGGATTTGATCAATAATAAATGGCTTGCCCTTGTTTCATAGTGGGCTGGTTTAATCTTGATCACACGTTCACAGTAAGGAGTGCAGCTGTAGCCTGAGAGCTAATTTACTCAACAGAAACTGTACCATGCACTGTATGATGAAGTGATGAGAGTTTACATAAACTTCTATCCTCTGCGGAGCTTTATTTACACCTGTGTGAAGTTGATGGAAACAACAAGTCATGAGCGTCTTCATTTTACATTGCACTCCTGAAGTAACCAATCACAGGAGGTCATCAATGAACATTAGGGAATCTCGGGTGTCTGTCAGGATGAAAGGGTCCAAGCTTCATTCTAGATTCTCATCATCAGTTTGACTGTGCTCCTGAGGTTCTTTTTATGGGTCTTGACATGGCTCAAGAGGACAATCCTACAAACACGAATTATATTGGAGGGCGAGCATTGAGCCAGTGTAGCAGTCTTATTTCCCTCAGGTGATCGACATCTATGTGACAGCTCCTTCTGCAGGGAGACTGGCCGACCATCGTCTTCTCTTTGCTTCATGCCTGATCTGTGCCTGATCTCATGCCTGATGCCTGTATATGTGTTCAGACTTTGGGGCAACAGAACAAGCTGTTGCCTTGTGAATACGGCAGCTGGTTATTTACACATGGAGCAGATACAGAGCAGCGTTAGCGTTCATTTGGAGCCGTGTTTGTGCGTAACAAATATTGTCACTCCTTTAAGGTCTGATTCGGTTTCCAATGTCTGGATCTTGAGCTGCTAAATGCTCCGCTCTGCTCAACAGCTATCTGCAAATTCAATCAATGTTTGCCGTTCAGTGCTGTGCGTATAGAGGGTTTGATTTGTTTTTCTCAAATCTAAAAATGGACTGACGAGAGCTGTGCACGGTGTGTGTCACTACGAGGGACACCTTTCACGTTACACACAGTAATGTGAGCCATTGATGACATAACCGCAGCATTAATCAAAGTGAGACGAGTGATGCACAGCAAAATCTGGGCCAAAACATAATGAATCTGTTAATTGTAGTAATAGGATATGCACATACAAAGAGTGCACAGCTCAATTTTGTTTAATGGCCACATATAATCATACAAGTATAATTATCATATGTTCAATTAAAAATAGTGTAAAATGATGGTAATAAGAATAGAAAACATAAATCAGCGTAAATAAGTAAAAGGTAATATTATTGGAATAGAACATGTCATATTAATAGTCAGAAAATGCGTAATAAAGAAAAGTTTATTCTTGTGCTGGTCTGTGGTATCAGAGTCTTTGTGATGTCATCCATTGTTTCTGAGGAGCCGTTTCGAAACTGAGCATGGTGGCTTGCCGTCAACATCTTGGCAGTCCTGCCTCTTACATCTCCAGGGCTTATCTAAAAATGGGACCATGGGTGGAGGTGAGGCAGGCTTCCCTGAGACCTGCACTCAAACAAGCCATCTGTAACGGCCAGTGATAGTATAAAGAATGGACAGAGCACGGCTGAGGTTTACAAAATGCTGTTTTGAAGCCAAAAGCAGCTGCCATATTGGATGTACAGCTTCTTCCATGTCCCAGCTAATCTAAAAATAAGGGGTTAGGGTAGTGGATCATCTGCGGACCTGAGGCGGGACAAATGACTCCTGGTTGCTCCAATGAGCTATCTGTAACGGCACTTATCTGTCAAAGTGATCATGCTGTTAATCCTGCTAACTTTAAGCTTTAATATAATTTGAACAGAAGGGTTGTATAAAAATTCCCCCTCAGTACAGTTGTCATGCACAGGGAAATTAGCTATAGAGACCAACATTTTTTAGTACCAGGCTGTAAACATGTTTATTTCTACTGTGAAGTTGGACGTTTTAACATGGGGACTTATGGAGACTGACTCGTTTGCCAACTTCAGGTGGCCATTCACTGAACTGCAGTTTTTGGCACTTGCCCATTGGCTTCACAGCCACAGAGGTTGCCACCCAAACAAAAGGTCGTAATCCAAGTGCCTGGTTTCCTTTTAGATTCTCCTTGCCTTATTTTTGTAGCATCTGCCGCACCATCTATTGTCCACTCAATTATTGGTATCACGAGCACCAACCCATCGTCAGGGCATTTCTAAAAGCAAAGCATACACCCGTCACCTCGAGGACTCACCTTACCTGAAAGAATAATGAATCACTTTGGAACACGGAACATTGAAAATAGAAACTTCTTAAATGTTTTCATCCAGTTTTAACAATGAAAGTCTCTGAGTGAAGCATTTAGAGATAATGCAAAAGATTAAAAGAACTTGTACGGATGACTACGCTGTAGCAGAAGACTTTGTTGAGTGTAACGTGTTTTAAAATGAAAGACTTTAAGAACCTTGTGCATAGTATATTTTCCGTTGGTCAAATGCAGAAAAGACTTCAGAGGAGATGATAAATTATACATACTGTGCGTGCTGACTGCACTGCCGACTACATCACAGTGTCTCTCATGCTCCCAAATGTTTCATATTTTGTGAGAGAAATGCCCTCACCATTCAGACTCATTACAGATTCAAAGGTTAGAGCATACAAAAAAATAAATAAATCAACAGAAGGCCAAGAGCTTGGGATTTATTTAAGGATGTCAGTATTAACTGGAGTTCTTCTGAAGTTTACAGCAGCATGAAAAGTGTTTTTGGTGAAGGATTTTGGAAGGATGGCTATACAAATAACGTCTCAGCCTGTCTGAAGGGAGATAAATTGGTATTTTATTGTTGATTTATTCCCTCATGCATTCAAAACTGTTGATTGGGAAGGTTTCTAAGTATTGTCTCGAGTAATAAACAATGTTTAAATTCTCTATGAATCTAATCTCTAAAAGCTCTGGGGAGCTTTTATCCTCCATCATTCAGCACAGTCTCCTATGAAACATTAATAGAAACTGCAATCCTACAGTTCATTGCTTCCACAATATTTAAAAGATGATGCACAAATGTTGCATGGCTCTGTGGCGCATGTTCAGTTTTTCAATTCTTAAGTGCGATTTCTCATTTTTCTACTTTTTAAACGATGCAGCTCGTTTCTGATTTGTGACTCAAAAAGAATCATTTTTTTCTCTGAGTTTGAGGCAATAGTTTTCTGTATCCACTATCCATTTTCACATTTCCTTTTGCAGTCGGATCTCATGATCTTCAACAGGGAATTTGAGTTGGCTCAGTTTACTGATGAAGACTGTGTGTTGAAGTTAAAAGCAATCCCCGATGTCAAGCTAGAACGTCTGCACCCAGATTCAAATGTTATTAGAGATGGCGGCTGTGCATCTGCTGTAGCCCAATTAATTATTAGCATGTTTCGGTTTTTAGTGTGCTTTTATTTTGGCCGCTTTGGAAGCAAACAGCTGTCTATTCATACATCCGGGAAGACACAGGGGGACATTAGAATTCATTTTTATCTCTGTTTTGGTCTCCACCTGCTCCTGGGGGAAATTTGACTCTTTAGCTGCTAAATGTTACACTATGTTGCTAACCGTGTGTGTGTGTGTATGTGTGTGTGTTGTTTGAAGACTAAACCAAAACTAAACACTGAGCTCAAACGCTTCAGATATCTGAGGGAAACAGCAGTGTTGGGTAATAACTCTCTGTGGGTTCACCACTACGAGCAACTCTTTTTACGTTGTATATTTCCGTTTCACTTGTTAATATAAAATAAAGATTAATGCAACTTTGAGTTGCTTTGGTCTTTCTTTGCCTCTGTGCATGTCCCTATTTTATAGTCACTGCTGATGTTCTGCACAGGTGCCTTTCATTTTCGCTGTCATCCTTCCTCTCCGTCACACTGGACGGACGCCTTTAGCTCACCATCCAACCGTTCACTGCAATTAAAGACTTAATGACACACTCCGGTTCAGCCAGCCTCCGCCTACTGTGCAATTCATTGCTATAACTAACCAATTAGCTGAGTGGAGAGTTACACGGAAAGCAGCGGAAATCAAACTATGCAGGGTTTACTGAGCTGACATTTGTGGAGCTATAACTTAATCCACAGTGTCGGCAGCCCTCATAGTGACAATCACAACATTTAAATTCACACAGTCAGTCTCTTTTCTCTCGCAGTCTGGGAAACATTCATAAATATGACAGTATCATTCCTGGGAGAAAAACACATTTACCTGCCTGTGAGACGGAATATTAAGAGGTTGGGGGTGAGAGAGAGCGATGGGGAGAGATGAGGAGCGGGAAGGAAATACTGGAGGGGCGGAGGGACGGGATGACAGAAAGAGGAAGTGATGAAGTGTGTTGGATTACAGGGTGACATTGAAAGAAGCCTCTCTGTCCCTTTTTACTTCATCCCTCTTTGCCACTATTCACTCTCGCCATCATCCTAACATCCCACACATCATCCACCTCCACTCTCCCGTCTGTGAGGGTCCCCGCCTGCCTGGTGGCACTGCACGAGTGCCCGTCTGTGCTCCAGAGTGTCACAAACATTTTCCCAAGGCGGGCATTGAGAATGAGATCATTGTCCTTCGCTGCAACGCTGCACGGCAGAATGCAATGGGAGGAAAAGAAAGGGGGGGAGGGGAGGAAAAGGAGGTGAAATGAAAATAAGAGGCGAGCTGACAGGAGATGAGGAGAGGGGAGGAAAGGGGGAAACAGGAGAGGAGAGACAAGGAGAGAGGAGGGAATGAGGAAAATAGAGCGAGAGAGGGTAAGTGGGGAGAAATTACATGACTGACCAGAGGGATAAGAGAGGGTTGTGGGTAGAAGTAGAGAGGGATGGGATAAAGGGGAAATAAAGGGTGGGAAGAGAAGGTGAGGAGAGGGAAGGAAGAGGGAAGAAGGAAAAGGGGAAATGAGAAATAAAAGGAGAGTAAAAGGGTAAGAAAAGGCAACAACAAAAGGAGAAAGGAAGGTGTAAGGAGGAGAGAGGAGGGTAGTGATAAGAAAGGAAAGTCAGTGGAAATTATGGATGAGAAAAGAAAATAGCAAATGTGGGGAAAGAGCAGGATGGTAAAAGGTAAGAGAGGAAATGAATGGAAGAGTGGATGAAAAATGAAGCCAGCCATTCTTTGGAGAAGGGGAGATGGGATGGGAGGAAGGGGAGTAAAGGCAGGTACAAGGTTAAAGGACAAAAAAAGAAATGTGGAAAAGAAAGAAAATGGCGATGAGATAGAAATGCAGAGACAGGGTGAAAGAAAGAGAAAGAAAGGATGAATGAAATGAGCAAAGTGACTAAACAAAAGTCACAGTTACAAAAGATGGTTTAAATAGAGGAGGAAATAGAAGTCAGCTTCTGGGGGAAAAAAAGGAATGGAAAGGAGGACATGGAAAGAAAAGGAGGGGGAGGAATGAAAAGACAAAAAACAAAAGAAACGTTTATCTATTACCTCGAGATAATGACTTAATTAGCTCAGTGAGTGCATACCCCTGAGATTTACAAACACTCCTGCATTATAATTAAGTTTTAACAGGAAGACATTCTACACATAAATTATGATCCAATAAGATTTAGAAGAAAGAAAACATTTTAAAGTTCTAGACCTGCTCTTGGTGAACATCCAAAAAGACGGAACAACAGAACTGAAAATACCAACAGTGGTAGTCGCAAGAAAAAGCAGTCAGTCATAAATGGTACTCACTGACCCAACAGCAGATAATTGGCTCGAAATCAAAGATATGAATGAGATGGAAAAACTAACTGAAAATGTTCTGACTAAGACTGAGAAATGACTTAGACATTGCAAGATGGACAAAATAGAAAATACATATATTGGAATGAAAAACATGGTCTGTGTTTTCCTCTTATCCTCACTGTTTAAAATATTATTTATCTTCCTTCTGCTGTATGCAACCAAATATACAAACATGTCATGTTAGCCAGAGTTTAACCAGAAAATGTCATAGATGGTACACTTTTTTTAACAGCCTGTTTGCTTGACCGTTTGTGTTGCTCTGTTTGCCTTACCATCGCTACTAGATCTCGACAAATAACTTGGTGAACACAGTGATATACAGTAACATTATCTAGTATTATCAATAATACTAGAATTAATAATAATGATAATACTTTCAATTTTTAGGCCACTTTGAAATGGTAGGCAAGCATATTTTTCTGTTTATTTAGGCAGATGATATTTAAAGATTAACTCCTGACTGATTCACATGCACTGTTATCTGTGACACTCACATTTAAACTGACTGAATTTCAGCTTGAAAGCAGTATTCAGTGTGAGCCTGCTGTCCTCTGACGCGCTGCCAAGCTGAAATAACACAACCACCGCTATCAGCATCCCAGATATCAGATGTAACGGCAAACAATAAAGAGCTGAATGTACTTCCCTGACCTTCTGTGTGTCTTTGCCACTGAAAGACTTTCATTGTTCCCAAATGATCACAAGGGAGGTGGTGCAAGTGCTGAGGGTTACAGCCAAACTCCACCCTCCAAATATTCTTCCTATCGCAAACCCTTACATCAGAACCGCATGACTCTTGATTAAATTTGTGGTCTAATGAGATGTTTCTGATCCCACTGAGAAAAAAAGAAAAGCTTACATAACATCTCACTACCCCAGCTACCCTAAAACTACCCTAACTACCCACTTTGGTTCATAGGAGTAAGTGGAGACTGATTGTACTGTTTGCAGTCAACAGAAACTAGTCGGACCACTTACCGCCTGCAGTGTGTCCACAGTTTATGTGTTTGTAAGTTTGGGTGAAAGGATGTGTTCAGTGTGGAGTGAGGTCATGTCATTGTTTACTCATAAAGACATTATCTGATATCCGTGTATGGTACATTGCTGAGTGCTGGGGATTTCTGCCAGGAAAGGATCCGTCAGAGTAAAGTAGAGACCTGAAAGTGGCCCTGTAAACAATTGCCGACTTGTCCAGCGCGTTCCCTGCCTCTAGGATCAGGTCCAGCCCACCGGGACGCTGACAAGGATAAGCAGATATTTTTAAAAAATGGATGGATGAGCAAATTAAGCACCGATATATATGTCAATACAATTTTTGTTTGGATTAGGAAACAGTGGGGCAATTTTTAAAATCCAGATGGTTACGAAAGAAATACACTCAGAACAGCATTACGTGTTGTTGAACAACTGTTTGGTTTTTCAAATGTCAGCTGGTAGCCTGTGTATTTTTCGTCTGTAATTCAAATGTAATGGTACTACATGAGAGGCACAAACTGGGATTGGACAGGGACATGTAAACTCAAGCTCAGCATTTTCTTTTGCCAAATTACCCAAAATTCAGTTAAAATGTGTCACACTTTTGAATTGAAACACAGCTGTGGACACATGTCCCAATGTTCCATCAATAAGATTTTCATCTCAACAGCGGCCGTTGCAAATTAACAACAATTCCCGTGAACCCACGCTACTTCATGATGTCGCCAAGCTACAAACCAAACCATTCAAATGTTCATCAAAGAGTCCTAAATATTAACAGAATATCAACTTTCCTTTCTTTTAATTGGACAGCACGTCATAAGATTGTTTGATTTAAAAGGTTGTTATCAGGTTATTGTGCTGCACTCAACAGACATTTATTCATATGAAAATGTCAACGATAATTGGCGTCATATTTTTTCATAATGGAGGCAAAGAAAAGCAGAGGTAGAGGTCGAGAACAAAAGGATAAGCTGCCCTGGGGAAGTTTTCTTTCTCCACATTGTTCAGCAGGCACATGGCAATGTCAAAAGGAGGCATCTCACTTTCAGCACACACACACACACACAAACCAAACACACCCATATTATGGGCCTACCTGTATGCAGTTAAAAAACCACAGCCGTACTCGTGTTACATCGGCCCGGGTGCTGACTCACCGTGCGTCGTGGTTCATTCACATTCCAGGAGACCGAACAATGTTTGTGTCTATCCCGAGGATACGCAAAGCGCTGAGGAGCCTTCTCCCTGGAAAGCCAATAAAGAAGCTGTAATTGGAGAGGACTGAATGGAAAATGTCAGGTCTGTTGTTGCCTTTCAAAGACAAAAGGTTGTGTATTCATACAGATTTGGCAAATGTCAGGTTAGCCCTTGTTGTTACCGACCTGACACAGACTAAAGGACACGTCATCACCTGATCGCTGTGTCAGACTCCATCTCATCAAACGCGAGTTTCATAAATTGAACCAGGTCAGACACATAACGAGCAGAATAAACTAGCTTAGTAAACAAACTTTTTTCTGCATCATACATTCAAGCGTGGAGGTAAAGGCCAGAGACTCACACTGCATGTAGACACATTAACACACTGAGGAGGCCTAGTTTACTATCTGATTTCTGTCCTGTTTGAATGATGTGGCCACAAATGGGTAATGCATGTGATCTTCCCTTGACGCTCACCACATGGCACATGGCTCTGACATTAAAGCTACAAACAGTTGTGAACTTGCTTTCTAAAGAAGAAAGAGGAAAACACAGGGAGAGATGCAGACACTAAACAAATCTCTCAACGGTTTCTCCAAGACAAAAGCAGCATAAAGCTCCTGTCTGCTCTGAAAACAATGGCCCAGCACAATCCCTCCATTTCTTTCAACTGCGAATGGGACATTGCCGATTTCACCGATCACCCCAGTTCAGACGTCAACGTCAGCTGTCGTCGTCACAAACTTTCTTGCATCTGCAGTATAAACTTTGCTTCCCTAGAAGTCCTCTCAGGGACCATTTGCCCTCCACACCGTTTGTTTCAGACTGAAGGCCGGCTTTGGGGAAAAGCTAATCAAGTCAATTTGGGCTGTAAAGAAACAACGCTTGATCATGCTCTCTTGTATTCAGCACCTCATGAAATGCTCCGGGAAACATGTCAAGAAATCAATCAGCGACGTGACTAACGGCCCCCGTTATAAATGACTGTTGATAAAGACAGTGAAAGTATAAGCCTGTAAAAATGATTGATTTTGAAAATGTCAGGTTTTAACTGTCTTCATCAGCGTTTTTCTTGATATCATAATAATCCCACATCCACACACCCACAGATTCAGGTGAAAATACACCGGAACACAAGATTACTGGAACTATTTCCCTTATTGGCATTCTGCGTGGAAGCGCAGCATCCATACAGATAAACAGAGTGAGCCGCTGAATCCAGCTGTGGCTGAACGATCACATCGCATGCACAGTTTCTGCGTCCAATCAGGCAATTTTTCACGCTGAAGCAAGCAGCATCTCTGCGCTTGCTGCATCCTCTCATCAGACCCCACCATTATTCTCAGTCCATATGGTGACAGACCTGACAGTCATTTTAGGAAAACCATGACAATGGCTAGAAAAAGATTCTGGAGGGTCTGTTGCATTTGAGCGCACCCTAAGCACTGGAAGAGATTTTTATGAACAACTCATTTTTTTGTGCATAGCGCTGCATTGATCAAAATCAGAATTAGTCTTGCCTTGTTCACATCATCAGGGGCTGAAGCTGTTTCATGTGGCTGAATCTCCCGAGCTGGAGAATCACAGTAAACTGAGTAAAAGAACGTGAATAATAGTTTAACTGGCTGCATTTAGAGAAATCATAGAAATCATGAATTTATTTCCTTTCAGGCTGAAATCAAATCTACAGCTGCTGAAAGAAAAAGCTCCCTTGTCAGACGCCAAACCGGTCCTGACTAGCTCGTAATTTTCCACATCAATTTGCCTGCAAAGTGGTTTGCCAATTTGCATTGTTTTTAAACTGCTGTTTGGCTCCTGGTAGAAGATGATCCCAGAGTAACAGCGGCGTTATCTCATGCAAAAGAGGAACTGAGCTTTTCATGCAAACAGAGGGCCAGGGAGGAGGACGGGGGGGCTTGGCTGATTGGCTGAGCGACAGCTGTCCCTGTCACTGCCGGCCTATCGGTGACCTTGAGGGAGCGAGGAGGAGGTTGTGTCTGCTCAGCTGCCCCGACTGCTGTTATCACTGGCAGACACCATATCACCTGTGTGTGTAGGCAGAGGGGGGGGGGCAGCTGTGTGTTTAGTGCATCTGTTTGTGTATATTTGTATTCAGGAGTCTATGGCTTACCACCTGCATATTCATACTGATAGGGGAGAGGATATTTACTGTGTGTGTGTGTGTGTGTGACAGAGAGAGAGAGAGAGAGTGCATGCACAACAAAAAGACAAAAACATGGTCTCCTGGTTACACCAGAAGATCTGCGGGTCATAAATACACATTTCTGTGCTGCTGTGCTGGAATTTTTTTTTTGGGGGGGGGGAATCAAAGACCAAAGGCAAACAAACAGTCTAAGGTGTTCCTCGTACCTGCTGTGCCTTTTTAACGTCTTGCAAACAGCCTGAGGCATGCATGCAAATCCACACCCACTTTCCACCTTTAATGAGATGCTCTGTATGCTTTTATACGGCGGTTAATGGAGTCTTTATGTGAGGTATCCTCCAGCTGAACACACATGCATGGGTTTAATTCACAGCTAGGTCTGGATAGGTTCAGGCTCGCCCGTTTAACCTGTACAAATCATATTTCTAGTAGAACTATAGTTGAATCTGTTGTTTCAATTCTTGATTCTTTTCCCGCATGTGTGATGTGCTGAAAAGGGTTTTGAATGCATGATGCAAACAGGCACCAATGCCAACTCATACTCATGAAATGTTCACTAATCTCTTCCCCCCCAAACGACTACCTCACCACAACTTAGCAACTGTAACTAGGCATGGCAGGCCATCAAGCGCCGGGTCTCTCTGCATGCTGAAGTGGTGTGCACGAGATGCTAACAAGAGCTACACTCGGTTTTTAAAGATGTTTGAGGGTTGTGTGTCTTTTTTTTCATCTGTTACAAAAAAAACCCAAAGAAACTAATGTGTAAAAATGGTTTAAACTGTGTGTTTGTCTGCTGTTAACCAAGGAGTGTATCATTATTATTTATTTATGTACTTCCCAGGGAAATGAATTTACATTCTTTTGTTTAATATGGTTGAAAATGTTCTATAGCCAGCCTCAAGTGGACCTCTCGAGGTCATCGAGAGAGTGTTGCCAAACATGCTGTTTATTCCTCATCTTCTCCTCTTGTAAATGTTAAAATGAAGCATGCATCTGACCTCTGTGTTGATTGTCTTGAGTGTTTATCATAGGTTAAGTTAGAACAAAAGACAATTTTCATGTGTGTGAAAGCCCATCACATCTTTTGGAAACAAGTTTGTATTAACACTAAGACATGTAGCTTTAGATTCAGTATTTGCCATGCAGGTACACCAAGGAAGGACCATAAACTGTTTGAGCAACCAAGTGTCAGTCGGCCTGCCTCAGCACACATTTTTGTCCATTGTTTTGTGCTGCAATGGCAACTCCCAAATATATGGGTGATGTCACAGTTACAACGTCAATGTTTTATACTGTCCATGACCCTAAGGTCATTACAAAGCTGACAGAATTTTCAAACCATCTCACTGTGTTAACTTGGTTAGCTAGGTAACCAGCTAACCAAGTTAACAGAACAGAAAGGTAAACAGAAAGGTAAAGCTTTCTTTTGTCTACCTCTATCTAAAATCAAGGACTGTGTGTGTGCGTGTGTGTGTGTGTGTGTAGGTGTGTGTGTGCGTGCGTGTGTGCGAGCTTTCAGTTGAGGTTTTATACAGAGTTTTCAGAAGCAGCAGAGACCAAGGTGACATTTCTGTTCTTATCACCAACTTCTAGCTCTAATCGCTGAGAGAGGCTGAGCTGAGCCAGCTGACCAGCACTGCCTCTGCCGGCGGTTTGGCAACAGGTGCTACAGTGTTTGTGTCTGTATGTGTGTGTGTGTGTGTGTGTGTGGTGTGTGTGTGTGTGTGTGTGTGTGTGTGTGTGTGTGTGTGTGTGTGTGTGGAGAGAGAGAAAGCAGGAGGTGGTCTAGGATTAAAGCCAGCTAGCACACTGAAGGTCAAAGGTTTAGGAGATGCAGGAGAGCCAAATCTACAGTTCACACACACTCTTCTCTCTCTCTCTCTCTCTCCCACACACACACAAACACACACACACACATTCACACTGACCAGGGCTGCTGTTGAGGCACAAATGTGTCTCATTGTTTAATTTAGGGATCATAGTGTTTTGGAGGGCATCACCAACTGGCAAGGTCGAATGTCTGAAAAAAAAATCAAAACATAAAATTAAATGCCAGCGACTGTTTTCATTCACGTGACGATGAATAATGATACACCACTGGAGGCTCAACAGGCTACAACACTGAATAGGAAATGAGTAAAGGCTGTGGAAGGACAGTTACCTGCATGCTAGCATGCTGTACAGCTAACAGGATAGCAAACTGGATAGATAAGTGTAAAACAATAAAAGTTCAAACGGGCTGATGTGATTTTAAAGTTCAGCTCATAAATCAATTTAAGATTCTTTGCAGGGGACAGAGAGAGAGAGAGGACATTTTCTATTTTGGTAATAGAAAATGTCCTCTCATGAAAAACTGTGACCTCAGAGAGTCCATCCACTGCACAAAAATGGCCAAACCTTACATTGTCCCGATTAAATATGAACACAAAGACTTCAAACTAAAACGCATCCGACTGTGCAGGTCATTTTTGTCAGGAAAAGCAAGATTTTGTAAAACACTCCACTGGAAAAATTCATTGATGGCACGCATGTCTTCAAATCCAAAAAATCAGGGGGGTTTTCTCCTTATAAAGTTGCATTGAAGAATATGTTAGCAAACTGTTGCTTATTGACACATCCAGCAGGTACTGCCCAAGATTTACTAAAGTGGTGCTTCTTCCCACCCTGATATCTCCTTTTATCCTTTTAACTCTGTTTTGTTCTCCACCAACTTCTGAAAGAAATGTCTGGCTCTTTGGCTGCTAAATGATCCACTGTGTTCAGCAGCTAATTTAGTCAGTCTTGGGGCTGGATGGCTGCTGTGCAGCTGGATTCAGAGCTTAATTTTGTGCTGCCTGGAAACAGCTTGAAAGAAGTCAGCGAAAGGGACGCAAAATTGTAGTGGTGGGCCATAAAACCAAAACAATGAGCTGAAAGACAATAAAACACTGAGGATAAATGCAGAATTCGGTGATAGGTAAGTGAGTCCATCATTACACGTGACCCCTTTCATGTCATGCAGAACCATTTCATACATTATTGATATGAAAATTATGATGACTGCAGTTTTAAAAAACATGTAGCCTGCTCCCTCAGATGTAGCCCGAGGACAGTGTTGCTAACCTTCAGGCATGAAATTATTAGAACGGCTATATTTTTCTTGCACGAGCGAACATGCACGCTATTATTCAGTAGATCAGCTCCTGACCTTTAATGTGAGGAGCAACAATGAGCCAGAGTAACAGGCCTCATTAACATTAGCCTCCTCTTCTACACACACAAGAGATTGTGTCTCATACATGTCCATCTGAATGCGAGAGAACAGGCCAAAACAACTTCCTGCGTCTATGAATCACAGAGATGGCGAATGATGACCTCATACGCTGGGGCAGCTTTTGCCTCCAAGACATGTTTGCATAACTGGAACCGATCTGCACCCACGCACCATAACACATGGAGTGAAATGAGCAAAATGACAAGCTGGAATACTTTTTTAAAAATCCGCCTTGCCTTGCTCATCATTTTCTTACCATTTGGGTCATTTACATACAGAGTATAACACGCACACAGTTTATGTACCGCTGAGCAGATGGCTAAGTATTTCTGGATTTTTATATCCCTATACCACGCCGCACAGCCTGCTAATGGCTAATTACATAAAGCACAATGTTTTAATAATGCTGAATAGTGAGAATGAAGATTTCAAGTATGACATTATTCATTTTGCATTTCCCATAATCCTTTACTGCAGGACTAGTACCCATACTTTATCAGAGATCCACACAATGGCACAAACAAGTTGGACTTGACTCTGACGAACAGCCTGGATGAAGATCCATAAAACAATCTTACACCTATCTATCTTACGCCCACACGCAGTGGGGAGGAAACAAAAACAGCGAGTGTGTGAACAATCTGCTCTGCGTTCTGTGTGCTGATGAGCCGCTTCACCGTCTGACGGAGCCCATGGAGTCGGGCTGATGCCAGATGTCCCAGAATAATGGGCCTTTCTTTGTGTACCTGTTATCTCTTCGGCAGCCACTTTGAATAATGAAGCGATCTGAGAGGTTTTTAAATCCACATCTCTGAGTGATCTGTGATTACGGATATGACGGTGATGCGGCTTGATGAGAGTGGCAGCTGAGTCCCTGTAATCTAAGTAATGAACATGCTGAAGATAATTATGGCTTTTATGCAGCAGTTAAACAACGCCTGTGTGCTGTCTGAAAAGTTACTATATATAAAGCTATAACAGTGAGCAAATATAAGAATAAAACCTGCAGAAATCAGACCATTAACAGTGGGTTGGCATGGCTGTCATGTCTCGTCGTAAATGTTAAGTCTTGTCTTGTGTTAGTTAGGGTCAAGTCCAGAGTTCCACATGTATGTGTAGTCAGGGTCATGTTCCCCAGTCTCGTCTTGTCTGATGTCATGCACTTCATGTTAAGTCATCACTTGTGTTGTCTTGTTATGCACTCCCTATTTTATTTTGAAATAACTCTTCCCTCTCGTTTCAGGCACCTTTGCTTCCTGCCCTTGTGTGTTTCCCGCCAGTGTGATTGCCTTCCCTTGCCCTGATTGTTTTCACCTGTGCCCTGTTACCTTGTGTGTGTATATATTGTCTGTCTTCTCAGACATGCAGTTGTCCAGTTAAAAATTGTTCACCATGGGGTGGTGTTTAGCTCAGTTGGTGAAGCAGCCGCCTCATGTATAAAGGCTCGGTCCTTGCTGAGGAAGCCTAGGGTTTGAATCTGACCTGTGGCTCTTTCCCGCATATCATTCCCCGTCTCTCTCTCTCTCTCTCTCTCTCTCTCTCTCTCTCTCTCTCTCTCTCTCTCTCTCTCTCTCTCTCTCTCTCTCTCTCTCTCTCTCTCTCTCTCTCTCTCTCTCTCTCTCTCTCTCTCTCCCCGGCACTCTTCAGCTGTCTCTATCAAAATAAAGCTTGAAAAGGCCAAAAAAATAATAAATTGTTCGTCGTCTGCGTCCAGAGCTAGACTTTCTAAGATCAATTGTGACATAGATCCCACCTGTACCGGAGGATACCCCTTTTAGATGGTGTGAAATGGGATATACTGTCAGGGGAGCGACTAAGACTTTTTACAGAATATGGCAATCTTTTTTGACTTTTGTTGAAGATATGGATGCTGACAGTATTAGTATGTAACGATTATCTTTTATTTCTCTTGCTTGTTTTCTTTTACGGTGGTCTGGTTGTACAATGTGTAATATGTATGTTTGTCTGGTACTGTTTGGGGTGTTGGAGGATGTTGTATTTCTTCTTTTAGTGTTATTATGATTGTTTGTATGTTATTGATTTAAAAAAAGAAGAAAACAAACAGATAAACGTCATACAGTTTCACTTTAGCATGATATACTACAGCCTGTACTGTTTGTGGATCATGCTGCTTATATTCAGTGGCTCAGATGCTGTATTACACTGCTCATGTCTAATGAATGAGGCTTTTACCTAAGCACACCATATGTTTCATGCATCATGCTAACACATTAGCGAAGTGTATTTGTTTAGTACACGCAAAGCCTGAATCAAGGCTGAATTACTAACCAGGCGAAACCTGACACAGAAAACCTGCAGCCACGTATCACCGGGTTAGTGTTCATTTTCTGGGAATGTCATGTTGCCACGTGGTCTGCTGCCTGCAGATAAGAGAGACATAGAGACAATCAACCAACTCTGCAGTTCCAATTCAAGCATTTTAGCAACTGTTAGCTCCTTGTTTTGATTTTACAGCCCACACGTCTACCGTTTTGGTTCACTCTCACTGACGTCATGAGCTGACCGGACTATAGCAAGCTACTTGATTGGTGAATTTGAGTCCCGAATCTTCTCATAACGCAGCCTTAGAACAGGATGGAATAGAATATTATGTTAAATTCAACTCATTGGAAAACGGTACACGGATTGTAATTACATAGCGCCTCTCTAGTCATCCAACCACTCAAGATGCTTTTACGCTGCACATCACATTCACCCATTCGTACACACATTCATACACCGGCGGCATTGGCTGCCACACAAGATGCCCACTGCTCATCAGAAGGGAGCTAATCACACAATTTGGCGTTCAGAATCTTGTCCAAGGAGACTTTAACATGCAAACAAGAGGAAACGGGGATCTAATTTGTGGACACATCCTGCATCCTGAGCCACAGCCACCCAATTAGCAGTGAGTATCCAAAGTGGCATTCCCGTCACCGACCTTCTTGCAGTAACAATTGCATAGGTCAAAACATAGAACAGAAAGATGAATATAGCCTACCACATGTAGGTTAGGGCTTGGGTTGGGCCCAGTTTTAACATGTTTAAAAATAATATTCATGATAATATTCCTGTTTATGGGTGCAGTGGTTAGCACTGTTGCCTCACAGCAAGAAGGTGCGGAGTTTGCCTGTTCTCCCCGTGTCTGCGTGGCTCTGGCTTCCTCCCGCAGTCCAAAGATATGCAGGTTATACTTGTCCAAGATGCCCACCTCTCGCCCAAAGTCAGCTGGGATAGGCTCCAGACCCACCGTGACCCTGATGAGCAGTTACAGATAATGGAGGGACGGATGGAACATTCCTGTTTATGTCTTCAGTTTGTTCAGTCAGGGGGGAATAGGTTTGACTCACCTATAGCTGCAGGACTGAACGGTGTATCACCCACATGACGTGTCCTTGGTAAGCCGGCGGTGATGGTAGCCGTCTGGCTGGCAGGTCTCGGCTAATTCCGATCTCATTAGCGTTATTATTTTCCAGGATAAAAATGGCGCAGAGTTCTAAATTGTTGAACCACCCAAAACAACAAATCATGGTGCCCCTTTGGGAATGTTTCATCATGGTACATTCACCACTGCTCTCCTGGCATCGTTCAGGTGTGTTGCATCAGTGAGTAATGAGTCAGTCTAGCCCCCATTCCATCATTCCCTGCAAATCTACCAACTCAAGGACTTTGTAACAATTTAAATTCAATTGCTATACACTCTTATATATTTATATAGTTATGTCACCAAAAGACGTGTAAGCTAAAAAGCCTTTTCACGCCTTCAAGTAATATTCACCTTACGGATCAATAACGTTCTGAAGCATGCTTGCACTGCAGAGCTCATAGTGTCATTCAGTCTAATCAGATACAATGGATCCTGGGAAGGTTATTGATTACTAGGAATATCCTGGGATTTATAAACACATGAATGCAGTACAGTAAAATCAACAAGGCGTGACAACTTTCATGTGCCGCTTGACAGGCAGCGTTGTGGCATACATACAAATTGACTGTTTATGTGGATGAACTGGCTTTTTTTTTTTTTCTCCGCACCACACAGCCAAAGATCCAGAACATAGCTGTCCTAACAGATTTGAGTCCAGGTGTGTTGTGTGACAGAGGCTTTGTGTTATATCACTGACAAGATGACACAGGGAAGGTGAGAGTCAGTTTGGGGCTTATGCAACCCACTGTGTGTGTGTGTGCGTGTCTAGAGAAGAGAAGGACACACGGGCCTGGAGTAAGGAATGTCCGTCAACGTAAACTTCATTACGTCTGTCTGCTGCTGCCCTCAGAAATAGACTGTTTGCAGCATCTTCCTGACCCAGCACTTTCCAAAGCTGTTCGACCACCCGACAAGCACTTCTGATGAAAAATACTGGCAGCAGGTCCAGTGATATTTTACTCAACGGAAAACATAAAAAGACAAACCTGATGACAGAGCTACCGCCTTACTCTGCGCCATAGACCTCCACTGCTGTCCAAGAAGTATTAAAAACTGAGAGACTGCATTATCGTGATCACACGCACACTGTAGTTTACTTTGACTCAATCCCACATACACATACAGGATGTCCAGAAACGTCTGCTATAAATATTCACTACAGGGACCAAATATGTATTAATCCACCACTGAAAATAGTCCCTGAAAATAGTATAAATGAAACTATATTTGTGAGGTGCGAGCTTGTTGCTGGGTGCTGCAGAGGGAAGGGAAGTCAAATTTAGAGATGGACTAACACAGTCTTAGCTTTGGTCCTTCCATGGGGTTCAGCGACTGAACATAAAGAACATAGAGAAATAAGTATGTTAGAAATGCTGAAAAATATTTCTTAATGTTAAGTGAGTAGCAAGCAACTCTTCTTTGCTAGAAGTTGAATCTTTAAAAAGAAACATTTTCTGTGCACAGACGTCAATAATACCCCAAACTCTTCTACTCTCTCTTGCCAGATGGCGACAGGTGATCCGGCACTGTGACAAAGGAGGTGAGGATCTATAAATCTGGATTAAAAGCTCCTCAGAAGTCATTTAGAGTCACATGCACCTACTTCTACTCCTCCTGATCAAAGAGAGAGACGGCGATGGTGAGGAATACGTTAGCGGTCAGCCACCATGCCAAGCTGGAGCTACACGGGCTTCTTATGTAATGTTTGAAGAACAGCTGCTGCTGTTGCTGGAGAGTTCAAAGAGAGACGCCAACATGCTGGGAGGGGATGTCAACAACAAGATCATGTCCTCACTGATCTCTTCTCACCTTCTCTATGTTAATTTGAACATCACACATTTCTGGTTGTAATGCTAAAAAAAAAACACTTTAACATCCCTTAAAGTGACACTGCATAACATTTTAAAGAAGACTTCATTTTACACTGGAAAAGTTTCATAATTCATAATCAATAAAACAATCCTGTGTGTCATGAACTCAGAGGTTTTGCTGCTGCAGACTCACTTCTGTGAGTATATGGTGGCTAATGTCAGCTCATTTTTGAATCAGTATTGCTGTGCAGGTGGTTTGCTAATTATGACTCTTCTCTATTTGTGTGCCGCGCTAAGTTTCAACATTTACCATCATCGTGTAATTGCCACTCGTGGCCACCGCGGCAGCTGTTCAGCAAACGTTACACAGGCTCACGTTAACGCTTCTGCCTTGTAACGGTGGAAATCAACTACTTTAAATATTTTCAGCCGCTAGTGTAGATTAAAACATCTGCTAGAGCATTTCCATGTTGGTTGCTGGTCGCACCTGTGTGATTATATTCAATATTCAGTATTCAAGCAGTATTCAAGGACTGGGGCGACAGGCGACTTTGAGTTCCAGACTCCAGTATTCAGAGACAAGCTGCTTCCTCTGTGTTCCTCACCAGCAGCAGTGAAGCCTTCTTGTGTCGGAAAGGATGCCGCCATGTGCGCCACATTTAATTGAATTAGCTTGGCTTCAGACAGGAGAGTAGACGGGGCCACGCGTGCATTTGACATTACGCGCCGGCAGTTTATCTGAGCGGCAACAACTGTCGGTGAAACCCAATTCTCCACGCAGCTTCTACTTTTAGACCAGGAAACAGGAGGTGAAAGGTTCAGCGGTTGTAAAGCATGAAAGGCCGGAGACCGACAGGGGAGCAGCTAGTTAACGGGTCACTTAAATAACCCCACTGAATCGCAGGGCTCTGACGTTCGTCTGCTGCTGCACAGAGGAAGGGAAGAAACCACACGAGGCACGTGCTGTTTTGTTTTTTTTTTGTTTTTTTTAATGGAATGTATCTTTTTCGAGGTATGAAAATAGATCTCACGTTGAAATAAGAAATTGGACAGTGGCTACAAAGGGCACAGCTATAACTGTTTGTGTAGTGATGGCAACAGGAAGGCATGTCAGGCAGAGAAGCATCACACCAGTCGCATTAGATAAAGGGCACAGCTATTACTCTGTGTGGGAGATGACAACAACACGGAGGCATGTGTTGCTCTGGCGGTGATACACTGGCAAGAGATAGGAAACACTTCCAGCAAACAGGAAACAACATGAGGTGTAGTGAAATAAAATGTTTCCTGACAACAAGACATCCTCCCCATCATGAAAAAAAAAAAAACAATGCTGAGGGCATTTGTTGAGAACGTTACCTGTCTTACGCGTTACCTGCTGTATCACCACCTTTAAAGGTTCACGACAACCACACTGCTCATGCCTTGCAGTATAGACGCTGCAGATTAGAGATATAGTTTTATGAACATTTCCCAGAGGCAGAGCTGCTGCAGACACTGGAGTAATCTGATTGGTTGTGATAAATGTCAGTGGGTGGAGCCAAATAGTCTGTTTTAGCTTAATTTAGCTAGCGGGAATTTGTGATATTTGGCACACTTTTCAGGCCTTGTCCTACAGCTTTGTAGCCAGTCACTAACTATCAGAGAAACAGACCCAATGACAAACCAGTGATGAAACCTTGTACTACGCTGACTCTGGCTTTCAGCTGTGAGCTTATACTGTTATAGTGGCACATGGAACTGTAGGCCACATGACATACGCTGGACCAGGAAGACCTTTGAGGAAATGTCTTTCACGTGAATACATTTAAACGTGTTGAAATATAATCAGAATTTGGGTCCGAAAAAAAATTAAACTCAGGAAGAGCCGTGTCATAATGTATTATTTCTGTGTCATCCGTGTGCGCTGTAAGTCAGCAGGAAGTCTGGCAGCTCAGCAAATAAGTTTAAACCAGCCAGAGGAAGTTGGCTATCTGAATTTCCAGTTTAAAATGTCAAGGTACTTTTCCTTTTTTTTTGTTGGTTATCAGTGTGAAGTAGTATTTGTTTCCTCCAGCTTTTAAGTTTCAGACTGCACGTACCAAGCCAGAAAATAGTCGTAATTTGTCTCGACCCACTAGGATTTAATACAACCATTTAAATTGTCTTTAGGGCAGCTCAGCTCCTGAAAATTGTCAATATATCAAAAACTCCACTGTGCATTACTGTATTACTAAGCTCTTCTCTGTAACCACTGAAGACAAAGCGAGGGCAAAAAGCGAGTATCTTACTCCAATTTAAGACTCACAAGAATGCAAGAGAATGACGGAAAATGGCTGATGCGCACAATAAGAATACCAAGATGTACTGTAGCAATCAATAAATCAAACCATCAAACAAATAAGGTATAGATCACGCAGGTACCTCATCATATATCTATAGTTCAGTATAGTATATTCTGAGCTGCAACACTGCACGAGAGAGAGAGAGAGAGCGATGTGATGAAATGATTCTTTGGTTCAGTTGAAAAATGAAAACAATGACACATTTTACCAGTAATGAACTGATCCGACTAACCTACAGCAAGCATCCTAAGATAACTATGTAAGATTATTCCCAGTGGACTTGGTGTGTAGCGTAGTAGGCTCTGAACCTCCGAGCGAGTATTTCTTGTTCCACTCCAGCAACAACCACACTGAACATTCATCAACAACATAACATCGTTTATAGAAAATATATATACACATATAATAAATAAGGGATGAACCCATCGCACGGTAGGATACAGCTGTTTTCTCACATGCTTTTTGTCCATCAGTCTTTTGTGAAATAAGTCTCTGTATCTGAAAAGGGGGGCGGTGTGGGGGTGGGGTGCTGGTCTGTGGAAACCACTACATGGAAGAGGGAGTTCTCCTGGAGAATGGAGCCCGGTAGCGTAGAAGCGGCAGGGGGAGATGCAGCCCGGCTCGATATTCATCCTCCAGCCGAGTGTCCAATTAACCTGCGGATGCAATCAATTAGACAGATTGCAGACTGATGGTGCCTGACACAGGAGGCAAAGGAATTCTAAAGTCACTTGAAACATGGACTCAATAGAACAGAACCGCGGGCTGCTCATTTCGTTATCACAGTCTGGATCGAACCACTGACTCGCTCCTCACTCTATCTGAAAGTTTAACTGAGGAGACATTTATGTTTTTTACATGAAAGAAATAAGACTTTAGAAATCCTGAGGTCGTGAGCCAAATGTTTTTAAACATTTAAATTTGTCAGATTTTATGAATTCAGCTTTATGTAGTTACAAAGCCTTTTCTCAAAGGGAAATACTGACTCGCTTCATTTATGTTGTTACTTAGTTTGACTAAAAACAGTCAAATTTAAATATTAGAAAACCTAAAATACCGGAATCTTCCTAAAAATACACGTCATGGGTTATTTGTAGAAAATTTCAACAGTAGCTGTGGCCCTGCTGCTCACTAGGTCGACAGTAAACTGAAGCTTTGACCTAAAGGAACAAATAATAATGAAATATTCATCATATCCAAATGTCCTTGACGTGAAAACGTGTTCTCATCAGTAGTGAAGCTCATCTAAAACAATCAGCTTTTTGGAAAATTGTGCTTCTTAGAAAAAAAAAATTGTGCATGTGTCTGTGTGTGTGTCAGGTTACAGTGTCTCCCTTCAAATCAAAGCCTTTGCAGGATCAAGTGTTTCCACCATGTTTGATGACCTAATAATAATAATATGTGAGAACATAGTTTCCACTCTGTTCTCACATATTAGTCCATTGTTTGTGTTTTGCTGCATTGAAACCTCAGTGTGACAACAAATCACCACAAAGAGCCACGTGCATGGAAATGTGATTAATAACACAGGCTGGAGTGAGAGGAGCAGTTGGACTGTAAAGGTGAGCACAGCTGGCTCTGCTGAGGCACATATAGCTGAGACAGAACAGGTTAGAGTGTCAGAGTATATTTAGAGTGGATGTATGTTCATGAACTTTAAAACACCTACAGAATTTTGCGCGAAATGTGTGCGTCTATGCGCGTAATTGACTTATATTTACCAATATCCAACTTTAACACTTAAACATCTTGTGACATTGACTGACTCATGCAAATCTAGTTCTAAACGGGTTGTATAAACAGATGCAAATATTTCCAGTTCTGATGTGAATAATTGCGCGAATGCATAATTGAAATCTAGTCATGTCCGCGCGTAAAGCCGCGTGTTTCGGGCACGTTTGAATGTATGAAATATCAAACCTGCCTGGGAATGGATATCCTGCGGAGGATTTCACCTCCACGGGGGGGACATACAGGCAGGCCCACATCAGGGGCTCACAAACTTTTCTTTACGCCAGCATTAATCCACAATTTGTCCCCTTCTGGTGGAACACTGGCTCAGGGTTTGATCTGTGAGGGAGGACTGTAACCTATGATGGAAGTAGATGTCCTCATCATGGCACACACATCCAGGGAGAAAAACAAAAACCGAAAAAATGGCTCCGTAATCTGCAAGGGGGATCCCCAGGTGGTCCCCGGACCCGGAGACCCCTAACCTCATTCTCGCTTTCTCTTTAGCTGTCTTACCGCTAATGTCGCACCACTGTCCGCGGGACTCGCCGCAGGTCACGCAACGTTTGGCGAGCTGCGGATCGTCTTCTGGCCGGGCATCTGCACGACGAGCAGCTGCTGCTTCTGCCGGGTGGACTTGACGGCCAGGATCGCCTGCCGGTTCTTATACTGGACCATCTGCAAGGTGATCTCCGCGTTCCAGCCTTCGTCCTGCGGGCACCTGAAGTCGATCTCCTTCCCCTCCGTCATGACCACCGTGAAGTACACGTACTTGCCCTTGCGCTCCACGCAGTCCACCGTCTTCATGTTGGCGAAGTGCAGCTCCTTGACTTTGCCCGAGTCCCCGCCGCCGTGGTGCGGCTGGTGGTGATGCGGCTGGTCGTGCTGTTTGGGCGGCAGCAGCAGCACGCCGTCCTCGGTCAGGACGCAGTGTTTCTTCTTCCAGAGCTGCAGCAGCCCGTCGCTCCGCTTCTCCAGCAGACCCTCCTTGAACACCTTCCTCCCGTTTTCCAGCATCTTCACCTGGACACACCGCTTGTCTGGACGGAGGGACGGACGGACAGATGGACGGCTGTCTATCCGGGAGCAGGTGAAGGCATGAGACGCTGCTGTGGCCGCCGTGGTGGAGAGTGGTGTCGGTTTGTAGTGAGAAGGCTGCCTGCCTGCCTGACTGTCTGGCTGCTGGTCACAGTGTGTGAGGGGGGTTTGGGGGCGGGAGGGGTCTGCTGGAGAGGTGCACCGCCCCCCCTTAGTAGCACCCAGCCTCCTGTGACACTGAGCAGCAGCTTATTAACAATAATAATAATAATAAAAAAGAAATGAAAGAAAGATTTGTTTTTTGACATTTAGATTAGAAAGTACATGGAAAATGTGCTGACTGTAATGCTTAATATACAAAATGTGATATTCTAAGCTGACATCACACTTAAAGTCAAATGTTTTATTTTATACACAGAGATATGTCATCCAAAGAAGTGATTTGCTAAATATTTTTTCTGTTGAAATCTGCGCAAAATGTGCGTGACAGTGCAGTGTGTTCATGTGTCAGCTTTATGAGGAATAAACACTATGTGGACAAATGAACACCTCAGTGATCGAAATACTGCTAGAAATAATCAAATAAATAATGTTAGGGATTGTGGCGATCACTTTATAACAGGCTTTAGTGGTGTGGTGTTTTCTTGAGTACAGGTTTCGATGTACTTGAGTTTCTCCATCTTATGCTCAAGGTTCTGGCCTGAGAGGGAGCAGAGCTCTCGAGAGAAATCTAAAGGGCTCCATAAATGAATCATGAAACATGCTAAAGTGGTTTAAAAAAAAAAAAAGTGATTACATTCATGTTCAAAAACACCTGCACCACTCACAATTCAAGTCCCCACTGATAGTTAACCATGTTGATCACAAGACAAGGTTCAGGTCAGGTTCCAAAAGGTTGAGAAATATTGGACTTTCTATTCGACCACATTTTAAACTATCTACAAAATGTTAAGATGGTGGGGAAAAGAAAAAAAACATTTCAGTATATTTACTAAAGCACATCTTGAACTGCAGGCCTATCACATGGTCTAATATTTGATCAGCTACATCGTGCACAAACCGCATCATTTGTACTACAGCGTGTGAGCTCTTATAACAAACCAATAAAGTCTCCTCACAGGAGAGCTTTGGTGTAATCTTTATTACCATTTGCAGTTGAACAGTTTCAAACATTCCGTTTTTTTTAGTTGGCTCTCCTGCACTGCCCTCTCAGCTTTGCTGCTCGGCTCTTGGTGTTAGTGTGGTACTCTATGTGGTCATGTTTTAATTCATTACACACCAGATTCCCCATGGAGGTCAGGAATATATATCTATATATCCAATACTGAACAATCTCACAGCAATGGTGCCCTCTACTGGCCGGTGGTTGGCCATAAAATTGTCTAAATTATTGGTCCAAGCATCAGCAGCTCGTTAGTGGTCATGATTAAAGTTTAGATTTGAGAAGAATGGATGTTTTTACTGTAATCTGATTTTAGATGTGTGGCTGGAAAGAATGTAGAGAAAACAAACAGCAGAGTCCACCATGTGAGACATGTTTAACCAATTTATTCATGAACATACACGTACAGTTATTGAGTACATTAGTATTTTTGTAGCATAGCATTTTGCCTTGACAACAGCTGCTCAGAAGGACTCGACAGAACCCCTTTACGTCCTTTTCCAATGAACATGATCTGAATACTCCCTGCAGAATGAGAAGTACCCTGGCTCTCCACAATGGACACGATGCTGCCCAGCACAACCAGCACTTGGCTGTTTTCACAACTAAAAAGGCATTAAGAACGGACAGGGAGGGAGGCGGGCTACGGTTTCTTCTCGGTCCCCCTCCTGGCTTTAAGTATTGCTCTGACATGCTTCTCTGTGGCCTTCTGGGTAACAAAGAAGGGAGTGTTTAGGGGTGGGGAGGGTGGTGGGTCACTGGCCAACACGATGGCCTTATAACACTTGCCCTCTTCTTTCACAGTGATAAAAATGAACAGATTCCTCAGGGGCTGGGCTGAGGTCCGTGCGAGTCACCTGACCAGTCACAAATTGACGACACGAGAGGTAAACATCAAACTGATGAGAAAGGGGGGGGGGGGGGGGGTTATGTCGACAGACACTTCGGCCTTTCTGTGTCATTTACTGTGCTACATCTGCCCAACCCGGTTCCTGCAAAGCCTCTCTGAACAGGCCAAGTGTGCTTCCCCCGGTAAGAAAGGTAATGCACTTCAAAAACCAGACAGCACAAGTTGAACTCTCCACAGAGCGGGGTCACAGCGCGGCCCACGTGCCCGTGAAGGCAGGTGGGGGGGTGTGGAACAAAGTGCTGCTCACAAGGAATACTCAGACAGCTAACAGATGACAGGACGCCACTGGTACGCCACACACTAAGACAAAGTGCTATAGAAAAGACGAGAGCTACGCCACTGCGCGCCTACAAGGAGCCTGAAGCACTAGGTTACTGGGGCTGAACTGGCCACCCTGCCAAACAGTCTCATCCCCTTCCGTGTCTAAAAAATCCTCTGGAATGTTAAAGAGACTCGACCAGGCTGTACCGAGCCCTGGGAGTGACCCATTGTGTGACGAAGAGGTGGAAACGACCTTCATTTCGGTTCAATTCATACAAGTCCGTCCAGTTAAAGAGAAGTGGACTCCCTTTGACAGAGGTTGCCCAGCGGTGCCGGCCAGTCTGCTTACTGGAATGTATCAAGAGTGGAAAGTAGTTGAGCACGAGTGGCGCAGGAAGTGGCCAAAAACACCAACTCCGGATCCCATGCTCAGCAAGATTAGATAAACTGGAGTGGACATCCGGCTGCAGGTCGCCCGTCTGTCCTCCTTCACTCGAGCTGGAAATGCTACAGTGCTTTTACAAGTGCTAAAGGCCCCGCTAAGAGTAGAGAGAAAAAAAAAGATTCACCTGGGACAACCAGAACGGACCAACCTGGAACTTTGGTAAGCGGAAGAGGGAGGGACTGGGGAGGGATTATAAATTGACGTCGCCGCGATGCAGTCTAAACCACAGCTGTTGTCTAAGAGCAAATACAACAAAAGACTTCACAAGAACCCAAAACTAGTTTTAGCAGTGAAGAAACAAGTTCATGCTTTTTGAGGGAGATTTTTTCCTGTTTTCTATCTATTGTACAGAGAAGGAGGAAGAGAAGGAAAAAACAGGTCTAGTAAAATACTATGTATATTGAGCCACACAGCTCCCAGTATATTACCATGAATTTTTGTAACAAAAATCTTGAAACTTCTTTTTTCTTCAAATTCTCTACCAAGAAAAATACAAAACATTATAAGGCGGTAAGTAACTATTTTTTTTTAAATCTTTTTTTTTGTTTGTTTTGTTTTAATTTGAGAAGCCGTTACAGTGCAGTTGATCCTCAAGGCAGCCGGGCCAGGCTTCACTGCTGCTTGCACTCAGCTGGGGGGGCTGCATCCTTCTGCAAGTTATCACAGGGATGGAGGAGGGAGTGTTAATGACGAAAATCTCTGCAAACACACACTCAACTTAAAAATCACACCAACACACAGCAAAGCCATTTCAAGAGCTACAACATTCAACAGGCTGCTTCAAACTAAACCTCTAACATTTATCATGTCATTACTTTGAACAGAAAAACGACAATAACTGACACGAGCGTGGGGACTATGACACATTCAGATCAGACACATTAGTGCAGCAATGATTACCAACGTTTTTTTTGGATCACTGCTGTCTGAGGTGATCCATGACAATGACCCACCACTGTGGTACAAAGATTCTGCGGGTGTTTTTAAAAGGGACTTCTACAAACTGAAAAGACTGACGTAGTAAAGGGGGGCGTGACCTGACGAGGTCCTGGCTTTTTTAAAGTGGACATTAATATAAAAACACACTTGAGGCTAGTGTGCCACTCCTGGTGCAACCAGTTCAAAGAAGTGTGTGAAAGAAACAGTCAGCTCTGGAGCCAGGACACTGTTAGCTTAGCCTAGAGACTGGAAACGATCAAAATACCAGCACGTCTTTGCTAAAGAAGCGTTTCATCTATAATTAGGCTTGATATGGAGTTTTGAGACAGATACAGACAGATGAGTTTAAAAAAAACAAAAACATTCCAATCATAAGCTCTGAACAAACTTTGCTGCTTTCTGGCAAACATGTTGTACATAAATATTAATAGACGATTATCTCCACTGTTCATGATTAAAATGTTCTGCTATGTCTGTAGACGTTCCTGCATCCTGTGAAAACGGGCAGATGAGGAGGGACGCGACATGGATATTGGTGCTTACAGTAGCCAATAGTGCTCAGCATGTGTTACACCACCACCGCTATGAGCTAGGGTCAGAGTCTACCAATGAACATGGCCGGACCCAGAACACAACCTCCAAAACAGGCTGTGGTCAGGAGGCGGGGAATACAGGAGAGTATCGAGGTGGCTTTCATGCCAGCTACAAATTCTAATATGGACGCCTGTAACCACCTGACTTTTGTGATGTAAGATCAACAACACAAATCAGTTTTGTCTTTGTGGCGCCTTGAACTTTATTTATAGAAAACATAATACTTAAAATGGCTCGTCATCTGCCAAAGGCACTCATTTTAGTGTTTGCTGCTGCAGGATAATAAAAACACTTCAGACAGAACCTCCGGTCATTGTGCTCACATCAATTAGCTGCCAAAAACAAAAGCAACACTTGAACAAAATCAGGGAGGGAGAAGTGCACGGAAAGATAATTAAGACCCCATCACGGAGGGCGTCCTTCCAGCAGAGACACTTCTAGAGGTGATGGCACACTGCAGCTGTTCAGGCTGCTCTCGGTGGCGTGATGCCATACCGACTGAACGCTGTAAGGTCATTTTAGCAATTGTGACTGCAGCTGAACTCTCGATAGCCTCGAGTCCAAAAAAGGTGCTGTGAGACAGGATTTTACACACTGCGCTGTACTGTGGCCAAAATGCTCAAAGTCACAGCTTCTGTCGTGAACTCTGATGTAGCGTCTATTCAGACTTCTTGTCTTGACAGTTTTCTTGTTTTTATCTGCTGCAAGCAATCCGGTTTCTAAGGAAAACAGAAAACTGGCTGACAGTGATGGCGGCCTCATGTAGATAAACCCTTTGTTGGCATTTCTTGTACTTTGGGTACCTGCCAACTATTGGCTAGGCCTCATTTCAAACACAAACAAACCTCCAAGGCCATTATCCCAGCATTAAAAGCAGATCTATAGAGAAAGGGCATCTGAACAGAGCTAATATGCAGAGGAGGAAGGGACGAACAAATGGGCCGATGATGTTTAAAATGGGCATTTTACAAAGCACAAAATTTATGGCAGACATCTTCATCCTGACAAAAACTCAAAACTAGGCTGCGTTTGTGGACGGACAGGATCAACATGGTGGTGAAACAAAAAGAAAAAGGGAGGACTGGACTGGCTTCAACATACAGAAATAATACAGGTGCAAATGCAGAGCTCACTATGGGTTAAACTTCAAAAGAAACCAACAACAAACCGGTGGGTTAGTAACTCGGGAAGGTGCAGCACGGCGGCGGAGGACGGAGTGAGGGGTGCAGAGAGATGGGTGGAGGATGGAAAAACAGGAGCAAAAAAAAAAAAAAAACATGAGAAAAAGAACAGAGAGGGTGGAGGCGACGGGTGAGAGGGTGTGATGGTAGTAAGCTGACAATTCACAAGCTGTACCTACCAGGATAGGGTTATTTTTCTACTGTCACCATTTAAACCTAGTGAGGAAAAATTTAAAAAGTAGCTGACAAAAGATGCCAAAGTGACCGGAGATGAAGAAACATTAATGAATAGGAGAAAATAAATAAATAAAAAAAAAAAAGCAAAACTAGCAGAATACAGAATGTCAAAGACGTTTTTTTGTTTAGCGAAGAAGCAAAAAGGGGTCATGCTTGTTTAGATCAGGCCAAATCAATAAAGTAACACTGAACAGAAGCCCGGAAGCAGAGTGAAGATCTCATGTACACAAAGTGTAGCTACACGCCGCGGCGTTGCATTCTGAATACATTATGTACCAAGAGCTTATTATTATTTGTCTTATTGGCGCTCGGCTCAGCTTCTCTTTTATACACTCTGTTTATTTGGACTTTTTCAGCCACATTACCTCCATTCACGAAGGAAGTGAAGCAGAAAATATCAGTGAATAAACAGAGTCTACACGAGAGGACCTGTTATTTGTCTCCCTGGAATCATAATCTCTCAAACCTCTCCAGGTTTGTGTGTGCACGCTTTCATTCAAAGCGTTGTTTATTTATGTTTATCAGGCGCACATAATTCTTTTGAACAAGTCCAAAACATCTGCATGTATGATTCAAGTGAATTAAGTCTGGGAATAACATTCAATGGTGTCCTCATCCTTCCATTAAGGCTGACTGGACTGGCTGGTTAAGGTTCAGTTTTAGTGAACAACATGCAAAGTTACTGAAAATGCAGATTCCATCCTGTTCTATACTGGGATCACGACGACAAACAAAAAAAGCTGAAGCAAACCAAAAGCTGGTGTAAATGAGATGCATTTGACAGTATGTATTCTGTATGTTGAATTTAGTGCAGCCGTTCTCCACCTGCAGCTCAGGAACCTCCCTTCCCCAAAGGGGCGCTGGAGGGTGCAAAATGTTTGTCGCCTTAGCAACGTTCAAATTCACTCATGAGAGATCAATGGCCTCCAGTAAGAAGTGCTCACTTTTTTTGGAAAAGAGCATCCTGAGCCAACAAAGTTAAGAAGAGCTGAGTAAGGTCTTTCTCAGGACACCATAGATCTTTAAAGAGGGAGGGCGTGTGTGTGTCTGTGTGTGTGTGTAGGTGTGTGTGCTGAGGGGTGATCTCACCTTGGGATCGTAGTCGGGGTCGTTCTCCTCATCAGCCTCCTCCTCACCTTCCTGAACGAACACACACACACACACACGCAGCAGCTTCAGACTACAGGTTTTCCTCAGCAGTGTCAACCACAACATTAAAGCCACGAGTGTTGTATGTTGTGCTCAGTCATTTTCATACGGCAGCTGTGGCCCTACATCTTACCTCATCATCTGCCTCCTCTCCCTCTTCATCGTACTGTGAAACACAAACATGAGCATTAGCTAGAAAATACTTTTGAGTCAAGCTTTATATGGTTTCCCTTCATGTAAATGCATACCCCACTGCCAAGGAATCCTGTTGGTACAGGTATTTTCTATGTTTAAGAAATTGACTGAAGCCAAATAATATAACAAGCCAGTACTAAATCATTACTGACAACAGCTGGGGAAGAAAAGCATATTTTTTTCATAAAGCAGAACATGCTTCTATAATAGCGGCATGGTTTTGTTCCAGTGTGGACGAGTTTACAACAAGTTCAGGCCAACTGCAGGAGATGCCAACACTCACATCGTCATCGTCGTCCTCGATGGCCTCTCCTGTGAAGTAGAGCACGGCCCGAGGTACGATCCTCTCACGGATGAAGTGGCCAATTTCAAAGTCTGCAGCCAGGACCGCCTCTGAGTCCTCATCCTGTGGACAGACACAGCTTATTCACACATTTTAAAACATTTTTCAAACAAATCACTTCTTCGGTCTTCTCCAATGTTTTGATGGTAAATCAAGTCATTCAGGTGCATATCTGGAAACAACTTGATTATTTTACTTCTACAAAATAAAGTTATTTGTAGATTTTGTTGCTCACAGCTAAACTTGAACAGATTCAAATGAGAAATTTGGAGTCCAGCACAGCTAGACTCGAGGTCGGCATCAGATGGGCTTATATCTGATGTGATTCATGAGCATGGGCTGTAGAGTTCTGCTAAATCAGCATAGACTTATTCTTCTTCCTGAAGCCAGCTATTGTTGTGACTGATGAATTGGTTCTTTCTACGTAACAAACGACGCTGGCCTTAATGAGGCTGCTATTATTCAGTGTTTGTCTTTACTGTCACAAAACCCTGGAAAGATCAAACTAACGTCCACCCTGTCTGAGACACTGAGCTCACAGCCCACTGCTCTGGCTGAAGATGTACATGTTTTATGTTAAAATGTTTGCTCACATAAATCCAGTTTCATTTTTAGAAACAGATCACTGCAGTTTTTAAATGTTACGTATGCAGGAGGAAGCAGTGCGTTTGTTAGGGGATTATTTTTAGACTGACTAAAAAAAAAGTTGCTCATTGATGCGTTCAATAGTGTTTGAACAACAATGGAGCTCTGTGGCACAGAAGAAGATATATTTGGGACACTGAGGATAAATCCATTGTTTGGTCTTTTCATGGGATTTGTTAAATATATCACTTTTAAAAACACCATTAAGTCTCTGAGTGCATTTTGACTGGACAGGATTGACAGGATGTACAGGGACTTACCAAATCTCCATTTTCAGGAACTGTAAACAAATGGATAGTCAAAGTTAGTTCAATCACACAAACCTCTCAAAAAAGGCACAGAGGAGATACAGCTGATCATTTTAGAAAATGCTAAGTCAACTGGCTAAGTGTAACTGATCTCTGCGGTGGGTGTAATATTTCTGCCGCGTCATCCTTACCCTCTGGTGGGGTGAAGAAGTTGAAGAAGGAGTCGTTGGGGACTGTTTTGGTGACCGTCCTCACTGTGCCGCGGCCCTTGTGCTTCTGTTTCTTCTTGATTGTTTTCAACGTGACGTTCTTGCCCTTCGTCCAGTCAATCGTGCAACTGTGGCGAAACATGACGATGAGGCGATGGCAGAGGAGAGAGAGCAAGGTCAGTATCCAACATTTTAAATCTTGGGCTTATTTTAGGAATCAAGCCGTGGAGGTTGTTGATTTCCACTTTAAAAAAATATAGGTAGTGATAGAAGAATGTTGGTATAGGCTTTTTTAGTTATTAAGTTTATGTGGAGGTGGTGTACTCACCCTGTGCAGCACATGATCTCTGGTCCATCGAAGGAGAAGGGGTCGTTCTCGTCGGGCTCTGACCTCATCTTGTAGGTTTTTGTCAACACTGTGTTTGTGAAGAAGTCGTTGGCCTCAAAGTGGAACTCTAACGTGAAGCTCTGGAGATCGAACCAGATCAGGACAGTCAGACAGCTCAGAGTTTACAGGCTGGTTTCAGACTTTTAACGAGTCGCGCTCACTCACCATGGGCTGTCCTGGATCTGAGAATTTTACTTTAATGTCTTGTAAATGTTTAAGGATGGGTTCATCGTGTTCCTGAGGAGGAGAGAGAGCACTGGATTTAGATCATGCAGTGCACAATTTAAACCAGCAGGTGGAAGCAAACCCTGATTTTTTTTTTTATTCATTGCTGGGAGCAAGTGCTTATCCGTGACCCACTTCCACTTCCTCCCCCAGCACCAACCTACCTGCAGCATGTCACTGAGCAGGTCCACGTTTTTGAAAACCGTTAACCAGAACTCGGGGATGCCTTTGGGGTCTTCCTTCTCCTCGTCCTTCTTCTCTTCCTCTAGCTTGGCCTTCTCCTTCATCTCATCCTGGTTCAGGGAGACATTTTCTCTTCAAAATAACGCTTGCTCAGCCATCTTTATTTTCACATAATTATACCATATGAAACAAAGAGCTTTTCACCACCTACTCCCACAAAAACAACACCCAGTGTTTGGAAACCAGCAAGGGAACTAGCTCCATTTAAAGCTATAAAAAAAGTACTGCAATAAATCACACTGACTTTAACCGTTCTCTTGCAACACACACAGCTGTGAAAAACTGAATCCCCAGGTTCTTCTAATTGGCTGCATGCAGTGCTGCTGAATTGGGACTTTAAGCATTTTCTGTTCTGGATGTTACGATAAGCCGCATGCAGAAAACGTTAAAAGGAAAAAAACCAAAGTGTTCAGCCAGTCAGGCAGGAAGCATGCAGGTGTATACGTCACCTGTACCTGCTTACTTACTGTCAGCTCTTCCTCCTCATCTGCCTTCCATTCACATTCTTCATCTGTGGGCTCGTATGCTGCTTTCACTATGTCGCTTCTCTGTAAACACGACAAACAATTCAGGTTATGTTCGTTCTCTCCATGTAATGGACATTTCCTGTAAAAGAAAACTTGTAGTAGAGAGTTAGAGCGTCAGTTATTGTGAAAGTGCTTCCTTCCATCCTCAGTTTGTTGAATGTAAACAGTCTGTTAACGTTGCAGCAATAATGACTGCAAAGGCATCGACTGTCTGACTAAATGGTCCAGAGTCAAGATCGCTTGATGAGGAAGTCTAGTGCGTCTGGTCAGGTTTTCATAATGCAGTCTTCCATGCTGAACACCACCAGTACTGCTGAGTCATGCATCCAAAAGCAGTACAACAATATCAGCTCTGCTGGTGTTAGCCCCTTGCCACTCCACAAACTGTCAGGTTTAAGATCACACACGACAAGACTCATCCTTTCCTTTGTTTGGGTTCAGGAAATGCTGGACCTCTGGGTTGACGCGTGTTTGGAACAGGCAGATGATCGAGCTTTGAAGGCGTTTCTAAATTTCATGATTTCATCCAAACGTTTAAATATGATCATTGCTGTCATTTCATCCTCAGATATCTCCTCTACAAACAAGTAGGGGAAATCTATCCAGCAAAGAACTCTCTGGAGTCACTCGCTCATTTCACTGGAGAGCTGGATAAAGACCATGGACTCAAATCAATCTGCTTGATTAACCAATTAGTTAATAATCAAAATGTATCTGCAACAAAGTGATTTAATCATTTAACTAATGTTTAAGCAAAAATTACATTAAACTTGCAGTAAATTAAACATTTGCTGCTTTTCTTCCACGATTAAGATTCAACGTGCAGACGTGAACTGATCATTTCCTGGATTTACACGCACAAAACAATGGACAACAACCCTGAAGTGAAGTGTGAAGAAGAATAAAATGTTATAGCTACTATATTAGCACTTGTGTTTACAGCCATCTGCTTTACGGAGATGACGGGAACAAACGGTTTCATGTGTGAGCTCTAAAAAACGGATCAGTGTTAAAGCCTGAGCAGCTACAAAATCCTGGAGATTAAATCAAAGATACAGCGCAGATCGAAATAAACATGGCAGCCCACTCAGGTCAACAGATACTGAGGGAGACTGCGTCAATCACATCTTATAGATCTGACGATGCATGAATCAAATGCCTCGTTTCCTTGTCCGATTAAAATGCAAACTAAATCTGGATGAGAACAGTTGTGCACAAATAGCGTTCACGTAAACAAAAAACAGTGCAGAGAAGACGTACTTTGTCGAAGAGGGGTTGGTAGAGGGCCGCGTACTTTCTCTCCAGTTCGTGTACTTCTTCGTAGAACTTTGCCTCAATGTGGGCACATTTGACCTGCAGGTTCTTCAGGGCGTTCACGCGTCTCTTTACAACCTTTGGTAGACTGTGGGAGGACAGACACAGAGAAAATGAGTACAATCCTGGAATGACATGAAACCCTGACAGAAACATGAAGTGTTGTTTTTGGTTAAAGTTCATTCTGTTCCTTCACTGCAAGCAACTACATGACATTATGACTCAATTATGGAAAAAAAAAAAAATCCAATGATGTGACAGTCAGAGTTAACATACATGCACTATCAAGTGAGCACAGCTGGATTGTGACTCTTGTTTATGCAGCCCTTCATAAAATCTAAATACAGAATGATTGATCATTGTATGATCATGGATTTTATTTGCTCCCATGCCTCTAAACTTAAACACAGGACGAACTGTGCAAAATGTGAGGAGCAAATGATACCAGAGAGGACCCAGCCTCAGAAGTTAATCTGCTGAGAGCTTTGGAGCAGAGCAGAGCAGCACTCTCCCCAGGGGAGCTCCAGTAAGTCATGGTGGCCTTCCAGGTACACACTAAACAAACTGAAACTATGCCAGCAACCACTTTTATTGAGACATGCTTCATTTAACAGCCGAGTGAAGAGATGATGTCTTGCTTGTACACTGACTTATTGGTCTATGCTTGAGGAAGTCGCGGCCAGCTTCTCGGTGTGGGTGATGCAGTGGGTGTCCAGATTATGAAGATTTAATTCTCTTTTGAATGACGCACTGAGGCCTCCAAACACATCAAAGCGAATCCTTCTGTGCAGACAAGAACGCCCGCTCGGGCATCAACCATGACCTCGTATTGAATCTCATCAGTCCTGGACTACAGCAGCGTTAGAGGTCCCATAGCTCAGATCTGACTTGTAATGAATCAGCGCAACTGTGACCAGATTGTGGGTTGGCCTTCTGTCAGTTACATAATACCTGCATGTATCAGTAGAGGCTTCACAACAATGTGTCATTCAGGACAACGGTTTCCCATTAATTACCCAGAATGTGGCGGTCATCTTATTCGTCCTGCCACAGCTCCACTATGAAACAAACGTTTTTACGCTTCAGGCGGAATTTAAGTTTCACTTTTCAGCGCAGCAACCTTTGCGCTTTGCTGAAAAAAGGGAAACGACTAAAACGAACGTGGAAAGCCAGCAAAGAGACGGTTCAAATAGCTGTTATACAGTCTGTAACGCCATGTGGGCACAATAAAATAAATCTGAACCACGACAGCTGCAGAGTCCCTCCACCAAATCAAACAGCAATTTCTCAAGCAGCTCATTAAAGAAAGAACTGACCATGAAATGGTTAATTTGCTGGGACTGTAAACGTAAACCTGCTCGCCTTGCTTTATTTTAGAGTTGTTTGTGTAGACGCTAAAACAAAAAGGTTATGAAATAAACGACTCTAAAGAGATTTACATTTGTTCAGCTCTAACTGCTCCTAATAATAAAAATAAGAGTAGACTCATGTTTTAAGCTGTGGAATATGTTACGCACTTCATTTTAATATGCTGTTAGGAAGTAAAGCTACATGAGATGTAATAAACATATTTATAAATAAACAAACATATTGGCAGATACTGCTTCCAGTGTTTTATATTTGAAAACATCTATAAAGTAAACTGCCCCATCATCATTCATATCTTTAATCTATGTGATGATTTATTTACTTCCCATAGACTTAGCCTCTTAATTTTGTTTTACAGCACATCGATGCATGTCACTTTAAAATGTACAAACAATACTCTTATTCAAAAGAAAATAATAATCCTATGAAATGCACTGCAGTGCTGTACATGCTGCACAGATATTAATGAAATCAAACGTCCTGGTGTGAGGCCTCCTTCTCCTCCTCTCCACTGGCTTACTTGAGCAATAATTCTGACGGGGTTCAAAGGACTTTGAGAACTGCAGTCAGGCTGCGCAGACTCGGGTTTCTCTGCAGTGTGGTAAATTAAAGCGGCTGCACTATCCTGGCTAAGAAAGGCATGTTTGGTCCCAAGTGCTGGGACGTTGCAACTGGCGAGTTTGCTGGGGACTGCCAAATGCTTGACAAGTTGATCAAAGACCTGCTTGATGGTGGTTTTGCTGAGAAGAGGAGCAGTGGGTGGCACAGCCCAGTGGCCGAGACGCACGACTGCATTCGCACACCACCCCAAAGGCTACCTTCAGTGACTGTACCTCTGCTTTTAGCTTCTTTTAAACAGTCATCCAACGAGCAGGATAAACTCACGATGCCTATAAAAAGCTCACCCCCTCTTGGACGCTTCATGTGACTTATTAAAACTTTTGCTACAACCAAAGCACGCTGATGCAAACTAAGTATAATTGCAAGACAAAGCAAGAGATTGCCAAAGTATTCACCCACTAAAGTAAATGTTAGTGCAGGAGTAATGGGCCAGATCTGTGTGTCACCAAAATAAATGCCTTCATAGTTCTCCAAGTGTTCGAGGCATTAATTGCTACCTCTACATCAACGACTGCAACTCAGGAGGCTCATCTGATAAAGTCGTGATGTTTGCAGACCACACACACACACACCACAATCAGTCTCATCCGGGGCGGTGATGAGTCTACATACAGGGGGGGTTGAACAGCTGGCCCTCTCGTGTGGTCAGAACAACCTAGAGCTGAACATGCTCAAAACTGGGGAGTTTAAAGTGAACTTCAAAAGGACATGCCCCCCCCCCCCGAAGACCGCCAGAACAGCACCTTCAACTTTCTGGTATCCCAAACCTCACAGGACACAAAGGGGACGTCCCAAGGCGGGATGAGCTCGGGGACTTGCCTCAGGAGTGGAGTGATCCAAACCAGGCAGCGATGGATGTACAGAGAACAAAAACAGGACAGGAACAAACTGATATACCATCTCTAACGTAAACCCTGACTGCCTTAACTTTACACCTCCAGTGTCACTGCGAACACATCTCATTGGAAGCAGTCTTTCAAAATGTATTCCTTTGCACTACTTGTCAGTGGTTTAGTCAAGACCACCTAAACCAAGAGTCTGCCATGACCAAGAGTCCATTGAAACTGAGATGAGACAAAGACCTCGGAGGGGCCGAGGCCAAGTCAAGACCAGACAGTTTACAGCCTACTGCAGCCTTCTCTGGGAGAGGCGTGGTCTCAGTCATCTCATTAGGCATACTGCAGGATTTACAGACTGCTCTGTATTTTCTTTTGGACGTTGTTTTGCAGATGAACTCTTTGTTGTTTAGGAAGTCAAATTTTATTACAGAAGATTTGGCTGCCATTCTCCCCCAGACAGACACAATCACTTTGTGGGAGTGCGTGTGAAGGTGAGCTTTTAGTGTTTACTCACAAACGACTTTAATGATCACTGTTCAGTCCCCAAAGTGAACCAGTTCACCGTCATCTGTCTTTTCGAATGATCTGCTTTACAAAATACTCAGTTTGATTCTGAAGAACTCTGCAGCTGTTGTCGTGTGGTCAAACCGCGACATGAACACAGCAGTCGTTTGCTTCCTACAGACTGTATAACAACTTTTTCAACCATTTCTCAGACGGCTTTCCACTGTCATCTGTTTTACTCTCAGTTGTGTGCTGATATAACTCCACCGGAAAGTAAAAAAGGGAACTTTTCTCTTCACTTTCTAAGAAATGTAAAAATATTTTCAATTCATTATGAAACTGACAGGCAGTCAAGGTTTCTAATGGGAAACAATGGTGAAATCCCCCTCTGTAACAGTCTTGAAACAAAATCCTCAGTCCTCTTTGTTCAAGACAAGACAAGAAGTGTCTCATGACCGGTCTCAAACGCAACATCGCTACTTGTTGCTACACTGTTTTCAACAGTAGCACAATCAAACCTCACCGTAGACTCCGTATGGGCTCAGTTATTCAGCAGCAGATTGAATGGTGTCTGGATTTGGTGGTTTTCATCTTCTACTGGAATATTTCTGCTCAACATGAATGTGTCTGATCTTTGCTTGAACTTGATTTGCATAAAAGCACTGCTACTCAACGAGGCAGTCACCAGTTAGAATAATTAGCATGCGAGTATGGAGGAACAAAAACATCCACCTACCATCTGAGCGCGGGTAAGTGATTACAACCTACGACTGAGCCACAACAACAAGCGAGTGTTAAAAGAAAATCCACTGTGCAAGTCACTGAGAAGGTTTCAGATTCATATCAAGATCTGTTGACATCATGTTGAGATGGAAAATGTCACATACTGACCAATAAAAACCAGCTTTTTGCCAAAAGGTTTAATATCAGGAACGGTTATGAAAAGCAGATGCTGAACATGTGACTCTGCCCTACGTCAGTTAATGTGCATTAATGTGTGCATAGATGACGCCTCACCTCTCCATGTACCCTGACGGTGAGCCGTTCAGACCATCCAGCCTCTCCTGCAGCGCAGCCAGGATCTGTGGATTCTGCATCATCTGCACAGTCAGCTGACGAGCTGAGGACACAGACAGACACACATATATATAGTTAAAGGTGCTATATGAGAGCAGTTACCTATACCTATAAGTTCACAACAAGAAAACACTTTGTTCTAGTCAGTGTTACAACTCGCAACAGCTGATCCATCCTGAAGAATAGTGCACGTCTATCTAAGCATTGTGTGTTTATTGTATGAAAGCAGTTTCCTGCTCAGAGGGGGCAGCATGTTTGTTTGCTCCATGTTTCGCCTGTTGTGTTATATGAAGTAAACAGGCTTAACACTGAATGAAGTCTGGTTAATAATATGCATACTGCCAGCGCTGCATAAACAACATAAAAACACAATAAGAGGCGGCAGTCAGCAATAAAGGGTGCTCTCCCTTAGTGCAAGCAGGCAGGTGACAGATGGTACAATGTGAATGTCCGACACATTGCTCGCACCCATCAAAGCTCAGTCAGATCTCTGGCGGCAGGTGAGAAGATTAAAGAGACTGAAAGTCACTTTTCTCTGTTGGCACATTCTTGGCATTTTGCTTGGGATGTGTTAGCAGCTAGCAAGTCAAATAAATACATTTATGCGTGTCTGAATTCACACACCACACACACACACACACACACAAGCTTCTGGCTGGTTTCTTGTGTGGATACCTCAACAAGGGTTAGCCAGCACAAGAGCGGTTGCCTTTTTGAGGTGATAATACGAGCGCTTCGCAAAACAGTGTCCCCACTGACTGTTGTGCACTTTCTGACCTTAACCCAACTAAGTTTTAGAGTAAGAGCTAAGACTCTTACCTCCGACAGGCTTGAACGGTGGCCTGCAAACTGCGCAGCTTAAATTTAACGTGATTTTTTTTTTTAAAGACCAATAGAAACTTCATAAACTACTCCTGTCGTATGTTCAGTCATGTCTGAATCAACTGCAGCAGGACCGCAGCTGAATATAACTGCTTTTCTCCAGGACAACTTAAAAGGCAAAGGAGTGTTTCACAGATTTTAGGTGGGCTTCAACTTCAAGACTGGTTCTGATGTACAGGTCTACAGAAGCATCACAACTTTTTGTTCCCTGCCTAGACCGCCATTAAGATCCTGTTCTGAGCATTCGAGGCTTGAACTCTATTTTCTTCAGTTCAGACACTGACATTGCTGCTTCTTCATTGTAAATACATGTGTAATAATGTTGAGCTCCAAGTCAACCACCTTTACTGCTTTGATGTGTATTTCAGGTCTGACCCTGGGGTGTCTCATTCTAGTTCAGCATGTACAAAACACTTGCTAGGTTAAAGGTTTGATACCAAAAACCCTGCCAGTGTTGGTGCCAGGTTCCAGCGTGCATTTGTAGGTAGAGCACTGGCGCACCGGTTTATAAAATATATAAAATAAACCCGAGCTGTGGTGGCAGGAGACAAACCTCTACAAATCTTACGAACTATCTAATCTAACTAACTTACCTGCTGTTTGGCAGCAGCCTTCATGTGTGATGCGTCAGGTTTCTTAACGGTTTGTACTGTATGTTAATGTTGGCAGGCTTGAAACTGTGTATTACTCATGCATTTATAATCTCCCCTCAGCTTGCAGGCCTCATGTACGGCTTTCCTGAGTGTGTGGTCGCTGTGACCGATCAGTCGTAGGCAGTCAGAATGAGTCTTCTTTCAAGTCTGGCTTTTAAAAAGACCATTCAAACTCGCTATAAATAGACAAAGCCAAACATCCATCTATATCTATTCACAGTGAGCTGGGAGTAGGCTAATATGAGGAAACTGAGTCATTTATTGAGCATGAAAAGGATGCATAAACAGCATCGAGATCCAAAAATAAAAAAGGATTAGTGCCTCCCAGCTCTTAACTACAATTCAAATTCATGCCATGAAAAGAACGGATAGCTTGGCTTAAGCACCAGGCAGAAGGACAGAGTTCATGCTGTTACTCTGCTGCTGAAGACATTTTTTATACACCTCAATGATGAGCAAAAACCTTGATTTACAAGATCTCATCATTTAAAATAAATGATTCTGCACAAATTCACACATTTTAATTAACGTTCATATGCATTCTGAGACACAGACCACCAAAAACTATGCACAGCTAGCAGTTACCTTTGCTGTTTTCATCTTCTCCCGTCTCCTCCTCTTCCACTTCTTCCACGTCCTCCATATCTGCCGGGTCCATCTCAGCCTGGTCTTTGCTGATCGGGGAGACACAGAGGGGGGAGGGAAGGTCAGCCAAAACACAGACACGTCAGACTGTTTGCACAGAATTACCTCGAACCACCAAACTACTTCTGGCGTGTTTGGGGTGACGCTGCCAGCCACTTTGACCACAGTGCCAGCTGCTTCGGTGGGCAAACAGTTATTGAACTCTTTAATTCCAGAATGTAACTGATGACGTGAGACTGAAAAAAGAAGCTGGGAAACTTGTTTAGTCCTGAACTAGTGAAGTAACGTAGCTGCAGCCTTGCTCAAGGGCACACTTGAAGGCAAAGGTGGAGTTTAAGTCCAGTCATATTCTCAGTGTAGCTTGAAAGGAAAACTCAAGCAGTAATCAAAACTGCAGGATTTTATTCCCATGATGCTGCTGTTTGCACTGAAACACGACACCATCCTACTTTAAGATGCAGCGCAGGAGAGCTCAATACTGAACAGAACAGAGTCACCAGCACGTCCCATCACCCTGCTGTCAGTCTGCAGCACGAGCTGAAAATCAATGGCCAACAGTGAGCGTGTGTGCCTGTGTGTGTGTGTGTGTGACCATATCCGCCCCTGTGTTGTGTAATGACCACTGGAGCGTCACTCCAGTTGAGGGACGTTTAGGTCCATCATTCAAATGTTGTGACGGGTGCTGTGTGTGTGTGTGTGTGTGTGATACTGTGACGATGCAACCTAAGCCCAGGCGTGGCCGCCATGGTAAACAACAGTTTCCATCAGGGCTCGTCGACCAAAGGCTGCTGCAGCGCCTTCACTTTTTCATCGTGTAGTTTGTCTAGCCACGCCCAAATCAGTGATGTCACGGCAGATGTTTTGCTTGAGTGTCAGAGGGCCCCTGCAGCTCACTTCAAGCACCACGAGCATCAGACCGAGAGAGGAGACAAAAGGCCGAGAGGCAGGGTGCAGCATTGGTGAAAGATGTACTTACTTGTCGATGTCTGCCATCTTAGCTGAGTCTCGAGTGATGCTAAAGAGAGAGACGAGAAAAGAAGAGAAGGTAATTAGTTTAGAAACGACCAAACTAATTAATTCTGACTAACATTTGATTGCCACCAGATCTGGGTCAAACGGCTTTTACACATAACTCCTGAGGCTAATATTAAGCAGCTTAGAGTACTACAGGACTGATGTTCAAGTCAGCAGCACACCATGAATGATGGTTAAAAAACAGCCACAGCCTTTTGTCAGTGGTGTTATTAGAACATGATAATTATTTAATAATTAATAAGTTTCATTTGAGTGGACCGGTGCCTGCTGACATACAGCTGATCATGTGTTTGTCTGGCTGGCTGGCTGGCTGTCGTGTTGTTTCTCTCTGTAACATCCACACTGCGACAATTCTGCAGCATTTATGAGCGAAAACAAGTGAAAAACAACACAGTTTTGACACCTGGATTGGCAGAACACAGCTACTGAGATGTGAGGTCATTCCTCATTGACCAAGCTTACAAAATGTTCAGGTAACGGCTTCATTCAGTCCCCGTCTCCAGCTAAACTAAGACGTGCTGCTGGCCGACTGACAGGTACGTTTGTTCTCTACAAGCGACTGTATTCAAAAGATGTCTGTGTAACGTCAGTGTCAGTGTTCCAACCTCTCCACAGTCATTTGTCTTCTCTCGGGCAGATTGCAGTCACATTTCAGTCTTTTCAAACTCTCATTCAGATTAATAATTCAAGATTTTTGAACGAGGACCTCCATTAGTCAGATCAAGTCACTTGTTAAAAAAAAAAAAAAAAAAAGAGAGTTGTTTCAGACTAAGTAGACCTCAGCTGTTCTTTCACTGAGTCAGATACATATTTCATAAAAACATTCAGGTAAACAGAAGGAGCAGGTCTGCTTTGGTATTGGCAGATACTCCGTATTACAAGGATTTACAGTACTGCCCTCATTAATCTGAAGTACTTCAAAATACTTCAGAAACACCTGGAGGCATACACACCTGTATAAACTTGCATTTGGGTCACACACGGCCAACTGATTCCCTCAGACTTCACTGTGTCACACTACACTCATATAGGCGGTGATCCAGCCGCCTTCTACACCTGGACCGCTCCGGCGTTACCAGAACGAAACAAGTTTGTATGATCTTTATTACATAACCCAGACTTTACACAAAGGTAAGCGAGCATTACAAGAAATACTACTCCTGCAAAACTGCAAAATACTGCTGTGTGTGCACTCCCACCATCCAAGAGGAAATGCAGAAAAATGTGAACAAACCATATGCAGCAGTCAACAACACTTCAGAGATGGAGGCAAAGCAGAACGTTCAAAACAAAAACACAAGCAGCACCTGAAAAAGATCAGGACTGAGAAGGTCTCCGCAAACTTCTGTTAATCCGTGACATTTGAGGAGCGAAAAGAAGCTACAAGAGGAGCGATAATGCAGCCTGACTCAGCTCTCATGCAGGGGTCTTCTGGGGTTTATCACCAAAATATTGCCCCCGTTCCTAAAATGGGTGATGCAGTAGAAAGTGACTGTTCAGCGCGATCATTTTAGACTTTAAGGAAAGCCCTGTGAGACCAATAATAATCACAATAAACTGATCACCTGCATAGTTAAAACGGTCGCCTGGCATGTCTTCATCACCATAGCCATGGAATGTTCTGGAAAGGCACTCGTTTACCTTCACATTAATCACCATGCTCATAACTTTACCTCGCAGCCTGTCATCTTTTGACCAAAACTTCCTGTTTCAGATCATTCAGGCCACAAACCGGGCCACATCAGTCAGGATCGACCCTAGCAGTCATGTAACCACCCACTGCCACCTCCTAGCCTTCCTCCGCCCAGAGAGCTGGATTACCATGGCATTCTTTTCAGAGGGGCAGATAGGGGAGATCTGCACAGGTGATCGGTGCCCGTGACACAGCGAGGCGATAGATCGTGACCTGGAAGTGACAAAGGTGTCACAACACACAATCGCCAAGGTGGCTGTAACTCAAACCCAAAGCCTTGTGCTGCTGGTTTATACACGGAGGGAGAAGTGTGTTTTCCATGATGTGTGGCTCATCTGAGATGGTGGAAATATTTTAATATAGGTGTCAGACTAGAATAGACCCAAAGTCACTGAGATTCAGTTTGTGTTCAGCTGGACTCAAATATCAGCAGCCTCCATCAGAGGCTCAGGTGAACTACTGATCAACAAGAAAGGGTCCCAGATGTGAACAGGTCAGGCACCGCCCTCATCTTGTTGTGTTCTGGATGATCCTAAGCATTGTGTTCCTTCTGCCACAACTGTCTCCACTTCCTCAGAAGGCACGGAGACCATACAAACAAACCACCCAGTCAATCAGCCAGCCCCTTCAAACTGGTCAAGCAACAGCACGGTGGACGATAAGATCAGCCTGGGATTAGTACATGGAAAAACACAAACAAACATGTGACCGTGAGGAAGACCAAGTGGAACCGGCGTGACAAAGGAGAGTCAGACCCACTGGTATCATTCCCCTAAGCCTCTGCTATGTTTTTTCCTGGAATCATTCAATCAACATTAACAATTTTATCTTTGCACAGCCTCTTAATGCTAATTGAATGACCAGACTTAGCATTAAGAGGAGGTGTAACTGCTCAGAGACAGACAGCTGTTCACCTCTGAGCACTGAGACAAAGTTTCATAGTGTTGAAATAACTGAACAGGAAAGTGAAGATAGGCCAGGTAAGCTGTGCAGAGGTAGATCAAAAGGTCCAAAGAGAGATTTATATGGACGTTAACAGATTACATTTTCATCGGTTGCAGGACTTATTTTCTTATAACATGCATCAGTTGTGGGATGGGAGTTGATATAATTTCGACCTCACTGCCCAGTTCCATCCCAGAATCACTTATCTACGTTCATGTGGAGCGGCAGTCTGACAGAAGTCACCTGCAGCTAATGTGAATGTCACTTCAACAGAGTTTAAAAGTTCATAACCCCGGTCTCTGACTGCCACCTTCCTGCTGGCTTGCCATTCTGTCAAGTCATTAATTGCGTTCACGCGTCATCCCAGGGGTAAGTCAGTCCCTCAGACAGTGACACTTGAACAACAGCACGGCTCCGGGTCCCAACGCCCAGAACCTCGACCCTCTGGAGCCAAACGTGACGAGAGAAATGAGCCACAGAGATGAAACGCTTTTCATCAAAAGGTTATTCAAACCAAAACCGAGGAGGCCTTTCAAGTCCTTGGACTTTGTTTAAATGAGCAGGATGAATGTCGTTGCTGTGAAGCCATCATATCACCGCCATCTCTCTCTTCTATATATTAGCTGGCCTACATTCAGCTAATACAGCAAGATTATTCAACTACAGAGCTGATGTGACAGTTCAGTGAGCTCAGAGCGGAGTCACGTGGCCGATCAAATTGTTTCTTCCTCTATAAGAGGAGAACTGATGAAGAGAGCAGTCTTCTGTCAGCTCTGCTTTTGTTTTAAATATGTAAACACACTTTGAGCGTCCACTTTTTAGTGAACAGTCTGCATGAACAAATACACAGGCATGGAAGAATAAAGCACATATGTCTCATATCACACTGCAATATCTAACGCAAGATGACACCACCCCCAAGGCTTCTTGTATTCTCTATTATGCCAAATTATTGATGGGAAAAGTGCTGGAGAAAGCTCTTAGCAGCAGCAGCAGACATTTTTTCAAATATACTGCCGTGGCGCAAAAATTGATGACGGCGCATTTTAAGTAGGGAGTCAATACTTGTTTTTTTTTCTCCTCCAAACAAAAAAATGACAAGGCAGGGGAACAATGTGATGCAGAAACAAAGAGGAGCATTTGGAAATCAATGCAGATGATGCCTGTGAGGAGTTATGATCAGTTACGTCATGTGTCACTGTTAGGTAAGTTCCTGGAATTCATGCACAAGCTTACATGTGTACACAATAGTATGATTTCAACAGGGAAAGAGCAGCTCATGAGGGGAACCATCTGACTTTCTCCAAGTGATGACTCCTGGTGAGACATATTAATATCAACACAGCTCCAACAGATCATGTTCAGCGTGGAGTGGCAGTGGCAGGCATGTGCACATCTATCACAAAAATACAATAAATGTTTAAAAAGCCACTGTTCACTTCATGTTTTCTCGTATGTGTGTAGAAACATTGTGGCTAACACTGGCCCAGCACACAGATCTTTTTTTCCCCCCTTTCTCGGGCAGGCTGTTTCTCCTAATCCTGCCCAGTGACCACGTGTTGCATGCTCAAGTCTAGCAGCCCATCAATGACTGACAAAAAGCCCAGGGTGGGTGCCTGCCTGCTCACTCTAAAAACCTACATTTTCCAACTTGCTTTTGGACCGAGCGAGCCAGCCAGCCAACCTGTTGAAACGTTTACCGCCCGACCCGTCAAAACAACCGATGTCCGCCCGCTTCCTCCACAAACAAGCACCCTGGCTAGTGAACAGGCTAACTTTAGCCGGCCTTGCCCGGTCTCGTCGCTGCACTGCCTCGGTGTGTCTGGCTAGTTGAGCTAGCTTATGTGCTGCTAGCTTGATGCGCACTACTTCGGGTCTGAGCAAGTGGGAGGAACAGCTTCGACAGACACTGTGCTCTGCCTAGAAAATATGGGCCACTTGGGGAAGTGGTGCCAACGCTCCGGTACCACGTTTTAAGCTGCCTTTTTTCTTCTTACAATAACCGGCAAACAGGTTAAACCAACCGCGGCGCGCTGTATCCCTAAAGTCCAGACTCCCATCCACAGTTCCCCACCCCGGGCATCATCCTCCAAAAAAATAAGGTCAAGTCTTAAAATACAAGATACAAGACACGTGTCAACAAATGTCGAAAAAACGCCGACAATTACGGAAATTATGCGACGTTTTGTCGTTTCTGTCAGTGCAATGGTTGTCAAAACAGCACAGTCTTAACGGGCGTACACAATAATGGTTGTTTTATTTATTTTTTTCTGATCGCGTGTAACGTTAACACACATCATGGTGGAGCCAGTCTCAATGGCTGCTGCCGCTGTCTGACTTGACTAGCATTAGCTCAGAGGAGCCGTCCTCCTCTGCCGCTCTTTTTATTTAAGCAGCTCAAATGTAATTTAACTTCGGAGACGACGCAAGAGTTTGGGGCGTCGGCACCGAAGCCATTTCCGAGTCCTGTCCCTTACCTTCGCTCTCTGGCCGGAGGCTGGACTGGTGAAGCGGCTCTGCGCAGTGAAGAGGTCCCGGGGAAGAAAGAGACTCCGCTCCGATGGCGGTAAAAGGGGAGAGAGATCCCGCCGCCCGCGCTCATATACATCCGACGTCATCACGTAAACCGGCAGTCACCGGGGCAACGCTGTCTATGGGAGGGGCAGCGGGGAGGTTGCCCCTATAGGGGGGAGCAGGGGGATGAGGGATCATCACCACCATCACTGCCATCACTGTAATCCTCATCATCATCACCTTATTCACACTCATCACCGTAATCACCTTCCCCATTATTAACTTCACTCTTCCTCATCTTCCTCACCGTATCCTACCATAGTCACTGTCACCTGGATCAGCATCATGATCATCTCCACCATCATGCAACATCCTCGTCATCCACATGCACACAAGAGCTGGCACAAGAGCTCATCCTGTCACTGCCAAAGCCATCATCCTCATACTCACTTCAGGAAAAAGCAGCATAATTTGCATTAACATCATTATTTCATCATCATGTGGTATTTCAGTCATTCAGGCAATGAACTCCTTTTCCCCTTTAACTTTTTGAAACCTAGCATTCCCACTGTTCCCTTTAAATTAAATTTGACGTTACGTAACCCAAACTTCATTCGTGGTCGACATTTTTCCAGACAATTTGATCATTCTAGTGCTCCACTAAAACTAACGAATAACTTCGGAAAAATACCACACAAAAAAAACCTTACTTGCTGGCAATTTTCCATTGTTTTTTTAATCACATCTCATCAATCTGTAGGTGGACGTTAGTGTCAGATATGAAATTAAATATTCAGGTCCAAGATCTGTTTTTGTTTAACATCAATTAGAAAAATTTCAGACGTCATCATGGTGCATCGTCTGATTTAATATCCAGTGATTCAGCCTGATATTTATGATAATTCAGAGGTGGTGCAGATTAAATATGTAAAAAAAAAAATGTTGTCTGTACAACTGAGCGTTATCTTGGATGAGTGTCTCATTGTGCTGTCAGTGTGACAGAAGCTGCTACACCTCTTCTACTGATGACAGGTACTGGAATTATTGAAATGGCAACTGCTTTAATGCCGTACCACCTGTTGACAGCAGACCTACAGCTCACTCTCTTCTGTCATTTCTTGTGTTTCATTGTGTTTGTTAGCCAAATAACATCATAATTCAGATTTTTCTCCTTTTAAATCAGATGGATTGGACTGGACTGAGTTTTATCAATCAATTCTTGCTCATATGTCTGCATTTTAGAACAATGTCAGTTAAGTGACACAAATAACCCAATTCTGTGAAGCGACAAGTTGTCGACATCCTTCTCCTCACTCCCATGAACCTCTCTGATTTGGAGTAATTTCTTTTCCCTGGTAAAGATTAAATTCTCTATGTAATGCTTCATATTTTCAGGCATGTGCCAGCCATCATTTGGTGCCACCTAAGTTAAAATAGCTTTTTTTCTCACCTGTCAAAACTAAGAAAACTAAAAGGAGTTAAACCTCCAGAGTGTGAATAAACTGCTCTTAACCCCAGCGTCTATTCCTGGGGCTCCGACAGATCAAGAACAGTCTCTTGTGTTCATCATCCCACTACATGAGAAAAAACTTCTAAGTAGGTTTCCAGGAGAACACACGTATGCTGATTTGTTAATAAATAGCTCCTAACCTACATTACAGACGGAATTCTCAGTGCACAGGTGTCTCAAAACACAGATGGACTCATATAAAATCTCTTGCTCTTGACCCTGAACAAAGCCAGAGGCAAAGACCGTGAGGATTTCAATGTGATTCATCTATCAGGCAGCACCAGCCTGAGTGTTACTAACACCAGGCACGCCGCTCAGCCTCAACTCGCTCCGAGCCATATCTGGCACGAGCCCAAAGGTCAGATCTGTCATCCAACGCTTTCTCACAAGAGGAAGCCTTCCCACGTGTGCCTTCCATGTCAGAAACCCATAAGTGAATATTTCCCTGAGTCATGCCGACCAGTAGCACAGGAATAGACAGCGTGGAGCAGATAACTGGAGGGATGATTTTCTAGCCCTGCGATCTTTCACAGTACAGTTACACCTGAGAAGCTGCAGGTAGAAGCAGACTGTGATATTGATCGATGATGAGCAGTTGGGAGGTTAGTCAAGGGCACCTGGAATTGACTGAAGAAGACAGAAATAAGCCATTTTTAAAGGTCTGTTAACAGAAGGCCCTAATTAGTCTGTGTCATTAAAACAAGTTTTGTACTGTTATAAAACTCTGTTAGTGTTCACAGCTCTTACAAAACACTGACAATTCCACTCTGACTCAGATGGTTCATTCAAATTAAGATAAAACTCTGACATTTTCTTGGACAAATAATTAAGTCATCAGTTTGTCGCTGACAAAACAGAATTTGTTTTATTTGTTATTATCACAAATAAATCAAACGTTCTGTTCGGTTTTGTAATTGCCATTGCCCCATAGACCTACGTCGTGACCTACGTGACTTAATCACAGCTGTTACCAATAAAATGAAGGGTGGCTCAGCATAGTAAAGGAGCAGATTTATAGGACTCTATTGGCAGAATATGGCGGGAATTGAATATGAACATGCATAAATATTCATTAGTGTATAATCACCATAAGATAAGAATCATTGTATTTTTATTACCTTACAATGAACCTTTTATAGTCACAGAGAGAGCAGGTCATATGATGAACTGCCATGTTTCTACAGTAACCCAGAATGGACAAAATAAGACCTTTTAATTTTCTTGTGAGTTTCAGAGCCGCTGTAGTTTCTCAGTTTCTCCTACATGATTGAAAATTACGACTAAATGCCACTAAATCATACACACTGGCCATTTAGTCAGTGCCATAGTAAGGTGTTAGCATAGCATCTACAACACAAACACCCTGGAAATAGCTCACCTAAATAGAATGCAGCCATCATTACTGTTTAGACTGATTAGACATGACTGCACCTAGCCTGTCAGCCACCCTTTAGTCTCTTACTGTAGAGTCATACTTTCCTATGTTCTGTGTGGGGTTTTTGAAGGGGGTAGGTGAAATTAGACTTGACAACAGCGATTCCCACCTGCACTCCTTTCTAGAGATATTTAACAATGGTCTGTGTAAACTGTCAATTTATGGTAGCACTTCTTGGAAATACCTGAAAATAAAAGATCACAATAAGCAGCGATAGCCACCATAAAACACCACTCAAACAGTGTCAACAGAAAAGGTGTCACAGTAACGCCCACATAGTTTTACAAAGAGGCGATGAACAGCAGTGAGCAGATGTCAGCAGATATACGAGTACTCCAGATGAGCTCATCCCACGTCTCCAATGTAACAAGCAGGAAACAAACACGGAAAGAGGCTGACGGTCTCACAATAGAAAGTGCATTTCATACTCACATCTCTACATCCTCCTTCTCACATCTTGTACACATTGCCTTTTAACTCACATTTTTAGCAAGTACATTAATCCCAGACAATCATTTCTTTATAACAAAGTGACTCATAAAATATTAGCTAACACTCCAATTACTGTCAGTATTAAATGACACCTGTACGTTATATGTTTTTCTCTAAACACTAACATATCAGTTGTGGAATATGGCCTGACATGTAAAAAAAAAAAAAAAAAAAAATTATGTAAGCAAAATAGTTACGTCACGTAGTATCTTCTTTGCACTTTCTTTTCACACCAGGGATCATTCAGTGGGAGATGTCAGTTCATTTTTCAAGGAGTGGACTTCACATTTTGGGCTTAAACGTTTCAAATAACAGGGAAGCTCCTTCTCTAAACAAAAACCTCACCACTGAGTTTGCACTTATGGAGGCTGTCTGGGCTGTCAGCAGGATATCTGATGAACCCGCCCGCCTGCTAAAACACAGGCTGCATGCCAGCCTCAAAATGTCAAGGTAGGTTTGCGTCTGCAGCCATGACACTACCACCAACTTCCCCCCCACTGCTGTAGGTTTCAATTCCCAGAGCTGGATGAGAAAATCCCTCCCCGGGCTAAAAAGATGCTGTCAGGGAGCAGGGTATTTAACCCTGAGTGATACAGGTGATAATGGTCGTCCTGGAGTAGACTGTGGTTTTACTGGGAAAGCTTGGTTGGACAGATATTGATTCTTTCCTGACCGCAGTAATAGAAAGTTACTCTAGGAAGTCTGCAAGGAAACTTTGGTATTTTGTATTATATTTCTATTTTTACTCCAGCCCTGACAACAGGAGAGTGTAAGAACTGTAAAATGTATTTCTATTAGACAAATGTGCATTAAACAAAGTATAGCTGACTTCTTCCAAATTCTAAAATTATCCACAGCATCTGGAGCTAAGTGATAATAGAGAAGATTTGTACTAAACACTACCCTTATGACAAGTGACAAGGTGCAGTGGGAAGTTTTGGTCCACATCAGGACTATTCATGTGTGAGTATATTCAAGTTCCAATTTTGGATCTGATGGTTTTAACATTAGCAGAGCTTGAGTCTGACATGTGAAATGCTAATTGCACAACTGCTGCTCTGTCTACACACTGTCACTACCTCTTTTCATGTTCTTTTTCTTTTTAGAAGGCAGCTTTTTAGTGACATTTGGCTTTGTAGAAAGCTAAAACTACACAGAATAAATTTGTTCAGGATCTTAGTCGATTAGAAGTGATTGAAGGCCTGAGACACATACTGGACAGTCCTTCTAGCTAATTAGCTAATAGTTTACAGCATTGTGTATTGTTATTAGCTACAGATAGAAATGTTATCTGGAGTTCAGAATTATGAGAGACAAACGCATTTAATATTGACAACCAACCAATTGACATTTGCTAATCCAAATTCAACCTTTTCACGATTCACAATGAAATTTTGTTAGCAGACATCAAATCAATCACATGACTACACCACTGATGATGAGCAACAACAACCCTAGTCAAAAACATACAAAAAAAACATTGTCCTGTTGATAACACATGAACATGAAGCCTAAACATGCTCACACTGACGATGCTACCATGCTAATGTTTAGCATGCATAAAGTTTGCTGGGCCTGGAAACCAGAAAAATCTGCAGCTCACATTTTCTTGGCTCTGACAGATGCATTTGAGAGTCTGTACAGTTGAGCCAAGATGGCTACCGCTCATCTGCTATTGTGTCAGCATTAACCAAACTAACAAACAAATGAAATTCTGACCTGCCCTCAGTAAAAGCTTCATATGGACGTTCATATGTAGCCATCATAGGAAACCACGAATGTCTGAACCAAATTTTAAATAGCTGTTAAATCCAGGTGCTATGCTGTTTGTTGGGCATCATGTCACGCAATGTGAATAAATGTCACGAGTGCAATATGAGTAGAATATCTGCAAAAGAGAACAGAGTCTACAGACTGACGTACCAGCCCAGAGTCCATAGTAGCCAAGCAACATCTTTGCTTGTGTGGGCCTGTATGTGTGACACGGAGCCATGCTGGGAAGCAAAGCAGTCAGTTAGCTGACAAAAGAGCAAGTGAGGCGTATTAAGACAGCAGTTGTTTTTGAAGTAATTGGGAAATAAATTTGAATTTGCTAAGTGGACTGGACTTGGAAACACACCCTTGCTCATATTAATTAGATGGGGCTCTAAATGTTATCTGAAATGTCACAGCCCTCCTGAGCATAGTATTTCAGTCGGGTCGTCTCATTCTAGGATCCACTATCACATTGTTCATGGCGATTGACAAGAGCTATCAAGTTTTAAGTGTATAAATAGTTCCGCTTTGTTTGCACACAGTGACAGTGACCTGACTGTGAGAGGAGGGGAAATGCACACCAGATACTTACTGCAAATGCATTCAAGTTGAAAATTAAAGTTTCACCATCCCTCTGCATTATTAACAGACGAAGGACACTCTGCGACTGAGGGGAGACACGCCTGCGAGCTTCTGCAGCCAATTAAGCATTCAAATGAAGAATAACGTGTTGACATGACGTTATTGCTCTCCAGTCGGCAGGATATGATTACTCCTAGCAGGAAGGAAGAGTTTCAGGTAGAACATCGCTGAAATTGTAGCCGTTTTTTGTTCATTTAATTCTGACAGAGAGAGCAGATTTAGTTTAAAAAGTCAAGTCCTGTGATGTGCACTTTGACTCCTCTGTGAACTTTGCCCCCCCGTGGTTGAATCAGCAGCTCCTGGAGCCAGTGGAAAGCAGTGACCCAGAAAAAAGAGCGACACTTTTGTTATCGGATGAGGTTTCCACACTGAATGGGGGCCATCTGACGTGGGAGCCCACACTGCAAAGTGCTTTTTTTTAAGGTTTGAAGATATTTTCCCTGCACTCACATCTCAACTTGTAGTGCATTCTCGGCATTCATTTCACTTCTTTAAGTTCATTCATTTCAAACGAGAGAATCCATTTTGCTCCAGCTACATTAGGAAGCCTTAAAAGCAATTCATGTAGCTCCACTGTGCTCCTGCCATGCATACATGAACTAAACTGAAAGTTGTTTTATAAAATCTATTAGACGTTTTTGTGTCAAACACCAAAGATTTATGAAATGAATTTGTGTTACAAATACATATACAAATACTCTGTCATGAAATTTACATGCAAACATTAGACAGCTTATTTAATTAGACCTTCAGTGAATCTGTCGCTGCACTTATAAACAAACAGAGCATGGCTGAGTGGGTACTTGATATGCATTTACTGGAGATAAAAAGTGAATGAAAATGCAATCCACTCACTTCATTTCACTGTTGTTTCGCTTATAGAGGAACTGTGAGTGAGTAGACTACAATAAGAATTCAAACCAATGAATAGGATGAAGATGGGTTTGACATTAGCATATTTTGATGAACTGGGATAGAACAATTGGTGGAAGTGTTCTAATGCACAGAAAACATAGCGTGCACCCGCTGCAATTCAGTATGAGTGAAATGGAAGCAGTATATTTAGATGTTTGGCAACAGCCATGAAAAACTGTTACCACTACAATGCATGGTCGGTTGTACAGGACAAAAGACAACTTTTTTATGTGCACTTGCTAAAATGATGCATATTGGGTTTAATATCATGAGTTGTCATAGTGCAGCCCTGCTTCATGCTCTGTGTACAGATGGTTGACAAACCAAAACAGAAGCCAACATAAGTGTTTTAGTGACGCTGGGATCAGACCACATTATGTTTTTTGGCTTTTTTAGGCGGTCGCTCTGTCAGATTAGACGATCACTGAATCATAAATTCTTGCAGTGACTTGGCAAGAGTTGGGGTCCACGACAGATGGCAAGGACTACATGTAGTGCACTTGACCAAGAGTTACGGGATCAAGCAGCTTTGTTCTTTCATGAACAGTTGTGTGGAAGAGTGTTCTGTGCTCCTCTCTCTGCATCACAGAACTTATCCTGGAAGATGTCAGGCTATCGGAAAGAGATAGCCCTGACCCTGGGGACATTGTGAAGCACCTCAGATGCTGCTTTGGCTGTCTTCCATTATGACAAGATGAGCTTGTGTAACATCCAACGCTCACACCTAAATGTTATTGTAAGCCTAGTTTCACATGGGAAATCTTCTACAATTTTATACTTTACAGCAGGCCAGCAAAACAACATCTTCAATGCTCCTGTGCGTTGCCTCTCCAAGGAACTCTACTGGAGGGATGAACAACATTCCTTCATCAGGTATTTCCTCTTTTGGTGTTCTGTTGACGGCAAATAAGACCACTGCATATCATTGACATCATTTTATACTCATCAAACCATTTAGTGAGCTCTGCCCTCTACGGAAGCATCAGCGTCCTCTAATCTATCACTCATCTGTATTGTTGTGGTTTTGACAGCCTCAACTAATAACTTCACTATGGTGTATAAGTGATAAACCAGCATTAAAATTGTACAAAAATAGAATTCCAGCATGTGGAGGAAGTCTTGCTCTAATCGGGTGGATCATAAGTACAGCAAAATATATACATATGTGGGTTGGGTCACATCATTATCAGAGCCAGAATTTGCTATTGTGTCAAAACTGCAGCCTAATAACAGCTCGGACTAAACAATGGTCTCGAAAACTAACTGTGGAGCCTCCATTAGGAGAAGAAATGCCATGTACTTCTCAAGGGCACCTGGCAGAACGGCTCACGAACGCATCCCGTGGCCATCAAACTGCAAATTGCCACACAGAGGCTCCCGTGCACGCAGCGAGGTTCCCTAATGGGCTGTTTAATGAGACCATCAAATGCTAATGGGACCTGAGTTGTGACTCTTGAGCGCCCAGGCAAGGCATTCGGCTTTAGAGCGTGTGGGTGTGAATATTCCACCTAGGCAATTTTCCATTCAAGAGTAGACATAACAATTGTCTCCAGAGTGATCACTGTGGGAAGCACAGAGCGATGTTACTACACACTGATCGGCGCTGTGTTACACTTAGCATAATTGAAGACTCACAGCCCTCACAGGCTCATCGATAGTTGGAATGTGTCATGTACTAAATAAACTGTATCTCATGTGTGTGCTTCAGGCACATTTCAAACCACTTAATTGGGTCCCATTGGAGACAAAAGTTGATATTTGGGTGAGTGGTTAAGGCTAGGGTAAGGGTTATCATTAGTAAGTAGTTGTTGGGGTTAGGGTAAGTCTATATAATGTCCCCAAAAGTATCCTAAGTAAACGTGTGTGTGTGTGTGTGTGTGTGTTGTTTCTCATTTGTAATATTTAGCAGTGCTAATTCTTGTCGCAGTAATCCACCATCTGCTCACAATCTGCTCACAGATTCAGCCTTCTCATCTCTCTTACCTGGGAAAAATCCCTCCTTCATGGAGGAGGAAAGATGAAACCCACATCATCAACAGTCCGTGAAAACATGCTCTCAAACCAAATGACATTAATGACATCAAACATTACTGACTAAATAAGTTAAAATCAATTAAAAAATAAGCAATCTTCCGTATTTTGCACAGATTCAGAGAGAAAACAGCCTGATGTTAAAGAAATCCGAGCACCCATGGATGTTTTACTTGGACCCCGCACGTTGGCACACCAGCTGCAGTGGACTGGCCTCATTTTTCACGTCAGCCATGCGTGCAGCTCTCTGAGGCTGTACTTACACAGAGTAGTGCGTTGAGCTGCTAATATACTCACAATGAAAATGTTACCATGTTGATGTTTGGAAGGTGTCATATTTCCCATGTTCATTGTCTAAGGCTGCATTCAGACAGGATCACGGCGCTGCGGCATAAACACATCCATGCAGCAGTGGTGGAGATATTGAAGTTCAGACCAAAGTGGTGGACCAACCAACATTGCTATCCCAAGAGGCTAAAGTTTAAGGGTTAGATAAAAGCTAGCATGGCTAAATACCCTGCTAATCTGCTTCTCTGGGGGTTTGTGGTTTTGATCAGGTTTGATATGGTTGGCAGCATACAAGCACTTCAAAAACACAAATACAGAAATCTTTCATGTGAGATCACCAAAAACTGTTTTTTAGTTTAGTTAGTTGGGACCTTCAAGGTCAAAGGTCATAGCTATGGCTTACATACTGACCAATGAGTCTGAGGTCAAAATTCTCATTTTCAGTGGTTTTTGCTCTTTGGCTCTGCAGGATGGAAATAATAACACTGTCATCAACTGCAAAGATGTGACTCGACATCTTCTTAGCAGCTGTAAGGAGAGATGGCCGACTGAGATGCCAAATTTAAATATTAATGACACCTACTTGCCATCTTCAGCCCTCTTCTTTTTTTTGCCTCCTCTTCTGTCCACCCAGACAAAAAATAATAGATTATTATAAGTATGATGGCAAACCTCTGATGGCTGAGTGAACACAGCAGGAGGTGACAAGGAGGGAGCCTAATGTCATGTCTCAGTGTCTCAGTTTTACTGCTAATATTAGCCGCAGGGCTGATGTTAGCTCAGCAGCAGCCCACTAGTGACAAATAACCTCCAGAAAATCTCACAAAGAGGACATCCTGTGTAATATCTGGAGAATTTCTGGAAAGTAATTATATTTAAACTACATGATGAAAGAACATGGAGCACCTCGTTGCCTCAAATGTGAAAGCTTCTGGGTCAGACTGAGCTGTTATCCGATTAAAGCTGCAATGTGTTTTTTTCTGGTTAAAATAAATGTAATTTTACATTTTTATCAATGTGTTTATCCTTAAAGTCTCCAGTAATGTGCTGGTTGTTATGTGGCAATGTTGACATGTTGACAGCAAACAATGGAAAAATAAGGAAGAACAAGGCACTGAAACCACACAGCACCAACTTGTATACTACTTAGTAGGTTTGCATAGCTAAATTTTCCTAGGATTAACTGCACAAATACACTTAACAATCACAAATCAGTGTTGAATATATGGATACCAGAAAAGCAATTGGTGTGTCTGTTTACAGTGCAGCCAAAAGAGTTGCTGAGGAGGTCATTGTCTTGTCCTGTGGATGCATTTATGACTATCTCAGATTTACCATCTGGGTCCAACACCTATGTTATGGGCTTCTGGTGTAGCCAGCAGAAATCAGGAAAACTGATAACACCGCTAAGACTTAATCTTAGTCTGATTAGCAACTAGTCAACTTTTACCATTGACTTCTATTCAAACTCACTTTCATATATCTAGAATCTAGATCTCAGTTCATTCAAAATTCAAAATCTACAGCTCTGTTGTACCTGGTCAAAACGGTTCAAGTCAATATCTACAGTTGTTTTTACATTACAGATACAGTATGATAACTGGAATTCTAGATTTTAATTTAATTCAGTCATAATTAAATGATTGATTGTTGGCTTGGAACTGTAACAAGTAAAAATGAAATGTTAGAATATTTAGAATTGCATTTCAGGTATCTGGATTGTTGTGAAAAGTGAAAATGATATTTGTACTAACAATTATGTCACTGTCTTCAGTGTGGTACATCCAGAATGAATATGCTGGTTAGGGCTTCAGATCCAAAATACGCCAAATAGCGACACAAATCCATCCAACCAACCAGGACTGTGAAGATGCAATCGCACCCCAATTCACTTCTCATTCATTTTGCAAATTAACTCTTTTAGTCTAATGTATCTGATCTAATGTAGCTATTCAATCTAATTGAACATGCAAAATCCAGAGGCTCCTTAGTGGTCACCAGTTTTGTTTGGGAATGACCTCTCAATCGGGAAGTCCTGTCCTCTTAGCATGCTAGCCATGCTAAGAACAGCAGTACTACTTCCCACCTCCCTGCAAATTCTGTCAGGTGGATTTCAGTCTGACTGCAACGGAATATTAGAATAGAGTAGAATGACTTATTTCCAGAGTTTGCCCTTCAAGACAACATTTGTCCTCTCTCACATCCTGACGGCTTGTGCTCAGCCTGCGCTACTGCAGCAACAATCAGCAGAGCCCGGGCGGCAAGTTTTACCTTTTTCACTGACGCCTCTGCTCTCCTGCAAATGGCTCTGCTGACAAGACTGTGATGGGTGTAATCCACCGGGCTCCTGACAGACTGGATCCCGGCCCGCACTATCTATCTGCCACCACAGAGCATTGTGGGAATTTCACTTTGATCTGCCAGATGGGATTTTTGTCACAAAGCGCCACTGTAAAACTTGCGACAGCGACTTGTGGCAGTAGGAGAGCTCAATCACTGCATATTTGATTTTCTGTCTCGGCCTCTGCTTGTCCCAGTGTGATGTACCGCTTGTTTTCCAAGAAAGGACGAGCGGGTGAAATCAGTCAGTGGGCAACAGGAGGTTAAATTATGACGATACATCATAATTGTGCATTATCACAAACATCACGGCTGAAGCGTCGCACACATACGCACTCACGGTGGCTGAATCACAATGGTTGGTCATGACATCTGGGTGTCCTGTGAGCAGACGCACAGTAAATGGGAGGAAAAATAGATGAAGCTTGGCAGGGGTGACAGAGAGAGAGAGAGAGAGAGAGAGAGAGAGAGAGAGAGAGAGAGAGAGAGAGAGAGAGAGAGAGAGAGAGAGAGAGAGAAGGAAGGAGAGGCAACTGGCAGGCGCCTGACATCCCCAGCTTACACAAGAGGCTTGATAAATACTTAACTAGCCTGGAGCACATGGCATAAACCCCTGTTGTGTAACAAGCAATGAATAAGGCTCGGGAAGCTGACAGTAAGGTGCAGGTCAGAGGTGACAGATTGGGGGTGGGGGTGGTAATTGTATCTGGGGGGCTATTGCAAATGTGTGGCACCCTCCACCCTCTCCTACTTCTCCCCTCCGCCTCCCTCTGTCTCTGTCTGTGTGCAGCTTCCAGCTGTGATCTTCCGGATATTATTCTGATGTTGTGTCACAGCCTCATGTTTGTCCTGGATGATGTGGCACTCGCATGCAGACACATCACGGCTGTTGCATAAAAACCTCTTCAAATCAAATTCAAAGAGCGATGATAAATTTATGATGAAGCTGTTACCATAGAGGAACTATACATGAACACTGCAACTGAACTGATTGGAGAGAGGAGAGTGTAATGAAGTGCAGCATAATCTAAAATGATACTGAAATCTTTTCTTTTTTTTTCACAATCTGACAAGAAGAGATCGAGTTTGGTAGGGCAGTGAAAAAAGTCAGCCCCAGATTTACCTCCAGTCATTTTGCCTCTGTCATTACGTCCATAGTGAGCATGATTACATTGCAACACCACCTCCACTCCCCGACAGCATTTGCCAGCACCCCTATGCTGAATACTTCCTCCTCCGAGTGTTCCAAAATGCCTGTGGTACAAACACTGCATTCACCCTGTGCTCTCAGCTAGCAGTTCAGGTAGCCCAGCTAACAAAGTGAGCTATCATTAGCTAACAGCTGCTACAGTTGGCAGCCGTGTACTTTACTGGTCATCAGGAAACTCTGTCATCACAGAGAGTTAATGCGGAGCTGCTGGAAGACATCAGAGGGAAAAACAGGAAACATTGCATTAAATATGATCCAGTTTCTCCAAAATCAGTGAAATAGTTGGTGGTTTGTGACTTAGTTCCGTAAAGTAGCGTTGTAGTTCTCAAGATTGGTCTTGGATCAAGACCACTTTTTAAAGGCCTCTTTTTACCGACAAAGAAGAGTTCAATATGGGCCAAGACCAAAACTTCGGGTGTGTCACTTAATTGTCTGTGCATTGTCTGATTTATTTGTTACCTGTCTGAGAGGAGGCATCAGTTAAATCTTCTGGAATAAAATTAGGTTTCCTAAATCATAAAGCGTTCATCTGCAAAACAGTGTCCAGAAGAACACAAGGTAACACTTAATGAGTTGACTCAATGTAGCAACCATGCTTCATCCAAAGAGTTTTCGTGAATATCAGATACCTAAGCAGGCTATATATCTATGTCTGGTCTTGGTCTTGACTCGGTCTCACAATACCTTGGTCTTGACTTGGTCTCAACCCCTCAAAGTCTTGATCTTGTTTCATTCTCGATACACTTGTGGTCATGACTTGGTCTCAATTCAGTTGGCTTTGTCTACAACACTGCTGTAAAGCATTATTTACTAGCACCAATCCAATTCATAGTGCAAGAAGATTCGTATGAATAACAGAGGCAACGTTCACCAGATTACAACTAAGTGTAACATCAAAAAAGTTTAAAATATCTTTTATGGTTTATGGTAGAAAAGCTACACAATGTTGTTTTACATAGGTAATCATTATTTCTTGATGCCAATATGTGTCCAGAGAGAGCTTTCAACTATGTATACTAATGTATCGAGCATCACCAGGAAGCATTAGAGAGTACAGTGAATAAAATGCCCCAAAAATCAACTCCAGTATGACTGATTACCTTTAAAGTAAATTAATGTAAGATGCTGGGTGACAAATTGATAATTCTGATATCTAATATTTAGCTTCTAATTTTAGGCTCTGAAATGGATACACCTCCACAGGACACCGTGAGGGAACCCTGCTACAGACAGTTTGGGCTACATTAGCAAAGCTTTGAGGGGATGAACTCACAGACTCCAGCTGACTTAATGAGAAGGAGAAACAGACTTGTGTTTCTCATGAAGCAATCACAGGCTGGGAAAAAAAACGAGTGTTCAGTCCTTCATTGTCGTTACTAGAAAATCATGGCATTTTCATTAAAAGCCTCTCTCTCTCTCTCTCTGCAGGCAGGTTTGGCAGTGCTTAAAATAGCATGACAGTGAAATGAAAAAGCCTCTCTTCCAGAGCTCTGGTTTGTGCCATCAAGCTGCTCTGTAATCCTATTCACCACTGTCACTACAATGTGTCGCCACACTCGCTGGGCAGTGGAATAACAGGCCTGCTTGCCTTTTACCCAGCATCACTCCTGTAAGCCTTGTTCCGCTGACAGTAATCTGTGACACATTCTGACCAGGATCACTCTGAAAATATTAAAAAAGCCTTTTAGAAAGTTGCCATTTGAAATGTCAAACGATGATTCAAATCTTTGTGTATGCTGTTGTTTAATGCTCACTTTCATTTACTGGTGTCATAAATCAGAGTTGGGATATTTCCAGCTGCAGTGTGAACACAGGCTTCAGGACATCAAGAGCAGAACACCATGAAAACATTATACAACTACTTTAGGTCCCTAAAATGACAAGGGAAATGAAAATCAATTTGATAAAATGTGATGCACAAAATGTACCAGGAGACACAACAGGACTGTTGAGTCACAAATATTCAGAGAGGATTAAAAAAGCTCTGGAGTTTCAGTCTCCAGACGATTGTCACACCCTCCAGCCCTCATGCAGCAGTGTAAATAAAGAACAAGAGTACAATGAAGCCAGGAATAATTTGTTGACGACACGTTGCACAAACTCCTTTTACGGCAGAACTGCTTTGAAGAACACAAATATTTCAGCTCCTGTAAAAACCATGAAGTATCTGCCTCCGACTTCCTCCAAAAACAGAGTTTCAGTGAAGCCTCCTTGAAGCCGGAAGTCATTTTTTGAATTTACCTCCATGCATTATTCATGGCCTGGCTGCTGCCGTTGGCCTGCTCCTGTGCCATGGCCTATTTACAGAGCCACTCGTGAATCCATTAGCCGTGAACGGTGGAGTGCCAAGGCTCATCTATAAGCAGCTTCACAGGCACATGAATCCATTCATAACCTCTTAGAATACAACAACAGCAGCTGGGCTTTTTTAACCTGGCTATGGCTAATTCATGGATCATTCTGTCGCTAAAGATATGAGCAAACCCAAAAGCAAAACAACCCAAAGATAAGAAATTATGAAAATTACAGGCTACATCCGCTGACTTTTTTTTTCTAACACCTTTTCTTCTGTGGTCAAAATATGAATAGGACACCTGTAAAACTAATGGCATTTCCATTAGCCTCAACTTTACTGTACTTTATGTTCATACTAATTAGGTCTTAACTTAGCATGCTAGCATGCCGACCAACCTAAAATCTAGAACAGGTTAAACATTATGCTGAATTAGCAACATTTTACCTGCTAAATGTGTTAGGTACATTGTTGGAAGGATGTTAGCATGTTAGCATTTAGCACAGCTGTGCCTAATGCTGCTTTAACACAATGTCAGAATGGAGAATCATTGTTTCAAGATGCTTACCCAATGCTAACCTACTAGTCACGTCATTTAATTAGCATGATTCAGCTCGTTCCTGGTCTTAAAACTCCCTTTAAATGAGCTGAATTGTTTTCATTAATGTTAATAATGAATTCTTTGTGATATGAATGCCATTTCCAGCTCATAAAATTGGGAGTCCACTTTGCTTCACAATGCAGCTAGCATGGCTGTAGACTCTTCTAATATTTCTATACCAAGCTTTTGACCCTTCCCCTTACAGGACAAATACAACTTTGAACTGAAATGAAGTGCAACACTGCAACATCAAATGTCAACATGTGAGCAGTTGTCCTGCTGGCTGGGCCTCTGAGGAGACGAGAGACAACTAGCTCCTAAATCCTCAGATTCAATGAAAAGCGCAACATCGGCTGGTTTGAGCAGAGCGAGATCATTGTCAGCGTCCGTTTGCAGGCATGTGGTCGGCTGTTTGCTGCCTCCACAGTGCTCTCACACTACGAGCCTCTGCTGAACGCTGCAAACCTGCACACTGCTGGATGGTTTATCAAACAGGGTGAAGTAAAACTGAACAAAGTATGCTGCAAACAGCAAAGCTACATAACAAAGGCAGTGATGCAGATGTCAGGCCAGGGTCAAAGTGGGAAAAATGAGTCACTGTTTTCAAATAGATGGCACAGCTGCCTACCAAGGCCTTTTATTTTTTTGAAAAATGTCACTTATTATTCCAATATAAATAACTGAGAGGACAATCATCACTGTTCGGGAAGAGGCTAATGGTCCTCCAGTATATTATGGTTTTAATGAAGCAGCATTTGCAATGACTGACAAGTGGACTCCATGTGAAACAACATATTAAGATGGACAAAAGTTGTTAGTTTGTGATGTGATTGTACATGTAAAATGATAGTGGTATGGCTCCTTCAGGCTGCATGTGTCATTAGGCAAGATACCGAACCCCAAGGTCACGACATTAGCGTGTGAATGTTGTTGGCTCCTAAAAAAAGTTGGCACCTTGTGTGGCATCCAATGCCAACATTGTATGAATGATATATATAGTGTAGAGCATTTTGCCATCTACGTAGGGTATTCCACTCATTTCATGGCCAACTTAGTTGTTGGGCTAGGAAGGAGAGGGTGAGGCGAGGCAGTTGCACTCTGCAACTGCACCACCAGATGCTACCAAATCCTACACACTGGTCCATCAATTTGTAATTTCTGTGACTGTTTTATTATATCTTACATCATCAGAACACAATTAGTCATGCATTAATGTGAAATCAGGATTTCACTGCTGTAGATTTCAATGCGGATTCATCTGCTGATTTTTTCTCCATTAATCCATTGATTGCTTTGTAACATTGGTCATGTGGTGACTCTGCCTCCTTAAAGGAAAAAAACTCACACTACAACATAAAGCATACAGCACAGCTTCAGAATGGATATTTTAGCATGGAGAAGTCGTCGTCACTTCTCATTCTGGTTCTGTCCTCACACCTTGGTTGCACATTTTAACAATACAACCATTAAATCAGCGTAATAGACGCGCTGTTTATCTCTGGAACTCTTTCAGATGTGAACCCACGTATTCATCTGCTACAGAGAGATTTTTAGCTGTGCACACATCACCCACTACCTTAAAAATAGTCTCTGCTATTCCAAAACTACGTGTCCTTTTTGTATCTCTTCCTCCTCAAGCTTCTGCTACCTTTTTTTCACTTTCAAGATAGATGCTGGTCACCCAGCAGCATATATTCAACCCAGTGTACGCTGTATTGGGTGAACTAGTAGGGCCAGAGTCATGGATGGTTTTGAGGTTTGTGCTCTCTCACAGGGAAGTTGACCTTTCCTTTAATCAGTTCTTTCCTGATGTCCTGTGTTTTAATGCAGCATGGAATCTCAATCTATCAACACATTTTTCTATACAGTCTGCACCATATGCTGTCCAACAAATTCAATCAAAATAATCTCCTGCCTTTCTTCTAATCCTGACATTTGTACTGCAGTATCTAGCCACCGTACTCCACATGACCACAGCAGCATCTGGAGCTTTGCTAATGAAAACCTTCCCCAATCCAAAAGCTCTCAGCAGCGTCCTCTCTTAACCTTTCCTCCCACATGGACTTCCTCCACTCTCACTGAGTCATCCGGCCATTGATTGTTACAGCTTACAGCGTTCCACCGACAATAACAGACATTTCTACATCTTACATCACATCTGTTCATCTGTCTGTAACATAAGACAGGTCGTTCAGTGCTCGCCCAGTCTCTTTTTGTCCCATACAACAACAGACCCTGCCTTTACATGACGAAAAAGGAAAGAATGAGGCTGTTGTCAATTAACTATTACTGCATTGTCCTATATTTAATTTGTCATTAATACATGGAAATAAACTATTTATTACTTCTGTATGACCTGTGCAAGACCTGTGAGACATAGTTAGCTTGATAGATAGACAGACAGACAGACAGACAGTACAGGTACAGCCAGATGGCCCCTGACCCAGAGTCTGTATGAAGTGGCCATTAACAACTATCTAGCAACATTATACCTGCTAAACATGCGATTGTCATTGGGAGCATGTTAGCATTTAGCTAATGCTAACGTTAATGCTAATGCTATATTAATATAATGTCAACAGAATGGAAAGAGCAGGAAAAAAATCATTATTCCAAGATGACTGCTAGCCAAGTAGTCATGTCTAGTATAGCTCCTTTTAAAAGAGTTGAATAGTTGTGATTAGTGTTCATATTAAATTTTATGTTGACCGACATTGCTGTTATTTACTTGTGGTAGAAGCAAGCCATTGAAAGTCTGGAAGGCAAAACACTCCGCTTCTGAAACACTCCTGGAGAAGGGACCAAAACAGCGTCACAATGTCACAGAGCCATGCCCGGTGGAACTTAGGGGTTTACTGCTGTTTTCAGCTCCTAAATATAGCAGCATACTATTACATAAAATGAAAATAACTGAAGGGTTCACTTTGTTAGAATATGGCCTAACAAGCAATGGTGTAACCCTTTAAACATGCAGATTTTTATATTAATATTTATTGATCTCATTTCATGTAAAAAAAAATATATACATATATACATCAGTTCTTTATTTGGCACTGAACAAATAATTCCACTCTTAATAATGTATAGTTCATAACTGCAAAGAAATGTGAGTCTTGCCCCCGACATTGAAGATTCTCAGCAGGCCCTGAAAAAAGCTTCATCACTGTTGTCTGCTGACATCATTGACTGTAAAGATGATTCTGTCTGTTTGAGAGTTCAATGTCACTCGTGTCGTCGTTGTTCTTTCTCGCTTTCATTCATGGACTGTTTTTAGAAGGTCTTTATGCACAGATCCCACGTCTCGTCTTTCTTACTTTTCATCCTTTGTGCAAAAGATATCACCTGCTGGAGAGAGTCAGATAACAAAAATCTTTCAACCCACTTCTAACAGTTACACACATTTTCATCAAAGGAAGGTTAAACGAACAATTTTTCTCTTTCGCAGCAGTGTCGTGCTTCAGAAGCAGCTGCTGTCTGACTCCAAGCTCACAGTGCCTTGGTAATGGACACCTGAACAGCAGATACTGGTGGAGATATTTTCCCTGTGACTTGATGATATGAAGTCCACATGCTTAAACTCCACACCCATCAGTCGAGATCACAGTGATGATTTCAGAAGCAGACAGCTGCAGTGGTTTGTTGTTGACTGGTACAGACAGCGGACAACACCTCAGTACAGAGCTGAGAATCACACCATTTCCTGCTTTCACAGGTCGTCAGCTTGGTCAGGAACACACATGATGACATAACTCTCTAATAGACACAAAGGAACCTGGGAAATAAAAATGTGTGTGTGTAACTAGAACAGTTCATCTGTCTGCTCAGTACCTCTGTGGTTTCTTGGCAACTTAAACCTGAAGTGCAGGACTTTTTACATACAAATGAACATCCGTTACCTTTAAGCCCTTGCCAAACGAGTTCACACAATGCTGATTAAGCATATCACCATTGGGTTCAGTTCTCTGGAGTTTTTAAATCTGGTGTCTGTGGCAACATTCCCACACTAGCGCACCAGTCGCGATGTGTTTCACATCAGCTAGCAACGTTTGGTTTGCCAGAGCTGAAGGCGGAGCAAGTATAGCGACGGAGCAGGCTACAGCATGGCGACAAACTCCAGGCATTTTGTCACTAGCACGCTGACAGTGTTTGTGGAGTTAATCTTACTGCCAGCAGGGGGAGACAAGAGTTCCGCGCTGCAGGTTTAACACTGACAACAAAACAGTTGGTCTCATCAAGTGGTCAAATGGTTATCAAGCAGAACATTTCTACATTTCTGTCTGTGTATGGATTAAACGTGCAGATTCACTGTTGATTAACTCTGCAAGAATGCTAACGCACACTATTTCTTTAAAAATTGCCCATGGCCATGTTGTGCAAGAAGCAAATGCCCCATCATAGATTAACTACTACACACACAAACGCCTTTTGTGTTTGACGTGACTGTGAGCTCTTCTAGCCACGTTTTATTTAGAAGATGCATCGGCTTATAAAATGCCCTTTTCTGCACGATAAAATTCTGTATCTGTAGCAATAGACTTAGCACCTAAACTGTCAAATGCCGGTCCTTAAAAGAGGTTTTTGTCTGGGTCAGAACTGAGCGTAACCAGACCGAGCATAGACCAACATAGGAGTCTGATAAGGTGCTGAGGAGTCAGCAGATTGTCGGCCACACAGACAGGCAGGCTGGCAACCAGAGGAGGCAGTGCTTCAAAATCTCTGAGTCATCGCCTGGCTTCCTTTGATTGCTGATGCGCCCTCCACCCCCTTCCCCACCACTACTCCTCCTCCTCCTCCACCTCCTCCTCCATCTCCTCCTCCTCCTCCTCCTCTGTTGTTTCAGCCATCAGTCTCAGTGACAGCACATGCAAATAAAGCTGTTAGGAGTCAGGCAGCAATCATACACAGAAGCTAAGTGGGAGAAACCTTCAGCCGGCATGAGTACAGGAGGGGAGACTCAGACAATTCAGGGAGTTCATTAGTGGGTAGAAAGTGGGCAGGAGCAAAGAGGTTTGAAAGGACAGACTGAGAGTTTGATGGGAGCGACTATGTCAGGGTTTTTTTTCACATTTGTTGTATGACAGAACAGTTCTCTGTAGGTTTGTCTTGTGGCAGAGGAAGTACAGAAAACTCCTCGGGGCTGAATATAAATCAGGCCAGTGGTGAGGCCATTTTTTGTCAGGTTTATTATAAGTATGATTTGCTGAATAATGTTATGGAGATATGATATATAAATATGATGCAATGATACAGGAGTTGAGGTCTGGGCAGGTGAGACAAAAGAATTCTAGTCATGATCACAAACTGACAGAAAGATGTCAACAACTCAAACACAAAAGGAATCAGTTTTCACCGGCGATGTGAAAGTGATTCCTCTATTTATAGCAGCACGCTCACCTAATGCAGCCTGAGATTGCCGGCATGAAGAAAGACGATAACAGGAGAGAGACAAAGAGAGGTTGTTTACTCAGACTAATATTTTCTCCTCCAGACTAGTTTGAAGTCAGTGCACGTAAACAAAGTAACTTCTAATTGTGAGTATTCTGGTTTAAACAGGTTACTGTGGCATGGAAAAACCTCAGGACATTTATTTTTGAGGGAGGTTTGTTACACATGGGTAAACTAAAACACATGATGCCAAAGGATGCCAAGCAATTACTATCTATACATGGACCATCGTGTGTTTGAGTAAAGAGTTAATCTATAAAGTCCTTTCCACGCTGAGCACATGGTTTTGGGGATGGCAATGGTGGGCTAGTCAGCTGACCCATGACTTTGGTCCCGACAGAAGTAGCTCAACAAGTATTGAATGAATGTTACATTTTGTACAGGCATTCATAGTCCCCAGAGGATGAGTGACCTCGGAGATCTCCTATGTTTTTAGTGCCACTGTGAGGTTGCCATTTGTAGTTCTGAACCATTTCTGTCACAAACCAATGCCAATGCAAAATGAATGACATTCCCAAGAGCCTCAGCTGTGTTGTACTCTAAACTAAGATGGGGAACGTGACAAAAATTCAGATCTGCTGAATGTCAGGATGTTAGCATTGTCCTTGTGTGCATGTTAGAATGCTGATATTAGCAAGACTTGTTGTTTCTTGTTTGAATCTGTATTTCATAAGTTCTCCAACTTTGTGGAGGTGCAATACTAAACTGGGTATATTCAGAGCAGCTTTCATCATTTTTAGCCACTTGGGCTACGTAGCACACTGTGAAAACAATGTTAGCATTTTATCACTTATAAACTTATTTTGGCTAACATGTTAGCAAACTTAGCAACATTAGCATCCAGTTGGAGTTGTTTCTGTAGACACTAAGTATTCGCTGTCTTTTAGCTTTGTTTTTTGGCGTGAAAGGAAATAGCTGCCTGTTGTTGTTAGACACAATGTTGACGAGAGCGGTGAAAGGCAAGTGGAAGATCATTAAACTGAAACAAAAAGCAGAAAGACGGCAAAATGATCTGCAGAGATTAGGCAAATTGCAGTGTGCTGAAGGGGTGGGGTGTGGTACTTTACTGTTAAGAGCTGATGTAATGTTTCTTTGGAGATTTTTAATATACTTCTAGTGTGATGTCAAGGATAGTGTCACCTTGGTGACATTAAAAATTGAGAACATTTTTTGTGCCCTATCTTGGAAATACTTCATTACAACAAGAGTGCGGTAACTTGTGTCCTCGGTTGGCAAATAGCTGGAGCAGCTTTCACAGAAAACAGACACATTATCGCCCACACAGGATCTGTAATCTGTTGATGATAACTGGCTCGAAGAAATAAGGAGACGACAGAGCGGTGGATATTTTAAGCTATATATTTTTTAAGATGGACTGTGACAGCACAGGAGATGCAACTCATCATAATAAAAGTCTCAATGCATCTCCAACATCCTTCAGAAGTCAAAGGTCATCAAACCAGACAAACAGTTCCCGGGTGTGGATGTGCAGACCCAAGGAACTTAGTGCCTCTGTTAAAAAAAAAAAACGCTGCAGTGGTGAAACTGTATCTGAACAAACTGTGCTGTGTTACGCTACCATTAGGTCTGCTTTTGTTTTTATGGCGATGGAAAGCTAAATGAGGGGAACCTGAGACAGGGCCTGGGAGTCTATTAATGAAACAGAGAGGGGCAATGTATGCAAAGAATTTGTCTTTGGTAATGTTTCTGGGTCAGGAGGATAATGACAGATGTAGTCCATAACCTACAGACCTGGGTCACACTTCAAACCGCTGATGATGGAATCAACTACTAAATATGGAAGGGTTTTAGCTATGCTCCCGCCTTGAGGAAAGTCCACCACTTTGCTTCAGATTTATATATCTCAACAACTACTGATGGATTGCCATGAAAGTCAAAGTAACTTTTCATGTAGCACCAACAGGTGATCCAAAATTTTATTCATCTGGTCAACGATCTCAAATCTATTCCTTTGGCTGGCACAAAATGTTAACATTCATGATAAATCCTGATGACTCTGGTGATGCCTTGACCTTTTCTCTAGCGCCACCAAGAGGTTGACATTAATGGTTTTAAATAAATATCTTAACAACTATTGAGATGTCACTGGATTGTCAGAATTTCTCCAATACATCCTCATCCCCTTTCACCTCAGCTTACGTTGCGTTAGGTTCTGATTAGCTAATGTCAGCATGGTCATAATGGTGCGAATTATACTTACAAAACATCAGCATGCAAACATTGCAATTGTAGACTTGTTAGCATCCTGAGCACTTAGCATTTAGTGCATGCAACATGCTCTTGCGTGGCTGTAGGATCTTTGTCTGTCTTGTTCGGCTGTGGAGTATCTTGGTGGATCATTGGTTCAATAAGATTAAGAATTCATTAAGAAACGTTACACTTGTCTCTCAACAACAAAGCAGTTTCACTTTCTGGTGTTCAGGCGTAGCACTCGGATGCTGCATGAACGTTGTTTAAAGTCCGAAAAAATGCTTCATGCACAAACTCTTTACAAACTCAGAAACTCATCTCAACTCATCTCAGAATGGTGTCAAGTTTGGGTTTTCTGTCAGTCAGCGCTAAGAACACATCAAAATCCCACAATCCCATCATTTCTTGTCAAGCACTCGACCTGTGTTTAACTTTCCAACAAACACGCATGCAAATGAAATGCTGGGGCATTTGCATGATATTTCCTGTCCCAAGCTATTCTGCAGTCAAATACCATTTGCACGAGCAGCTGATATTAATGTCAGAGCACAACAAGCTCCTGTATGTCCATCAGTGGCTGTGTGCCAAGTGCCAACGTCTGAGCTTGTCAGCTGTCTCGGCTAATGTCAGCTCAAAATGTCACATTTAAAGGATAAACATCATCTGTGCTTGTGAACAGATGGTCCTGAGGCAGTGCATATGTTTGAATAAATACATATACCTGCTTGTACTAGCGTGTACTAGCCATACTTTTCGCTGTCAGCACTCATTTTTCAGCGAAAACGACACAGGACTCTGGCTGCTTACTGCAAATAAAAAACGTACATGCGGCATAGCCTCGGGGAAAACCCAGGAAGAGGTTACCCTGTGCGAGAGTATATCTGTGTTTAAGGTGTGCATGACAGTGCATTTTGTTCAGAGACAGAAGGGAGAGACAGAGAGGCAGAAAGCTGTACTTATAGGGGTTCCCCAAAGCAACTCCTCTGTCTAAAAATAGCCGCGGCTCTGCCAACCTGGACAAGAGGGGGAAAAAAACACCATCACTATCTAAAGCATGCATTGAAGAGAGGACAATGGAATGGAGAGACGCAAACACCAACACCTCATTGGTAGCGATAGTGTCGTCACACAATGTTTGATGGTCGTAAAATGTCCAAGGAGGAAGATTCACCACCATGTACTAGTGAAATAAACCTAGACCGAAGAACATCTCCATGGAAAACGATCGTAAAACAGGCTTTCGCTCTTGCATTGTACTTTATGGGCGCTGCCTAATTTACACTTCACACTTCTCTTATCTCTGACCCAGATGTGAGGGAGGAGGAGAAGAGAAGGCAGGGGTGGAGTGCAAAGAGCTGGTTATATGGAGAGTCAGCTAGGTCGCTCGGTAGTGTGCTCATGTCTGTGTTGTCGTGGGCAGGCGGAGGGAGAAAAAAAAGGGGGAAAAAAAAGAAAATCATGATAAAAAGACGACTAAATGCTCCGCTAATCCTGCTGTGAATGAGAGCGGCTCGCTGCAGCAGTTCTTTTATGCTCTGTCGATTCCACAGGGGGATAAACACAACGCTGAGCCAGCACCCAGTGCAACCTCACCAATCCCGCCGCACTGCAAGCACTGCGGATTACCTCATTTTATGTCTGTTAACCCATTTAAGCCTCCTGGCTAATACAGCTGCCAAAGTGGGCAAAGGGCTTTCGGGTGACGTAACACACCCTCTGACGGCCATACTGGAGGTCCTTCACTCTTCATGTACAGCTTATACAAGCTGTAAAAAAAAAAAACAGACTGATGAGCAGGAAGAGAAACAACTTCCTGGTTACGACACCGGACAAGTTTTAATCCAAATAAAGTTTTAGTGCAAATTTTCACAATGAACAAATTAATCAGAAAATCAAAACTAATTTCCGTCCAGTTAGGTGCATCAAGACAAACAGTTAGTGGCTTTAAAGCTCCAGTCAGGTGCCTTAAACCATTTCAGAAGGAGAGCAATGAAACAATGTACTCAAAAGCATCAGGAGTGAAAAAGACGTGAATGATGGACATGACATTTCTCTTTGTTTGGTCTCATTTCTCGTCTCTCTTAGTGAATGCTTAACTCACATGGATTGATTCACTAAGTCTGTCTCTGCTGCACTGATAAGCTGACTATTTTCACCTTTTTTCTTTGGAATATAATTTTTTTTTGTTACTGTAATTTATCTGCATTTTCTGCTTCATCTGACAGCAACAGCTGGAGAGATAGAAAAGTGAAGGGCTGACATGCAGAAATTGAGCCCAGGTCTGCTGTAAGGAAATTGAAAATGTTGATTAAAACAGGTGGATAACTTGACTGCATGATGGCCTCATGACAGACACAGAAACATTTTATTAATACATACTATTAAACGCCCTATTAGTCCTTCATTGTTGAGGTACACACAGCTCAAACTGTGCCTGCATGTCTACCAGCTACTACAGCACAGCTGATGTATATATTCATCAGCCTCCTAGAATAAATAAATAAATAATGCATTACTTCCTCATATGAGACAAAAGTCTGGATGTGTCATGTTTCATGTAAATACAGCAGCAGTTTGAACAGACCTCTTTTATACAGTGTAACACAGACGGCGCTCAGTGTTCACTGATGCAGAGCGTTAACGTGGAGTCACGCCTGGCATCATCAGTCTGACGACCCGTTGTCAGGACGATGCCAAGGGGGAGGAGTCAGAGGAAACAGGACGATGACAGCCGGAGAGGAAAGCAGATTACACAATGGTGAACAAAACACGAGGTGTTTCCCACATCATCCCCGATGGCTGTGTCCTTTTTTTTGTCTCCTTCCCTCCAACTTTTCTCACTCTCTTCTTTCCTTTCCTCTTCCTTCTGTTCTTCCTGCCTTCTTTGCTTCCTGTGTTCTCATTTCTCTCTCTTTCCTTTCCTGCTTCCCAGTCTTTCCTTTCCTCCCTCTTATGTGTCCCTTTTCTTCTCGTCTTGTTTCCTCCTTCCCTTGTGCCCTCTCTCCCCCCATTTTTTCCCCCTATTCTCTCCCTAATTTCAAGTTTCCTCTCACTTTTTTGTTTGTATTCCCTCTTTCCTTCCTTCCTTCTCAGCACTCTCCTCCAGTATTTTTTCCTTCCTTGCCACCTTCTCCTTTCCCTGCGACCTTCCCTCCAATATACAGCCACTTCTTTCTACTCCTTTCCTCATTACCCTCCCTGCTTTATATGCTCGGTCCGCCCCTCCCTGGTCCCCTCTCCCCTTGAAGGAAAGTCAGCCAGTCGTCAGGATGATGTATCCTAGCAACAGCGACAATCCTCCCATTCAGCATCAGGATGAAACAAATTTAATTTTTGGATGAAAAGAGAGAGGCTGTGATTGGAGGAGGTGGAAGGGAGAGGAGGGGTGGCGAAAAGTAACACCAATCAGCTGATCACAGACATGTTTGAAAATTGTAAGATCGTTTAAATACAGCAGCTTCACAGCATGGTTTTGGCTCCAGCTTTACTCTCTCTGGAGGCTTTGGTCATGTGGCATGTTTAGATCTGTCTTAGAAAAGAAAACTGCTCTTTCTAGAGATGTTCCGAAGAACATTTTCCACGGGCTTAATGGAGATGATATTTATCCTGTGGTTGGGAAAAGTACAGGAAAAACTGTGTCGATATATATTGACTGAAAGAAGTGTTGCTTCATATCTCCTCCTGGCTGAGGCTGTTTGAACATCAACGGAAAAGACCAGAGTGGAAAACGTTAAATCTACTTTTGTCTCCCAGATTTCTGAGGGCAGCCACTGACGCCCCAGGATCCAATGTGGATTCAGTATGTTGGTGTGAACGCTTATTCAGAGTGGATGTTTATCATGATTGAGCACACAACCGGAGAAATATGTGAGCAAGCATGTCATTCTAAAGATTCAGGATTAATATCCTTATGACACACTTTGATGCCAGCGTGAACCCCCTGCAGGAGCAGCTCTTTCAGCCAGTCCAGTCCATTTGCTAATTAGGATCATTTTTATTACTTTGCTAACATGTTGCTAACTTGCTATATGCGCTTGTTCCCAGTTGCATGGCTTGGTTATGAATGAACGTTTACTGGTGGTTTATTAATATTTTAATATAAATTTTGATTCACGCTGCATGGGTTACATGTTTTACCAACTTATTTCTATGAGCATCTTATTAAGACTCATACCTTAGTTTAGTCGTGGATTATTTCACTTTATGTCTGTTGTGTTGTTCATTTGTCATCTGTTGTGGTGTGGTCATTGTGCTGTTCTTCCTCTTGCTCTACATGATTCACGCGCAGGCTTCATGCACAGTTTGTTCTCATTCTGCTGCAGCTGTAGGCCGCTGGCTAACACTGGTACATTTACAGAGATGCTGATTACGTGTGTTAGAAATTAGAATAACCTTGAATGATGACCTCTCTAACCACTAACACCTCGGAGTCCCTGTGTGGTGTCGTTGATGCTTTTAGAGGCATGTGAACACACCCCTCCATCCATGACTTCAAGAAACTAAGCAAGTCCAGTTGTCGGTGATAACCTTCAACGGATGTCAAAAGGCAAGTTCAGAAGACAAGCTCACAGTCAGTTAAGAACATTCAGAGACTTTAATGATATGAGACTTCAAAGCAGCGAGGTAAATTGATGCTCTTCTTCTCTAAATTGCCTCATTAATGTGGTCCTTGAAATGTGGTCCTCTCAGTTGCGCAAAAAGCTAGATATAAAGTCATGGGTAAATAAATGGTCCAATCTCATCTTTGCAGCGTACCCTTATTAACCACATCTATCGTAGCAGAAGTTTTAAGAGTGCAAAAGTGCAGCTCAGGAGAGTCAAACCAACAGGCACAGTCAGCGTGAAGATACAGGAGGAAAGGTGAAACACGAGCAAGGGTAGCTGTGAAAACAGAAACCGTCATGGAGTGAGGCAACTTTGTCAGAGAAGAGTAAAGTGGTTGTAGATTAAATAGATCGAATAAAGAAGACCACCGGTTGTGCTGACGAAGCATATGAACAGCTCGTTCATTAGCATTAGCTTGAGGATTAGCTTAGGATTGTTTCCATGTTAGCAACAAGACATACATCCACGTATTGTGTGGCAATAGCTCGACTTTATCTTTGAAACATGGGCGCGAGGCGAACTTTGCGTTCATGCATTTGTTTGATAGGAGCTCAGAAAAAAGGAGGGAGGCTGGAGAATTTTACATAAATTAACAATGAGAGCTTGGCTGGACAGCCGAGTGCCGCAGTGTGTCTGGATCTCTTGAGATTGGGAACAGGGGGAGGGAGCTTTGTCAGGATGTTGGAATATACTGTGGAGCTTTCTTGAAATGTCATAGCTCTAAATGAACAAAGCGCAGATGAAGGAGGGTTTATGCTGCCAGCGAGGTGCCAACCTCACCTTGAAAGCAAAGAGGAGCTTGGTGGCAAATGTCGAATGGTGCCGCTTTGGATCCTGACTTCACGTTAAGATGACACGTGTTTTGAGAGTTTGTGCAGTCTTACATTTAAGTGTTGGATGGACACAGATTGAGTACAGATTCTCTGTATCCACTTGTGTTTTTGATCCTCTTTGGCCATCGCTTAACTGGACATCTCAAAAACCATAAGACCATAATGACATTTGACATTTAGCATGAGGCCATGACTAAAAAAGTGATTAGGTCTCTGTATGGGTAACACTTGACATATTTCATTTTATTACCATAACTATTTGAGCACAGAAATGTACTGTTTTATGCCATGTCTAGTTTTGTAATTCAACTTTATATTTATACTGAGCCAGTGATGTGCCCCTACAATCCTTACCAAATCTGCAGTAAGAGGTGGTGTTCTACCAGAAAGACTGAATGTTTCAATGTTACATTACATACATTACCAGGTTACACTGCGCGTCAGGAGAACTGCGTTTGACACAAACCTTCAGTCCCCTCTAATAAAAATAGAAAATGTATCCAGCATATGCTTCATCAATAAAACAAAATCTTCAACCACTAAGTTAAATTAAATGAACTTACATGAACATAGCTGTTCTGAGATGGGAAATGCCCTGCCCTGACCAGCCAGCAGTCTCCTCTCTGAACATCAGTTTTTGGGTTCAGTCTGTCTTGATGGGATCACTGATCCAGCCACCATACCACGTGGACACGACTTCTGCAAGAGCTGCATCAGATAATAGTGGGATGTTCATGTTACATTTCGACAGAGCTGTATGTTACTGCAGACAGTCAGGTGTGAAGGAAGTCACCAGCAGCTCAGAGCAGCGACAAGCCAAAGCAGGAGATGTTCACTACGATGTGTGCGCTGCTCTGAAGTCCTGGCTGGTTTGTCTGGACTCCCACTGTGAAACTCACCTGGAGCTTCATCACAGAATCACCGACCTGAAAAGACATGAGCTGATCCCAGAAAGCAGGATGTGTAAGAAGCATGAGAGATCTCTGGAGTTATTCTCCAACACTGACCAGATGTGTGTATGTGTCAGTTGTGCATTCGAACAGATCACAAAATATATCATATTGTTCCTCTTGTGCAGGAATATGACAGAAAGAAGGCTGAGCAAGACAAGACAGAGCTGATCTTCAGCAGATGATCCAGGAGATACAACCATAGATTGAACAGATCAAACGGTCAGTGAAGCTCAGCAAGAAGACAGCAGACAGCATGCAGGTTTTCTCTGCTCTGATCCAGCGTGTTAAGAAAAGCCTGCCTCAGCTCACTGATATGATTGAACAAAAACAGAAAACAACGGAGAAAGAGGCTGAAGGCTTCGTCAAAGAGCTGGAAGATGAAATCTCCGAGCTGATGAAGAGAAGCACTGAGCTGGAACAGCTCTCGTGTACCAAAGACCACCTCCAGCTACTCCAAAACATCCCATCCTTGAACACTGTTCCACACGCCGAGGATTGGAAAAAAGTCAAAGTTTACTCATCATGTGGGGAGAGCTGTGGCTCAGCTGGAGGAGACACTCAGTCAAGAGATTATCTATCTCATCCTGTCTGCTGATGGGAAAAGAGTAAATCGTCGCAATGTTAAGAAGAGTCTCCTGGACAACCCAGAGAGAGTCCTCTTGTGCAGTCTTAGGGTACATTCAGACAGGATCCGGTCCTGCAGTGAAAACACGTTTTTTCATTCATTTGACTGGCAGTTGTCCAGGGGTGTCCACCGAAAAACATCCTGCAGTGTAGAACTTGAGACAAATCCAACTTTGGGGGGGGAAAAAACGCATCCAGATATCACACTGTGGCCACCAATCCGACAATCAGGCAAACCGCCACAGTCAGCGTGAAATGTCTCTGAAACTGAGACTATCCAGGTGGATTCGTGGACTACACTATGATACTCTACCTGTTGTGCTCTGGCTTTGTTTATTTCATGTACCAGCTTCTAAATCTGAGTCTAGCTTGCAGTATACACCGGTCCTCTCTGAAGTCCGGGTTGTTTGTGGACATCGAGGAGGGTCTGGTCCTCTTTTATGACCTACATTTCCACAGCACTCTTTACACCTTTACTCCTTTAGCGACTGTAACTATATTCCAGTCCTCCCTGATCCTCTCTCGTGTCCATCACACACATTAGACTAATCATCAGAATTGCTTGGAACGTTCGTAAGCACATACACACAATGATATGATAATCTGATAAGGAGCAGCAGGCAGCTATTTTCAGCAAAATAGCTCTGATGGATACAGCACCTTACTGGGCCATTCATTTGGACCTCTTGGGGGCTGGAGGATTAGGATGGAGTTGTTGCTGTCTTCATGTCTTCTGAAGGGCTCATGTTGGTAGATGAAAGCTTACAGTATATATGATGGCAGTTTAGCCTCTGGGGCCTACAGCCAGTGTTTTTGGGTTTCCAGCATAGGTGCTGTATATCTGGAAAACTGATAACCTTCCTGTACTTCAATTAGCAACTTCATACGTGAGAATGACGAGGAAGAAAGTGAAGACGTGTTATTTAAAGAACTATTAATCATCTATTTCAATAGAGAAAATGAAAAATGATGCTCAGTTCTGATAAACTGACTGGAATTTGTCTTTATGTGGAAAAAAAACATGCTTCAAACACATCCGCTCTCATGTCGTCTCCACGCTGCCTTCATTGTCTTAATTCCTGACACCCATCTTGTTTTCTGCTCATCCTTTAATCACTCCCTCCCTCCTTTCCTCCCTTCCCACCTCACCCCTCCTTCCATGCTTAATTTCTTCTGTTTGCTTCCTCTGCTTCTTCCACCTAATGTTCTGCCCTTTGTCCTCCCTGCCAATCACTTCCTTTCCCTCCTCTCTTCCCTTTCTATTTCTCTCTTTTTGTGCTTTTCTTTCTTCCCTCCTTCCTTTTCATTCTCTCTCCTTTCTTTCCCTTCCACCCTCCAAGCAGCACCAGAGTGTTGACGCAAAGCAGCGGAGCAAAGTAGGGAAGGGACAGAGTGAGGATTGATATCAGATGTTTTGTTGTTATCTGAGATGGACAGGAAGGACTGTTCTGCTCTATCAACCTTCGTCAACGTCCTTGGCTGAGGAAATGACACTGGAGACGCCTGGGCAGAGGATTCAGACGATTGTCTGGGTAGACTTGGGCTGCTCAAGCTCAACTGGACATTATTTTCAAGGGGAAAAGATGTTCTAGATGCAGTTTTGTGAAATTCAAGGACAGTGGATGGGTGTTCTTCCTGTTTTTTTTTTACATTCTGGATCTTAAGATGTGTGTTTTATGTTTTATGTGTTCTTCCATGTTTCCAGATTTCCACTTTTAATACCTTAAATATGTCACAGACCACATGTCCCGTATTCTATCTCGTCCTTTGTACTGACCTGTAACGTGTAAATAAACTGGCACTGAAATGATGAGCATGGGAAGACAAACCTTGATCCTTTTCTTACCTTCATTCTTCTTCTTCTACCTCGTTACTGGAATAGCTGGAGGTTAAGTGCATCTCTCAAGTGCTCTTTAACTGCTGAAGGCCTGATCCGTGTCCAGCTTCGAACATCTGTAAGTGTCAAATTATTAGAAAAAAACAAACAAACAGTTGAAGGTGATGAAAGGTGGATGTAGATGTACTTTAATGTGTGCTTCAGGAAATCACAATGACAAGTCTCACCAGCTCTAACCCACTGAAGACTCTTGATCTCCCCCTAATGGTGGCTGAGCGGTTTTACAGTGAACTAAATGTTCAAACCATTAAGAATGTTGCACATTATAACGTGTGGTGGTTTTCTCCCTTAAAATGTCACTTATAGACCAAATGGAATTATAACCATTATTTCATTGGGTGATTAATATATAGTGAGATAACACCATCTTATAAGGGCCACAATACATTGGGGGCGCTATACAGGCATTATATATTACATAAATGTATTATTTATCTTCCTTATTCTTCCAAAAATAGCCTTGAAGGTCCAGTCTGTTAACATATAGCAGGCTCTGTTTACAGAATATTGAAAAACCTTGTTACCTCAGAATGAGGTACAGATGCTGCAGGGTTATCTTCCACACAGTCTGCCATGTTGAACTGTCATGTTTCTGAAGTAGTAAACAAACGTAACACTGGCTCTGGAGAATCTTTTGCATGTTTCAAGGCCACTACTGTCACACTAGAAAAGAGGAAGGTGAATGGAGGGTGTTGCAAATCGCAGTCACACCACTAGGTGCCACTAAATCCTGCTTACCGGTTCTTTAAGAGTACACCACCAGCATACATTCTTGTCATCAATGACAAATAAATCCTTTATTACAGAAAGTGGATCATTGAAAAAAATAGCATGAGGTGTTAAAACTTTGTTTCATACTTTTGACTCTCTGCAACTGAATCAAGAGGGGAAAAAATCTTTACTTATTTTTCTTGCTTAGCTTATTGGATAGAAGGAAAATATGGTTTGTTATGGTGGGAAATTTTTAAATGACAAAAAAAAGCTTCATTTAACTAAACTTAAACAAATCTGATTTAAATCTATAAAATCCTAAAACCAATTCTCTTTGTCCCATGTCTCACCCTCATACACCGTCAGGGCTGTCTCGGTTTACTCTTTTGATCTTATTGCTATTCATTCGTTTTTTCCCTTCCATTTGGTTTTCATGATTTAGTTCAAATCTTTTTTCCTGAATTTTGGCCAAGATTTTTGACTCAGCATGTAATTTAGAAATGTGCATGCTGACTTGTTGTCTTGGTCTGTTACAAAACTTCACTTCTACTGCTTATAATATTTTGTTTGGACAATCCATACAGTAATGTCACTGTGTAATATCAATAATATCAGAATGAATATTAATGTCACATAAAGCTGCATTAGATGTGGTGTATCTTTACACGAAACACAGACAGAAGACTCCGGTGTGTCATTTGTTTTTATTCTCTGTTATGTTACATGTGACTATAAACTTCTAGGAAGTTATAGTTGCCATGGAAATACAGTAAATATATTCAGGTACTCAGATAGGCAAAAGGGTGGGTAGGTGTGTGTGTGTGTGTGTGTGTGTGTGTGTGTGTTGGGTTGGGGGTGGGGGCAGTTGACACTGACAGTGTGCACATGTTGAGGACAGTCTCTTGTGTGTCGTCAAGTGACGAGGGGTGGAATAAAACCAACAGAGTGTGATTTTAAAATCAGCGTTGAAAAATATTAAACGAGAAAAGAGAACAGTGACCTAAGCTTACAAGCAGAAAAAAAATTAAACATGAACCAACATACAAAAGAGGAATAAATAAAACATTATTTTACAGATACAGCAACAACAACAGACAGCAGAGATGTGTACTTCCATCTGAATTTGGTGTGTGAGAAAGCGAGAGAGGGACAAGGACGACAATGGAGAGGAGTAGTCTCTCTCCCTCCCTTTCTCTCCTCTGGCAGGAATCAGCATCCGGAGACCTACGAGTAAGTTACAATGGCGACGCTTCAGGAGGGGAGGCAGGAGCTGGGTGGAGTGGCGAGCTGTGGAGCAGGAGTCAGACTCGTTTCTACGCTTCTAAGGCTTCGTATGGCACGTCCGCTCTAAAACGCTAAAGTGATGATAACTGCCACCAGGGTCCGGGTCCAAGTCCCCACCGCCCCCCACCAATGCTTTCATTCCAGATCTTTCCCTCCATTGTTAGTTCACCTTGAGACTTTGACTCAGGCTACGTACTGTATGTATGCTCCACACCACACCCACCGCATCCCTGCTGACCTCCTATCACCTCTGCTAACCCCCTGTCTTCCCCCTCCCCAGTCCGACTCTAGAAGGCACTGGTATATACTTATTTCTCCACATTCTAACATCTGGATTCTCTATTTGAGATGAGCGATTGAGGCAATGAGGATACACAAAATACAAGTACAGATACACACGGGCCAGCCGGGTAACTTACAGGGGTACAGCTGGCTCCCGACGATGCTACCAGTTTTTTCTTTATACCTGTGTTAGCGTTCCAAAGTTTTCATCACTCAACAGTCTGCTGACGGCGGAGGCAATCAGATATGTAAACGTCGACAAGGCTAACATCAGAACAGGCGAACAGATATACAAAATCAATATTCAGTTATGGTCCATAAGTAGTTTTGGAATCTTTTTGAATTGTCTCAACTGGTAACACCTTACTTGCATCTTAAAATCCTGACAGACTGTGTGGTAAAAAGGTCAGGTATTGGTTCTGATGTGTTGCCTTCATCCTTGGCTGATACTGGAAACAGATGCAGGGTCAAAACTAACTTGTTTGTCAAAAATCTAGCTTGGACCAGTTTGTTTCTGAACACAGCCCTTAACTGAGTCGGTCCTCACTGACACCAAGTCCACCATTCATTTCTGAACTTTGATGTCAAGTGTATAGTTTCGGAGACTTTCAGATTTCAACATCCACGTTTCCAATGAGGAAGGCAACAAATAAGAACCACAATATATACTAAAACCAAAACATTTTTTTTTCTCTTCTTAATTCTGCGACTAATACAGCAACATGTGAATACCATATGAATATATATTTTCGATGGGGAGTCTAATTGTGTATCCCTCTAATCTGTTTTTTGCCCATGTCCATGTGTATCTACAGAGCAGTGGACAGAAAGACACACAAGGTTGAAAAGACTGGCTTGTGCACGGAGCGCGGGAGTGTCTGTATTGCGAACCATGGTGTTGAAACGCCATGCGCTACTCGTCAGGAACGAGTCACCCCGTTGGATATTTACACAGTGAACGGGGTCAACTCCTACTCTACACACTGAGTTTGGCTGGTTCTTGCGTACATTTGGAATGGTTTACTATGATGATAGTAGTAATTAGAAAAAGTCTATCTCCTCCTCACACTAGTAGCTTACTAAAGAATATATTCTAGTTTTCCTGGTGAACAGCTGAGGCGCAAAAACACTGGAAGCGATGAATTTGAATTCTGATTTAGCTAGAATGGTGCTGAAGTCAATAACTAAGGGAGTGTGAAGGAATTTATTTTCCACGGCTTGGTCTGGAGTTTATATTTGGAGACCATTCTTGAGACAGCTGGTCTATGCACTTTATATTTTGTCTACATGTTTACTTACCTGCAATCTAAATAACACATTTAATAATAAGAGTTTACTTTGGTAAATGCACTTATTCACTTTCTTGCAGCTTAGCATAAAGACTAGCTTAGCATAGTAGCCAGCCTGACTCCATCCAAAAGTTAAAAAAAAAATATACCCACCTACCCAGCACTGCTAAAGCTCAATAATTAACCCTGTATCTAATTCATTTAATTGGTATAAAAACCAATGTGCAAAAATGACACGTTGTGGCTATGGACTGTATGTTCTGGGCTAATTTTTAGCTGGGCCCAGTCACTTCTCAGTGACAAGCTCAGTGGCCTGGCAAGCTGGCGGTGACGATAAGAAACAGCTTCAGATGAAACTCTCTTCACGTCAATATGTGTCACTTTTACACTTTGTTCTGTGCACAATGAAACCAAGGCGAAACGTGCTAACTAGTGAGCTTTGGAGACACCTGTGGGTGGATTACGTTTGGACAGGCCGAGGCCGGTAAATGGTATCAACGTTCTCAGCAAGAAAGCCAATAAGTTGATTTCTTATTTCGTTCCTTCAGCTTGCTATTAGGTCTAAGAAGGCAGTTTTTAGAGTACATCACATAGCGTTGCTGACTTTGATTAAAAACACATCAACTCCCTTCACCTGAAACTAGGGCAGTGGTCACTGAAGCTCATGAAAAGAAAATCACAAGAAAATCATATTTTTCCGGAGCCTGTGTTGAACCTCCAAAGCTGGTCAGAGCAGAAATGTTAAAGTATTTGTCCACTCTTAAGCTGAACTCATAAAAATGATGACAGGATCATCAACACAAAGAACTGATGTTTCCAGTGCATTTGTGCCTTAAGACAAAATACTGTACATAGGGCTCACGTCCTAACCACACACTCCTCTGTCTGTACATGCTACCTAATGTATACAATAACATTGTATCATACATCTGACTTTTTTTTCTTGAAACATTGACTTCGTATGCAAAAAGGTGACGTTTTACCGTACAGCAGAAATTATAGCTTCTGTTCCTTTTGACATATCATTTGTGTTATTTGTCTTCCTCGTCCAATTCCCCAGCCGATATGAAAGTTATCAGATCATAAAAAAATAAAAGTCACATAAATTGGACCACTTTGTTTTTTCTCTCCCTTATCACCGCTTTTTGTTCCAAGCAGACCTCGACACACCAAGCAAAGAAACAAAATGATTTAAAAAAAACAAACATTAAAATGAAAGTTATTGTTTTTTTTTTGAATCTGTGTTACCATCTGAGTCGTGGGACTCGCCTCCGTGTTACAAGTTTCCCTGTCGTTTGAGGTGAAATGTGAATTAACAGAGTTTCGCTCCATCGGAAACAAAAAAACACTCAACAGCTTTTTAAAAAAATGGCTGCTGTCTTTGCCTCTTACATCAAGGCAAATGAGTGAGCTCCAGAGTGGCAGTCAAGACTTCATCGCACCATCTCACCTCCAGCACCTCCTCATCGCTTTGAAATCTGTGGATCTCCCCAGAGTTTTGGAATGGACTGGTTAAAAATAAACAAGTTAAAAAAAAAAAAAAAAAAGTCTCTTTTTGTGTGGTCGGATTTAATAAAGACGGAGGAGAAGAGAGTTGGAGGGGGCTGTCACTTATTGAGTGAGAGGTCAAAGTTTGCGTCTCTAAGTCCCCCAGTGTGACACCTAATGTTCAGAGAGCGAGCGGGTGTGTTTGCGCGTGTGAGGACATTGCTCTCTCATTGGTGTATGGCTGCTACTTGAAGACATAGTTGATCAGGACCTGAAGGAGGATGAGGAAAACAATGATGACGTAGTCGCGCTGCTGGAGGAAAGAGCTGCCCTCCGTCCGACCTGCCGCACGACTCCGCAGCACACCGATGCTCCTGCGGGCACACAGCAAATGGCTGTAGATGTTGGAACGCTTGGGATCATATGTATGGTCAAATGAGACAAACGCCCTCCTCACCTGTTAATGTCCTCCTGCGTCTGCTTTATAGATTCAATGGCACTTTGAAGTTCACTGAGGTCTGCTCCTTTTTTCCTCAGCCGACTGTTATGCTTGCTTTTGTGTCCTGCAAACAAAGTGTGTTCAAAATTTTAGTTTTCGGGATCACACTAGCCAAAAAAATGTTGGAAAACCAGTAGGGACAATAAGTATTTGAATTAATTGACATTTTGTGCCCGACATGGACCCACCTGAAAAACGATGGATGGATTAAACAATCAATTGGTTATTACATTACACATTGGTGCTAAAACTGACACTTGCTAATTAGTTGATGAAGTTGATGAGCATTCTCCGTACTGTGGCTAGTGATGGCAACAATGTCTACTAAAGTCTGAAAAGGCATTTAAGAAATGTGTAACTGAATAGCTTTTTCATAACCTCTGAAAATTTTAGAGGGGTTACTTTTCAGGACCACACTAAGGACTTCGAATTTTCTTCGTGCGGTGCACGCTTGTCGAGACCCGGGGAGTTTCTTCTGATGTTGTGTATAGACGCAAGCAAATGAAATACAAGCATGTTCCTCCACCATCACCGCCATACCACGCCACCAGGGGGTGCTGTTAACTAACTCTATCTTGGTCCTCGGTTGATAAACTTGAGAAGTTTGTTCGTCAAATTCACAGGCTGGTCTAATTCCTCATCCAATTCAGGGCAACGTCTGCGTGAAGAGTGTATGCTTCATAGTTGTCAAGGTTACACACTGTGTAATTTCAAAATCGCTTTTTTTGTTTTACTCATGTTAGTCTCTGTGTCAGTATGTATGAGTGGGACTCACGTTCACTGCCAGACGAGTCTTGGCGGTCCGGTTCAGGTGAAGAGCAGCCGCTCTCTGGGCTCTTGGGCTTGTCGCTCTTATGTTTCCTCTTTGGCACCGTTACCTAAATTCACGCGCAAAGACACACACACACAAACACACACACACACACACAAAGAGAAAGTGGTCAAACAAAGGAGGCCACGCACAACAGCTACAAATAAATAAGATCAAAAAAATGATGCATGTTGCAAGAACCCGCACCACACCCCACCCACACACACACACACACAAACATAAACATGCTAGCTGACGTTGGCATGTCAACATATGCAAGGCATGCTGGTTCATCAGTCAGGCACATCCAACAGCCAGTGTCCAAAATGAACCAAACCTGCCCAAAGCCAAAACAATGACAGGGATTAAACTCAGGCTGGACTACAGCTCTCATTCTTAACGCTTCATTCAACTTTTTCAGGAGTCTTTGTCGTCGACCTTCAAGGAGAGCGGCACAAAAACATCATGTCGTCACAATTATGCTAGCCAAAGACCAGATGTAAACAAGAACGCTGAATTTTCTCTATTAACTTTTACCAACCAAGAATTCTTCTTGTCGTTCTACTAAACCAGCAGCAAAAGTGCTGATGGTGACAGGTCCACGAAGGACTGTCCAAAGAGAGACTCATCTCGCTCGGGCTCTTGGCAGGTGGTTATTTTGAACACACAGAACCAGAAACTGTTTGACAGACTCCAAACATATGAGCAGCAATTAGCCTTTAGCTTCTCAGCATAACACAAAGATGGAGCGGCTCAGCAGAAGTTGAGACTTAGTGAGCGAACACAACATAGAAACACAAAATGGAGATAAGGACAGGTGGAGGATGAAGGACGCGGAGGGCTGACTGACACCCTGAAGCAGCCTGGTGCTGACGGTGGTGGTTGGTCTGTTGATGTGATTAACAGAGCTATTCTCTCTCTTTTAGTCTTTGTATGTATCCGATGGTGTCACAGTCTTCAAGACACACTTAGACCCTCTCCATGGTTTGTTATCACTACGACACGTCACAGTGGGAAATTGATTTGCAGCTTCAGATGCTGCCTCCACTTTTTATTGTAAAATTAGGCTCACAAAAACACAGGTGAGAGAAGAAGACATGTTTTAGTGAGTTAAATAATGTGCGCGATTATGTTAATTCATACTCTACAAGGCGTGAATAAACAGGATATTACAGTAAATTGAATGTTGAACAACATCTCCAACACATGTAGCCCTTGATGCTAAATGATCCTTTCTCTCTTGGCCAGTGAAGAAAAGGAAGGACAACACCTGGTTAGTCACTTACTTTAGCATGCAGTGACACAACCTTCCCTCGCATACAGAGAGAACAGCAGGTGCCGGGTAAGAAAAGACAAAGCGAAGACAAAAGAGACAAAAACAAAAAAAACAAAAAAAAGGAGCAGAGGCGTTGTCGGCGGTGGCGGCACAGTGACGATGACACAAAGAGAAGAAGCCACAATGAAGACGGTGCACCAGGTGATGCGTGGAAGGTGGCTGAGGCGGCGAGCTGCTTTTTTTTTTTTTTTTTTTTTTAAAGGGCGGTTTTCGATCGGGACGACCTACCTGGCACTTGCAATTGTCCCTCCGCGGCCCCTGGTTACTCAGACTAATAAGACTGCCAGAACGTACCATAGGGGTGCGGTGTCGGACCTTGGTCTGGATACAGCCGTCTTTTTCAAACTGGATCAGGTCGTTGAGCGGATCCCATGGCCTTGTGCTGGAGAGACGTGGAGAGGGAAAAAAGTGATACACGTATGAGAAAACAGAACAGGTGACGAAGGCAAAGAATACATTAATGAAAGCTGTTTATAGAATCCACTGTTCTACACCACCAAGACCAATATGAGAGCAGGCCAGTTGTAGAGAATCAGCACTAGATGGCGCCCTGCCACATTAGACTATTTAACATAGAAGATGGGGTAACAAATAGGAGACGTTTGAAACTAAACCGGCTTATATTAATATTAGTGATACGATGTGAATACAGAGTATGTTCTGAACCAGGTGTGAGCAGGACAACTTCCAAGACTTGTTTTCAGGTCATGAAGTGTAATTCTGTGATTCTAGTTGAAGCAACTGGATCTTCTTTCATGGTCTAACATGACAGTTGTGTTGTTTGTTTCCTAAAACGAGCACGACGTTTTTCTCAGTGCATCAGCGTCCCTAAAAATCACTGCAGAACTTTCATTATATGTTCGGTGAGCTGAATATGATTGGTATTGATTTGACTGTTTTGGATACAGATTTTGTTGAATGCTTTAGTTTCCTAGGTATGAATGGAGCCTGGCCAATGATAATATATTGATTTATGTGTGTGGTACTTTAGAAACAGTGTCTCTATTACATAGAGACACCAGAGGTTATTCAGTGTAAAATCTCCCGCGTACCACATATCATCCCAGTTCTTTAATAACTCTAAGAGATCTGTTTGTTTATGTTAAAAAACTAATATAAGCTGATGTATCATTGTACGATTGTTTTTTAGAAGTCTGTTTCAAGAGTCTCTTGAGTTCTCTTTAGTTGCTGCTGATGTATTATTTTTGTCTGTCATTCCACTTTACTCTGAGATAATTCACTCACTCGGCATATCTGTAATGCCACTCTCCGGTGACGGGGTCCTGCTCGAAGAGGGCGGAGATCCACTCCTCACATTTGGCCTTCCGCTCGCGGGCAGACTTCCTCTGAGCTTCCTCCAGGATGAACTTCTCGTTGGTGGCTTCGGTCTGGTCCTTGTTGTTGATTGCCCGGGTCACGTGCTGCCACAGTCTGACGGGTTGAGAGGGAACAAAGTCAGAAGCTGTGCGGGTAGAATGAAAACTGCGCAAGCAGCTTTAAAAAAAAAAAAAAGTACTTTAAAATAAATGAAACTGCCAAAGAGTGACTGAGGTGACCTTTTCGCACTGTTTAAAGATCTGCTGACACAGTTCACTGCTCACAGTTCACCTTTCAGATTCAAGCTCCCCCTGCTCCTCTGGTGGGACAGTGCAGCGAATTAGTCGACTCTGCCTCAGGTCTGGCGTTGGGTTCCAGAAAGTGTCCATCGTCCCCGTCTTTTTGTCATTGATGAAGATCTCACTGTCCTGTGAGGGGAAAGTCACAAAGCTCTGCTTACTTATCTAAAGACAGTGCATGATACAAAGCAGAGCACGGTGAAACAGCGTGTGTCTGAGGACACCACTTTGGTGTAATCCCAGCATTTATCCTATATTTTACACTTTTACTCTTGAAAATGAAGTGAGGCCTGCACGTTGCATATTGTGTGTACATCAGCGTTTGTTATACAACCATTTTCCTAATGACTCGAACGATGTGTGAAGGGCGCGTCTTACCCAGTGTCCTTCTAGCGTAGCTAACACCTCCTTTCCCAGCTTGATCTTTCCGGAGATCTGATTGACACTGTCACTGCTGCCCAGGAATGGCTGGAGGGGAGAGGAAGGAGAGAAGGAAGAGGAGGCAGAGAGGGAGGGAGGATCGAGGACAGAATAAGGAAGGGTGTGAGGAATGAGGCAAAGGAAGGAGAGACAGACGCACACATATGATTTACATACCGCAATTACCGTAGAAAGAATAATTGTGTTTCATATGTGTCATTTTATCTACGTTCATACTCTGAGGATGGTGTAATATGCTTTGGTTTGTGTTGTCGTGGATGCTTAAAGAGTTATGAAGCTATATATATTTCAATTTAAAACCAATCTAACAACAAAACACATGAAGCAAGCAACCAGCATTAACTTCTAATTCAACTTAGTTAATGAAATTAATTCAACTTAATGGTTCAAGTCGGTGGACTTAATAGTACTCATTCTTCTTTACTCTTCTCCATGAGGCAGAAATACATCACTGTTGCAAGACATATCCATCATGATTCTCCTGTTTGCTTTCCCTGACATGTACCTGTCGCTAGTTCATGATAGGATGGTGCAGTCGTTTGGGGGGGTGGGGTGTTTTCAGGGGTGAGGAGGAGAGGAATGATGGAGATGGTGGTGGTGTAAGACATTCAGAAAAAAAAAAGTCACGTGAGAAACGGACTCCGAGGAGTTCGCCTGTGAACATTTCTGCAGATCCTGCTCTATCTGCCAGAGGCTGACATGACATTGCAGCAGTACCTTCAGTTTGAACTCCAGCTGAGCGCTGTAGCCCGTCTTCTCACACGCGATGGTGATCTGACCGCCCAGCTCCAGGGTCATGGTGCCGTACAGGATGCCTGCAAGGAGGAAAAAGCGCCAGGAGAAATTTCAGTCAGCACAGACGTCTCAGAGTAGACACAATTTTAGAAAGCAAGAAAAAGAAAGAAAAGAAAAACTTTTGTGACAATTTTTAAAGATTGTTTCAAATTGGCCCAGTACTGAGCGAGTGCACTGCAGCTGCAAAACAAGCTGCCCGTTCAGATCACACAATACCTCTGGGTAACGTATTGACAGATTAGTTTGACAGATTTTTGTTGTCCATCACAGACATGTGTCAGATGCGCCAAAGCTTCATCCTCTGTATCATTTCACTGCATATATTTGTTCTGCCTCTGCATCAGTCTCCTCTCTGTGAGTCTGACACACGGAAAACATTTCAAGGCGGATCAAACTGGCACAAACATCAAAGTTTGTGTGTTTGAGTGACATCGTGGTGCGAAACAGAGCAGAGCAGAGCAGAGCAGGCTGCACTCTGACCTTTGCAGTGAGCGTACGGCATGTTCATCACGTAGTCCTCTCCTCGGTTGAGAAAGGTGAGTCGAGCCTCTCCGTCTAATATGGCCGACAGGGAGTTTCCTAGAAGGTAAACAGCAGCAGTCAGTGGACAGATGTTCTCGAGCAATGCACTCTTAATGAGAACCGAAGGTTTCTGTGGGTGATGTTTGGTGTGAGTGTGTGCGTACCATAGAACTTGGACTTGGCGAGGATGCTGCCACTGAGGCAGAATCCGTCCTTCCTGTTGCTGACATAGAAGGCTGACACTGGAGGATGATGGGATACCTGAAGAGAAACACACAATGACGGAGTCAGCTAAAGGTTTTTGGTTCGAAACGATCAGCTGGAGATTTATCTCATCTCAGATAGCCGGTGTATTCCATTGATCTCGTAGTTGAGCTTTTCTTACCTGTTCTGCGATGTAGAAGGTCTTGCTGTTGGTCTTCTGGTGGAGCCACATGCAGCGGTAAGTCTCTCCAATAATGGGATTGTAAGGCTTCTTCAGCCCCTGTGGATTAAAAACCAGCACGACACGATTTTCGTCATGAGTTTAGAAAGCATGTACACTCATCAGCAACAAGTCTCTTATGAATGCTCACGCTCCTGACCTTTGGCTTTTTGTAAAATCCAGAGATGTACCACTTCACCACCTTCTTCATGCGGTTGTAGGCGTTCTCTTCGATTGCAGCCCTGAGAAGGAAACAAACTTAGATTGATGCTCCACCATAACACGTTCGACGTCTACAATCTGCTGTTTCTCTTGATCATCTCTCAGAAGGCTTTGCTTTTCTCGACTTGTCACTGTGCCCTGAAGTATCCACAGATCTTCTTCACTGTCAGCAAAAAAACCCTGAATGTGTTTTGATTTCTTCTGACAGTAAGACACATCTGATCAGTGCCCGTGTGTCACATTTTATGGAACAAAACTTCAACTATAAAAGTACACTGATAACATGAGGAATCACTGGTGAAGGCAGGTGAAGTTTTCTGATGTTAAAAAGTATATAAAGAACTGAGGACAGATGAGGAAACACCTTCATATTTCATTACTGGAAAAGAGCCACATCATAAACAATCAACTAATAAATGTCATCTCACTCAGCAGTATGTAGTAGTAACAAAAGAACCAAAGTAAAGGAAGTAATGAAGTCTGTTTCCCTGTTTCCAGCCTTGCTAAACTAAACTAATAACCTCCTTCATATTTTACATAAATATAATTGGTATTCATCTTCTCATCTAACTCTTTCCCCAAATGTCAAACTATTTCTTTGAAAGACGATGAGAAGGGCTTACTCAGACAGGAAGTCTGCGTGGTAGTAGTAGTCTGACAGTTTGTCCAGGAAGGACCTCGGCTCCAGGATGAAGGTGGGCAGCACCACCTTGGACAGATCCATGCCAGGTCGCACCTGCTTCAGCAGAGTCCAGATCAGAGATTTGTTCTCCTCTGATACCGTCTCTGTCTGGGCAGCCTCGCCAGCCTGGAGGAGGACACGCACACACACACACACACACACAGAGGCAGAGATGTGATGCATTTTTCAGACATGCAGCCTGTAATGAATATTGCAGACGATGCACTCAATCATAAGAAGAGAGAGTCGCGCTGCACCTCAGAAAAATAAAATATTTTATGTTTGCAGAGGGAGGCTTTAATTGCTTCATAATTCTCTTGTTATTATTAAGATTTTGCCTCGGCTTCAGTGGGTGTTTAATTAGTGAGCTGTCAACCTCAGATTTCATCAGGATGGAAATGCATACAAGCAGTTTCACACTTTCCATACCACCACAGAAACACCCACTCAGACTGTGATCAAAGCCTGTCCGTGTTAGAGCTTTGCTGCTGGCTGCAGCAGAGGAACATGCTAATATCTCCTTATTATGCAAGAAGCTTCATAACGGCTGACGTTTTAATTAAAGCTAAAGATGAAAATAGTTCCTTTAACAGCTCTGTGTGACAGCAGACTTCTACCTCTCCGAGTTCCTCGTGGGACTGTTCAAGGTACGGGGTTTCCCGCAGGTGTTCATTTGGGTCCAGGTCGATGTACGAGTCGTCTTGGCGCTCTGACGTGTCGCTGTCACTCTCCTCACTCTTCTCCAGGCCTTCTGGGTCAGACTCCTCGTGGTCCTGCTCACCCTCCCTGTCTGACTTGTCTGAGTACAGGTCTGGGTCTTTCAAATGGTCGCTGTCATTGAACCTGGAGGAAAGGAGGGATGGTTGGTAAGATTGTAGCTGAGAATAATACGGCTCTACGCTGGATTGTATGTGCTACTCACTGGAATCCGTGGATGTTGTGGGCTCGGAGGAGGCTGTAAAAATTTATGGAGTGTTCTCCACCAGTGGCTACTGTGCTCACGTCCTCTTTCCCCTCACGGATCATGGTCCTCTTCAGCAGGCTGGAGCACTTCAGGGCCAGCTCTAAGGCGTCCATCCAGCATCGACCTGGGAAAGAGATCAGGAGCAGAATATGATTACAGGCTTTAATGTTTAGTTTATTATCCGCTGAGCATTACGGCTGTTTTAGTGGGACAACTGTATTAAAATCACAATGGAAACAAGAAAGGGAGTTCATTGCGGAATTTAAGCATGATTACTGCGTGAGAAAAAGTTGGACAACGTTTGTGATTGGGATAAATATGGTACATATAACTTAATTATACATTATGATTTATTATTATGATTATTAAATGTTGTGCATCAGGGAAGACAATAGCAGATGGTTTTGGACAGTGTTTAAGAATTGAGCACAGTGGAGAGAGACTCACAGACAGAGACTGGATTGGATGTTTCAGCACCATGGACAGAGACATAGAGAAGTCTGTTTGCCCCCTAAGCACTAAACTAAAACATTCTCCACCTCCAGTATACTATATATATATATATATAAATAAACTACTAGTATATACATTGATGATGACGATACCAGTATATATGAGTATTGGGGAAACCAACTAAGTTGTATGCCATTGAAATAAACACAGCCATGTAAAGTTACAGCTACATCTTTTCACCCAGTACAGATGTATTGGTGTGTTATTTTAATGTTCATATGAATATCCATTATATTCCCGTCTATATCTACATATAAGAGCGCAGCTGTTAAACAGGTCAGGTTGACTATATTAAGATGATGAGCTGGTTAAAAATAACAAGGATTTGAGGTTAGTGTCACAAACATTACAAGAGAGTGTAGTAGTGTAGTAGCTTTATGAAGCTGATACCAATGTGAAGCTGATTTATGGATTCATCTTGTGTGATCAGCAGCCTTACTCTTACCATCAGACTCCGAGGCAGCACGGAAGATGAGGTGGCTGCTGGGTAATGGCTGAGTGATGGAGCCAACTGCTTCTCCTTTAGGACCCTGAAGACAACAAGAAATGAAAACGTTGCACGTGTAATTCAGAGTTTAAAGGTTCAGGCAGGTGTTACTTTGAGTCACTGATCTCTGTCCCTTTTCATTTGAGGCCGTTTTGTGAGCTTGTTTCCTCGTCTCGGCCGCCGTGTTTGTGTTGCCTTTTTTTCTAAGGCTTTTAAATCATTTATTTGAGCAAACAGAGGAGATGCAGACCCCAGAGTGTGCTATTATGCAAATGGGCTATGAGAGGGGACAGAGAGGACAGAAGCTGATTGAGTGAAGTGTTTATTTCAATAGTGAAGAGCACGATGGAGCGAGCAGGAACGCTGTAATCTGAAACACAGGCCGCTAATTGTGATTCAAGCCTCTTCATGGCGCAAACATAAGGAAAAACACTCCCGCTGCGAGGTCGGGGATGAATACCAAATCACAGTTGGAGCAAACGACGTGGACGAAAACGTGGGAACAACAGGAAAACGTGCACCGCCAAATATGAAAATGGCCTCAATCAAACAAAGATGAGCTCTTAATTATACAGCTAACGTCCACATCTGTTTAACTGCAGGGGACAGAGGAAGACCATTTCACCCTGATGATCTTGTGTGCGTTCATTTTGTTTTGTTCCGCACTGGAGAGCATTCAAATCCATTTGTTTGCATAACAAACCTCTTTCACCATTCTCAGTCTGTCATGAAAAATAGAATTAGATCCAGTATATGAGGTCACGCTCATGCAGGGAAAACTTACTTGCTTTTTGGGTGAGAGAAAAAAAGATTGACACCATTCTCATTTGTGCATGGTAAAGCTATGCTTAGCTTAAAGACTTTAAAAACAGAAGCAAACAGCTGGCCTGGCTCAACAAAACCTGACATGTTATTTTCAAAAATGTTATGTGGAGAAGTATTTCATCAGGAAGCGACTGTGCCTGACCAAGAAATAGTCCAGTAATAAAACCCAAAACTGTCAATGGTTATGTTTGCGGATTACAAGTTAGTTTGTGGGCTTTAAAATCAAGTTAGTTACCAGTGCTATGCTAAGCTAACTGGCAGCTGACAGTAGCTTTATGTTTACTGTACAGATATGAAAATGGTTTCAAACTTTCCATCTAACACTCAGGAAGAAAAAAGGAAGGAAGGAATGTATTAGCCAAAATGATCTTTGGTAGCTGTCTCCAGAGAAGCTCAGACTGCTTCTCCAGCAGCTAAACAACGATACAGTTGCCCTAGCAATAGGATAATATCTAAAAACTGTATATGTTTTAATAGAAAGTTGGAATTGGATATTGAATCCTGTATCTTAGCGGATATTCTGACCTTGACGGCCCAGATGGACTGCTCCAGCGGGTGGAAGAGCTTAAAGCAGAAGCCGTCCTTCTTGGAGGGCCTCTCGATGAGCTCGCAGGCATTGAGCAGCACCGTTCCCACCCACTGGCCGTTTTTGTGGGTTTTGTAGATGAGCAGGACACCTGGCTTCAGCACACACCACAGCTTGGTCCAGCTCTTCAGCGTGCCACGGATCTGGATCAAACACAGATGTCAGATAGTCTGACCTCACCAAATTGACCTTCTGTATTATTGACAATGCCCATTTTGTGTTGTAATGTTGTAGTGGCCCTTTAAAAGAATTCCATCTTTATATTATGAAGCTCCAGAATGAGATCAAGTCCTATTTAGGCAGAAATCACCCTTCATTAACTGTATTTGGCCTTCAATCAATTTTTGGCAGGTGAAAATGCCCGTTTTCCTGACCAGCACAAAGCTAAATATATGATATTTGAGATATGATGTGTTTTGGGATGGTGTCTGGGCCTCTTTTGACCCACCTTCAGCCAGTCGGCCATGACGATGACAGAGGGATCAGTGATGGTGCTGAGCAGCTCCTTGGTCGCCCTCTTCTTTTCTTCCCTGTAGTTTTTCTTCTGCACCTGCAGGAAGCAAAGACAGGCAGACAATACAAAGAACGTTAATTCACACAACTGCGCATATTAATATTTCACACACGCCTTCCCACTGAATTACAATTGGCAGGAAATTATACAACTAGAATCACACTTCTTGGTGTTGCCTGGTACTTTGGTTTATATGCTGTATTTTATGTCTCCCTTGAAATGTCTCTCTCTATTTCTAGTCAAACTTTTCCTATGTGACACATAAAAATGCACATTAAAATATGACTCATCAAGTCAGACTTAAGCTCTATTACCTTGAGGGACTCCTTTTTGGTGAGCTTTCCTCCAGACGCCGATACGTCCTTGTCTGAGCCATTGTACAGCTTTGTTTCAGACTGTGAACACACAGGAGGGAAAAGACAAAAAATGATTAATCTCTGAAAGCATCAACATCTTAATTATTTCTTAATGTAATGTCTTAAAATATTAAATATACAACATGCTGAGAATCAAACATTCGGTCTGATTCAAAACAATGCTTTGCTGGGAGCATTTGTGTTTGAAAATGTGTGCCATCTACTTAACAGTCAGCTTGTTTTACTGCTGCACTTAGTATAAGCTGCTTCGGGATACAGTCATCCACTGAATGACTGAACGTAATCTTGGCTACAAAGTGTTCTCTCTTAATATCAAATCTATTAGCACAAATTACACTATGAACAGAGTCTGCTGAAATAACATCGACATGACATCGACATTGTATTGGACTTTTTCACAACACCATCAGTGGGAAACAGCATCTAGAGGGGACTTTTCTTGTTTCCTTCCCCGGTAGCCCAAACTTAGCCCAGTTAGCCAAAAAAACACTATAAATGCAAGTTAAGGTGTGTGCAAGCTACCTCAACAAGCCAACTGGAGCGATTTAAAGTGGAGAGACACACAGGGATGTGTGGGGATCCTAAAGCAGTGCTACATAAGGCCTTAAACGCCCACAGGGAGAGTTGGACTGAAGGTACATGACAATAAGAAGCTGAGCCGAAATCTTCTATTCAGAAAACCACGACGCGTTTCCTCCGGCTGAGACTGCACGTACTCTTGTGAAGATTGATGGAAACAATGCCAAGGCTCATGCCTGCTTTTCCCCAGCCCCTCTAAGGTGTTGGATGTTCTTGATAGCAGAATAGAAAAATCAACTTAAGTCCGCGGATAAGGATTCATCAAAGTCTCTCTTGGTTTTGGGAAGCTTTGCTGATAAAGGGCTTTTGAACCTCTGAAACGATTCCCCTGTCATACGTCTTCATACTTGTCCAAATCATAACAAAAATGTAATAGGATTCCTGTTTGATGAAAGCGTCTCCGCTGTGACTCAGGGAAACTCAGGCGCCCACGTCTGCACTGACAAACATATTTGAAGTGGACCTCGGTAGACGAACTAGACTTGCCTCCACCACGCTGAGCTCATTTGACAGGGCGGCTGTGCTTGAAATGTTTGATGTTTTTACATGATGCGTGAGTCATCTCAATGTAGGATATCTAACGCCCGAGGCAGAGACTGGGAACGGGATAGAAGACGTGCTGTAATTCCCAAATTCTCTGGTCTCATTAAAACAAGCAACCAATCATCTCTCCCCCTCCCATCGGAGAGCAGAAACTCAGTGGGAGTGATTCTTCTTACCTTGCTTTTAGATATGGAATGTGAGTCCTCTTTCAAAGGCAGAGGTAAAAGGTCCTCCTTCCCTCTATCGAAACCTGGAACAAAAAACACAACAACATAAAGGAACGCTCCGTCTATCAAGCCACTGGACTGGTTGTCTTGTGGATAATGTATGGTAGTTTCGCTTTCATGCCTGAAACGAGCGTAAGAGGTGAGGGGGATTCAGTTGTTTGCAATCTGCAACTTCACCACTAGATGCCACTAAGTTCTACACACTGGAACTTTAATGCGGGTTAGAGGAGAGTGCCATCCTTTAAAGCAAGTCATAGAATCTGGATGGCAACAAGCTGGCGCCTGCTGCAAGTCCCTAATCTGAAGTGAGCTCAGAAGTTAGATAAGTTGGCTGGTGAAAGGAGGTTCCCTGTTTTAATCTGCAGTTTGGCTGGGGCAATGCGGGTGTGGAAAGGAAACTGGAAACAAAGATTTGGATGCTCCCATGCCAACTGCTCCAATGAGGCTGCAAACAGTAATGTGTATTACTAGAAATGAACAATAATGAATACATCTGAATGCAGACATAGTGTGTCATGACAAACGTAAGCAAGCTGAGGCTTGCTCTTCTTCATTTAAGCTCCACCATAGCATTCCTAATCTTCATTTGTGAGCTAACCAATTAGTCGCGCCTCAGCAACAGATTCCCCACTGAGACCCCGGCAGTTAGTGACACTGGCGGTCTAAAGGTGACAGAGAGCCTGTAAATATTTCATAGCGTCTGTCTCCTATCAATCCATATTCAGCCATGAGAATGAAGGAAATGCTGCTGACTTTTTTGTGATTTGTAAAAGAGCCGAGGCTTATCTGACTTGACATTTGCTTTAAAAGAAAAATATCTGTGTTTGAACGTGTGTATTCTTACCGCGTGCTTTCATTTTGCTCTGCATATATATTGAATGACACTTTTGACTTTCATTACAACACTGTGATTCAGTGCATTACTCAAGTGATTGTGTGCTGAAATGTTCCTGTCCTACACCGCTTCCTCAATTTACAGCAAACACTTTCAACAACTTCTTACAAACACACTTCCCTGGTTGCTGGCAGTGTAACATTTGTATATAGAGAAAGCAATGATGGATGTGATAGCAGAGGAAATGGAAGGTACGATAGTCCATCAGTGTTTGAGGGGGTATATTTCCTTCAGCTAGTGAACAGACACATCTCAGGGCTTGAACCACAACATACCACACAGTGAGCTACTCCACATCAAACGATTCCTCTTGGGAATGTAAAACAGGTGCAATAGTTTGACAGTCCTGCTGGCAAAGTGCCACTTGAGTCAACTACATCCATGCATGTCTGGTTTGAGGACACTTAGGCTACTTGAATGGTGCCCTGAAAGCAAAAAAACAAAGCACTACATCTGAGAGCAAACGTATTGTTCTCTATGCCAACATACATGCATGCGAAAAAGGACGCAAGTAACACGAGTCTTTTCATTTACTTGATTGCATCCAACATCAGAGCTGCACAGCGTTTCGTTTAAATCAGCCAGTGAAGCATCCGCAGAAAGAAATGAGAGCATGCCATTGTCTGTCTTGTCTTATGAGTGCTGTCTTTGTTTTAATGTGGATCTAGTTTCACCGGTACATTAGATGTCCCACCAGACCATCTGTGCCCACTTGACAGCCGCATCTCCATGCCAACTTCAGCTGGAAAACATCTCAAGGGCAGTTCACCGGCTATAGCAATCAACAAGATGCTACATCAGTCTCAATCGCAACTTATAGGGAGGAAACTGGTTGATCATAATGGAATCAATATGTCCATTAAAATGATATTGTTTTAGTCACAAAGTAAAGTCTTCATCTGCTCTGTTGATGTCAAAAGCTGTGCTAACACCACAGAACTACAAACTGTTTGTTAGACAGACCCGAAGTCTGAAATAGAAGCAAAAGTGCAATAACTGAGTTAATGAACTCATTAGTTTAAATGTCTGTCAGCCCCTCCACCTGCAATCAAGCTGTCTGACTAAATCAACGTGGTCCACGCTGTGATGACGTCTCCTATTTCAAATTTAAGAGACCACTTCTCCGCTGCATTAAATCCTGTGTTCAGAGACCTAAATGTGTTACCACGGTGCAACGATGGCACATAAAAAATAAAAAAACCCCACCACATCGCTGCAAACAGAATTATTTCATCACAGTGTGAGGAGCTAGACACAATGCTCCAGGCTGCTTGTTAAATAAATATAGCTAGGTGACATCATGACAAATGAAATAATGAAGCTGAAAATGTAGCTTGAAGGAATGGTCTATTTTGGGTGAAAAAACACAAGTCCATTCATCAGTATGTCTGAAATAAGGAAGGAAATAGTGTGTACCGACATTGCCTTTGTCATCCAGAGATGTCTTTGACGATAAATTATAGACAGCGTGTGGAGCTGGCCATTTCAGGTGTCGCTTTCATCAAAAGATGCTGCTTTTTAGGTCTCTGATTAAACCTTTCTTTTGTGACTAAAAAAAAAACAAAACAGCTTAATAGCTTCTAAAATAATCCACCAGGACATGAGGTGTGTAATCTTAATCCTAATAAACCCATGTGAACCTTTTTGGTCATTTTTTTTCTTCTTTTTTTTTGGATTATGCAAAATGTTAAGGACAATGGCTGGGCTTAGAAACGGGCTTTGTACTGTGGGGAGCAGAACAATTTTGATCAGTGTTTCTTCTCATGAGCACAATGGCAGAGCAGGGAAGCAGTGGTTGTGTGTGTGAAACCAGCAGGAGACTGAAGGTAGAGAACGTTTTGGTGGTGTGAATTTCGCAGAAGAGCTTGAGCATGCTTTGATTTTTTAAAAAGTATAACACGTTTTAGCTTTTTTCCCCCCCAAAATGATGACTTTTCTTGACACCACTTCCATTAAGGGACTCTGAGTATTGATAGTGGCTGAATTGGTCTATTATTTATCGAGCACTTAGCGTACAGAAAAAAAACACTTCAAAACAACACGAGCATTCTACTTTCTAAATTGCTATGATTATTCAAAGTATCTGAATGTTTGTTAGAGATAATGGTCAGAGTCCAGTCACCCAGACAGAGATTTCTCAGATGTGGTCATCCTCATTTGGTTTATTTTGTAGATCGGTAGAGACAAGGACTGGATGTCTGTCTGGGCCCGCAGGCTTTAATAAATGCCAACTGCTTGTAATGATTGAATCACATAACATTTTACATTTTCAGCATTTACCTCACGCTCCTATCCACAACTACCTATCATAAGTGAGCTGTCTTTTTAAACGAGAGACGGTGCAAAATGTAGTCAGAGCTCTGTCGTGCAACCGTTGCGCAGCAGAATGCATATTTATAATTAAATTATAAACTCATCTACACAGCCCAATCCACAAAGTGTGGCAGGAAAAAGCCCATATGCAGCAAATATCTAGTCTACTAGGCTTTTCATAGCAAAGTACTTGGAAACTAAAATGTAAGTCTAATAAATATATGAAAGGTAAAAGTTAACACAGGACTCAAATGAAAAGCAGCAAAGGACTGATGATCAAATTCAAAATATGTAAGTACTATGTAGTGAACAGAGTCTTTGAATTTGACTTAATGACTTGACGTGTGGCCATGTTTTTGTCTCACTACATATCTTTACACAACATTCAGTGTCCAAATGTAACCGCTGCTTTATGTGAATGACTGTCAGGGAGTGACTTTGTGTGTATAACTTTGTGTAGTAGGAGACACACGCCTCACTGCAGCCTGACTAAGACATTTGCTTTCACAGTCTCAAGCTCCAGTGATCTCCCTCTGCATCAAACATCACAGATAGGAGAAAGAAAGAGGAATCGAGCGAGTAAAGAGAGTGAAAGGAAGAGATGTATGATGCCACGGTGAATGTCTTTCCACTTTAATGCTCTGCCTCACAAAATGAATGCAGTCTAAATCACCTAAAGCATTGCACCAGTATGCTTTAGACTACAGACACAATAACAGAGGCGAAAGAAAGAGGGGAAATGAGGACGAAAACGCCATTCAGTCAAAATAAGTATATGTTTTCTTGGGCTAGTAAGAATGCTTTGCCTGTTTGTGCCAATGTACGTATGGGTTTGGTTGAGTCAGCGCCTTGGTTGGCGTGAACACAGCAACAGCAAGAAAGAAATCATTGAAATGATAATGGCTCGGTGTTCATTTCCATTTAATTTCATCTGAAAACATCGCTTTAGAAACATAATTTGCATTGTGGCATTTTAGACATTCAGCACCTCAACTATGAAATCGTCTCATCTCATCCCGTTGTCATAACTAATGCAACACCAACCTGCCTCTCTCACCAAAAGGAGCTTCTTTTCAAGCCAAAGTTCCAAAACCAGTTCATTATCTCTTTTTGGACACCTTCAAAGCAGTCCCTGTGTTGGGCCTACTGGTGTCTTCGATTCTTAGTCCACCACAGATTGAACCATGTTCAAAGAAGTCAAGGCTATTGTTATTTATAGACTCTCTTATTAGTGGAAAGCATTATTACAAAGACAGACAGAAATAATGCAGCTATGTAGAACACCATTAAACACATTTGAAGGAACCTTTTAAACCATCATTCAATGATCCGGTTGTATTTTTCTTTTTCTTTTTTTTTTCAGGAAATGTGAAGGCTACCATAGCAACAGGTAGAGGAACAACAAATGGAGGCAAAAGCTGTTACTTAAGTTACTCAACAGAACACATCAATTTTAGGGGGCAAATTGCCCGAGTATTTGCTACTGTGGAAAACTTACCATGGCAACAGTGTCTCTATTATTATGGCTCAAACATCATGGAAGATGGCTGACCCACCACCCAAAGAGATACAAACAGGAACATTTCACTGGTATAGATATAGATATATATATAGATATAGACTCTGACTTAATGTGATACACGATGACCAGAAATCTGTATAATCAAAGTGCAGATATTTGTTGTGGAGACATTGGTTCATTAGTGAAAGGCCCTGCTTGGCTGAAACAATTCAACTTCGTCGATGCTCAAACTGAAAGCAGAATAAAATCAAACATCAAACATATACATCTTTCAAACTCCAGTCCCCCAGTTTGTGAGACAGGTTTTCTGTTACTCTAGCCCAACATCATTAGATTTGAGAGTCCAAGGTCATGTCCTCTGATGTCTCTAAAAAAAGAGTCATTGGTTTTATTGATCCTTGTATGCTCTCTCTGTAATCAATAACTCTGACATCTGGTCATGTCCTGGGTTATTTCAAACAAACTGAACTTAACCCCAAGATTTACAGCGTTAGGGTTAAGGCTTTATAGCTTTATAAGTAAGGTCAAATATACATCTTTCAAATGCCATAAACCCAACTTGTGACACAGATTTACACAGATCTACAACCCAAGTTGACATAATTAGTTCGGCAACACTGTGTGGGATTGGTAAACTAATAACTGACACACTTCTGTGGAGACTTATGGTCCTTCACATCAAACATCAGCGACACTTCTGTTCTTTGCTACTGTAGCGCACCACTTCCTCTGGGTAATCAAAAACCAATCTTATCTTACATTATCTACCACTGAATGTTCCAGCATGAACCATGCCAAGTCATGCTGACCTCAAGATGAGCCATGATTCAATCTAATTATCGAGCACAAAGGTACAGCTTTTTCCACTCTCTTATTAGCTTTAGAAAAGCCTCATTTTTAATCTCTAAATCAATTTCCTGTGCAATTAGTCCCTCCCTACAGAAGAAGCAACAACACCTGGTCGATATGAAAGGCTGCATACACTTAATATTAGGGAATAATTATATATAAATCAACCATAACAAACTGTTATATTACTTTTGGATTATGTGTATTTTTTGGTTATCACAGTAGTAAGTAGGGGAACCAAATAAATAATAGTTTGCAACCTGCACAGCTGAGCCCAAGCCTGCCCCTGCCCTTGATCATTTTAATCTCCAGGCCTCAATCCAGGCCTTCAAAACCTGTTTCTTATGCAGCCTGTCATGGTACAAACAAACACAACAAAGTGGTCCAATCCACATTAAAAGGGTGGTACTTTATTCTGTCTGCACACAGGCAGCTTGACGAGACAAAAGCACATTATCTCTTGGAAGGGGTGATATTTCAAACAGGATGTGCCTGGATGAGAGTGGGGGCATTAGGCAGGTTGTATTACCATGGCTGCTTGTTTTGTGTTGCTGCTCTATTTATAGTCCACTGGGGCCGAGTTCATGTGCAACGTCAGACGCTGGCCTGTTCCTTGGCCTTTGCTAAAGACTGCGGACAGTTACCTGGTGTCTCATCTTTTCATATTCAGAAGACGGTCCAATATTTATTAAGATATTGATTTTGTTACAAAAAATGCTACAAAACTGTCACAGTTATTAAATGTCTGACCATCAAATGACTTGATAAAAGTGAACACCAAAAGACAGTGAGGTAAAGATTAATTTCTGCCACAGTTACTAACTCTTCATCCTAGATTCCCCAGTTCAAGGTAATATCTTCAGATGTCTTCTTCAAAAATGTCATTGGCTCCATTGAATTCTTGTGTGCTCTCTGTAATCAATAACTCTTCGACATCTGGTTATGTCCCCAAGAACTACAGGCCCATTTCAAGGTACATTTTTTAGGTAAGGTTTTAGAAAAAGTTGTTGCTAAGCAGCTTACAGCTATCCAAGATGAAGAATACATTCCTGAGAGGTTTCAGTCTGGTTTCTGTCAGTTGAACGCAGCAGAAATATCTCGATACACGGTGATGGAGGGGAGTGTTATGTGTTGATGGTACCTTTCTGACAGGAGTTTTTCCATGTAATGTTTGTAAGAACCCCACTTATCACTGAAATGTAGACACTACTCTATACGTGTTCTTTAAAACTGTCTCCCTTTCATGTACTTGCCTCAACTTGGGAAAAAAAAATTGAATGGCAGCTAATTTCAGACCAGAACACTCAATAGAGACTGAGTACAATCTCCTTTTATTGGTAAAACTGGGTGAAAGAAGAGATTTTTTAAAAAGCCTGCATTGCAGAACCAATCCAAAGTTTTCATGTCGAGGAAAAAGGAGAGAGGGAGTCATGTCCTTGAAGAAACGTACGAGTCATAGGTTCCTTTGCGGCTGTTCTCTGAACCATTCAAGCAACTAACTTTTCTAAAATCCTGAGATGATTGGTAGGTGTAAGCTCTGATTGTCTTGCAAGATAATGCATTTCTGTTATGTCTTTCATTTCTAATGATAATTTAGAAAAGATGCTGAGCCCCAATCACTAAAGGAAAGGGCTAGAGACCATACGTAGACTGGCAAGCATAACCACAAAGTAGAGCTATTGACACCACACGTCGCCAGCAGACAAACAAAAACTAAGCCACCAACTGTCCATGTGAGGCAGTTTTCTGTAAGATACAACTGCAAAGAGTACAAATTCCAAATATGTTAAAGATATGCAAAGTAGGCACAATCGTGTCTGCAGACTGCACTGTCGAGCTGAAGCGGATGTAAAAAAAATAAAAAATAAAAAACAGGGAGAAAAATGTCAAAAACCATAAAATGACTAAGTGCAACCTGCCTGCACCAGTTGTCTGCTGCAGTCTGAAAGCTGGTGCCACTTAGCAGAGAATCTAAAATAAGGATGAATGGAGTCAAGGCTGGGAAGTGACTGAGAAAAACAACATGACTCAGACAATGTCTCACAGCTCAAGTTATTTGTTTGGCTGGCAGAGATGCTCGTTTAGAGGGAAAAGAATTAGGCTTGTGGCAAAAAAGGTTAACAGCCCAAATCCCCAGACACGGAAAGGTCTGAGGAGAGAAGGAGAGAAGGACAGTGACAAACGATCCCCCGCAAACCTCCGCCTCTTTGATAACAGCTGTTAAGATGCCCTAGAGCAAGGCACTGTTCTGACTCAGCTGCTCCGACAGAGGACTGAGGTTGTACTAGGTTCCATAAGTTTGAATTACTGCATGAAAGCGTGTCAGTGTTTGTGCACAGTCAGCCTTTGCCTGATTAATAAAGGTTGAAAAGAGTCATCTGGGAAGGTGGAACAGAGAACATCCACTCTCTCAAAGCTCCAGGGGCTGCCATCTGTCTACCTCCAGGTTTGTGTCCTTTTCAGCAGGACAGACAAAGGAAAGATCACAGAGGTAGGGCTTTGACAAATGAACACTAAACTGATCTAATCCTAAATGTTCTATGAGATTTGGTGTGCCTAAAAATGGAGATTATCGTTGCACTCTGGTAGAGCTATCACTGGAACTGGAGTGAAAATAAGCCGGCTGAGCTGAGGCTTGCGTCTTCTTCATTCATCAGTGTGACCAAACAAACATCTCACAGCTATTGTTTGATTTCAATAAGACAGATACAACATGCTGCCTGATTCACATCATTATTAATGTAGGTGTGTGGTAGAAGACAGCATTGTTAGCTGGTTCTTTGTGCCCCATCTTTGAGTTCAGTAGTCCAGAAGTTCTTTCCAGAGTTTTAGCAGTCTGTGTTGTTACAACATCAGGAACCAAGAAAGGACAACAGCTCGTGAAGGCTAAACCCCCGACACTGCAGCTGCCGACAAATCAGCAGGTGTTGGGAGTCAGTGCCATCGTCAAGGCTAATTAACTTCCACTTTCAATATGGAAGTTAGCCTAGCTTGCTAGCTTACACTTTGCAAGTGGAAAACAAGCTCACCAACACCTAATCATCAGATCTCGTAGTGGAACACACACTTGATGACAGCGCGTCTCCTAGCAGCATTAGTCCTCGGATATCACTCAGCATCTGTGACGAGAGACTCCTACACAGAGGTTTGAAACTTGGAGGTTGTTTCCACGTCGCCAAGGTCGCCTCTCGGTGGTAATGCATTCAAACGTACATTTTCCAGTACAGTTTTTTTTTTACGGTTTCCCTTCTCTCTGCCAACATGAACAATGTGCTTTTTGTTTCAGTAACTTCAGTGAGATACGGGAATCATACCAACCAACCTCATCCAAACACAGTATGAATCCATTCTCTGAGAGCCGAGAGTTCAAACGAGCTCACAGTATACTGGTCATAAGAAGTTCATTCTCAGTTTGAATGGAGGAAGCTGACAACAGTGCATCTGAACACAACCTAGTCAAGAACTGAAGCATTTCTTCACAGCTCATCAGTCAAAACTATTTAAATGAGTGATGCCATCCACTGCTACAGTTACTACTCATTCACAAGGTAAGACTACAGGGTCTACTAATGGGCCAATAGCACTTCCCAGTATGGAGATCTACCGTACCAAACACACCTCTCTCCACTCCATTATACAACCCACCTGGCAGCGAGATGGGCGACAGCTCATTATAGCCCCCAAAGGAGGCATTGCGGATGAGTTTGCGTCCGTCCGGGTGTGGAGGTCGGAGTGATGCTGTCCCGCCGCAGGTAGAGAAACGGCGGCGACTCAGGAGGCCCTCCTCCTTCATCATCGGGACGGCGGGAGCTCCCTCGTTGTGTGAGAGGAAGGGATGGAGGGATGTGGTGGTGGTGGTGGTGGTGAGGGGGCCGGTGAGGAAACTCAAGGGTAGAAAGTCGAGGGGTGTCGGGAAACAATTCCGATCCGCCACACGCAGCTAGTGAGCCAAGCAAAGAAACGGAGCAATGCACACACACGCACACAGCCGCTCAGACACTGAACCAGTGCAGTGTGTTGTTTCCTCTACTGCTCTCACTCTCGCTCTCTGCTCTGTGAGTGTGTATGAAAGCAGCAGGCTGTAAGTACTTAATAACGAATAAGCTCAGCCCCTCCTACTCCCTCTCCTCCGGATGGGTAGGGGAGCTGCATCTTAGCTTGAAAAAAGCCCTTATGTTCCACAGCTCCTCTTTCTATTCGTCTCCATCTATCATTCCATTTTAATTCATTACTTTAGAACCAAAAGGGACACTTCACAGCCTTTCAGACATACTGTGTTTCGATGGATTAGTCACTGGGGTGACGTCTATGATGCTTGTTAATATTTTCTAAATATTGCTCCAGGCAAATCTTGCCGTTGGCTCTCTCGTGACATCAGCGGATGGTCGAAGATACACAGGGAGGATACAGGGTGGCGTGTTCTCTCACAGCCGCTATGGAAATTGAAAGCCACAGTTTGGACAGAAATAAATCCCAAATTTTCACATAGAAAAAAAAAAAAATGTCTCCATAACACCCGTCAGAGCCACATGAGCCACAGATAAGCAAATGCAACAAGCAGGGGCTCGGGCTGGAGCTGCTTCCTGCCTTCCAGCTACTACAGCCAGGTAGCAGCTAGTGTGGCTGTCGAATGCACAGCATCAGTGCTGCCAGCTAGGCTTGAGCTGCCAAATGTTATTTTGATCCAGCTCGCCATCAAATCGGTCGCTAACCTGGGTGAGAGTTTTACCATCCAGTGGTGTCCTTTTAAGTCACCTTGAAGCAGCGGTTGAGGAAGCTGATGATCAGAACTGCAACTGGTGTTCGGACTGTTTTCTGATTGAAAGATCTGCTCAGATTCATTTTACACCGAGTGCATCCATCATCCTACCTATCAGACCTATCTCTCATCTATGTTGCAGCAAGGACGAGCTTGCAGTCTGGCTCACAACTCACACAGAATACATACAGTTACATGGAGGCACTCTGGTTTAAGGAATACACATATCATTAGCAATGAAATGTCCCTTTAACACACCGTACATTACACTCTCCCTCTTTCTGTCTCGTCCTGTCTTCATCACTTAGATACAACTTGTAAACTGTAACTACTATTTATCAAACTGCACACACATACACACACACACAAAAAACAAAGCTCTATTGAGGACAGAAGGAAGTACTTTGTCACACCAGTGCTCAGCTGACCCTCCCAGATTTCCCTGATCTAAACCGAGGAAACCGGTTACTTTAATAGATAAATTCAGAACAGAAGAGGCTCTAATGGGGAGGTATTGGTCACAGAGTGCTGCATTGAAACGTGTGCTTTCCTGAGCACAACTGCTTGCCACCAGGCAGGCACTACTGTCTGTAAATTGCTTTGTTGACAGACATCTGCGACACAAATCCAGCCGTATTTTCGGGGATATATGTCTCTCAGACCGGACAAAAAAAGCTGATACGCTGCGATACGTTTTAGATCCCCGGAAAATTGAGTTCTTCCGCATGCTGTGCAGTTTTGGTTGGTTGCCGTGCTGAAGGCTGTGGGAAAAAAATTAAGGTCATCTGGACGAGTCATACAAAGTGATAGTGTGCACCTTTAAAAAAAAAAAAAAGATTACTGTATCTCTGCAGACATGAATAGGCTTGGCACTGGGCTTCATCTCTGAAACCCTATCTGTAAGGCACATTGTCTGCTGTGGATCCTTCCCCAGTCCACTGACATCTTCCTTTCAGCTGACCTGTCCTGTTGTCATCTTAGTCCTTCAAAGAAACTCTTAGCATTCTGCTGGCATCTGACTAACCCTTGCTACTAACTGTCCGTGGATTTCATCAAAAGAAGCTTAGAGAGGTAAACAGTGCAATCCCCTTCAAACCAATGGTCTCAGACCTAACACGTGCATCTTAAAACTCAAATGTGCTTTAATTAAAAGAGGTAATTAGGATATGCTGGATGTATAATTCAGATCCCAGCCCTAATTAACCTGCTTGTGGAGGAAAAGTCCATTTCTGCTGGTCCAATGACATTTGAGAGGCACTTGAGAATTATTTGCCAAGTATAGTCACCATCTGGGTCATTTTTCCAAGTTATTTCCAGTAAAGTTGGGATTGACTATTCTTAATGATGGCAAATCCCAACTTCCCCACATCCACAGACTGAACAAATGGAGCTAATCCATAGCCAAGCATGGCTTTAACCTACTGTAAACCTTGTGTCCGCTTTCCATCTGTTATTTACCTTTGCCTTTTTTTTACCTTCCTACAAACAGTTTTTGTGTTCCACGTTCCTGGCAAAATACACTCCTAACATTTTGTTTCTTTTACATACTCCACAACAAGTTTTAAAGTTTGATCCACCTTTCTCTAAAAAGCATTCCTGTTGCAGGATCATTAAGCGTACAAATGTGAGCATTGTTCGAATATCAGCTCTTTGGCTTGACTGGCCGGATGGAGTTACTCGCGCGCCACGTCTACCTGCTCCAGTACTCATGTGTATCGGGTGAGCTGGTGTCAGGTACAGCGACTGCTGCCACGCCAAACAGGTCAGTACAGCAGGGATGGATCTATAACCGCCCTGTGAAGCAATTACCCAACACAGGCGCTGATTCTGAGAGTTATGTCCTCAAGCGTTACCTGATTTCAGGCAAGGGACTGCAATTAGCCATAAATAGCCATGCTGGTGGCTCTAGAATCAGTTGGTGCACCACTTTGGACTGCCATGAAATTTGGTACAGATATCCATCGGGATCCTAATGGATTATTCACTTTTCCTCTAGTGCCACTGTGAGACTGACATTTGTGGTTTTCAGTGAGAGATCTCAACTACTGGACTGCCACAACATTCGGTAAAATTGGTAGAACTCGGTTGAGTGTCAGTCTTATTTATCTATTTGACTTGCTATTACCTAAACAAGTTATGAGAAGTTTCTGGAGCCGAATGAGTATTCTCTTTTGAAAAGATATCATCAGTTACAGTATAGTGTGTGACGGTTCAGAACAAAACAAAGCCTGCTGAGCTAAAAATCTGTTTCGTAGTCATTCATAAAAGTTACAGTGGATAGGAAAACCTTAAAGGTCACATGTCAAGCACAAACAAATTTATGACTACCCTTGAGACAAACTGTGACACAGTAACCCACTAGCTGCAATACATCTGATACCATGCAGTGCAAGTGATACATACACTGCAGACAGGAGCTCACATGCAGACAGACATGGGCCAACTAGTCTTACATAAAAGCTACAAGGAGACCCTTTAAGCCCGGGATTAGCTTCAACAAACAGACTTTTTGAAGACTGGCCTACAGGCATCTACTGCTGTATTACTCTCCTCCTCGTCTCATTGTAAGAACAGTCAGGCACTCTGAAGAATAAAAGAATCATGAGACTTATGTCCTTGTGACAACTTTGGTCAGAAAAGGGCTTTTTAATGCTGGTGTGATCTTGATTCTGTCCTCATGAGAGGCACCTCACACAGACAATACATACACAACAAAGCACAACACAGAAAGCCGTAAGGCTGCACAGATCAGAAATCGTCATACGGGGATGTTGGGTACAGCTAAGACAACAGAGATGGCAAGCTGATGTTCTAGCTCAAACACTGACAAGCACTGCTTTGTCGGCTGATACTACTACATACTGTACCTTGCTTTCCTTCAGGCTAAACCTCAAGTGACCCAAGGTCAAGTGTTGACAGCACTCTAATCGCCCAAATCATGCTAAAATCCCTCCTGCTTTACATCCAAGTAAAGGCAATATAGACCAGTTTTTGGCCATCTGAGCAGTGCTCAGGCCCCAAGGCCGAGATACTCTCTATCATCATCTTAGTCCTGTCCTTCCGCAGATCCTTCGTTATCTACGGTACATATCTACGCTGTCAAGCCGTCTGCCTCTTAGCGCTCAGGCCTCTCGGTGCTCAGCCACTCATTGGATGAGAGCGTGGGTGGAAGTAGGAAAGCCGGATTGGTAGTGGATGACGGCGTAGATAAGACCAGCCCCCTTCCATGTTGGTAACCCCGTCTGATGGAGCATAATCCCTGAAGCTGAGCTTAAATCCATGCTGACCCCACCTGCTCTCTCGCTCTTCCTTTTGACTCACCTCCTCACCAGTTTCTATCCACTTCTCTTTCTTTGTTTCGACTCTCTTTCTCAATTTTCTAACCATCTCTTCCTCCTCATAACGTCATTCTCTTGCCTTTGAATAATTCTCAGTCTCCGCCTCTCTCACTCACCCTCCTGTACAGGCAGATTTCCTGTTTACCTGGAGATTGGACAGTGAGTCAGTGAAAGGCGGTTAAAGCGAGAGAGAGAGAGAGAGCAGATTCAAAGCCAATTGAAGAAGCCTCGTCAAGCAACCTCCTGGGTTTATTTTTGTTCTCAGTGGGTCAGAAAGAAAAGACGGCTCACTTGTCAGGCAGACCACGGACACCAGAATTGTCTGGTGTGTGTGATGATGCAACAAAACTGAGAATGAACTGAATAATCCAAACAATACTCCGACTCTACACTACATGCACTAATAAAACACAACATTTTACTGTAAACAGCACCTTTGCTGCTCTATTACCGTACCTATACTTAAGGCAATGATATTAGCTTGATGTCAAACCAGAAATAATCAGACTTTGTCAACACAAAACCTTGTAAAACAGAACTTGTGACTCATGGATTCTTATTCAAAGAGCAAATCAACAGCAATTATAGGTCATAAAATCATTGTTGCACAAAAAGTTAAAACTTCAAAACCGAAAAAAGGTGTTGGGCAAATTTACGTTGGCAATAATTTCATGTAAAGATGCGGAAAAAAATGGAGTGTTCCAAGTGTCCCTTTTTTTTAACCTCCAAAAACCTGATGATTCAGGTCCTTCTTTGGAAAAGGTCGAGGAATAGGCTGATTACTGATCAACCCCCATGGAATCAAGGATTTTAAAGAGTGGGTACTTGCATAATTACAGCAAATTGGTGAGTCGGACACGGGGCTCTTCACTCTTGTCGTACAATCAAACGGTTCCAATTACGCCCCGACAGAACCAACAGAACGTAATAAAAAAATAGGATTATACTGGGGTTTCAGATGTTTTAGCTCATATAGTGTGTGTTTATCTTGTTTTTGCACGTCTCGAGCACTTCCCTTATTTGCCGGGTATTTTGCTGAGGCTGGCAGGGAGAGATAGTTATAAATTAATAGTACAAGGACAAGAGAGACAGATTAGAGAAGTATCATTTGGATAAGGAATGCCATGCTCATTACTGAGCAGGAAACCAAAAAAGGATATTATGATACTGTCCGTATCAGTGGGGAGGTGTCCGAAGACAGCTCGTTAAAAACCAACTGTTCGAGCTCCACACGGAGCCTTTTCTCTGTAACCCCTTCCGTGTGTTGCACTTTCTTTAAAAAAATTCTCATGACACTTTGGAAGATCTATTCTTGAGAAATTGTGCTTGTTGTTTCCTGAGCTTACTAAAATGAGCTACAGAAAATAACATCATGATCACACCTTAGCTGTGAATTTTCACACAACTCCCACAGTCTTCTTCTTGATTCAGTCATCGCCCTGTGACTCTGGAGTCTGTGTCTCCAAGTACACAAAACATACAACTGAACACCATATCAAACATCTCAGGTGTCAACGACAAATGACTGGATCTTTGGACTTTGGTGGAGGCAAACAAATCGAGGCATACACTGCCATCACATTGACGCAAGACCAAGGGCTAGCTGAAGTATAATCAGTTGCCATGGAGACTCATTTTGGGCTGCAGGGGAAGAAAACATCTTGCTTCGCAGATGGAGTTATAGTTAGAAGGTGTTTCTGGACAGTCAATTGCCACTTGAAGACTTTTTGCTGCTGTATCTTACGCAACACAGAACATGCTCTCAGAAAAAAGGACAAAGACTTTTTCCACTAATATAACCAGTGCACAAAGACGTCCTAATCTTGATAAATAACTGCAAACTAACTAATATTAATAAGCAACTAAGCAGAAGATCCTTTAAAAGAGCCTGTTACAAGTAATTGTTGATGTGGCTGTATGCACGCACACACACGTATCACACTTACAAGTGTTTGCCAACAGTGATAATAAATGTATTGCTGTCTGATGTACAAAAATATCTTTATTTATCTGTGTGTATCTGTACTTATTTCCATGCTATGCTCGCGCCCTCTTGTGGTAGGAAGTGGGCTTACAACAATAGAGTAAAACACTGCCGTTACCTCAAACATATTCATGCAAATGAACTGAGCATCGCCTAAAAGCATCGCTTGAGCATCGATGAGTCATCACACGTGTTTGCAATGACACACTTTGATTATTCGGTCGTGAATTTGCGGTTTTGTATTTAAATTCGTCTGAGAGTGAACCTGATGGTTCAACAACGCTAGCGGCAAAGACGTGCTCTCGAAGCTTCACATCCATCTTTCACGGCAGACTATGAAACAAGCCAACAGCAGACAAACCCTGTTAATCTAGTCTACTTTTTTAAAGAAAATGTTTGACCGAGGACAAGTTCTTGTCCTGCTCATCACATGAGTCTGAATTTTTTTTTTATACTAAAAAAAAATCCCTTCCCTTGTTGTCATAGAACAAAATGTAACTCTATGAATCTTTGAACAAACATACTCAGAAGATGTACATAGAGGCTGTGCAGTTTACTACCCACAGCAGATAATCCACAAGAGGGCACTGTAACACAGGAACAGGGTACAGGCAGCATGAGGGGTGATGTAAGACCCCAGACAGAGCTTGTTCTGGACATACACCCTCTCTGGGATTTGTTCCTCATCTGCGGTATGACGATTTCCAGTAGTATGGCTATTAATAGACCATGACGGGTGTCAATAAAACAAAATGAGACAATTTCCAACCACGCAGCCAGATCCTGATGACCTCCTGCTGAAAGGCCGAGGGTGACAGGCTTTTATAAAACAACATCAAGAGTCTGAGGATGACATTTGTGAAGTACTGCAACGTACACACTGATTTATTTTTATTTTGGGCGGTCACACACCGCAGCTATAATCAACCTGAGCTCAGAATGTCATTCACTGCACATACTGTAAGAAGTTCAATAAGACAGAATGACAAAAGCAGGAGAAAAAGACAAACCTGATCACCCTGCAGGTTTATGGCTGCACACAGGTACACACACAGGCTGGAAGAGCCACTCATCGAGGCAGCATGAGTCATTGTTTCTCCACCAGGAGCGTCTGGGAAAGGTAAAGGCTAAACATAACGCCGACAGCTGTCCCGGGGCTAGAAATGTCCACTGTCACCAGAACGCTTTTAATGGTCTGTCGCTGTTACCTCCAATATGGAGACACAGAAACTGAAGAAAGGAAAGATAAACAAGTATGACGATAAGAGTCGGGACATATGTAGGTGTAGTGTTCAGTTCAGTGGCGCGCACAACGAGTGAGAGTGTTTGATATCGAATGTTTACATTGTAGGCATATAGCTTGAGCTCTTATCTTATCACACATTCAGTGAGCATGTGGGAGTTTAATGGCTCACACATACTGAGTGAGATACATCTCCCGCTGCTGCACCGAGTCAGCCGGTGACCTTTCTCTTACGAGACAGCCCCTCTGACCACTCAGCAGCCAATTAATATTCGTGTGTTTTATCAGGACAAATGCTGCAGAGGAGCTGGAGTTCTGCGTTCAGCCTCATCGCAGAGACCTACTACAACCACAGACTGTGAGGGGATGGATAAAATACGGATGAAGGAGGGAACCGTCTCTCTTTTAAAGCAATTCTATATCATTTTTGCTACAAGCAGTAACCGTGTCAGATAATAGTAGACGTAGCTGGAAAAGTAGCACAAGAATAGAGGAGTAACTAAGTCAACTAAAGAACTCCACTGTCAGTCAGCCAGCTAACGTGAGCAAATATTAGTACAAATACTGGTCACACCAGACCAAGCAAGACAGCAGCAACAAAACAACTAGTGTACTGAACTGAGCAGCAGTGCATTTTATTATTCAGGAGTTTAACCTTTCATTTGGAAGAGGGTGTATGCGTGCCTTCTTATCTCATTTAAAACATAGTTTCACTTGAATGTGAAACATCTGCAGGAGGTGATGAATTTAATTAACAGAGGTTTAACATAGGAAGTAGAAAAGTGCAACATGAGTTAGAAAAGTATTTCTGAGTTGTATGTTTTAAGTTAAAAAAAAAAACCCTGCAGTGGATTTCAGCTCAATTTACCATGACAACAAGTCAGCTGGATAATAAAAGTCCTGTCTGAAAATAGTTCTGAGCTCGATGCTTTGTTTTGCAAACCAAGTCAGAGATTTTAAACCTTGCCTACGTGCAGTAGACGGTGCAGGACGGTGTCTTACCGTGGCTGTAGCTGACCCCTGGGCTGAGGGCAGAAGGGCTGGCGACGTGCTCCCTGTTGGGGGTTTGGAGGCCTGCCTCCTTCTCCCTCTCCTTGTCCCGCTCCTTCACCTGGCGCTGGCTCATCCTGCCTGGGGTCAGAAGGACGGTGTCATCACCGCTCACTATGGCAGCTGAGAAAAGGGAGAGAGAGAGAGAGAGACAGAGAGAGAGTGAGAGCGAGAGAGAGAGGGGAGAGAGAGGGAGGTGAGAGATAGGAAGGACACGAGAACAAGAGACACGTTGCCATCTCGCTTCAGCATTTACAGACAGCCCTCTTGTGGAGCCTCTAATACGTGTTGTAGAACACATTTTGAACATTTTGATAACACTTGTTTTCATGGAAGCTGATAACCGCGTGTGTCCTCGTCCATTATAAATCCACCTGGTTTGCTTGTTTAATGAAGCAAGCAGGCGTATTAATCTGAGGCAATGAGAGCGAGCTTTGACTGGCAGAGGACCAAAATAAATAGATGATATTAAAACATATCACAGTTTTATCTTTCTTGAGCAGGACACTCGCCGATTTTGTTGCACAGCACCATTTAAAACTCAACAGAGCTCACGTCTGAGTGAGACATTTTGGAATTATTTCTGACATGGGACGTCTTGGGTTGGCACTGAATATAGATTAGATATTCTGTGGGAATAATGCAGCCCCTCTCTGCTCGACCCAAAGGATCACTTTATTTCCTCATTTGCTTTTAGGCTTCTTTAGGTGAGCCTTTCTGACTGATAGATTTCGTCTGATTAGAAAGTTATCTAATATAAAAAATGTGTTTGTTTGGTTTTTTTGCAGTGTATAATGCAGAAAAAAGTTCTGGTGGTGTCACTGCAAAGTTCATCCAGCAGAGTGCACTGCGATTTACAATCTGTGGCAAGCGGCACAGAGCAATAATCTTACAAATGTGCATGTTAAATTATATAACATGCATTTGACTGTAATATTCTTTGAGTAATTTGTAATTTACTTGTATCAACTGTGCTTAAATGAGGAAACCAGAGAGAATATCATGGTAAACAAAGTCCTCATGTTGTTAAAAGGTTATAAAGTTATTATAAAAAGGTTTCAGGAGTCGTTTTTTTAATGTGAGATGCGTCTTTAAGTTATAGAAGAGGTTGTAGGTTGTGGCGTGCACACATGATGTAATCAGACAGCGGTGTGTGTTCAGCAGCTGACTTGCTGTGGATGTGTACTGTGAATGCAGCTGCTTGTGGGTGCACCACATATAGATGCTGACACCATTCCCTAACACCTGACAGATCGCAGCAGCACAGAGGAAGCTGATGAAGAGCTACGGTGACTGAAACACACAAATACACTGCGCACTGTGATACACTTTCCCAAAGTACACAGCTGACTCACACGTGTCACGATGGAGCTTAAAGGTTTGAAGGTAAATAACCTGGAGAGAGGATGCTGGGGGGGAGGCAGTGGTGCTGCAGACATACAGTACAGCCTGAACAACTTGAAAAACCTGCAAGTGTAAAGTAACCTCGGGGCAAAATTAATGTCAAAGAGAGTTTTTGCAAATGCAAATATGCTCCATGACAAACTGCAGTTAATGCTTTATTAATGATTAATGAGGGTGGACCTTTAGAACAGCACATACACAATCCCATGGGAAAATAAACATTTAAAAGAACATTCGTCTGATAAAATTATGAAGATGAATACATTAGTATTAACTGTTTGTCTGACTTGTAACACACACAGTCCCTTATGTTCATTCTACCCCTAAACACCCTGACCCTTCCCCTCACTGTGTACTGCCCTGGCTTACCGGAGGCGGCATGGTGCTCTCTCACTTCTGCATGGTGCTAGCAGCGGACAAGGGTGGAGACAGAAAAAGAAGAGCACAAGGGGGAGGAGGAGAAAAAAAAAAGGGTGAGAGTTGGGGGAACAAAGACAAAACGAGGAGCAAGACAGCAACAAAGTGTGTCAGAGATTAAAGGAGGGGAGGAAGTGAAGAGGGGGCATCCGCCGTGTGTTGTTGACCAGATGTTGGGTTTGTGTGCAGCAGGATGGGCGAGAGTGGGCAGCATCAGCATCAGCAGCAGCATCAGCAGCAGCAGCAGCGGGAGAAGCCGCAGGCACACAGGACGACAACAAATAAAAAAAGAAATGTAAAAAAAGAAAAAAAGAGGAGACAAGAGACAGAAAACAAAAAGAAAAAAAAACATTAGTTAAACCAAAATATTAACAAAAGACATAAGTCGACACATAACTGGCAACAGATGGCAGGGATAAAACGAGGGATTTGGTAATGGAAGAGGGCTGAATGATCCCATTACCACACTCTAGGCAAACACACACACATACACACACACTTAGTAGTTTATATTGCAACTGATGTGACAATTATTGCTACATCCATCCATAATAACTAAGAACACACTGAAATATTTGAGATGGAAGTTGACTGTACCGCCAAATTAAAATATCTGTGTTTAATATTTCATTTGGAAGCAGAACAAATTATTATTTTTTCTTACTGAATTATCTGTTGATTATTTTAGTGTGAGTAGTGTTTACAAAGTGCTTTGGCAGACAGGCACAAACAGGATACTCAGGCAAAACAGCAGCAGAAGAATCAACATGGCAGGATAAATAAGATTTAAGAACATGGTAATGGCAAAAGACACGGCAATATAAAACAATTAAAAATGAGTTATGAGTTAAACAATACATAAAAATAAGATACAAACATATAATGATAAATTAAATAAGATATAGAATGATCAAAAATATGTAGACAATCATCGGGGAACCATGAGGGTTTGTACAAAATGTTGCATCGCAGAAAACGGCCAATCAGAAAGGAGACAAAACACAGATGCTGTCACACACACAATTCCCTCCACCTGTTCCAAAGAGTCCAATGTTTGCTCACCGTGGTTTTCCTCGGCAGCAGTTAAGCAGTAACCACGTTCACAATCATCTCCCAGACACACAGAACGTTGACACATTGAAGAATTTTCCTAATCTCTTCACCCTCAGGAGGACACGTGGCTCTCATAAAGGTTTATGTGGAACCGCTCATTTAATAAGATCCCAGTTAACACATGACGGGAATCTGTGCGGCTGCGGCACATAGCGTGGTAAACTGACGTCACAGTCATGCCCACAACGACGGCGCACTGCCATAATCTCCAGCCAGACCAAACACGAGCACAGGCAACTCAGGAAGGAGGAAGACGCAGCAAACAATGCCACTGATTGGATATTGCTCCGTTAATCGGGAAGGGGAAATCAAATCTCTAAGTTCTGATTGGTTCGAAGCATAAGAGCCACTGTCTGAGAGGATACACAGCCCAAAGAGCTGCTTACAACAATAAGTCGGGCGGATTAGGAAACTGTCACTGAGCGTCAGAGGTCAGTTAACAAGGCTTTGTGGAGAGGCATCGGCACTGTTGTTTTCTAATTTAATCTTGGCTCAGCTCATTGTCTCACAGTGGGAAAGCATGGTGACACTCTGGCCGCTCCCTCTGGGTTGCAAAGCACCGACTTAGAGTGACGAGGGCATGGAGGTCACAGAAGTGACCGGAAGGATTCTTAGATAGCTCCCTTAAATAGTTCCCCTGTCTAAACCTGTGCAATAATGCTGCCATCCATGTTCACAGCTTGATCCTAACACTACAAACCCGGTCTCCGTCACATTGTCTGCGTGACACAAAGTTTCCTTGAGTGACATGAGAACCCAGCGTGGATGCTTTTTATAAAAAAAACTCACCTGATGATTAGAGTTGATTAATTATGCAGACGAGCGTGTGGGTTGAGGAGATGAGTCTGACAGACAAAGTGAAGGGCTGTGAATAATCTCAAAGTGTCACTAACAAAAAATAATGAAATGAACCGTGACAGGCAGCCTGAGAGGAGTTTTTGGGGTGCAGGGTAATGAGAGGCACAGTTGAATCACGACATGTGGCAGGCGTATATTAGCATCTGAAAAGCTTTCTTGACTATAAATTTGACGATCAAGCTGTAGATCCCGGCGGGTGACTCGACTGTCGGGGTGGAAGGATATTTTTAGGACAGACCAATCAGAGGGCTTCTTTCTGGCTTAAATTTTACTCACTAAACACTTGCAGACATGTCCTGGAAAAGTATTCCAAGTACAGCTTTTACATAAAAAGTCTTTTTGACGATTTCCAACCGAGAGGCATTGTACGATGTAAATGTTCTCACAGAGACAGTGTCATGTCAAGTTCTTGGATAAAGACCGGGAACAAACTTCAAACTTCCACTCCCACACACCCATTTAACACATGGAGATCTTTGTGCGCAGAGACTGAATGAAAAGCTGGTATGATTACAGTGACTCCACAACAATTATGGAAGGAGGAAGGAATAAATGTTGGAGAAGGAGGGAAATGAATAAATAAATAAGTTGATCACATAATCACATTTCAGTGAGTCACATGCTTCCAGTTAAACCTTCAGTTATATTATTTCCCTGATTCAAATTCATTCAATTTATAGTTTTGAATCTGGGCCTTCATTACATGAACCTAGTGGCTTGTGAATTAAGAGGGCAGTGTTAGATATTTAATCGACATTTAGGTAACTTTAAACATCAAAGCTGACTCGATACCAGCAAATACATACATTTTATTCATTTCATTTGATTCAAGTAATAATCTCTAGTTTTCATTTTCAAACCAATTTCCGACCTCAAAAACACGAAGTCTCTTGAGGTCTTGTGATGATTTGATTTGAATGAATGTACGACTGAATGTTCTCTCAGCTCAAATTAAGTTGCCTAAATAAACGTATTAGAGCACATCCCAGCATGCACCGTTTCCATCTCGTAGTCTAAAGCAAAAATACATCATGGAAACTTGCAACGAGTCTTTGAGACAAATCGAGCCAAGTCACGGTTGTTTCCTCTGACAGCAACAACAACAATGTGCATTCAGTCCCTGTGCTAATAAATCTTTCATTTAACAAATACAATGACAGCAGCTGCCCAACAACTCTGGTTCAGGAGGGGACTGTAGAAGCTCTACAGTCTGTGAGTCAAATGAAGAACTGAATGTAACTGAAACTCAAATAAATGTATTGGATTGAACTTAACATCTCAAATTCAGTGAACTTGCGTATGTTTTTAAGTTGAACCAGCTTGTGATGTTTTACGGTGTGGAATGTTGCTCAAGTGGTTTAAATGGAGGGAAATGCTCCTTTGAGACATTCATACTTGCATTTAGATTTAAACTGACATTGCCAGGAACATTTCCATTCCCTCCGATATAATTTAGCTACATTTTGTTCACCAAATTTACATTAAAATGTTAAAATAATACTGAATATTCACAGTGGTTTTAAAATTCTCTTTTTAAGCCGCGCTGTGTGACTGGTCTGATTGCGCAGACTGGGAAAGATGGCAGCTGCCAATTGTGTTGTTCCTTTTAACAAAATCTATCTACAGCTACCTTCATGAGCTGCTCAACACAACCACATTCTTTTTTTAGTGTGTTTTTTTTAAATGTTTTTTTTATTTTAAGCATGCAACCAAAGAATTGAGCAATCAGTGACCGCCAGGCGTGAGGTAACATGATTGCTGATATGCATGTATGCTTAGACTCAGAACAAGTGTTGTTAATAACTGAAAATACTGGAACAAGGTTGGACACGGCAGGTATTGCTGCAATACAGGATAGTGAGCAACACTTAGCCCACTGTGTTTGATAACAGGGCGAAGTCAGGGGATACGAGTCAAAGCAAACAGATTCACAAAAGAAGGCTCACACATTTGAATCCCAGCGTCGTCTGTTCTACCACGAAGGACAGAACACAGCAGATATGTTATTTTAGAGCTGTCATTCGACCTCAGCTGCAGATATAACCATTTGAGCTTTTAATTTCTGCACTATGTCCTCAAGGTGTAGGGTGATTGTTGAGGTCTCTTTTGGGAGGAAAACAGAAAAGGCTCCATTTTACAAAAAGGTCATGTTCTGCTGTGAGTACGGAAGTTTTTGTCTGCCTTTTAACTGGCTTTCAGACCAGAGCCAGCAGCCCGTTGGGTCAACGAGATGACAAGGACAGTGGAGGAGATGCTCTGAACGAAAGCTAAAATATTTCAAGCTGAATACAGCCATGAAGCAGAAAAGTAATGGTGCGAAACCACACCTTATTTCTTGGAAGGTTTTAGATTTATTTATTTTACCTACACAAATATCAATTTTGCCTCCAGTATCTATGCTTATCACCACATTTTAAAGCCATTTTGTCCCTGCTTTGCTGCTAGCGAACAAGCTTCTTTCGATTTTCTTTGTACCGTGCCGTGGACTCGCTCCTGGCATTTAGGCTCAGGATGATATATTATTTCATTCAATAAAAAGTTTTAGTGAAGAACAAAAAAAGTGCTTAGCTTGCTAGTTGTTCGGTTGCTACTGGGGCAATGATTTCACCCAGTATTTTTTTTGTTTTTTCCCCCCCCATATTAATGTCCACTCTTGCATTTTCTCTGCCCTGCAACCCCAACTCCCACCAACACAAGTGCAGCACATTAAGGATTCATCATTCAACATACAGTAGAGCTTGACCAATATATTAGTAGGTTATTTTTATAGATATTGGGGTGTTGGGATAGATCGATCAAAGTTACATTTGTGTTTATGTAGTGTGTAGTGTATGTTATCTATAATAATGAAATTCTTAGTGATGTCAAATAAATGTATTTACTGTGAACTATTCTTCCTCCATTTTTTATACAACATGTAGCCCCGTATCAGACAGACTCTAACATACACTACATATGAACCACACACTGTAACAGAAGCTACCCCATCTCCTTCAATGCATAGCACGTTGCCTCTGCCCGTGAAACGAGGAAGACTGCTTGCGCAGGATAAAATGCCGTGACATATTACATAATGTTTAAACATCACTCGCAGCAGATTCCTGACCCAGTTTCTTCTCAGTAGCTGGGAAAGAAGAGATAACAACAGCAGCCCTCCCCACCTCTTTTCCTGTATCTGAAGGGTACCTTTTGCCATTTATTCAGCTTAGAGTCAAAACACATTGTTATGAAGGCAAAACCTAAAGGCTGGTATAATACTGAATGGGCTCTCCTGTGTATTCAAGCTAAAAATACAGCCTCGAACAAATCCTCCACCCCATTCCGTGCATGCAAGTTGTTGTAGAGTGAATGAACATTTTGTCATTGAAAATTATCATCGAATTAGAATATTACAAACTAGAAGGGAAGAACAAAGAAGAAAAAGAGACCTAAATAGACAGAGAGGTGTCAGACAGCTGAGTCACTGGTAGCTGTTTAGTTTAGCTAACATCAAGACAGTGCATTCTTAGAGACCCAGTGCACGTGTGGTTACAAACAGCATTTTATTTCTTATAGTTTTATATGTGTAGGAAATTGTGATGTCCCACTGTACAAGGTATCTACAGTCAACAAGTCAACAAGTGACAAAGATTGTAGTTGTGTAGAAGATATTCATCTCTAATATTCAGTCATAATTTTCTATCTCCCACTCTCTCTTGAAGCAATGACCCAATTTCCAATGAGGCATCTATGAAATATACTCTACAGTGTGTCAAAAATTGAATCGCTGGATAACAATGTCGATTAACTGCTTAACATGTTCATGCAAAATGATGACTTGTTATTATGTTGTTACTGAGGTTGTGACCTGGGAGTGAATGAATAGCCACTTAATAGGAAAGTCTCACGCCTACCAGACACTATAATGAAGTTTCTCACAACAGCTGTTGTGACACCGGATTAATTAGCTGTGTTTATAAAACCTAGCTTGAAATTTCTGAAGCTAATTACCGGAAGGTATCTGTCGCAGTGTTTGTATGTATGATATAAATTAGTAGCAGAAACGGAAGAATATCTACAGTGTTTGGACTGTTACTAAAAGCTGTAAAGTGTGAGTTCCAGGCAATTCTAATCCATCTGAACATATCTGAAACTTTTTTTTGACCTATTCTCTACCAAAGGCCACTGCAAAAAGAACCCAAGAACAAGTTTCCAGGATGACCACAGCATGTCATTCTGTGTGCCTGCACTGTCCCTGCCTTAAATAAGCAACACGGTACACACTGTCTTCCAAGGATGTCCTGATCAAGAGATATCGCCCCAGACGCTGAGATAACATACTGACTCAACGCTAATGTCCAATTTTTGCGTATAAGGAAATACAAAAAACGTGATCAGGGCACGTTTGTTTTGTTCAAATAAAAAGAATTTTAGAGGACAAGCACAAAAATACTTGCAATCACATTCGTATTTATACCACAATAAGCTACTGAAATCATTGAGAGTATGTCTTCATTTAAACAAGCTGATATTCTGAAACCAACATCCACAATCACTGACAGTTTTACTTGTGCTTAAATGCATCACTGCAAAAGAGGTACTAAGTCAACCAGTAGAAGACTACTTCAGCTGTTGCCTACTGTCATTCATGTCAAACACACGAGACACGTTGGTTGTATTTACAGTACAAATACACTTAAGACGAGGCTTAAGGCTAAGTGTTGAGGAACGGGCAGTGTAAAGGTGATCCATCTCACTTCACACGTTCAGACATTTTCTATTAGCTGCATTCATGGAGGTTTAACAAAGGTTCAGACAAATGACTTCATGTGCTTCAGCACTCTCACCAAAGTCAGGCCTGCCACATAAAGCGCCAAAGCTAGAACCATTTACAGGACACAAGAGGATACGGCACTCCATGCTGAAAATTCAATGATAACAAAATACTGAAGGCGTTGATTAAAAGATGAAATATAAAGACAGCTTAGCTGGATAGTGACAAAATGCAACGAAATTGGATTCAATTTGGTCTAACTACATTTGCTCTGTCATTTACAATAAAAGGATTTTCAGGATTATTACAGATTGTATGAAGTCATAGAATACAAAAACAAATCTGGCCAATTGCCATTGTACTTCATTCCAACTCCCATCATCCCCTGCAGCAGTACCGAGTGTGAAAACACTAAACCCAAGCCAGCATGCAGTAGTGTCAGAGTGGCTTTATCCATCAAAGAACTGACACATATGTCAGCATGACGTGGGTCCATGGCCAAAGCCAGAGTTCAGGGAGGCAGGGTGGGTGCTACTATATGAGGTGTAGCTCTTGGGAGTGGCCTATATGGTGGCTGATTTACAGCTGGACTGCAACCGCAACGCGCATCATAAATAAAATGTTTAATCATATGGGCCAAGAGAGTGCGGCCAGAGCCGACTGCATTCGCCAAGATTCTATCCAAAGACCTAAGCCAAGGTAGTAAACACTGTGAGAATGTGAGACCCAAGGTACTCATTCACTGAAAAGGGAGGCAGAAAGGTATGAGTTACAATCTTGCAATCCATCAGAAAGTGCAGCCTCTAGGACACTAAGTGTTTATGTATTCAAGCGTCTGGGCTGACTGCACACAAAGATAATAAGCAAAGAGGCAGAGCAGGTGAGCGCTCACGTTTCGTTCCTTTGGTTGAAAAAGTGACACTAAGCATGACCAAAGTTGAGTACATAAAACTGTGAGTTAAGTATTGCCATTTGTTTCTCTGGTAGTGCTATTATAGGCATGAGATCCCAAAGCACAGAAACCAAAGCTGTGGGCAGAAAGTGATGGATGCGTAATGACTTCTGGGATATACCAGCTATGGTCTCACTACTACAGTCCAAAAATTGGTCCATGGGGCTTTTCTTCACTGTGCTGCGGAGCAGGTATGATTACTGAGGAGCCTGACTGGTGTTCTGTCTGACAGCTAGTCCAAAAACTGCTCCTGTTAATGAGCCTGCCGCATTGAAAATGTGTTACGATGTCAGTCCCTGTATTAGTCTGGCACCTTGAAAGTGTAGAGTAGCAAATGTTGGAGGAAAAGGGATCTTCAATCAGAGATGCACCGAAGCAAGTGATCGGTACCTTCCCCAGAGGCCGACTGTATTAAGGAAATCAGGAATCAGCCAGATGTGACCGATTAAAAGTGTTTTCTGTTCTATGCCATTCACTTGCTGTGGCGTTTGTTACATTGGCACATTAGCAGACATAAAATTCAACAGCAGAGTTTTAAAGTCCCAGCACATCTGCATACGAAGAGCGTCAGTGTTCCAGGAGTGTAAGAACAACGTCAAAGGGAAATTAAGAGCCTGATTTATTCATAGTGCATTAAAAGCATAAATATTTTTGTCACACATTATTATTCTTATTTCTATTCGGGGGATAATCATGCTCTACATTCTGGAGCTATAGTTCCTTTAATTTGGTGCTTTGGGGGATGTAAACAGCAAGTATAATGTCATGAAGTCAGTTAATCAGCTGTAAGCTCTGATATGTTTGGACAAATTGGCAGCATTAAAAGTATACTGAATTAGCCATTAGCAGTTCCTTAGCAATGTACCCATAGATGTACCGACAGCGAGGCTTTGACACTGAAGAAAACTCAAAACCTTGATGATTCTTAGGGAAGTTCTTGACTATCTTTTATGGACATTACTCGCAATGGATATCGGAGATAATGATATCCTTAGGAAGTGTAACTCAGTGAATCTGAAAATATGTGTATCATGTCTGTGCTATGACTCAGGGAGGCTGAGTCTTTTGACTCAAATGCAGCAGTATCTCTGCCTCATGTCTTTCTCCCTTCAGCTATCCAGCACTACCCAGACAGCAAAAGAAACAGTCAGCTCCTGTCTTCAGCTTAAAGTCAAAGAGTAGCAAAGAGTATCCTTTTATAATTAGTGGTAAAACAACTGATAACAACACATACCAGTCCATCCTATTTTATTTTTTATTTAAATACTTTACAGCTCATAGGATTTTTAACATAGAATGTGTGTTCAGTATTTAACATCTCCAGATACGGGTGGAGGAGGACAAAAAGGAAATAGGAACCCTTGTATGTCCTGACAGGAAATCCATAAAAGAGATAATTGTCAGCAGCAGGGCATATTCTGACACTAGAGCAAACAGCAGTAATCCCAGTGGATTTATGTTTTTCATCCCCTAAGATATAAGAATGCCCGTTGGTTCTGAGACTAGTTAGCATGATTGGGTCATGTCCATTTTTTATGCTTGATGAGAAAGAAGTAGGAAGGTGTGGAGGGGGACTTCACTCAGTCTGCAGGCAGCATTTCATTAGAATGGGCCTCACAGAGTGGAGTCTCAATTTCATCACTGCAGGAGGAGGCAGCATGGAGGCGACAGGATACATGTGATTGGGTGATTGCAATATTGAAGATCTACAATGGTTGTGAAAGAGGAATCTTTTAATTCGAAGCACTTACAGTATAACCTTGCGAGGCAGCTGGACTTGTGAGCTCACAAGAGAATCCATCTCCTCAAGAATTCAAGCTATGCTGTTGTGTCCAAACATCAGAGGTTATGGACCAATCAGCATCCTTTAAGGAACTGCTGGAGGTTACCACATGAGTAACTTGTGTGGTTTAACATGAGGTATTCATGGTGACGTGTGTGACAAGATTTTCAACTGCAGTTGCTAAGAAGAGTAGAGAACAGCACTGAAGGCTTTTCATGGTTTTTACGTTTTCTCTTGAGCGGTGTCGGTTAGTAGTCTGGCTATCGCAGATTATATCACAAGTGAGATATAGTCTGGGAACCACCTACTCAATTTCTCGTAGGGAAGGTGTGGTTAACGACTGCCCACAGCCGCTAATTGGGCGTTACGAATGTCTATCATTTCGCATATACATAGCCCATATCCAATCGTGTCGGTTGGACCTGATGATGTATTTACAGTGACAGAAATTCAACAAGAAGGAAAAGCTGTCATTTTTCCCCAATCTCCTTGAAAACAGAAGGCAAAACAAAAATATGATTAAACAATGGCCGGACAATTGATCGAAAGATTGGATGGTTCGCATCTGCTGCCGCCATGTTGAATTGGATCCGTAAACAGTCTCAAAAAACTACAAGCTTCTGTTTGTCGAGTTGTACATGTCATCGTCTTTTCAGCCCTCCCCACTCTCTGATTGGAGAGACTGAAAAGACTTTTTTAAAGTGCCTGCCCTCTTCCAAACAGTTTCCAATGACGACTTTCCAGATGGTTCTGTGCAACAAACCACACCAGATGGTTCTGTGGAACAAACCATCTGCTGCATCCAGGTTTCTTACAATAGTGTACCAAAGGCACCATTGATACCCATTGATCAAAGGCAGTGCACTACCTAATTTGGCCGAGTCTCAGCATGGTAAAGCTGCGAGCTAGGCCATTTGCCATCTTAAATTTAGGATTCATGCCACCATTGAGAATTCCCTCCACAGTGCAGAAATGGAACCACTGCCTGGATTTATTCCTTGTTGGGGGGGACTTAGAAAGCTGAAGTGTCCAGTTGGAGGTTTAAACTGTAAATATGTCACAATATTTTGAGTTGAGGTGTTGAATGCAGACCTAACAACAACTGTGTGTGTAATTTATCAGGGTTTGAGACAGACTTTGTTGTGGTTCCCTAGTAAACTCCTACAGTTTGCTGGCTGGTCAATAACAGACCATTGCTTATCTGAATGGAATGAAGGGATATGTCTAACTAGAGACAGCAATTGGCTGGTACTGCATTTAATCATAAACTAAAGCAGAAATATATATGTATAGAAGATTTTATACTAAAGAATGTTTGATAAATTTAGTATTGAAGTACTTCTTCCACCAGTTAAAACAGCCAATAAGGACACAGTAACAGACTGAATAGTGATAATGAAAAAAACTAAGGCAATTAAATCTGTTTACAGAGCTATAATTCATTTATCGGATTTCATATAAATGTTTTGGTGGTCTGTTATGTAATACCATTTGAAGGCTTGTTCAGAAAAGGTTCCCTGTCCTGTTTGTGGGATGCAGCATCAAGCTAAACTCCAGACCTACAGCAGCTGTTCAGAATAAATGAACACATCGCTATCAACCTGATTGCACTTGCTCCAACCCAGCTGCCTGAAACCCCCTGTGCTTCGGCCAAGATTCCTTCCTCTTCGGTGGGGGGGCAAAAAACACAACCCTTCCTAGAAAACTGTTGTTACAAAGCAGATAATAGGAACAGAACAGGCAACAGATAATTTAGTTAATCTGTCCTCATTCAAATGAGCAACTCACATAATCCGACATTTGGGGTGCGAATAACAAACTTGCATGATTGCGGGACAGAAAGTAAAAGCAAACAGTACGTATTAGGTTTTTAACTGGACTTGACTTGAGAGCATTGCATTAAGGAGCTATCATGTTTCTATAATGTACTCCTTACCATGTTGCAAGCAACCAGAGACCAACCCTCCTGCCCCCCTCTTGTTAGCCTCGATTAGATACATGTTTTGGCTGTCAGCCAAAGTCAACCCAGTTCACACACATGCAATGATCTCTCTGAATAAAGGACTATTAAGCTACAAACACTGATCCATGCAACGCTCTTCACTAACCTAATAGAAGCAGCATGATCTGCGTTAGCCGTTAATGTAGCCCTTGAGCAAAGCGTGGCAGTGAGCGCCGGCCTTCATTCAGTGACAACACACTGAGCAAACAACAGGCTGGAGCAGAAACAACACAGTAGGCTCGTTGTCCAAATGTGAAACCTCATCACCAAGACCAAGAAGTCGAACGCTTTCAAACAAAAACTCAACTTTTGTGGTATAACCACATGACAACAAATGAATACAGCCAGGTTTGTGAAAATGTCTACATCTTATTGCAGAACAACATTCGTCATACGTGACAGGACAACAGTATGATCAACTTCTGCTCGGTCTGAGTCAAATCCACCCACTCATGTTTCCCGTTTCGAAACTTGACATGTTCGTTTACAGAAAGAGAGGAAATGCCTACCGAGTCAGCCGGTTAAGGGAGGTGAGCTTGTCGCTGCTTCTTGGCCAGACTAAACCTGGTACGAAGAGCCACTGAGCTCAGCCCCGTCTCTCTCTCTCTCTCTGTCTCTCTCTCTCTCTCTCACACACACACACACACACACACACACACACAAACAAACTCAGTATTGAAGGGAGGAGACAAGGCAGAGAGCGAGTATGACAGAGAATACACGCCTCTCTCTCTCTCTCTTTCATGAGTACTTTTCCCTCTATTTCCTGCTGTTTTTCAGTCATTTTCTTTTCCGCTTTTACTCAGCTCCTCTGAGATTTCTCCCGTGTTTCCTTCTCTTAATCTCCCCATCCATCCTTCCATCCATCTCATATCTCTTTTGCTCATCTACTTTTTTTGACGCCAACTCTTAAAATGTGCATTTTCCGACAAACACCAGCTGACATACCAGCGAAACACCACACAACTGCAAAACATGTAGGACGTCGCCGTTTATAAAAAAAAGCTCAAACTGCTGTACTGAGGTCATCATTAGCCCGAGTCAGGGCTCCGTGTCCGCCCTCGAGCGCACAGCTACTGTAACCACGCGGCTCTTCCTCATGCTCTTGTTGACTGAGGCCCTCTTGCACCAATAAACCACAGAGACCGAGTCAATCTCCCCTGGCCATCATGGAAAATCACCCCAGAGGACGACATGTGCACGACGTGACCGCCCTGCAACCTTATTACAGAACCAATAACGTGAGCTTTAAAGCATTCTCCTGTGCTACTGTTTCTATTAACTGTTTTCCACACACACACCACACAACGGGGGCCCCTTTATGGAGTCTATGCTATATGCAACACATGAACATATAAACGCTGAGTTTATTACTGTGGCTGCATTAACCAAAGGTCGCTTAGATGCAGCAACACACTTTAATTTGATTTTCATCTTCCATGAGAGTACATAATTTGCAAAACAGGACTCGGCCAAATGCCCGCGATGTCATCAACAGACACATTAAGTCTCCTCGGGCAAGGTGAAACTGGGGTCTGTTTACTTTTCACAATGCTTCTACATTTCTCTCTGTACTCTGCAATTAGGGTGAAAAGGAGTGGTGACGGTAAAGCGTGGCGTCAACAGTAGCTGCTCCAAGAAATGGCACTACATGACTGCAGCCTGCTGTGGTTCTCACCTAATTTATCACCCGCTTACAGAGAATATGATCGCTAGAACTAGATAACAGGGTTGGTGACAAAGTAACAATGTACTGTGACGGGAAAAAAAAAACTTAAGATGCTGTGAAAACTCAAAATGTTAACAGTTTTGGTTTTTCTAATCTCTGTGACAAGTATTTCTAAATCCACCTTCTGTTTGCCAGGAGATATCTGGACGTGTCTGCTGCCAGGTACATATTTTAAACAACAGCTAGACATTTAGGAATACGCTTCATGTGCCAGGATATTTCCTGGAGACTTGTCCTCCACATGAGGAGTCCAGGCAACCAGACTAGACTCCACGCAGGGACTAGGCTTGGCAAAGGAAGCGTCTGGCACACAACTCCTAGGAAAAAACAAAACTTATTTTTTGTTTGGATACAAAAAGAGATTCAGCGTGCTAATTAAAGGTGCTAGTAGGTAGATCTTCATCTGTAAGGATGTAAATCCGAAACAACAAGCTGAAAGATGCTAAAAGAGCATTGCGCTTAGCAGTCTTTAAAATTTTCACTAAATAGCAAACTACTATTTGACTGAGTTTCAGCTAACAGATTGGAAACTGATTTTATTTGGACTGAAAACTGGAAGTCAGTTCACCAAAAATGGCAGTTTTATTCCATGACAGCACAGAAAAACTATCCTAAGTACGGTCTGTGGCGTCTTACTCATTTATTGCGCTCTGCAGCACTTTATGGCCATTTTATAGCATCAGTAACTATGGCATCCAACAGTCAAAGACTAGTTGGACTGGGCAGCTACTAGATGTGAATGTATCAAGCTCCCAGTGGAGGGTGTAAAATTTGAAGTTGCAGTAGCTGCTCTTTATAGTCTGCTAAAAGTTCTGGAAACTCTCTTTCGCCAAGTGTAGTGATACGCATGAAAAACAACAACTGTCCTATCTTGATCGAGGGAACTGACTTTTTTAAGAGGCCTACAAAGGAACAGTTGTAATAGAGCAGTCTACATCTAGTCTGCTGAGAGAGAGGACGGTGATTCACATCATGGGGTTTAGATGAGATAAATTATTTGCATCTTGACAAAAAAGGGTCTGTTCTTCAAACTACACTGTGGTAGCAAAACCCAAACCTTCCTTCAAAGGGACTGAAAATAGTCGGCTCAACCATCACAAAACTCCAACAACTACTGTTTCCATCGCATTCAGAAATGGAAAGCTCATTTGCAATAAAATGCTGGCCATTTTCATTTGTCAAAAGAGCTCAGCGTCAAGCCGGAAACTCCTGCTGAGTGTGATTGAGCCTGTGACTTTGACAACGTTTTCTTAAAGGAGTAACAAAGCACCAATTTATAATAGCGACTGTGGCAACAGCACAAAAACCCTCTTTACATAAGTTTTCTTGAGATAATGCTGCAATTCAGTCATCATGAAAAAAGCAGAACCTTCAAAAACTGACTGCAAGGGGTTTAGTGACTCAAAATGGTTCCAAATTTACATCTGTGAAGTTATCCACCCACATCAGTTTAACATGTGTTCAGATAACCACCTCGCTTTTCCTTTTTGACAAAATGATCTGAGCTAACCGAGCCAACTGCGATGGGAGAAGATAAGGAAGATTAAAACAGAGTGTGACGGCAGACAGATTGCAAGTGAAGTCAGTTAAACTACTTCTGAACCTGACACTAGTGCTACAACCTCTTCTACCATCTTGTGTGACCGACTTTGATGGTACAGGGTACACGCTTAATTCTGATTCTGCGCAAACCAACTGACCCAGCATTGTCATTACGAGCCAAATTAAAAGAGATGAGAAGCACATCGCAGCTAAATTAACTCCTTAGTGGATATGTAGCATTAGCAGTAGAGTAGCATCACAGCTGAGCAAATGTTGACATAGAATTAGATGTGTCATGAAACACATTGCTGCAAAGTTAATAAACAATAAGCCCAACATTTTCCCTATTCAATATAACTAATATAACCAGAACCCTGACAACCGTCATGTCACTCACATCTGTTAGCTATGTTAGCATTTAAGAAGTACGATGCATCATTTCGATTTGTTCCTGTTTGCCTTAATAAAGTTTTGCAGGATGGTGTCATGGAAAACTCCACTCTCATTACATAACAGTGGTAAAATTCTGAATTGCCTGCCCGGCGTTTGGCTTTTAAACCGGCTAGAAAATGTTGTCAGCAGCCCAACAGGTGAGATCTCTGTGGAGTGCTAAGATTTTAGAACTTATAACTACGTTACTTTTTATTGCAAATGTGGTTACACCCAAGGACTCCAAAGCAGCTGGGTCCTCCTTGAGGAAACGTTTCCATGTCAACGCAGAAAGTGACGGGTCAACAGTCACAATACACCTTAAACGTACCATCAAAACTGAACTGATGACCATAACTGCCCCAAGATACAAACTCGTTCGCGTATTCTTGCATTTAAAACTTTATATATTATGATAATATTGTGACAAAATGTACTGACAACCAGCCCTGTTATGGCTACTACTGTATATAGGACAAAATGGCTGCAGGATAAACAGTAAAGGGGGGCATGTACAATTCACGATGCCACACATGATCGTGAAGATAGCTGCCACTCCTCTCTCTTACTGAAGTACTGAAGCCAACAGAAAGCATGCTTCATCATAACTGCAGCCAGCAAGCTGACACACAATATATTACCCTCCCCGAGGCAAAGGAACTGGATACTCCAAGAGGGATGTGTGTGTGCCCACCAGTTCATGCGTGTACTCATCGATTCACACCGGCAAAAAAAAAAAAAAAAAACAAACAGCCAGCTAAATGTGCTTTCTATAGGGTCGTACTGGTCCTATAGCAAAAGATGATGGTGCGTCTTTAGCAAGAACAGAATAGTGTTTCTAGAAAATTATCCGATCTATGTGATGCTGAATGTGCCTGCCTTTTCATTCTCAGTGGTAATAAATACATACTGTCTTTACAGCCCTCAAATCAATATCCCACACAGCACCACCCCAGCTAAAAGACGGATTTTTCTGTCAGAGAGGTGTTGAATAGGTCTTGGCAGGAGACACTCAGCTTCTACTCAAATCCCGAATGCTAAAACGTTCCCCCACATCATCTGAAATTCACTTTGTCGAGTCTTTTTCAAGTTTTATTTATTTTCAGACTTTCATTTTGCAGCTATTGCCGCATCTGAGGCCAAGCTAAAGCCGTGGAGGATAAGCCTGCGTTTCCTATTTACTTTAACCCATTTACTTCAGTGGTGAGAATGCGTTTCACCAGCCCACGGCTGTCAGCTCGGTTCTGTCAACAGCACCCTGGGTCCGACCGCTGAAGCACAGAAGCTGATGCTCTCTCCCTAAGAGCAGCCTGAAGCCAATTTGCACCGCTGGCGTCTTGCAGCCTCCTGCATTATTCCTGTCATATTATTTGTAGGTCTGACAGGCGAGACCCTGCCAGTGGGAAATGATTTTTTATTTTGTTTTATTTTGGACAATAATAAAAGTTACACATGGATAACTATTGGCGTCATGGATTTCTGAGGTTAATGGTCCTTTGTTATTTTCTTAATACCTGAGCAAAAGCATGCACAGCTTTCCTGCACTGCTTTTACTATGTCTGATATTATTAGTCAAACACACAGGTTGTCAAACAGTGGCAACTAACCATCTCACTCTAATGGTACATAGAGGAATACTGGATTCCTGTAATACCATTTAAAATGAGTTTTGCATTTCTTCTAATGCTTTGTTATCACACAGATAGCCTTCCATCACATTCATGCATGTAGCACGCATACATTCACTTCCTGTCATCCAAACAGGAAGGACAAGTCCCCAAAGTTTTATGCACACTAAGCAGAAGAAAGTGATAGATCCAACCACAGAAGTCATCAGACAACGTGTCCTTCAGTGTCCTTGAGTTTGAACACTGACCATAAGCTGAAGCTTGAGAGGAAGGGACTGCTTTAAATGTTCTGCTGGACTCTACTGACACTTCCATGAGTTGTCACTGCAGCCTTGGAGATATATTTCCCTTTGCAGATTCCTTTTGGCTGTCGCTGTGCTTCTGTGCAGTCATTGCTGCTTTCTAACCTTTTCTAAAAGATATATAAAACATTTCTTTGTCATGAGTTTTGGATTTCTTGTCATTAGACATGAAATTTGACTGTAGGAACTTTGTGGTGACTGCTTCACTGTGGAGGAAAAGTTCAATATGGGTGAGGTTTAGATTCAGCAGGGCAATCAAACTTGGCTCAGCTGAACATAATCGATGTGATGCAGGTCTCATATACCTATCTTAAATAAATGAAATAAGTTAGAAAATGAGGAATGTGTGAAGATGAATAGTCACCCAGCTTCTCCATGACAGCCTCAATTGACCATCATGCAATGCAGCTCTCCAAGACATGTTGCATTTTAAACGGGGGGTGTGGTGAAAACCACATCCAGGCTAGCTGATGATAAGTTCCAATATAATTATGGGCATTCCAGCAAGTCAGTTCATGCGTATTCTCTTGATGTGGTCAAAAGGCATCCGAGGAAATGTAGGAAAGCACTAATGAAAGTTTTGGTGTCACTCTGTAGAGATCAACTTTTACTTTGACATTAAAAAGTCTTTTTCTGTTGATCACTGTAAGAAAAAGTCAGATGTAGAGATTCTTTACTTATTCCCAGGTGGAAAGTCTCAAGTCACAAGAGCAGCACACAAACAAACTACACAGTACGGTAAGGAAAGTGGAAATGTCAACACAAGTACTAACATAAAAGTAAAAAAGAAGCCGCCAGGAGTGTTTCACAAACAGTTTTTGCCTGCCTGGTTTGCCTGCCTCAAGGTTACCTTAATCAAACTGAGTCATTTGCCCTTGGTTTATGTGCTTCTACCTCAAGTACTGCAAGTAGGCTTTGTAGTTAATAAGTTTCCCTTCAAGTGCCTGCATAGTGTTTCATTCTGAAAATTGCTTGATGCAGCTGATCGTGGCATCAGTCAAAAATAGACCATGCACGTATTCTCTGCGGAGTGAAGCGTGGAGACGCATCTGGGACGCTTCCGAAACGTGCCACGCCACTTCTGGTGGAATCACAATCACTGTCTTAGGATCGGTGTGATCAGCTCACTCAGGGCAGAATAAACTCAGGGCAGGGATACCCTCTGAATCTCAGTCCTGAAGTGGAAGCACTTCTGAATTATTTACAACCCAGGTTACTGAACTTTTATCTGTACTTAAACAAACCAGCAAGGGATAGCAACGGTTTTGATGTAATTTATGGTCATGAGAGGTGCCTTCCCTTAGCACAACAGAGCGGAGAGAGGTAGCCAAGGACAAAGTTAAAGTTAAACTTAAATTAATGATGATTAATGATTACTATGATTGTATTGTATGCACATCTTCCCTCCACCAATGGTATGACAGACTGAATGTAGCCTAAGTTGCCACATATCTTGAAATTTGGCAAATTCAGGATTTTCTGATTGAGACTGCGGCCTACCAGATCCATCTCCTCCTACCTGTGGCACCTACAAAGCAGTGAATCCACATTAGCAGTAAAAGAGATGAATGGCAAGCCATCCAATAATTGTTGATGGGGATCTCAACGCAACAGTTACCTGTTAATCTGTGAACCACTCTAAATATTGAATATGACTAGTGTGCATATTGGTCTATAGGTTCATTTGCATACACACTCTGCTACCAGCCATGCTACCTAGCCATCTGAGGTAAAGAAAATAAATAAAGAAATAAATAAATAAATAAGTGCGATAAATTAATCTCAGTGTGACTCTCAGTTTAGCAGTAGTCATACTGGCGCTATGCTGTGACTTATCACATTAAGAGTAAGTGCCTAGCTGCCACTGTACGAGGATGGCTCTCAGCCAATGATCACGTCCCTGCTAGCAGGGGGAGGAAGTATCATTTTTATACATTTTACTGAGCAGCAGAGGGGCTGCCGGACACGCATGAAAAGAGTCCATGAAGGATTTACACCATTTGGCAGTTTCCTTTTTATGATTAATAAGGGAGTCAGAGTAATCCGCCAGACTATAGATTTCTATGTGCAACAAGAGCAAGAAATGCATAGAGTAGAGAAAAGAAGCCTCTACTCTTTTTTTAATCCTACTATCTTGTAGCGATGTCAGGCTGTTCTAGATGTAGTGTAATGTCGTACAGTAGTGGACTAATGAGTGCTCAGAGAAGACTTTGTGGGAGAGAAATGTCACGTGAAGACTCAATAATGAGCCTTCTGAAGGCATTATGGGCCTAATTAAGTTTGACGGCATGTGTTGTAGCTGCACCAGATGGAAATAGTAACTATCTCAGTCGTGAGTCCTGAGACTGCAATGACGACACTTTTTTTATATGACGTATTCCAAACAATCTTGTGCCTTGCGTTCAGACATCCAAGCTAGCACAACTAGTCTTGCACAGTTGGAGAGTGTGAAGCTCCTCCGGAACAAATGGGGGTGAGATGCCTTGCCAAAGGGTAATTCAACACCCAGAGAGTGGATGAAAGTTTCTCATCTATTTTCAAATCCCCCCAGGCAGGGATCTCTTTGGGTCTAGGAGATCCTATTCTCTTACCTTTGGGCTACCTCAAACACATTGTTCAAGTGCATAAAGGCTGTCTGTGTGTCTTTTCACTGCCCCCCTCTTCTGAACAGCAGGTTACTAGCTCTTTTAATACAGTATGTACAATACAAAAGACAGCAGGCTGAATGATGGTGGATCACCCTTCATGAAGCATCTCCTGCCTGCGAGGATGTCAGAACGTGGGGAGATGTGGCAGACACCTGGCTTGCTTCCCAGAGCCTTTCATCTCGTGTTGGGAGCCATCCCCTCTACCAACGGGCCTTTTTGACAAACAGCAGGATACGTGCCAGCGACACAGTCTAAGCCTCATACCATCTTGGCAGTGTAGTCACTCATAATGTGTGATCAAGGGATAACACACTGCCCCAGAGACTCCACAAAGACGGTTTTATTGCTAAATTGTGGCGATGTGTACCCGTTCATAAGATTCAATTCAATCCAGAAGAAAGCATTGAAAAGAAACGGTAAATACACCAGCGTGGCTTTCAAACCAATTTATGCACCAGCAGTTTAATTATGCAGCCACTAAAATAGGCTCCGGAGAAGGCGGGTTGAGAAATTAACTCGCACTACAAACAGATATCGAGTGTTATTAAAACTCACTCCCACTCTAAGCAAAATTCAAAGAAGTAGAAAAAGGGCTGTTGGAGCTCTGCTCCCTTATAATCCCATTGTGTGTCATTGTGTGTGGAGGCCTGTGGGGAAACGATGGCCAGCACCGCTATCGCTCCAGTTATCTGCAATTATAATTGCTCTCCTGCTCGCTGCAAAAATGGCGGACTGAGGATTATGATTAAGGTGAAATGAAAGGGCAGAATCGCAACCCTGAGAGTTGAGGGAAAGGAAGTGGTGTACTTTCGGGTGGCTGTGTGAATGCGGGCATGTGTATAAAAAGTGCCATTTGTTTCTGTCCTTGCTGAGTCACATTACAATATATTCCTGTGTAAAATATATAGTTTTGTTGCTCTTGTTCTGAACTGCCTGAGTGAATGCAGATTGATCTGATCTCTCAGAGCGACCCTCCTTGTAATAACTAATAATAAAGGGTACCACAAGGATCTGTACTCGGCCCGTTAATATTTACTATCTATAAATATTCCTGACACGTCTTTTAAAATCAATTTTGTATGCATGTGACTCTTATCAGCCAAACTTGTGCACTCCTGCGTAACCCTGTGTACTGAACACAAATAAGACAAAATATGTTTCATTTACAAAATGTTATAATCAAATTGTATACGTTCCTTCTTTCCATGCAATAATGGTACCCAAACTTTAGTTTTTCGATCTTAGAAATATCAAAGACTTAAATAGCATTAATAGTCTTTTATATTAGAATATTTTCTCTTGATGACAGGAAAACCATCAATCAACACGTCTGTATATATTCTGTACTCCTACATTGGCTGCTCCACCCAGCAGCTGGGTTCGCCTATAGAAGAGTGGTGTCAACCTGCAGCCACAAAACAGGAAGTTGCAACAACTTACTGAGAAAAAAAACAGCAGTGTACAACCTTTAATTGTCTTCTGTGACTTCAGCTGTATTTCCTATCTAATCACACACACAGATCCTGACACAAGTTTAATTAGAGGCAGCAAAGAGCAGTGTCTGTCACAGCAAGCCTGACAAGCCTGTGGCAGGTTAGCCATATTAGCACCTTAAGCTAATCATTAAGGCTCAGAGAGTGCACTCGTGGAGCAGACTTCCAGTCACTGATGCCAGGCGGAAACAGGAACTCTTTCTGACTTAAGACTTTATATAGAGGTTGAGTGAAAACCACCAATTATCAATGTCTAAGAGGCAACGAGGCAGGGTTAAGATTACTTGTTTCATCTTAAGAGAAGTCTACAGAGTGCAGTATAATCTTTGTCTACAGTTTTATTCCAAAATGCTCAATCACAAATGTCAGAATCAGCCAGAATCTTATAAAATAGCAGTTACAAAGACATTAATCTATTATCCTTTGAAAACATCAATGTTTTTTGATTTATCTTTAAAGATTTCCATTTTGGAACAGTAGGTTACATTCTTGTTTTGCATCTTCATGCAGGACTGTACTGGGGCTGTAAGTAATGAATATTTTCATCAATTAACCTGCAATGGCAGTAAATGGTGAAAAATGTATTGTATTGTTATATTACCCAAAGCCCAAGGTGACGTCTTCATGTCTTATTTTGTCCACAGCCCAAGATATTCAGTTTAGAGGTCATAGTCATAAAGGACTAAATACACCACAAAATAATCACATTTCAGCAGCTGAAATCAGAAAACAATGAAGCAATTCTTCAAATAATTGCCAATTAATTTAATAATTGACTATTAATCGCTGAATCACTGTTTGCAGCTCTAGACTGTAGCTGCATATGCGAGTGTGTTGACTCACCAAAGTTTTCTCAGGCTCCTGCTGGGACTCAGAGGAGGACTCCATGGTTGTGTTAATCCAGAGTCAGTTGTGTCACTGCCGCTCTAATGACTGCATATCTGTTAGGAGGAAGGAGCAATGTGTTACCACAACAGGACATTACTGCAACACAAGCGAGCCATTTCTTTTATTTAGCAATCCGCAGATTAGTTCAAAATTCAGCCCTCTATAGATTTTTGACTTAGAATAGCAATGGATCTTTTCAATGTGCCCTTTGGCTTCATGTGGGATGGCTTGTTTGCAAGATTGGACTTATTTGGAACATCATGCCTACTCATCTATCACATCAGATCAAGCTGTTGTTGACCACAGAGAAGCACAACAAAAGGAGTTGTCTCATTTCTGAGGCAGAAACCTGCTCACCATTCCCTCTGCCTTCTTTCCACCCGAACAGAGGTGCTGTAGCTTCAGGCCTTTAATAAACTGTCCCTAGTGCAGGGAGGGAGGGCGGGGGCTGTCAGCCTGCCTCTTGAAAAGTCAAAAAGGTCCCCAGTTTCTTTTCCCTATAGAACTGTTGGAGCGTGGCACTGTTTTTAACCTTTCCAGGGAAGGTTTCCGAAAGCTGCCATCTCCTGGTGGGTACATCAAAGGCATCTATTTATTTGTATCTGTACTTTGTGAATCTAAAGGAATTAGTGTGGGATGTTTCCGTTTTTGTCACAGTTTACAGCCTCTGACTCAGATATAACACCTACTTGCTTATGTGCTGTTAGCACACTCAGATATCATCTACAGATTCAAAGAAAGCTAAGACAACAGCGTGCCGCAACGCGGTGTATGTGAAACACAAGAAGACACAAGAGGACACACAGACAAATGTTTTTAATATCTAGTAAGTGCCATCATGGATTCAGTTGGTTTTATAAGCAATAACCACTCCACTACATCCCAAATGTCATTATCTAGGCCCAGGAACCCTGAGATCATGTATGATTCCCAAAATAACCTGCAAATTAATTGAGTTACAAGAAAAAAAAAACACTATACAAGACAAAGGTAGCCAAGAAGCACAAAAAATGCATATTGCATATAAAGGTGAGCCACACAAAAGCAAGCTATATATCTGTCCATTAACATCCACTACCTCACCTTCCTGTCCACCAACAAGCTCTTGAATGGTCCAAGTCATTACCTATTTCTGCATGCTCTCCATGCAGTCGCTGTATGTGCATAAAGTCAGTACAGGCCTAACCTCACTGTTTGCCACTGTAATGCCTCTGTCAGTTAAATCCTCGCCATGAGTTCATGAACAAGTGGGACCATCTGTTAATTACACTCTGCGCTTTCGAGGAGATTATTTTGGGTGGAGCAGCTGCCTGCCAACACGTGGCTGCTCTAAAAATGCTTTCAAGATTACAGGAGGCAGCCACTTCTGCTGATTGCGGTTTTGAACAGATATTTTAATGGTATGAAGTAAAGCTGTGAAGTGAAGTGTGCTCCCAAACTGAGATTAAACCTTATCAGACTATGTTGCCACAAGAGGCCACTTGAGAAAGCAGTACTATGACTTTAGGGCTGACATTGCAAAGGTCTTCGCAAGGTTATGGTATGATCTCCTCCAGCAGGTATTTTGTAAACAGCGTGATGTGAAATAGGCCGTGTTAGGACTTGAGTTGCAGAAACACTGGCAACCAATCGGCGGCTTATGGGAAAAATGGCAACCTTGCCCTGAGGGAACTGGATTTGCAAGATCTGGAAATCATGAGAATCTTGTCAGGGTTCAAGCCAGGCATGTGTCCAAATCACGGTGGTTTGAACCAATAAGCATCCTATGAGGAGCTAACGGCAACTACAGCTGCTAAATATGCTCACATAGATCCTGCCAGCTTCAGCTCTATTTCATTCAGTATTTCACTGAAATAAAATCAAGGCAAAAAAAAAAAAAAAACGCGCTGAAGGCTTTTTTTGATGTATCCTTCGACTGTCTTTGTTAAGACTTTGACTACACTGATGGATGGTGATAGATAGGTGGTTCGTCCAATCACCTGGCCTGTGTTGTTTTGAAAGTGCCTGCCTTTTCCGAGCACTTTCCACTGATGACTTCCCAGTTGGTTCTGTCCAACAAAGCATCTTGCAAAGTCAGGTTAATGGAGAGGCTCTTTCGGGTACAAATCATGAAAGCCGTAGACTAGTAATAAAAGAAAATGGGGTGCAGGGATTCAGATGATTGCAGAAAATAAGAGCAGGCTGAGGTTGTGCTGCACTGACAGCGAGCTCTGAGAAAGCAGGATTCTGCTTCATTCAGTTCGATTAATGTTTCTATAAAATTCTGTCTGACCCACTTAACACAAACCATTTAAAATCTTTATTACTCACACAGGCAATTCTTGTGGAAACAATAAAATCCAATATAGCTTCCCCAAATAAGAATTTTACACAGATTAGGCCTATCTGGTACATTTGCATGTCTATGAAATTATAGTAGCCTTCAGGCAACATGTAGGCGGCTCTTGACAATATTCACAAATGAGTTTCCTTGAGAGGTGCCAAGAAGGTCGTTGATGAAAGGTAGCAGGAAGGAAGCGACGTAAAGACACTCTTAAGAGATAAATAGAGTCTAATATGAGACAGAGGACGGGAGGACATCCTGACAAAGAGAAGATCACTAAATCCCCCCACCAGTCATTCTACTAATGTAACGCTCCAGTGCTCCAACAACCTCTTGGCTCCAGCCGGCACACACACACACTTCATCTGGCCTCGACTCTCAAGGACCCATCACGCCTAGACAGATGCTTTCCACTCTCCCTCAAAACCGGCTTTAGCAATCAGTCCATGACTCAGCCCAGAGCGGCCGCCACGCAGCTGGGGCGGGAAAGCAACACAGAAATTAAGGCCACAATCTAAAGGGAATATGCTGTGGTAGTTAAAGGGGATTAACATTCTTTTTCTATTTTTCTTTGCCATTATTTCTATGATACTGTCTCTGAAGTGTGTTGCAGCAATGACAACTGAACTCCTCTCTGGGATACATAAAGTGTCTTATCTTATCTCTGGGTCTAGAGTTAGCTCTTTGCCATTGACTTACGTTCTCAGTGTTTAGTTCACATTTTTATCCAGGGAGACTCTGTCAACAGCAGCATATGCTTCAGCTTCTGCGGAGCTTATTTTGCAAATGACTAAATACACATTAGCTATTTGCAGCTGGAAGTAGCTTTACATTGAAATGACTGAAATGTCACCAACGATTGCATGGACTGTAATTCTTTCATGCAGACATTCATGTTTCCCACAGGATTCCTCTAGTGTCGCCTCTTGTTTAACAGGCCATGCGGTGCAAACATATATGCACACACATATATCTGAGGGTCACTTTTTTTTCAGTTTGGTCAAACCATCCTCTGTTTATTTCCCATTAAGCCCAAACTGTATTTTGTTTTTGGGTGCTAATTAGCATATTTTCTGGTTATGACATAACCAATGACGCAAACACAAAGGACAAGCCACTCTGCACTTGTTCTATTGTCTTCACTTTCTCCCACACTTGACTGACACTCGACCCCTTCGCACAAGCTGGCACATACCAGTCTGTTTCAGCCGTACCACAGCAGTCTGTGAGCTAAGAGCTGTGAATCATTGCCAAAGACAGAGGGCAAACGCACAGGGAATCCTAAATGTGTGGCTTGGCAGTGGCCCCAAAACAGAGCCGGAAACACTGGCTGAGGGGTTTCTCCACAGAGCCGCAAGATAGCAGGGAGACCTCTGGGAATAATGTATGTTTTTAAGTCTACAGACGGATTTAAAAAGGCAGATCACGCCGAGCCAAGCGGGGCAATAGAGTCAGCACACTGACAATGCTTGTTGCATCGTGTGATGTTTTAAATATCGTTACGCAATACCGTGGTCATGGGATACCTGCTACAATATCGCCATCACAGTATTTTTTCATTTAATTTGTAGGGCCAATTAAAAGCTATTCTCTTGTGCAATGCGTTGTTAGACTCATTACCGTTTCCCTTCATCCTGTTCTCTGCCACCCTAGCATTGCCTGTGGTGAACAATCACAGAAAACACTGAGTGTTAGATTTATCGTTAGAGACACTGTAGCTGAAGGCTGGATAACAAGGCCTCTGAAATGTATAAGATGCCACCAGAGCCGACGCTGAGAGGCACGACATTGATGTTAGCCTTTTCTTCTCAGCTCTGGATGATCATGAGCGCGAGCATTTATTTAGAGCGCGAGTTATTTTGGAGCCAACTCTGTTGACTGTACCAGTAGTTCATTAAGTCTTCATGCTGGTTTAGTCTAATTAACTGAGTAACTAGCTAACTAAACTAACTGCTTACTTTTAAGATTTATACCCACTAGCTTGTTTCTTTTAATACCATTTCAGAAAAAATATGTCCAAAAACCTTATACATGGAATTATGTTGAATTGCACATAGATTTATGGTCTAGTTATGGTGATGTTTTATCATTTTATTCAAAAAACAGAAAATAATTGTTTGACTGCTTGTCAGTATTGTTTTGAATCTGCGGCAGTGAAATACATTGATTTTGATTGTTTTTTTAGATTAACAGCAGAGCTCAGCTCAAAGGCAGGCAAGGACAGCAATCATTTCAGGGTCCTAAGCTGATTGTAGCTGCCTGTTCTCAACAGGGGAGGCAGCTGTCCGACGAGATCTATGGACGGCTATCACTGCTGTCACTGCTGAGGGTCTGCGAAATGATTACCTGTTGTTAAGTGAGACATGCAGTATGCTGCCAGGCTAGATGAACGATAACGGCAAAGGATGAGGTCGTTACAATGTCTCATGTCTCTGATATTTTCCCTTACTTCAGTGATAGAAATCGAACATTGAACCAGCAAAGACAAACCGTCATTTGTATGTTTTCAGTCTCGCCTTCATCACTGCTGCTTGAAGCGACAGCGAGACGCTCTGATAATTATGTACAAGGCCTCTGTTGCCTCCGTTCCTGCTGAAGCTTTTAGGATAATCTCCAACGACAATCTCTCACAGAAAAGGAAAAGATGTGTTGCTGTACAGCTGTTTGCTCCCGATAGCAGTGGTCTGTTGGGCTAAAAGTACCGAGATCAACTTAAAATAGCAATATGCAAGTATTTCCATTTCCATTACATTTAGATCATCCTCCTCATCATATATTATCAGTCTGTGATCTGTGAACATGCTAAAATCATCTATTTGTCCACATATCGCCCATGTCACCAAAGCAGCAGTAAATGTCACCACTGATTGCTAATAAATTGCTGACTGTCGGCTTCTTTGACACGTGTGCTGGCTCCACAGATGCCGGCTACTTCAGCCTCAGGGGGGGGGGGGGGGGGGGGGGGGGGGGGGGGGGGGGGGGCTCCATCAAGACGACTGACGAGTGCTGGGGCGTGAACGTGACTGAGTGGAAGAAGACACAGGAAGAGCAGGTACAATTAGCAGGTAAAGTGTTTAGCTTATTTTAGCATGCTAACATCTGCTAATAACACTAAACACAGGGTGTAGCTGTAACTGGTGGCTTCCATCTGGAGCTTTCTGTCCTCTGCAAGAGTTATAGCTCTGCTTTCTACTAAGCATCAGCTTTTAAGGGTAAAACAGCCCAAACAGGCTTGAAGTCATTTCCTATAGAGACATATTAAACACGAGGCTATACTATAAACGTCCTCTCGTGGTCAAACGGTCTCAACAGGGCAAAGAGGAGAAGAGACATTCGAGTGGCTTGGTCCAATGTAATCTTCTGCCTGTCCCAGTTTGATGCCATGCTCAGGTGCAGACATCTTTAAACAGAACTAATCCATGTAGGTCAGGAATATTATTCAGCCATGTAAGTAGAGGCAGAGGAATGCCCTGCTCGACTACAGAGAATCCAGCGGTGTTTGACCAGAATAAGAATCACATCTCACCCCCCCTCTGACAGGAATATAAATGTATAACTGTCGGTGAAATGTACAGAAATCTGATACATGCAGGTAAGGACACAACGCAGGACAGAACGCTTTGATCTCACAGCGATGCACAGTAAAATATAATTGAGCGGCCGTTAGATTACATCTGTAGCACAGGTTGAATCTCATCCCTCAGCAGGTCCTAACACAAACGCAAACAGAACATACCTCTACATCATTACCGCCCCCTCCACGATAAAGCAGAATTGACTCGAGAGTGGATACACATCGAACAAAGCAGGAGTGATGTAAAGACGGAGCAGGCTGACTCACACTGGCTTGAGTTCTGCCAGATCTGACCGTAAATAACAGAAATGTCAGCAGAGAATCAGCATTAATGTGACAAACAGTTCCTTCTTACTATAAATGTGCTGTTTGCCCCAGACACTGGATGCCCTCCAAAACCTGACTTCAACTGTGCCAGTTTGGGCCGCACGGCCGTGTTTTCTAACGCATTTAATTTCAGCACCAATGAGCATATATCTTTTATACCGTTTCTTTTTTTTTAATGTTTAAGATCAATACTCACTTTTGAGGCCAACACAGAGAGTGTTAAATATCTTTAAAATGATGAATGAAGTGGAAACAATCTTTTCCAAAATTTGCAACACCCTACTTGGAACTGCTTTCTGGCAGACTAACTATGTAATGATGGCACCACAACCATATTTTGGCGTTTCTGTACTGCAAGTTCTTGTTATTTATCTCTCTCTCACACACACACACGTCGTGACAGTCAGTACGACACTTGCAGCAGCCCAAAGGAGAAACTAAATGAGCTGCAAAGGTTGCAAACATCCTAACGAGCAGCAGTTTTAAAAAGATGAGGCCAGCTCTATTCTACATTTTTCATATTGTCCAAAAAAAAAAAAAAAAAAAAGACCAAACCCAGCAACACGTTAGTCTCTCTCTCCCTCTATACTTTGAAACTCCCTCAGCAGGTTTAGCAGTCAGCCGCACGATAATCAAATACATATTAGATTTTTTTTTTTTTTTTTTTAAAGAGGCCGATAATCTCAACAGCAACAGCTGCAACAGGTGTTTAAAAAAATTTACATCGGTTTGGGGCTATTTTCAGCTGTGGACTGATACACATTAGGTGCTCGAGTGAGTATTTGGGCCAGCAGGACAGTGTATGTGGGACTGAGTCAAAATAAACTACAGAGGGCCTGTGCGCGCACGTGTGTGTGTGTGTACATGGTAATGAAGGAACACGTGACCCAATCCAACAGTGTTCCTCGATGATGTGTTTTTGGTCAACAGCGTATACATACACAAACTCAGCAGCATTGTTTTGGGATTTGTTGACACTTAAGGCAAAGAATATCAGCAGACTTGTCTTTCAGCGGGTTTATATTTACCCCTTTCTACTTCAGCTGTGTACAGCATGTGCTGCCACACTTCCAGCCAGCTGATATCATCTGGAGTGCCACATGAAGTCAATTACGCTGCTATAACATGCAGCACACCAGCAAAGCCGAATAGAGCACTGCTCACCTGGAGACCATTATCATGTAAATAAACCCGATATAGGATTATGTAATGGTCATTATTGCTGCCTGGGTGTTGCTTTAATGTCATCTCTGAGAGAGCGGTGAGCGGCATGAAGGGCACCAGCAGCAAGTGTCACCTTGCAAAATTAAAACTGCGTTACGCTTTCAAATGCAACAAGGTGACTCAGCGCTCGTGAAAATCCATTTATTTTTGATCCACCAGAGCGACGGGTGGATGGGAATGCTGATGAGGAGGAGGAGGAGGAGGACAATGAGGAGGAACTCCCGTGGTGTCAAGGAGACTGTGGCGACCTCAGAGCATCCACTCCTCCTCATAGGGGAAACGCTCAATTTTGAACCGGCTGTTTGCTCGGTACAGACGCCACAACACCAACCTTGCCACGGAGCCACAGAGAGGGGAAAATCAACAGAGCTCCACGGCAGAGCAGCACAGTAAAAAAAAAAAATGTGTATGACGCATGCAGCCTGAGTTAAATAATATGTGTCTGTTTGTGTGTGTGTGTGTGTGTGATAGCTGTTGCATAACAGAAAGAGGGGGGAAAAAATATGTGAGGCTGAGATCGAGCGGAAATCCTTTCAAACTTTACATCTGAAAGGATTTGCAAAGGTCACGTTGACAGGCAATATTCCCGTGCCCCAAGAACGACCTTTTAAGAAAAAAGGAGCACATGGGTGGAAAGCTGGAAGACGGGATCATCATCTGTTACATGATCGCCGCTGTCAGGCGCTGGACGAATATGATTCGCCCTCCTCGTCTCAGCTGTCTGACACCAGCAGACACGTTCCGAGCTCGCCAGTTATCAGGACTTAACATCAAGCTGTGGTGCGATGTGACCCCGGTGTATTAGCATCCGTTACCCTGACCGAACCTTCCTGCACACATGCACGGCGCGAAAAGCACCCGAAAGACTGAGATTATTCCGCACACACGGAGGACAGATGCACTGTTTTTATAAAGAGGCATCGAGCACAGGGAAGCGCGGTGCAGCATGCCCATGTGCGAGAGAGCGCGGGGAGTGAGTGAACGAAGGACCTACCTCACGCAGCTCGGGGAGCAGAAAGCACCGTAACATCCACAACACAGCCTCTGAGAGAGGGCGAGGGAGAGGAGGGGAGAAAGAGGGAGAGAGAGAGCGAGCGAGGGAGGGAGACATCGAGGTGACATCACGTCCTCCTCCTCTGAAATGTAGGCTAGTGCTGCGGGGCTGCCGGTGTTGGCGGCGGCGGTGGCGGAGCGGGAGCGGCAGCAGCAGCAGCAGCAGCAGCGAGAGCTCACTCTGTCTGTGTGTGTTTGCGATGACGGAAGAGTAAGCCTGACACAGAAGCATTCCCTGCTGGATGTGGCCTTAATGTATTAAGAGTGTACAATCCCACCAGAGCCCTCAAACAAACACACACACACACACACGCGCACGCACGAGTATTAAAACAGCAGAAACACTCCTCTGAGGAAAATCTCATTTGCTAAATTGTGGTGATGCCCCTCTATCAAAAAATGAAAGTGCCCATAAATTAAATTGTTTGGTGTTTTTATGAAATATAAACGTAGGAAACGAGCAGTGGAGCTCCATCCCTCAGAAGAAGGCAAAACCGGTTCTCAATCTGGGATCCCATCCCACACCACGGCGAGGCCTTTATGATTTAAAGGTGGTTTTCTATCATTTAGTTTTCTTCACAGTAATGAACAAAATGCTGAGGTAGTTGTTGTTTACAATACTATCTAAGACATTTTAAAAAATGGTTGCTCAACAGTGCATCCTAAAATCTTGATGTCAACACAAGGCAAACAATGCTAGCGTCAGCAGCTAACGCCACTACTGAACCCACGTCCTCTTTGAATTACGGGAACAAGAGCTCTCAGTCATCCTCCTTGGGGACCAGCTGAAATGCTTTCTGACGCGTCACTTCCTGTGTACGGTTACTTGTGCAGCAGACTGCATCGTTTCATTGGGATTTTCTGATTTGGTATTTGAAATAAACACAAATAAGGGCATCGGGCCTGTGACCTGTCACCACCCCATGACTTCCCATTTACTGCTTCGACCATCGTTTTATAGAACACGTAGTACTTTGTACTCTGTGCTAAACTATGACTCAGGTTTTATGTATTAAGTATTAGCTGTTTTTATATGTTTGAGAGCCGTGATTAGCTTATTTTTCAAACTAGTAACTTCATTGTTCGATGAATTTCACCCACCAAGAATGAACTCACAGGTAACCCAATCTTGTGTCTCGACATCCAAATGAATCCTCCCCATCTTTTCCCCTCGTGTGCCATTTCCACACCAACCTGTCATATTGTTTTGGTGCATCGACGGTGCTCCGACGCCTCTGCTTTGTGCCAGTGGATGCTTCTTGCACATGCTTACAATGTAGAGAGTAAGACAGCGTGCAAGGTGCTACTAGACTAGATCAAGATTGGGAGTCTTTTTTCCTCGAGCCATCTTGTCTCTGGGTGCATGTGTTCTGATATTATATTAAAGTGCGTCGTGCGTATGTACTGGTCCAGCTGCAGGGCTGACAAATGCACCCAACTGTGACCTTGTTACTGAGGGAAGAACATGCAGGGAATATAAGCAGCATGTAAGGCTTATAAAGAAATGCTGGAAAAAGACTCCACGCTACAGACCTATTCAGAAAATTTGCACCCGCATGCAACAAAAAAAAATATCCAGAACAAGACATTTGATCTTTTATCACCTCACAGCATCATGAGTTCATTGTGTTTCGTTTTGTTTATTTTTTAGCAAAGCATCCTGCACCCTTCCTGATCGCTGTCACCCTGTGGGGTATATATGTTCCATGACTTTTCTCATTTTCAGGATTAAACCAGAGCAACATGTGATCTAAAGATATGGCCTCTTCGCTTGGTCTGTGTGTTCCTCCCCCTGAAGGTCCAAACAGGCTGCTTCCTTCTTCTACAATCTTCCTCCAAACGTGACATAAAGAATCGAATGCACGCTTACTGTCAAAGTCAGCCGTCTAGTGGGAAAGACGTCTCCTAATAGAATCCAATCATCAACAGAAAGAAACAGACTCTCGCTCACCCTCTCCTGTTATCTCTCCACACACAGTTGCATCATATAAACTGAATTACGCAGCTGCATGGAGCGTGAAGCTGCTGGTGCAGGCTGCCACAACAACTTGGCTGATCTACTGTACGTCTGCCGCTTGAAATAAATGGACTTCTACAGAATGCTCACTTAAGAATGTTTTATATTTAGGATTTGACATGAAGTAACTAGGATACACAGAATATGAATATATCAGGGACAGTACAGTTAGAGCCCAGCCAAGCCTAGATCTTTTGGGTCACTGCCAATATCAATATTAGGCAATATTTGTTACTCTGACACTGATGTATCAATACTAATATTCATTTAAACATATATACAATATATGAGTCAGGTTCTGAATGTAATTGTTGGTTTGTCTTGGAATTAAAGCTCATATTTTCAGAGCAGCAGGACGTTGTTAGACAAAGTCACCAGCATTATCGTCTGCTCATCAGCATTTCAGCAGCATGGGTGGATGGAAACAAACCAGCAGAGGGAAAATAATATAATAGGTGACATAAACTGTTGGCTCGCAGCAAGAAGGTGTCTGGTTCTGGAGTTTGCATGTTCTCGTCATGTGTGCGTGGGTTCCCTCCAGGTACTCCCACTTCCTCCCACAGTCCAAAGACATGGAAAAAAAACCCTTAATGCATTAACTGATGACTCCGCTTGTCACTACATCGAGCTTTGAGAACCAAATATCTCGCAAACACATGCAGATTCATTTTGCTGAACCACTTTCCACTTCTACTTGTCCTGTTGCATGGAGTCCACCAAACTCTGATCTAGTTACGGACTTTAGTTTTTCCCACATGATTGGCAGAAGAGGGTTCAGAGCGGAAGACTATTCACTGGTAATTTCACTGCTATAGCTGCCACTGAATCCTACACACTAGACCTTGAACAAAACAGTAAAATAAACACTTGTTCTAAATGGACACAGATGAGAAACCAGTATTGGCTTTCCAGTCTTTAACATAATGTATTACCTATTCAATATTTCTCTAGCACACCTTGAAAAGGTCCCCCCTGTGGTTAGCATCAGATTCCTCCTAAATGACCCCCTCAGCACTTTCCCATATCTCACAGAACGCTGCCTGCAAAACGAGCTTTTCAATGAGAGACTGGGGAAGCTCGTCTGAGCCTGCCAAGCGGCGTTCAAGTCCAGATCCTGTGAGGACATTACAACACCGCAACGAAAGGCGATCTTTGAAGGGAATTCATGTGGACGAAGACCAAAAACTTGTAGTGTTGCGTCCGTTTTTGCACTAAGTGTGACAAACGCTTTGTTAGCAGCTTCAGCGAGTTCTGCTGGAGTTTGAAGTGAGACGGCGAGCGGAGCACAGCCAAAGGCCGCATTCTCCAACGATACCACAATGTCAGTAATGTCTTTGTTGAGGAAAGACGCATTCTTTTAGACAAACTGCAACAATTCTCAGCCCAGAGACTCAGCACAGCCTGCCTAACCTGAACACAAGGCTTGGAGATGGACCCGCAAAGATAAGACAGAGATAACGTCGAAGGAATTTTCAGGAAACAATAAAACGTTGATAAGGATATCAACGTGAATATAAGCGAGAGAAGTAAAGCTTATCTCAAACACCTCCTCTCAAAAGAAAAGTTTCAAATCATGTTCAGCCAAGAGATGAAGAGAACGTCTGATCAACACAAAGACGCAGGAGCATTCATTGTCTCTTTGATTGGTTATTTTAGCACTTCAGGAGGATAATGAGTGACATGATCACACCACTGACAATGACACATCCAGTACGACTGCTTGTAATACTGAAGATACAGAACATCTCGTCACGTCTCGTCTTGACTGGGCCAGAGAAATTAATATGAAAGATCTGCGGGTAGAGAGATGCGACCCCCTGAGTGGAAATTCTGTGTTTGACATGTGCAATTGACATAAACACCTAAGTTCTCGCCATGAAACAAATACCAAACAGCTTAAAGCTGGAGCACGTTTGTTCACTGTGATAGTGTGTGCCAACTCTGTGGTAAGATGTGAAACTGTATCCTTACTGAACACTACTGTACAGTCTCTCCCTCTGAGCAGGAAACTAATGTTTGATACACCCTCTGTATCAAACATGCTCCTCAAAAGCATTGCACAAAGAGCTGCAGCCGTGCGCGGGACTGTGTGGAGCCCGAATGAGTGAATTAGGACACTCTTTAACACCTCAAGCTCCAACAACAGTCACATAAAACTCAATATTTGTGAGTTTTACTTTGTTACAATGATTGGCACAACTTTGACAGCTGCACACAGAGCCCTGACGTGCAACCACGCGTCTTCTCGGGTGAGCTAAGGGCACAGCTCTGGGCAACAACACTGCAGATTTTAGAGCATTGAAATGACACAGAGAGCAGCTCCATCAGCAGCATCCTCGCTGGATTGACCTCAGTGAAGCAAGCCGCTCATATCTGGTGCATGGAGCTAAATGGTTAATGATCGACTTTCTGCCAGTTGTCTGATGTGCATAATAGTTGCACGCTGTTTTAAAATAGAGAGACGACAGGTTGGGAAGGCAACAGAAATATCAAGAGCGCTGCGCACCAGCGACTTGTTCTATCACTGAAACACCCGGGCCAACATTTCTGATCAAAGATCCCTTTGAGACGCGAGTTTTTATTTCTTGCGAGCGCAGAGACAGAGGAAAAAGAAAATGCCTCCTCCACCGTCTCCGTTTTCGCCGTGTTCAATTCCACAAGATTGGATTGTAGTCGACTCACCTTCAGTGTCTCGTGTGACAACGCAGAGCGGTGGTAATCATTTGCACCACCTGTCCATGTTCTGTCCAGGATGCCTGTTTGTTTTTCTGCCGGCTCTCTGTGATATCTGTGATATTCTGTGACACGGCTGAAATGCACGCAGCACAATCGTAGGTGTGGTCAAAGGCCGCACCTACGCTCCCCAACCGGCCTTTCATGAGCTGACTCATGAGGTGTTTTTTGGGGGTGGTGGACTGGAAGTGGTGTATTCTGCATGTCTGGTAGCTGTGGCTGTAATGTGACAGTTATGCGGCAAAGCGAGATTCCGAGAAGAGGGCAAGGCTCAGAACATTCATGTTAACCAGTGTGAGACTCAGCCTTTTTTTTGGAGGGATCCTTTATTCCACTGGTCATGGCCATTGAACAAGCGGAGGGAAGATGGTGAAATCTCTTTCTACATGTCAGAGTTTTCCATGGAAAGGGAGACATTATTATTTTTTCATTATGATTTAGTGTGAGAGTGAAGTAATGATCCCGCCCTTTTCCTCTATGAGCTCTGACCATTGACAAATCTAGCATGTAGCATATCCAGGCACAGAAAATTAGTCATTTCATCTGGAAGGGTCAATTGATTCATCTGTCATATGGTCACTACATCAATAATATGTCGGGATCTGCCTGCTTCAACTCAGTGTGTGATCAGCTGATCAATCACATCACAGGCTCACTTGGCAGAAAAGGAAAAAAGAAACCCATCTGAGTTTGGCTCAAGTCCATTTTAAGAATGTCAGCAGATCACTCTGTGATACAGGAGGAAGCTGCCCGTCAGGTGGGCAGGAACAAGGTTCCGCTTCCTCTGAAGCTATGCTCGGGGGGCCTGACGAGGGTGGACGCTGAAGTTAATGGGCTGGGACACTCATAAAAGGGCTTGACACGCCCACGCTCCTTTATCAAATAACAAATCCTGCTCGGCGGTGGACTTGGTCCAAGGCTGACACAAGAAACCACAGTTAACTAAACCCTTTATCGCTGGAGACAGGTGCAAATTAAAAAGGCATGTTTGTTCATTTTGTTTGATGTATACAAGCCAAGGGGCGGGAGTCGAGAGTCTCCAAATAATGAGCGCCGAGGCAATGAAATGAAAGGTACACAGTGATGTGATTTCATTGGAATAAAAACAGCTGTTCTCATCGGTAAGCCTCAGCTAAGACTCTTGTGGACGGTAATAAAGGCTGTTGGACTAAGCGGGCTAAAATATAACCTGATTTGTGTGCTGCTGCTGCTGCTGCTGCTGCTGGATAAACCCACCCCGACAAGAAGTGAGAGGCAACTATCTCACTTTGAGCACATCTGGCATTTGTCAGAGCAAATGCATCCAATCAGCCAGACCACAGCCAGTGGGCCGACTGTCCCAGCTGGGAAGATTATGCCGCGCTGATGCTCTCTGGCTTTGGCATTTCAATAACTTTGTGAGCGACGCAGCATTTGTTATAGCTCCTAACGGTGTTACTGTCTGGAGGCAGAGAGAGAGGCGAGGCTGCAGAGGGACTCGCGCCTTCCTGACAGGTGGAAATTTGCTCGGTGAGGGACAAGTCGGCGGGGGTTGTTTGAATGTTTCATAATGTGGCTGCTGTGAAAGGACTGTAAGTGGGGGGTTCTGGACTAAATGCATACTTTACTTTGACAAGGCTTTTAGCTCTACCGCTATCAGCTGAGATAAGGACTATCTGTTCTTTGTTTATGCTTACCTGTGAGGAGGAAGAGCAGCAGGGTTTAAAAGCATGTTCTGATTGCATATTCACCCATTTATGTAAAAAGGGGTCCTTAAAGTTCTGTCTGTAAAAGCCAAAAAGAAATGTGGCTGCAGCAGGACAATTATAGTCACAGGGAAAAACGCATTGCATATGTGCCTGGCGGAGTTTGGCTTGATGCAGGTGACATCCCGTGTGGGGATCGCGTGCCACTTTGTAGACACTGTGCAGTGCAGTGAATAGTTGCGTCCTTAATATGGAATTCATCACTCAAACCACGCGACTCAAGAGAAGCTTATGACATTTTGCAAGGCGGCAAAGAGACAAAGTGCTGTGAGTCACAGCCATGAGCTCCAGATGCTCATCTCTGAATAACCCAGTCAATTTTCACTGGAATAATAAGGCAGTAATAAAAACTAAATTATTTTAACACTGCAAAGCTCTTCATGTATCAGATAAAAAGTTTAATATCTCTACTGATTCTGACAGCAGACTTGACAATAGCCTGGCACTGTCCTGTGGGAATTTCAGATAAACAACAAAGTGCTGCTGACTCCTCCACCCCATGTACAGAACTGATATGATAGAGTGAGATATGAGCTGGTGAGAGTCATAGATTCTTGTTTGTGTAAGAAGGTCGAGGCGGTGTTGACAAAGAGCTTTTCAGCTCATCAAACCATTACTGGCCTTAAAGAAAATCAGTCAGACCTGTTCACCACAGTCCGTCTCACCCGTTTAACCCACATCATCTCCTGCATGTGTAAACACATTAAACTGCAGCAGACACACGGACTGCAGACTCCACCCTCCAGGTGTAGATGCACACGTGAATGTAGAGTATGCAGCTAAAAGATTGATTGGTCCATAGAATTTTAAGCTTGCACATGACAGATCCAGTGTTACTGTAGGCTAACTGCTTCGTGCAGACGAGCTGTTGTTTAAAGTTGTTGTTTTGCTCATTATTATTAGTTAAAAGAGTTTTTAAAAAGTTTAAAGGCAGTCAAAGGCATTCTTGCAATTTGGAAAACTTCTCACCTGGTACTATTTTGATCAGCTGTTAATTGTTTCAGTCATTTTTCGAGCAGACGGCCTCTCAGATGTGAAGGTTTTTCTACATTTCTCTGTTTGGAATGTTTCTAAATGTCACGTCTCTGTCGCTGTCACACTGGGCTCTGTGGAGCTGTGATAGGTCATAGTTTTCTGACAAATGAATTTATAATTAAACCCACTTTTGGTTGGTATCCATATTTAATAGAAAAACACATTTTATGTCATACTAGTTGCGTTGTTGACCTGTGGGAAACCATTTCAGCTTCCCTTTTCCACTTCACTTTTTCTACCATTACTGCGCAGACACACAAAAATCATCTCTTGCCTTTGCATGTCAGTATTGATACAATCTTGGCGTTCCCAAAGTAGATCCTGCATTCAAATATAGAGCTGTGTGTATCAGAGCAATGTCCTGCAGTTCAAGAAAGGGCAGGGTGGAAACTCCATTTGGCTGGCAAATTAAGCCGGTCGCTCATGTGACCCCGTGCGGCGCGCATCACCTCAGCAAGTTTGGCATGGAAAGACCAGGATTTACATGCAAATAAGCAGAGGATGGAAAACATGGAAATACAGTATGTGAAACTGAAACCGGCAGCCGCTCACACAGTGAAAGCACTGACTCGAATCCCCAAAGGCCAATCACAAGTTCAATCAAATCCTATGACCTACAATGTTACATGTCGTTGTACAGGAAAACCAAGGCGGTCCAAATCTTTGGTCGGCCTTGGTCCAAATCCATTACAGCTGTAACTACTGGTCGACTAATCGATGCGATAATAATCACCAAATATTCTGATAATCGCTGAATGATTAAAAAGGAGATTCACCTGCAAAAATAGCACTTCTTTTGTCTGTCGTATATCATAAAAAAACAAAATATATTTGACTTTTTTAAAGAACTGGGATGGACTAAGCAATGAGCTAATCTAGAAAACAACCAGCAGATCAATCAATAATGAAAACAGTCGTTAGTTTCCTTAAAATCAACCATTCAGTGTCTCTGAACTTGAGCATTTCCATGCTAAAAGGACATTACTTACACTTGGTCAGAATTTCATGCTTCACACCTCTCCCGACTGGTGGGAAAATCAATATATATGTGAGGCCATAAATAAACTATGAAACCTGATTTAGCTTCTACATATCAATACAAATCAAATAGAAGCAGGGGAGCGAGAGAGCTCCATGAAAAATCCAGGTGGATAACATGACAGGCTGATATCAGATGCCTGATAACAGGCCAGGATCTGCCGGATGCATCAGTTGTCTGACACAATTAGGAACAGTCCTTACTGCCGGTCAGGCTCCTGTTTCTGTTCCTGGATCTTGTCAGGTGAAAGTGTGGTAACAGAGCACCAGGGCTAAAGGAGGGCTGCCGGGCTGACATGTTACACTGCAGCGGGATCGTATGTTTGAGAGAGATGAAAGGGAGAGGGGGTAATACGTAGACAGCAGGAGAGGTCAGGTAAGAAAAGAAGCAACATTTCCAACACTGCAGACTGTTCTTTGAACATAACACCAAAGCCACTCGGCACTCTGCTGCATAGCACACCGCGTCCTACATGCAGGACTGCAAACAGGCTAACGTTACACTGACGGCTAGTTCTCTAAATGTTTTCTTTGGAGTCCGGGGCAAAGACGTGAGGGAGGCAAATGAAAACTGAGAAGCTATCACACTTCCTACTGAGCCATCCCTAACCCCGCTTTATTGCATAATAGCACGCACTGCTCGACTGCAGAGTCACGCCTGTCAACCCACCACAGACACACACACATAGCCAATTAGCAATTATTAGCAACGAAGCTAGCTGCGTTCAATCATTATAAGCAGAAGACGGGCGGCAGGCAGCGTCCGCTCACTGTGTTACTTCTTTTGGCGCGGTACTCACCTTTAGCCTCGCTGCGGGTCTGTCGGGAGGTTGTCTGACTGGCTCAAGGAAGGAAAACGCTGCGTGTAAATACTCAGCCAGTCCTCGGGGGACGTGTGTCTGTCTGCTAACTGTTAGCTGACGACGTTTGAATGTTTATTTTGAAGTATTCACTCTTTCAGATGGTGATGGCTTCCGTCCTCCTCAGAGCAGCGGCGCAATGTTGGTCCAATATTAAAGTTTGGATGATTAAAAATAGACTTACACAATTACAGTGACGTTTTCTGTTGTCTATATAACGCCGATATTCACTCAACTTGTTAGCCACTAGACCGCCTGAACGATTCTGTCATGGGTTTGAAGTGAGCGAAGGGCAATCCAACCGGAATGAAACGTATTTCCGGTTACAGCTTTCAAAGTAAAATACGCAAAAAATATCAAATATAAAGGTTTTTTTTTAGTCTGGTCATACAATAAAAAAAATCCTTCTGTTTATAAACTGGGTTATGTTTGCCCTAATGGCCCAAAACACATCCCCATACTGATTCACAAATCCATAAATTGAAAAAACAGAAACGAAATCATAAAACTTGTATATGAACTGTGGCACAACATTTCTTTTTTGCTGTATATTTTTTAAAATGTGGACTTCTTACCATCACATCTTAAATATCTTCTGTTGTAAAATAGAGCTATTTTTATGCAAACATGTTTTAGTAAACATTTGTGCATTAATATTTTAAATACTGGTAAACATTTTTATTATTGTTATTAGTCTTATTGTGAGTATCTTGCTAGCTGAATATTGCTTAATCTTGTCTTCTCATACTGCTTATATTAATGTAACTGTGGTTGAGTGTACCTGTTTTTATATTTTGTATTTAATAAATTATTATGTCTTTTGTCTGTTGTTTTTAATATTACTCCTACTTTTGTGCTTCATGATATATATACATAAAGGTTATGTTGTTACTATAATAGTACTAGTATTAATAGAAAATAGTAGTTACCAGTGCTCTGCTCTGGTTCTCACTTTATTTTGAAGACCAAAAACTCAACATCCTGTCTCTGATTTTTAACGGGGTAACTTGACGTAACAACAAGAGACTTCCCTCCCTTATTTCTGCTCGGTGATCATCTGATTTGCCTGGCTGGACACTGGGCATCGAAACCACGTGATCACGTCAGTCCACTTTCGCTTCACACACACACTGCTGCTGAACCCTTGAGCTCTGTGATGGAGATCAGTTAGTGATGCATGTCACGTCATATTCATCTATGATGAATGTCTCCTCCAGGGGGCCAGCATCAGGACCCCTCTTCTCTGGGATGTATTCAATACGCATATCAAATACAGTCATTTTTGAATCAAGTGTAATAAAATGTATACTTATTAACTAACATTTTATGTGTGTGTGGGGAGGGAGGGGTTAAAATAATTATTCATGATTATGTAACATCACATAAATAGCCTGTCTAGCATGCTTCTGGGAGTCATTGACGTAAACTTACTATACTACACTCGTAATAGGTATATAGAATGAGATTGACATGAGGTACTTTATATTTTTAATAGCTCCTATGATTATATTCGACGCTCACTGTACAAATCTGCAGCTGTATACTGTGCAGGATCAGTACAGCTGTTTGCAGTCGTCCGTGCTCGGCTAAAGAGTGCCACCCAGTGGCTGATGGAGGTTTAGTGAAGATACGTGTGAGGTGGGACATGGAGAGCATCTACAGGCACAGATATGGTACTGCGATGTTGTCCACTGGCTGCTTCTCCTGCTTCTGGCCTTCTTATGAAATGTCAGATATCATCCAGTCAACATCTGTTATTATGGAGGTTTCCTGATGATAGCATACACCAGAGAACCTGCACACATTTTATTTTTGACTCATATACGTGTGTATTTATTGTTTTTTTTATTGTCATATTTCATCTGTGTGTTTGTTTTTAGAACCTGAATTTTACATTCATTCATTCTGCTTCTTGCCTTTGTCTCACCATAAATAACTGAATCAGTCTGCTGTTTCACTGAAGGGTTTCGCTGCCCCATGATTATCTAAATGCTGAGTTATCCTAATAATTTTCTTGTCCAGCATTTCTAACTGTTTCACCATGAATGCATCACAAATGTCTGCACTCTGCTGTCATTTTTATTAACAGCCTGAGTCAGTCATCAACCATACCTAACATACTGTAGATATACGCACTATATGTGCCATGTATATGCAATCGTTACACATAAAACACTCAGGTGCAGGTAAACAAATAAATAATTACTAAATGAATAAATAAATGAATACTGCGTGCACAAATGCCTTGATGATAGCTGATCTTTGAAAGGCAGATGGGCGAAATTGAATTACTCAAATTACAAATGAAATTAGTGGAACCAGATTACTGTCCTAATGTAAACCTCTGAGACTGCAAAGGAAATCTTGGCCTTGCTCTTTTCAGCAAAACTCATCAGTCTTTAAACTTGTCTGGTGTTGTCTTGGTGATCGTTGAATGTAGAATCAAAATGTAAATTAACTATATTGCAGCGTGAATTACGTGGTCGTGTCAACACATTTTAGAAACAGTGTGTTACTAACGACACGAATATGATAAACTATAAAACAAAAAAAGACATTTCATAGGTGTCCTATTTGCTCTGATACTTTTGCTCCCAAATATTATCAGCGTGGCCATGCAACCTTCCTAAGAGTGGTGATCAACCATGAATCACAACACACCTAAAATCAGAGGATGTAAGACAACACATCTCTGCTTACTGCAGAGCCTGTCAACAGTCAGTTAACCTCGGGACAAAACTGTTCTCTGGGCCCCTTTTGAACCTCTTCTTGTCCATATATCTCCTTCAATGCAACGTGAAGACTACATATTGTATATGTTAATACGTTGATGCTCATGTGAAGATCAGCAGGGCCCAGTGCAATGGCTCCATTTGCCCTGCTGACTAAAAACATGCTAATATTTTTCTTTAAAAAAAAACTTGTTAAAATGAGTGGGTAGTGTTAGAGACAGCTGACCTCAGTCAAGTCCTGTTTAAGCTAAGCAGAGGATAAATACGAGACACCTCATGTTGTTTTCTCTATTATGAGAGACAAACCATCATCTGTGTTCAGCTCTGTATTTTCTAACGGACGCCTGATAATACAGGTTTGAAGTGAGTCTGGAGAAGATATCCTCTCCATATTCTCTTTGCATGTCCACTACAGCCCTATAGTAGAAAGAGACACAGCATGCTGCTGTTAGATCATTAGAGCTCCTGCAGTGCTTGCAGTAATAACGTCCAATAGTGTATTTGATATTGTATTTTGCTGTGTATTAGTATGTGATGTGATAACGTGAGCTTCTGTGTGCTATGGCCTGTCCTTCCTCTGCATTTTTTGACAGCTCCTCTCTCCTCCCCTCTCCTCCCCCTCCTCCCCCTCTGTTTGTTTCCCCCCTACACTGCCTCTCGCTTCCCACAATGCTCAGCGAACATCACCACCAAGATGGCCGACGCTATGGAGGAATATGAGAAAGAAGCTGGCTGCGTCCCTATTCTCCATCCCGAGGTATGCTCCATGGACGTCACGCCTTTGCACAGACACACGAACACACACAAACCGCATTAGACCAGCCCGTGCTCGGGCGACCGTGTGATTTTGTCGTGCTTTTGTGGAAACTCCGATGCCCCCTGCAAAACCACCGGTGGGGGGTGGCAGGTAGCTAACGATGCTAAAGGTGCTAACGCTAGCCCCCCTCCTCCTGCTGCATAGCAGGGCAAACGCTGGGGCAGATGTTCGTGATAATAACGATCAGCTAAGGTGGTGCTTTCTCTATGTGGTGACGCCGTGCAGCTACTGAACCAGAGTGTAAGCGGCGTGTTTAAGTCTGTAAATGGGAAAGTAACGTTAAGGCTTAATCCTTCCAGTCAGACGGCGTTAGCCTTGTAGCTAAACTGGCAGTGCTGCCAGGGTTAGCTGCGATGATGTAAATTGGGGTCAAGTGTATATGAGTACATTAGACTGTGGTGTCCAATCAGTGGTCATTATAAATTAATATATACCCACGAATGTAAAATAATTCCCCTTTAATTCTCCAAAGCCATATTCGTGTCTTAATATGACATTTTGTAGTCACTCTCAGCTAGCTAACCTGCAGCGGTCCCACTTTGTTGGTGTTTTTTCTGTCAGTTTGTCAGGTAGCGTTCGTCGTTTCTGTCACATATCGTTGGCAATATCTCGTCCTGCTTGGATTTAAAAGAGCGTTCACGAAGACAAACGGATTCACTGTTTACATGAACAATTAAAGACTGCGTTTAAATCAGATGTATCCAGTAATGGCGTACGGAAATTGACAGTATGGCTGAATATGATTGATTTCCCCATTGTTCGCACCAAGTCCCACCTCTTTATTTCTTCATTATTTTGCCATCACTGTATATATTATAGCCACCGCAGTCACAGTAACTTCAATATGTTTATATGGGTGTTTTTCATAAAGCAGAGGCTGTGTATTCACCTCTTTCTTTATTCTACATCATGTGCAGACAGTACTGTACTGTACAGAGCAGGTATGCTAAGATTTTGCATACAGAACACAGCCTGGTTGTTCACTGTTGTTCCCTTTTGGATTGGCAGGTAATCTAGTGTTTATTCTACCACGTCCAGTCAGTCACATGCAGGAGTTGTCTTGATAATCTAGCAGCCATTTAACCAAAGCGCTGCATGTATCATATCCCAGCATACACATGTTGCTAATATGGAACTTCAATGGTAACATAGCTCCATCTTGAGCAGTCAGATTGCCTCAGAAGGAAGTCGAGTTAGTAACTGTGGTTAGATGAACCATAATGGCTGCTTCTGCGAAGGCACAAACTGCATGTTAATCCTGTGGTTTTGTCTGTTTTATTTTGGGTTGCACAAAGAAGTTTGTAATGTCATCCCCCGTCTCTTTAGTCAGCAGGTCTGTTTACTAGACAATATACTTTTCTTATTGAGAGTGTGAGCACCTTTTCTACCTGAGACGCCTCAGTGAAACTCAACACCGCTTCACAACTCCCACAGCCGGGTTATGCCCACAAAATTTGATCTGAATCGCTCAACATATGTCATTTAACGCTCCTCTCAGCTGGGCTGACTCTGCTAGGCTGGCTTTTGTTAACTAATGTCTCCGTTAAGAATGATAATTAGATTAAATGTTATTATTGACACACAAATGACAGTCTGCAAACAAAGAGACCATGAAGCGGGAGGATGAGTGATGATGTTTGGTACATAAGTGATCTAATTTTGCGGTTTGGCAGTTGGCTATAAGGAACTGTAGTTGAAGAGTCAAACATGAGTGTTAAACCTGTCACCTGTTTAAAAAATGCTTCATAAACTCAGTGTCACATGTGCGTCTTCTTCTGTGTGAAAGGTCTGTACGATCTGGAGGACTTATTCCAGGCTGACCAAACCTCCAAATTATGAATATTTTACACAAGGTGTATTACAGTTAAAATTCCTCCCTGTGCCACTACAACATCCAAGTGTAGGTTGATAATCATTGTGCTGCGTGTTCTTGCTCACTGTTGGATGTTCTTTGACACTTGAAGTGGGAGTTCTCCTGCTGAATGGAGATGTAATTTTCTCCGGTTCTGTTCTTTGCCCCCCCTGACACAATGAAACCTTGGTGCTTCCCTCCTCTGTTTGTTCCTCTGGGATGTCACTGGTGGACCTCTCTGGGAAGCCAGTCTTGTCTGTCTGGATTTAGCATTGGAGGCTGAGCCATTGCTCGTCACTGCATACAAATGTACGCATAGAAAAACACAGGAAGGGAAAGGTGGCTGGTTATTGTCAGCTGAAGTTTATAGTTCACACACACACACACACACACACACAGAGAAAGGCTCTGGTGGCAGATTTAAAGAGGTAGAAATGCAGCCAATGCCACAGCGCGGTGCAGCTCAGAAAGTGTTATTTTTATGCAACTGTGCTTGCACTTTGTCCGAAGATTAGTTTTGCAAGAGGCGCACTGTCTGCCATGAATTTAGAGGCAGCACAGCCTCCGGTGTGTTCAAATCACTGCACGGGAGCACTCACTATGCGACTTGCTGTCATATTGAAGGGACATGTCCCACAAACAGCAGCCGCCTCATCATGAACGCAGTTTCTCTTCCCGTGCAACTGCACAGGCGCGGCATAAAGTTGCCCCTCTCTTCAGGAGGGAGCTGCTTTGAATCTGGGTCATCTCGTAGATGGTAGTGAGTGCAGACTGAGGCTGAATGTATGAGGCACCTGAATTAGAGCAACGGAAGTTTGATCGCACACTCAGAAGGGCTGTGTCCCCCTTTTTGTTTTTTTTTTAAACTTTTAACCAGCTGAACATGTCAAGTACAGTTCAGCGTGTCAAACGTTGTCTCTCTCAAGCAGCGTAAGGGATGAAGCTTCTCTGCTTCCAATCTCATTCGCTTTTTCAAATTAGCGTTCTTGCACATAAAGGTGGCGGCGGCGGGGGGGGGGGGGGGGGGGGGGGGGGGCTCAGCCACTTAATTTGATACTCTGATATTTCCCTCATAAAAATAGTGTTTCCCCTCTGCTTCCTCCCGACTCGTGGATGTAAACTGTGCCTCTAATATTGAATCAGTCCCTCGAAATGGCTCTCATTTCAGATCAAATCTGATTGTGAGTTATGGCTGCAGCTGCAGCGAGAGGGAGAACACAATAACAGTAGTCAGTGCAGTGAAAAAAAGCAGTTCACATTTTTCGATTTTTCAATGTTTGTGCAATGTTGCTCTCGCTCTCATTGTACTGTTGCTGCCATTAGTACTACTACTACTACTTCTACATTTTCAGATATAGGACTGTTCTAATATTTTTAGCTCAAGGCACGTGATTCCCCCCCCCCTCCCTCCCTCTCTTCCCAGAGGAGTGGTTGCCATATGTCCCACTGACCAGCTCCATTGACAAAAGCCAAACCTGCTGCCTCACCGAACAGACGAGCCTCTACATTAAAATCAATGCATGAGATGGATAACACGTTTTATTTGATAGTGTCATCTCCGCTGCCCCGCCGTGTTGTTGTAGTCATGTAAGCAGGTATGTCATTAAGAGGTGAAATATGCACAGGCTGCAAATTATCACGGCGGTTCCAAATGCCATCATCAGCTTCTTTGGCTGGCAGCCGGGAGTGTGGCTGCTGTAAGAGGTCAAAGGTTATCTTCGGGGATGGTTGAGACGGAGAAAGTGATTTAACATGTGGTGTCTCAGGGTTCAGAGCTGCCCTCCCTCTGTCCCTCCACTGACAGGAAAGCAGTTTCCCTGCCGATGAATTGCGAGCACTTTCCCCTCGATTGAATATCCAGATGAAGGAAGAGGCTTTGAGTTCCTCTTTTTTCCCCCCTCAGCTTCTGCTTCTCCGTGTGTTGAAGGAAAAAAAGCTCAGAGCAGTCCCGATCCCGACCTGCCGCCGGCTAAACTAGTCTACATCGGGGTAGTTGAAACAGATCATATAGGTTTATTTTTTTTAAAAAACAACATTTGATGGTGGAACTACAAATGCCCCCCAGCCTGCTTTGACTCTTACAGGAAGACGTAAGAGGAAGAAGTCTCTGTTTTACTTATTGGTTCCTTTTATAATGTATCACAGCAACGTTGACACTTTTCCTCCTGACTGTTCATGTTTTTCAGCCAGGTCGAACTTTTGATAGCATCGTCTTTTTCCTCTTCTTGCTTTTTGCGTAGCCGCGTGCTGCTCAACATTGTTTACGCCTCTGACGCAGCTGTATGTGTTTTTAGACCACACTTTAGTGGTGTGATGATTTCTGACTAACGACTAATGTATTAAAATACAGTTCAGCAGAATTACAAGTGATGTATTTCTTACATAACTGTCAGCGTCTTGAAAAGCTATCGGCAGTCATTACGAGCAGCGCTGCAGAGCGCTGTTTGCTGCCCCTTGTTTTGTTTGTCTCGTTTCAGCGGTGTCACGCTATTCCACTGATTCACGTGGCAGTGGTGCCCCAAGAAAACATGGCAGCTAAAAAAAAAAAAACACGGATGTAAACAACGTAGCTTTAACAAAAACGCAGCATTGCAAATGTTCTATAAGGAGGGAAATGTGAAGTTTTCTTGCAAACATAACCTTTGCTTGTTTACAAGAGAAAAAAAAAAAAAATCCTCCGGGCACCTTTAAGTCCGCCGTGGTTGGTTGTTTTCATCAGCTGTAATGACAACCGCTGCTGGCAAGTTTACTCAGCTGTAGCTAATTTACATCAGCTCCGTGATGGAGCAAAAATTAGAGGCCATTTTGGCTGTCGTCTGGTAGCCGCGTGCTGGTCTCTGAACATTTACACTGGGCTAAAGACGGTTTGACTAAATGAGGATGGTGATGTGCCTTTTTAAAATGTTTTTATAGTCCTAAAATGACAAGTCCATCGTGTTCCGATGTCCCAGTAAGACATGACAGCGTGACAGTGAGTCAGCATGCACAGAACCAGCAGCATTAAACTAAAAACGGCCACCTCCCGTCATTAATTTCCTGATTTTGAAGACGGACTTCTCTAAATCCGCCTGTGTTAGTTTGTCGCGCGCCCCCTGCTCCACCGTTCCCCACGGTGGCAGAATTGCTGTCTCAGCACATCCCTCTGGCTCTGTGGGGAAGTCCAAGCTGAACTTGGATGCATCACGGTGCAGCTCCCGAGTCTCTGTGGCCCTCTCACTTCAGGCTACCGACACAAGCCTGCCATGTCCTCACCCCTCCCTCCTCCCCACGGAGGCTGCCTCATTATTCCTCATCGCTACATGCATGCAAGCAGCAGCGCAGCCAAAAAGGGTTGAAAGTTGACCAAATATTCATTCTTTTAAGGCAGTGGTGTTGAATTGGCACAAATATTCTGGTATCGCTCTAAATTTGATTCCAGTTCTAAGTGTTTGCCTCTCTGTTGTGTCAGGTTTAGCAAATGAAACTAAATTGAATCACCCCGTGGCAGCAAATTAGACTAAACATTCACAAAGACGAACGTCTAAATGGCATATGTCAGCGTGGCTGTTCTGTGTTTACCAGATGCAGCCCTTGTTTCCGGGTTGATGGAGGCTAATTGTGCTTTCCTTGGCGTTACTATGGCGGCTAATTGAATGCGAGCAGCACAGTCGCCACGTCTGCGTGACAGATTAGATCTTCAGCAGCAACAGGGCTCGACGTCTTTGTGCTGCAGCCTTCATTTCCCTTTTTTTAACGCGGCCATCGATTATAGAAATGAATCTTTAAGTGTCTCTGAGAAAGGCTCTGTGGGTCTGCTGTCGCCGGGCGGCTCTGTGCTGTCGCTCAAAGCTCGTCCATCTTGCACCGTGAATGTTTGTTTGCTCTGTGCATAAATCTTGATTTTGTCACAGTGTTCATACTTTGGCACCGCCACCTCTTTATCTGAACTGTCGGCACATTTTGGCACGATCCAACATAAAGCTGACGATCTAATCAAGCAGTCTGACAACCTGTGTGTTTCTGTCTCCCTTTCTCTCCCAGGAAATCAAACCCCAGAGTCATTACAACCATGGCTACAGTGAGAACGTTAGCCGTAAAAACCATGTGGATGACTACAGCACCTGGGACATCGTCAAAGCCACACAGTGAGTGGATCACATGTCATCTGTGCGTTGTTTGTCTGGCTTTGACGTCGGCGATGAGCTCTGGGCTCACGCGGTTGGATGAGTTTGTCGCGGTTTAAAAATCAGCTTCACCCATTGAACCCGTCGACCTGTCAGTGAGCTATGCTAAGAATCGACACAGAGAAGGTGTCACAGGCTGTTTGCAAACTTTAGAACGACCACCTCACAAAACCCGACGAGACCCTGCACGGGAAAATATAAAGCGTGACACGCATTCTGACAACTGACGGATGAGCATCACTGGCCACATGTTTATGTACAGTCAACACTAATTCCTAGTGAACACATCCATGACTCCTCTGCAAGGCCATAGATACGTGGAGATCCCTCATGCAGATCTAAAATATGTGACTTCAGTGAATTTCATATAAATATGTTGTACGTAATTATGATTAAAACTATTCTGATTTGTACTGCTCCATGTGAAGTCTCATATGGATGTTTGTGGCCTGTGCTACACCTATATGCATAAAAAAGATGACGTACAGCCCTGTGTATTACTAGCGCATACATGGGTTATGTTGCCTGCGTCATTAGTGGAGGGCAGCATGTTTACTGGATCGTTTATGTGTTTTTGTGTTGCCACAAATTTGAACTCTAACGGCAGCATGTTTTTAACTGTGGTTTCCTGATTGAGCACACGCGAGAGAAGCCCTTCGCAAGCTCGTCGAGACAGAAAAGGCTTCATTTGTTTGGGTTGTTTACATTTGACAGTAGCAGATTCATGCTGCGTTAAAACAAGGTTAGGAATATCTGCCTAAAGTGAGCCAATGCCACATTCTGCCAAAGTGTGGGTGTCTTGTTTGGGTCTGAGTATCTGTTCATCTGTGTGTGTGTGTGTTTATGTCAACCCGCCCTGGGCATATTTAACCCCCGTGTTTCCTCTTCCTCAGGTACGGCATCTTCGAGCGCTGCAGGGAGTTGGTGGAGGCGGGCTTCGATGTTCGGCAGCCAGACAAAGAAAACGTAACACTCCTCCACTGGGCCGCCATCAACAACAGGATAGACTTGGTCAAGTGAGTCCAATTTTGTGCTCTGGATAAAGTTGATTGCCAAAGACTGTCTGGAAAAAATGCAGTAACACTGGTCAATCCTCGGGTGTGTTACCAGCCAGCATGCAATGTTTTGATGGCAATAATTTAACTTAAATAAAGGTTTGGATAAATTATTCACAGACAATAATTAATGTGGCTGCTGCTTTTTATTGCTTGCACAGCTTTTCCAGTGTCGCCTGTAGCTGTCCAAATACAGTTTGCCACTGATCAGAGGAAGAGTTGTCCGGTTTCCACAGCATAAATATTCTTCTCCTTAAATTGTTGTTGAAGTTGATCTCAGGAGTCAAGAGTCTGTTTTTAGCGATTCAGTCGAACACAGACATAGTGTTGACTCCAAACATGTACCGCGTATTCAAATGGAATATTAATATCGGAAGAAAAGCCGCCGCCTGAATCATTTGAATAAATACCTGCAGATGGATGTCACAGTGTCCAGTATAGTTCACATCATTTTCATATTTTATCAGCCATCTAACAGGCTGTCTGTTCCCATGTCATTTCAGCACAGAGTGATTCAAGTGCTGTATATTCATTATTAATTGTCTGCAATTAAAGTGACGGTGACATCACTTAACTATAAATATATTTAGCTGCATTGCTTCGTTCGGTGTGCGGTGTAATTAGTAGCCCATCACTGACTGACCACATGTGTAGTGCTGTTATCATTTTATACTTTTTCATTCTTAGTTTTGCGTGAAGGTAGAATAACGAGGTGACTTCACAGGACAGTCAGTGAGATGACAAATGAGGGAAAATGTGGGGCACAGGTCTAAATCACGATCACATTCTCATTTTTCCCAGTATTTAACTGCCTTCTGCTTTTGTGATTGAAGAGTGAACGTCATTTTCTCCACTGAGCACAGATTTGATGACGATAATAACGAGGGCAATGGTTGGAGAGTTCTTCTGGCTCCAGCATTTCGTAATTGTTTCTTTTGTCTTGATGCCATAAAGATCTTCAGGAGGTGTGTGTCGCTCTTCCCGAGGCCTTTTAGGAATATGTCCAAAGTATAAGAGGTAACTGAGAAATCAGATTTCAGGAGAGCAAACGAGCCGCTCCTTTCCAAAAAGGCTTAACATATGGACACAAGCGTGCCAAACCTGATACACACTGTCAGAGAGCAGGAGACTGGCTGTTCTTCTGGTTAGGGCTAAGAGAGAAACGGATACGTTTTTTCCAGCTGAAAGTTTGTGGAGGGCCTCAAGGCCATCTTTCCTCTGTTGTTACGTTATTATTAGTTAAGGATTACTGTCATTAATTGATCTGTCAATTAATCGTCTCAAATAAACTTTCTTTGTGCTCCGATTGTCAATTCATGGATACTGGTTCTGGTTTGGTATAGCATGCTGTGTGTGGATTGCACAGGCGTCAGGTGTAACACCTCCTACTGCTTCCTGTACTTATCGAAGGTCCCGCCAACAAGCCCTGCATTGTCAGTTTACAGCTCACGCTGATATTAGATCAAATGCAGTAAAGCGTTTCTCCTCACGATCGGTTGTTTGTGTGTGTGTGTGCGTGCGTGCAGGTACTACATATCAAAGGGAGCCATAGTGGACCAGCTGGGAGGAGACCTCAACTCTACACCTCTGCACTGGGCAACCAGGTAACACACACACTCTTCCCCAGCGCTTGTAAATGCTAGAATTATTATTTTATTGTACTTTTTGGGGACGATGTGGTGAAGTCATCACGCCTGAGGATGATCAGGCCACCGTCCTTGCACTCTCGTTCTAAATCACTCCCACTAACACATTTCTTCATCATCTTTTTATTGCTGTTTTAATATTCTCTGTTCATCAACGCTGCTGGTTTTGGACTAGTTCCTCCATCCGAACCTGATAGTTTGAAGCTATTCTATTTCCTTCTTCCTCTTTGTAATGATCACTCATTGGTATTGTAACCGGCGAGAGGGGGACACGGTATGCCCTCCCTTCTCCCAAGCTGACAGGGAGGCATGAAACGCTCCGGTCCTGAATTATTGATAGGTTTGAACAACAGGCATCCGCACCATCGGCAGTGTACAGGAGTCCTGTGTCACCCCCTGCCCCCCCCTCCTAGCTCACCTCCAACCAGCCTGTGACCTTTAAAAGCCCCCCCCCCCGCCCCCGCCTGCATGACCTCAGCCATTTAGACACCCACAGTGTTGTTCCAGGCTTTGTCTGCCTGGGTTTACACACGGCTCTAACCTTCACGTTCCAGTGCAGTCAAAGTGATATTACACAGGTCTCGGGCAATAAAACAAGGCTAAAAACAATGACTTTTACCGGTTTGTCTCAAATCTGAGTTGTCCTTTGGGGGCAGACACAGTTGGTGATAAAAAAATACATTTTAATAACTCAATTTACTGTGTGCAGTAAAAGCATCTAATGAATCACCTGCGACACCGCAGAGGCAAACATCAAATGATAAGGGCAGGCAGGAGATTAGTCTCTCACTAGCATGCGGGCATCCATCATTTCATGTGCAAATATAACAGTGGGAGTGAATGAGACCCTGATCTTTGGACTGGTCACACACTCGGAGTGAGTAATAAACTGACCCGACCCCCCCCCCGAACCCCCAGAGTTTCCTGTTGCTGCAGACAACCGCAAACCATTCTACAACATGGAATCATGGAACCATTTCACTGAAGCTCAGAGGAAACCGATTTCTATCTTCTGTCCCGCAGACAAGGCCATTTATCCATGGTGGTCCAGCTCATGAAATACGGCGCAGACCCGTCTTTGATCGATGGCGAGGGCTGCAGCTGTGTCCACCTGGCCGCCCAGTTCGGCCACACCTCCATCGTGGCCTACCTTATCGCCAAAGGACAGGTACGGCAGCTTATTTGTCGGAGGTAGAATGTAATCTTAAAATCCATATGACGGCTCTTTCTCACAGCAGTGAATGTGCTCGTCTGCCAGGAGATCTTTAGCGTGATTACCGTGTTCCACAGGGGTATTTTAAAAACCAGACATGGGAGCCGAGCAGCTTCCATCGCTTTGTCTTTTTCCTGTTTGTGTCCGTGCCGTTTGGGCTTTGTCAGCCACTTGGGGACAGTCTGTGTTTTGAAGGCATTTTGTACCAGAGCCCTCCAACAGGGGGAGCCCTGCTGCTTCTCTGGTCTCCTTTCAGCTCCTTCATCTTGTTGATTTTATCTGTCCTCTGTATCAGGATGTGGACATGATGGATCAGAACGGCATGACTCCTCTGATGTGGGCGGCGTACAGAACACACAGGTGTGTACATTTTATAATGTGTGTGCACACTACTACAGCTTCACGAGGAGTGGCTGATTCTGACTCGGCCTGTAAAGAAACATTCATGACACGAATGTTGAACAACTTTAAGCTTCATATGAACAAACTCTCTGCCTGGAAACAGGTCTCAATTACTGACACACACACACACACACACTGTGCAGAAGTGCACCAAACAAGCTGGCGCATGTTTCTGCTGACACGCTACTTCCTCGTGTGTACATGAGTGGTCATTCATCAGACAGATTGCTAACACGGAGAAACAAGCTCAGCCTCATTGGAATATTCACTGATAAGCATTTTTTTTTTTTTTTATTCTGAGGGATCATTTCTATTTATAATTGAGTCGGTGAACTGATCGCTGCATGGGAGCAGATTCTTATTATTAGCAGCGAAACGTGGAGGCGTGCAGTAGAACAGCGCGTGACACCGGTGGCTTTCTAGCAGATAAAATGTGTCATTATTTTATGATAGTTAATAGATAATTGATCATTAAAATATATTTTAGTTATAGGCCTGAATAAGTGTCTCATTCACATTGCATTGAGCCTGTTTCTTATTCTATCATTATGCGTATATATGTATATTTCAGAGAAAATTTATATATATATATATATATATATATATATATATATATATATATATATATATATATATATATATTTTATTTTTTTTTCTCTTCCTCCTGTCACGTGCCTGTCTGTCAGGTGGGTTTCTAACTAGTTTGACGCAATATTATTCCTGTCTGTGACAGTGTGGATCCTACTCGGCTGCTACTGACCTTTAACGTGTCTGTCAACCTGGGCGACAAATATCACAAGAACACAGCGCTGCACTGGGCCGTGCTGGCTGGCAACACCACCGTCATCAGCCTGCTGCTGGATGCCAACGCCAACGTCGACGCACAGAACATCAAGGTAACGCCCTCCTCTCGCGGTTCCACCTGAAAGCAGTCGCGAGACTGTCCGTTTCCTTGTGACGGCAGATGTTCACAGACAGTCTGCCGTTGTTTCTCAGGGCGAAACGCCGCTCGACCTCGCCAAGCAGAGGAAGAACGTTTGGATGATCAATCACTTACAGGAAGCGCGACAGGCCAAAGGCTACGACAGCCCGTCCTACCTGAAGAGACTGAAGATGGACAAGGTGCACACACACACTCAAATACATTACATCATACTTCAAAAGAGAAGAGTTGAAAAGCATCAAGCAAACAGCTCATTTTGAATCCTTTCAGTAGGATCACTTGGAAAGACACACACACACACACCTTTTGTATTTCCCTGTTTGACCCCCCGCCCCAACTTGGTTCAGTTCAGACATGCTCAGACCAGTCAGTCCAGGCTGAACTGGTGCTCTGCTGCAGTTCCACAGCTTGTCTGAGGTTGTGATTCAGTCTGAAGCTGTCAATTTGTCAGCTGTTTAGCTCGTATTTAACACCCCGATCAGACACTCCCGACAGGAAGGAGACGGCTCTTTAATGACGGGTTATCTTTTAACATTACAGCTACCAGGAAAGCCAGGAACAAAGTCACTTTTATAGTGTCCAGTCTGACCACAGCGCTCGTTAATTCACACGCATCCTGATAATAAATACTGCTGTATCAGCCAAAACAGACAATAACCACCTGTGGTCGGTCATGTCACGCCCTGGTGGACGACGTGTCAACGCTTGTGTGTGTTTGTTTCTCTGTTTTAACTGCTTCGCTGTGTTGTTGTCTCTCCACGTGTCTGCTGGGATGTTATAAGTTAATGAAGGTAAACGTTTCGATCAGTAAGTTTGGATACAAGTAGACTGGAATGGATGCCCCTTTCCTGTATAGATATGTGTCACTGTTTCTACATACATGATGAATAGATCGTAGATTTGCATCACACTGACGTCTGAGGTTTGTCTCTGCTTTAGTCCAAATCCCTGTAGTGTCAGGCTCAGTGCTGTAGTGAGTAGAGCTTCACAGGCCTCTTGTAAGATGAGTGGAATCCGTTCCATTTTTGTGTGCCGTACATCTGCCTCTTATTAATCTATTATCTTTCTTCCCTCTCTCATCCTTTTTCCACTGATCTCCTTCTTTCCATGCCTTCTTTCACACCACTTCTCTTACATTCTCTCTCCTCCTATATATCCAACCTTCCCCCCCCCCGTCTCCCCTGACCTGCCATCTGTCTTCCTCCCCTCCTCCCGCTGCAGGAGTTCAGGCAGAAGGTGATGCTGGGAACACCCTTCCTGGTCATCTGGTTGGTTGGTTTCATCGCTGACCTGGACATTGACTCCTGGCTCATCAAGGGCCTCATGTACGCTGGCGTCTGGGTCACCGTGCAGTTCCTGTCCAAGTATGTATCAACACAGATAACACACATACACACACCGTGTTTACTCATATTTCATTGTTAATTAATTAATTCTTTATCAAGCATAAGTCAGATTTAGATAAATACAGGGGTCTCTTTGGTGCACAAGACATACACTGCATATGCATATATCTCTACACACACACAATAACACACAAATAATTTCCAACATTCCAAGCCGTTCAGTTGCAGGGACAAATACTGGTATACACACACACACACACACACACACACTGCACCCCCTGCTTAAACCCCATTACCACTCCCATCTGCTCCTGCTGGTACAGTTTGTTGTGCCCATCGCTGCTGTTAACTCTGTGACTGCAATAACACACATTACCCGCCGTGTTAGCTTTATGTTTACTGACATTCTTGGAATAGTTGCTCATTGAAAAAACATTTTGTGTCTACGAGTGGCGCTGAGTCGGACTGCGGCATGTCTTCAGGTTATGGTTTGGTTTATTTTTCTGCTGCCGAGTCCCTGCAGGGATCAGATCAAAGACTCAGGTTTGCATTAGTCCATATGTGCAGGTTTCACATGTGCAGGAAGAATGCCTTGATGTATTGAATGCATAAGTTATGAGCTGAGCAGCGTCCAGAAAATCCTAGTTTATTGTTATTTTAACTAAAAGCGCAAAAAATAAAATCCAAGTTGTAAAACACCGGAATCGTCCTTGAACGGTGTCGCTGCCAGAAAAATTCTATAAAGAAAAACACAGATGAAGAAACTCTGCTGATAACACCGTCCCTCCTCTCTCCTCTCTCTGCAGGGCCTTCTTCGACCACTCCATGCACAGCGCTCTCCCTCTGGGAATCTACCTGGCCACCAAGTTCTGGATGTACGCCACCTGGTTCTACTGGTTCTGGAACGATATCCTTTTCTGTCTCAGATTGGTCGGTTTTGTCTTTTTGTTTTCTTACACAAAATACGTCCTATGTGAAACATGAAGCCACACAAGCAGCCGATAGATAGTTAGCGCAGCAGAAAGACTGAAACCAAAGGGGAAAGAGCTCCGTTCAAATGTCACAAAGTCTGCCTCGAAAGCTCACTGCCATTTTATCCTGTTTGTTAAATCTTCTAGCTGTTCCTTGCAGTTGCCAGGCAACCAGCCGGTACTCCGGGAAATCACTGCTCCTGGCATTTATTCCCAAAATTCTTTTTTAAAAACAAAAGCTCTTAGACGACAGCCAGTTACTCAGGAATGATCTCATTTAGAAAATTGGGTGCTAAAAGTGCAGCAGTGACTGATACACGATTAAACTGGGATGAATACCCATGAGGCTTTGCTCTGTGCATTATGAAACTGAACCTTTTAACACAACGCAGTCAGTCAGAGCCACACTTTAATAGAATGACATTTCCACTTTAAACAGTAAATAATTGGGATCCAAATCACCATGTTTGCAAATTCTTCACTTCGGTCTGTCCGATGGATGAATTACATTGACTCAAGTGATTTATAGTTTTGGCATTTAACTGATTCTTGACTCATCCAGACGGCGTTTCAGTTTTGCCTCGGGACACTTGACCCATTCCCACCACATCAAATGCAGCATTTGGCAGTGAGTCAAGTTATAGTCTGTAGTTCAACACTTCTGTCCACCTGTTTTCGCCTCATTCACCCACAATTCGCTTGTGTGTGTGTGTGTGTGCGTGTGTGAAGCGTGCCAGAGCACAGAGACCTGGCACGAACCGTTCACTGGAAACAAAAGGCCTCGGTCAAAGCCTTGCAGTTGTGAAACGGGTCATTTATTCTTTGCTTTTTTTTTAGCAATCGCACAGATCACACAACATTCGCCAAAAGCTTTAAGAAATCTGCGAGCCCGGTTTGTAAATGGAGCAAATGTGGTCTCCACGAAGCAAAGAGGATCTCAATAAGACATGGACTTGTAAAATTGATTTTTACAGCATTCTGCTGCCTGCTGTGCATTCTGGCTGAAGACAAAGGATGACCAGGGAAAAAAGTGCTTGTGTTGGCAGGCTGCAGATAAAGAGTGGAGAAATGTTCGTCTGAAAAGAGCAGGAGGATCGGTGGAAATTATGTTAAACAGATGCAGGCGTGAAGTGCCACATGCCCCGGGGTCTCATTGTGATGCATATTTAAGTCAACATGTAAAATAAGTGTCTAAATGAGCATGCTGTTTAGCTCGCGGTGCCTGTTGCTGTGCTCAAATTGTAAACAGGGAGTTCAGTGTGCAGCAGCAGCAGCAGCAGCAGCAGCTGCTGGGTGAAACCCAACCAAGCGACTCCAGAGAGTTTCTCTTGGCCTCAGCGCTGCTGCTCGCACGTTTTTTTGTTGTTTTTTTTTTGTGCGTGCTTTGTTTTTTTCTCTTCACGGAAGAATTGCCTGTCTGTTCGGAAGCTGCTAATTGCAGGAGGTGAGAGGGGAGTTCTTGTTTGTGGAAGGCATTTAATTTTCTGCCTCATTGCTGCGCTAATGGGAAAGGAGAGGGAGGTGTGTTTGACCTGAGCTCGTTGAAAAAGAAATGTGCGCTCCAAGGTTTTAAAATGCCGCCGGCGACGTGTTTTGAACTTGTTTCATGGATGTCTGGCGTGTGTACTCAAGATAAAAATGATGGAAGGAGGCTCCTGCAGTGACCTTAACCTGCTGCCTAAGCCAGGTTTGCTTCTGTAAATGTTTGAACGTTTGAGGCAGGTTCTTTCTTGTGCGAAGACATTTGCTCATGAATTCCCTCCTTTGCCCTGTAGCTAGCAGGCTTGTCATTATCCTTTGTGTCTGCCCATGAATCTCTCTCCAGTAATGCTGTCTTTCACCTGCCTTTTATAACTGAAAGACATGCCGCTTCATGTTCCTGACAACACGTGGACTTTCTAGCTTCTCTCCTCCAGCGCCGCAGACACAGGGTATCTGTTTTAAACTGAGGCGACTCATGTGACACTCGGTTCTTGTCCAGCGTCCTGCCTCAAAGTTCTGTTTTTAATCGCATGTCTTTATGCAAATCAAGTGATTTGCTAATCAGGAGCACTGTGAGAGCAGATAATGTTGTACTAGTTTTAACTAGAGGTTAATAATAAATGCAAAGATAACATACAGCATGAGGTCAGACTGCTACCCACAAGCCAAGCTGACCCATGGAAGCCATAGTTGAAGTCGGAGTTGTGTTAGCAAGAAATGAGTTTGTACAACATGTTGTCTGAAGGAAAAAGGTGCGGTGAAAACCCGACAGCTTGGACGTCTTTAGGCTTATCATTCCTGGAAAGGAATTCACACTGTACACACAAAAATGACAGATAGCAGTTGCGTTAAGAATGAACAAATACAGCGTGAAAAGTTCAAATCCTACATACTTCCTTACCTCCGCACAGCTGGCCAGTCGCTGCGTGATGTGGGCTTGAAGTGGATGTTTCTCCTGACAGCTCTCTGTAAATTTGTTGCTAAACTTGTTTGGCTGATGTCATATTGTAGGTTTTGGACAGGGGAGAGGGGTTTTCCCGAAGCCGTCCCGCCATTCAACAAGCAATTTGTTTGAAGAACACTGATGCCTTTAACCTCTAATGTCCTCCTTTGTGTTCTTCGGTCTCTGGTGTCAGGGGAGGAATCGGTTTACTTTCTCTGACCTTTCATGGCCCAGTTACACAAACTCTAACTGTGACTGAGGCCTAGCGCAGGTCGCTGGAGTTCCCCATTTTGTACGAGTTTGCAGATTTGGGGAGCATTTATTGAACTTGGAGTGAGAACATAAACCTTTCATTTATGTCATGGACTGAAAGATTCCAACATCTGGTTTTAAAGTGCCTTATTTATCTGGTCTGATGTTGAAGGAAGACAATTCCACACTTTTCTTACCGCCCTGGGCGACGTTTTCATTGGATTACTTATTATAAGCAAGAAGGCAAAGCAGCGTCGAGGGAGAAATTGGAGATTGCCGTTTTGTTTTTGATGATCCACATCTCTCATCACGTCTCTGTTAGGCTGCGTCGTTATACAGCCCAGTATTTTGCAACGCTTTGTTCTGCCTTCCAGGTTTAAACATTTTATCTGCCAGTTCTGACCCATTTTCTGCCATTGTGAGCTCATTATCCTCCTCAGGCCTGCGGTTGCAATTAGATCAGATGACGAGGGTGGAGCTCTATGACGGCACTTTTTTTTTTTTTTTTCCAGACTATTTTTTCCAGACGATATTTTCCTCAATAGACTTTGCTCTGAGTGAATTTCCAGCAGGTGGACATCTAAAAATAACAGAATGATGATGTCAGAGTGCAAAAACCTGAAGATGTGGAACACCCTACGCATTCAAGATAACATTTAGCACTATTTCTACTCAAAAGCTTCATCATGGTTTCACCCTGGAGTTTGTACTGAGTTATCCCAGGGCCTTGATCACCAGTGACAGTAAAATGCAGTGCGAGATGGACAGGAGGATTGGTGCGACGTCAGCAGTAATGTAGACGTTGTACCTGACCGTTGTGAAGAGGGAAAAAGCAGTCCACATTCAAACCTTCATCTACACCCATGAGCTTTGTATAGTGACCAAAGGAATGAGATCAGGGTGGCTGGAGCTTTGAGCTGCTCCTCTGAATTGAAAGGAGCCAGCTGAGGTTGGTTCTGGCGCCATTAGGTCTAGTCCTCCTGGGTGTCTTTCTTGTAATGTTTTCTGGGCACATCCACACGGGAGCCCAGGCAGACTCATGACCTGCCGGAGCGATTACATCGCCAATCTGGTGTTCGAGCGCCTCCGGATCCCCCGGGAGAAGCTGGAAAATGTTGCTGTGAAGAGGGACGTCTGGAGCGCCCTGCTTAACCTGCTGCCACCCCAACCCTATCCAGGATAAGTGGGAGAAAATGGATGCATGATGAGATGTTATTGCGGTCTTCAAATAACCACCCTGATGAATCTGTGTCTGGCCCTCTGCTGTCAAACACACTCTACCACTTAGCCTTTCAAAAGATAAATGGGTGCTAACAGGAGGTGATGACCATCTCTCCCTGAGGAAGCATCCAGACGCATTTATCTGACGCCTTGCATTGATCACTGGCACCATCTCTGCAGCTCCACTGGTCGCTGAGTTATTAGACCAGCGAGGACCTCTGGGGAGTGTTTTGATGATCCGTTTCAGTAGGGGGGATAATGTCAGCACCCAGTTCTTTAAGGAGATCCTTATGAAGATCAATGTGGTCATCGGGGACCACGCAGAGGCACCACTCACTCTGTCAGTGCTTAGAACGTGCTCATCACTGGAGTCATAACCGTGCTAGAGGGATGACCGCAGAAGTGAACGGAACGGAACAAATGACAACAAAGGAAAGACCATGTGGTTCCCTCCGTAGCTGCTAGTTATTACAGCTGTCCTACGGGCCTGCAAACTCTTGTCAACTTTTTGTGGCTGGTTTTATCAAGTGTTTGTGACAGGAGAGAATCCAGAGTTCACTTTGAATGAAAGCTTGCCTTGTTACACCTCATCCCTGCAGTCCAGTAAAGGTACGGGAACTCATGACTTGCTTGTCCTTCAACATCAATACTACAACACAATTATTGGGCTTTCTACGGACACGCCAATCATTATGAAGGCTGAAGCCAGCCAGACGATGAGGTCATGCATGTGAGAACAAAGATGGGATAGCTTATTAATACGCATACTCGACTGCATAGGAGGTCTACATGTGTTATTGACAGTGCCGCCTGTCACTTACAGTACATTATCGTAGATTGACCTCTGTCAATCTGTCAAAATGACGTTCAGTCTTCAGGTTTTTCCACTGACAGAATATTCAGTTAATGCGCCTAACCTAACCCTAAACATGATACCTGCTGAACAGAACTCTTATTCAGTGGTGTCCCGCGGAAGGACAAAATTGATCAGGGGCGAGAGAAAACAAATTTCAGGGGCGGTGCATCCATCTGTGACACAGAGAAAGCGGCAAAGTGACTTGTGTGCCTAAATACTGCCTCACACAGCCACTGGCATGGCTTTAGTCCTGTTCCTCTTGGTAGACGAGCACTTTCTCACATTGTGAAAACTCAGCTAGCCTCGATTTATATTAATATTTTTGGCATACATTGAACCTCCAACAGTAATAGTGCAGGTGTTTCATTTTAAACCTAAAATGTGTTCCATGTCTTCCACTTGTCAGTCTGTTCTTAAAGAGTATGAACATTTTTGCAAGATGTAAAACACACATGTTAGCGTGTCGCTTTAAATTTGAAATTTCATCCACAGGTAGTATAGCCAGCTTTCTGGAGCCAGCCACCCCGGAGAGGGTGTTTTCATATGGTTACTGTAACATGTCGACTCTAATGAAAATGAAATGTGTTGAGTGTGGTTGTGTTGAACAGTCATTTGACTTTCTCTTCACTTATTGTCTGTGTTGCTGATCCACAGTGAGGATTCTCTCATAGTTCTGCTCTCAGTAGATCTCAGTCCTACATTTAGTACACAGTGATGGGCCTCCTCGGGTGTCACTGTGCCTGTTTCCTGTGGGACTCGGCTGACTCATGCCCACCTGCAGCACCGACTCTGCCAGTAATCAGTTACAGTCCTCACAAAGCCGGTCCGCAGCTGGATGCATGTCGGATGTATTCATGGAAGGAAGTCACGATGAGCTATTGTGACAGTTCCCTCCTAGACTGGGCGAGTCGAGCTGCTCTCTGCGTCACATGCTGTCTGCTGGTCGAGTGCAAATGTGACTCAGATTGTAGTAAATGTACAGGAAATGGTTTTATTGGCATTTCTTTGAAGGTCTTTCTAGAACAATATGAGGGCCAGTCATACAAGTCCTAAATAAAGCAGGTTAGCTGTTTATATTCCAGAAACTTTGAGAATGAGACAGACAGTCAGTCTGTCTGTGAAGCCTTGTCAAAGTTATCCCTTGTACACAGTTATCCCTGAATTACTTTGGCACTGAAAAAATCTTATAGACATGATCATTCTCAGGCACGTCCTGGAGTCCCAAGGTCCTTTACTGTACTGTCAACTGAACCGTTGCTTCAAATGGATGTGTGTGTCTTTAAAATGATAGAGTGAGTCAGAAACTTCCTTAACCCTCGCTGCACATCTCCCCTTTGCCACCGTGCACGTGCCCTTCCTGATAAACACTCTGGCCCTGTTCTACAACTTTGGCAAATCCTGGAAGTCTGACCCGGGAATCATCAAAGCATCAGAGGAGCAGAAGAAAAAGGTAAAGTCACGAGAGAGAGAGAGAGACGAGCAGCAGACACATTGTCTAAAGTGAATATTTGTATTTGTGCTTTGTGATGACGTTTTCTTCCATTTCGACCTCTTGTTTTCTCTTGAGTGGTTCAATTTTGGGAATATTTGCGTTATTTCACTGCACTGTGAAAACAGCAATACTGAGCATGTGAACTTTTATCCCCACACTGTACTCTGAGATCATCACGTGTGATGTTACTTCAGCTGTGAAAAGTCCAATTGACTGGAGAGATCGCAGCAGCTTGATTCGTCGTCCCCCTCTCGGCCTCTTTGGAAACGGACAACAGAGGCTCTGATTGATGGCGAGCTAAATTTAACCTACATTGTTAGCGCATCACAGGACTCACCAGTGTTCAAGCCGGCCAACCTCCAGTCAAAGGCTTCAAAGCCTTCCTCTCCCTGCAGAGGAACCCCTCTTCCACCTCTTGTTGGGGTTGCATTGTTGTATCTGTAGTTTATTTGTGATAAGACGTAAAAGCAAACTGATAAAAACACAGATGAGCAGGTTAGATAATAAACAACCCCCCCGTGAAGCAAACAAGCGAGTTTAACTAAATCCCACCGTAGCTTTTGCCCTAGTTCGGCGTGACTCAGCCGTGCTTCCAGTGTGAGCGTCAAGCTGGAAATCCAGCCTCAGCTCGTAAGCTGTCAGTGTGTCTTTTGTTGCGCTGCCAAATAGACCTTGGCAAGATGAATTTCTCAGTTCATTCATTTTTCTGCCGTGCCACTTGTCAGCTTCTTCTTCTTTTCCTGAAATCCCGCTCTTTGCTTCTTGTTGCCTTCTTCCAGACCATTGTGGAGCTTGCAGAGACAGGCAGCCTGGACCTGAGCATATTCTGCAGCACCTGCTTGGTAAACCCGCCAATACAAAACACGATGATCCATACAGAGGATATCAGTAATCAAGACATTCTAACTGTTTGCATAACTTGTTTCCTCACAGATACGGAAGCCCATCAGGTCCAAACACTGCGCCGTGTGCAACCGCTGCATCGCCAAGTTCGACCACCACTGTCCCTGGGTCGGGAACTGTGTCGGTACGTCGGCTCCGCCGCCGAGTCGTGAGCGTGTCAACAACGCGTTCGCATCCAGACAAGCAGGCTGCTTGTGATATTCACCGTGGTTTTCTTTTTATCAGTTCCACATTTCACTTTAAGAAGCAACACGTGTCTGAAGATCTGCTCTGAGTTTATTCTGGTCATGATAACAACAGAAAAGCACGCTGAGGGAAAGACTGGGACACCTTTAATGAGCACTGCTCAACACGACACCAGATTTAGATGGAAAAAGATTCAAATGACTGCATTCAGATCAGTTTCTGCTGAGCACATAAAGTGCAGTTAAAGTTTGATGTATTGAGTATTAGGAGAACATAACGATCTACAACAAAACGGTAGTTGGTGATTAATCGTCATAAAATCTCATTTTACAACATAGAAGCCTGAAGCAGCCGACAGAAAACATCTGACAAGTAATGACAGAACCACAACAGAGTGTGGAGGAGAGGGCTTTATGAGGAGACGCAGGAAATGAAGAGGGGGATATGGAGTCAGAAGGGAAACGGCGTGTGTCTGCGGTGGTCAGGAAGAAGCTTCTCAAGTGTGGAAACGGTCTGAACAAACAGCAAGCCCACCTCATGACAAAGTTCCAGAAATCTATGAGGTTTCAAAATGGCATACAGACGGTAGCTGATGACGTAGCTGTAGGTTTCTTTGTGCTACGTGTCATCTTTTAGAGGGACGGCAGCAGTTAAAGCTGCCCCGAGTATTCAGGAGTTATGTTTACGTTCACCAAAATACAGCGTGTCTCTTCGAGGTCTAACAAACCTGTCCACGACATTTCTTCCCTCAAAACGTGCAACGCTGGTTTTAAACGCAGAATAGTTTACCTCCATGGTTCCTGGCCAGCTGTGTTCTTCCCTGCTTTTGCTCATTGCACGTCGCTGCATTTCTTAGTGTGCTGATTAGTGCAACGTCAAACCACTGCACTGCACGTGCACGTGCACGTGCATCCTTTCAGGGTGTGCCGCATTATATCATTTTTGACAATATCCATATCATTTTTCATATGATTTTCAAAGAAATGCACACCATGATGAAGCCAATATTCCAGCTCGTTGACGTATAGATGTCACACGCAGCATCAACAAGTGCTCCTTGCAACTGTGCTCCTTTTGATTTGAACTCATCATCCCATGAAGTTCATCTGCATGAATTTGTTTAACTCCACTTTAAGTCTTTCTGTCCACGCTAACTCCATGGATGGTAATGTCTGTGTCCATCCGTTAGCATGCTGCCAAGATGGTGAGCATTTCATCCACCGCTCAGCAGACAGTTCAGCGTTTCCCCTCACCCCCGCTTCACTCGTCCAACGTTAACCAGAGCAACGGACTGAGGTGACGAGAATGAGACGTGACATGTTTGTTTCTCCTCCACAGGAAGTGGGAATCATCGCTACTTCATGGGCTATCTGTTCTTCCTGCTCTGCATGATCTGCTGGATGATGTACGGCTGCATTTCCTGTGAGTACCAAACCTCCTCTTACATTTCTTAACTTCACTCGCTCCTTTTCTCCGCCAACATCCCTCTTTTTTTTCTTTTTTTTTCCCTCCCTCCTCCCTCAGACTGGAGGATCCACTGTGCCACCACTTACGCCAAGGATGGTTTCTGGCTCTACCTGACCCAGATCGCCTCCTGCTCACCCTGGATGTTCTGGATGTTCCTCAACAGCGTCTTCCACTTCATGTGGGTGGCAGTGCTCATCATGTGTCAACTCTACCAGGTCTGTATTTCCATTTGATACGCCGCCTTGAAATGGCAAACATTATTAGGGCGTTTGAACGTCGGCAGATATTCATGGAATATTTCAGTGGAGTGCTGGCTGACCTCTGTGATCTCTCTCAGATCGCCGCTTTGGGAATCACCACCAACGAGAGGATGAACGCTCGAAGATACAAGCACTTTAAGGTCACAGCCACGTCCATCGAAAGCCCCTTCAAGTAAATGATCCACTCTCATTACAGCGGCCGTCAGCCACATTAAAGGACTGGTTCACTTAAATGACAGCTAGTTTTGGTTTTGTTTGCTCGGGATTTAAAATTCCAGCCTCCCAAATTCAGTCGATGATAATACTTTCAGAATTCGACTGCTCATTGTCATCAGAACTATTTTTAACCAAAGAAATAGTCCCTATGAAAACAGCCCACACTGTAAGTAACTTTAAAATATTCAAAAGGAGAAACCTTGTGGTGAACTAGTCCTTTAATATCATGGCCTGTGTGAATGTTTTGACCTCTTGCGTCGGCAACAGCTACTTCAGTTCTGTCTTTAAATTCTCTTCCGAACTCCATACCTGATCTACACTCAGTCATTGCTTCATTAAGCACAATATGCAGCTAAGTGTATAGCAGCTAAGATATAAAGAGGGTGGACCAAATAATAGAAACACTTGTGTGATGTATCCATGTGCTGAACACAGGCTGTGGTTTGTCCACTTTCGGTTGAAATGCATTAAAGAAATGTTCCCGACGGGAAAAGAGTGAACCTATCCACAAATTCAGGTTATTCAGAGCACTTTAAAGTCATATCTCATACACTGCAATATTCTGCATCTTTTATAATATTTAACTGACGTGATCAGTGCTGGCTGATCTGAAAAGTACAAGTTGAAAAATGAGAACTGTTGGCGTGAGCTGCTAGACCTGAATCCTTGAGCAAACCACACAAGATCAAGTTGCGTCGTGGGTAATGTAGGCAGAAGAATAATGCATGGATTGTTTTCAGTGATGCTAGATGAATGGAAAAAACATTTTTTTGTAAAACATGAGTGCTGAGTGTATTTTTGTACTCTATAAGCTGAAATAGTGCTGATCTTGTCTCCTCACCCCGACGTCCCCCGTGTCTCTCTCTGTCTCCCCCCTCTCCAGCCATGGCTGCTTCAGAAACCTCATAGATTTCTTCGAGATCCGCTGCTGCGGCCTGATCCGGCCCGTCACGGTGGACTGGACCACGCAGTACACAATAGAATACGACCAGACGTCTGGCTCAGGCTACCAGCTGGTGTAGAGGAGGAAGAGGAGAGAAGCCCCCCCCCGCCCCAACCACCCTGTAACGCCCAACCACCCCTATCCCCTTCCTTTGCCTCGCCCCCCCTCCCCGGCGTTCATATTGGAGCGATGCTGTTCTCGGGAGCGCTTGCTTTTTTTTTGGTTTTGTTTTTTTTTGGACCATCTCTCATCACACTGATCAAAAGACATGAAGAAGAAAAAAATCAGCGAGGACTAGCATGCTGTTACGGGGAAAAACCACACCAACAAGCCCCGCCCTGCTCCCTCCACCCTCTGCCCCGCCCCCTCCCACCACCACCACCACCACCACCACCTTTACTACTATTACTACTACTACTACTATTCTACAACATCAGACTTCATTACTGTACCTCCACTGCTATCAAACCCCTCCACCTCGTCTCTTCTCACGAGCCATTTGGACGGTGTGTTGCTGCCAGGCACAAAACGGAGAGGAGAGAGGCCGACGGACGAGAGGAATTACAAAATAAAAGCTCTTCTGCACCGTGAGGCGAGGTGACGCTGGCTGCAGAGACAGCAGCGCCATATCGTGGCAGTGTGGTTCTTTCCCTTTTCCCACTTTATATCCTTATTTATGGTGTCCCTGTTGATGTACCCTGTATGTATGTATGTATGTATGAATTTTTTTTATTTTTGATTGATTGATGGTTCGGGAACTCTGCTGTTCCCGTGGTAACTAACTGTGGTGGCCAGGGAAGTTGATGGAAAGTTTTTTTAGTTTTTTGTTTTTTTAACCACAAATTTGTTTCCAAGTATGACAGAGATAAGGGAATGTCTTTTTAAGGTTTGATTTTGCACCGAGTCGAGCTGATGAGGATTTGCCAACGTAGTTGAACTTATCAGAGGAGTGAAGTGTCAGAGCTGCCGGAGGAGACCAAATTCTCACCTGCGAAAGTAAAGCTGCAGTGTTTTTTGGAGAATAATAGCCAGAAAGCGGCCGTCGTGCAGTATTAACGCAGGATGAAGCGCGCGAATTTGTACTCCTCCCGCGCCTCGACCGCCATAGACGCGACAGAAATTATCCTACAGACAATGTGATACAGGTATATTTATTTTAAAACTATTTATAGATAAAGTAACTATGTGCTAGCGCCATCGTTTTTACATTTCACATCATTTTAGCTGAGTAGGTTTTTACGAGAAAAAGTGATGAAACGAGTACCTGTAGCTGTTGGACATGGAAGCCTGGGAACTTTACCACAGAACTCTCTCCAGATGGGAACAGCGAGCGTATTTATTCACGTGCGGCAGAAGGACGGAGAGTTTACGAGAAAAGGTTCATTCCATGTGTGATGATTTCAAAAAGCTGTAAAGTCTTATTTGTTTTGTTTGTCTGCCTACAACATTGCACTGATCTTTTTTTTTTCTTTTAGTTTTCTTTCTTTGCTTTTTGTTTTTTAGTTCTTTTTATTATTTTTTTATTTTCTTTTATTTTGGCCGTTACTGAACACAAGGGCCCAGCAGCGCCGCTTCACACCGACGCTTCCATTGTTTACAGAGAAGAGGAGGAGAAGGGGCCCCCCCATCAGACACGGCCGACTCCGATCACTTCCTGTCTGGACCCCCGCCCCCTACCCCACCCACCCCCGATGCAGTCGGCTCCGCAGCAGCAGCAGGATGGACTGAAGTGTAAAGAATGTGCATCTGTACATAAACAGTATCTTCTCTGTAACGTTCTTTTCTTTTTTTTGTCAGTGTTAGTCGAAGGTGCTCCTGGAAACTTTGATTTTTTGGTTTTGTTTTGTTTTTGAGTCTGGGGGATTTCTTCCAACCAAACTGGAAAGAAGAAAAATCAAGTGACTATACTCCAAGTGTATGACTGTAGCTTTTAGTGATGTCCGACACTGCTGTCTATAGGCATTTTAACCTCTCCATACCTACCCGTACCCGCCCCCCCCCGCCAAGAAACTCCACTGCATGTACGATGCTTGGGACAGCTGGGCTCTCGCCATCCCACCCACCTCCCTCTGCCCGTTTTGACCTGACGCCCCCTCCCCATCGTCATCACCATGGTGACAGCCCAGCAAAGCCACGTGTCTGTATATAGTGAATGTTAAGTATTTGCAAGTACTTTTCTGCATTGCGTTCATTTGTCTCGTTTCTTTCTCCGTCATCGGTTCGTTTCTCTCAGATCCAGTGTGTGTTTAGTGGAACCTTTTTCTTTCTTTCAGGTGGCTGGATCTCCAGTCAGGCCCTCCTGTGCAAGTATGTAATATATTTGAATGTTCCATGCTTGTGGACTCTGTAGTCATCCTGAAGGTTTTTTTGTTTGTTTGTTTTAATTTCTACGTCATATACCGCTGGGTTTGTTATACCACTGGATGTACAAATTGTAAAGCAAAGACACTAGAGAACTAAGGCAGACGCCAAATTTTTTTGTTTTTGTTTTCTAAAAGCTGAAATGTGATCATGCAATAGTTTTAAGGATAGAGGGAGGTTATATTCCATTAAGGCCTCCGAAACTTTTGGGCCTCATGTTTGCATCATCAGAAGGGGACGGTTATGTCATCATTCCACATCTCACTTCCTGCATCTTCATTAACCTACTGATGTCACTTCTGCCCTACAAAGACGACACACAGCAGCTACCTTTTTTGTTTTGTTTTTTTAATTTGTGTTTTGTGCGCTTTAAAGGTGAAAAGGTCACATGACTTGGCTGTAGATTTCATATCAGTACCCGTAACTAACTACTTCCATTGTCCACTGTCCTAACAACGCCTTTCAGAGTGACAGGAGGTCAGTGTGGGGCGAGTGTTTTTGTTTTTTTAGGGCAGAGTTCAGCTCATCCAGGACATGAATTCAAAGCCATCACAGTCCACACTAGTTCTTCCAGCAACCTAACACATCTCTGTTCTGTCTCCCCTCTCACCTCACCATATGGAATTATGAAATAATTAAAAAAAAAAAAAAAAAAAAAGCACATAATCATTTCCAGTGCCTCTCTGCCCACCTTCAGACATCACTGTAACTCCGCTTCAGATGTAAACATATGGGCATGGTTCAGTTTTAATGGCTTTAATAATAAAATACAGTCAAATGTGAACGAGTTGGTTTGTTAAATGTTTTTATTTTGTATCAAGATTTCAACATTTCAGGGAGAAAAACACAAAAGGAAAGGAGGCTACTCAACGTTCTCGTCGGACAAGATTGGCTGTGTCATGATTGTCTGAGCGGTCCCGTTCAGCCGTCACTGAGCGTGAACCAGAGCTCCGGCACCTTGGCCGTAACCGAAACCTTTGGGCCCGAAGTTCTTGGCGTAACATGCTGCGGAGGGAGAGGAAAGAATAAACATTAACAAGCTGTAGATATGAATGTTCCTGAAGTGCACTGTGAGCAGGAGGAGGAGAAGAATGTACTGTTGCTGAGTCAAGCTTGGCAGTCGAGTGAATAATGTGCCCTCATTATTACAGGGGAATATCAAAAATCCAGAATACGATGCAGCATCTCAAGGTTGTTATATACTTTTATGTAACATTCAATTGCAAAATTGAAATAGGGCTGAACAAGAAGATAGAAACGTTGAGATAATCCGTCGAAAGGGCTTTTATTTTGTCTCCAAAACTTGCATTGTGTTTGTGAACAGCAACAACAAAATATTAGAGCTTCCAGCAACAGAACACAATTCAACAAATGCGCTCTTCTTCCTCCAGACTTGAGTTCTTTCCAGGTTTAAGAGAGTGAGGGAGCTCAACGTGGCAGTTTGGGTTGAGTCATTAATACACAATTTTTGATCACGATGCGTTGATTCTTGTCAGCCTGCTTTCTTCTCATATCTTCCAGTATTATGACGAACTGTGTCACTCTATTTGGAAACATCTGTTGAAATCTAAATTTTGACTTTGCTTCTTGGAAAGCTGGTGTTTGCACGCAATTCCAGCACAGCTTTGACTACCTTTAGTCAAAGCTGTGCTGGAGTAGACGTCTAATCTGCCACAATATAAAACACCTGTGTGTGTGTGTGTGTGTGTGTGTGTGTGTGTGTGTGTGTGTGTGTGTGTGTGTGTGTTTCCCAGGTCTAACACTCAGCATTTTTTTCTCACAACATGTGGCGTTAAAAATAAGCTCCCTCACTCACAGAATTTCTGCCTTTTCATTTTATTCCACAAAGCTTTGCTTGAGCTTTCTTTTACAAATGTGATAACTCAGGTCTGCCACCCAAATGTCTACACGTCTTCACGACGTTCATGATGAGAGAAAACAATATCCAGCTGGCGCTCAGGCAGACTCAGGATGTCCTAAACCACTGATTGATAGCAGCAGCAGAGTTTAGCCTTTTTGGGTTTCGAGCTGAGATGTAGCATTCCTGCTCATCAGTACAAGGTTTCATTATGACGTTCAGCAAACATCCATCTGTTGACGTCTGTGTGTCTGTTTGTGTGTGTTTATGTGTGTCTCCATGCCTCCTGTTGAAGCGAACCTGATGAGGAGAGAAATGTTTCTGCCCACTGCAGTCTGCTGGACAGTAAGCAGCTCTGTTAGCTTGACAGGATCAGCGTCCTCAGGCCAAACCAACACACCAAATGTCAATAACACTCGTGGAACCGCAGTGAGTACAACAGCCTGTGTGTGTGTGTGTGTTTTCTGTTTGTTGTTACATAAGAGCCGGTTCATCCAGATCTGTTTCTGCTGATGTGAGTAGTGACTGAGCTGCTCTCTCCATGATACTGTGAAACAAATTACTCATAACGATAAATTTGTTATTCACAGATGTAGATTTGTACCAGCGGGTCAGGTGATCTGGGTTTCCTGCTGTCATTAGCTTGGCAGTAGCTTGTGAAATTTCAGCAAAAGTTGTGATGTTCTGACACACAAGCTCGATTTCAGTTTCTCCGACGTCACTGCGAATCGCAAAATGGAGGCTGACATCTGTGGGGACCAGGATGCGCTACACTACTGCTGGTAAAGTTCTGAAAATATCTGTCTGTCTGACATAGTTGAGCCTGTTCGAGGGGTGTGCACATACTCATAGAACTGAAGTTACATCCAGTAACTACTTTTTGCTTGATCAGTTGTAGAGACTGGAAGAAGGACGTCTACTAGCTGTTTCACAGGTTGTGACACTCCAAAAAAACTATTTAATTCAGAATATTAAGGCTTTTTCAAAACAAGTTTTCACATCTTTAGGATGCCATCTGTACATCACATCTTCTGTATATGCATACACAGTGTGTAGAAGACATACACATACACTAGATGTGGCTGCATGCAGTTTTAAGCTAAGTCAGCTAATGTTAGCCAAAGTGGCGCCAAAATTTGGTTAACTTTAACTAAGTAATTAATACTTTGAAAAATAAAAATGCATCATAACTCATTTTTTGGATGATGGTGAAGTTGATGGACCACTGATAAATGCTAACATGCTAACGTTAACCAGGTGTCAAGCTTTCCATGTTCGCAGTCTTAGTTTGTTAGCATGCTAACAAATTAGCAAAGTACAGATGAGGCAGATGGAAATGTTATTAGTGCTGAAAGTATAAAGGAAAGTATTAAGAAACTTTGACATGATCATATTAACTATCATAGATGAAAAGTTTCAGTTCAATAGTGCCACTTTTTATGGCACGGTTGCAGCAATGTCTCATTCAGAACCATGAATATCACCCTCACGGTGGAGCTAGAGTTAAATTCACAGGATGGCTCAAGTCAGTAATATTTGTAAGTCCTCTTTCCTGTTGTGGATCCTCAGTTTGAGTCTGAGGCCGTTATGTCGGCGATCACACAGTAAACTAAACTGTTATTCATTAATGGATGCTTAAGTGAGAACATTTGTTGCTGCTGGATCACTGCACCAATTCCTCATGTCGCTACGTGAGTGCTGCACGCTGGATTTATTGTACTCTTGCTCTGCGTGTGTTGGCTAACACAAATGTTATTCTACCTTGTGTTATTCCTGGCTCTGTGCAAAATCTAGCATGTAATGACAGCAACCCTTCAGGAGATCAACGCTGCCACAGAAACCCTTTGTTGTGAAACACATCTCGGATGATTCATCTCACCTTTGCAGTAGATTTCTCCGTCTTTCTCGGTCTGAGTGGTCGACTCCAGGCTCTTGCCACACTTTGCACATCGGAAGCAGTTCTTATGCCACGGCTGGGAGGAGAAAGACAGTTTTAATTTCTACCTACAGTCTGTCTTCCTGCTTTTGTGCTAAATCCACCTTCAACTCTGAGCAAACAAAAAAAAACAATTTGGAGTTATTTCCAGCTGATAATTGCAGATGTTTCTTGTCTCACATGTCATAATTTCCTTCATCAAATCCCATCAAAGCAGCTCAGTGTTCCATCAGCCTGAAGGCATCACTAAATGTCTTCATTACGCTGAAAATTACAGGTTAGGGTTAGGCCAATGAGTGGAGCCTCTCATACATTTCCTTGCATTGGGAAACACATTAACAGCTCTCCGCCCAATGACATCATCTGCTATAAATCAGCTCATGTGTGAATCCACGTGTGATCAGCAACAGGAAACGATCCACTCCCGATTTCAGAGGAAACAGCGTTCCTCAGAACACAAATGTTTCTCCTCTGTGTACGCAGACTGCTGAACATCTTCATAACACCATCGAACGTAAATCTGTGCGTCAACAACAACTGCCAGAGCTGCGGCGTCCGGACAGCCTCGCGCGATCTTCGCCAGCTGTTTTCAATCCCCCATGCAAACGTTATGGACCGTCTTCAATCACAAAAACAGGATTTGAGTTCTCTCATTAGGAAGAGACCACACCGAATCTCCTGCATGTGGCTCAGAGCTGTAAGAAAACACATGCGTTCAATCCGGCCAAACAAGTTTCACCCATGTGGTTTGTGAAAGAACCAGCGTGGCTAAAAGTGTATATAATTATCGTTCTGTAAATGTTATACACGCTTGCATATCTGAGAGGTCGATTGTTCACAGCAGCTTCACTTCGGTGGAACACGTTAAGTTTTGTCGTCACTGTCAATAAAAAACAGCAGACAAGTTGCGAGGGCACATTCTTTCACCCTGTGGTATAAGATCACATACCCAGGCACAGCCGAGCTGCACGCTCTCCATTGTGTTGCCATGACAATAAATGAATCTCGGCCTAAGCCAGGAGTCATAATTTTTGCAGCTTGGCTCCGCTAGTGGAAGGCAAATAGCCGACTTGGCTAATAACTTGGCAGATGCCTCAATTCAAAGCCTGACAGTGGGTTTGTTATTCAGCGCCTCTCTGGCTTCGCTGTCAGTTCATGCTGGTGTATTCACAACATCTAGCATATAGACATAAACAATGAGCCAGCATAGTGTAATGCACTGGATGAAACGTCAGAGGTTCACAGTTCATCTAAAAGTATGTCTATAAAGATCAGAGGGGGAAAGTAACTAAGGTCATTTACTCAAGTACTGTACTTTAGTAGAAATATGTGAGTATCTATTTTATACTTCTACTCCATGTAATTTCTTGTAATGGAGTGTTTTATAGTGTGTAATCGCTCCTTAAAGAGGTGAATGCTTCTGCGGTATGGTCAACACGAGCAGTGTGCAGGAATCACCTCAGCAGCAGAGTGTTGAGTGCCGATCGAACTCTCACCTTGCCTGCCCCCATGATCTTCTCTGCTGCGTAGACCGAGTCTCCACACCGGGCACATTTCTCTGAACCTCCAAACTTCTGGGCAAACTTGGAAGGGTTCGGGTTGGTGGTCGGTCTGTGACTTTGTGTCCTGGGAGGGGGTAAAAAAGCAAATAAAGCATGAGGGGAACTGAAATCCCCATCACTCAGACCGCTTTGCAGATCTATTATCTTGTCATCTGGAGGCTGGAGTTGTTCCTTCATAGAAAATGATATTGTTCATTTCATGCAGCACAAAGGCTTTAAGAGGTGGATATCTGATTTTGTAATGAAATGATAAAATGCAACACTTCCTGTTTGGATGGTTCTCTCTGTACCAGAACCACCTCCTTTTCTTGTGAAAACATTGACTCATATTGAACCAAGTACGACCCAAAACACTGACCTCTGCTGTAATGAATACCTTCGCAGATACTCTAGTTAAGCATTAAATCTTAATTAAAAATCTGCTGAGACAACAATTGCTACAGCATTCTTGAAAGACAAAAAGACCAGAAATAAACCTGGAGCACCCCCCCCCTCCTCCCCCTCCTCTACCCCTCTGTCCTCAGCCAGTGGTGGGAAAGAGAGCGGGGCACCCTGAGGCCCTGGAGCAGTGCTTATCGAAGGGTGACTGCCAGCCCCAGTGGCCCCTGAATGAAGCCCTTTGTGGCAGAGGACGGAGAGGAGAGAGGAGGATCCTGCTGGTTACATAATGAACTCTTTCATAACGGAACATAATCACCTGACGTCTGGTTACAGGAGTAAACATTCTGAGTGTGTGAGTGTGTGTGCGGTTGAGGTTGTTGTGAGTTGTTTTTTTTTGTTGTTTTTTTGCTGCTCTCCCATCATGTGTATTTAAGTCTGACGTGGCTGTCATCTTGTGCAACTCAAATTTGTGTCCAGAAGTTATTCCCATCCCAGGCTGATCTATTAGATGATGTATTAAACCCTCAGGTCATTACTCTGAATCTCAGCTTAGACTTCTTGGTTCTAAGCTGTCCCCCCCAAACGAAAATCAGGTGGGAGCCAAACTGGATTTGAGAGGTCGACTGTAACGCCAAGTCTCCCGTCCAGGTCTCTTTCCTCTCTCGGAGCTTAGTGGTAGAAGCAGAAAAGGATGTGGGGTAGGGCAAGAGCGGAGGCTTTTTGACATGTTCAAACGGAGGAATCTCTTACTACTGTGGACCTAGAAGCTAACACAACCCAAAATCTGGTAGCTTGTAGTTACCAGACAACCTCTCTAATCACCAGACCATCCAGCAGTGGCTCTACTCACTCCCTCGTACTAGTGGAGGGCAGTAAGGGCAAAAATAAAACCCCATGTTTTCAGCCCATGTCTATGTTTGTGTGTTTATGTGTTTGGGAGCTCGGCACCATGCTGTTTGGAGACAATCGCACCATCAGAGTCGGAGTGGACTTATAACCACTTATAAACATCCTCACACATCGTGCGCAGCTGAACTCGCTGACCTCGGCAACCTCACCGCAACCACTTGTGCAATTACGTGTGACGAATGGTCCCTCGTTCAGGCGTTTCAAGATGTCATTTCTGTTGCACTGAATGAGTCACATTTAGGGTAATTGTGTTGTTTGTTGGCAGCACTGCAGGGCTCCTTATGGTGAAATTGTGTCTAAATTTGTACGTCTGAAGCCATAAAGTCGTCCAATCAGTTGGAAATGTTGCAGAAGCACAGCAGATTCAGTAATGAGGTGGGGTGCTCATGCTGTCATTCTTCCATGGAACCCCATTTAAAACATTGTGAAATGTTGCTAACTATATCTTTGTCATGAGTGTCATCATTAGTCACAGTGACTCGAGCCTGGGGCCTGTACTATACAGTCACCTTACAGCCTTGAGATGCACTATGTAACATTCGGCGCTTACTCTTCGTGTTTGATTCCCAGCCGCTCTCCTCGGTCCATGTTGAGCGTCCCCGCTCCCTGACCGTAGCCGTAGCCTTTAGGGCCATACTTCTTCCCGTAGCATGACTTGCAGTAGATCTCCTGGTCATGAATGGCCAGGGTGGTGCTGTCTAAGCCCTTCCTGCAGACCACTGAGGATGCAGAGAGAAGGAGGAAAAAAAAAAAACATTATCTGATGAAGAACTGAAGAAGAAGACTGTAAAACTTTAAGTAGCAATGAGAAGAACTGAGAGACACTTAAGTTTCAGTTCAGGGTAAGCACTGAATGAAACTGAAGTGCCAATTTAAAAGTGTGCACTAAAGAGTAATTTGGTTGAACTTCAAGCAGTAAAAGGAATGGAAATGTCAGCAGAAGTTTGAGTGATAAAGTCGAGCTGAGAGGGTCAACTGAAGAGGAAGCCTTTGAACAAATTAATAGCAGTTTACGCATAGAGGTTGAAGTACTGGCTAAACGACCAAAGCAGTTAGAGTAAATCGTGTATCAATGGGAGTCTCAGACCTAAAAGGTTTGAAGTGTCAATTTAAGTGTGTTGATAGAAACTTGTTTGATGCGTTAGTTGAAGCAGATGAACTGACAGTTGACCTGATAAAAACGGTGGAATAGACCCATTGGACTAAATGAAACTTTCAGTTGCACTTTTACTCACAGCCACTTCTTTTACCAGAGTTCATCTGACACTTCAAACCCTCTCAGGTTACAAATCTTCACATATGGATGAAATAGTTCAAGGTCCTACAGCGCCCACACACTTCAGCTCACATTTTCCTGTAGTTTTTACCCCTGAACTGGTATTCATTTCTTTCAAGAATACATTTATAGTCGGTAGCTGTTGGACAAATCCATTTCTGGCAGGTTTGTGTGAAGTAAAGAAAGCACTGCAGCAGTGCACATTGTCTGTTGGGATTAGCTGAATTCTTCAAACTGACCTGATCGGCTGATACTGGTTTAAGCTTTCACGCAACTGCCTGGAAAAATATCTCCACTCACGTCTCTCTGATCTCACGGCCAACACTTTGAAAATGAAAGCTTTGTGAGCGTGTTGTAATATTTTTGTGTACGCTAAATCCTACGTTCCCTCACTTTTGTTGCAGTTGTGTTTCCACTTCCCCTCATTACGGCTGGATCGTTAACCCTCATGCATTGGTGCTGGCGCAGAGTATAAGCAAATCATGAAGATAAAGCCGCAGTAAGTGCACAAAGAGTCACATGAGGCTCTGTTTCCAGCTGCGTGACAATATAGCTGCCTTTCAGACGCAGAAATGAAAAGGGGTCAAACTGGAGGAAAGGGCAAACAAGAGCCAAGGACATCAAGTCCCCTCGCTCATCATCCCCTCAGTAGGACTTCCAGACAAAGCTGCCTTTGTACAGGAACCGCTGGAAAAAATAAGTTCATCTTTTGTGGCTCACATTGCTTTGCTTCTCCTCCTGATAGTAACTAAATGAAAGTGTCTGTGTAATCCCAGCCTCTGTGTAGGGTCTCTGCTGGAACATAGCTGACATTTCAAGGATGGTTCAGGAGCAGGACAACAAGCCCCCCCACTCGTCCGATAAACTGATAATAATGCAGTGTGAAATGTCAGTCCGAGCTGCCTTTGATGAGCTGTCTTTCCACTGACTCATGACTGACTCTCAGCAGCCTGACCCAAGGACGCAACACAGCAGAAACAGCCAAATACAGTAGATGTCATCCTTTATTTATTTAGTAAAAATACAAATAATGTGCGCAGGTTGATGTAATATCTTGCGATAACGTAAATACATTTAAGATGTTTGGCAAGTTAGGCAAACGCCACTAAGACGTCTGAGCTGTCTGAGACTGTTTCTAAATGCAAAAGTCAAACATAAGACTTAAAGAGTCAGCTCTCATGTATTAACTCTCAGTGACCTTTGCAGTGCAAAAAGCTCACATTACCCTTTTCACAATTTCTCTCTACGTTTGTCTGCCAACTTTCATTTTATGGGGACGTAGCTCGAGAATGAGGCGCTTTTCAGCTGTCACTTCTAAAATCGAACACTGCACAGCTGACTTCAACGAGAGATCACAACGCTGTCTCTCTTTACTCAGGCATTACCACATGACAACACTTTAAAGGGGCCCTCCAGTGATTTGGTATTGTGTTTTCATAAAACAAGAGACAAGTTAAATATAAGAATTTTCCAAATCAAAGCAGCAGAGGCCGGGGCATCCTGACTAGTGCCGAGCATGGCGCAAGCTCCAAAAATCATAGGATCCTACACTTCCCATAATGCAACTCGATAGCCTCTTTTGGACCATTCGTCCCTGGCAAACATAGATATCCCTGAAATTCAATGTTCCCACTTTGTAACACAGGTTTAATGTTATGATGATGTCATCAGGGTAGCTACATTCAGATGTAGTATGTATGTATGTATAGAAAAATAAGAAATACAGTGGCTGCTGAGGGTGAGAAATCAATGTAAAAAATATGTGTATGCTTTATAAAAATGATTAACAGTGACATAAAATATATTCAGTCTCTGCTTCATGCGCTAAAACGCTGCAAAAACAACAGCTGTGTACTTTCAAAGTTTGACCTCAGTCCAGCAGTGTAGGTGTTCCAGCTGTACTTACTGCAGAGAAAACAGCATTTGTGGAAACTCTTCCCATCGCACTGCACTTCCTCAGCGTGGTAAACTGTCCCACGGCACGCTGCACACTTGTTGCCTCCTCCCCAGTTTGGCATTGTTCACAGCCCTGAGAAGAGATGTGGAGACGATATGAGAGGCTCGTCTGCTTGCTCTGAAGTGTCCCCATCAGAACTTTGGAAACAAAGGACTTCTTCAGTCTCTATTCACGACGGAAATATGAGCATAAAGTTCAACGTGGATGTTTTTCAGCAACGCCCTTCTCCATTCTTTTTCACACCACGGCCATAGCCCCTGATGAGCTCTGCTGGCAGATGAATTCTTTTCTCAAAGACACGGCAACTGTTTTTATGGAGAGGAGCGTTTTGCTCACACCTGTGATTGTTTAATTGCTGTTTTATTGACCTTTCCTAGAAAATGCAGTGAATATTTCATTATGTCATATTCAAAGCACGCAGTAGCTTGGTGTACATTGTAAGCCTTTCAGAACCTGTATATCTGGATTTAGTATCGAAATTTTGCTGGTTGAATTGAAACCGACTGCTGCAAGCCATAACTGCCACCCTGAAAAAAAAAAAAAAAAAACAATTCAAAAAGAGGTTGGCCTAAACAACAGGACAGACTAATACCCAAAGGAATGTGTCGACGGGGGGTGTGCCTCAGGGATTTTGTTGTCTGACGGGCTGTGGCTGCAGGACGCAAACACAAACAGCAAAGTTGAAGTGCGAACGCGAAGTAAACACTGTTGTTACGGCACAGAGCCCACATGATGCACCCATTCACTCCCTGACTCGCATGTGCATCTGTCTGTAATTACAGACTCACTCCCCCTTTTAAAAAAATGTGTCAAGAGGGCGTCGATAAGCTTCCATAAGGGACAAATGTAACATTTTAAAACTTTCCTCACCACAAAGTGAGGCTGCTGTGATATCATATTTTGGAGACTAGAATTCAAAAGTGCTGGGGATCTTAATTAATTAAAAAGAAAACACGAAGCATTAGGAACTATTCATCCTGACAGTGGGCGGCGAATCCTCCTCCCAGCAGGATTAGAGACTGTGGAGCAGGCCTGAGCATGAGTGGGGATCAAAAGACCACTAACATTACCCTTAAATTTTCCTCCTGGGGGGCTGGGTGTAACAAGGAGGTCAGTGTCGAAGCGTATAGACCAAATCAAGCCGGCTGATTGATCACAGAGATTTCTTTTATTTCGTGTAGAAGGACCCACAGTCTATTTAAAGTTTCAGTGGTAATAAACAGATTAAAGATTCAAATGTGTGGTACCATAGGCCAATATTTTGCTGACATTCGGTCTTTTAATGTGGTGAATGTCATTCAGTATTCAGTGTTTGTACCCGGAAATCTATTCAAAACAGTTTTGAGATCATGGTTGGACACTGAAATGTTCCACTGAACCAAGACTAATGAAGTTTTATTGTTATTAAAGGGTAATTCACCAAAGTGTTTCAATGTGGAGACTCTGGACTACATTAAATGACCTTACTTCAGACTTTTTCATTTGAATTTGGCACTTGTTGCATGACTAACTCATTTTCAGAAGACATATCGTCAGTGTGACCTCTCTGACTCCTGAAACCATATGGAAACAACAGTGGCTCGGCACAGACCGAGTCCATTAGCTTCATTTACATGTTAAACGCTTTTTTTTAAAAATGGTAAGGTAATAAGGGTTCAACTCTGTCGCCAGCTGTACAACATGTCAGCTGGGCCACGAGGTTACAAATAAAATCACAATAAAAACACCTGTTAACCTGTTGTTAATACACACTGTTTTTAAAATTCATATTTAAGATAGCGTATTTTCTATGCTAACGCTACGCATTTCTTAAAGGCGCTGTTTGACTTGTTAGCCAGATAAATAGCTATTAAGTGTTTTAACTAGCAAATTAGAAACTATTAATATAGTCTATAAGTGTCTGAGTCTAGTCTAAGTCTAGACTAAACTTAATTTTTGCAGGCTGTAAATGGCAGAAACAGTGTATTCGTATCATAAATGTCACTGAAACAATTAAGGATGGAAACAGTAAAAACGCCGACGTTAAATGTGCCACTCAACAGACTGAGATAAAGGTAACATTCAGGATTAAAAGTCGCCGACCAGAAATACACAACATCATATTTCAGCACAAGTTACCTTGACGTAAAAAGCAGGTAAGGTCTAGACGTGTCCAGCTGACTGTGTTATCCAGACGGCTCTGCAGTGCCTCGGCAGCCCACTTTACTACAGTGACGCTCCGTTGCCACATATTCCACATATTTAGCGTCTCTCTGGAAGGAGGGGTTTTGTCCAAGGGGCGTGAACGTAACACTGCTGCCTTCAGGTGCTGTCAGAAAGTATGGAGAGTGTTAACTGGGGGACAATGCAACGTTGCTGCACTCAAACACCTGGGAAACAACAGTGTGAATGCAAGAGGCTCTTGGGCAACTGACAGTGAAGAGTTTTTAGAGGCTGTCATCTCAAATCAGAGAAAAGGAGATTTAGTTTCATACTCATTAAGATTTTGGTCTCATTAGCTGGATAAAAAAAATTCAAATGCATTTCTGTTGCCATAGAAATACATGTCTAATGTGACAGATTATTAAAGACAGACAAACTACATACCTACCCACCTGATTTCCCCATCAGGATCTATTTGGGAAGAATGTGAGTATTTAGAGAGTGTTAAGTTAGTCTACAGTGTGTTACAATTTAATTCTAAAAACATTTTAAGAGGATTGCATTTAGAGGCTTTTTTTCAGACTGAATGACTCAAACTTGACCCGAACTGGAGCTCCCAATCTCTGATGATTTCTGTGGTTGGATCTATCACTTTCTTCTGCGCAGTCTGCAAGAACTTGCGGATTTCTGCAGGAAAAAAGGAGCTTGTCCTTTCTGGATGACAGGAAGTGAGGGGAAGACAGTACACTTGAACAAAGAACCTACCCGAGTTCACATTTTGTTTTTCTGTGTATGTGTGTAAAAATGTCATATTAGAAATATTGTCATGGCTGTATTAGTCTATGCAAACTTGCAGTTGTCACGCCCCCTGCTGGATGCAGGTTTGCTTTGCAAGCAGGGAAAATATTTTTACCCCAGAGAAAAGCCAAAAAGGAGGGTTAAGGGTTGAAATTATTCCTGCAGACAGACCGTGTACACCACAGACCACATCCTGATAATAACAACAACAGTAAACAAAGGAGTTATTATCTTTTTGTTTATTACAGTTGAATGAAAGAAGCCTTGTTTCACATTTTAAAGCTTTATGCTGACACTGTCACAGAGGCATCATCACTTAAACACTGCTGGTTATGGCCTTTAGTTCAATGACCTTTCTCATGGCAAGTCTCACCACAGTGAAGCTGCATGGCGGCACTGGGAGCAGACTGACATGATGATTTGGATTTAATTAAACGGTTAAACTATAAAATTAACCCCACTTTAAGGTGGCTAAGTTTTATTTATGCCTAATTAAAGACTTCGATGTAAACAGGAGAGCTGTAAATCTGCCTTTTTAGTGTCATCGATCCAAATCCCCAAACAGACAGCACTCTGTCACCAACAAACCTCAGCGTCATTATATTTCAATTATGCTATTTATTTTGAAAAGTCCATAACAATAGAATGCTTCATAGAAGAATATTAAATCAGTTTCATGTTGTGAGAACAGATTGATGACAGTTCATTTCAGGATTATTCTGGTCAAAATGGATGCTGAGAAAGCCAGTGAATAAAGATCGGACCACATCAGATCACAGTTGCTGGACAATATTTATGAACTGGTCATTATTGGCCGCAAGATGAAGCCATGATTTCTTTCCAAGTCATTGTGCAGATACAAAATCCATCACATGCTTTGGAGCCAGTGAAGGAGCCAGACATAAACTTCACTGTTGGTTCTTGTTCATCACTACATGTAGGCTGTTATCAACCTTAGGACACATTCTGATGGATGAAACTGAAGTGATGTTCATTATATGGATACTGCAACACTGTATGTCAGCAATATTTGAAATAATTAAACATACCTCACAAAGTTTCACATGTTTTGCTTACTATGTTCAGCCTGTGTTACTACTATATGCCAACATTTGCTAATTATCAACTAGCAAATGACAAGCTAATTAATCTCAACTCAGCTGAGGCTACTGCTGTAGCTGTGATAGAAATATACACATAAAATATCTTATCAAAATAAGGGCTGATGAAAGCTGATGATGTACTTCCTCATCTCTGCAGACAAAAGCAAGTTGGACTTAATCATTGGACTCGGACCCCTTTTCTTGTCCAATCTCATTTTGGATGTGGCCGTAGGTCAGAAATACACAAGCTGAAATCACTGACCTGACTGGAAGAAATTCAGTGGTACGGTCAGTGAGTCAGAATTTGGGGAATTTCAGTGAGAGAGGCTCTAAGTCCTTCCAACTGCATATCTGCCAAGTCTTAGTCACATAATTTCAACAATGAGAGCACAGCTACATTCAGGTCAGTTTTATGTAGTAGAAGAAGGAAATCAATTTAAATAAAAGATTTTAGAAATGTTGGCTTTGTGTTTAAACTAGAGAATTGTTCTTTGGCAGATGTTTCTGCTTTATTTTATTCTCAGTATTCTTTTCCAGCAAGGGAGAGATGTCTGAATACTTTTTTGTCTAAAAGTGGTACATTTGTTGACTGTTATAAAGAGTCCATATAACATGCCAGCCAATACTGTGTCAGGGTTGTAAATCAGTCTTTCAAAATATATCCTTGTATAAACTGGATCCTATCACCTGGCAGGTGTACACTGCAGGTCAAAGCAATCAATGAAATAAAGGAAAAACAAAGGGGGAAATAATCCATCCTGGTTCAAAACAAGTCTGTATCATGCCTAACTATGCCCTGATTGGGAAACGTAGTTCGATCATGATCTCAGTGAAATAAATGTGTTTGAATGAAGCCCTCCTAAAGTTCTTTTATAAAATAAAATACTGTTACAAGACTCCAGTATTTTTATCTATAGCTTCTGATCTGAGACTCCACTGAATAACACATTATTTATTGATCAGATACTAATTTGGATACTAACTTTCTACTAAAAGAAAGAAAGAACTTTCTGAGAATCTTTTAACTACAATTATAAATCTGAGGTCAACCCCGAGAAACAAATCTGTGACTGGACTGAAAGATAAGGCTGCCATGCATATTCATGGATCTCAAGCAGAGGAAATATGTTGCACTCACATGGACGCGCATTAAGAGCACAGCTGTGCAGTTCGGTCCTGCATGAGCACAAATGCAGCAGTCTTATATGTGTAGGATAAAAAAAAATGCACACGCAGATATCATGTGCAGATATAAAACCCAGGCAAACAAAGTAATTTTTCACATAATATCGGTGTCACAGCGAAACAGGCTTTGACTTCATAGCTACCAATGCAGATTATCTTTAAACAACCAGAGGAACAGCTGTGCAACCTCAGCTTCCGGCTGCACATTGGAGAGCACACCGCCGCTTTCATTTAGACAGAGGGACCATGATTGGCAGAACATATGGGTTGTAATAAAAGCCTGAAAATAGGAAATTATCCATTCAAAGCTAGTTACCTAAACATATCATGCAACTAAATGGTTTTATAATCCTCCAATGTGAACATCAAACTCCAGGCTCACTGCTCAAACGCCTCCTGTTGTACGCAGCAACTGCAGTCTTCACAAAGTTTGTGCTTTTAAAATGAACTAAAGAAAATAGCAGCGCACTGTCTCTTCCTGTGTATGTGACAGAGTAATGAGTAGGGATGGCAATAAAGCAAATTCAGTTTGGAAACAAAACCATTGCATTGTCTGATGTCCGGTAAAGTCCTCTAATTGTAGAGGATCAAGTGAAAAAGAGAAAAAAAAATGTTGGTTTACTTTTTTATAAAACTCCTTCTAAACCTGTTTTTTAAATAGAGGTCTTCCTATTTGAGGGATGTTCTCCTCTGGTGGCACAGCTCTGGCTGGAGCGACTATTCCCATGAGAGAAATCAATAAACACTCGGCCATGATTAAACGAGACCCACGTGGGTAATCGCCGGTAGGGCGATCCCCTTGAGGAGGTTAAGGGGATCAGTGGTCTCTGCAGAGTCATTTTAATGCTGATTTAACAAATTAAGTGAATGTTTCTGGGCTCAATGTTGAATTTAAGTGCAGGGACACATCATTATTAGGAGATCAAATAGCCTGAACAAGTTCCCATTGGCAAAAGAAAAACAGTATGTACTTTTACCATTTCATTATTTTTAGTCATTTACAGATGCATTCAGTTCTCGGTAGAATTCACGTCGTTCTGAGAATCACGGCTCACGAATCACGAATCATGGCCACACCGAGTCAGCACGCAGACTGCGGGCACACTCGTCCAAATCTCTTCTTTCTACGGTAAGTTAAGCTTCGGTCGATATAATTGTGTCTTGGTAGATATTAGCGTTTTTTGTTTGTTGTTAGTCTGTTTGTTTTTTTTGTGGTTGACTTTGGCTGCTAGCCAGCTAGCTGGGTTGGCTAGCTAGCCCTGGCCAACACTGCGCTGCTCCAGGTTTGGCTAGCTTTAGTCCCTCAAATGATTCAAAGTGTCTGTAAAGGATTTTTGAGGCTTTTTGAGTAACAGCCTGAGACGTGGTTCTCGTGAGAGGGCTCAACACGAGCGAGCATGTCAACATGGTAACAGCCAAACAGTTAACCTGCCCCCTGAGTGAGAGCCAGTGGGGCTCGGAGACCCACCCCTCTTGTGTGTTTGACAGAAAACTCGCTTTAACACTTTGACGAACAAAACGCCTGGCGCCAAGCGCGTCAAAAAAAAGTCCCCGTACGCATGCGCGCAGCGCTAGAGATCCGCTGTTTGCGAGTTCGAGTCCAGCGAGACACACAGTCACACGCACTTGATTGTGCATACGCTCCTTTGACTTGCAGGATTCAGTTCACTGGTAAAGGAAGTGTTACGGCCGCCGCCTCGCCCCGACTTAAATCTTGTGTGTAGTGCCATCACGCTCCACCAATCGGAGGGGCCCAATTGCCAGCATCACGGGCATTAAAAACCTGCACCGCCAAATCGTCGGGGCTGCTTGTCTTCTATCTCGCCTCGATAGTTGCAACTTTAGTGAACGTGAACAGCGGCTAACTTGTTTGTGGAGGCTTGCTTTCAGAACCATGAAAAAAAGATATATCTATACATATATAAATTCGATTTCTAATATAATAGTGTGCAAACAACTGCCTAAAGTGATTGATTGTTTTGTCATGACTGAGAGGGTGTGTGTCTGGCATTATAGAGTTTTACGACCGCAGGTGGGATGGAGGATGTGACACCTTGTCCCGCACGGACTTAAGCCTAGCCAGCATCTTCCTCTCTGTCACAGTCTTTAGAGAGTCCAGCTCCTCTCCCACGACATCACCAGCGCTCCTGATCATTTCATTGTGTTCCGTTAGTGTCAGCAGCCCTCAGCCCACTACCCCAGTATGTGATCACACACAAGATCGAACCGGGCAGGGTTTAGTTCAGTTAGAGCACCGATTACACGCGTGGGACATTTCTATTAGTTTCATTAGGTTAGGGGTGCTGTTTATGACCTGTTCTTATTGATTGCATCAGTTTAAGATCGTGAGGTTTTTCCTATCTCGTTTTGTTTAAGCCATAAGAATGTGGGTTGTGCTCACCAGAAACCCACGTATGTGGTCTTGGCATGTGGGAGGCTGGCTGCAACTAATGGTTATTTTCAATGCACAGCAGGTATCAGGACAGTGCTCCATCCAACATTTAGTCAGTTAATCGCGGTACACTAAGGTCAGATGTAAGGCCGCATGTCTGTAAATAACGTGGATTCTAACGGGAGACTTCAAGTTGTTTGGGCCGTTCCCGTTTCTTGGCCACAGACGGCCGTCTCCATGGAGAGACTGGGTGCTGAACGGACAGCATCTTTCTTCCCCGCCAGCAGCGCAGCCAAACTGTCGAAAAAGCGCCGCCAGCCCCGTTGGCTCCACGTTGTGGCTGAAAACGGTACTGCAGCGCATCGCCCAGCACCGCTTCCGGGTGAGGAGAGGGCAGTTATGACGTAACGGCCGGGCGCAGGCGCACAAGCGTTACCCATGAGCCCACGGGGCAACTCGGCAGGTTTTAAAGCGCTCTAACTCAAAAAATAAGGCATCCTAAAACCCGAGAAGTGGTTCTAGCGAGAGGGCTCGACACGAGCGAGCGTGTCAACATGGTAACAGCCAAAAAAATTGGCCCGCCCCCTGAGTGAGAGCCAGTGGGGCTCGGAGAGCTGTAAAAGCCGACCGGAACCCGCCTCTTGTGCGCATGCGCACCCAACGCCCGCTAGCAACACACGGCTCTACTGAGTTTCTGTAGTCGCCAGTGCTGACATACCTGTCATGTGTAATGCCATCACGCACCACCAATCGGAGGGGCCCAATTGCCAGCATCAAGGCCGTTTAAACCTGAACCGCCAAATCGTCAGGGCAGTGTTTCGTTTAGTTAGAGCACCGATTACACAGACTCAAGTTAATTGTCCCATCTGTTGATGTTTCGTGTCATAAATGCCTCGCAGGGGCCCACCGCATATATTGGCAGCTCCCACGGCTCGGTTTTAGTGCCGATATAAAAGCTTTGATTACATGTTGATGTCTCCAGACAGATGGTGCGTGTTTCCCAATCCTTCTTTCTTATTTCTGTTCGTTTTATCTATACACAGCAATGTTTGTTCCAAGATGAAGCGTGTCTGATCTGATCACATTAGCATGGCATGCTTTGCATGTGCTAGGCTTTTCAAAATTGGACTGAAATGATTGGTGACATCTGTACATTTGTAAATCAATAAACCTGCCATTTGTAAATCTGTCAGCATTTGGACTGCCTCCGTAGTGGCATTACAGAGTAAAACTGAACAGGATAATTAACACTAAAAATGCTTAATTTTTAAATTTCCACTTGGGACAAAAAGGTTATCATATTAAAAAAAACCTTTAGTGAGGAAAAAAATATGTTCACAATCACAAATTCCTTCAAATTAAAGCACACACACCACCAGGCCAGTCAGTCTTGTACATTTTTAATGAAAGTTTGTGATAGAAGGAGAGCAGAGCTACAGTGAACAAACAGCTCGGAGATTGTAAAAGTTAGATCGGCTGACACAACTACTAAAACTAGCAGTGCAATAATCATTATTTTAAAAACATTAAAGCAGCACTGAACATTCTGCATGTGGAAGTATAAATGACACTATACATGACTGTACATTAATGACTACACATCCACTGTCAGAGTGGTTATTTGTGCACCCTTTGGTGTGACGTAGTTAAGCTCTCCTGAATGATTCACATACAAAGCACCGTACATATTTTGGCTGGGTTGTCTGGAGGCAAGTTTTGTGGGCCTCTGGCAACAACACTGTACTCTTAGCAAGGTGCCTTTTAAGCAAGGCACTGAACCACCCAACTGCATCACTGCAGTCATATTGGGAGTCTCCAGACTGCGTAAATATGGAACAGTGCTGCTAGAAAAAGACAGCATAAAAGCTCAGTCTTCTCTCCTTAGATAAATTTAAGGATAAAAAAAGTCTTACAGTACTCTGATATCTCTCCTGAATCCACTTCTAGTAAAGTCACAAGTATTCAAGTACCTGAGAGCATCGTCACATTGACCTTTAGTTGTCAGGGACAGAGCTAAAGGGTTTGGTGTTTAACCATTAAGCACTATGGTTGCAGATACTCTGTGAAAACGTACAACAGCACCAGTAACATTCGTCTTTCTGAGGAGTAAATCAATTCCACCGACAGCTCCTTGAGATACTCGGCTGGCTGTAAACATTTAAGGCTTTAGTGATTTTGCTCTTCACAGTGATGTCTGAAATGATCCGAGAGAGGATCGTCTGCTGCCGTCGATGTGAACCAGTGAGCAGCAGCTAACAGATTTCCTATCATACCTTGATAATGTAACAAAAGCTGACGGGGCTAACTAAAGACAATCACTTCAATATCAGACATACATTCGTCAAATACTTAGTGCTTTTAAAGAGTTAATGTTCCATTACAGTCCCTGTAATCAACATATATTATCTAAAATATATAAATAGAAACTGGGCTATATTACACAAATGATGGGGAATTAGGTAGCTAGATCATGTCTGGGAGGGAACATTAAGGCTGGAAATATAAAAATACAGCAGTGGCCCATTCCCACCACAGGAGGGCACTGTCACATTGGCAATACTGCTTTACTCATTCACTCGCTGAAATGCTGTCCTACAGTTGAACCATGAGGCACATTTGAACTGTTAACATGGCGACCGACATGGGAAGATTTCTAAATGAGACGCCCACCGTTTAGCTAAAAATTGACAGTCATTAGCAAAAGTGTGAGACAGTTTTTGCTAAAAATCCTATTCTTACATTTTGTAAGGTATCCCTTATTTCACTTATTAATCAACTAACAGAGCACCGATGGTTTGTAACCATATTCTTCACTTTCAGAATCAACACCTGAGTGTTAAAACAGCACGATCCATCTCCCCGCGCGTCTTAACTTGTCGGAGGGTGGCCGACGTCTAGTCTCCTCTGTGCGGAGCCTCTCTTTCGGGCGGTTGGCACAGCGCTGACTACACTTCCCAGTGTGCCTGGGGTCTGGAAGAAAGCTTTAGAAGCAGACGGTGTGGTTTCCTTTGGAGTATTTGGAGTCTGTGAAGGTAGAGAGAGAGAGATGGAAGTTAGAACATGTGACGGAGCGGGGAGCATTTCTCCGGAGGTGCTCAAGGTGAACTTCAAGGTGTACATTTGGCTTTTTTTTGTTGTTGTATTGTGTTTGAAAATGGTTGCTGTTCACCATGTGAGCTAGCCAATAGTATTTTCTTCACCCATTTCAATCTGCGAGGACCCGAACCGTGTCACTCCACCCATATTAACAGTGACAGCAGGTGTGAAACAGAGGACACTCGTGATGAATGTGTCAGGACAACACACTCATTGACTCGTCACACTGTTTTTAAATCTGTGTTCATTTGGCCATACGGCCCTTAGGACACCATTGCCGGCAGACTGTGTTAGGCGTTGCAGAGAAGAACATTAATCCCTATTAAACAACTTGGAGATTAATCAACGTGAACCGCTGTGGCACACACAAGTGCCTGGATGAGTAAATGAGGGGGAAAACTTCCCCATAACAGATGCTGCACTTGGTCTCATGTCAAGCTGTGTTGTGACATTTTGCCTGATAGCTGAAAGGTCGTGTGTCATTATGATGGCAAATTATGTCCAAGTGTGTGTGTGCGTGTGTGTGGAGGGCTACAGCAGTTCTTACCAGTGGTTCTGGTGTGTTGATGCTGACAGCTTGACGTAGCCCTGATGGAGAATGTGGCGTGCCTGCCGCCGACCCGTACACTCTGCTATGTTCGGGAGTGGACGGCGTCTGCGCCGGCGGCCTGCTGATCTCCGATGCGGCTGCCATGCCGTATGGCGCCGCCCCCACCATGAAGTGAGCGGGTGACATCACGGCGGGCAGGCTGAAGCTCAGTTTGTTGTGGGCATCAGAGCCTTGCTGTGGTAGACCGCTGGCCACCAGGGGGTAGTGGGAAAGGGCCGCGGAGGACAGCAGGACGTAGGGCAACGCTAGGGCGGGGATGCTGCTGGGGGGTAGCGCTAGGCCGGCTGGTGGCTGGCTGGCAGAGAGGAGGAAGTTGAGGTTGTTCAGACCTGGAGGGGGACAGATCAGGAGAAGGAGAGGTGCTGTGAATTTTAACATTGGAAACGCCGTCTTGCTAAATGTAGCTGCACAAAAACACGTTCTCGAGAACAGTGAAGACACATCCTTGCATATTTACCTGCATTGTTGGGTACGTAGAGATAGTGTGAAGGCTGGGCGGGCTCACCGCTGCTGTCATTGGACGCCTGCTCTCTGGAGAGGCCTGCAGGCCGATTGGGTGAAGTCCTGCTGCTCGCCTCAACTCTCGTCTGGAGGGAAAAACAAACACTGGCAATTAATAAACCTGAATCATACAGTAGACGCGTGTTTATTGTTGTATCTGTGTGACCGAGATGGCTACAATCCCATGCTTAATTAACATTTTATATCACAATGTGTGTGACTCAGCAACTAAAAGCACCGCACTCATTAACTTCTGCCAAGTCATCTACCTTTCTAAGAGACCATCTTATCAAGAAAAATGGAACTTTTCCAATTACCTCGTGTCTGGCCTGACTAATTAGTATTTTCAGTGATCAAGTATCCTATCCATAACTAATATGATAGGTCTTTAATTACACCAGGAACAGTTATCCTCATGAGGGAGTGTATTTCATATTTTTAATTTAACGGTGCACTATCCAGAATCACTAACAGCATCTTGTGATTGTGGAAAAACATAAAGAAACTAATGTCATATAATCACGTTACCACACTGAATCAAAATAATGGTGTCAATCCTGATTTAAATGACACTAATCATTTATTTTATATCAGACGATGCTTACCATGATGCATTCCTCTAGCCCGGACGCTCCCTTCTTCTTCACCACCGTCGTCTCCTCTTCCTTTTCTTCCCTCTTCCTCTTCTTCCCCTCCTCAGACTCCAACCTGGGCGATCTCTGACCTTCGGCCGCCTGGTCAGGCTTGTCCGGCGCCCTGTACAGCATGACCACCGAGGGCTGCGACAGGCTGGGCAGGTAGGCCAAGCAGTGGGGGGAGGAGGAAGGTGCGAAGAGGTGCTCTGGGTGGAGGGAAGGTGCCAGCAGGGTGGGACGGCTGGAGGTGGGAGGCAGAGGGTTGCTGCTGTTGCTGGGGGTCTGCAGTGTTGCACTGGGACGGTTACTGCGGGGAAACCAGAACATGGCAAGATATTGTTAGTCAGAATGAATTCTGTTTCAACCTGATGCCACCCCGCAGGCTCCGGCCACCATCGAGTGCTTTGTTCTGCTTTAGTGTGTAGCTGATGAAACAGTCAACAAATTACATTTGCTTTTGCTTCCACTTTGTTCTCTCATTGCACTTGTCTAGTTCCCTCTCTTTTGTTGGCCTATGCTCATTACGAGAAATGCCCAACTCTTGCCTGAGGACACTGGCAGCACCCGTTGCTTTCTTATTGTGTGATTGAGGCGGAACACAAAAAACAAGGCAGCAGCAGGTTTTGAAATGTCCATCAGCAACACTCTGTGGACCCGTAACTGCAGCACAGAAACTTAATTCCTGACTTCCACTGGTTGAAATGCAGCCTGGCTCCTGAAAGCCTGGTGTGTCTCACTGACGAAAACCTCCAACTCTTCTCCCGTGGGCTGCCGTTGCCTCTGGGGTCAGCTTTGTGTCTAAGATACACCCTTTTAAACACACACTTCTATGACCTATTATCTCTTCCCCTTCCTAAAACACTTAACAGCCACAGCCGTGGTTTGGCCAATAGCAGGCCGACCATAGAAATAACATGACCTCCTGTGTACTGTATCCATGGAGCAAATGCAAACTATTCCAATCCGCAGCAGTCGGCTCATGTTACACGTAGACTAAAGCTAAACACGCGAGCCAGTGCAAACACTGGCAGTGAGTGTGAAATATTATGTGAGAGACTGAGATTTAAAACCCCTTCAGGGAGCGAGGAGCTTCACCTTCAGAAGCTTTCTAATGCCGTTATTCATTTGGATGAAATCGTGTAGCTTAGATCTGGAAGTGCTGCTGGACTCTTTAGCTTCATCACAGGGCTGATATGGATTCTCCGTACTAATGTTTAATGTTTAACTAATATTCTAAACGGTTTCGCTGTGAATCTGTGAAGGATCATTGCAGATAAATCTGAACCAAGAGGCTAAGAGGTGTGTGTGAGTGTGTGTGTGTGTGTGTGTATGTGTGTGTTAGCATGAACTCACTCAGTGATGTTTCCAAACTGCAGTCGACACACTGCATTGTTGCTCATGGTCCTTCTGGAATAATCCACGGGCTGGTTTAGCAGGCCTGCAGCGTGAGCAGAGAAAACTATTTATCAGACAACAATATATATAGATAAAAATGTTCTGTTGTAATAAACAGTGCTGTTTGACAAAAGAGGGCGCTGGACTGAGTGACCCATACCTGTAGGTTCTCGCCGTGGACTGCTGGGCGCAGAGCTGACTTGCCGCTGGACGGCCGCTGAGGTTGGCGTGATGTTGAAAGAGGCATGGCGCGCCATCTTGACCTTTCTGGGGTCCTGGCTTGCTGTTGGTTGTGTGGCTGCAGGTGGAGTGAAAGCTGCTACATTCACAGTATTTCCTGCAGATGATGACAGAGAGATGGTTAAGAACAGAGTTAGCTTGACAGCAATGATGACAGATGTTTCAGGTGTGTCTTCAATCTTGTCTTTAAGTCTTACCAGCATTTCCAGAGTTGCTGAATTCAACAGGGCCGAGCCACTTGAAGGCCGGCTTCCTGCCTCTCTCCTCGCGGACGTGCACCTTCTTTATGAGGCCAAGACTTGTCAGCACGTTGGCGATGTCGTACAGTCGCCGCACCTTAGCTGCAGAAACATTGGGGTGGTGTTTGGTTTAGAAGAAAAGAGAAGAAAGGGGATCTGTATCGCTGGATTGTAATTAATTCGTCGTCTCACTTTTATATTTGCTGTGGCTTGATGAGTCCTGACTCTCCTCGATGAGGATCTTGGCTGCTGCGTCCAGAGTGACGGTCTGCGTTTTGGACACCAGGAACAGCATGACAAACTTCTGACTCATGATGCGCAGAGATTTGTCTTTCCTGTTGCCGCCAGCTACAAATAACAAGAGAAACGTGCACGTATGTAAAAAGAAATTGTGCCATTGCATAACATTATTATTTACAACATATTTTTGATAGTGGACTATAATAAGCTGATTTCAAATATGGTGTCAATAAAGTTTAACTTTTTAAAAAGGTTAAATTAACATTAACATCTAAAATGTGCACAAAATCCTTTAATAGACAGGGGTACACAGGGAACTGTCAAAAGGGCTGGTGTGGCTGCACGATTTTGTTCCAACCAACCAACCAACCAACAGTTGATTAAATGAGTCAAGCCTGTGTGCTGCTGCTTGGCTGGAAAGGAAACCTGCAGCCACACCGGCCCTTTGTGGAACAGTTTGACACCCCTGCTCTAATCTACCATGTTTGCAGTACCCTTGTAATTTATCGTCTTTGGTGTTGCACATACTGGATGACCGTCAAATGTGGTTAACTTGTTATAAAGTAATCCCCTGAACCCTTAACTGTGACATTACAGCAGCTTAAACGTGCTGCTGCTGCTGCCTTAATGAAATCATTTCAGCTGTAGGCGTTTTGCTGTCATGATGATGGCTCTTATGTTTTCATATGGCCTCAGGTCATCACATTCAACCAGCCACAATAATAATAATAATAATAACAGCACTTATTGGATATCAAATCTGTCACCAGGCGTTAACTTTGCAAACTACCTCTTTGTCACGAGTGCTATTATTACCTAGCCACACTGAAGAATCAACACACACACACCCTCTTAATGAAAGGCTGCGTGGATGTATGAGTAGGTGGCATCACTATGGAAACCAGGCCTGTATTGAATCCAGGGTGTGTGTGTGTGTGTGTAGCTGCAGTGTTAATTTGGTGGCAGCTGCTCCTGAGATGAAACCTACACTTAATCTTTTGACACACGTGGCATTACATTGATGGCGTCATCCTGTAAGAGCAACAATAAACCCCAGCTCCTTTACCGCCGCCAAGATAGAGACACGCAAAGGTGCCAGCAGGAGAGAAGCTGGTGGAAAAAGTCAGGTCATTACCACTGCCAGCGTCTCCTTCCGCGCTGTCATCGTCGCGACCCGGTCCAGCCTCCCTCGCCTCGGAGGCCACTTCCATCTGTAGGTGGTATCCCTGCTGCCGCCCCCTCCGCTGCAGGTCCTCCAGCGTGGCCTCCAGACGCTGGCGACCGTACCAGGTGTAGCTGTTCTTGGCTATCCGACCCACGATCATAAGAGACTCCAGCACGTTGACGATGTCGTAGATACGCCGCCGCTCCACCCCTGAAGATTTGAATGCGAGAGTGGATATTTTATCCGCCTGCTCTTAAAAATATATGTTCAAATTTCAACAATTAAAAAATAAAAACTCCTCCAAGCGGTTAGCATTTCATTCAATTTAATAAAAGTTATAACACTAAAGAGCCCTGCCCCAACACCGTTCCATTAAATACTGAGCAATACCCTTTGGGGGTGTCTCCATAGCAACTGCCTCTAAAGGTTCCTAAAAACTGTTATAATGCTTGTGAAATCTCCCTCTTATGATGTGTTGACACTAACAGCACAAGCGGTAGCTAAGTCAGCTCTCCAATCTCTCTTTTAGCCTCTATCACCAACTCTTACCAAGATTGGTCGCCACCTCATCCAGTGAGATCCAGATTGGGCTATGTGGCGGTGGGTAATCAGGGTAGAGGGCGAGGAACTTCTGACACAGCAGGCCCAGACTCTTCTGCTTCCTGCTCGGCTTTTTGTCCGCGTCGTCCTCCTCCTCTGCAGCTTCAAACTGGACAGACAGATAATACTCAATTTATTAGACAAAAACGAGCATCTGTGCAAACTGTCTTGAGAAATCAGCTGCTAATGTGAATAAAAGTGTTTCCTCTCTGAGTTGCCCTGAGAACATTTTCCTGACTGAACTAATAAACAAGAACTGCTTTCTAAATGATTTCTGCCCAGTGGACTTCAAGAACTAATCCGAGCATTGAATGCATTACTGATTATTTCCGAGACAGTTTCAAACCATTTCGTGTACCTGACAAGAGTCTTCCACCTCTGTATCCTCCATCACAGGATCTGGGCTCACTGGCTTGTCCTTCTCATTCTCTATGGGTCTGAACAGAACCTTTTTCATCTCTCTGTCCCGGATGTCTGGGCTGGCGGCGCTGATCAGCATCTTCAGATTGGCCGTGGGTGTCCAAGGCTCGACCAAGGTTGTGTGTTTGATGGGGGTGATGTGGGCCAGGTCGGGGGTGGCACCTTTTCTGTTCATCAGCAAAGCGGGGATGGTTGCCTCGGCCGATTTGAGCGGCGTGGATCTTCTCCTCTCTGTGCAGATGTTTTCCTGTGACGGCGACAAGCAAACATTTGCTTATAAACACTGGAGCCAAATGTGACATTACACCATTACTACGCAGAATGCTGCTGAAATCCATCCATCTTAAATCTGCTGCTGTCAATGTCAATGCTGACACTAAAATAGAAAAGTAAGGCACGCTGATGAATCTGTGTGTCATATTCAAATAAGAAATATGGTAATATTGATTTATAGGCACTTAAAGCTCTTGTTTGGCATGTTTCCCCAATGCACATCCATCCATCAAACTATTCTCTCACTTTCTCTAGTGGACACTTGACTGTTTAAAGTCAAAAAACACCCTAGCATTGTCCATATCTTAATACCTTATCTCACTCTTCAGATGCCACCATTTTGCTCTCAACATCTGTCTCTGATTAGCCTCACTCTTCAGGTCTCCTTCATCAGCTGCATCATATCAAACCTGCCACACTGCTAGACCACACCTAAGATCAAGCAGTGATCCGTCGTCTTACCTTTTGTTCACTGTGACCCCCATCCTCCTCCTCCTCCTCCGGATCCACAGTGAAACTTTTCCTGGGACTTGTGAGGTCTTTCAGTGCTAGACATTCAACTTCCATCTGGGTAAACTGCAGTCCACAAAAAAAAAGACACAAGATTGGTGTAAAATCAAATATGAGGAATAGATGGAGGACTAATATGTTAGGCAGGAGTGGTGAAGTTTGAGTTGAAACATTGAGGCAGTACAGAAAACTCTGACGAGTGGTCAGCTGAATTTGGCGCAAAGAACAGCGGCTAATTAGCCTTTAGCAGGCTAGCGGCTTTAACTTCAACGATCCATTTTCCTACTGAGCTAACACTTTGGTTTAATGCTAACAAAACGTACATTTCAAACTGTTCAATTGCAGCAAAGTTGAGAGGACATGAATTATTACATGACGTTAATTAATTACGTTGATTCTAATAAGAGGTCATGTTAGCGTTATTAACTTAGTAAAGGACCGATACACCCAAATGAGTCCATATATTTAGGTGTGGCAGAGCCTGTTAAAGGAGAATGACTATTACTGTGACTTTTCATGTGGTCATAAAGGCTAATTTGGCTGTAACTAGCTACTCGGCTAACATTACTAGCTCAGCTGACGCGCATATCATAACCTAGTGTAACAGCAAGCAGGAAACCAGTGGAGGGAAAACATCACATCTTACCTTTCTCTGCTACTGAATGAATGAAATGTTCCAGTGTTGCCCAGTGTCCGGTTTTACAGACTTGTCAGCGCGTAGTTTCTTCAGACCAACATAGCAAATAGTTTCCCTCGTCAAAATAAGCGGGCAGTCCTCCTCAGCCTGTACCCCCAGTGATCTGAACCCCTTTCGCACTACGGAAACTCTGCCCTGTCCCGTGGAGACTCCTCCAGACTCACCCGCTCAGGCTTGTTTTCTGGCGCTCTCAGCAATCGGGCTCACTCCAGCCAATCAGCACCCAGGAGACTCGCAGCGTCATTCAGCTCCGGCCAGTCAGCGTTGTTGTGCCCGAGTACGCGCCTCAGCTCCCACCAATAGAAGTGGATAAAGACCACGCCCCCCACAGTTGTGTTGGCGGGGCAACCGGCGCGCTCTGTCCAAGCCTGAAGGGGAAACGACTGAGGTCTCACTCTGCGACTATTTCGGGATACCGCAGCAGAAATGGCCATGTCATATTGTCAGTCAACGTATGAAGGAGGACCACTGGTAAATTCAGAGGCAGAAAGAGAAATGTACAATACTGTAAGCGCCGAGACGATATCAGGCAGGAATCGCGCTTCAAAATTTGCATTAAACGAAAAAAACAACTTAACCCAACCCCTTTCCAGTGTAGTGCGAGAATTAATAGGTGTAAAAGCTATGTCCAGTGTTGTCAGACACCAACAGGTAGACAAACTGAACATCATTTAACAGATTAATAACATGTTTAACATCTGTTTTTCTTTTAAATAGATTTTTTTTAAACGACTGAGTGACACATCGTCGCCACAAACTATCTTTGACCTTCAGCTGAGAGATTTGGCTTCTCCACTACTTCTTCTCCCGCAGTGACACCAGCGTCAAGTAGTAAAGCCTCGCACCTAGAAACCCGCTATTAATACCTTTAACTTAATCATCCAGGCCTTTGTCTCTGCGGCTGGCTGTAATTAGCTGTGCGGCTGAAACAGACAGATGGGAGGCCGGGGGGGAGGGAGAGGGGGAGGCGGGGTGCGATACTAGTGGCGCTAATAATACCTGTGACACAGCGCGAAAAAGTTGTGGTGGGGGAAAGAGGGAGGGAGAGAGAGCTAACTTTTTAGCAGACAGCGTTGAATCCCGCCCTGCATGCAAACAGGGTGTCTGAGGACGTGCCCCTCACCGCTTACATAATGTCCTCAATACACAAACTCTGCCGCCAAACTCTATTCAAATCTGGGCCAGTGAAGAAGGAGGGAAATTCATCTGAAGCACTGCAAATCTCTGATTTGTTTTAGAAAGATTACATAGTCATCCGACCAAAATAACTATGATAAACATATTAGAACATTAAAGCAGATCCCCTCTTTTTCACTGCAAGTTATAGTTATAAAGCCTTTATGACAATGCAGATTCAAACTTGGTGACTGGAGCCCATGAAGGGGTTTCAAGAAAATATCTGAGGAGACACAAAGTGATCAAAGGCATACGTATAAACAAAAAGTTTATAAAAAGTTCTTGACTTGAAATGAAACAATCCGAGAAAGAAAAATCCCCCTAGGCGTCTGTGAAACTATTTGCATATGGTTATTGTTTTGCTTTGTTATTCTCAAACAAATCTCTCAGGGCTAATTCAGGAATTTTGTGTGGGGGGTTGTTCTTTTTTTTAAAAACTGAAGTCATCACACTTTCTAACTTTGAGTGATCAGATTTTCTCCACGTTTGAAGTCCATGTTGTGACTTAGAAATTACTTATCCCAAGAGAAGCCATATTCACCACACTGGGTTCTCATACTCATGCCAGACTTGAGATTATAATACTGAAGCTGGGCCAATTCCAGGTACAGATACTGACCTACGTGCTGCTAACTGGAGCTATGTTATAATATCCAGTCCAATTCAACCCAGCTCAACTGCCTAAACCCTCTCCAAATCTGGCAGCTACAAGTACAAACTAGTGACCCTCATATTTAGTCTAACTGTGTCCTAACTTGGTTACAGACCGTTGTTAGTTGCATCACTCTAATCATTTTCTATGTTCTTACTTGTCGATATTCAGCTTTGTTGTATAAACCTTGCACTAATTTGAGCATCAAGTCAAACTAAACTGTGGTGTGCATCGGGAATGTTAACCTGTGGTTGTGCAGATGGGAGCTGTATCTGTCAACACCTGAAACACTGATCAGAGCAATGTTAATAGAGGTAATATTGTCTGTGCGAGTATTATTATAGATGCATGTTAGCTGCAACAGAAGTTGTGTTGTGTTTGATTTTCTACATCAAACCTCACAAAGCGTTACGTAATTACACTCCTCATTAGCCAATCAAATGACATTCTTTGTCTGAGTCTGACTGGGACCCTGAACTAACCACATCAAGAGGTTTAACAGCCAAAATGAGGAGAACCCTTCGCCGAGTGAAGTGTTAACAGATTTGTTTGTTGTACAGAGCAATCAAACAGTGAAACTTGGTAAATATAGCTGTATTTAACACAGCACACTGAATCAATGCAACATCTGTCTGCAAGTAGTCGTCCAAGTATAATTTGTCAAGCAGCATTGTAATATAACTATGTTGTCTGCCACATGTTTCAAACATAGTGTAAAATATAGAGTATTTTATAGAAACTAAGTAACTAAAATAGAGGTAACAAAAAACAACAGTAACATGAATGACAAAACAAATCCATCAATCCATTTTCAGTCACAGCTTATCCTCATCAGGGTCATGGTGAGGCTGGATCCTATCCCAGCTGACTTAGGGCAACAGGTGGGGTACAACCTGGACAGGATGCCAGTTAATCACAGGGCTGACACATAGACAAACAGCCATTTAAAAATTAACCTGCATGCCTTTGGACTTCTTCGTGTGAGGTGACAGTGCTAACCACTGCACCACCATGCTGCCTGCCAAAGATAACCTGTAAGCACAATTTAGAGTAAAAATAGAGTGCAAAACAAAGAAATGAATTAAAAGAATATCTAAATGAAACAGACACAAAACAATAATATAACACAATAAGACTACTTATTACCTTTCATGTTTGGTGACAGTTTGTTAATGTTATTAGTTTTTAGTGCCGTGAGATCGTTTGATAATGATGCTCTGATTAACGTATTGAGTGACATAATTGTAAACTATTACTATGTGTGTGCGCTTTGTGAGATTTTGGAGCCAGTTTTTTTCAGTTCTGTCATGTGAATTGAGACAAAGCACATTTTGGGACTGCATCGATCATCTGATTAATATTAGTATAATCAGTTCAGTAAAGGGTGAAAACCCCTTTAATGTGTTTGCATTCTCTCCACTTCTCTCCCGTTCCCTGCCCTTTTCACGTCCCTCCAAACTTTTTATGGATGTTGTAGTTTCTCTAGTCTTTGTTTCTCTGTGTTGTAGACTGACCTTTCCACAAACTGCTCCCCTGGAAAATGGTTACGATTCACACTGAGCTCAGTGCAGACATTTTACAACATCTGAAATGTCTTACATCTGACACTGGCATTTAGTAAAGGCTTCAGACACTATATTAAGTTACTTTCCCAGGTGTGGCCTGCCCTCTAGCACGGTGAATCCTTGCACTTTCCTGTCAGATTTTCTTGTTGAAATGACTCCTCATTTCACCGAATCTTCTTTTAAAAGTCACATTAATATATGTTATATCTGCCTATAACTGACTAACACTGTTTGCAACAGTCTGTAAATGCTGCTTTGAGACATTTTTAACAATTTAATGTTGCTGGTCGCCCTCAAACACAGAGAGATCTAATCAAATGTTCTTGTAGAATCTATAACATGCTATGACAGGTATAAAGGACTCTAACCATCATTAGATTTGCCTTACAGGTGTCCTCTCAGGGGATGGTATCCCCTCTGTTATCATTATTTTCCCCAAAAAATACTGTGCCTTTCTGTGTTAATCACCACCCAGATGGTGCCAAACTCATGAGCAGCTCTCTAAAACCATAACCTGGATGTGTAGCAGCAAGCACACGTAGCATCTGTTACCAGCCATAGGCGTGTGGTCGTGGTATTGTAATATTGAAGGTTCTCCAAAGACATGTACATGATGGTGCTTTCAAATCTTTGCAAAGGTTAATAAATATTGCATTTTCCACCATTTCTTTAAAACGCATTTTTGTGAATATCATTAGTAATCTTAAATCAAGGGTTAATTTGAGCAAGTTAGCAGCAGTGCACTGTTGACCCATGAAATGTGGAATAATGTCAGCCATTTTGGCTAAAAGCCCAGCAGCCTTTCAAAAAAAATAAATCAGTTCAATCTGTCGCAGTAGTGCCACGCTCACTGTTCCTGTCCACATTCGTATTATTTTTGCCAAGTAGGGTTTATACATGACTGAAGAGTTGCATTGATTAGCCAAGCTGTTGCTGCTGATTGTTTTCTGTCAGCTCTAGTGTTGTCCTTGTGCTGTGATCTTAGCTGGACACGTTGTGACTTGCCCCTATCAAGTTGTCAGAGAGTCAGCTGAAGCTGCTTTGAGTCCCAACAGCCAGAAGTGATTCTTCTCCTCCCCCTCTCCTGCACCTCCTTCACTGGTCTCCAAAGCTCAACTCTGATTGGCCAGTTAAGAGCTTTGGGAGTCCTAAGAAACCAATCTGTCACAGTATTGATCCATTATGTTGAAAAAAAACCTTCTGGTAAAAGCCTGTAAATATGAAAAATGTCTTGAAATAAACCTGTTTCAAGATCTCTATTTATTCAATAGAGGATTCCTTTCAGTGTTCCTTCAGCGATATTAAAGAATTTGAGCACCTGTAAAATCTGTAAAATGAAAAATGCTGCTTGTATAATCATTACTTGCTCGGATTCCATTAACTTACTACAGGTGCACCAATACACTCAGTTTCTCAGAAATATTATGAACAAATTGTGTTTTTAGGTCATGGGTTATAGCTAACTTTATTACCCCTGATGGGATAACAGTTCAACACTTCTCGTCAAAGGTTAACAGCTTTAACTATATTATGATTTTTCAAGGTCAAAGGTTGTTGTAATGTACCTTCATGAAAAGAGCATCACATTTCCTCTGAAACAGAACAGTTGATTTACTTTAATAGAAACCACATTTAAACATACAGCTAAAACAGGACGGTGGGCATGTGAGTGCTGAAAGCCCTTATTACCCAGAGGCCTTGTCTTGATTAATGGCACACTTTACAGGTCGCCTCTCCTGACTCCTCTGCCATTTGCACTCTCTTCCTTTTCCAAAGCATCTCATAAAGCAGGCAGGCGATCAATAGCACTTAGAAGTCTGATGGGGTTTTGATGTCTTCTTATTTCGATTTCATGAAGGTAGACATTTGGATAACATCTTTCACGTCTCTTCTTCCACCCCCCTTCCTTCCCTCTTTTCCTTCCTTCTCGGTGTAACTCTTTTAGTCTCCAGTGTCAGGTCAAATGGTGCCCAAGCAGCGGGTTCGTGTCAGATGGGCTTCATCATCATTCTGCGACGGTTTTGTGACTTGTTTGAATAGCATCTGCTCCTGTGGCAGACATAGCAGATACTTCATCAATTTCAGTGTCCAGCAGTATCATAGCAGCCAACCAAACAAAGTCAACGTTTAAACTGAAATGCAGTGAAATCAAATGAACCCTCTCGAAGACTTTGACATTTTCATTAGCCAAAACAATAGAGGTCTGAATTTACACCAATTCTATTAGCAGCTATGACAGCAAAAGCTATTAGCTTTTGCTGTCATTTGAATTGATTAAGTAAAATGGGAAGTTTGCCAACCAATTAATGTAAGCTATCTAATCATTAGCTAATTAAAAAGCTGCCATTATCAAACATAAAATTCATGAATTACAGTCAAACTGCTGAGACTGCCTTCAGCCTTTCTCTGCCGTTGTTGGCCACACTATGATGCAGGTTGACTTAAGGACGGTATGGAAATTATTGTGATGGGGAGTGGAGGTGAAGATCATATTTATTTATCTTTTTAATGCAAAGCTCTCCTCATGCTTATCTAGCTCTTTTAGAACCTCTCCTTGATTTTGAAAAATAAATTCCCTTCCCACAATATCTAAAAAATCTAAAATCTAAAAAATAAAGTTCCAGTGTTCAGTTCTAAACTGTAAGTAATCTGGATTAACTTTGTATAAAACATTAATGTTTACTATATAAATCTGATAAAGGTTAAAAGACCCTGTCTTTCTCTGTACTGAAGGCATGACAATGCATAAAAAATATAACTTCCCTCTTTCTGACACCTGAAACCTCTTATTGACAAATAAACACTTAAAACTGAATGAAAATTGATCACCGGATGCTAAATGTAAATCTATAGATTAGCCCTGTTGATTAGTTAACAAATGTTTATGCTAACGCAAGAGATTAGTATTGATACGAGGGTGGTGCAGTGTCAATACATTACAGCAGGGGTATTCAATTAAAAGTCCCCAAGGTCCGGTTATTACATTTACAAGTAGAAGGTCCGAGCGAAAGTCATGGCCACATTTTTAAAAAGTAACTAATTGTTTAAGTTTTTACTTAAGTTGCGAGATATTAGACACATATTCAATCTCTTATCATAAATAAAAGTAGTTCCCACTTTGAATCAATGCCACGGTCTCGGAACAAATTAAGCAAACAGGCTTGGAGCTGCCAGCAGGGAGAATGAACAGATATTTAGTTGTCCATTCATCATTAAACAACGACTTTCAGTATCTACTTTCCTCTTTTTAGAACAAGCCATGTCTGCGTTCAGCCTTGCTCTCCCTGCAGGGTGTCCTTGGCTACCGGCACGAGTTTACCGGATTGACTATAGTAGCAGCGCCCGCGGTAAATTTCTATGTGCGCTCAAAACCGCTCTATGGGGAAAACACTACTTATTTCGCCAGTGGTCGCGGTCCGGACAGAGCTATTTCCCGGTCCGCTAATCCGTGATGCCCGCATTACAGTGTCTCCCTACTGGAAAAAGGAATGGGTAAAGATATTGTAGATGTGGATAACAGTCCTCAGTGGCCATGAGTGAAGATAAAACAGAGATGTGATTCAAACAGGGGTCATTTAATTTGTTTTCAGTCAATATTTTGTCATTTCAACCATGAACAGGGGACATTTTCAACAATGGATTATTTCAGGACTTCACTACACTGCCGATGCTGTGTACATAAGATGAACCCAGCAAACAATTACTTGAGTAAATAATTCATTGCTGTACTAGAATAAATAATAAAGAGTGAAGTGATTGAGATGATTATCTGCCATGAAAATCCCTCATTTGTTGTTGATTTGTTGTAAATCAGATATCAAAAAGTCATTACATTCAACCACACTATGACTGTAGAAAAATAACCCCACAACTTTAGCTTAAATTGTTGAAATGTGCTGTACATGCTCATTTATTTCTTTTATAGACCTGGTCCACAGCCTGCCGATGCATACATATCTTGATAGCATTCATATTCAGGCGTCTGTCGTATCCAAAATGGCCAAAGTGGCCAAAAACGTTACCGTTATTGCCTATGCTGCAAAAATAAAAAAGTAGCATGCTACAGATTCAAATTAGAAGTGCTGTAACCAACAGACTGTATAAAACATCAATATCGTATCTGCACCCACACGTTTCTGAAGACTGAATGTGGTAGCACTGGCCACCACCATCTTGGCAGTCCTGCCTCTCTGTGAGTTCTATAAACATTCACCCTTAGCACAGTTGTCATGAACGGAGAAAATTAGCGACAGAGGCCAAAACTGTTTTTTGTACCAGGCTGAAAACATGTTTATTTCTGCTGTGAAGTTGGACATTTTAACATGGGGACTTATGGAGGTTGACTCTGCAGCCAGCCATCTAGCCTTTAGTGGACATTTGAGGGACTGCAGTTTTCAGCACTTCCTCATTGGTTTCATTTGATTTCTCTGTACCTTTTCTTGCCACAAAAAAAGAGAAAAAAGATATACGGTTATCTCCAATGGATTTGCACTCTTGTTTCTTTCCTACTTTTTGGTGGAGAGCTGCATTGTAGTGGCAGGAATCCAACCTGACTGTTGTGTAGCTCAGCTAGTGAGATGACAAAGAGACAGCCTTTAGGTTGTGGAAGTACTCACACAGGAACATCACAGTGAAATCTCAATTCAAAAAACAGTAGACTCTGGACAATATAAGCAACATGCACAAGGAACTGCAGAGAAGCCTTCATTTGCTTCACATGCTAAAAGTATTTTTCTCATTGTAATATAAAATGACAATAATCCTGTAATGTAACAGGTTAGTTTTTAAAGCCCACAGGTCATTACCACCTTGGATGCATTTTCTAATCTATTTTTCTTTGTAAAGATGTAAACACAAGGAGGCCAGCAGGCTGGATTACTGAGGCGATGCTGCAATATGAATCCTCACAGATAAATACTACGGGTGGAAAATCAACCTGTTTATATCGGGAGAGGTGTTCTCTATCACGTGCTCCCCCGCAGTCTGAATGGGAAAGATAATGTTTCAGATTCTCATCTGCAATGTGCTGTGATTTGATTTCACCTGCCAAGCAGGACGCAAACAATATCAGAAGAAAACAATTTCGTCCAATTTGGCATGGAGTCATGCAGCCAGCTGCTTGTTAGGGTTCACATGTGTGATGTATGGGTAATGGAGAGAGGTGAAAAGCCTGCAGGAGGCTTGCACCGAAATGGATCATCAGCTGAGGGTCCCATTTCTCAACACATTTACTCAACAGGGTCTCCATACTGAATACCAAATAGCAGCAGCTGCTGCAGTGTAGTCTGGCTTTGCTTGGTAGGTTTTATATTGTATACACTTCCTATTAATTTGTATCACAGATGTGTGTCAAGCTAAAGTTTGAGCTGCTTGAGCCTTTATAAACTGAAAACACAAAACCTCTCAAGGGTTTTTTTTCCACAAAGCCTTGTGTTGTTTTTTCACTCCCTGCTGTACTTCACACATGCTACAAGCGCTGTTTCTCCATTAAGAGTAGTTTATTGGTAATGAAATGCACACCTGTTCATTTTGTTGCACTTGTGAGAAAAGCCTTACATTATCAATGTCAGAGATGGCATATACAGTCATGCTTTTCCTATAAGCTTGCACTGAAAGAAAGCTCAATACACACTCTTAAACATGGTGGAATGATTTGTTTCACTATGAGAATTTGATCCATTCAAGTCTAGAAGAGCTGCATGATTTAATCATTTTACTCTCATTTAAGATAGAATAGGACTAAACTGGAAGTTATCAGCTCGGCTAGTCTCTAGTGGAAGCATAAAATAAGACTGTAATAATAATGCAAACAGTGTCTTAAAGTCCTGACCTGAGAAAGTCAAGAAGGACATTGACAGTGTTTTATATTTAAAATGTATGTTTAAATTGTTAAGTCAAAAAGTAATAATGTAATGTAGTAACTGTCAGATAAAAACAAAAATACATTTAGTTTACTTAATTTATTTAAGTATAAAAAATTAAGAAATAAAAGCATGTAATTAAAAGTACGTCAACATTTTACTTAGTTACTTTCCACCACTAGTTTTCAGTCTATTCATGTATATGTATTAATATATGTCTCATGTTTGAGTGCTTTTTTCCACGTTGCCATAACCATCCAATATGAATTCCAGGCAAACTGTTCAGAAAATCGAATGCATGAAAATGTGTCTGTCCCCTGGTAATGTATCTGTCAACATATCTGACTCCAGAATCAAGAGAAAGTAAAGCAGCCTTGAATTATAAGCTTTCACTTTCCCAAACACATCAAATATTGGAGTTGACCTGACTTGTGGATTTTGATAGGGATTTATATTCTGATCGTGTTCGTGGGGATGGAAGTTGGCAGTTTTTAATGTTGTCTTTCTCCAGTGCTGATCTGGTGTGAGAGGACTTCTTAAATAACTTCCAAAGCCCAGCTTGACCTTCCTTCCTCCTCCTCTTGTATCACTGTGCTGACAGCAGACACTGCCTGATCAGACCAGAATCCTGAATCACTCGGTAAAATCATTCAATCAAAATCTTCTTTCTGTGCTCCAGAGAAATAAAAAAACAAAGACTACTTTTCTTATTCCTTCACCCACACTGTGTCGACGATCAAAATCGTCTCACAAGAATCACTTGTTGGATTTCAGCCTCTGTGTAAAATGATCAGAGAACAGCATTCAGTGTCTTTTGCTTTTTCTGCAGCCCACATTTAAGGCTCAAGGCTGATTTGGTAAAAAAAAATAGGTGAGATATTACGTGTACTACAGAGCAGAAATATTCATCTAGAGCCCTTCACACTCAGAAAAATGTTAATGCTTTCATCTCATGTTGTTACAGCAGAAGTACATGTATCTACACAAGCACTGCCGCTACAGTGAAAGATCTCCTGCTGAAGTTAATTGAAGCATGCCAACCGGACTTTTTAATCTTAAACAGATTACAATTTATACTCCCCTAGCATGTAGACTCGAATCTCTGCAGCTGAGTCACCACTGGAGGGCTCTCTTATCCTCCTCGAGCTATGTGGTTACATGAACCTGATTGTTTTTTCTTTCCCTTTACTCTGATCAGAATGGGACTGAACTGAAATTGAGCAACATGAACATGAGTTTATTGAAAAGTTACGTTTTTTATTTCAACTTGTGAATAATATTTAGTTTGAAGACGTGACACGTGATGCAGATATGACCTTAAGTTCACTGCTTGTCTTTCCACTATTGTGTGTCATCCTCAACATAACCGTTTCTTTTGATCAGCAACAGTTGACTTTTGTTGGATTTTTTCCCTCCGTGACAATGATGTGAAGGTCTGTGTCTCTTCATGATGAAGTGTAATATTATTTACCCTATCCATGGGTATCCGTTTAGGAGTGGTGGTGCATTGAGCGCTTCAGCTTCACGTGAGGTTTGTGTGTGATTATCACATCTCACCGCTCTGCTGGTAACCCTGTGTTTACCTTTGGCTTGTCAAACAGCGTCTTGTGGTTAATGCCTCTATAGACACTGTAACAGGAACCAGCACCACTAGCACAACATCACTGTGCTGCTGCAAAAACATCCTGGGCATGTTGTCAGAGAAGAGAGTTGGACAGGTAGAGAGCATTCACACCTGAGTTCACATTGATGACACACAACATTAACACATGCATGGTTTGATGAGCTGTTTCCCTTTCTTTCTGGATGTCTTTAGAAAGACATTAGGGCTGTTTTCCAGGTGACCTCTCAGCATGCCATAAGAGTTACTCTGTGATATATCCCACAGAGAGAAGAGGAGATAAGATACAGGCTTGAATAAGCAGCTTACAGTCTATTAAATGATAATAGGTCCTATCAGAGAAAGTAGATTTGGGAGCCTAAAAGTGATCATTCCAGTTTTGTGTCCTGCATTTAAACGTTCAGAGGAAACATGAACTCCCTTAAATACAGGATGATGTACTCTGTGTTGTTCAGAGCAGATAAATGGCAGATAGATAAACACTAAGTGCCATTGTACACACCTTGTAGATAACACACGATGAAATGCTGTAAATACAGTGTGTTTGTGCTGCCCGATCTCTACTGCACATGTGCAATCCTGACGGAAATGAGATGTCTCAATCGTTAGTCCTCCATGAACAAGAAAAAAAAAGTGTTACGATGCATTATTTTATTATTTCACTTTTTTGAAAGCAAAACCTTTTCTGTGCTAAGCTAGCATTAATAACTAAACAAAACCGCATTGATATATATATATATAAGTCACCATATATACTCATATTATGTCACACTTATGACATATTAAACAGCAGACTGCAGGATGTATATACTGGGCAGTACAGTCAATTATACTGTGTTACTTCATCTGTAAATGCAGGACCACAGGCAGATCTGGTACCTATGCCCCCCCTCTCTCCATTCAAGCACAATACATTAGGACGTAAATAACAGATCATAGTGAAAATATGAATTCTTCTTTATTATTACTAGACGGATGACAGATCGGAGGTTTAGATCTTCATTTTGTGCTGCTGTGCAGGCAAACTCTTTCTTTCTCTATAATTATACACTATGCAATATAAAAATATGTCAACAGTGGAAACAATTAAATTGATCTTAAAATGTATCCCAGACTGACAGAATTATACAGAAGGGACTCTTTTATTGCTTTAAAGGGTTCATGGGTGTAAGGATACACTAGTTAACTAATGGCTACCGTGTGCCAATTGGACCAATATTAGCATTCATTTAGAGCATTTATGGCTCTTATGTGAGTGAGGAGGAAGTGCACAGGAGTCCAAGAGTTCTGAAGAAGCTGTCCTCAACTATTATATGACCTCAAGACAGTGACACAACTACCACCCTTAGTGGTCCAACATTGTTATCCAACTCTGTTGTGTCTAGGTAGTGAGACAGCCCTATCCTCTGACCTTGGTTACCATAGTGATGATCAGAATGCTTTCCTCAGAACAACCTAGGCAGTATCCCTGCAGTGACCTCAAAACATATGCGTTGCCCTGTGTAATGCCCAAAAGTGACGTGCTAGAATAGAAAAATCTCTCTATGGCCAATTAACATTAATTCTCCTTTTAGCTCTGGTTTGGTCTCCATCAACTCATTGAGGGAAATAGCTGGATCTTTAGCTGCTAAATGCTGCACTGTCTTCACCTGCTATTTGTTGCTCAGTGGCTAGAATACGATGGCTTTATCTTAGCTTCTCTTTACAAAACAGCTGGCCGCTGCTGGAAACAGTGCTAATGAGAGCGTGAATAAACCAGAACAGTGAAGATGTGGACCTTTTAAACCAAGACAACGAGCTGAAAGATGCTAAAGTGCTTTGCAAATTTGAGGGCACTACACCACTTCCTGTAGGTTCCATACTGCACATAAAAAATGATGACGAGTGAAAACTGTATGTTAACACACATACAGATTTATTTATTTCATCGCAACTGTGTGGGCCATTCATTCATTGTAAAAAGAACTAAAAATAACTTCCCTCTTTCTACACATGGAGGCATTAAGGACCACACACTGTAGCGTAGTGTTGTGTGTGGGCATAGTTACACACTTAACACAGTTAGACCTCCGTTGCTGTGATAGATGGCCTCTGACATCATAGATCGGGTGGAGTCATCAGTCTCCAGGCCCATGGGTGAACAGGGTGTATACAGGTATATATGCTGGTCCCAGAGGCTTTGTGGGTCACGTAGGCACCTCCATCAGCTTCTGTCCCCCTGGGTTGTGGCATCCTTTGTGGCCTGACGGCGCTGGAGGTGCCTGCTCACAGCCATCAGTCTTAAAGTCGGATGATTTAACTACTTGCTTCATGGACAGAGGAGACCAAGGTTCAGCTAATATGGTTTGGGTAGCTTATAATTCTGCACTGAAGCTCCACAGCACACTTTCTAATAACTTATGATCTCATTGAAATGCTGGCAGCATCTTAAAGGATTTATGAGTTTGCACCTGATCCTTCATACCTGCTAAACAGTGTGTGAAAAGCGAGGCTGCTTACCAATAAACAGGATGTAACACTTTATTATGCTGTTAAGGGTCAAGGTACTGAGACAAAAGGAAAACAGAGCACTCATTTATAGATAGAGAGGACAGGGAGGGGAGAGAGTGGGGAAATGAATAAGTGACACAAGCTTAAAAACAAGGGACCCACCAACTGAAATGTGTAGATGAGCATTAGATCAAACTTGTTACTGAAAAATGATCAAGCCCCCAAGATGGGATTTGCACCCAGTTTGATATAGTGGCCAAACTGTGGTCATTAGATTAGATTAGATTAGAAATACTTCATAAATCGCAAACTGGGAAATTGCATTGCAGCAACAGCATTTCACCCGTAGGTAAGTAATATAATAAGTATAATAATATGATCATAAAATAATGAGTAATAACCAGAGTGTAGCTTTCATTGTATAATGTGATGGCATGTGGCAGGAAGGATTTCCTGTATCTGTCCCTTCGAGAGCAGAGCAGGGGCAGCCTGTGGGAGAAGTTGCTCTGCTGTCTGGCCACTGTGTGATGGAGAGGGTGCTGTTGGTTGTCAATGATGGATCAGCTTATTCAGCGTCCTCCTCTCCACCAAGGTCGCAAACGACTCCAACCTGAGACCTAGCACAGAGCCAGCCTTTCTGATGATGTTATCCAGTCTGTTAGTGTCGCTGGCTCTGATGGTGCTTCCCCAACACACAGCAGCAAAGAAAATGGCACACGTGATGCACAGGGGACCAAAAAGACTTTTCCACATGAGCTTACATGTTGAAAGAAGCAGCTGAATAACGCTGTCCTCATTCTAATTAGCAGACAGGTAAACAAGAAGTTAGCAGTTCATTCACGGTTGGCCAGTCAGTTTCTAGCGCGTTTGCTCTACAGTTATTGTGCTCAGAAATCTAACACTTTTGGGTTATTACATCAGTAAGCAGCTTCCAGAAGAATCAACAAAGCCCAACGCTCTATCCTGTTCTCTTCATACATCCATGGTCTGGACACAAACACATAACTTGGCAAGATGTATTCTCATCTCATGATCTTGTGAGTCCAGCTGCCTTGCAAGTTTTATGTGCTCTCATTTGTCTTGTTTCCTTCTTGCTTGTGCATTGTGATAAATATAGGTGTGTAAAACATATTTTCCTCATGAATATTGCATAGAAATAGTTTTGTGATATTTTCTAAGGAACAAATGGAGCCAGAAATCAATTCACTCATATGAATGTGACAACTTTACACTTGTACAAGTGCTTTGTCTGAATGTTTTCCTGTTTGGTTTTTACTACGTTCTGTCAGCTGTGACAGATAAGGTCATCACTGTATTATTGTTTTTTACATAAACATACTGAATGTGTTAATATGTCAGTCTGATGACAGTTCTGTCCAGTAGTGCTGAGTACTTGTAGGGAAGATACATATTTTATTTTCTGAAAATATGGAGAGGAGAGCATTGTGGAAAGTATGAGTAGAAGATTTATCTCCAGGTGGGCTATTTTTTGTGCCAGGCCTTGTGCTTATTTAAACAATAAAATGATGTATGTGATCACTGAACGCTGTCTCCTGCCCTCGCTGAGTGAACGAACCTGAGTGTCCTTTTGTAAGAGTTGATAATTGACTTTTAGTACGGGTTCTTGGTCCTTAACCCAAGGAGACGTTGTTGGTTTAAAAAAAAAAAAAGCAAAGATCTTCTGATACATAACTTAGTAATAACCCTTGTGTCGCCATGATACCAATAATAAAGGAGCTCAGAATTCAAAATCAACAGTTCCGTTTTCCGTTCAATAATGTTTCTGCTTCAGATTTCCTTTTATGTTTTTTTAAGGTCTTCCCATTGCACTTTGTTGCAGTTTGCTTTTATTCATACACCATCTGTTCGACCCCTAAATAAAAACGGAGGGATGGAGACCAACCAGCAACATGCAAAGTATTTGTGATGTATTTGGGTTTTGAAAAAACAGCCATCGTCCATCTTGTGGTTTAACTCTTGTTGGAGTTGGCTGATAGAGGCGTATGACAATTTTCAAATAGAAAGCAAAATAGTTTTTATTAGATCATCATCATGTAGTGTTGTTCTCTTCAAATCAACTTTACAAAATCAATATCTACTACACACACAGCTTCACCTGTGCAGTGTGTCTTTTTCTCATGTTACCTTTTCTGTCATAACATCAGTGGCCTACATCAGTGTGTAAATACTCAATATTTCTTTTGGCTTCCCTGAACTGCCTGAAAAAAACAGTTGTGGCCGTAACTGATCCTGTGTCAAACCCATGGGTCCATACTATAAAAGTCAGACAAAGTGATGTGTCATAGGGCAGTAGCTCAAAAGAGATACATCAACAGTTTCACTGCTGAACACAGACCGAGAAACACAGAGACAACATGAAAGCTGTGGCAGTCCTCTTGCTGGTGATGTGTCACCTGGCCGTCAGTCATGGTAGGTCCAGTTTTTCAAAACATTTCAATGATACAGTTGTTCTTGATATAATTAAAGTTTTTTTTTAATTCTTTAAATGTATCTACATTTTCCACTCACATCACTAATGATTTTGTCATCACAGCCTGGAAATGTAGAGCAGCCCCACAGCTGCCTACCATAGTGCAGATTGATGCTGGACAAGGAAAAGTAGTTGCAAGAGATGCAAGCTACTTTGTGTATATGCTGTGTGGATCGACTTGGTTCAAACTGGGTGCACCTAGACTCAAGCATGTCACAGTAGGGCCTGCAGGAATCTGGGGAGCTGACACTTCAAACAGGGTCTACAAATATGTAAATGGACAATTTCGCGTAGCTGGTGGTACGTATTGTTGTTAACATTTAAAGTACATACAGTAAACAGTCACTGCTTGTTGATTAAATGACCCATAACACTGTGTTGGACAGGTATTTATATGCAGCAGGTGGATGCTGGAGGTGATGGTCAGATTGTGGGAACTACTTACAACTTACTGGGCTACTGTCTGAGAAGTTACCTTGCTTCTGCCTTCAATGGAGCAGGCTCCCTGAGCTGGACTTATAGTTCAATTGGTTTGAGGTACTACAGCTGTGGCCCACGATACGGATGCTGGGCAATCGACAGACGCTATCGGATCTGGTTCACAAAGGTTGGATACTGCAACAACAATAAATTCCTCTATGTTGGTGTGCCTTCTTAAGGAATATTAAACCCAAACACTCATTTATCATGACATCTCATGATGTATTCTTCTTTGTGACAGAAAATTGTACCTACCAGTTGTAGCCTCAGTGGCTGGAGACATGTTGGAGGGGCGGCAAAGATGGTTGAAGTGGGGACTGATGGAACCGTCTTTGTAGTGAATCGAAGCGGCCATGTCTTTCAAAGGTAAGGTGTAAAATTCCATTGATGATGCAACACTTTAGCTATATTTCAGCTACAGTTTTAACCATAAAGAAAAGTAGAAATCACAGTTAAGGATAAAACCAGTTGTCTAAAATAATGTGTATGACCAAAAAGGTTTGAGCTGCTACTGTACAAAACTTGGAGGAAAATCTTATTTAAGGGTAAATAATGTCAAAGACAGGAGAGTTTTAAAAATGCTCATTAAAAGGGAATCAGGTTGATGGTTTCATGGTTTCTACATTCATCTCCTTCTCAACAGAGCTGGCATTTCCAAGCATCGTCCACAAGGCACAGCATGGACCCGCATCAAAATGTGTTTGCCCATCCGCCATCTGTCCTACGACCAGCGCCGTCTTTGGGTCGTGAGCACCGGTGGCATTGTCATGCAGTGCACCCACTAATGTGTCTGCTGTCCTCACTGCAATCTTTTCTCTTTCAGATGATTCCATGACACAATGAAAAAATAATCATCTTGGTCTTCTTTAACCTTTCCTCCTTATCTTGACAACAATCAAAAATCAGGTTCGGAAGTACGTTGATTCTATAATGATTCTTTCTTGATTCAGCAATGATGCACAAATCTCTATAATTAAAAACACTAATTTAGAATGAAGCATGTTAGCACATGTGACATCTACCTGCTGTACTCTCTGTTGCATTAATAAATGAGAATAAAAAAAACAATAAAACCAATTTCCTGTTTGTGATAGATGGTAAGATGATAGATAATGATGTTACTGTGTTCATACTTTAAGGAAATGGAAGCCAAAATTTCCCATTAATTGACAAATACTGATACAAGGAGAAACAGCACCCCTCTCCTCACAGGACAGTACCTGTTACTGCTGCAAGAGACAAGTTAATCTCACTGATCAACACTGAAGCAAGTTTGAGTCCTGCTTGTGAAACGCTCATTTATAAATTTGTTGCATTATTCAGAATTTAACATACAAAAGCCACTTGCCTTGTTAACTCAGATGTGCTTTTGGTCACAATAACCTGAAAAATAGACATCTTTATATATATATACATATTTTATAAATTGTATTTAAAATTTCCATAGGATTAGAAAAAAAGTGGCGGCTGGCCAATAGAGGGCGGTAGGGTGCCGCCCTGCCTGAGCCACAAGAATAAAATGAAAAAATAATAATATCTTAAATCATTCATATTTTCAATATTTGTATGTCTAAATAATGGAATAGATTCATTAATATGTGCAGAAAATCCACTGCCCATGTCTCAGGTGCTCTGGGGCGCTGGAGAAATTGCCCCGAGGAGGCGGGTCCATGAAACAGTTAAACCAATCGCTAATATAAGGTTTGAACGTTTGACGTGCAATTAAGCCAATCAGTGTCCTCCAGAAAGGGAGTTTATTTTATTGCCCCAAGCCAGCTACGGCTAAAGTCAGGGCCGCTACGTAAAAGCGCTATTCTACAAGACAATGTATTTTATTGCCCCAAGCCAGCTACGGCTAAAGTCAGGGCCGCTACGTAAAAGCGCTATTCTACAAGACAATGGCGCATGTAATGGTAAGACCCAACCATCACGATGGTAAAATCACTCCTTCAGCATCCGTTCCAGAGGAGAACTTTGCTGGACAAACTACGTGTGAAAGAGCTGGGAGCTCCATAGAGAGACACAGATGCACAGCAGCAGCAAATCATTAAGTAACTATAAACTGTAATGGAGATATGGTAGCAATAATGACAGTAATAATATATGTGGTGGACATCGTGCAGGACCACAGCATCAGCCACGATCCATGAGAGCACAGAAGCTCTGTATATCAGATCAGATACATCAAAATGCACCTTCCACACAACCCCCTGTGCAGAGATTATTTTCTACATATTTGGAGGAATTTATTTCCTCAGCACTTCCCTTAACTTCCCTTGACAATTTTTCCTCTATTGATCATTGCTAAAGAATGAACTTTACTGACATTTTTCCATTTGAACCCTGAAAGAGTACAACCTAAAAGTAGCTTGTGGAGGGCAAAAATAGTCTGTTAGCCAGTCAGTTTGAAGATATAACACCTACCTGATGCAGATGTGACTTGACGACAGTTTAGAGAAGATAAACATTTGTAAACTTTCAACAACGAAAGAATTAATATTTTTTTGTCCTCCTCCTTTCTGTTGTAACTAGAAGACAAAAAAAACTCAAGCAGGAGTTTTCAGTTATCAGCCTTTATTAGACCTTTGTTCTATGATTACTTCTTAATTTTTTTTTTGAAGGTTATTTTTTGGGCTTTCATTAGATAAGAGCAGCTGTACACAAACAGGAAAATGGTGGAAGAGAGGGAAAGATGAGATGACAAGATGTTTGTGTTCATGTCAAACCCCACTGTGTGATGGCAGGGTTATAGCTCTGCCTTCAGGTGCAGCCAACAGTCTTTGCCTCTTTGTATGCACTTTCTTGAGAAGAAAAATGATACCAGTGGTTATTTGACATAAAACCCTGTGTTCATCACTGGCCTGTCAAATAATCACCATCTTGAGATTATGTATTATGTCTCATCATGTTGAATTTAGTCATGTTCATGTTTAGTGTTTTGTGTTCAAGCACTTTATGTTTTATTTTTGTACTTACCTTTTCGCTCTCGTTTCAGAGCGCTAAATCCTTTTTGTTGGATTACCTTGTCTTCGGAGTGTGCATTTGAGTCTGTGAAACAGGTCACGACAGAACAAACTGACCAAGTATGGACCCAGCTGACTCCAAGAAGCTTCAAGCTGCCCTCTCTGCACAAGTCACCAAGATCTACCAGCACGAGCCACAGCTCAGCACAATCGGCCATGGCGTGAAGGACCTCACAGAGAGAGTCATAGACTACGCCATTGAGTCTCGCACAGTAGGCGCAGATAGCAGGTGGAACACACAAGCTTTAATAGATGCTTTTATGAATGGATTTGCCAACCCATAAAAGATCATTTAGCACCCTTGGAGTTACTCCAGGATCTAGATTCTAGAAGATCTCTTTGTTCCCCATGTCAACAGGTTCAGGGAATACAGCGCCACCACGTGGATCAGAGGAGCCGATGCAGCTGGGGGGGACCAAGATCTCCTTAAGACAGACAGCGTCGTCTACAGGAGTGCTGCTGCTTCTACTGTGGACAGCAGGGCCATCAACTCGCCTGTATCAGACTATAACTCAGGGAGTTTTAATTGATTCCGGGGCAGACGAGAGCCTCATGGACCGGAATATAGCCCGACAGAACCAGATTAAGACTGTTCCTCTGTCAAATCATGTTAATGCTAGTGGTTTGGATGGATGGCTAGTGGTTTGGATGGTCGTTTATTGTTCAAAGTTACTCATTGTACTGAACCCATACAGGTGATGATAGGAGACGACCACACAGAGCATGCAATTTCATTTATTTGATTCAGCACAGCATTCACTGATTTTGGTGTTTCCATGGCTTAAGAAGCATAATCCTCACATTGATTGGTGCTCAAGCAAAATTAAGAGGTGGGGAGAGGGCTGTGAACACTATATATGAACTCATGTAAAGCGAATAACATATTCGAGCCACAGCTAAGGACTGAACTAAGCATTGACAATGACTCCAACTACCCTGACTTGTAAAGTACCTTCATGTTATCATGACCTCAAAGAAGTATTTAACAAAACAAAAGCCATGTCACTCCCTCTTCACCGACCATTTGACATTTGACTGTGCCATTGACCTGCTCCCCAGCACAACCATTCCCAAGTGGCGCCTCTACTCCTTCTCTGGGCCAGAGAGAGCGGCCATGGATGAATACATCACCATCTTGCTCAAGGCTGGAATAGTCCAATCTCCTGTCTGGTGCAAGCTTCTTCTTTGTAAATTAGACGTTCTCTGATTCTGGTTCTCTGAGACCATGTATTGACTACAGCCACCTCTATGCCATAACAGTCAAAAACTCCCACTGATCGCCTCTGCCTTTGAACTGCTCCAGATTGCCAAGGTATTCAGGGAACTAGATCTCTGGAATGCTTATCATCTTATCAGAATCAGAGAAGGAGACGAATGGAAGACGTTTTTGAATGTGTTTGTGTTTGTCTATCTAGATGACATTCAGATTTTCTCACCACGCGAGGACACTCAAGAAATTCATGTTTGACTGGTCCTGCAGAGGCTGCTAGAAAATGTACAGTACATCGAAGCCGAGAAATATGAGTTTCATGCAGCCACTGTCAGCTTCCTGGGCTACATTGTCACAGCCAACAAAATACAGATGGACCCAATGAAGGTCAGTGTGGTGGCCGATTGGCTAACTCTGGACAGTCGGAAGAAGGTACAGCAGTTCCTGGGGTTTGCCAACTTTTACAGAAAATTCATTCGCAATTTCAGTTCTGTTGCTGCCCCTTTGCATGCTCTCAACTCCTCAAAGGTACCTTTTCGTTGGTACCTCCGAGGCTGAGAAAGCCTTCCAAGGCCTCAAAGAAAGGTTTACCAGGGTTTGTGTGGTGGACACAAACCCTGTCCAGACCATCTGTAGTTTTCCTACAAATGTGACACATGTACAATTTACATTTTTGTCAAAAACATACGCACTTGCTTGTGCATGAGCACATTTGCACATGTAGTTATTGAAATATCTGGATATGCTATCCTGATAGAACCAGGATACTGTGGCATAGTTTCTGATTATTCTGTCATGGTGTTAGGTTTGTCATCGACTCAAGTTGCATGATATTTAGTAAAACAAGAAAGACAATAATAATGATCAATAAGCTGAAATACAGGGAAAGTACAAGTGCATATCATAAATTGTATTATTGCCCTTGTGCAGGTGGAGAAGCTAAATCTAACTTTTCAGAGGTTAGACAGCCAGTTAAAGCAACTCTGTAAATACAGAGTACACATGAGAAGAGTAATGAAGACACATTTGCACACAGCTGATCAGAAATGTGGATATCGTTTGCATCATGTGAACAGGATTCTGTTGAGGTGTCCAGGACACATCAGACTCAAAACCATGAAAAGCAAATGTACAATTCGCATGTGTAAACATCACAGAGTGAGCACAGTAAACCTGTATCTGCTATCAGTACAAATAATAAATAGGGCTCAAAATTCAGAAACAACAATGCTGTTTGCCATTCAATAATGTTCCTGCTTAAGGCGTACTCAGTTTTCCAGTCGGAGAATGTGTCTCTTTCCATTACACATTGTTGCAGTTTGCTTTTATTGATACACCAACTGTTCCACCTCAGCTAAAGTAACATTTTAAATAAAAACTGAGGGACGGAGACCAACCTGCGTATTTTGTGACGTATTTGTATTTTGTTGGACTCCAGCCACATAATAGCAGTCGTCCATCTTAAAATTTGCAGGTCAGACGTCACCACATAAGAACTCAACAAATAAATAAAATGAGCTAAAGATGGATTTTAGCAAGTATGAGGCGTATGACAATTTTCAAATAGAAAGCAAAATAGTTTTTATTAGATCATCATCATGTAGTGTTGTTCTCTTCATATCAACTTTACAAAATCAACATCTACTACAAACACAGCTTCACCTGTGCAGTGTGTCTTTTTCTCATGTTACCTTTTCTGTCATAACATCAGTGGCCTACATCAGTGTGTAAATACTCAATATTTCTTTTGGCTTCCCTGAACTGCCTGAAAAACCAGTTGTGGCCGTAACTGATCCTGTGTCAAACCCATGGGTCCATACTATAAAAGTCAGACAAAGTGATGTGTCATAGCTCAAAAGAGATACATCAACAGTTTCACTGCCGAACACAGACCGAGAAACACAGAGACAACATGAAAGCTGTGGCAGTCCTCTTGCTGGTGATGTGTCACCTGGCCGTCAGTCATGGTAGGTCCAGTTTTTCAAAACATTTCATTGATACAGTTGTTATTGATTTTTTAAAATTCTTTAAATGTATCTACATTTTCCACTCACATCACTAATGATTTTGTCATCACAGCCTGGAAATGTAGAGCAGCCCCACAGCTGCCTACCATAGTGCAGATTGATGCTGGACAAGGAAAAGTAGTTGCAAGAGATGCAAGCTACTTTGTGTATATGCTGTGTGGATCGACTTGGTTCAAACTGGGTGCACCTAGACTCAAGCATGTCACAGTAGGGCCTGCAGGAATCTGGGGAGCTGACACTTCAAACAGGGTCTACAAATATGTAAATGGACAATTTCGGGTAGCTGGTGGTACGTATTGTTGTTAACATTTAAAGTACATACAGTAAACAGTCACTGCTTGTTGATTAAATGACCCATAACACTGTGTTGGACAGGTATTTATATGCAGCAGGTGGATGCTGGAGGTGATGGTCAGATTGTGGGAACTACTTACAACTTACTGGGCTACTGTCTGAGAAGTTACCTTGCTTCTGCCTTCAATGGAGCAGGCTCCCTGAGCTGGACTTATAGTTCAATTGGTTTGAGGTATTACAGCTGTGGCCCACGATACGGATGCTGGGCAATCGACAGACGCTATCGGATCTGGTTCACACAGGTTGGATACTGCAACAACAATAAATTCCTCTATGTTGGTGTTCCTTCTTAAGGAATATTAAACCCAAACACTCATTTATCATGACATCTCATGATGTCAAGATAACCAGACATCTCATTATTTCAAGATAACCAGACATCTCATGATGTATTCTTCTTTATGACAGAAAATTGTACCTACCAGTTGTAGCCTCAGTGGCTGGAGACATGTTGGAGGGGCGGCAAAGATGGTTGAAGTGGGGACTGATGGAACCGTCTTTGTAGTGAATCGAAGCGGCCATGCCTTTCAAAGGTAAGGTGTAAAATTCCATTGATGATGCAACACTTTAGCTATATTTCAGCTACAGTTAGTTAGTTAACCATAAAGATGAATAGAAAACACAGTTGCACAGTTAAGGACAAAACCAGTTGTCTAAAATAATGTGTATGACCAAAAAGGTTTGAGCTGCTACTGTACAAAACTTGGAGGAAAATCTTATTTAAGGGTAAATAATGTCAAAGACAAGAGAGTTTTAAAAATGCTCATTAAAAGGGAATCAGGTTGATGGTTTCATGGTTTCTACATCCATCTCCTTCTCAACAGAGCTGGCATTTCCAAGGGTCGTCCACAAGGCACAGCATGGACCCGCATCAAAATGTGTTTGCCCATCCGCCATCTGTCCTACGACCAGCGCCGTCTTTGGCTCGTGAGCACCGGTGGCATTGTCATGCAGTGCACTCACTAATGTGTCTGCTGTCCTCACTGTAATCTTTTCTCTTTCAGATGATTCCATGACACAATGAAAACATAATTAACTTGTTCTAATGTGGGTCTTCTTACTCCTTACTTCAACAACAGCAAAAAATCAGTTTCGGAAATAAGTTGATTCTTGAAAGATTCTCTCTTGATGATTAAGCAGTGATGCACAAAACTCTATAATTAGAAAAAAAAACCTTTAGAATGAAGCATGTTAACACATGTGACATCTCCCTGCTGTACTTTCTGTTGCATTAATAAATGAGAAAACAATAAAACCAATTTCCTGTGTTTTGATAGATTTAATTATGTTGTTACTGTGTTCATACTAAAATTAAGTTCAAAATTAAAATATATGTATCATTTCCCATTGATTTCCAAATACGGATTCAGTTCCCCTCACCTTACAGGACAGTACCTGTTACTGCTGCAAGAGACTAGTTAATCTTACTGATCAGCACTGAAGTGTTTTTAATTGTTGTTGTAAAAGTTTTTTATTTTCCCAATAGCGCTTACATATTCAGTGCATATTTGGTTCTGTTGAGCATAGCTGTATTTTTTATAGCTATACTATGAGCCAAATTCAATAATTATGACTCTTTGTATTCACTGATAAATTAACTGCTATGCAGATGACACACAACTCTATCTGTCATTTCCGCCTGACGTCCCTTCTGTCTCTGAATGCCTCTCAGATATATGTATATGGATGAAGGCACACCACCTCCAGCTAAAACTCTCAAAAACTGACCCATAAAGCAAATGCACCAGAGTTACTGATTAACATTTTGGCTGACCCAATAACCTCCGGTTTAGCCCTCTGCTGACTTTATGATACCACTGTCATCAAGTAGTTGCCCTTGATGGGAATTTTTGGGACTCTGCAAATGACATTATAAAGAGTACGTTAGTTAGTTTTCTAGTATGTTCATCAGACAATGGTGTCACTTGAAAACAACTGAATGGCTGTAAAACAGGACAACTGGTAGTTTAAGTATTCTGATGACCAGGTCATATTTATACCATGTAGTGCTGGGCCTTTGTGAATTTTGAAGATGTATTATGCCAAAGACATTAATATGCCAAAAAGACTTGGTAGCATGATAGTCAAAGTACATAGGGTAGGAAATTAGTCATGATTTGAATAATGACAGAAATATTCATCGACAATGAAATCTAGATATGCTTAAGCCAAAGCATTGCTTTACAAGTTTAGGTTCATAATGAACATTGGCCTTAACCAACAAAGAGAGGGCGCCCTTGAGCCAATAATGTTATGAAGACCTATGACACATGGAAGCACATACTGTACAAACTTGCACATGTCCACAATATACATCAGTTGAGCCCCTGGTATGAATTATTATATATAAATCCATATTTATTTAAAAAAATGTAAACACCAGAAGCCAGAGGCTGGATCAGAAATGATTCATTACACAATATGATTTATCACAGATAAATACAGATAGAATATAAACCTGTTTATGTCTGAGAGGTGTCCTCAAATACTCTTTCGGTATGAATGTGAATAATAATTCTTCAGATTTTCCTCCACATTGTTACTGTGATTTGATTCTCCCAACAAGATGAAAACAATTTGGCGTAATTTGGCTGGTGTATGGGTGATGGAGAGAACTGAAAGCCTGCAGGAGGCTGAGCTCATTGCACAGGGTCTCCATACTAAATACCAGATACCAGCAGCTGCTGCAGTGAAGCCTGGTTTGACACGGTGATTTTATGTCATACATCATGCTATGTTCCCCATTATTTGTCTGAAAACTTCAAGTCCTGGTACATCTTCAGTACATCTTCGACCTTGTCAATGGTAGCTTTCAGGGCCACAGAGCTCAATGAATGGCATTGTTAGTCATTTGGCTAGTCTACCACCCAAGATTGAAATATCACAAATGGTTATTGTTCTACACTTAAGACCTGGTGTCACGTAAGGCATACAGATATATCCTGAGGGCAGAAAAACAAAACTGGGTCAGGAATGCTGGAAGGTTGCAGGGTTAGTTTGTTTTATGGCAGACAGAGGCGTGACATTATCGGAAGAATAGCTGAATTGATCGTGAAGATTAACATCAACATGATGAAGGCAAGATGAAAGGTAGTCATTAAATAACGCTGCTTATTTAACCACAGGATGTTAGACCGATGAGAGACTAAAACCGAGGAGAGGAGAGCAAGGCAAGGAAAAGGGCTTTGTGGTATTCACCACAAACACATTTAGAGTTTTCACTGCTCTTGATCAGGATCAGAAATCATCTTCCAGTGTTTGAAAAACCCCCAAACCAAAACAAAACAAAAGCCCCACCTCAACCACGTGTTTTCAAGACAAACCATAGTTTCTGTTTTGCAGTAAACCACTCCTTAAATGACTGAACAACCTGTACTTATTAATCATGTTAATTGGTGATGAAATGAATGGCTTTGATGGCAGACTGGTCAAACCTGCAGAATAACCCAGAGCATAATACTCTCCATTGTTTATTGTGCAGGTGTCTAACTATGCTTTGAATGCAAGTAAAATGAATACTCAGCCATTGCAGGTTATTGTCATCTATGCAAAGTGACAGACAGTTGGCTATTAATTATTATTTATTATTGGCTATTATTAGTATAATGAATATTTTAATAGTTCTTAGTCTTATATATATGATCCATAAATGAAAAGGGAAAGTGAGAGATATGGCATGGATTATAAATGTTTGCTTTGACTGCAGGGTGTTCAGTGGTAGAAGAAGTACTTCTTAAATAAAAGTAGAAATACCATAATGTGAAAATACTTTATGTTGCAAGTTAAAGTACTACATTCATTTCAGGATAGCAGAAATGCTGGATATTAGATGAATATGTCATGTTCTTTTATAAAAGTTTTATGAAAAAACGTATTTACTTTTCCTGCATGCTGAAGGGCCCATTTTACATACAGATCTGAGTTACAACAAACATACAGTTGTGGTAAGAGTACTGAAAAGCTCTTCATCACTGAAATATTACTTAACTACCGGTGTTAAAATAGTGTATTATTGAAGTATTTTTTAATTATATATTTTGTATTTTTTATTAACAACAAAGCAGTTTTCTCTGATAAATGATAAAAGATATGGACTGATCAAACTGAAGTAATTGGTTTTCTAAAGAAATGAATAAAATAGTGTTTCTTCTACTTTCTACTATTGCTGCAGGTAGTGAACTGGCTGCAGAGCTCCATGTCACACTGTGTCAGAATCAATGACAGTATAAAGAATGAACAGAGCCTGAGTGACTTCACCCATAGGTTTCCAAAAGCGCTGTTTTAAAGCTGGAAATATGTGACACTGACTCATTTGTGACTATCAGGATGGAGGCACGGGGTACCAACCATATGGACCACATATGGTTCTTCATACCTTTCAGTATAGTTCTGTTAAATGAATCGTCCCGATAAAATATGCGTTAGTTGCATTTTATTGTGCTACATTCTTGGTTGTCGGTGTGTAACTACCACATCTTGTCTTTAAATGTGTTTAGTTTGTCTGTTCTGGGCTCCTGTTGAAACATGTTGGCTTGGCATTGCAGGCTCTGTGGAACAGAACCCACACCTGATTTTCAGATGATTAAATAGTTATGTTATTCTTTAAGAATAACTTTAAGTTCTTCAGTTATTCTGTAAACAGAGTAGACTAATTACACGCTCAACTCCTAAAAGTGCTCAGGATAGTTTTTAAAACACGTTTTACTTTAATTTAGCATAATGACATTTGGGAAACCTAGAGAGTGATGTGCGTGAACTTTACAAGTTGAAAGAATTTGCTGCCACCAAATATGCAAATCTAAGGTGTTGTTGTCACACACTATGTAACCTGCTGCTATTCACATGTTCACTGATGAGAAGGCAATTAAATAATTACATTGTCCTCAGGTCTAATGACTGCTTATAACAAAGGTGATTATAGTGTTTATGAATTATCTGTTTCCTTCTTCTAAGTAAATGTGCGGGTGTTTTATTGTCATAGGCACTGCCCTTCATGGCCATTTTGATGAACTGTAACGCAATGTTCTGGCAACTAATTGCGCTGCTGTTTTTGTGGCCTTTTTTGGCTTTATTCTTGAGAGAGACAGCTGAAGAGTGACAGGAAACGTGAGGAGGGAGATGGGGAATGACATGTAGGAAAGGGCCACACAGATCGGGATTTGAACCTGAGCCCCCGCGGCGAGCTTTCGCATATGGTCTACCAACTGAGCTAGTTAATTTGTTGACAGGACAAGGAATGTTTTGGGGCCACAGACGGAATTTTGTTTAGTACCACTATAGCTCTAGGCCTGGCAGTAAACCATGACAGTATGACTTTTTGGCCCCAGCAGACGTATTTTTCATAGAAAGTGTGTGTTTATAACTCCTGGAAATACACACCAGGAACAGTCCTCTGTGTCTTGGCTGAGGAGTTTGTTACCTCAGTTGGTTAAGGATTTTCTAAAAGCCCACCTGACATGGGTATGGTTTTTGGGAAAGGAGGTAATGCTGTCCCACAATTCCTTGTAACAGTGTTTCAACCAGACCAAATAACATCAGTTTATTTGAACAGTGTGATGCAGACTGCAGCAGAGAGAACATGTGTGAATATGAACAGATGTGTTGACATGACATAAAGAGATCATGAAGTTCTGTTGTTGACTGTGGACTAAAAAAATTGGCTATGACATGCAGATCCTCATGAAACTTACCGTTGCTGATTAATCACATATCTTTGTCATACCAGCGTAACAAACTTTGACTTTAATTTGACTTCTGTGACAGGTGGACAATATTCATTTATTATTTTAATTGTGATGTTGATAATGAGGTGAAATCTTTCACCACATTGTCCACGTTTATATTTCCTGCATTAAAAACACAATAAGAACATAAGGGGAATATCTAGTGAGTATCACAGGTGCATGTTTTTTTAGTCCATCCACAGATCAGTCAGTAACATTCGCTGTCGCATAATGACGTAGTCTAGTGTAAGTGCAGTCGGATTCTCTGATCCCTGTGGTCGTCTTCTCCTTACTTCTTACGAATTTTCCTTCACATCTTTCCTTGACCTTGTGACATTTTTAATTGAGATCAAGAAAAGTGCTTAAGAAAGGACTTGGGAGCTATTTTTTTACTATTTGGCCCTACCCACTGACTATGTACTGCAGCATGCCCACTTTGGGTCTGGCAGGAGACTTTTGTTGTATCCATCTCTCTGACTTCCTGTCATCTCCCTACTGTTTGTAATGAAGGCATACAATGGCACAAAAAAACTAAGGCCTTGAAATATCTTTGTCAAATCATGCCTGCTGATGTAAAAGAACACGAGGTTAATGCTTTGCACACTATATGTGAGAACTTTGTTTTGCTGCATTGCAGGTTCAGGTGTGAGTTTCACTGCATCAAAAATGTGATAAGGAATTCAGGTGGTTAACGAGAACAGTACACTTCACGAAAAGTTCAGTGTCAAACCTGTTAGTCTGGGATTTACTGTAAACGATGTTTAAAATACCCATTAAACAACAGGTTAGTCAAGTCGGTGATTCAGTGCATTCCAGTCTTGGTTCAGCACAACTATGTCATCCTTTATTTCAAGATCATGTAGACTACATCTATAGTCTATAGTCTATAGTGAATTATAACCCAATAATAATGCCCTATATACATAATGCTTTCTGATGTACCTGTAACTGTCAAGTAGATGTAACTTATAATGAATTAAAACTTTGCAGTGTTTTGTGGATGCTCTTGACTAGTTATAAACTAGAGGCTGAATCATAGGGCTTATAACATGACTACCCATACTTACCTACACATACACATACTCAACAATCAACTATAGTAAGAACTCATATATTCCAGCAGTCCATGAGGTGTCATAATTTATCATTGTGTTAGGTAATTAAGTAAGTGTAAGTAAGTGAAGTGAAGTAAAGTTTATCACTAGTGAGGAGCATCCACATGACACTTTAAGTTGTAATCAATTAATAAGTCACAACTATAATGTTTTCTGACTGTTGATATACTGCATCAGAAAGTATTATTTGATTTTTGAGTGTAGTTAATTGTATAAAGCATCAGTATATTATAATTTACTATGAATGCCCCTATAATGTACTATAGATGTGGTCTACATATAAAGTGTCTCCTACTTAACTGTGATTGTGCTAGACATGGCCCTACATTTCAGAGGAAATATATTTGATAGCTACCATGTTTATTTCGTGAAACAGTCGTTGCAGGATACAGCAGTTTTACCAGGGAACATACTGTGGTGTTCTTTATCTTTGCAGCCTGCACATCCTTATCTTGTGAGTTATGCAGCGCTTATGCAGACATGCTCCCTCTGCGGAGGTGATCGTGCCAGAAGTACCTGCCTCCTCAGTCTAACCAAAACGTACAGACTGACAAGCACAGCAACTCGGAACAGCTGTTAAGATAAATGTCTTTACTTTGTCATACAAAGGAACAGTTTATTCAATTCCTAATCAGTGACTTCACATATGGTTTCCATTAAGGAACAAAAGTGCTTCCAGAGACTTCTCACACCTGCCACAACCTCACAGTGTCTTACTGTAAACAAACTATTGGCTAAAGAGGAACAACTCATTCTGGTCACATATTCCGGAAAAAAGAGCCTAATATACCCATCTTCAGACCTTGAGCATCAAAAGGTGTCATTCCTAGTCCAGATTTCTTTATGCAATATGAAACCATCAACCGCCCTTCAATTTGGCACACCATGACTTTTTAAAGTAGACATCACCAATGCACTCAAAGTCTTGCCCATTCATGCAGACTTGTTTCTTCTGAGTTTGTTAGAAAACAGGCTACTTGGATCACCTTATTTGGTTGCTAAATAAGTCCCAAGATCTTCTGTTCTCTTGTGCTGGATCCTGACTAGCAACTACTTGTTGTCTCTTACATATTACATATTCTGGTCATCACTCCACTATCCTCATCTCCACGCCACTGGCTTTCTACTTTGACAAAAACGTTTTTTTTTCAGAATTTTGCATCCCCTTTCTGAAGAAAACACCTTGCTTTGCACGAAAATGTGTCTGTGGCAACACTGTCTTTTTCTTGGAATCTTCTTTTTCTATGACGACCTCATCACCCAACCTGTGAACAGTCGTCTTTGTACAGATGCAGCTCCTTCTGTAGCTTTCGATAGCTACTACGAAGGAAAATGCTTTCCTTCTGCTTGAACTCTGAACTCCAAGACCTGTTCTGCTTCATCAACACTTCTTGAGCTTCCCGTCATTGCCATAGCTGCCATTCTTTGCGGCCATGCATGGTTGAGTCCATACTTATTCACTATGTCAACACAGCAGTTGTAAAGATTCTGACCAAAGATAACTTGTTGCTCTGCACAACCAGTTGCTCTTGTTCATGGATACCACAACAGCATCATACATTCATTATCTGGTTTCTCATTCTAGAGATTCAGATGCTTGCCCTAGAATTGGATCTTTATTCCATATCAGTCCCACTATTTTAGCCACAACATTAAACTGACTCCTTAGCTGGGAAACTTTTTAGAACTTACACAAACACAATGCAATCCACACTTCTGTCTCATGTTGAAGCTCAAACATGAGCAAAACAGATCAGCTGGGAGTTTCCTCCCCCATCTACATTATCTGACTCCACTCCTATCTCAGCACATATGAGCCGCTGACCAAATATTTCTGCTACAGGTATCACTAAGAACGTATCACTGCAACACCCACTATTTCTCACCAAAACAGGAATCATGGCCACACAATTGAGGTTCCAGAAGCATCTACAAAGTCCACTATATCGCAAGCATATCTTCAGAACACTATTCCTTCTGTGTCAGTACAGCATCCATAGCAGCCACACAAGGCAATTTTGACAAAACCATCCAGGTCCCTGGCTGCTGTAAACATCAGGCATATTGCTACTACATTTGTAACAACCTTAATGATCTTAAGGCCACACCTAACTCAGTGTGACTTAAATCAGACTTTTTTTTTAATGAAATGTTTTCTCGGCATAGTCTTTGCTACTGAAATTAAGTTAATTGGTTACCTTAGGTACAGGAGCAGGGCCACACCTCAACCGCACCTGTAGTCCCCTGTCCCCTGCACAGGCAAGCACAATTAGTCTAATTACAGCACTAACTGTAATTAAGTTGATGGGTCAAACCCATGGGTCTAGAGTATAAAAGACAGATGAGATCAGATGTACAGTAGGACAGCAGCTCCACGCAGATACAGAGGCACATCCAGAGAGTCACTGCTGACTACAGACTCAAAAACACAGAGACAAGATGAAAGCTGTTGCAGCCTTCTTTCTGGTACTGTGTTACCTGGCCGTCAATCATGGTAGGTCATTGATTGTTTCATTGTTTTATCACAAAATATTGAAGGCTTTAAGTTTCAGATCAAATGAGATTTGATTGCTTTTCTTAAAAATGGATATTTATTTTTCACTCATATCAATCATGATTTTGTCTTTACAGCCTGGAACTGCAATGAGGCTCCACGGCTGTATAATGCCTTGCAGATTGATGCTGGGCAGGGAAAAGTGGTCGCAATAGACAGGAACTACTACATGTATTTCCTGATGGGATCGTCTTGGTACAGAATGAGCACACTCAGATTCAGGCATGCCACAGTCGGACCTGCAGGACTGTGGGCAGCTAGTACCGGCAACAGGGTCTACAAATCTGTAGGTGGCCAGCTTCGACCAGCTAATGGTAATTATTATTATTATTATTATTATTGTTATTGTTATTATTATTATTATTATTATTGTACACACATAAAGCAGTCACTGTTGGCTGATTAAATGAGCCATGCCTTGTTGTGGAGAAATTGCTGAAGTCAAAGGTCAATGGTGAGGTCAGGAAGGAAGAAAGTGTTCAGGAGCCTCGGATGTCTTATGCTGTATTATTTATTGACACAGAATTAGAGACACACTCAAAGTACATCAGAAATGCCTGAGTCGGTCTCACATTCTGCCAAACTCATGCTGGTGGATAGACTTTAAACCCCGGGATAAGATCACAAACACTATACGCCCCGAATTAGGTAAAAGAGAATGCTTTTACCAAGGATGGTGTCTTCGTCAACATAATTTAGTCTGGAGACACAGATGTCTGTTTATGCAGATTGGAATGTCAAAGGCAAGCTGTCTATTATGTCTAAGCATACAGCACCAGAGTCTTCGACCCTGGCCACCACAGTGTTAGGATAGGATGGCACCTGCTACTGCCAGCCAAAGACAAACAACTAATACTGCTGAGGACCTCAAGGCCCACATGTGACTTCATGTAACCTTTTATAATGTCTGTGTGTTTGTGCCATGCCTCTGTGTTGCACAGGTCTGAGTATGATGCAGTTGGATGCTGGAGGTGATGATCAGGTTGTGGGAGTTACTAGCCACATCCATGCCTACTGTCTGACAAGGTCCCGAGCCTCGTCCTATTATGGAGTGGGCACTCTGAGCTGGTCTTACCTGTCAAGGGTTTTGAGGTACTACAGCTGTGGCCTATATTACGGATGCTGGGGAGTCGACTCAAGCTATCGCGTCATGGTCACACAGGTAGGATACTCCAGTCCCAGTGAAATCTCATGTCCTTATTTAGTGGTGTTTGAATTAGTTTCTATAACTCTACAGCTCTATCCTTCTTTATGACAGGGAATGAACCCAGCCTCCTGTGGCACCAGTGGTTGGTCATACGTGTCAGGGCCAAGGATGAGAATGGTTGAAGTGGGGACTTATGGAAGGGTTTTTGCAGTGTCCACAGCTAGCTTGCTCTATGAAAGGTAAGACAACCAGACAACCACATTTGAAGGAATGATATGTTGTTTTAACTGTAGCTAGATACAACAGGGTCAGAACCTCAAGCATCCACATATCTCTCTCTCTCTCTCTCTCTCTCTCTCTCTCTCTCTCTCTCTCTCTCTCTCTCTATATATATATATATATATATATATATATTCTCTCTCTCTCTCTCTCTCTCTCTCTCTCTCTCTCTCTCTCTATATATATATATATATATATATATATATATATATATATATATATACACACACACATATATATATATATATATATATATATATATATATATATATATATATATAATGTTTAGAGTGCAATGCTAAAATGTATTATCTCTCTGTGATCCCACTTTACCACTTCCACGTGTCATATAAAAGGTGAGTTTAAGGTTGACCTCTAATTACAGCACTAATTTATTACATCTATTCATAAAGATATATGCTGTAAATTAACGAAATAAGGACCAAAAATTTTTTGTCAAAAAAAACAAAAAACTAAACTAATTATGTCGTCCCTGCTGATGGATTTCTTCTTTCTCAACAGAGTGGGTATCAGCAGTTCTAACCGAAGGGGCACAGCATGGAGGCAGGTCTCAATGTGTTCCAAAGTCCGCCACGTGTCCTATGACCTGCGCCAACTTTGGGTTGTGACCACCTCTGGCTTTCTTATGAGGTGCACGCCCTAATGCTACCTGCAGCAGGTGCACAGTGCACAATCTCTTGTCATGCAGATTTAATTTCTTCCAGAGACAGGAATCTCTCTCAGTGGTGTTTTGGCTGTCATCTCTCTAATGTTCTTTCCTTTCTTCAGGTTCTTCAGCGTACAGTACACAATCAATGAATATTTAGCATTTTTTTCTCTATGTAAAAGCTATTCATTCATCTCATTGTTATTCGACTACTACTGCTACTACTACTACTACTACTCTTGGATTCAATGTAACTCTTTGATAAATGATTCCGAATCAATGTACAACACTTGTTAATGAGAATGTAAAAATATTGCTTGTATGAATAAATGTCTCACAGGACATGAATGCACATTACAATAAGGAAAGTGGTATACATTACAAAAATAGTGTAAATTATTAGGCAAGTTTTCTTATATTCAAAGAATTGGACTGTGAAACATAGAGAATAAGTGTGTATAACAAATAAGCAGTAAACAGTAACCTAATGGATCACTTTTAAGAGACTCAGGCATGTATAACCTCTATTTGACAGTTGCCAAACTTTCTTCTGTGTTATTAAATCATAATGAAAGCAGTTACATCTGGCTTTTGTCATGTTTCAATCACACATGATGGTTTCCAGGACTCGTTTAGTGTGACAATTGTTCTGAACTGTTCAGAAAGTTATATAATTTTTTAGTTAAGTCTTATATTTGGTAATACCAGGCTGACAACTCAGCACCCACAAAAAGAAGAAATATCTGTGTTGCCACATCTTGCAGTGAGTGCTGCTGAGATTGAGGCAGGTCTTGAAGGTCTCGATTAATTTGTCTGTATTAAAATTCAGAAAATCCAAAGCTTTGAATTGTAGATAGATTACATTGTTATCAATAGCCGGATGCAGACATATGAGAGACCGTTGAGGACACTGTGGTGTATTTTTCAGGTGTAAGGACATTTTCAGAATGTTTATTCATGTTTTCTGTGTATATCTACCTAGCCCGGGAGAAGAGGGGACAAGAATTTGGCTGGGCAATTCGGCATGGAGATTCGAAAGGGATCCGATAACGGGGTGCATCCCAAACTCACATGTTTCTTTGAAGAAAGTCTTAATTATACAAGTCAAGACGAGTTGCGACTCTTTTTTTTCAAGCTTCCACAGGCCTACTTGGAAAAGCCATGGAAAAGTCACGACAACATAATACATAACTTTCCTCACACATATTCTTATCACACCAAACTCGTTTTCCATACTCCTGGAGCCAGACCTGAGAAGGGAGCTCACCGGTGAGTGTCTCATGGCACCCACTTGGCCCAGGAGGAAGGCAAAGGCATCTGGGTCTTTGAAAAAAATCTTTCTTCAGTTCTTTCTTGAAATAAGTTGGCAACTCTTTATGGTGGACAAAAACATTTTATAATAAATGCATGACGCATGTGTCACCTGCACATTTCACACCTTTTACTGAAACACAAGCACACACCTACACACACACAATCACACGGGCATGTGCGTGGTGCACGCCTTTGTGGACATTTACCCAAAGTGCTGTGCAGTTTATAGTATTTGTACTTTCTACGAGTATTACTCGTAATACTGCAAAACTTTTTAGAGACAGAAATTGTGCATTACGTTTATCTTGCAGTTAGTTACTTCTTACCTTCTAAATTCATAACAAACTGACTTATGACTCTCTTCTTTCTCATGAACCATCTCACAACCCTACATTTTTCTTCTGTTCTTTTGGAGGGGGTCAAAGTCCTAACTAAACTATCTAACTGAACTTACAGTAGTTAAAACCTTCTGCAGATTGATTCATTAAGTACATTTTGCACTTCTGCATTTAATTAATGCATGCATTATTTGCACTGTCGTACAGTATATGGAATGCAGGACTTGTAGAACATTTTTACATCGTAGCATTGTGAAATAATCGCAATGCTTTTTAGAATACCTGTTGTACATACTTAAAGATTAATATTGGATTCATTAGGTTATTAATTATGGGAAAATGTGTGATGACTTCTGTGTTCTAACCAACACAGAAAACAGGCACATCCTCCCCATCAGCTGTACTTTTCATCTCAGAGGTCACCACCCTTTGAAATGGGAGGTAGGCTCTATCTGATGCATATTTGAAGGCAACCACAAAAGGTGACTTAATTACAGCATTGACTGTAATAAAGCACATTACATGGTCGTGGATTGAAAGTCTAGGAGCCCCAAGTTTTGATAAGAAATGGCTTCAGCTCCAGCAACACACACATCCTAAATGGAAGGGAGGCTGTACCTGATAAAACCAGGTGGCGCAGTGACGCTTCATGGTTAAATTTCCTCATTCCCCGCTTGGGCAATCACACTTTGCTTAATTAAAGTAATTAAGACTAATTGTCAGACCTGGACTCAAAGAGGACTCGGATGCAGAATAATAATAGTTCAGGCAGAGTTTATTTAAATTCTCCAACCTCTCAGACAGAGTGACAAACAGGCTATAAAAATGTGTCTAAGGAAAAAACAAAACGGAAGACTATTAATGAACAAAAAAAACCCAAAACAAACAAAAGAACAAAAAAACACTCCAAAAAGGGGAAGGAAGAAATCACTAATCAGAGAGAAAATAAATCAACAGAAAATCTCTCTGCTAGGAGGAAAAGAAAAGGCTATGAACTCAAACTGAACTGTAACACACTCCTAAATCCGGTTCTTCTAGTCTATGAAACTTAAACTAGAACAAAAAAAAAACAACAACAATAACAATAATAAAATACTATATGATATATAATATGTACAAACAAAAAAAAATCACTCTCAATGAGGCAAAGAATACAGGCTTATGTTGAGAAAAAGGGACATGGACTATGATGCCTGGCTGGGGTGCATGGCATGAACAAGACACTGTGGCACAAGACAAGGGGAGACGCAGACTATAGAACACATGAGGTTAATGGGGACACAATCAGGTGGACACAATCAGGAATCAGAGAAAACAAACGGACTGGAGACACATGAGGAAGGGCAAGCAACCTGAAACAAGAGGAGAGTTAATTAAAGACGAATAATAACATAACTAATTTCATATTTGTTTTTATCTGTTGTTAGGCAACTAATACAACAAACACAATGTGCAATTTCTGTCACTGAAATATTTCGCAGAATCTTGTTTGACTATGCATGTTTTGTGGTGTAATGGCATCATCAAGTAAATGTTCTAACTAACAAAAAAAAAAAAAAAAGAAGCATGGCCTTCCATCATCTGTGCTTTTCATCTCAGAGGTCGCCACCTCTCAAAATGGGAGGGAGGCTTTTCCTGACAAAACCAGCTGCATATTTGAAGTGACACCTTACAGTAAATATATACAGACAGCGATTTCCTCGTTCCCCGAACAAGTTGCAGAACCAGCTTTGTCAAGGTTAGGCACATGGGTCAAACCCATGGGTCTAGAGTATAAAAGCAAGACAGACCAAATGAGATGTAGGACAGCAGCTCCACGCTGATACAGAGGCACATCCAGAGAGTCACTGCTGACTACAGACCCATAAACACAGAGACAAGATGAAAGCTGTCGCAGCCTTCTTTCTGGTGCTGTGTTACCTGGCCGTCAATCATGGTAGGTCACTGTTCATTGTTTTATCACAGAATACTGAAGGCTTTAAGTTTCAGATCAAATGAGATTTGATTGCTTTTCTTAAAAATGGATATTTATTTTTCACTCATATCAATCATGATTTTGTCTTTACAGCCTGGAACTGCAATGAGGCTCCACGGCTGTATAATGCCTTGCAGATTGATGCTGGGCAGGGAAAAGTGGTCGCAATAGACAGGAGCTACTACATGTATTTCCTGATGGGATCATCTTGGTACAGAATGAGCACACTCAGATTCAGGCATGCCACAGTCGGACCTGCAGGACTGTGGGCAACTAGTACCGGCAACAGGGTCTACAAATCCGTAGGTGGCCAGCTTCGACCAGCTAATGGTAATTATTATTATTATTATTATTATTATTATTATTATTATCATTATTATTATTATTATTATTATTATTATTATTATTATTATTATTATTATTATTATTATTATTATTATACACATAAAGCAGTCGCTGCTGGCTGATTAAATGAGCCATGCCTCTGGGTTGCACAGGTCTGAGTATGCTGCAGTTGGATGCTGGAGGTGATGATCAGGTTGTGGGAGTTGCTAGCAACATCCGTGCCTACTGTCTGACAAAGTCCCGAGCCTCGTCCTATTATGGAGTGGGCACTCTGAGCTGGTCTTACCTGTCAAGGGTTTTGAGGTACTACAGCTGTGGCCTATATTACGGATGCTGGGGAGTCGACTCAAGCTATCGCGTCATGGTCACACAGGTAGGATACTCCAGTCCCAGTGAAATCTCATGTCCTTATTTAGTGGTGTTTGAATTACTTTCTATAACTCTACAGCTCTATCCTTCTTTATGACAGGTAATGAACCCAACCTCCTGTGCCACCAGTGGTTGGTCATATGTGTCAGGGCCAAGGATGAGAATGGTTGAAGTGGGGACTTATGGAAATGTTTTTGCAGTGTCCACAACTGGCTTGCTCTACGAAAGGTAAGACAACCAGACAACACACGAGATGATTTATTTCAGGCATTATATCTTGCATGTGCACTCACAAACTTCAGAAGTTTTACATTTTGACTTCCGAATATTCCACCTCCTTCACTTAACGTAATGTTTAGAGTGAATGCTGAAATGTTTTACAACACTTATTTGATATGTGTATTTATGAATGTATGTGCTGTACATTAACAAAATAAGGATCAAAACAGAAAAGCTAAAATAAATATGTCGTCCCTGCTGATGGATTTCTCCGGCTTCTTTCTCAACAGAGTGGGTATCAGCAGTCGTCGCCGAACGGGCACAGCATGGAGGCAGGTCTCAATGTGTTCCAAAGTCCGCCACGTGTCCTATGACCTGCGCCAACTTTGGGTTGTGACCACCTCTGGCTTGCTCATGAGGTGCACACACTAATGCTACCTGTAGCAGGTGCACAGTGCACAATCTCTTGTCATGGAGATTTAATTTCTTTCATAGACAGGAATCTCTCTCAGTGGTGTTTTGGCTGTCATCTCTTTAATGTTCTTTCCTTTCTTCAGATTCTTCAGTGTACAGTACACAATCAATGAATAATTGGCAGTTTTTTCTCTGTAAAAGCTATTCATTCATCTCATTGTTAGACTAGTACTTTGATAATAGTGAAAATTAATGCTGGAAGAAGTCATTTTCTTGGATTCAATGTTACTCTGTCATAAAGATTCAGCATCAATGTACACCACAAATAAATGAGAATGCAACAATATTGCTTAATGATTATATGTCTCATTACAGATATATGTGCAGTTAAAGCAGGCACAGTGGTAAAGATTAAGAAATACTGTAAATTGCAACATGGAGGTTTTCCTATATTCAAATGTATTGGACTGTAAAACATTAAGAATAAATGTCTATAACAAATTAGCAGTCTCACAGGACCCTGATGAATCACTTTTAAGAATCTCAGCCAAGTATAATCTCTCTGATTGTTGTAAAACTTTCTTCTGTGTTAATAAATTGTAATGAAAGCAGTTCCATCTGACTTTTGTCATGTTTTATTCATGCACAATGATTTTCATGACTTGATTAGTGTGAGGACTTTTATTTTGCTGCATTTTGAGAATATCTATTTCCTTCCTTGTTTGCCTCAATTTCTGTTTGATCTGTGTTTCCAGTATGGTCCTTCTTTCTCGTTTAGGCTGTAATTTGAGGAGTTTCCATTCAAATTACACAATTATGTAATACCTTCTCAGCACTTGACCCAGTAGTTATCAAAGTAGTTGGCGGGTCACCTTGCAGGGGAACGGGGTGAGGTTTGTGCAATCAGGTGAAAAATGTGGAGTGAAACCAACTTCAATGTAATTTTGATTTTTGCAGGATTAAAACCAGACATGAGTTTGGTGATGCTTGTTGTGTTGACCCAAAATTCCACATGGATCATTTTTTATTTCTTAGCTTCTTCTATAATGCATTTCAGTCAAATTTGTAATTGTTAAAGATACCACTGCTGGGTGAGCTGCAGGCTGTTCGCACAGATAACGTATTACAGTCACCGTAATCAACCACAATCTCATAAACTAAATCATACTGAGGTAGTTTTAGCTTCTGGTCTTAGCTAGCAACAGCTATCTACTTTTAAGTGTATGAACTACAACACCAAACTTTGTGAATGATACATGTGTCATTTGTACAGAACACATCTTGTACTGAAACATGAGCACACACACAAAGACACACTCGCGCAGTCACACAGGCATGGGTATGGTGACTGATTTTGTGTACATTTGTTCAAGTACTGTGCAATTCAATGCTGTTTGTGTTTTACATGATTATTACTTTACTGTATGTTGTTACTGGCAAAGAGTGATACCTAAAGCTAGGCTAGTCTTACTAGTTATCTTTTAGATTGATAATTCACATATAAAATCACCAATAAAACTAATATTAAATTAGTTATGTGATTAGTTATAAGATTTAAATATGAAGTGTTACTTGTCCATGGTGGTTGTGCCACCTGTTTGGGGAATGAGGAAATTTGTTCTTGAATTTATTTACTGTAACGTGTCACTTCAAATATGCACCTGGTTTTGTCAGGTAAAGCCTCCCTCCCATTTTGAGAAGTGGTGCCGTCTGAGATGGAAAGCACAGATAATGGGAGGAAGAGTTTATTTTTTGTATTGGTTAGAACGTTTACGTCTGAAGCCATTCCACATCAAAACTTCTGACTTAAAACATATATTATTTAGGGCAACGGTTAGCTCAGTAGTTAGAGTGTCCACCCCATGTACAAAAGGCTCAGTCCCTTCTGCAGCAGCCTGACATGTGGCCCTTTGCTGAGCGTCATTCTGCCTCACCCACTCCACACTTTCCTGTCAATCTTCAGGTGTATCTGTCAAAATAAAGCTTGAAAAACCCTCCCCAAAACAATTACACACACACACACATGCACACATATAATCTCATAAATAATAACATAACTATGAAAAAACATAACAAAACTAATTCCATATTTGTTTTTATCGGTTGTTTTTATGTAAATTATCAATCTAAAAGATAACTATTAAGACAATGTTTTGTGGTGTAATGGCATCATCAAGTAAATGTTCTAACTAACACAAAAAAACATCTCAGAGGTCACCACCTATCAAAATGGGAGGGAGGCTTTTCCTGACAAAACCAGCTGCGTATTTGAAGTGACACCTTACAATAAATAAATGCAAACAGAAACTTCCTCGTTCCCCGAACAAGTTGCACAACCAGCTCTGTCAAGGTTAGGCACATGGGTCAAACCCATGGGTCTGGAGTATAAAAGACAGATCAGATCAGATGTACAGTAGGACAGCAGCTCCACGCAGTCACTGCTGACTACAGACCCACAAACACAGAGACAAGATGAAAGCTGTCGCAGCCTTCTTTCTGGTGCTGTGTTACCTGGCCGTCAATCATGGTAGGTCACTGTTTGATTGTTTCATTGTTTTATCTATGAATGTTTTATCTATCTATGAATCATGATTTTGTCTTTACAGCCTGGAACTGCAATGAGGCTCCACGGCTGTATAATGCCTTGCAGATTGATGCTGGGCAGGGAAAAGTGGTCGCAATAGACAGGAGCTACTACATGTATTTCCTGATGGGATCACATTGGTACAGAATGAGCACACTCAGATTCAGGCATGCCACAGTCGGACCTGCAGGACTGTGGGCAGCTAGTACCGGCAACAGGGTCTACAAATCCGTAGGTGGCCAGCTTCGACCAGCTAATGGTAAATACTATTATTATTATTATTATTATTATTATTATTATTATTATTATTATTATTATTATTATTAGTATTAGTATTATTATTATTATTATCATTATTATCATTATTATCATTATTATTATTATTATTATTATTATTGTTGTTGTTGTTGTTGTTATTGTTAGTATTATTATTATTATTATTATACACATAAAGCAGTCACTGCTGGCTGATTAAATGAGCCATGCCTCTGTGTTGCACAGGTCTGAGTATGATGCAGTTGGATGCTGGAGGTGATGATCAGGTTGTGGGAGTTGCTAGCAACATCCGTGCCTACTGTCTGACAAGGTCCCGAGCCTCGTCCTATTATGGAGTGGGCACTCTGAGCTGGTCTTACCTGTCAAGGGTTTTGAGGTACTACAGCTGTGGCCTATATTTCGGATGCTGGGGAGTCGACTCAAGCTATCGCGTCATGGTCACACAGGTAGGATACTCACTCAGTCCCAGTGAAATCTCATGTCCTTATTTAGTGGTGTTTGAATTACTTTCACATGAACCATACTTTCTCACCATGACAACAATCATGACAGCTCTACAGCTCCTTCTTCTGACAGGTAATGAACCCAGCCTCCTGTGCCACTGCTAGGTGGGCATATGTGTCAGGGCCAAAGATGAGAATGGTTGAAGTGGGGACTGATGGAAATGTTTTTGCAGTGTCCACAACTGGCTTGCTCTACGAAAGGTAAGACAACCACATTTAAGAGATGATTTATTCCAGGCATTATATCATGCATGTGCACTCACAAACTTCAGAACTTTTACATTTTCCTCTTTCAGTTAGCGTAATGTTGAGAGTGAAATGCTAAAATGCATTATCTTATAAAGGGTGATTTTTACAACACTTATTTTTAATACATGTATTTATGAATCTATGTGCTGTACATTAACAAAACCTGCATTCTCCGGCTTCTTTCTCAACAGAGTGGGTATCAGCAGTCGTCGCCGAACGGGCACAGCATGGAGGCAGGTCTCAATGTCTTCAAGAGTCCGCCACGTGTCCTATGACCTGCGCCAACTTTGGGTTGTGACCACCTCTAGCTTGCTCATGAGGTGCACACACTAATGCTACCTGCAGCAGGTGCACAGTGCACAATCTCTTGTCATGGAGATTTAATTTCTTTCATAGACAGGAATCTCTCTCAGTGGTGTTTTGGCTGCCATCTCTCTAATGTTCTTTCCTTTCTTCAGATTCTTCAGTGTACAGTACACAATCAATGAATAATTGGCATTTTTTTTCCCTATGTAAAAGCTATTCATTCATCTCATTGTCATGAGAGGCTATTACTTTGATAATAGTGAAAAATAATGCTGGAAGAAATTACTGATACTTAATTGGCACTTATAATTCATTGTAACTCTGTCTGAAATGAATCAGCCTCAATGTGCAAAACTAATAATGTAAAATTATTGCTCTTTATTTCCTTCTGTGTTAATAAATGATAATGAAACCAGTTGTGCAGAAAAAAGATCATTTTAAACAGGTTAAATAGTGACAGAGGAAGAGAAACTTTGCATTCATTGGGCCCATTTATATGTTTAATCAATAGAATAGAATTCTCACTGAACGAATCAATCAGCATATAATAGTGTTATGGGGTTCCATGTTTCTTGATGTGCAAACTTACAATCAGAGCAATGTGAAACCACAGTCAAATTCCTTGTATAATTACACTGTTCTGGCCAATAAAAGAGACTCTGACTGTGATCGGACACAAGGACCCAGTCGATTTTGACAGATTAAGCTTGATTTTGAATGTGTGTGTGTGCGTCGTGTGTAGTGTGTAGTATGTGTAGTATATGGACCCCCTAATAAAGCCTTTTGTTCAACTCTTCAAATAAAATAGAACTTTCTTGACTGTAACTTCTTTTTCATGAGAATCAGTAACCATCTATAATTGAATCTCATATTGTCAGAGAATAAATGCAAGTAGTAGTTGCTTACAAATCTTCAAACTATTTAAAATAAAAAAATATGGTCATTGCCACTGCAGCTGCTTCAGCTAACTAATGCAATGAATGAATATTACTGCCTTGTAGATTGTAGCCTATTAGATTATGTAATGGAGTGTTTGTCATACCTATTGTTGCTGACAACTGTATATGTATGAACATCTGAAAGATGTTCACCTGGACCTGGAAGTCTTGATCATATGACACATTTCTTTGCAGAAACTGTGCTAATGGCCAAAGGCTTTATATTTTCTATATACGCTATGCTGCCTATAGTCTATGAATGAATGACTTTCAAGTGGGCAGAATAGCTGAGTCTTCTGTAGTACAAGAAGTGTTGTGATCCAAACTCTAGACCTTCTGCATCCCTGAATAGTTTAAAGGAAATAACAGGTCAAAGAAATTGAATTAAGCAATATTACACAAGAGGCACAGCTGATGGAGAACGATCCAAACATTTCCAGAAACTCCACAACTTTGTCCAAGTCCAAAAGTCAAAATATATTGAACAAAGATTGATGTAATCAAAATGAACATGGTTTATATTATTCCTCTTTAGTCCATATTAGTTCACCTTTAGTCTTTAAAAATAATTTCTCTGAGCTTGTAAATTCAGATGTATTTCTTTATTAAAGTTGACTTCCATTAGACTTATTTGTTTACACGTTATATATTTCAGGACGTGACCATGTGGAGATGGCAGAGTAATATCTTTAGTGATTAGTCAGGTGTGCTGTGTTGTGATTTGTATAACAATCATTTTATCTTTATTCACGAGTGAATGCAGCATCACTTTAAAGAAAATGACAAGTTAAGTACAGAGAGGGAAAAGATGAAGCGCCGTCATTGGAGCCATTTCCAGTCCTTTCCTTAGACCACCACCTTGAGGTTGGGATAAGCATTACATCTTTCTCTGGAGTGCTGTGTGCAGTACTTCTTCCTATTCTTCTTCTACCCAGAGTCAAATGAAATTAATTTGCCACTACTCTTACCTCCATAAGCTGCAATTGTGACCTTGTCCTTCACTGTGTTCTGGGTACCAATGCCAGCAATTATTGTAACATATAAAAAGTTCACGATTAATTTGTCATGCTCCATCACAGGGCTCCACAACAAAATTAAAGTAGTAGTAGTAGTAGTAGTAGTAGTCCCTTTTTGCTACACAAAAGAATTTTTTTTCATTTTTTTGCACAAAGCTCTCGCCAACGACTAAACACCAGCTACCCTGACCCAGGCCTGAAAACCTCTTCCTGGTGGTCAAAAACATATGTAGTACAAACACTAACTTTCCCACTGTTTGGACCTCACAGGGCAACCTCTGGTGGAGTGCAACTAACTAGGCGAACTAACATTTGCTAAGAGCAGCTACACTTCACAGCAGTTTTCTTTCTGTCAGAAAACTCACAGAGTTAATGTGGAATAGCTAGAGGACAGCAGAGGGAAAAGCAGAAAACATTGTCTCCATAAAGTATGATCCAGTTTCACCAAAATCAATGAAATAGTTGGTGGTGTGTGACTTAGGGCCATAAAGCATTACGTACTTCGAGGGTGCTTGTGTACCCAGAGCACAACGTTACATAGTGCAAGAGCAAATGTACAGGGTGCAGAGTGAGAATGACAGAGATACCATTCACCTGATTTTATATGCTATTTAATAGTAGACAAGTTATGTAATGTTGCTTTAAGTACATGTTGCTGATGATACTTCTGTACTTAAGTGGGATTTGAATACATGCATTTTAATTTATACAGTGCATGTTCTTCCCATGTCTGAGTGGGTTCTCACTGAACTACGAACTTGTCCAGAGTGTACACTGCCTCTCACCCAAAGTCAGTTGGACTACTCCAGCTACAGCTGATATTTAAAAAAAAAGGTATATTGTCCTGTTTTGCTCTGCATTACTCTCATACAGCAGATGCTGTAAAGCTACTTCCTTTTCTAGCAATCGTGGCATTTCATTTCACAATGGAAGTGGAGCATCTCTATGTGACGTCCTGTACATTGTATGAGGAACTTTGGAGTGTCTTGGGAGTTTTTCACCCTTCACTCACACATCTTATTGTGGTCAGTCATATTGTTGATATTGATTTCCTTTTTTATCCCATGAATCTTTATGCCGGGAAGGACATCTCTCAAAGACCCTTGTGACCACCTTTAACCGTTCCCCAGTACACACAGCACCCCTCCACAGCTCACCAGTGTCAGGGATTTGGTGTGCTACACCGCCACCTCGTGTCCGGCCGGGCAGCTGCACTCCCCCGCTGAGCGCTCAGACGGGCTTGGCGCTCCGAGGTCTGCAGGCGGCCGCCGCTTTCTCTCAGCCTGAACACAGCCTCATTTCTCCCGCAGATACCCGGCATGACAGCCTTCCTCTCCGCACTCAAGGAACATCTTAAAGGACAGCCAGAACTGCTTTTCCCGACGCTGTGCTTGCTCCAAAAAGCCGCCTTGGTCCGCTTGGGTGAATAAAGAGCTGCGGTAAGGAGAGAGAGAGAGAGAGAGCCTCCCCTCCTCAGCTGCCAGATACCAGGTAAGACAATTTGCCATCAATTTGCGAAGAGAAACGTGCGATTTTGCCACTTAGTATTTTGGTGCTGTCTGGAGCGCGCGGACTGGCTTGTGGGAACGAACAAAAGATAATGCACAATATGGATTGTTCCAGAGAGACTGCACCTGCTCCAAATGAGTGTGGCTGATTGTTGGGTTTGAATGTACAAGGCACTTCTGCGAGGTGCTGTCAGATCAACAAGGCGCGTGAGGTGCGTGATGCGCGGAAAAGTGACTGTTATTAATGAAAGCACGCTTGAATGAATCTCCACTGATAGTTCTCAGTAAGTGAAGCAGTTGAGTAAAAAAAACAGAGTAAAGCCGGGACTGCACAACCAGATCTATGCCTTTCATATCACTTTCATCAATTTACGCTGCTTACCTGAGGTGTGTGCTTTTATTGAAACTAGCTGAATCACCAGTAAAAGAGCTAAACTAGAGTCAAAGAGGATTTAACCCTCCAGCTGGCTCCATCTCTGGAATGGTATCCTTTCATAAGGACAAACTTTATGAGAAGCTGCAGACTTCCAGCTCTCTCCATGACACTGCCCTCTGCTCCCTTTCCAATGTCTGGAGGATGCCTCTAGGCTGAAGATGCTCCTACAGGTTCGGCCATTTATGTTATTGAAATATTACCTTGGGGAAGCTGTTTCAGTGGCCTGTTTTTTTTTTTTTTTTTATGAGACACAGATGTGGATTAGGGCTCATCCTAATCTATTTACTATCACTCACAGCCTGTTCATGAATGGCAGGAGCATTTTTAATAATAGATGGCTGAATACATTTACTGGCTTGCAGCATCGATTTTTGTCTGTATGGGACTGCGAAGAGTCGCCTGATAAGAAACCAATGATGCCAAATGTTATGAAACCAAAAAAATCCATAGTAATCATACAGTAAATTCTGAAATGGATTGCATGTGAATATTATAGCAAATCCAAGCCCCCATACGTATATGGTGATGCCATAAAACAGTGTCAAAAATCTAAATGTCACTCTAAATTAAGTGAAATGTTTATAGATTAGATTACATTCAAATTTTCTTTCTTGCCCGTAGGCCGTCCTTCCTAAGCTTCTTTTGATTTTACAGGTTGCAAGAAACAGCAGAGAATAATAACAGTTTCTTGAATGCCCTAATTGAATTACACGCCCAAGTCAGACGCACCAATTATTTCCTTGATTGTGTAACAAGTGAGATGCTGCGGCATCTGGTGCTTCATCCCACAGGACCCGTGTGAGGCCATAGTTGGCTGTGAGCCCAATGATAGTGTTAACCCCCCCCATTCATTCAACCAGAAGCTACAGAATTGAGAGGGCTCAGGATTTCATCCCCAGGGAATACTAATAACCTTACCAGAGAGGTTTTTCTAAGCCTTGCTCACTATCAACCCAGTAGGCAGGCATGATAGTGTGCCAGGACTCTGCAGTCATGTTGGGAGTAGATATAGTCTGGTAGGATGAATGAAGCTGCTTAAGTAAGCACTTTGATTAGCCCACAAGAAGTCATTAACTGTAGTGAATGCTGCTCTGAAGATCAGCAGGTAGGCTGTTTGCCTGCCAAGTCAGGCCTGTTTCCTTTTTAACAGGACTGTAGTATTTGGGGTCCAGTGTGTTTGGCATTGATTTGGCCTTTGCTAATTTCATGATGATGCTAATCTTTTCTCCTTTCAAACATTTTCTCTCCACCTATTCTACCTTTCTATTTTGTTTCAGCACCATATTTCATGAATGTCAATGCTAATTATTTATAACTGATTTAGTCTATAAAATGTTTAACAGTTGTGAAAAATATGGCGAAATATGGCCCAGGTGTTTAATTTGCATTTTTTCTATTCAAAGATTATTCTAGTTATTTCTCTGTCACATATGGCAAAGAAAAGCAGCAAATCTACATTTGAGAAGCTGAAAGTAGAGAACATTTGCCACATTTTTCAAACTCAGATGTTGTATTTGCAATTTTATATTCTCTCGCTATGCAATTTACATTTGTGGCAGGCATACAAAATTGTTTGAAATGGCTAGAAGAAGAGTTGCTGGGTACTTGGCATGGACTTAAGAGGTAGAGCAGGTGTGTGTTAGGTTTGGATAGTTCATTGAGGTTGATTGCGGGCACTTGGCTGTTGTGCATGAATCCAAAAGGGGCGGCAGACCCAGAGGAACTCGCCCCCCCTTTCCAGCTTTAGTCCCTCCATTATCACTGTCTCACCCATCGTCTGCCCCTTCAACTCTTCTGGACTACTTTGATTTTACTTCCATTCCATCTCTACTCCTGTCGCTCTCCCCTTTTCTTTTTTCCCTCATTAAATCGGTCTTCTTCTCTGTTCTTGTACTCTTACTCTTTCCTCTCTGTACATTCTTCGTCACATGGATATGTTCGATGTTAACAACTTTCTTTCTCCTCTCCCATCTCTCCTCATTTCCCATCCTTCCTTCTCTTTCATGTCACAGCTTTCATTTTACAACTTCTTTTGGTGCCCCTGGGTCGTGTCTGCGTTGGATCATGGGGGCAGCATTTCACTGAGATCAATGACGACTGAAGACATTTCATTTAATGTGTCAGACTGAATTAGGACGAACCTCCACAGACACAGGTTTAATGGCCGGATAGAAAGCAGCGACATGCTCTTCTATCAGCATCCATTAGCTCTATTGTCATTTTAGGGGCGAGCCTTGTTTGATTAATTGGACCCTAAGTAGTATGTGCAGGGACACCAACTGGTGCTCTCTTTGATTAATAATTAGTTCATCTTAAAACTGACTAATCAATAACTGAACATTCCTCTGCCACGCCATGCAATATTGTCTCAGTGATTATGGGCTAACCCATAAAAGTGTGTTCTGTTGGCCCAGTACTCGTGGATGCTCAAAGAGTTGACTGCAAAGCTTTTTTTGTCAGCATCAAAAGTCCAAATTACAGAATACAAAAGTTATGTGTAATCAATGCAAATAGATGAGAGCACAGGAAAGAAATGGCTGCTTTCTGGAGAGGGGCTTGTGTCTCCACAGAGAGAATAAGAAATAATGAGAGACACAAAGAGAGGGTGGGAGGGGAATTATTTGTCACCACTGAGTGTTCAGAGCAGAGAGCTTCATGACACTGATGGCCCGCGAAGCTGCTCTTTGGAGATGCTGAATGAACTTGTCATGACAGATAGCGCACTGCGTCCCTGTGCAGCCCGGGAGCTGTGGATAAAATCTCCAGTTACAATGAGAGATTGTAAGATTGGTCTGGAAAATGAAGATTTAGGTTTCTTGAAATTAGAACTTTCGCCGGATCCTCCCGGAGGTGAGGCCACAGTGGAGGAGAATAGGTGGCTGATTCAAATTAAACTCCTCATGTTGTTCTCTAAGTTCCGACAGACTGTCACTACTCATGCTAAGCACACAGTTTGTTCCAGGTGAATGTGAAGGCTTTTTTTGGGGTTTCGAGCTAATAGTGCAAAAGGAAGCGTAGAGCTTTGTTTAATCGGTTGCTCGTTTGTGTTTTGGCTCCATGTTCCATGCACCTTTTTCTGAAATGTCTTTCTGAAGCAGAAAATCTGCAATGTTTTTTGAGATGTGCAGGGAACACATCAGGGCGAACAATTGCTAAAAACTGAAAACAATGAGTCCTGCAAATAGAAACAAAAAATATTTTGACACTGTCTGCATATTGGAAAATTTAGGCCATTATGTTGGCAGCATGGCTCTAGGGATGCATTGCTGTTTGATTGGTCCACCACCCAGGCTGAAATATTTCAACAACTATTAGATAGATTGCCACGACATTTATTGCAGACATTCATTCTCCCCAGAGGATGTATACTAATGAGTTTCTGATCTGATGTTTCCTCTAATGCCCCCATGAGTTTGACATTTATCGTTTTGAGTGAAATATCTTGACGGTCCCTTCAGGATGAATTGTACCGACTCAACTCATTGTTTGACTCTTCATCAAGTGCCATCACCAGCACACCACTTTAATTTGTCCAATAGTTTGTGATCAGATTCCAGCAAAACTCATTACATTCCCATCTCCATGCAAATGTTTGCATACTAACAGGCTAAAAAAAAGGCAACATGGTACAGTGATTTAGTTCAAAGCACCAATATGCCTAAGGCCAGCCTCACAAGCTGCTAGCAAGTCTTTTTACTTACTTCGCTAAATGAGTGGATATGCACAGATTGTATTTTGGGCCATTCTCTAAAATCTTCTGGAAAATAAGAAACTGGCATCAGGGAAAATAGTGTTTCATAATAGTTCTCACATTTTAAATATCAAAGGCCCAACATAGATTACAATTAGCATCCAATTATAGGAAGATTTGTGTGGTTAGATATGTTCCTGAGTAGGTAGGGACATCATTGTGAAAAAGGTATGTTGAGAGACACTGACTGAGACTGGAATAGATGTTTAGTGTTAAGGATTTCAGATAGAGATTAATGTATAATAGTCCAGTCTGCTTGTTTGTGGATACTCACCTTTCTTACAGCTTCTCCAACAACCTACTATTTCACCAGCACCTTATCGACACCTGAAATAGTCTTACTTTCCCTGCCACAGCCTCCATCAGCCATTTATTCGGCTTATTAACCTTTACTGGTCCAGAGAAAACCAACAGAGTGTGTATTTTCTTTGCCAACAACATCCCACTTCAGATTCACACAATCCCTACACACACACATTGACAGTCTGCTGAATGTGGAGCTGATGAGCACAAACATCCTTTGGTTAGCTCTGCAAGGGTATTTGAGGGGAGGGAGAGCGGATGATTCTTTATTTCTACATAATTTCTCAGGCAATTCGGGCATTTAAACTGATTTTTTTTTTGTCCACCACAGTGCTATGGTGCTTTTTGCTTTAATACAGTTAAAACCAAGAAAAGTCGGGTCGGAGTTTTGTCTTCTGTGGCTAGCAGCCACAGCAGTAACTTTAGGCTTTAGCTATGTTTGGGTTTAGGGTGTCATTGTGTCAGTTAAATGCTCTAAACGCTTCCATCACTCTCTGGCAAACTGTGGTTTTGATCCAAACCGAGCTGATGTAATACATTAGTGGTGTTAAGGAGTGCTGACTACAGGAGCGTTACATTCCTTCTGATTGACAGGGCTGACAACAGGATCTTTAGTTTGATGCCCAAAATGCCAGTGATGTGGCAGGAGCAGGCTATAGATCAATGGCTACAGGAAAAAGAAGCAAAATAGACTTGAAGCTGTACAGGAAGAGACAACATAGCCAGCCACTTGCGACTAAGTGTATCAGTCGGCTAAATGGACCTTTTTCAGCCTTGACTCCTTGCTAATGTGTTAATATGAAACACTGCTGCTATGCGCCACACAAATGAATCTGCATTTTTATGTCATTTGCTCTAAGATTGATAACCAGTCAGTTTGAATGTGGCAGGCTAAGGGGAAATATCCACTCTTGGTTCTTATTTACATCAGCCTCATTCATCTCCCTACTCATTTTAAGCAGAGTTTCACATTGAAAAAATGGGTGTGTATTAAACGCAGAGAAAGGAGACTTGGGTGTGCATTGTAAAGGGTTTTTTTTTTTTAATTTTTTTTTATTTTTGCTCCTTCTTTGGAGCAAATCAGAAATGATGAATGACATGGCGGTTTAATGATCTTGTAGCGGAAAGGCAAGTGCTGAAGCAGGCACATTACATGCTAACTGCAGGGAGATGAAGATAGAGTTCTGCCAGGACTCTGCAGCATTCACGTGAAAAGCCTCCAACTCAATTAAAGGAATGATCTGTGGAGTAAAAGGGGACTGATAAAGGTATCCCCACTACGCCCACCTAACAAAAACAAGCCAAACCTTTCCTTGTGACTACATCTTTTTATTACGAGCATGTACCAGCAGCAGAATTTGGCATGTTCGCTGTGTCTCCCTTAGGGTTTGTCACTATCTGCTTGTTCTTTAACACACTTATACATCTACGGCATACACCTATTCTCGGAAATTAAGGGGGCTAATTTACATTTTACAGGGCTCCTTTTGTTTCCGCAAGCCCCATGTCTCTTTCTCTCCTGGCACAGCTACCCCACATCACAGGCTCTTATCGCACATCAGCTGGGAGCTTCAGTCCTAATTAGAAATACATCTCTATTTGGATCTTTAACTTGGTTGTTTGTGGCATTCAAAGGCCCATGAACACATTTCATTAACCTAGATGTCTTCTTGTGCTGTCTATCTTTGTCAGTATGCGAAGGTAGCAAAGCCTGGAGACTTCGGGAAGCACTAATCTGCTCTCAGTGCATTTGTCTGTTGCACAATGCAACATGTCATTATGAAAGTATTAAATCCTCTCTGTGCCCCTGAGGAATCCTCAGAGCTCAGGCTTTGGGATCGTGTTCAGTATTGTTTGTACGTGCAAGTTTGTATATAAAATTAGTGTTTGGATTCACTTATATTGAGCTAGCTGTGTGTGTGTGTGTCTGTGTGTGTGTGTGTGTGTGTGTGTGTGTGTGTGTGTGTGTGTGTGTGTGTGTGTGTGTGATTCTGCTTGCACAACCGGTAGTGGTGTATGTGTGCATGCGTGTCTTGGGGAAGATTTGGCCGCAGCTTCGGCCAGGGAATGTTGCTGACACAAAGGGAAGGCAACCGCTTTTTCTCCTCATACAACAATCAGCATGGCATCAATCGTACCATCAAAGCAGTGGTGGGTTAGCGCTTGGGGTTAGCTGCGGGTAAACTGAACGTGGCTTGCATGAATCATGAGGTTTCGAGGGGTTATGTGAGTTCACTTTAGGTTCGCAACGCCACATGTTAATACTTCAACGTACATTTCAAAGTGTAAGCTGCGGTGAAGGTGCCAGAGGATGCAGACCTCTCGATCCGTGTAAGGAATTCAACAGCTTGAGGCTATATGGAAAATCACTGATCACAGCACATGTAGTCTCACTGCTAGTGTGTGATAGTGTGTAATATAGTATATTCTACAGTGGCATTAAAGAAGGCTACATTTGTTTCAGTGCAGAGTAAATGGAGTTAGATGAAATGTAGACTGTCACCCGTGGGACAAGGATTGATGGGAAAATGGCCTTATTTTTTGTGAGGCACTCTATGAACAGGCTGCATTATGCATATTCAGTAACATTAGACAGTCAAAGGAAAGATGAGTTTTGTTTGTGGTCAACTAGGGTCAACAGGGTCCTGTGGTGTCTTTATGGTGGAGGTGCACCACAACACCTGAAATAAAGACTGTCTCCATTGACATCAGATGGAATTACATTTTTATGAGATATAAAATCATGCTTACTGAGCTCAAGGGACAAGGAGAGGTGACATTACATCAGACAGCAAAGGATGTTAGGTGCTTGTTCAAACGTCACACTGTCTCATATTAATGGCAAAATTTGGCCACAACAATACAGAACCACAGATGTGTACTAAATTCTGTATGAAATTAAAAATATATATTATTTGGCTATAAAAAAAAAAAAAATCTTTCCAAGTAACTGACTTTCTCTGCATGCTGTATGCAAATAACTTTCTTACAGCTGCTTTACAGAAAACAGCAAATGTACAGGCATATCTTTCAATGACATTAGTTATCAGTGTCCATCAGAAACTGTGTGTAACTGTCCACTTGGTTAATGTGGCTGTTTTTGTTCAAAGGTTAAGTGAAAATGGCACAAATGCAGCATTTCTGAGGCCCAAGGGCAGAAACTCATGCATACGGAATGAATTCTAGTTTGTTTATCATTTCCCTTCTCATTTCAGTAGTGTTGCTTCTAATGTCCTCTGGGTCTAGATGACACCGTAAACCCTTTAATCTCCGACTGATGCACGCACACACACGTACACACACACACACACACACACCCAACACATATCACAACGCAGAGCAGCTCGTCCAATCCATGATTCAGCATCAATTATTGTTCCAGACTCTGTGCTCGTCAGAAGATTTATTACTTATTGCAATTAGGCTCCCCTGCTTTGTTAGCCATTTGACTGACAGGCCATGTATATGAAATGACTTTGGATACAGGATGGGCAGAATTTGCACTCACTGGCTGCCTGATGTGGTTTGAGGTGATTATATTGGAATTGCCATGCATTCCATGCCATGGCCTTACAGACTGGCGGTCAGTCATTGATCTCTGTGTAATGAGTTAAGAACACGACATGATCAATGTGCACCATTTGGTTCCTGGACTGTCACATGTACATTGGATTTTAAGGACAGTAGTTTGCAGAAGCCCTTGGTTTAAATATATCCGTGTTTTTTGGGGAGTGATGAGTAAGACTTTTTACACAGAAATCTGTTAAATCGTATTTTCAGGATAAACAATGAATCATAAAACACACTCATGAAATGCATGGGATATTCTCTCATGGTGTTTGCTCTATAAAAAGGAAGATGGCAAGAAGTTTTCAGTGTCATCAAAATCATCCATTAGAATTAGATAGGCTACTGTGACTCACAATGCAGGACTGCAGGACAATAGTTGGTTTGGTTCTGTTGGATGAGATGACGAAGATGCTGCAAATGCAGAGCCTATTGAAATTTGCCAAAACCAATATACTAAGATGTCCAGATATCTAGTGGAAAGCTAAGACATAAATGGGAGTGAATGTTGTCTTCAGGAATTGTCCTCTAAAAGTTGAGGACCTAGAAAGTGTGTTATATTATGTGTAAGCCTTGATAAAAAACTTTTTCATGAACTTGTGGCCTCAGATGTGAGTGCCTAACTATCTCTTCCACTCAGAGTATTAGCTTGCTTCCTTTTTGAAATCTTTAGATTGACTCCATCATTATAATTGCCTCTAACAATAGATAATGAGGCAATTATGTGCTGTTTGGTTTCCTAACACACCGTGGTTTTCCTGTGAACCAGCATACCACTGCACATTAACTGAGGGCAGCAGAGAGAGAGCAGAGTGAAGGAGATGGGGCATGATGTAGAGGAAACCTCTGCCAAGTGGGCGCATGCCAGCACTTAAAAATCTGGCCTCTTGATACACGTCTCTGGTCAGGGAGTTAATAAACAATGGAGCAGACCTCCAACAGTGATAAAATCCTTTCTCACTCTCTCTGTCTCTCTCTCTACTTCTTCCCTTTACTTATGTCCTATTTGTCAGGACACTGACCTGGTTAGAGAAACTGTATCTGGTGACCTTGTTAAATATATCAGCTTGATATTTGCTTCTAAGATAGAGTATCATCTCCTGCTGATAGGACTGAAATGAAGGCAAGACTTGTTCAGCAGCTTCAGGTGCATCAGCCTCAATCTAGGAATACTGGTCATGTGATGGCCTCTAGGAATCCAGATGGACTGACTGCTGCACTCACTTGCTTTTGTGCAATAATGATGATGTAGGAATCATGATTAGTGTTTTAATGAAGAGTTAAACAAGCCAAAATCTCCCAAGTTTGAGGACTTTGCTGCTATTTCTTGTGTTTTCTTGTGTTTCTTATGTTCTTATGAACTGTTGGTCGAAAAACGGAAAGAATAGACAGCAGCAAATAGCAATAGCATTTTGGGTAATTTTGAGTGACCAATCTTATAGCTGTATGAAAGTGTTTATGTGGTCCCAGTCCAATCTGATCTGATATTTGTACGTTTAATCAACATTTAAGTAAATATCTGACACTGAAATAACAGTTGTATCGTCCTAAATTTCATTTTATCTTATAGAAGCTACTACTATCCAAATACTGAAGGTTCTAATTCAAAACTATGAAGTTTATAAACTTAACTCATAGATTGATTGCACAAATCCACAATACCCCAGTTTAACTTTGGCCTGCCATTAAGTTACTCGAAGTGACGTTGATTAGTGGCAGTTTATATGACCTGACAATTTTGATCAGCTGACACAGATCCATTAAAATATGTCAATATGGATCGACATATTGATAGCAATCATCGGGATTGGCTCGGGACATCTCTAATTTAAAAAATGTTTTCCATTATATTGTTGAAAACTGACTTTCTTTACTTCAAACAGTCAGTTCACCAATTTAATCCATTACTGTTGATATGATTTTACTTGCTTGGCTTTTAAGTTCACTGCTTTCTGTCTCCATTTCAATACAATGGAGGCGAATTAGTTTTCATTTGTCAAATTATATTATAGTTGAAACGTCAAGCTGTGGTTTGTGGGAGAGTTACGTTCCTTCCTGTTCCAATAATTCTGGAATTAGGAATATAACACATCTGTTCTGCTCTTCACCAAGCTCAGACAAGCTAATCATCTCCTCCTTGTAGCAACAAACTTCCTTAAAAAATGTAAAACATTTATGACATTTTTTATGTTTGACATTTTCTCCCGTTGCACCTATGTGAATATTGTTTTGCTAACAACTAAAAGCCTAACATGTTTGACTGCTGTTGAATCTGTGACATGGATTATACCACAGACTTTTCTGTGTGCTTTTACTGTATATGCACCAAAAGCCCTAAGCCAAACTAAACCTAATAGAAACTACTGACTCTTACAAATGTTCTCTGCTCTTTCTGTTTCTTCCTCTACATCTCTCTCCAGTGTTATTCTTTCAGTGTACGACCAAACACACTTGCACGGATGGTTGAATTTATTGAACGCACAGATCAATCCATTGCCACAGCAAGCACTGGTTAGACACAGTGGCTGGAACCTAATATTAGATATTTCAGCGATGACATTTTTCGCATGCAACTGAGAGGAATGTGACTGACGATCAGGTGACAACTGAGTCGTCTCATGCTGTGAGTCATGCAGACCGTGTAAACATAAAAATGTAAATGTAACAATGAAAGCTCAACCAGCAGGGTTGCTGATGTCATTTAGCTTCTCTTGGCTCTTCAGGCCTCTGTGGTTCTGTCTTCAGTGGTTTTTGGAAATCACTCACTCGCCTCTTAGTCCTGTCTTTTTTTTTTTCTTTTTTTTTTTCATGCTGTTGAGGCCGGGTGGTTGAGTGAGATGGTTTCCATTACAGTAGTCTGTCACCACACAGAGCAATTTTTGATGCCAGGCAGATTTTTTCCCCATGCTAAAACACACGCAAGGATGAACCAGAAAGAATCAACAAATGCCAAAAAAAGATGCAATAGCACAGGCATAGATGTGAGGTCTTGGATTCTTTCTGCATGTCCCTTACACCAATGGTCCATACTCAGATAATACATAACACGGTAATAATTAATTATTTCTTGTGCGGTCCGGTACCAATTGATCGACGGACCAGTACCGGTCCGCGGCCCGGTGGTTGGGGACCACTGCCTTACACACATAATATTTATATATTTCATTTTAGAAATATATATTTGTTTACTTGTAACCTGTGCATTAACACTGAAGTGTATGTAAAGAAATCAACTTCATATGTACTTTTGCAGAATTCTGTCTAGGATGTTCTGTAAAACCTGTTGCATTCGGATGAAAAGTTGAAGGAAGTTACAGCCTATAGGAGCCAGCTGGGACAGCAACCAGATTTTTCATATATTCCTATTATTTATTAAAGTCTGCTGATGTATCTAAACTTACAACTTTGGTTGCTTGGTTTAATTGCCCAGATCTGCTGAAACTGATAGAACTAAAGAAGAAATATTAATTATCTAAGTGTTTTCATTTATTTTAATGTACATTTATGTACCTATAGGTAGTCCTGTGTTTACAAAGACCAACATACAGTAGGACAATACCTCTCTCTTCATTCTGAAGTAATTGTGGTATTGTTTGCTGTCAAATGTTAATTCCTGGACGAGGTTATAGTCAATAGTAAAAGTAGTAATGGGCCATTGCTGGAGGTTCTCTGCTGGATGGAAAAAGGCAAAAAAGGTAAGTAGTACAGAATAGTAGAGGACGAGCCTGCTCTAATCACTCCACTAGTTACACACAGAGAGGACCTATCACTCTGTTGAAGTTGTGGGAACTTCAAAAACACTTGTCAAGGTGAAGGTTCTTCCCTCACTAATGATCTTTGTTCTGTGGTTAAATTGCTCTCTGAAACCCGATGTAGCAGTTACATTTCAGCCTGCCTTTAAGTTACTCGTGAAATTAGCATTAATTGGTGAAAGCTCATACGACCTGCCACTGGCAACAACTGTTATTTTACTTGATGAAAACGACAGTCCGCACTAACTGAAAATGAGAAATTCCTACCTGAATGTTTTGTACTCTAATCTTTGCTAATGAGAAAAGTTGAGGTTCCATGTTATTTTGCCCATCTGGGTGTACAGACTCTGAGTCAATCACCAGTGTGACTGAATGAAAGCACAAATGCTTTGATTTCACTGGCATGCATGCAAAATGCTGTGGTAAAGGAGAATAGTGCTGCAGGCTGGGGTGTACTCACATCAGAGTACACTAAGGAAAGGATCAGATTTTGATTTTATTTGATCAATAATGATCTATTAAAACAAGCCTGGAATGACCCTTAAACTGACCATCAGGATTTGCTTGCGGCATCTCTCATTTAAAGAATGTTTTCCATCATGTTGTTTTAAACGGTCAGTTCACCAAAATCAATCAATCAATCTTGTTGATATGATCTTGCTTGCTCAGAGTTTTAAAATATCTTCCACTGAGATTATACCACTTCAGTGAAGGTGAATGGAATTTAATTGAATTTGTGGTGCTAAAAAAATTACCGCAATTACACCATGGTGTCCTTCCAGAGTTTCTGTTACTGTTTTTATTGGAACTATTTTCTGCTGCAGAAATGGTCCCATTGAAAACTGTCCACAGTGACATGTATGGATTACCCGGACATTCTTTCTGGAAAGACACGTTGCCTTCTTTCCTTTTGAAATGTAACTTTTCAGTTCTTTTAGCAGCACAAATTAAACACCATGCATGCCCATGACAGAGAAAAGAAAATGAGAAAATACAGAAAATACATTTAGGTGAACTGATTATTTAAAAACTTCTCAGTCATTATATTTCAATTCATTTTCTTTTTAGATGCCAACAAAGACGCAATAGCCTTAGAAATCAGTACGTAATATTTACTTGTAGCCTGGGGATATACAGTAATGGGTTGTACCATCTCTGGAAAGTACTTGTTTGTGTTCCAGAATATTTTTGGAAGTAGCACTCACTGTAGAAATAACATACTGTATGTGGATCATCCTTTAGGAAACCCTTTCATTTTGATATGGTGGATTGCTAATTATCCTGGAAAACTGCACTTGCAGTAACCATGTAATTGCAGTGTTTATGCATTTTACCAATGCCAAAGTTTAATGCTTTGCCAGAGGTGTAGAATATCTGACCCAACATTTGCCCGGACATTCCTCTTTTTCATGACTCATCATCACATGGATCTGTGGTGTGATGTCTGATCTATCTGCAAGGATGCTAACTCACTGTTCTGCTTTTACCTTCAGCTCTCCTCTGTTTCGACAACCCATTGCTTAGTCTTTTCCGCTCTCTTCTATTCTTATGTTGAAGGCTCCAGCCAAGCTGGATACTATATTATTGTTGATTTGTATGTGCACCTGTGAGCTGACATCATTTTGGAAAAAGGTGGCGGTATTGTGCAGCAGGTGAAGCCTGCGGGTCAGGCTGCTGTGCCTAAACGATGTAAAGATTCTGATCACTGACCCTGCAGGCCTTGTCAGGGACATCGCTTGTTCTTTAACCTCCTGTTGAACACAGTGGAAGAACAACGGGCCCATTGGCACTTCTTTGATGCATAATGTATCAGCGCAGCTGTCACTCAGGTTAGTGGTAGCCTTCTTGTCCAGCTTTCATGTGCTTTTTAATTTTTAATTAATGCCATTTAACGGATGCTCTTATCTGAAGAGAGAGTGAGCTGGTGGGGGTGCAGTTAATTAATAAGGTTGTTCATAAGATAGAGGCTGTTGCTGCTTTCAGGTCTGTGACCTTTTAGTTGTAAGATGGTGTCTGTACCCTTTACGATATCCTGATGTGCAATTCAGTAGGGAATTTGAAGTGATTTTCTACCTAATGGGGCCATTTCTTTGAACTTTCTGTGCCTTTATGCTGCATAATCAAATGAAAATGAGTCTTTTGTTCATAAGAAATCTCAAGTGTCTACCCCAGTTGATAATAGAATGGCAAAACCTAGGGTTGGGTTCCAGCAGTCTCATTGTGGATGTTGGCAAAATACCCAGATTCACTGAGCTCCTGATTCTGAAGCTGGACTGATTCTAAGTTGGCACTCACTGTAGGTTTTGCCTGCTGAAATGACTCATGTAGACAGTAGCTAATTAGTGATAATTCTGTGTGTAAGTTGATAACAGGACAAAATAAAAATGTAGGCTGATGTCTGATTAATGTGCTCTCAGTATCTCAGTAAGGTGGTGGATGTAAACAAGCATTATTTTTGGCTAATCAGTTTTCCAGAAATGGTCCATCTTCTGAATATTTGACTGATTCTTTTTGAGATTTTGATGCATCCACCTGCCCACGGCATTGTACATCTTTGCTGTTTATAGCCACGGCCCTCATCTGGCAAAGACACCCAGCAAGGCAATTTGTCCTGACCCCAGGTCTGCGGCCATATTTGCCCAGCCACAGTATGTAGCTGGCATGTTCGGCTGAGCATATGTGACAGGATGTTTGTAACGGTGGCCTCAAAGCACTCATCAGCCATCTATGAACACTATTTTTAAGTAAGCCCCGTTATTGTGATGTTTGTAGGGGGTATTTGGTATCATGGGGTTGAGGGATGAAGGCAATTTGTCCTGTTTTCAGTCATCTCCCTTTTTTTCCACACTGGAAAAAACGTGGACAGCAGTCACCCCCTCTGAACAGCCGGTCCAACCTAAGGCCTAGGGATCAGAGTGGCCCAAAGTGGCAGCTTTGCTCTTAACCTTAATGTCCAAGTCCACTCCTCTCTTGAGGCATCATTGCAGGGCCAAAGTGGGATTCAAATAGGTACTGTTCCACTAACGGAGTCTTAAAAGCTTTGTTTTTAATGCTAATACCCCTCAGAGAGCTTGGGCAGTATTGGCTACATTTTTGCTGCTTAAAAGTGGCCCCCTCGTGTATTAGAACTGACTGGTTCAATATGTGCTCTCTCCCCCTGAAGTGCGTCAAAGCTGTAGGCAACGTCGTAAAGCCTCCGCAGCCAATGTGCAGCGATTTTCCAGTGAAACATGAGTAATGATGACATTATCACCTGTCAGTCACACTGTGGCTCATTTTGTGGTTTTCACAGTTCTGTGTCTTGTGGAATGATTGAACTTTTCACTCTTTTATAGGGCTGGAAACACCTGCCACATCAAGAGTATATTTTTCCTGTCAATTTGTGTGCTGCTGGTAAAGTAAAGTTATTACAAACACATCGGGACCATGCGCTTTATAGCAGTGTATTTGTAGGATTTTAAAAAATTGCCTAACCTGGGAAAAACAATGCATGTTATTTAAGGCGTACTCACTGAGTTTTTCTGAGAATTTCATTAGTTGTGTGTATCTAGATAGCCCCTGTGGGCAGCTTGCTTGCAGTTAAAGACAATGAACTCAAATTGGAATTGGAAATAGGATACACATTTAGCTTTGTTGCTTAAATATGCACACTCCACTGTTCTTTTGTATCCTAGTTGCTTATTACACAAGCTCACTAGTCAGCTCACTAGTCTTGATTAGTACTACTCAGCCTGTGTAACCAGTTGTACAGTGTCTTCTGGATGAGCTTTCTTTCACGATATTGATTTCAATGTAGATTGTTACATTTATTTCATTTAGTCAGGTGAGTTTCTATCTTACAGGAACACCCTGATCACATTCACACAGTTACACATTCACACGTGGATGCTGTCCACAGTCTGATCTGCTGGTCACTGAGCAGCTCCACTGGAGCAGTTTGGCTTAAAGGTGGTGCCAAGTGCTTCTTTTCAGTCGGTCACAAGCCTGGTTCTCTAACCTTCAGGCCACATGAATGTTAAACTATATTAATTATCTTAGAATAAGTACACGCATCATATTGTAATTGTTTAGCAACAGTTTGACAGCTGACACTGTTTTCAACAGTTGATAAGATGGTGCTGTATTTGAACACAATATTGAAGTGAATTAGCTTGGTTACTCTGAATGACCATCTGGTCAAGTCTTTATTGCCTTGATTGGATTTATGGGACATGTTGGCTCCACTGATTTTGAACCCCAATCCCCATGACTATAAGAGTCATGATATCTTTTCCTCTACCACTTAGATTTAAAAAAAATGAAAGAATAATATAAGAAAATAAAATCTGTCTTGAGTATGGCCCCCAATTTCATGGGTGACTATTTAATCCTTCACCTAACATTCCAGCGTTGTTCATTTTTCTATAATAGATAACTTAAAGCTGCACCGATCAATATTTTGATATTAATAATGGATTAAATGACTGTGTTTAATGTGCAAGGCGTTGCTTCTAATGACAAACCCACAGAGAATTATTGTGCAACTCTAAAGTTCCCCTCAGCTTTACAAAGCGTGTTTGTGCCTTTTAGCTCATTGTTTTGGTGATCTGTCTGACAACCTTACTGTTTTAGTTTAGTCACTGCGCTCTCATGGGGTTTTTAGCAAAAATACCTCTGATAACCTCTCTGTATGCTCTAAGCCACACATTAGCCAGACAAAACAACTGGACAGTGAACATGGCAAAGCTTTTAGCAACTAAGGAGATTTCCTCAAAAAGCTGGTGGAGAACAAAACAGAGGTAAGAGGAGAGTAAATGTTGGACATTCATCATCTGACCAATAAATGCTAATGTTGTATGTTAGACATGTAAATAGACAAATGCTTGCTAACATGTATGCCAAATCAGCTTTACAGGGTAATAATATGTGATGTGGGTTGCCTCAGTCTGCCAAAACAATAGTTTTTGATGACATAATTTCAAGTGGAAGAGATGAGACACATTTTATCAATGTCCACGTATACAGTATGTACAGTATACCATGCCTCACATAGCTCAGTGGGTGTGTTGGCTCTACCCAACGCTGTCCAATTATCTTTCCATTCCTCCCATCGGGAAAAAAAATGCAATCATGGCACAGTAAGGCACTTTGGATGGAGGCATCCACCACATGGCACAGGGGAGCTGTATGTGGCCAGTTTCTTGCTGCAGGCCTCTTTTTTTTATTTTGCAGCTCATTAATATAAAACTGTTGACAGAGGAGAAAAAGTCCATCAGCAAATCCAAGGCCTCATGGCAAGGCATTATCTTTCACCCCCTTCTTTGGTTTATTATCTGTTCGTCTTGGTGAAATGTTCTTCCTTTTTCATTTCCAACATCTGCTAAGTGTAACCTTGAGGTCCATGTGGAAAGCAACAGGGTTTGCATTCAAGTGGATTTTCGCACCTGGCAGGGAGAAAGGTGTGTGTGGATTTACTCATATCATGAAATGATAATGAGGAAAAGAAATGGTGTGTGTCTGTGTTTGAGAAAGGGAGAGAGAGAGAGTAAGTGTGGTTCTCCATAGCCCTAAGGTAAGGTTTTTGATCGTCTGAAGGTTGCTATGAAACACAGTGACGTAATCGCTACTAGTGAGTAATTTGCAATAAGAATGACTTCATCTCTATCATTTTGGAATGGATTGTGAGAGTTGGCTGGAAACACTGATGGCACATAGAGAAAAACACTGCTTGGGTGTCCTTGGCTGATGGTGAATTCACTCATGACTCTCCTTAGGAAAGCGTGAAGTGCGCATGCCAGTGAGAAAGTGGTTACACTCATTTTATGTTTCTGAAGATTTCTACACACATAGATTAATGAGAAGGTTGAAGAGAGCTCCGTGAAAATGGGCTTTCCTAGAAGAAAATTGACCCTGAGTGCATTTTCCTGAGCCAGACAGACGTATAAATATAGTTGCTTAAGTTGAGACTGAGAAACTGCCAAGCAAAGGTAGTGATCCTGTAATGGAGTGACCTCATAGTTTGGAACCACCATCAGAGACAAACCCTTTTACCGAATAGTAGAAATGATGTAATAGTGACATTTTGGGAAAGATTCTTGATTGCATTGTTGTGAAGGTCAATACAATTGATATTAATCTACAGCCAGGACCATTTAGCTTAGCTTAGCCTAAAGACTGGAAGCAAGGGGATTTATAAAGGTTCCCAACTGAGTGAAATAACCTGGAAGTATTAACGAGGCTGCATACATGTATGTTGTTTTTGTTAAAGCATACCATTTTAACATGCACATAAGGCCACATATTGTTTTAACACTTTGCTGTGTGTGTGAATAATACAAATGAGATAGATTGTGTTAATTATTGAGCTTTAAATATACTGGTGGGCAGTTTTTTGTTTTTTATCTTTTAAAAGCTATCCATCTCCAGCATTAGATATGATAGTTGTATTGATCCCTTCATCTAAGCACATTTAGTCTTCTCTTAAAGCTCTGCTTTGAAGATATTTTTCATACAATCAAGTCCAATTTTGACTGCTTGTGAGCATTTTTCAGCATTAGCCATTCAATGTGTTTGCATTCAGTAATTTCCTTTCTATTATATATATATACACTGCAGTACTTTTTTATTGTTAGTGGCAGGGTCCGCCTTTCTCGAGGGATTCACAGGAGAGGCAAGAATATTAGCAGCGTGACTCATTGTGATTTTATATTGTCACTGTTGTTTACTGTTCACCCTCCTACCACAGTATCAGAGCTGACCCGGTGATGGTGGTATCACTAGTGACTGTAACGAACACGTGGTAGCAGGATGCTCGTCCAAACCACGAAGTCTCCATAACACATGCACATCCTTCCTTTGCTTCATAATTGTGTTTACCTCACTTTGAAGCACATTCTTTTCTGTTTTTTTGTTGTTGTTGTTTTTACACATCTGTCTGGCTCAAGTAAAAACACTCAATGTCAGTTTTCCTCCGGGAAAGCACAACTGATTATTTATAATACAATATGCAATACAATTACATTACTTTTTTAAAATGATCATTATCATTTAGTTAATTATCATTAAATTCTGACATATGTGCATAACTAAAGCTGTGGGGAATTTGTTTCTACAGATTGTTTAAAAAAATAAATCATTTTAATTAATAACTGGTAAAAAGCGGACATTTTTTCAGCCCTGTGATTATGATGTTCATTTTGCCGTTATTCAGCCTTAGCACTCTTCCTGATGAAATAAAATGCTTGGATGAGCGAGGCAGCGAGTGCAGAAGCAGCCTGGTGGTATCACGGTCTGCATACTGTGGAGGATGACATCACAGCCGCAGAGCTTGTTACCTCGTCATGCTCCAGACATGTCATAGGATTATGAGTAATGTGAATCACTTAGCAATGATATTGTGTGCCAGTGCTCCAGCAGTAAGAATTAATACCCTGTAATTGCATTAAGTGTGATCTGCATAACAAAGAAGATTAATATTGCAGTGATATATTTTTTATGCATTACACTTTCAGTTTCCGTCATTCTGTTTCTATTTGCAGCTGTGATCAACTAATTTCCTCCTGTGGATCCCCATGGGAAATTTATCTTAACTGGGATGTGAGCCATGTTACTTGTTGAATCATTTGTCACTCTGAAGGATGGAACATAAAATTACATGCATTTTGACCCATTAACAATATCATCTTTGTTAAAGCATCCTGTAGCAATTTGTGTCAGGTATTTGCGGATTGTTTAGCTCTGATCTAAATAAAGCAGCAGCGGTATAGTTTGTCTCTTTCTCAGTCAAACCAACAGGCCTGTCTTCTTTTTCTCAGAGGACTTTCTGGGATGTTTCTTTTCTTTTTTTTTTTTTTTAAGTCTACCTAATTATTACCACTGTCACACTTCCCTATAATTGACGAATCCACAGACTGTTCAAAGCCTTTTCTTCCCCCCATAAATTCCTCTTGTCTGGTCGCATCAGCTCCAGTTTTGGTGAGCTGCATCTGCAGTTGTCAAGTCAAAAGAGAGCGGCACCTTTCTTTGTTCAAGCTATATAAGAACTACCAATTATTTGCTAAACATCCATGCCAATCTTGAAGTGTGACGCATTGCATGGAAGCCATCAAAAGCGAATGGTTTTTCAGGTTTTCTTCATTCCATTTTCTGTTGTTCTCTCACTGTTTTTTTCCCCCAAGGATGTTTACAGTCCTCTGCGGGCTTTCCACTGAACGTATTACTAATGTCCACGGCCATAGAGGAGCTTTTAATGGATTTCTCAGCATGCTTCTGCTGAGATTGGAGGCTTGTGTGTCGATAATGCACCGCATCAGCCCGCACACTGACATAAAATCCACTGATCAAAGTGAAACATTTAGTTATACAGTAAGAAGACATTATCTTTTAGCTGTGACCTGGTGTTCTGTTTCAGGGAGTCATAAATGAGCTCTTCATTGATTTCCTTCCTTATCTCTGATTTCTTATTAAGTACTTTTTTAGATTTCTTACATATATGTAGATAATACATAATGCAGGAAATCCTCTTGCCCTCACTCTCAGATTTCCTTACAAAAGCACAATGGGGATCAAACCATATCAGCCTGCATGCTTACAATGCCTCTGAAAACCCATGCAGGCTTTGTGCCTATGGGAGGTTGGAGCAAAAACACGTACACACACACACACACACACACACACACACACACACACACACACACACACACACACACACACACACACACACACACACACACACACACACACACACACACACACACACACGTGCGTCTCTGTTTGCTGCCTGCCTGCCAAGAGCCCTGAAGGCTGGCCACTGCCTGCTAATAATGCCTGTCTGCTCTGTGTATGAGAACACATTTATGTCTGTAAGTCTGTATGTATGGCTTGAGTCTACTGCTAGCTTATCTGTTCAAGTATATGTGCAAGTGAGGATATGCTCAAGCACAATGCACAGGTGTGCCCTGTCTTGCCCCAGAGGGATGAGGGGGCAGCCCTCCAAAGTGTGATAACTTGCTCCAGGCTGTGACTTTGAACAAGGGCGCCTCCCCTGCCATTGAAGTAGGCTCATTCATCATAACACATGCTGTAGTAGAGCAGATAGACAGGCAGAACGACAGACAGACAGACAGTCAGACAAGCTGGAGATTATAAGGGAGACATGTCGTGCCTGCAGTGAGAGAATCTGCCTATTTGTGGAGCTGACATGTACATGTTGTCCCAGAGCTACTGGCCTTCAGTGGAGAGCTGTCCTTAAAATGACACACATTTGTTCACTCAGTCTGGGGACAATTGACTGGAGAATTAGGCCAGACACTGTGTAGTTCACAGTGTAAAATAATTGTTCTCTTAGCACACACACCAGGAACTCTTATTTTTTAATGCTGACGTTTAATTCCCTCTGATCCACTAAGAAATTAGATTCACACAGTCTCGATTGTTTTTTGTAAGCACATCCATGGAATCTTTTCAGAGATGCAAGAAACCATTAAAACAAGCCATTCAAGCATGGGCAGTGAATCAAAGAGGAGATACAGAAATGTGACGGACCACTTTTAACATCCCAATGTTCTCCTTTGGAAGGCAAATGGTTTTGTCCTGTGTTTGCGAGGCTTGGAAAACATACAAGAACCCAACCGATTATTAAATCCGTCGGCTGAGGCTTGGAGAACATTCTCCGATCCTGTTCCCTTCTGGAGATTGATGTATGCAGACTGAGAGCTCCCTTACCATGCTGGCCACATTTGCAGATTGCTTCTTTTTTTTTTTTTGCATCTTCAAAAAACCTCTTCAGTGTGGTTTTGCCCTTTATTATGCAAACTGCTGAGCCAATGACCAAGGATGTAGGTTCCACTAATAAATGTCAGAGCTCAAGATTAGATTTTGGACAGGCCTCTGTGTTGTATAACAAGGTATGACCAACCAAATCAGAATTTCAGCTGAGTAATCGTAAGGTATTTCTGGTAAATACCAAACGCATTGGTGCTGCGCCCCAGATGAGCTTGGGTTTTGCATCTTTCTTCTTGTATCTCAAACACCATCCCTTTTTGATGCTAAAACAGTTGGAGGATTGGAGGGAGGGGAGTTTGGACAGAAAACATGGATCAGAATCACCATGGTTACTGACAATCTTCATAATCTTTTTGTTCCTCTCTCTACCTTCAACTCTTTCTCGCTGTCTGTTTCTCTCCACCCCTTTTGTGGATAAGCAGACTTTCTGTCTGAATCTTCCTCCCCGTGCTCGATGGGTGTGATGTCTGGAGCTCATCGAGCGTTGCCAGTGATTTACGCCATGACATGCTGCCGCTGACGGATAGCCGCATTACTGCCAGACGTGTCACGCAAGACAAACGCCGATGGTGGCAGTTACTTGGATAGGGTTTGGGTGTGGAGGGGCAGGGAGTTGTGTTTCAATGTGCAATGGTATGATGCAGGGGTTGGAGGTTGTTTGTGTGATTGGGATGTTGGCAGCTGGTGCAAAAAATAGGGGCTAAATTGGGTAGAAGACCTGTCATCTCTTCCACAGCATACTCCCAGTTTCGCACTGGTTAGGCTTTTTAATATCAGTGATTAGATTTGAAAACAGCGGGGGACATGTCACACCGCGGGCAGGAAAAATTTGTTGATGATGCAGTCATGTTGAAATAACCTGGTAGATGGTAGCTCGATCCCTCTCCTTGTCACAGAGAGTTTGCATCACGAGATATCACCCCTGAGGACAGCCTTGATGTGATGATTGTGCATGATTGTCAAAAGAATAAGTATTTTATCACCTGAAATCTATGCTAGAACCGTCCAATTAGAGAATTAGGCATGGGAGCTAATGCTGTGTAATATCAGCTCAAACAGCGACAGCCACTCAATTTCCAATTTGAAAATAAATTAAATCACAGCTGAAATGTTCACAAACTGAATTAGAAACAGTCTCCTGCACTCCATCACAACAATGTTAATTTTATTCCAAGAAGATCATTAAGCTGATGCAAATAAGCACTGGTGAAAACAGTTAAAGAAAAAAAAATGAAACTCTATTCCTGTGTGCAAAAATTAAAAACTTCTACTGCCCTCATCCATTGATGCGGATGCTGAGTTCAGCTACAGAGCAGCAAACTGGTAGGCAAGTTGGTGTCTTGCTCTTTGAGTTGTCATTAGGGCTGACGTTTGCTGCCACCAGGGCTTGAACTTGCACTCTGACGAGTGAGGTGCAATTCGCCACGCCGCACTTTTGCCCTCAGCTTCGACTTTAAAACTACAAGATGCTTTCCGCATGACACCACAGGCAGTGTCTCTGGTGCCTGTCTTGGCCTCTGACCTCCAACCACATGGCTCATATCACGCAGTTGGATGCTCATCTCCGATCCACCCATGAGGTCAACACTTACAAGGACAGAGGTGTGCCCGCTTTCATTGCAGGATCATCCGATGGACTCCTGCTGTGTCTGTGGCTGGAATTAGCATTGATCTGACTCGCTCATGTGCTTGCATGTATTTGTGGACATGAATGTGGTTCATTAGTCTCAGCATGGCCTGACTGGATCGGAAATGTATAATTTAGAGGAAAATATTAGGTGACATGTTGTTTACTGGCTAATAGCATCAGTGGGATTGTGGGGGTTGTCTTAATTGGCAAAAGAAGGAGAGGTCAGCTAACCCTAACATTTTAACTGTTTGTTCCATAAATGACTGGTCTGTGTTAGAGGATTTTATCTGCCACAGTGCCTGCCTCCTGTAAAGTCAGCCCGGTGCGGAGCCTGATGTCCCGCCAGCTCAAACTGAGATTGGATTCTTCTCCAAACAAGCAGCTCAGATAAGAAAGAGGTCCTGAAATGTTTCTCCTGACAGATAGACTTGGTTTGTTCATGGTTGAAGAACTGTGGGATAAATGATGGTGCTGAGAGTGATAAGAGAGAGTGAGAGCAGGCTTTGTTTCAACACGTTTTTCAGATTTTGTTGAGCATTAGCAAAACTCCTCATAACAAATAAAATAAAGTGAGCGACATCTCCTTATCGTAGAGCAGTATGAGCTTAGGAGGATGTATTGTTTGTCATTGATTGATGCACATTTTTACCCGCAAAGCCCCTTCATGGACAAGAAAACAGCTGGCTGTCTGACAAAGTTCTTGGGATTTTCTTGTGATTTAATGCAGTCTGAACCATTGATTGTTCGATAAAGCGGCAAAATCCTTTCTTGGCTCAACCATTGCTACATATGCTGTCAAGGCTTGGCTCTATCCACCATGATATTTTGGTCAGATCACTTTGAGCAGGGCTGGAGTCTTGCCAAGAAACATCAATACTACACTGGCGCTTTCATAGATTGGTCTCATTGCACTGGAGCTCTCTGGAAAACTGTTGATTACAGTAGCTTCACACCCTTGAGTCTGTGCACAGATGACTGTCAAAATGTAAAAATAATGTGAGCAGCTGAAAAACTCGCTAAATTTGGCCTGTTACTCTGTGTGTGCGTGTCGGTTTAAACAGATTATGCTAGAGCCCAGGGTGAGACGAAGTGTTTGTGGACAAGCAAAGACTTTCTGGAGATTATATTTACATTTTATGCATGAAGCTGTGGCTTTTATTCACTGTGCTGTTCTAAAAGATGGTTTAGTATCTCTCTCGAGGACACGTGGCTGCTGAGGAACAAACTGGTAAACTTAGAGGATTCCACAACTCACAATTTGTGTCCATTGACAGTGTTAAGTGACAAGGAAGGAGGCACTGTAGTGTGAACTTTATGTCGTGAGGCGGAAAGTAAGTACTGAGGCATTTGTTTCTTTTCAGAAAACCACCACTGTCTTGGGTTGTCCAGAAGTGTCAGCAATGACCCTGCTGAAGGCTGCAAGCTGAAATGTGTTGTTTTTTATTCAACAAATATTAATGAGTATACTGTAGTTTCCATGTGCAGATATTCTATACATTTTTTAAATTAAAAAAAAAATGTTGGCCTGACCAATATGTTTTTTGTTTTTTTTTAAATGATACTTTTTTTGTGGGTAAATATTCATCAGTTACCAATTTTTTTCTTCGCTCTTCAGACAATGCTGCTTGCCGCAGTATTGGAAATCACAGTGTGCTCTGCTGGATAAACGTTCCATACCATCATATTTCCACTATCACTTGTAAGGACCACACCATCAACAAGATGACATTTGATTGATTTATAAAACAAAAAGCTTGTGAGGCATGGACTCTTGTACTTCTTAGCACCATGATGGAATACATAATGCATAGGAATGTCAGAAGTTGCATGGTTGAGGTCTGGTCGTGCTCGTGAAACTCTGCTAATAGCTTCAATATATACGGGCCGATATTGGCCAATAATATTGGCGAACCAATGTATGGTTGGGCAGCAGTAAAAGTGTAATCCAGTGTTTTGTTGTATTATCTGGTATCGATGTTCGTGTCTGGCGAGAGCTGTCCTGTAGCTTTTTTATTCCACAAGTTCGACTATCTAACCATTTAATAGTTGTGTTACACTTTGGTGCCACATTGAATTTGGTTTATTGAAAAACCTGCATGTATGTATTACTCCTGTTGGTGTTGACAAAGTTTGCAACACTCTCTGTTGTATAATTTATATCTGCAATTGTTTTGAGGTGAGAAGAATTCTCACAGTTCTTTAGGAATTGATTTTTATTCCCTTCCACTGTGTCTCTCCTTTTTCCTTAACTGCACACACACATTGGGAGATGATTTGATTTGACCTACAACACTGATTTATCTCCAACATGCATTTAAATTGTCAGGCGCAGCTGACGCCAGCCTATATGCCTGGAACAGAAATGTCAAGGCCCTGTCCTTGTTGCCCTCTTCTATTTCCTCTCAGGTTTGACACTCGCGCGGATTGTCTGAAATGCAGCCCTAATTGGATTGTCATATTTTCACACTGGGGAATACAAGTGAGCGAGAAAAGGGCTTCACACAGTGGCCTTGTTTGACTTCCTTTTTTCTCCTCGTCAATCCCCTTCTTGGCCCAGTGAGATTTTTTTCCATGCGACTAGCTGGAGCTTAAGCCCTAATCTCCTCTGCAGTACATGAAAAGAAACCGGCTATCGCTCTTTTGGATTCCTTCTCTCACCAATTCCGAACAAATCAATTCACTCCCTCATCCTAACACCAAAACCCCTCCACTTGACACTATCGGAAGAAGGCTGTTGCATCTGGAACACCATGGTGCCATAAGTCATCTTTTACAGCTGCCTGGAGGGCCATATAATCTCTGCCACCGCCCTTCTCTCACAAACACACACATAGACAAATGGACAGTCGAAGGTCAGGTCAGCAAAGCAACAGCAAAACAGAGAGGGTTGCTGCCATGAACAAACATTGGAGTCCTCTGGGACATGGACCAGTACTGGTCTAAATGCTCTGTTAAAGGGACAGGGAGAGGCAAGAGAGAGAATGAAAGTGGCAGCACAGACAGAGTTGTTTACTGCAGAGGTCTTTATGGGTCAAACATTTTGGACCAGAAGAAAAAGAAACTCAATCTGAAAGGGATCAGAGGATAGTCAGACCCCACCCGGATAGATGTGAGCATCATTAGACCCAACTCAAAGTGTAGTCAAGCCAGAGCAGATCCAAATGGAGGGAACACCAACACTGGCAGAGGCATGATGGGCAACCAATTAACAAGCAGCTGTGGTTGTAGCCACTGCCAGTCCTTTATATTTTACTGACCCCGAAACTGATGATGCACCACATGGTCAGACCTGACCTATGGTCTGTGGCAATATAGGATGACCCTGATCGGATTGACTGCATGTAATTTGGCCAAACTCAGATGGGAACTGGACCTGTGTCAAATTTACTGGGGTACAATGCAAACTTTGCAACAACATAGTCAAATTTTTGGTGTTACTACCAATGTTTTTCCAAAAAGAAATGGAAAAAGAATGTTGAGGTGCCAGATCTAGACAAGGTTTATTTGAAACCCACAAAGAGGTAAGGCAGGGCCAACAAGAATGGTGTAACAGCACACTGATTATTGAAACAAAACCATTCTGGGCCAGTGTGTATATCACGAAACACTGATGAATTCTGTAGGAAAAACTTCTCAAACACTATCATTGGTCATACATTTTGTGGTTGGCCATTTGTTCACATCAGGAAGTAGCAGATTTATGTGACAAAGTTGAATGCTAGCTTACTGTAAATTGAAATGATTTTATACATTGTAAATTACACAACAGCAACAGCAATATAGTCAAATATAAAATTTTGGTCTTCCAAATTGAAATCATACTGCGACAAAAAGGTTTACATGTGAAGTCTGCAGCTTGAGAGTTTCTGGCAACCCATCAATCTGTTCTAGCTGAGCATTTTTGTTATTCTGTAGATGGAAACTACAGATTGGCACTCCAATTCTGTGAGAGAAAACGGATACAGCTTTGTCATTTGAAGAGTGAACTTTTTAGATTATATGGAGTCAGAGAAGGGTGACCAACATGTTGAACTGGTAGAGAGCACCTTTGAGGCTACATTGCTACTCACTGAGAAAGTCCTCACCACACATTGTGCCTTTTACCTTTAGAGGATTATCACATATCCCCTCCCAGCAGCAGCACTGTAGGTGGGAAGACACGGCATTACAGGGATGATAGCCAGGGTGAATCTCATCCTGTGTCAGCGAAAGGAGTCCCAGTAAGCCAGACCTGACGGTGACTGCCAGGGGAGGTTCAAGGTGGGGGGTGGGTGTACGAGAATGAAGCGATTTATGAGGTTTGGAGTAAAAGGTAGTAAGGTAGTGGTGTGTTGTGCCTGCCTCTTCCCAGGGGCTGTTATCAGACAGCAACATGGCTACTAGTGCTAGTAGATTAAGATTAGGCCACATAAGTGATGAGGTCCACTGCCTGGGGGCAGGAGAAACCTGCCCAGCTGAAGTGTCCTTGGGCACAAATTCTCCTACTCAGTGTCATTGTCAGTCTCAGAGTCTCAAAATTCGCAACTGTGCAAAAACCTAACCTAAGGCTGCCACTTTCTTCTTCTTGGTCTGATCTTATTCAGGCCACACAGAGTCAATAGCTAGATGCGATGCAAAAGAACAAAGTTGAAAATCATCATTTTTAAAGTTCATAGAGGCTTATTGGATTGCCTTATTACATGTGCAAATTAAGGAAGCTAATTTAAGCAGGCACAAATGAGTCCCAGTTCTTCTTTAGTTTAGGGCTCACTTTGGAGCAGTGAAAGAAGAGACCTCTTTCTGACTGATCAGTGGATAAAACAATATTGCATATCAAACAGGGTTTGTGTTACAGCAACGAGCCTGTAGAGAGGAGCCAAAATCACAGTAAACTGACTCCACAATTACTTTTGTAGTTATATAGTTTGTTAATCATTTAAACAAAGTTATCCTGGCTGAATGAGAAATCATTTGATCAGTTGAGTTTCTTGGTTCAAACCACTGGTCGCGCCATTGCGTTAATGTCTTATAATACATCCATAATACATTGAATATGGCTCATGGGTCCTTAGTGATGAATCAGGTGAACATGCACTATTGGCAGTTCAATGTGAGAGAGACAGTGGTTCTCTCATGTCCACAGGCCACAGACATGGGCTCTGGCGCTGCACACAGACCTAATCAATGTGCTCATGGCTCCCTGCCTGCTGGCTAATGAACAACTAATGCGCTCCTCTCCTGCTGTTCTGAAAAGCACCCACTCTGAAATTGCCACAGTGATGATTATCTCCTCCATATTGCATGAGTTTGGATGTAACCGAATTTGCTCCACCCCTTGTACACCCATCTCTCTCTCTCTCCCTTGCCTTAAATGATCATGATGCTAGCGGATTAATTTTGGAGTTTGTGTTTGTAGTTTTCCCTTTTCCTGCAATGAGCCTGGCCTTGTAAGACATCAACCTGGAGTATGATCCTCTGTGTTCAATTTTTTTGAAACAAGCTCTTCGGCTGTTGTGACACTTGCGTCAGTGCTGTTTTCCAGCCGCTGCACTAGTGTTAGCGTCACTGCAAACAGAAACAACAACACTGAATCAGCACAGCATCAGCACACTGCTTTTAAATGTCTTTGCATCCGACATCCCCCAAATAAACCATACAACCAAATTGATTATCCAGTAGGCTAATTGGCAAATTGTTTAACCCCGTGAAACTCTGAGTGGTGTACTCAGCAATCCCAGTTGTTCATTAAGGCTGCAGCGAGTGCTGCAATAATTGCAGAGCAAGATAATTGTTTACATACTGCAGGACGCATGAGCTGACAATAAAGCGAGCGTTGGTGCCTGTGTCATGGAGGCGGAAGACCCTTTATGGAAGCCAGATCCTTAGGCGACCTTAGAGGAAAGCAGAGAGTTCATAGGGCTGCAGCTTATTGGACTGATGACAGATGATGAATTAATGACTGCAGCATGTGATTTTTTTTTCTCTTTCTCTGTGTGTGCTTGGGCTTTATGAAACAATGGCCGCAAAATTGCAATGTTTGCTTTCAGACCAAATTGGCACGCTGACAAAAAGCTGTGCTGTTTGTATTGCCAGGTTTGTCACGACTCCTGTGTTTCTCAGAGCTTATGGTCTGTTATATGGGAAAGAAGCAAACATTTAATGTTTCCTGACTAGATTCTAAATCACCTGTTTGATGTTATCTTAATATTAATTTGTTTAGATGAGATATTATAGCCTATAGCACAAATTTGTAACTAATACACATCAACTTTTTTGTGGCAGTGGAACAACATGTTAACACAAAGTTTCCATCTTACTACCTGGTAAATATGCTAACAAAACATTGCCTATTTTGCACATCCAGCTGATATCAAGCAATTCATTTTGAGTCATCACAAATCTAAGTCCAAATTTATGTCAATGTCGACGTCTTCATCAATGATTGAAGGAGATATTTGATTTTTATTTGATAAAAATAGCTGACTGTTGTGGCTGGAAACAAGGTCTATGAGACCCTTAAATAGTTAAGCTGTGTGCTCTCAAACCCAAAAAATGAGCTGAAAGACGGTATGAAATTCAGACAGTTGCGAATCAGTTAATAAATCTCTGAGTTTGGAACTATGAGCGACTCCTTTTACATTACACAAAGCCATTTGATCCTTTGTTAATATAAGAATATTGATTAGTGCAGCTTTAATAAAAACGGCAGGCCTTGTGTAACTGATCTGAGCTTGTGACATCCCCAGTTTAGGAAATAAACTTATTTGTTTCCCCCCTGAGAGTAAGCTGAGAAGGTTGATACCTCTCTCACGTTTGTCCATCAAATATGAATTTACAGCTAGGAGACAGTTAGCTGAGCTCGTCTGACTTTGTTATACCTCAAAAGCTCCCTCACTAACAGTTGTACCTTTCTATCAAACCCCCTATTCTTACATGCAATGGGGCGGCTGTGGATGACTTGTTGAACATTTTACCGATGGTGTGTGCACCAGTATGTCTTATGATCTATTGACAACCCTCTTTGAAATCCAAGGTGTTCAATTCTCACAGGAGAAGGAATCTCCTTTGAACAATAATCCTGATTATTTTGCTAATTTTTATGACTGCAGCGTGTAATTGCTGTGACTCTATTTTAATGTTTTGTCTAATCAGTGTTTTGGTTCATCAGATAATACAAATGAAATGTTAATTAGTAATAATGCCTAGTCTGTATTCTGCAGTCTGTATTCTGCAATCTGTATTCTGCAGTCATTTATTATGGTAACTAAAATCACCACACGGGCCAGCAAGAATGATGGTACAGCCCACTTCAGTATAATAATCCTACTTATTCAAATGGCAGCACACTGAGTGTTAATTAACGTTAATGTTTTTCAGCTCTCATAACCAAACCTGAGGATGGACCAGTATGAATTTGGGAAAATTAGGCTGAAGGCAGCATGCGCGCTTGGGATCATGGGATTCCTAAATGGTGTTTCCATAGCAACAGTGATTTCCCCTCACTGCAGGTGATTATTCTGTGGTGGTCCATCCGGCTGTGGTTTACCTGTGGTGGCGGGGGTGTTGTGAGGTTGTGTGTGGCCTTCCTCTAACCCTTTGTTCATACCGTGTGGTCAAGTGAGAATTAGCAACTCTCATTTACACATAAGCAGCAGCAATAAAAACAGAGATAATGCATATTAAGTAAATGAAAACAAGGCATTATGGAAATCATAAAGAGCTCTAAAGGTCTCTAAAGATAACTAATAATAAAAAAATAGCAAACTGTGAGTGTTTAATCCAAATTCAGACAATGGTTGGTGTTTTAAAATCCAGGACCAGTTTAGATTTATGAATTAATCTTACTCTGAGAAGCTGATCTCATTTTAAATTGGACTACAGTACAATGCAGCTAGCAAGCTAAACATTTGAAAGCATTTTAGTTTCGGATCAATCAAAATGTGTGATCAGACACTGCACCAACATCAGCGGTGCTGAAGAGGGAAATCACCTATCGTAAAACAAAGTGGGAAGTAGCATGTCTATGGATTAGAGTGTTCATTATACTTTCACTCTGAGCCCCAGCAGATAAATTACCCACAAATACACTTGATTGGAGGAAGCTTGCAAGACACCTGAAATACCCCACACAGCATGTGTTTATTAGACTGCCAATGACTGTCACCAACAGCTGAGTGATTGGCTCTGGCTTTCAGTAAACAACTCTGTAGATCGGCCCAGACTCTGATTCTAGACCAGTGGGATTGCCAGCAGGAGGGAATACATTTCCGTCAACCCAATGGACATCTCACTCACCAGTACAGGATGTGTCTAATCCAGTCTGCTTTTAGACGGATAGATAAGAAGATTGTTGGAATTAAATCCCATTTATTGATTTTACTTTTTACCACATAAAAAATATATTTTAGTATAATAGCCATTAATTGCAATTTGGATTCACAAACAATACAGATTGTTGTAAGATGCATAGATAGGTTGGACAAATGATGAGACAACATAAAACAGACGACTATAACAACAATAACCAGAGAACACAGAAACAAGAAAAAAAGAATCACTAGTTTTGTGAGGCTGTCAGTCAAAGACAGTTTGTACATGTTCACACAGTCGTCACGCAAAAGATGTGTAAAAACCCTGTGTGATTGAACTTGCTCATGAATATAGTAACATTGCTGATAATTAGCAGGTTATGTTCACCATTAGTTTAAGGCATTAGCAAATTAGCTATAAATACAGTTCAGAGAATGTTTTACGAGTATTGGTGGCATTCAATGAAAAGCCATTAGTATTCACCCACTGGGGACCATGAAGGTTAGGGTTAGGGTTGATACCAGTAGTGAACATACCATGTCTATGTGTCTGTGCAAGACACATAGACATGGTATGTTAGTGCAAGTCTATGCACCAGTCTGATATCATCTAATTTATTAGCCCTTAAAACTATAGACTACTTCCCAGTAGTGTGCCATCTGTTCATTTCCTTCCTTCATTCATTGGTATCTCAAAAAACATTGTAATCCATCAAATAGTCAAGTCAGTCATCAAATGTCAGGATATTTACATCTGTAGGCAAAGTGGTGGCATGACTTATGAGGTGTTGAATGGCTTGTGGTAAATGCTGACTCTTTGTCGCTTCTGGACTATATATTCCAATATCCCAGTCGCATTAGGGGTTTGACCACTTAGTTAAGATTATTTCCAAGGTCAAAAATAAACCTTCATGTTCTGCAGTGCAGGGCTGCTGTTTTATATTACATTATGTTGTAAGAATATCTATTATTTAGTGTACCCCCTGTGGCACAAAACCCAACAATCACTCATAATTCCTTAATATTTGCGATTCAGCTGACTCAATACTCCACTGAAGCACAAGAAGTGGTCTTTGCATTTATTTTGTATTTGCCTAACATTATTCCTGCAGACAACAACACCACCCAATCAAACTCTATAAATAGACATTGTGGATCAAAGCTTGGAGTTTCCCTTAGCTGGCTACTTTACAGTCCATCCCTTACACTGTCAGACAGCTCAGAAGAGAGCTAAATTCGATGTTTCCTAACTATTCCTCTTGAGGATCAACTCCAGCATTTTTTTTTTTAAGTAAGCAGACAATATAAAGTAGGACTCGCACAGTGGCTACATCCGTGCCCTCATGTTGCTAACAGTGTGCTGCCATGTGATGTATTTAAAGTTCACATGCTGCCTTTAGGAGTTGCTGAGAGATTCCGCTCATGGATATCCATTCATCATGTCTGCCATGTCTGTCACTGCCTGTTTGTTACTGTGACTTTCTACATCCTGTATAGGCAAAAACAGCTGCTTGCACTCTAACTGCACCACACACTCATTCATCATGGACCTTTTTTGTGCCTCTCTGTGTCTAGGTGATCACTTTAAAAAGGGAAGACCTCGGAAGTGCTTAACAATGTTGTTGTTGTGGGTGTTGTTTCTATTCAGACAGGTGATTGCATAGAATCATAGTAGATTATAGTAAGTACTTTGAGCTCTCTGAAGTAGTCCAGCCATCTTTGTAATTGATGAACCAGCCTTTTCTTAGCTCTTCTGTTTATCTGTGGAAGTGATGGATGCATTACTACTACTGTCGGTTGGTCCACCACTTTGGTCCAGACTGACATATCTCAACATGTATTAATTAGATTACCATGAAATTTGGTAAGGATGTTCACGGTCCCCAAAGGATGGTAATCTACTTTTCCTCCAGCATGAGGTTGATATCTGTTTTTTTTAATGACAGGTCTTCAAACTTATTATATGGATATTAATATCTCCCTCAAAATTAATTGAAATAACGTTGGTGATTCTTATATGAATTTGTCCAATACTTTGACTTTTTGTTTGAGTTTGTGTGCCAGTTAGCATTAGTGAAAATGCTCACACACAAACCTAATACACTGAACATTGTAAACATTATACTTACTGAACATAAGCATTTTAGCATTGTAAGCATGTTAGCTTACATTAGCATTTAGCATAAAGCCTGCTTTACGTACAACTTCACATAGTTTACCTGTAGACTTTTACAGTCATTCATCCATTTATTTATGTATTTATATTCATTTCAAACCAGATCTAAGATGGATCCAAACAGCATGTGTGTCATTTTATTTTAGAGAGACCTGTTAAAAGAGAGACCTGATGATTAAGAATCCAAAATGGGGTCAACCAACAATTAATGAGCATTAACAGTCAAAAAGACCCTGTCCATATCTAGTAAAGCTATCAACAATAAAGTCATTAAAGGATGCAAGTCTGTAAAAATAAGTGGATGTCCTGGAGAAAAAAATAACTGCTTTCCTAAAGTGAGAGGAGCTACTTTAAGATCTCTTCAGAGGAGTTGAGTTTCCATCTGGGACTGCAGCGGTTTTTCATTGTGTGAAGTCAAGAGTTCACGTTGCTCCAACCTGCCTCCACTAGTTTAGTCTCCTGACCAGTAACGGCAACAATCTCTCGTCACCTGCTCATCAAAGCCGCACAGTTCCTTCCCTCTTCATTGTGTGATTCGCTGTCGGGCAGAGCGATGACGGCTCCTCGCCTTCTAATTGGTCATTTTCCTGCCAACATCCCGGAATGGCTGACTTCATCATTTGGCACGTCTCGCTTTGACTTCTCCTATTCCATTTGTGGTCAGTACTGAGACCGGCCACAACTCTGCAACTTTGATCTTTATTTTTTTCGATTTTGTTGTTGTTTTTTTCCCACCGATCCAAAGACTTTAAATTGCTTTCTGGTCTCTGTTTCAAGCAAAGAGCTCGGAAACGCTCCAAGGGCAGAACTTACTCTGTCAGCACGTCTATGTTTGAATGCTAACCTACAGTAGTACTGAAAGAAGACAGACCTTTGCTATGTGTGTTCTGTGTATTCTTTTTCGAGACTCCACATTTGTAAATCTGAAAGTCACTATCTTTCTTTCCAAAGATTTATTTGCAAGTTGCAAACTTTATTAGTTTGTTGAAATTTGTTAATGACAAATAGAAGAAGAATCTCTACTTGAATGCATGTCTCAGTTGTGTATACCCTACAGTAATATTTGCGTGCTCAGAGCAAACAGCAGCCCTTCTAGCGCTTGATTTGCTTTGTGAGAATGTTCAACAGGTCCTGTATTTCTTCCTGCGTCTTTTGCCTCAGAGCAAACACTTCAGAGAGAAAGCTGGAAATGAATGGTTTCTGTGATTTTACATGCTGTTGTCATTAGGCTGGCACCGTTTCATTTCATTGCCAGCTTCATTGTCAGTGATTTAAAAGGCGAAGTTTAAATTTGAGAGGCTTCTGTTTGAATTTACATCCAGTGAAAAAGCTCTGTTTGTGGCCTCCTTTTACTGCAGCACTCGGGTTTATTCGGAGCAGCTGTGCTTATTGCTATAATCAGCTCGTAAACATCAGGTGCTTTGGCAGCTCGGGCAAGATATGCATCCTTGGGCTGATTTATTGACAAATGTCAAACACTTTTGTTGGTTATTGACGAATAAATCAAGTGTGTCGTTTAGACTGGCCTTGTGTATATGCATCCATGTGTGTCAAAGTATGCATACATTTGTGCGTGGGTGTATTGTGATCACTTGTGTTGTACGTACTTGTGTTGTAAATGAATACAATGACTATGTGTGTAGGAATGTGTTGCACTGTATTGTATTGTCACTCGGTGCATGATCAGATACCTCAGTGGTCAATGTACATTCAAAACCCCAGCCTGTGTTACAGTAAAAACAGTTTTGACTGTGTTCTTGGGTGCTGAAGATCAGTCATATAAATAAAAGGCCAGAGGAAAAATGACTATTTGAGCTCACTGTCTCTTAAAAAACATACTTGCTTTTAAACTCTGAAATTAAGACTAATGAGCAGCACATTGCATTTTGTACTGTTTGCTAAATGAACAAAATAAATTTATAAAGAAATGTTCTATCCTTTTCACTCTTATCATTTTTAAATCTTAATTTTATGTCTTATTTTATCTTTGAATTGTGTTATTTTATCGTTGAATTGTTGTTTAATCACTGAACTGTGTTGTTTTGTCTTTGAATTATCTTTCCATAGACAACTGCACAACATGACAAATCTGTGGATAATTTGTATACCTCAGTTTACGAAATATGCCCAATAAATAAAACTGCCTTGCCTCATTGTCTTCACATGTTGTGAGAAAGGAAATCTCAGTCCAAACTCTTTTCCTGTGTGGTCCCTCTGTGGTGGAATGATTTACTACACTTGATTTGGACAACCGAATCCCTGTCTGAAAAAATGAATGACCCTTTTCAAGTGAACTTACTCACCTAATGTACTCAATCCTTCTATAGCTCTTTCTAAAAAGCTAGGCACTTACATGTTACTTCATCAACCCACGGCCCCGTGGCACTAATGTCAGGTGCAATGTGAAATTGAGTATTACAGCAGTTATGTTGATGGCCTCTCCTGTGGCCTGGATTGTACCTTATATTTTAAACATGTATGCTAGATGATGCAAAACTGTTTTGCAAAATAAAATGTTTCTGTTAAAAGGCAAATATTTACACTAAATCATAACACATTTTTATTTTGCAAATTGTGTGCTACATGGTCAGATCACTTTCAATTCACACAGTGCAGATTGTAAGTCTCATGCATAAACAAAGTGAACGTGTTTATTTTCCACCAAAACATTCCTGTTGATTTCATGGATATTCTGTGGTCAGTTCTTCGGTCGGTCTGCCTCCTCATGTCCTCCTTTTGAAGCTCAGAGTTTACAAATTGAGATGCCTTCTCTTCACCGTAGGTCAGTTGGAATCAATAAGCGGCGTCTTGCTCTGTGACTGGTGCAGCTTCAGGTATTGTATTCACTTTGGTTTGATGTACTGTACAGGGATGTTGCTCTTCTGATGGTCCTTTTGTTGTTTGCAGAGGAATGAGCCCCTTTGCAGCAGAGGGCTGATGCCGGCACATGCAATATGCATGAAGCTGTCGGACAATGCTAGAGATAAGAAGGAAGCGAACACACGTAGTGCATTTTGAATACAAATGCTCAGGGAGAGTATCAGCTGGATGTGGAGCACTTAGCAGACCACCCAAGGCTATTGAGGTGTTTGCTGGTGATTGTGCTAAATGATCTATGATACTGAGCACCAGCAGTGTTAATAGAGTGGATAGTATCTACTGGGGTCTAAGTGTGGGCCTTTAAATGAAGATATGTTACATTACATAACACAAAGGTTCCTAATGAGTTAAAAGTTCTATATGTGGCTTTTAACATCAGCACAGTATGACCAGAATAATTTAGGTACACTATAAATTACCCTGAACTAACAGGACCTTCAATAAGAAGACTGGCAGCCTCTTATGGTTAAGTTTATCTTGTGTGCAATGGTCAGATTTGATGTGCTGGATCCTTTTATGCTATTGGACAATTCAGTTATTCACATTCAGCATTTAGAGTTTGCCAGTTGCAAATAGCAGGAATTAATGGATTCCAAAACATCCTAAGAGAAAAACTCATGACTGAAAAGGCCTTGTGGACAGGAATTTCATAATAAACAGGGTTTTGTGGGAAACATGGTTTCATACCAGCACTTATGAAACCCTTGTTTTGAGATTATCTGCAATGGGGTTGCATTCGTTTCGGTCTGATACCAAGCACTAGAGAGAACAAAATTTTGGTCCTGACTGAACCATGGCATAGGGATCTGTCATGTACTGTAGACTGGAATCCAATGCTCACTCAGTTTTGTAACCGTCTTTACTCATTATTTGACCTGACAGTTTGTCAGTGGTCAGTGTCGAACCCCAGAGGGGAAAGAAAGCACTGCTAAACATCTTCTCTCATCTTTTTGCAAAATATTGCATATTTTCTAGGTAAAAACCCTCTAAACTGCTTGCAGATTTCGATATAGGTAACCTGTGAGGAGTGACCTCAAGGAGATGTTGTTTTGTTTAATGGGTTCATGAGAGAAAAGAGTTATGAATCACTGACATAAATACTAATTTTAAACAGGGGTAAAGTTGTTTTTCAGCCTCTCAGATGTATTTATTGCTCACTGTTGAACTTGTGTTTATATTGCTCAAAGTGAGACAACAAATAAAGCAAACAATTTGAAATTTAAACATCTGCAATCCTGAACAACAAACGAACAACTGGGCACTTTCATCTGCTGATGAAAAGCATGTTTTATGACTGAAAGCAAGACAACGGCTACTAAATGGACCTTGTGATGAGTTTATGTAAAACTATATATTACATCTAGGTTTCATTGGCAATGACTAATTGTCATCATATTATACACAAGACGTGTAAAGTAAGAGTTTCCTAATATTTTCATTTCAACATCTCAAACTGTGACTGAGTTTGGCCCTATTTTTTTCCAAGTAAATTACCTCTGAAAATATATATGGCTTGGTTGGATCTGTGTTACAACATCAGCTGTACAGGTAGATCAATAGCAGTGAAAGCCCACAGATGCACTGGGACATCCCAGATTCATTCCACTGATCCTCTTGTTGCGCAGCGTCAGTAAAATGTATCAGCAGTGATGTAGGTCAGAAACTTCCTTTGTTAAGTAGTCTGTATTCCTCTCTTCTTCATATCTTCCCTCCTGAAATACTGCTGAATACACCCCCATGTTAAATCTCTGCTCATTTCCTCATCTGCAGGAGTCCACAGACATTCCTGTGAATGCAACATTGCATTGTGCCCGTGGGCTGTTGGAACCTGTACAATTTTAGACTACAAGTGTGTGTATGTGCATGATAAACAATAATCTGTCAGCCTTGTGTCAGTCTTTACTCTCCATTGGATTGAATTCAAATTTGGTCTTGTTTAAGCTTGAATTCTTGAATTTGTTTTATACAAGGTTCATCAGCTGTAGTTCTGGATTTGTTAATTCCCGACAAACTGCTTCACTGTATTCTTGGAGGAATAAGACCTTTTGTTTCTTCTTTTTCTTTTTCTTTCCTACACCTATAGCTCCCGTTCCACAGTAGCAGCTTGCTTACTGCTGCACTGTACAGTATGATCTAATTGGACATCAGGCCTCCAGGGTGAGTGTGAAGCCAGTAGGACCCAGACAGAGAGACTTGACCCAGAACCAAAAGGGACTGCTGATAGACATATTTGTGCGTCTGCATGTGGGTTCTTATGAAAGGTTGCAATGTCTAGATTTCTTTCCCATTTATACAGTGCCTCAACTCCTCCGATACTCTGACCCTGATATTCTTAAGGGACCATCTCTTTTTTTTCTTTTTATCCTCTCACTTCCTCCATACCACCACCACCATCACCACCGTTGTCATCACACCTCCAATTTATTACTTTGTCTTCTTTGGGGAATCTTGGCCGACCAACCCCCACAACAAATCAAGCAGGCGTCCCCCTTGAGGCAGGTGCAGAGGTCAAACAATGCAGAGTCTCATGTATTTTACGAGGGAGATGCAGGGACACCGGGCGCGCTGACGCCGTGCAAGCGCCTGGGATGTGATAACGTCTGCTGAGATGCCTCCAGCTATTTGACATTGTAGTGCAATACTTGTGAGATGAGAAATTTCACGCGATGGGAGAAGATGTATTTTATTGATCCCTGAGGGGAAACTGGGTCATTTCAACAGCAAATTATGGACGCTGGGCTTGAGGGTCAAGAAGTAATAAAGAATCTGAAAGATAATTTTTTTTTTTTTTTTTTTTTTTTTTTTTTACAAATTTTGACATTCCACATAAAGCTTTAAAGATTTTTTTTGGATTTACTTTTTATATCTAGCCTGCTCCTTGAAACAATACAGGTCTAGCTTTTTATGAGTTAGCCTATTACTTCAACAGTTCACTTGCATTGAACATGCTAAAACTTGTCTTTATTTTCCTCATGGTTAATCCCACAGCACATGGAAGTTTTCTATAGTTGCTCTTGACTTAAAGGGAGAACAATATCTGTGATAGTTTGCTGAATTTGCTGAAAATTACAGTTGGGTTTATTACATGTATTTTAGTGTTGGCTTCATGTACATTCATTTTCATTAAGTGTGAGTTCATTAAGAGAGCTGTGTTTGTGTAGTTGCTTTGAGTAGCCACAAGGGGGCGCTTCATGTACAGTCGATACGGGAAATTGAGTGAGGGTGTGCTTTGCATGCTGGGAGCTAGACGCGCTAGCAAAGCCCGACACTGATGCCATAACTATCTGTTACGAGCGAGATTATTAACGTTTGTGGGAGCAATATTGTTTTATTTTCATCGACACGAGATGTACGGATTTCCGAGTCGTTATGAGAGTTCCGGGACGGCTGCGACCGGAGAAATTTCTATGATTTGTTTTCTTTACCGACTCCGGTGAGTTTTCTGTTTGTATGCTACGTGCTAATATGCTAATTGATAAGCGCATTTTCAGTCATTATGAATGCGAATATTGAACGTTCTTATGTTACAAACAAACAAACGGAGAATGACCTTAAATGTTGCAAAGATGTTCCAATGAGTTAGTAAGCCGAGTTGAGTTGTAAACGTAATTGTTCACGTGACCACCGCCATTTTTGGACGCCATGTTCAAGGTTGATGAGTGTAAATTGTGCGCCAAGGCTTATGATATGTATACTTACAGGGTTTTCCTTCATTTTCTAACGTGAACGCTGCGTTAAGTTCATTTTGATATGGTTGAAACATGGAAACTGATACAGATAAGAGATCATTTGTGCAACGCGCTTTACTTAATACTGTAAAAAAATACTGTTTATAGGTTGCATTTCAGTAGAAGAGATAGAAATTGACTGATACCTTTATATTCTACTATGCAGATTGTTTTTTGTTTTTTTTGCTGGATCCAGATCGATTCGGACAGTGTTGATACTGACCAGGGGTTCCCGTCTGAGGCGAAGAGGATGCACAATCCTCCACCTTCCTCATCTTTGTGAAGAGTCACACCCAGATCAGATAAGGTCTGAACATACTGCACACATACACTAAACAGACTTTGACAGACATGGATTATAATGGACTGTGGACTGAACTTTATTGAACTTTGCCATCAGAACAGCTATAAGCTGGAAAGGACACTTTGTTTTGGTTTTTTGTTGGGTTAATCAGGGGATTTTGAATCCGAATGGATTTCACTTTTTGTTGCACATTAGTGTTAGTCGATCCGGGGTACAGTAGTTATCTAACTGTCTAACTTACTGGATTATACACTCCAGGTTACACATAGATAAATACTTTATTGATCCCGAAGGAAATTCAAGCAATTGCATCAGAGTTGCTCTAAAGCATATTTTTATGGTCTTAGCTTCTTTCAGCTCATTGTTTTGTTTTTGTTTTCAGTGATTCAGTCTCAAGGCAGCTGTATTCAGGAGAAGCCTCAGATAGACTGTAAGCCGATGCTACCCAGCACCAAACAGCAAACAGATAGTTGACGACCAACTGTTTAACATAATGGAAAATCTTAAGAGCCAGATAGTTCCCTCATGAGTTGGTGGGAAGCCCTGCATTCCTCATGTCAATGCATATCAACATGTGACAGCTGTGATATTAGCGGAATGATTTACTTGCCTCAAGTAGCCAAAAAAAATAATTTAATGTATTTCAGAAAACTCCAACTTTCAACGTTTCTGTTTGAGAAGCCTGACCTGCTGGTAGCTCTTGTGGAAAACTGAAGAGATCACCAAAGTCATTAGCCATTCTTTGGGCACCTTGTATTCTGTACTGAATTTATTGCCAATCCAACCAATGGCTGTGAAGATACTTCACTGAAAGCCAGACGGATGGACCGACCAATAGACCGATATATCCACCCTTGGATCCGTAACACAAGCAACGCTAAAGATATTGTCTTCCCATGTGTCGAAATTCTGCCTCTAAGCACTGATGAGCCAGATAGCAGAGTTTTCCACCACAACATAATTTGTGTGATCTCATCTCTATCCGTGCATATGACTCAACACTACTGAGACCTCTTCCTATCCATACCTTTGTGGATGCACATGTGCTCCCAGGTCTCATGATTATGTTCCTGTGTCTAATTAAGTGAGCCCGTCCTCCTGTGTTCACTGCGACGCAGCGAGGTGAACGTCAAATCCTATCTTGCTGAGGCAGAAATGCTGTGAGTACGGTTGCTTTGGCTCCACGAGGGACTGCTGGCTCAAATGTCACACCCTTGGAGAAATAGACACGTTTTATTGAGGAGGCTGGAGCATGCACAGGGCTTCATGTTTTGCCTCTTGTTCTCCTCTCCTTTTTATCGCTTCCTGCATTCAAACCTTGTTGTGGTGCAGAGGGGGAAACAGAACAGCCTGAATGGGACACACGCACGGCTCCAATATGCTCATGTTGGCAAACTGTGCTAAAACTGTCGCCTTTGTCCCCTCTAATTCCCTTATCTCGTGGGCAAGGTGTTGGTGTTTTGCCTCTCAGCGCGGCTGGCAGCAGCAGCAGCAGCAGAGGCAGTGATCTCTGCTTATCTGAATTGTGAGTTAATAACCAGCAGCCCGTTCTCTCTCAGCTCTGTCCACTATTGTTTTAATCCTCATGAGAACCAAAGTATTTTAGGAATAGCAAGAGCACAAAATGATGATTCACCAAGTCTTATGTAGAGTATCTTACCACCTACCAGTGTATATATATTAATACTGTACACATAGAGCTGGAGGTGGCCAAAATAACACACTCAACACTTTCAGCATTCGGTATTTAGAAAAGTGTTTTAGAGGGAGTCAAATTGTTACCTTGACAACAGACTTACAAAGATGGTCGCTTAAGCATCTAATGGACATTAAATTGAACTTCATTAGGATCTGTTGACATTAGTAGTTGTCTGTGGAATCAGTTGCAAATACTGCAGTAACATCCTGTAGCCAGAGGAAAAAAGTCTTGAATCATGACTGCATAAGAAACCAGCAACACTGATTAAAAAGTGACTGAAGGACAGTAACTGTGATCCATGTGAAAAACACAGCACAGGTTGGGAGGTGACCCACAGAAACCCTCACCTCTGAATCCACAATGAGAGGTGAAAACTTTGAAAATAACCATGTCTGCATGTCACCTGTCTCCCTGTTAAGTCATTAAGGAAATCCCAACTTAATTATCAGATACCATCTAATCAAAGATCTCATATTATTACTACTATTTATAATACTATACTAAGAATAAAATCATTCTTCGTGTGATATATAAGTATAGAAGAAATAATATACCAAGGTCAATGTTAGGCCTGAATGTAGCCTGAGGAGTGATTCTGGGACACTTCCCACAAATATTGGTACAAGAGGTCAGTAAAGCATTAATGAAGATCTCACATTTCCCAAGTCTGTCCTAAATCAATACTCACATAGTATTCATGTCTGTGATTGTTCCTCCTGTACACACAGGACTGAAGAAATCCTGTTTCAAAGCAATTTTGGTGTCCACAGTTCTTATTCAGAATAAAAAGCATTACAAAGTTCAAACTAACCGACCGCTGGGAATCTTCCGCTTCAGTTGCATGTAACATTCATATCAGTACCAAAGTCCTGCGTTGTTTCTGTCGCTCTGTGGTTGGTTTCCTTGCAGAGCCGTGACAAAGAGGGCATTCCCTCCTAAAAACACAGAAGTGATTTCAGTGGAAGTGTGGCCAGTAACCAATAAATCACCCTTTCGATGGAAGTACACATTGGCGTGTCAGTACCAGTTTAAACCAGTTTAAAACCCAAGCATGTAAGTAAATGGCTTGGAGGAGCAAAATATGCGAGATAGACAGAATGAAGTCATACTGCCTGATGCAGAAAGTGGAGTCACCCTTCCTCACGTAGATAGGCTGTGTACAGTCGATGCATGTCTAGTGTGTGCGCGCGTGTGTGTGGGGGGGTGGATGCTTCCCTGTGTGCATGCACCTACTGGAGAAGATGTGAGGAAATGGTGAAGTCATCCAAGTTCTCCAGTCAAGCATGAACACTGCTTGCCTGCAGATGCAGTGCACCAGCCTCAGCCTCCCTTCCTCCTCCTGCAACACAAATGGTGTCTGATCAGACAAATCAGCCCACTTTCTCTCCTGCATGTCAAACTTTTGTCCTCTTTCACCAGCGTCTGCATTGTCATAGTAGCCGTACATTATATTTTAGAACCTGTTTGCAGATATTTGCCTGTTATTGAGCATTCGAGATGCTGAGCCAGATGAGGATTTTTTTTTATGTCTCTACTTTTACTTTTTTTCTTTCTATATTCATCATTTTAGATTTTTTTTTCTCTCTCATGGAATGCGTCCATAAAATACACTCATTAATTGTTATGTTTTCCATCTGTGTAGTCGAGCAGACACTTTGCTTTTGATAAATGTCGATTGGCTTGTCAGGTTTCACCTGTCCTGTTTGGCAAAGCCAGTAATCTGTTTAGAGCAGAGCCAGCAGACTGAACGTGGCTCATTTCACTTTGTTTTTCCTCACGGAAACTGAGCAGAGCCGCTCAGCCCCGACCTGCAGGGTACCACGTGTCAGGTTGAGGCCGGCTCACATTACCACCGCAAACAAACTCCGGAATTGGTTTGTGACCGGACTGACACTGGTCCCACGAGACATGGGTGCCTTTGGTCTGCAACACCAGTGTGATTGCAGTGTTAACATCTGCCCAAACGGGTCGCATGAAAGGGGACAAATCAAAGTCTGATTTCAGCCGGTCTAAACAACAGGTTAGAAAACACCTTAGAGTACATTCCAGGTCCACAGAACAGTGTGTCCGCACAGTTCTGTGATTCACTGCAAATGGCCCCCGTTTTCTCTACTGTACTTAAATATAGCGCCTTTCTAGTCTTCCCACCACTCAAAGCATTTTTACAGTACATATGTCATTCACCCATTCACACACATTCATACACTGATTGCATTGGCGGCTATGCTCATCATTTTTAGGAGCTGACCATTCATGCGCATTTACGTTCAGTATCTTAGCGCGAGGACACTTCGACACGCAGACTCAAACACTTTGATAGCATGAGATTAAACCACCCAAAAGAATTGCAGTGAGCATGGTGATGTTGGTCGTGTGGTTTATCGTCACAGCTCTAATCTTCCGCAGTTTACCAGGACTGGGATGGCATTGTTTGCCTGCATGCTTCTTCCATCGTGCTCTGCAGTTCAGGTTAGATGTAATAGTTCCATTAACATGCTTTAGTGCTTGAAATCACACAAGTGCTGCTCTTTGTGTTCACATCAGGGAACGCCACCAGCTTTGAAGCCCCTTTCTGAGCAGCAAAGTTAATCTAAAACAACACCTTATGTTGGTGGCTGTTAATTAACCCGAGCTGGCTGTTCAAGTATGAATATTATATGGAGGAAAGCAGTGAGACAGCCACAGGCTGGAACCGCCTTCTGCTGCTGCCTACAAAAGCCTGAATGGTCATTTCGCTGTAGACAATACAATATGTCGCCGCGCTCCTCGGTTTCCTTGCTGCAGGCGTTTTCCATCGCAGCTGCTTGCTCAGCCGCTTCCCCTCCTGTCTGCTCCAGTGTTGGCTGGACAATTCTGACCCCGCAGCCTTCCTTACTTCCTGTCCGTCTCCTCCTCCCATCATCCTCTGGCTGGTCGGTCTGGACAGAGGAAATGAGGACTGTCTCATTATCGCCTCAGCTTCCTTTTGGATCTCTTCCAAACCACAGCCAGTTTGGTTTGTCTGGACGCAAAGCTGGAAACAGTCAGCTGCCACCACTCCTGCAGCATCTGGCTCTCTGCTTTAACATCCATCCCGTCCTCTTTATAGTCTTATCTTTGTTTCAGTTTGCATCCTTTTCTGTACCAACGTGAGTTACTGAGTTTGAGAAAAGTCCACTGAGCACTGCAGCGATGCCCTACTCCACATTCACATCATATCACGCATTCACACCAGGATCTGCCCAGTACAATCAGTCTTTTACTGCTAGCCACTGGGAGCTGCCCAGTACAGACCAGTTGGAGTGTCACTGCCTTAAACCGTCTGGTTTAAAAAGCGACTGCCCCCCCTCCAGCGACTGTCTGATTCACTCTCCCCTCTGTGATTCGGTTTTCTCCGTTTGAACGTCTGTTTAATTTTACATTCAGCTTCTGCATTTTTTTGTCTTCCGCCTTTTATTCTTTCTCTCGTTGCATCTGTCTGTCTTGTTTTTCCCCTTTTTTGTCTGTCTCGTTTTCCTTCTGTCTCTGCCTGGTTCCTCATGGTCTGCCTCTTTCTCTCTGTCAGTCTCAATAACCTTCTCATCTCTCCCCGACCCTTTTTTTTGGTCTCCAAAGCCTTCCTTTTTTTAAATTGGCTTTGTTTTTCTTCTGGCGTGTCTGCTGTTCTTTGTCTCTGTGTGCCCCTTCCTTCTTCAGTCTCTCTCCCTCCTTCTGCAAGTCAGACGCATTCTTTTAGACCATGTTATCCCTCTGTGCCCATATGTTGGCCGTCTACCAGGACGCTACAAAGGAAGATGCTTTGCGTCTCCTTGATCCTGGATCGAAGCACATCATTAAAGCTTTACAACCCCCTGGGTGATTAGCTGTACAGTGATTATGAGAGTGATTGTGGTTAGTGGTTAGTACAGTATAGAAATTAAAAGGTTTCTTCAGAGTTCACACGTACTCTACTGTGTAGGTGTATTATTTCGTCGTCTAGATTGTGATTAACACAATGCTAATAATCAGTGTAATGCATACAGTTGATTGCAGTTAAACTAAAACATACACTAGTCACTGGCCAGACAACAGAATGGAGTTTAGTTTTGCAGTTTGACTGTCTGTCAAGGATTTCGTGTGAATTGTCTACAGCTGTGTTTTGAGCAGTTGTGAAAAAAGTCACCAGATTTCCATAAAACTTGTTTGCATGTCTCGTAAAGACATAATTACAATCATGGTTCGAGTTTTTAGAAACAGATGATTCTTCTATTTAAAATAGACGCCTGAACATCTGCACCTCAGAGAAACATCAAGAAAGACGTCCCTTTACTAGCTTTGAAGAGTTAGAGCTGTAAAAACAGGTGGTTGTATATTTGAGAGGAAAAGGCTGTAACATCATCATCATTATTGTTTTATTCCCTCCAAGGCCTCAGAAGAAGGTTGCTATTGATTTTTACTTACACCCGTGCACCTCACACTACATCCCTGGGCTGTAGCCCGTCTCTCCTGCACCCTAACTGTCTCACTTAAAGGATGGTCTCTGGCCGTCTTGGTTGTCTTGGTATATTTTAGTTCACTTGCCAGCCTACTTTTTGAGTGACCCGTTTGGATGCTTGTGACTGGGACATCAGTAGCTGGAAAAAAAGCTGAATTTACATGACTTACATTCTAACCCTCCCTCCTCAACCTTTATCCCTTTGGCCCTTCAGCAAGGCACCAAACCCCGCAACCGCTTCAGTGGAGTTAATTTGTATCAGGCAGCGGTTACAACTGTGGGTAACAGCATGAATACAAAACAGACTGGTGAAAGAGAGTATACATACTGAGTCGATTATTGGCTGAATGAACTCGGACCAAACAGACAGATCTGATCCGCTTTTAGCAGGCTGCTCGTGATTAATTGAGGCGGTGGCTCATATTGGTGAATAATAAACAGAACCTAGCTGTTTTCCTTTCGCTGTACTCGGCTGCCAACCAGAGCTGTTGATCCATTCTGTGAAAGTCAATGCAATGTGGTTCCTCCAAAGCGTTGCTTCCGTGAGTGGAAGCCAGTTAGTCTGTCATCAGGAGGTTGTGAGGTGTTGTAGCGGCGACGGCATCAAAGCCTTTCTCTCCTCGACTTTCTCCTCCTCACTTTGGTTGTTGTTCAGTCTCCTCCACTTATTCTCTCCGTGCCTCCAAGTCAGCATCCATCTCTTCTGTCACACTTTCATCATCCCTTATCCTCCTTCTGTTTCTGCTTCTGACGCTCACTTTTCTCCCTCTCCTCTTATTCATTCTCCGACTCGTTCCCTCAGGCCTAAACTCATGTTGGTAGCAATGCGCATGAAGACAAAAGCGTGTGCTGCATCCCCAACTGCAGCCAACAGCCACCTCACACCAACAAAGCTTATCTGCTTCTTTGGCCGTCCTTGGAGAATAAGTGAATTGACGATTATATTTTGCCTGGGAGAATGTTCTCTCTCTCTCTCTCTGTCTCCTGTATGAAGGGGCACTTCAGCCGAAGATCGTCCTCGGTGATTTGCTGCCTGTGAACAATGAAGATGTGCGAGGTCACTTGTGTTCAAGGACGACTCTGGACTCCAGCTGCTGGCAGTGGAGGGAGTATAAACACGATTGTATGAAATAAAAATTATAACACTTCTATGCCTGCAGCAGAATTAAAAGATTTCATTTCAGAATAAGGTGACGCAAATAGAAAATTCTAATATAAAACTGTCTGGAAGACAAATCTAACCAGCTTTTTGACAAAATGCACGAGAATTAATCAGGCAAAAATGCACATTTTTTTTCTTCTTTGGCTTGGTGAGTAATTGTCGCATTTGTCGACATGAACATGTGCGTAGAAGTCAAATGAAGCGGTACATCGTGCGCCTCAACAGCCGGTATACGAGGTGGTTTCAGAAAGCGCCAGTGTGTGTGTGCGTGTCTGTGAGAGAGTGTATTGAGTAGGAACCAGCAGTACATCACAGCCTGGCTAATGGAAAACTGCGCTCCTGAAGGGTCCTCGGCTCAGTCTCGTCCATCACGGCTCTCTCATCCCTCCACAGAGGATTCTGGGTAGACTGTGACACCTGAGCACACCTGCACGTCCTGTTTGTGCCCGTGAAAATCCTTGGTTGTCTCAGCCCCTGAAAGCTCTGTGACAAATCTCCAGGATTTCTTTACAATACTGAATATTCATGACTAAATAAGCAACAATATTAGTCAGAACTTTATAAGTTAAATCGCTGCCGTGTGGTTGTGATTTGATCAGATTGAACCGGCAGTGGTAACATCAGCAAACAACCTCACACTCTGATCGTTTTTTTTCCACTGGCGCCCCACCCTCGCAAACCGATGAGAAAGAACACGTGAAATAACCAAACAGCGTCTGTTCATGGACGACCACACTGCTCATAGAAGGAAGCAGGTCGAGGAAATGGGCGTTCGGTTCGCAGCATGTTTTAAAGTCATTGCATCCAAAGCTTCTTGATTCACTTCAGAGCAAACCCCCGCTGAGCCAAGGTGCTGTACAACACGCCATCGATCACACTGGGTCACCTCTGTGGTGTTGACCGGCACCATTGAATGCTGTAGTGTTCGCATGTCTCCCGGCTTTAGATGGTCACCACGTGATGAGGGCATCTGCATGCAGATCAGTGGATGCCTCTAAGCCTCCATTGATTACCAATGGAGTGCAGCACTGTAACAGCTTTAAAATCTGATCACCGGCCTCTGATGGTGTTTGTTCACAGGATCGCCTCTGTTTGCTGTAATTGGCAATTATGCCGGAAAAATGACAGCGGCACACGGAGATTGCCACTGATTTCATCATCACCGCTGCGTGTGTGTTTTAGATAATGTGTTCACCTGGCAGTTGAAGGTATTGATGTGTATTGACTGGCTGTTCTTGGTGGATGTCTTCTGTTTACCCAGTAAAGACTCGCAGTACTCAAGTCCTCCTTATTGATTTTTCAAGCGTCTTGCAGTTTTCCAGTTCTTGAACATTCCAGTGAAATGAAGTTATAACATTAAAAACAAGGCTGCAGCTATACTTTTATTTTAATGACGGCTTAATACATTCATTTTATATTTTTATCAGAGCCCAACTTATGTTGGATATTTGATATAAAAATCAACATGAGAGTTAAATAGTCTGATAGCGAGTCTGTGAGTTTAGTTTTTTAACATAACACACACAAGATAAAAAAAACCCATTTTAGATAAATTTAGTTATTAAAACGTGATATTTTCATGTTAGAAAATAAATAATAATTTGCTAGACCTTGAGTGATTGATCCGTTATTATTGGACAGAAGAAGAGAGGTGACAGGAGTTGGAGAATAACATGCAACAGAGTTGGATGAATAGCATCCAGAACAATGTTAGATTAACATTGTGAAAATGTTGTGTGCATGTAAACCAAAAAGATCGGAGAGACTTGTGCAGCATCCTCCTGCATGTCACCTTCCATTAGATACCACTGGGACTGCTAGCTCCTGACAGCTAAAAGATAAAATTAGAATTTGCCCAAATTGAAGGTGAAGTAACATTGCAACAGAAGTGTAATAACCATCCAGAGAAAAGGATCCACACCTACAAGCCACTGCTACATCCCAACATTTATCACCTCTGCTGTGATGGCTCTCAAAGGTGTCCGCTAATCCTGGCCGGTCACATTTGGGCACACAATGAAACCTAACCAGGCAGAACTGTTGGATTTCCAAACCGACTGGCTCACAGCGCTCTCTTGGCCGCGAGCGACAGGTGAGAGATCTCGCTCAAAGTCAACAGATTGCAGCAGGTGTGCTGCTGCGGATGGATGAGTGTTTATGGGCTCATAGCTGATTAGCTGGGGAGAAGAGCAGACAGAGGGCACAGGGGGAGGGGGAGTGTGTACCACAGGAAATCATGCCTTTGTCCTTCATTGTGTGTGTGTGTGTGTGTGTGTGTGTGTGTGTGTGTGTGTGTGTGAGAGAGAGAGAGGGGGTGAGACGGGAACAGAGAGAACAGGTAAAGATAAAAACGTTCTGATGTGTTTGTGTGAACATGCAAGAAAATGAATTCTTCATAATCAAATGTACTTTTTTTTAACAATTATTTTTTACTCTGTTTCGTCTTTTTTTTTTTTTTAGATGGATAAAATAATCTTCACTCAAAGTCCACTTTTCCTGTGCTTTCAATTACGTCGTTATCAACTTCAAATCAGCTGATTAAATTAGCTCAGTTGTCATAGAGCTGTTGTCATAGCGACTTGAGCTCTCGATGACAACCAAGAAAAAACCAACGGCTCATGAAGTTGCAAAGATGGATGTAAAATCTGGGTTAAAAAATTGAACTGTATGTATGGTCATTAATATTATTAGAGTGACATTATGTAGAAATTAGGTATTTTGTGACTGTCATACATATGGACAGTAACTCCGGCTCCACTGCCCATCACTCGTCCGTGCCTCAGGCCTGAAAACCTTGGTCCAAAATACATCTGGTACACATAGTAACACTCTCCTGGTGCTCTGAGATCACAGTCTGGGCAGCCCAGCTAACAGACTGAGTTAACATTAGCTAACAGCACGTATCTTGCATGTGATTGTACACGCAGCACAGACTTACACAGTGCAGAATGAACAGACAGAGTGACAGAGATACCATTCACCTGATCAGTGTAGCATGAACATGATTTGAAATCTGATATCTTAAGGTAGGTAGTTAGTAGTTACAAAAAAACACAGCTTTAGATGTTTGCTAAAAAGTAGTGAAAGACTTTCAGCTGCACAAAAAAAAACTTTGAAGTTTTTTTCTTTTCTTTTTTTTTTTTCTTTTCTCTTGGCTGTCACAGCTGCTAGCTCTCACTTCACCTTGCCCCTTCCTGCCCCGGTCTATCACACTCTTAACAGCCTGTCTACCTGCTCCCTGAACATTTTCCTTTTCGATGGCTCACAGTGAGATTCTCATTCATGTCACAGCCACAGCGACCTTGGATTCATGCCTGCACGATACAATTAATTGCCAATAAATTACCTGCATGGCAATAAGACGAGAGTGAATGGTGAATAAGGAGGCTTTACTCACGTTTAAGTACTGCCTTCTTGTATTTTGACAGTTATGCAGAATCACGCGAAGAAGCTGCTCACAGTTTTCTATCTGACTACTGTTGGATTAAAAAGTGTAATGGCCTGTGCAGTGAAACTTGAGTAGTTTTTCCTGCAGTTAAATTTGAGTTACAGGTCTGTCTTTAGGTCAGTCTTGGTTAGTTGGTCTAAAAACACTACTCTTTAGCTCTCATGGCTGTCTCTATGAGGATGCAGCTTTCAGTGAGGAGCCAAGCTAGAGCTATGTTAGTTACAAAACCTCACTTAGTAATCTGAATATACAGAGAGAATGGCTGACAGGTGTTTTTTACGTCTCACTACTTCATGTCATCATAACTTAAGCGTGCTCTTTTCAGTGACAGTTCTACCATAATGTTACTCCTTCTGCTAGTGCCATCTCAAATCTCACCGATTCGTTGTGTGAAGTTAGACTGTAATGAAATCGGCTGGACAAAGTAGGCTGCAGTAACAAAAGTGCACCAAATAAGACATTTAGTAGAAGGGGTATAAGTGTCAGGAAGGGAGGCTACAGTTAAATGAATAAATTATTAGAATTAGTGTAAACAATTAGTATTTCTGCCGTCGATTAGTGATGGTAGGAACAACAAAATCACAGAGCTTGGTCAAGTGACGTAGACAGTGAATGAGAGAGAGGGAGCATCGATACCAAACAATAAGTAGAAGTACATTAAGAGGTTTCATAGCGGCTACTTTTAGCACAAATAAACACACCCTGAATGAAGTCAGCAGTAGTTTTCAGCAAACATTTCATAAACATGAGGATATATTGCATTTGTAGGGAACTATTTTTAGCTGCAGAAATACATGTTTCCTGCATTAGTGAGTATTTATAGCACCCACTAAGTGTTTCTAGGACTGACTCAAAATAAATTGCTGGCAAAAATGGACATTTCACCTGGAACGGTGTGGCTCATTGACAGTAATGTTATAGGTCTAGGGATGGAAGTGTCAGTTGGCTGCTCAGTCCACATCGCATACGAAAAGATGACATCTTCTGTGCTGTTAAGTACATAAGAACTTAACTTGCAGTTCTTTGCTGTTGTGCCACAGCAAGCAGGTTGGGTGGAAACAATTCTAAACAACTGCTTCCTTCATTTTCATTGCTTAGAAACAGAAGATGAGGCTGCCACATCTGATTGGACGTAAGAGAGATATGATGTGTACTGAAGATGTAGGTTATTTTTCACAAGTCAGAGGCTTAAGTGCTCATTTTGATAATGGAAAAAGGTCTGAGATCCTGATCTGGTAAACAAGATGAGTTGTTTACATGTGTCACAGCCTTGGACAGCTTTGTCATAATTTGGGTATGAGCCAGTCATTGAACCGTATCCAGCAGCAGTGTCAGTTCATTCTCACCTTGCACACAGCAGTATTACCACTCTTGTTCAGCTTAATACTGGCTGTTTATATTACCTCCTCATCATCCACCTTTTTCCTATTTATTCTGCATAGTCTGTTCAGTGTTGTATCCACTATGCGTTGTTTGATGGCTTATTATTGTTCCATATCCATGTGAACAGCAGAGCTATCCCATTACATTCCTTCATGCAGCGCTGAAAGCAATTTCCCTCGTCATACTGAAGCATAGCCTGTGTTCCACTCTGCAGACATATTTTTGGCTTTGTTGTTATGACAAGATGTACAAAACTGAAATCAATTGTTTTTTTTTTTCAGGAATTCACTATCTATATGAGGATGTTTACTTTTATTCACAATGACTTTGGCTAAAAATGAAAATGATAGCGTCTCAGACTATGTGTGTGTGTGTGTACTATGTGTATTAGTGTTGTGCTTCATGACTGTTGACAAAATCCAGATATCACAAGTTATGACATAGTTAACTGACTAAGATATGAGGGCAATTTAAAAGTCTTATAAAACATCTGGCGCACCATTTAAAACTGTACTTTTAATTGAGTTTTTAAGCGAAATTGTAATTTTGTTTCCACTCTAATAATTACATCATCATTCATTCTTTTAATATAACCCGCTGACATCATGTCTGACTCTTATTGTACAACCAACCTAATTAAGGAGGAGGGAACCTATTAAATTTTATGACCGTTCACGAGAAGAGTAATGATACATAAAAGTACACAAACACACACAATACTTTACAAGTAAAACACTGTATTGTATTGATACTCTACCTGTTATGTTCTGGCTTGGTTTATGTACAGACATTACATCTGTGTCTGTCTCGCAATCTATGTTGCAAAAAGTTACCTTTGGCTTGAGTCTCATGTTTTGAAACAGACAGTGTTGGGGTTGAGCGACATAGATAGTGAATGAGAGAGAGGGAGCACCAATATGAAGAAAGCCGGTGAATCAGCGGAATAAGAAGTTTGTTTCATAGCGGTTACGTTTAACAGAAATAATTCACCGCAACACTGGTCTAAAGTCTGCAGAATAGGAGTGTATCATAGTTTTCAGCAAACATTTCTTAAACAAGAGGATGTAGTGTATTTGTTGGGAACTGTTTTAAGCTGCAGAAATACATGTTTGAATGGATGTGATGCCCTGACTTTATTATCAGCAGCAGTTTTATCGGGTTCGAATTGAAAAAATGTTGGACTACTTAAATGTCAGCAGAGTATTTCCTGCTTCAGAGGCGGTGACTCAGACGTTCGTGTTGCTGTACAGTTACTCCTGAGAGGGCGCTTTTGTTGATCACAGATGTCACTTCTATTTCTCACCGCATTGTTTTCTCCAAGCCAGCACGGTCTCGTCTCTGCCAGCCTGTCATGTTGTCTCAAGGTGAATTGATCATAACTGATGCCGAGAGGCCGAATTATTTTCCCATTTTGCTGCGGTTATTGATCTTTTCCTCTGTACAGCCAAGTGGAGTCAAAATGGATTAGCTATCAGATTAAGTCAAAAAAGTATGTGGGAGGGTCATTCAAATAGATGAAGGGTATGCAATTCTTGTTCCTCCAGAGCTGCTTTATTCGATCTTCCTCGTCCTCCCCCCGAGAGCAGAGAGAGTCTTAAATAATTTCAGATCGCAGTCTGGCGGCTCTGGATGCGTCACGGTATCCATCATGATCTAATCACCACCAGTTGTTTTCTGTCAGTCATCAGGGGATGCAATGGAGAGGCTGCCAGAGGCAAACTTCCAACATGAAGGTCCAAGCTAGAGTATACACTTCTCTGGGGAAAATCATCAAAAATCATTGCTAGAATTGTAGATCATCCGTTGGGGAAATCATGTAATCATGTCACACCTTCTGTAATTCTTTAAGATCTGGGTGGGATGATAAAAAGAGGAGCAATGGTTCAAGGTTCTCCAATCCAACTCAGTTTTGGATGAGCAAACTATTTTCATCATGTTGTGTCAATCAAACGGCGTGGGCGGGACTGTGACGTCTTCTTCCATGGGCTTTCGGTTGATGAAGTTTGAGTGACGGCGGATGATTGCATGGAGCTAATGGAGAACTTAATGTAGAACAGCAGGTGGCTCATCATTCTCCTAACAACATAAATAAATAAATAAATAAATAACAGGAATAGTGATCATGCTTCTAATAGCTTGTGATGCATATCAGCTGATACGAGAACACTGCAGTATATTCCAGTCCTTAAATGAGCCGAACATGCATTGAGTTAAAAGGTTGTGAGTATACAGAGAAACACTAGTTTAATGGAACACTACGCGCGTAGTCAAATGACCTGTTTATATAGTCAGAAGCTCCAAAAAACATTTGCAAACGTGCTATAGAACATAATCAGTCATCCATCGTATGTGCTGCCATGTCACTCTGTTGCAGAGGCAGAGCTACATGACATTACTTCACTACCACCACCAAACTGACTGACAGGACTGCACACTGCCACACATGCTGCTGATGGCTTAGAGTTACTTCAGGTCATTTTAAAGAATAGTCTACACGCAGTACAGAGGAGAGCAATTAGCTTTTTGTGGTTCACAGCACAGAGGTCAAAATATCAATGTCCCGTCCAGCGCAGCAACGGACTCAATTTAAAACAGCAACCAAGGAGTTAAAATTAATGTTTCTTATACCTAACACACAAATGTTGCCTCTTAAATTATGTATATATTGTTGCCAAACAATCCTTTTTGATGAGAAGTGTTTACATATAGCAAATTAAACTGATGTCATGAATTGAATATAGATTATAGAGTGCCAAAATGAATGTTTATATGTATATTACACCCATGTCGACATTCAGTTTGTGTGCATGAAAAGCAAAGGCAGGGTTGGTAGATCGTAGAAAGTAACATACTGTAAAGGTGATTTCACACAGCAAGCTGTTTTCCGTGTGAACGACAGCAACCGCAGGAGCTGAATTTACTGCGTTTCAGTGCCTGAATGATACACTTGTTCACCAGCAGAGAAGAGACAGATCAATAAGGACAAAACAGTATTGTAGCAACATCATTTTTAAACTCCTTTGTGAAACCTGCAATAAACCCAGTACCCCCCCGCTGCCACAGCTCCATCAGCTGTTAGCCAGCTGAAACGGTGGAGAGCTTCATGTACCTGGGAATCACCCTTCACGATGAACTCGGCTCTGATAATCACACATCTGACATCTATAAACGCTGCACCACGCTCACTGTCACCAACAGAAGCAAACTCCCCATAATCACACACGTCATCTCTTAAATCATTGGTCTCCCTGTCATCAACCTCCCAGTCCTTACTGACACTGTACGCTCGCCATGGCACACGACCCCGGCCACCCCCTGAACTTATGTTTCAGTCTTCTCCCATCCGGCCGTACAGATCTCAGATCTGTAAAAAGGCACGCTGCAGTAAGAGCTTTGTACCCTCTGCCATCTCTGCCCTCAACAAACTAGCAATCACACTAACAGACTCATTTTCTCGTTGACTCTATTTTGTTCTTTGTGGCTATGTTGTTTTTTTTGTTGTTGTTGTTGTGTTGATTGATGTTATGTGTGTACAGGCTGTGTCAACATATTTCCTCTATAGAGGACAATAAATCATCCATGTGTCCATTAATTTGTTTGTCTTGGGTCAAGGAACAATGCACACACCACTAGTTAGCAAAACCTGCTATATAGATTGCATCCTATTTTTGACAGCTCTCTCCATCCTCTCTCTTTATCTGCGTGATGGGATTATACATGTTGGATAGCAGCAGCCTGTACGCCACAGGCACATGATCGGCAGAGTTTCGTCCTGCCGCAAAATGCAGAACCCTGTCACTGCTGTGTCGCAGCGGCGACTGCTCCCTGTCTGATTGCTCCTTAAAGGAAAGAACGCTTACACTACTCACTTGATCATCTCATCAAAATCAAACAGAAGGATCTGTGTCTGTATGATGATCATATTAACAAAAGTGTGAGGTGTTTTTTGTTTGTCCGACTGAATGAAAGAGGAAAATGTGCAGATGATGTTAAAACATCCTCAACGTGCCCTATAAGATGTAATGTATTACCGCTGGTGTACTTCTGGTGTTCTTCCTGATTAAGTATGAAACTGCCCTAATGACCTGACATGTTTGTCAGCCGTAGCCGGGACATGGCACAGCTGGCTTCGTGCTTTAGCTTACGCTGCAGACTCTCATGCTGATTGGGCTTTGCTGCCTTCTTGCTTCCCACTTCCTTCTGGGCAAGTCTGAGACATCCGGGATCTAACACCACTGACCTTTATACGGACGGACAGTATTTATGTCTGCAAATATGGGACCTGATGTTGTCCTGCACGCCTCTTCAAACAACACCCAGTTGACCACCAACTGGGTGTTGCACAGCAGAGGGGCAGGGAAACTGGTGGGCTCTGTGTAGTGGACGGGGTGGCATTGTTGGCCTGGATGGAAATGGGAACGGACAGAATCATTACACAGCACTTTATACTTCACTCCCATTTCCAGTTGTACCCTCAGACTGTCCTCTCAAGGACAAAACAAAGCTTGCAGCATAGAGACCAACCCCTCCATCTCACAGCCACCTACAAGCTGGTGCTGAGATCAATGGCTGTCAATCTGGACATCATTCCTAAAGCGACGATGTTTGCTCTGTCAGCAGGAATACGAAGAGTGTTCCTGAGGCAGTTTCCGACTTGCTCTCTCCCTCCTCTGGCATGAGTGAGAAACATTGCAGCATTTGTGTAGTAGTTACAGTAAAAGGCTATGATGGATGTTTGCTGTATACTGAAACCAAGGAGGAAAAAAAATAGATTAACGTAAAGGAATGAAAAGGGCTTAAATGTTTTGTTTACTAAATGGATCCTATCAGACATTTTAAAATCTTTTTTTAAGCTAACCTAGACCATGCCAAAGGACAAAACCTTTTATGTATTGTTGTCTTGTTATTTTATTTTGGTTAAAATAGTAATTTGAAAGTAATAAAGGCATTTATCAATGCAGAAACTGTAGTTTCAGTTACATTTCTTCAGGTTTTTGGGACGTGTGTCTGAAATGTCCACAGGATTTCTGTTGACGGGGTTCAGGGGTTACTTCATCAGTCCAGAGTAGTTCCTCACTGAGCTGTTAACAGTGTTTCTGGAAATGGAATTTGTTGAAATTTGATGTCATTGTTCAATGCTGTGAGCATCCAATAACCTCAGCTGTATTGAGGTGGTGGCAGCATTCAATAACTTCAATAAAATACAGGTAGAATGACTTGCTGAAGGACATAAGAGATGTATGTGTTAATGTCCATGATGTCTGTTGCCACGGTCAACAGTGTACGCTAAGGGTTAAGGGATGGCCTCTTTAATGGCCATCTTCACCTTTTTTCCGATTATCCTTGACAGTGTTTTATTTCCTGCCTACAGGATATGTGTTTATGGATTTGTCAAACAAAGCAGCCTGAGGGCGATGTCCATTAGGACAAATCCACCAGGGTCTGATAATGAAAGACCTGACGGAAGGGCTAATGGACCCTTGTAGGAATCAGGGGCATCAAATAAAAAGCTTAATGTGTTGTCGGGCTGTCTAGAGGAAGGAGGAATGATTAGAAAGAAAAATAATCATAGTTAGCTTTTTAATAAATCTCCATCTAATGGAAGATTATTGGATTTTTGCTCACGTTGTTCAGCACCAGTGGACGTTGTGCAGTGTAATGACCAAATATTTGTTTGGTGACATTATCTCACCCTCACAAACACTCTGAGAAATCACAGCAAAGCGCATCCTCCACATTTCGCCTGACATTTCTCCAGCGTAGATATTGACGCTTGTGTCCATTAATTTGCTCATTTGGAGCCAATTACGCTTGATGCCATTTGTCAGAATGCAGGCGCGTGCATTTCAGTGAGCGCGTCGCTGATTTGCACCGCTGTCTGTCAGAGTAATTAAACCACAACGAGAGGTGGAGCACCTGATTGATTTCTTTAACCTCTTTTGTGGAGAAAATGGCTCAAATGGAATTCACAGTGACATCAGTAAAGCTCACATGTGGGCAGTCAACACACACACACACACACACACACACCACACACACACACACAACCAGCTGCTCTGAAACCAGTCAGGAGGCTGTCACACTACTGAGCCATTAGCAGCTTTTGAGCTGATGGATTGTTGAAATCTCGGACAAAGACAAGAAAAATCTTCTCAAATGTGTGAAAGCATGAAAAAAAGGAGAAAGCTTTACCACCTACCACCACCCAAAAGAGGCTGCCTTTTCACATACACTCTGCTTTCTCTCCTCTGTGCCCTACAAGGCTCCTATGGTGTCAGCTTGGCTTGATTTTTGGTGGAATTTGAAGTGGTGCAAGACAGTCACCAGGGAACCAATTACTCCTTCAAAGATTGCCTGGTTTCATCTATTTTTTATGGGAGGTACGGCATGGAGGGGCTTTCTCATACCAAAGCTCCCCTGTCGTTCTCCCAAACCATCCATTCAGAGGCGGCCTGGCTTAGAATCAAGAGTGCCACTTTTCATGAGACTGGTAATAATAATAATAATAACACTACTCTGGTCCTGTTGAGCATGGCGATGATATTACCAAGGCTTACCTTTCCTTCCTGCTGGGGAGTGCTGGTGGATCTTTCTCTCATGTTGCTTTGAAAAGGAGCAAACATGAGTTTGCTACAAAATACTGAGTGCAGATTTTTTAGACTTTTGGCTTGAAGCTAAAAAGATAGCCACACTTCCTATAATGCGAATTGATGGCATCTTTTGTGAGACCCTCCTTGCCAAGTTAGCATTCTGTCAAACATATACTTAAACCTCAGTTTGGGTTAAAGGTAAGCTGTGAAGTTTTTGACAACTAGCAGTGCTGCAGAGTAACGTTAAGAGTTGGTCTCTGTCCACAAAGTGGTGACACTTAGTGGTGGTAAGGTGCCAACATATGTAACAATGTACTAACGACAACGGCAAGGAAGAAAAGGACTGCTAGCAAGCAAACATGGCTGTAAAGTATAACATTCTTTAGAAATCATCTCCGTTAAATGTTTTATGATGGACAGAAAACAAAAAATATTGCATAAGCTGTTATCACAGACACACTATTACTCCTCATCACAAGTACACCAATGAGAAAACATTTTAATAACCATTTTTTTCATCATTTCAGCCACTTATCAACAACTCCCCGCTCTCAAATGCAAAGATTCACTTTTTAATTAGATTTGAAATAATTTATTGATTCATTGAAACGTATATGCATATATATTAAAGACACAAAGATGATGCAAATAATCAATAGTTGCAGCTTTAAATGTAAATGTTGGGTCATACATTTTTCATATCATATACTTATCTTACTATTGCAGGACATTCTCCTGCCGCGGGGAAATCCGGTGCATTGGGTGTGTAATTCTTGACTTATAGCACAGTGAAATACAGCACACCAATAGCGCCACGCAGCAAACTGGAAGCTAATGTCCGACGAGGGAGGGGGGGGGAAGAAACACGTGTCAGCAAAATGTTAATGTTGTTCCTCATTACTGCCGTGCCTTTGGAAATGGCACATGAAATAAACCATCTCCCGCTATTGTCGCCGCATTATGTCTGAAGCACCATGTTGCAGAGCACAGGGGTGGGGTGGGGGGGTGGGGGGTGGAGTGGGTGTTGGGGAATGGGGTGGCGTGTTGAATTATGGGAATAATCCAGTGGCAACATAGGTGTGCTCAAGGCTCATGTCCCTCTGCTATATATTTCTGCCTCTTTCATCACAGTGAACACTGTGCACACCTCATACATGTAAAGCAGATTTTTGATGGAGAGGGAGGCAAAGAGGGGGGGGGGGGTCAGAAGGGAGGATGAGTGGAGGTAGGCAGGGACGCTAGAGGAGGGCAGTGAAATGGAAAGATTGTTTTCATTAATCTTTATTTATTCAGCGAACATTGACCGAGAGCACATGCTGCTCTCCCTGCAACATCCTGCTTTGTATTCACATTTTCACCCATTTACACCTGGGACCTGCCCAGTTTTTTCCTGTTTGGCCAGTGAGCAGCTCGCTAGAGAAATTTCGGGGGTTAAGTGCTTTGCACAGGGGCACCTTGACAACAGTAATTAAGGCGGCAAGTAGTGTATTATTTGCTTCCTCTGCCCAGATTTTCCAGCAATGTTCATGTCACAAAGCAGCTTGTCTAGAGTGTAGACTAGTGCCCACTCAGGATCCAGAATGTGTTTGCATCAAGCACAGATGGAGAATTGACTTGACCTCTGCAATGTTTTCCCTTTTTTAATTATACTTTTTTATTTTTTATTGTTTTGACCTTTTTTATTGTTTTTGTATGTATCCAGCTATGTTGAACTCAGTCTCAGCCCTGAGATCAAATGTTAGTTCTGGTCAACCTGACCCTTTTTTATGATGTCTTTTAGTCCATATGATTTTGTTTCCCCTTTTTCGTCACTGGAATTAAAGACATATTCCATTTCAGTCAGTCTGTTTCATAACAATATTTTATAGAGATTTAGTCCCAGTTATTGTTCAATAAAGTCATTTCTGTTTCGTCAGCGCGTCTGGGAAAAACATTTTGTTCCTCTAGTAAACAGAATAAACTTTATTGATCCCTCCAATAAAAAAAAAAGTTTTTCCCCTCATTTTATATATAAATCTGTATCTGAAATACAGCCACACACACACACACACGCATTCACACACCATGCTTATAGAGATGCAAATGTGGAAAGATGGTAGAGAGACGTAGTGCTGCTCTGAGGGCAGATAGGGATACTGTGGTCCGTGCTGGACCTGACCGGCCACTCTCAATTTTATGAAAACTCTGCTTGCAAAGTTTTCTTTTCTGTTTCAGGCTAAAGAAAAACATGCAGAGATACATTACTACACTCTTAAAGCGATGCTTAACTTTGGCAGAACATCTACTTGTATAGTTTACCGGACTTGCAATACTTTAACAACTTATGTTGTTGATTATTCTTATATTGATATTTGCGTTTGTGCATTGAAACTAGAGGCACAGGGAGTAATATTTTCCCCCAAATTTAATTTTTCCCCCCCAGCTTCTCACTGCACATGTGCCAACAGAAAAACAAGTGTTGAGTGATAAATGCTCTATTTTCATCAGCGCCTGAGTCTGTAATATTTGAGGTCTGGTGGATGGGCGTGTCACATTTAAAAGACAATATGAGTCGAGCCAAGCCATTTCACATTGCCAAAAAATAACGGACGGGATTTTAGTGACTATAATAGGACAGAATCGCTTTGTTACTGTTTATTTATCCTCTGAAATTGTGATTCTCAGATGTCTGTTTCCAAAAATGCAGTTCCCTCTTTTCTACTCACAGAAACAAACCGACGAAGAAGATTTCCCACAATACTTAGATTTATATGACAGGAGTAATGATCATGTAACGATCAAGGTAGTGAGGTGGGGGGTGGAAAGTGGTCAGCAGTGTGAGAGTGAGAGCATTGGGGGTTCATGGTTGTATTTCTGAATTACAGAGGAGGGGCTGGGCAGTGGTTAGAGTAATGCCTCAAACAAAGGTCACAGCACATATCTGCCCACTCTTAATGTGAGTGAAGGTGTGTAATTGGGGTGTTAACGGTGAGGATAAAGATCCTGCACGACCCGCGTTGCCACCGTGGTGTACTGCTCGCTGTACTGCTCGCTGCCATCCTTTCTGCTAACAGACACAGAAAAGCGGGACCATTATTACATGCAGAGTTAACAGGACCCCAAGCATATCATTATGGTGTGATTGTAGAGAGTTATTACTGTTTGCAGGAGTGCAGCTGACAAGGCTCCTGGCCCGTGCTTTCAGACCGCCAATTTACATTTCTGGTCAGCTCTGGCCGCCCGCTCCCACTGGCAGTGTTCTCAATTCCACGCTCTGTTGCACATGGATTTCCAGAAAAGTATTGACAAATGAAAGCTTTCTTGCCAAAATGCAATGTATCCATTTTGGAGAAGGATGTTCTTGTCATTCAGTTTTTGAAGAAAAACACAGATGATCGCGTCCTCTTTTTATTTTCTGAGCAAAGGCTTTAATATACCTGCTAACTTAAGACATTAAAGCCAGCAAACATTTTCTATTTGAATTCTCAAATTTTTGGATTTAATTCTGGAATGAGACCTGCGATATTGATTACTATATTTTCAGTCAGTCAGTGACATTTTATTTGAGCTGTCTTCATCTTAACATCAGCACATCGTATTCTACCTAAAGACTTGATGGTCCTGTGTCTAAATGCTAAATGCAGATACTGTTGGTTTCGAATAGAGCTGGCAGGTTTGGTTTTTTATTTTCCGAGTGAAGGCAGGGGATGATCCATAAATACTTGGATCCAGCATCCACTGCTGCCTGCAATTTCCTGGCATGAAATTAGTGTTGTCCTCAGAGCTTGACTAACACACGGGGGGTTGTTTTGTGGATTTTATTTTTCCTAATATAAATGGCAGGTTAATTTGTGCAAGTTCAGAGTAATGGGATGGTCACAGCAAGCAGATTTGGAGCAGATCATTGGCCTGGTGAGATCTGTTGTGCAGCATAAAAAGAGAGCAAAGAGAAATACTGCACTACAAATGTATTTCAGGAGTAAAGGGTTTGGTATGCTTCAAACAAGCTAGGAGGTACAAGCACGTTTATACCTGTTCTGAATGGCCAAACTGCCATTACAGCCATCTGACGGTGTTATGCACCACAAAAAGTAATGGAAGTAGTTGTGAGAAGAATGAAAAAAACAAGTTGAGGTTAACAGATAGTGGATTGTTAGAGGCCAATACAATAACAGCAGTTCAATCAGGAGAGACAAGAGCTTAAAGTAAAGAATCTTTATTACATAATGGATGATATATGATTGTATTGACAGAAAGTCTTCGGCACTCGAGAGATTTGTGATCGAGGGGCGTCAGTCCTGAGCAGCTGTGAGATAAATCCTCCGATGGAGGGATGGAAGGTGATGAGTGCTGAGACTGATGAAAAAAATGTATAGATTGCAGCAGTGATGGGTAGGCGGAGGGACACGGACCTTTTGTATACCAGGCCAGTCACTGTACAGGTTCCCGACTAAACTTTTGCTCGGGTCTCATCTTAGAGCAGGAAAAAGCTGATAGCCTCACCAATCAATGACTGTATTCGCTAGCAGCCTTCATTAATGCTCGTTATTCATTATGAAGGGATGAAGCGAAGCACAAAACACGCGTTCGTATCCCAGGAAGCAAACAAAAGTACTCAATACACCCTTTGGCCAATGGAAATAAACCCAAATAAGCCTTTTGTATCTAATAGACAAGCTTACTGACAGATATAGATTGCCTGAGTTGACTTGTGTGTGTGTGTGTGTGTGAAGCAGCAGCATGTGTGCTTAAAGGCACAGATTGCTACAGTATTGTACCTCCCTGCATGACTGGCAAAGGCTGCACAGCCATTGTCCACTATCTTGAGTCAATTTTCTCCCATAATGACTTTTTAAACCGTCCTCTCGGGACAGATTCATCGGGGCAAACCAGTGAATTGGTCAACCTCAACTTAAAAAGCTACTTTTAGATTTTTGTGCACCTGGCCCATCAGCGGGTGCCAGTTCTGGCATTGGGTATTTCAGACACTGTTCAATAATCCACCTTCCACCTTGTTTGAAGCATACTGAGTCTTCAAGAATGTTATCCCAATCAGTCAATGCATGAAACAATGAAACAATGAAGCACTATTGCCTCGTGAATGTCCTATAGAGATTTCCTACAAACATTTCAATCAGGAGAGATTGAGAGAGAGAGAAGCAAAATTCTTTATTATTACAGATGATACATGATGATTAAGTCTTGAGAATCTGAGACGCCAAGGGGGGGTTTTCTGCGATTGATTAGCGTCAGTCCTAAACATCAGCAAGATAATCCCCCCCATGCAGTCCTGACACTGGTGGTGGTGGTGGCTGATGAAGCTGATGAATCTGTGAAGACTAGGTGGAGATGGGGAGGTGTAGGGGTGCGCGTAACGGCTAACAGCAGCATGAGCGACAAAGAAAGAATCGTTTAAAAAGACAGCTGCAAGCTGATGAGAACAGCTGACAACGACATTGATGGTCTTACATAATGACAGCAAGGAAATTGGCGTGAAAGCGAAATTAACTACAGGTCCACATGCAAAAGGATAGCCTTCCTGACCGAACCTTTGCTAGGGCTTCATTTGTCTTCCCAAACCATTGCAAATCACTGTTGATATTAAATATTAAATTATTTTAGAATGTGACTATGCCCTGGCTAAGGTTTGGTTTGCTCAGGGTTAGGGAAATATTGTGGTTTGTGTTGAAAGATGACTTTGTTAAGGTTAGATTTTTGTGGCCATGGTTACAATAATAAACAAGTGGTCATGGTTACGGGACAATCGTGGTCATGCTTTCAAAGAACCGATGCTGACTGTCATTTGAAAATGGGAAACAAAAAATGGGTCTCTTGCGGTAAATATAGTTCAATAGTTTGTAGTTCCATGCACCCTCACCTCCTCTGCTCCCATCATAATTACTGCGACCACTAGAGAGGCTTGTCCACTAGTTAAAAAAAAAAGAAAGAAATGTTTATTACTGCAATTTGTCAACAAAGAGGTTTTGCCAAACGTGTTGCCCTTAACTTAGCAGAAATTAGAGTGATAAAGCAAGATATTGCTTGTTGATATGTTCCATATAACAACATTATGAGCCACTTTAATAAGCCGAATGTAAAATATGTAATGCATATTATATATGCATGCATATGCAAATAAGAGCAGTGTTTTACTGGTGTAGCTGATGTGAAGTTAAATATAGTGGAGTAGAAGAAAGAGTGAGGTACCTCAAACTTGAGTAAATGTACCACTGTTAGCTTCTCGTTTGACTGCTATTTTCACAGACCTCAACAGGAAACTTGAATGTGTTCTTTGCTGATTGTATTTTCATGAATAAAATCTATTGTTCTCTCCTCACATATGAACCACTCCACCTCAGAATAACTGGTCAGAAAGACAAAACTCCAACATGATTTTGATTCACCAGCCTGCAGCTGCCGTTCAGACGGACCACCACAGTAGTGAAGCTATGAGAGACGATGAGGAGCTTTGACAGCCTCCCTCCAGTCAGAGTGATCTCATTCTTTACTGGGAGTACTGGCACCTTGATCCACAACATAAGAGAGAGAGTGAAGAGTATACCACCCCCTCCGATCCTCCCCCCGAGACTTGTTCCGCAATGACGGCATGCCACTATTTTTAAACATGCCGTCATCGGGATCACTCATGTGCACAGAGGTGTTGTGAATCCCAGCCCCACCCCGCTAAACGCAGCAGGGAGTCTGACTACGTCGGAATCCGAAAACCAACTCTCCATGAATATTGAAAAGGCTTTTTAGCATGCAGCGTGTGCGCTGCTGGGTTTGTCAAGAGATTTAGAGCATAGTGATCCTCTATTCTGCTGTTAACGTGACAACACGCACCTGACAGGCTGCTTAAACTGCAAAATCTATAAGGTGCTGTGAACATTATCCAGAGGAGAAAGGAAATTGCTTTGCCTTACACGTGTGAGTCACCTCAAGGCATTGACATATGTTGGATGCATCAGTGCATGTTTGAAGCAACAATAAGCTCCGACTTGTGAATGAATGTGAAACAATTTTGCAACTGAAAGATTCCCAAGCTTTGATGTCTGCTTTAGTTTTGCTGTCAGTGTTCTTGACTATTAAGATGCAGCTGTTTTTACTGCTCAATATTAGACAAATTATTCATAAACAGTCAAACCCTGTACCCCTTGTTTCGGTTGCTGAAAGTTAAAAGTAATGGCGTGATAACGAACGGTTATTTGACTCCCCTATTTGCAGGATGAATGCACAGAGAGCAGCTAATGCAATGGTTTTTGCGTGTAATCCAGGATTAAAAAGTGAAGACCAGCTGCGATCCAAAATGCAAATAAAGTCTTGCGGTGGTAGAAAGTTTGCTCGAGAACTGTGACAAGTAAACAAGCATCTTTTTATTTGTTTCGTCTGGCTCAACAGATGTGGCTTTCCTTTGACTGGCCGACTGTTAGATTCTCTTTGTTCTGCTCTCCCTTCCAGTTTGAAAACCTCACGTCCTCTGAGAAACAAAAATAATCACTCGAGCTAACAAGCCATGCTAACGACGGATAAGCAGATTTTCCTGTTAGCATATTAGCATGTAATTTGAAACAGTCTTTCTGTTGGATACTTATTCAGAACAAACCACAAAAAAATGTCAAAAATGAGAAAGTTTGATATTGCTGTCTTCCTGAGTGTTAAGAGCACAGACTTGCGAGTGCTGTCAAACGGTTTGTCTTAAACCTAACCCTTCAAATGTGAGCTCCTGATCAACATGGGAAGTTGTGTACACGATATGTTTGGCATTCAGGTGGTAAATCATGAGAATACCACTGCTAGATGCCAAATCACAAATACCCAACGTTCTCATTCCCGTCAAAAATTAAACTTGCTCTTCAAAAAGTTACTCTGCAGGTACCTCTCCAGCGTCACTTTTGGGGTTCCTACAGGATTTGTATTTATGAAATGGAAGAAACCACTCAGTCCAGGTGTCCTTAAGTAAAACACAGAATGCATGCAGAATGCAAAAAGCTAAAATAACATGTCCAATACTTGATGCCGTAGATGTTAGACATTTAGGAAGCCAAGCATTGAGCTTTTGTGATGTAGCAGAAGCATGTAATGAACTTCAGCAGATCCTTGGGCAGGATTGTGTGTTATAAGTCAGAGTCAGAGAAAGGAAAAAACTTGTAAGGTGGTGTTGCCAGAGTATGTCAAAAGTAGGAGGCTGTCTCAGGAGGTTGTGTTGAAGTCCCTTTATGTGGACATTTATTTTAGTGCTTTCAAAAAATGTGGGGAAAAAATACATAGGACCTGATGACAAATCAACTCATACTAAATGAAATGAACAGCACTAGCCCTAGCTGCTCTCTTTCACTTGGCTTCCCCAATACAACTGGCCTATATACCTTTTTACCTGGCTCTAGGCTCACCTGGACTAGACCATCCTCACTACAGGTGGTACACTCCCCAAATATCTTTCATAAGGATGCAAGAATCCCAAAACATCATTATTTAAAAGAAGCACAGATTTCCCATGGCTCTTGAAAGCAACGCCGCGCTCTCCACCATTTTACAAAATAAGAGCACTACAAAATTAAATAATCGCCACATTACCCCTTTTAATGTGGTATCTCTGCGACGCAATTGATGATGTCATGGAGTGCATAATAAGTGGCGCATTGTGGGGCGGCCCCTTCCCACACAATGGCTTTCTGTAAGATACCATACCATAACTTTATAGCGTGCTTAATCTTGTGAAATGTATAAACGAGACAAACAATTAAAGTAACTGAAATAACAACCTGTGTGATTATTGCATTAGGCTTAGTCTATTGATGTTAGAAATTTTAAAGAAATATAACACTGAACAAAAACAGAACCAATACATTTTATGCTTAACAAACAATAATGACTAAACAAAGAAGGTGTACAAATAATAAATATAAGAGGTAAATATATAAATATATAATTGGCAAATGGTAGAGGTGAGAGTCCACTTTTTCACAGACCTTAAACAGGCAATCTGCCTCCTGCTGTAGTATTAGTCTGACTTTATTTAACTATTTGTGTTTATTTGGGATATAGTTGTTCTTAATACGGCACCTGATTTATGTTTGCGTTTCTGAAGTTGTTCATCTCACAGAGCTGCTGCTTGTTTTGTTGTCACTATAATTCATTCAGTTGTAGCGCCTGGGGAGTTGCGTATCCTCTTTGAAATCCTTTCTAGTACCCAAACTGTGTCAACTACAGGAGGTATTTTCTGAGGGGGTTGCAAAGAAATAACTTGATACCATTTTCTTCAGTTATTTGTTTATTTGTTGTCATTATGACTTGAAACAACGTAATCTAAATTAGAAGGGAAGCCAGAAAATTCCTCAAGCATGCGTCGTAAAATCAGCCTATATAAAATAACCTCTGTATGCTGCAGCCCCGATGCTGATCCACACACACACGCCTTCGGAAAGCTGGTGTTCCCTTCGCGGCAGGTGTGTAAGAGCTTGTAATGATGCCCTTGGAGGCTGGCTGCTTTTTTACGAGTGAACCCTGGCACTTGAACATGCACTGCGCCAGGCATCACACCTCTGTCTTGGACTTATGGACTTAACTACCTTATTAATTCCCAGCCGCCCCGACACAGCTGGTTCACAGGTGAGCTTGTGGCCTCACACACCTCACAAGAAGAGAGCTGGATGTTGCTAAAGGTTGAACTCTCAGAGCAGATGGAAAGTTTGCGCAGAATGAGCAATGTTCACAGAATTAATCATTCTCATATCTTTGGCACAGTAGGCCTCCTTCAGTGTTAATAACCTGATCATATTCTCACACCTAGACTTTAATCAAAACCAGGGGTGATTAATACAGTTTCAAATAAATCACGAACTGTAATCATGCAGATGTGGTTGCCAAGCAGTTAGATGTTCGCTGCTCATTTAACGGAACTTGAGCAGTCAAATATATGAAGTAATTGTGTTATGTGTGGTAATGTGTGTTAATATTGTGGTGTGGTCTTTAAAGAAACAGTTTGACATTTTGAGAAACATGCTCATTTGTTTTCTAGCTAAACATTAGATTAGTGGATAGATACTCGAGGCTGCGAGGTAATTAGCATAAAGACTGGACGCAAGGCTCTACCAAGGTAGAGCACGTTATTAGGAAAGTTCTCAGAGGCTAGCTGTTTGCCCCTGTTTCAAGTCGTCATGCTAAAATATGTTAAAAGTCTTTTTAAGGAGGACACAGGACTTTGTGGTTTTACTCAAACATTTCAGGCCACACAAACATGCCACCAGGGGGCTCTACATATGCCTTTCCCGACAGGTAACTTCTTGGCAGGTAACACACAATCCCCCTCTAAGGCAATATCGAATATTAACAATCTGGATACTTTAAGAATCTAAAAGTCATTTTAATCAAACATTCATTTTCCGTAACCACTTAGCACGATAACGTGGGGCTGGAGCCAATCCCAGCTAACATTGGGCAAGAGGCGGAGTACGCCCTGGACAAGTCGCCAGTCCATCACAGGGGGGACACATAGAGACAAACAACCATTTATGCTGACATTCACACCTTTTGGCAATTTAGAATCACCAATTAACCTGCATGGTTTTGGACTGTAGCCCAGAGAGAACCCACACAGACATGGGGATAACCCGCAAACTCCACACAGAAAGGTTCCGGGCCCAGCCACAAACTCCCTGACTGACTGGCACCATCCAGCCCCAAAACAATCTCACTGTCTGAAAATAAACTATCATTCTGTAGGTGATCTGTTTACAAGTCATATTTTGAGCTGTGTTAAGGGGTCACAAGTGCAGCAGATCGACCGAAACAAAAATGTACGATGCTTTCGAAAACTCTTTGTCTGCCATGTTTGCCATAAACAAATCCTTGTTTTTCTTTAGTTTTAAATTGATCCTCTGTGTCCTATGGATGGTGAGTTTAATTCATTGGCATGGCAGTAGGCAAAAAAGTACAAAAGTTAAGATTCTTCAAATGTAGTTTTTAGTGAGCACACACTGTTTGGAGCAGGTTGGGAGTTCTTTTTCCTGGAGCTGCCACTTCAGTCGGAAATGGAAGTAACATTATTCTGCTGAGGTTGTTTGTAAATTTAATCACAACCGCATATAAGAAAAGTACAAAATGTCAAGTTTCCACAATGGCTCAGGGCAAATAAAAAACAAACTACAGATGTGATTTCTGCTTGCAGTGCTGGGTTCTTGTTCTTGTGCCTTTTTGCTTTTCCACACTGTGATTGTCCCAGCTTCCTGTCCTCGTCTCCCTCCCTGCCTCGTTGTAAACTCATCTCTCGGCTCTTGGTTTTCAGCCCTCTGTCCACATGCCTTTGTTGTCTCTTTCCATCTCCACTGTGAGTCAGATTTAAAAGGCTCAGCGGCTGCATCTAACGGGAACACTCATCCTCCCCCCCTTCAACCTGAACATAATGGTTCTCCCCTCGCTCCTTCGTCCCTCCTCACCTTCACCTCGGCACCGACCCCGCCTCCCCCATCATCAAAGCCGCGTGCAATGGGTGGCCTCTCATAATTCAATTCAATATCAGCCCTGATCCGGCACATCAACAAGTTCACAGCTTCTGAATGTCATTGGTTCAACACTTGAAACGCTCCTCTCCTCCCCTCCCTCCTCCCCCTTTCTTCCCAAGGTTGAGGGGAGTTTGATCTCTTGCTATGTGTTGAAAAGAAACACGACGCTAGATGCAGAAATTGCCAGAGAAATTAGATTTCGTGTTGTATCGCGTGTGGGCAGGTAGGGTTGGCGGGTTACAATGCAATACACACAAAATGATGATAGTTTCAATCAAAGGCAAAGCCATGAAAATGAAATTAGTTTCCTGGATTTTTTGCTTTAATCTCATCCTACATGAACATGTTCATTGGGCCTCTTTGTCAAATACACCAGCAGCCATGTGCTTGAAGTCAGCATCTGGTGTTAGTTTTTCTGCATTTTGCATGGTGTTGGCATGTAATTTAAGATACATGACCGTTCATGGCAATTTAATTAGATTGCCTCTCTTTTTTTTTTAATGTGAATTCACCCCTCGTTGGAATTCAATTTGCACCAAACAACCCCTGGGCTGTTCATTTTGCGTGACAGGCAGACTGACACACATTAGGGGCCGTTCCATGTAATGCTGAGATACACGTTTGGCATTACCCGTTTTACAGCAGCATCCTGATTTAATTTACTCGTACACTGTAGCCGGGTTGCATTTTTTTTTTTTTTTAATGCAAGCATCAAATTTCCATTTTATTTATTTATTTTTTTACTGTTGCTGCTGTCGCCAGTTTTTACTGTCCCCAATAATTTCTATCACAAGCTGTTGTTCATTCTCTCAGCTTACAGTTTCATGGTATCAAGCAGGGCTAAAGCAGCCTTTGATGAGATTAATCCACATACAACAGCTGGCTATTTAGTTTCACCTACAGATATTTTTGGCTCATTGACCAGGGACTCCCATGGGAGCCAAATATGTTTGGCTTTGGAATATTGATTTCTCTCTGGTAGGTCAGGCTCTGGCTCTTGCTGCTTTATTGTGGCGGTGATGCCACATGGAAAACATCAGAATCTGTCTTGCCTCATGTCAGCAACATAGGCCTTCTGGCATTCTGAATTGATAATTGAAGGATTTCGTTCCATGGAAGCCAGTCATCCATTTTTTATAGTGAATTTCCTCCTTGAAAATCACAACAAAAATGCACTCAAATGACTACAAGACCAGTGTCTGCAGCTACACTAAAGGGTAAAAACAACATTCTAACATACTCGCATTGACAATGTTAACATTCTGATGTTAATGAGGAAATGTTAAACATTGTCCACTATAGTTTTTTCTCTCTTAGCATGCTACAATTTGCTAATTGAAACAAAATGTCTGAGGCTGGAATGGAAATGTCATTTGGTCTGCAGGTCATAAACCCAAAGTACCCAAAGTCCAATAATTTATTTGTCCAAAGTATTAGACAAATAAAAATGTTGACATGATGATGGTGCTAAATGACAAGCTTGCTTTCACCAAAGTTATTAAAATCTATCCTGAGGGGAACGTGGATGTCGTCCAATTTACTCAAAAACCACAAATGGTAACCTTCTGGTTGCACTAGAGGAAAAGTCAGCAGATGACCAAAGTCCACCAAAGGATTCATCGTCTTGGAATTGTGAATATCTTTAAAACAAAACTTTCCTGGCAATGCATCAAATAGTTGTTGAACTGATCAGTCTGGGCCAAAGTGGTGGACAGATCATTGCCATTCCTAAAGCCATGCCACTAGCATGACTAAAAACTAAACAATTTCCTCCTGAAGTGGAAAAAAAGACCATTCCACTCCTCATTTTGAATATCTTTTCATTATTGAATACAATTCTGGATCCAATCTGGCCTCGTCCTGGCCGGGAGCCTCCATCCAATTTTCTATCCTATCCAGCCTGGCTGTCGTGAAACATATCATGCAGCTTCCACACTGCTTGACTGTCCTGTATTGATTGCCTGTTGTGTCTTGAGTGACAACCAATGTGGTAATGCTCCACAATCTCCCAAGACAAGTGGCCCTCTGTGTTGATGATAGAGGTTGTCAAAGGGCCTTGGGGCCTAAATTGAAATGGATCCATGTGTAGTGTATGTCGCAATCGCGTAATAGATGTGACATGGCAGTCATTGCTTGCTGTTGCTTTGAGGCAAGCTGAACTGCCAAGTACACATGTACAATTTTATGCTTGTGGTGCAACATTGAAGAAGACTATTGTAGTGTATAGACAGGTTAAATACTTAAGGGAGGTTTTCGACAGTAGCTACCTCTGTAAGCTCTCATTGTATTTGCGTTGACAAAAGAAATCTGTGCTGGTCTTTGTAGCTTCAGCAGGGTGATTGATTGCTTTGAAGACGCTCATTTTGCGATTATAGCAACCACAGTGTTTTTTCCTGCCTATCGCACTGCTAAGAATTTAAACATTTGACAGGAAATATTGATTTTAAATTGTTTTATTACAGGCAAGCAAGTAAATTACAAGCGTCCAATTAAATGCCAGCAGAAACCAAGTCAACGAGAAACAAACATTTTAAGGCACGCCTAAAAGTAATTTAATTGAATATGTACATGTGTACCTCGATGCCAGAGGTCAGAATCAACCCCTTCTGAAGCGTTTGAATCATGCAGTCACGACTTTGCAAATACACTCAGGGGAATTAAGATGTAATAGTGCTGTTTGTTGTGCAGGAGAGCCACATGAGCCTGAATGGCTCGGAGAGAGGCCAGTAAGATCCTCCTCCAGAAGGTATTTAAGCTGTGTCTTAAATTATTCATAATAGCGCTAATCCTCTTGATGTAGCTTTTATTAGCTTGTCTTATTTATTGTGGTTTCTCTGTGACTCCAGAGGGAAAACTGGAAAAGGTTCTACTCTTTGTGATGGGTCGGGTGTAATTAGTTATTGTCAACATTTTGTCTTCTCTGACTATTCCATATTCCAACATGAGGCTCATTAACTAGCAGTTTCATTCCGCCCTGTCATTAAAGGCAGGTTTTCAGATACATGACTCAATGTGGTTGTACAGGAAATTGCTTGCGCCCCCCCCCCAATCCTCCATTGTGTTCTGATGCATTCAGCGAAGGATCTCTTGCATGTAACCCAACACAGCTTTCATTACCATTTAACTGTAAAAGCGATCTCTTTAACGCACAGGCAGTTTTCCATTTTCCTCTTCATTAACTAAAGGGAGTGCATAATCTGGCTCATAATTTAATCTCTTTGCTAATGTTTTACGCCGACATTTACGGAATTAGCACAAATGATCTGATTTCCGCTGCCTCAGTGTCGCATCGTGTTAACCTTACATTCCGCTGAACAATTGCTCACCAAGGGAGCCAATTTACCTCATGCCTATGCATTTATGTACAAGGTTACTTGCCAGTATTCTCCATGCATAATGGTGGTATAAAGGCCTTTGGAGAGGGAAAGTATGGGATGTAGGTCTCACCGGGAATTACTCATCCCGTAGCAGACTGGCCGATCAACCATTTAATATGCTCTAGTGGTCCTCATTGTTACTGAATATCCCCATTCTCCAATGAATCACATCCCCCATCCCGTATTTTCCTCTATTATGCTGTTATGTTGGAAGAGAATAAGCAAAGACAAATCACCTCTCTTACTTCTATGGACTGTGCCTGGTAATCCCATTTTGTTGCATTCTTTTGCTCTTCATTATCCTCTTTCTTTCTCCACAATTCTTTAATCCTGTCATTGTCTGTTGTTAGCACACAATGGTTTTGATTGTTGTCCTCTTTCCTGCTGCTCGCAGTGATACTCGGTCTTGTTGGTCCCTCTCCAAGTAAATGAATCAAGATACAGTTGGCTAAAAGGAACCATTCCACCAACGTCGCCTAGTTGCTCCAGCTTGCAAGGCATCCACAAACAGCCAGTAGAAATCCTCTGAGCAGTCACTTAGCTGTCAGGAACAGGTACAAATGTGCCCTGTATTATGCAGTTTGATTTTCAAATATACTGTAGATCTAACACTAAACTCAGATTAGATTGAAACCCTGATTAGACTCCATCACCTAAAATTCTAGATGAGCCCCTTGTGAAAAATCCTGCTCAAAAGCTGTACAATGGCCCGATTGGATGGATTTAGAGGTATGTGTCAGTCAGGAGATGAAGGTCGATTGTGTTTCCTAAAAACATACTTCATCTCCACAATGGGCAAATTCAAGTATCCACTACACTACGATTTGATTTGTTAAATAGTGTAGCAATGTGCCATTAAACCGTTTAGAGCAAAATTACACTTCCAGACTGCAAACAGCAGCAAAGCCCGCGTACACTGTTTGCAGTTTGTGATTGCTTTGCTCAATATTAATTACACACACTGAAACCAAAACATCCCATTCTTTTTTGGGGGGCTGAGTGCAGAGCCACTTTGTTGAATGGAAGACTAATGTGAACCTACCTTTTTTCTGAAAGTCCCCAGAGAAAATGCTGTACACCACTACATTAAATTCAAAGTTACAGCTTCAGTCAGCCAAAAACGACATCAACGTCAGAGCACTCAACGTTTCAAACCACCCTTGGGGTTTTTTTTTTGTCTAAATGCACTGGGTCTCAAACAAAATCAGTCAAATCAGTTAGTCTTTGTTCAAGTTAAATAATACTAATAATACAGCTATGTCACAGCAAATCTCTCTGGTACTTTAAATCTAAAAACGAATAGTACAGTATGTTGTAGGTTTACAATCTAAACAAAGCATTCTTGATTTATTTAAGAGTCCCCCTTCATGTGAATCAGTAACCTGCTCAACAACCCTCTGCCTCCACACTGTTGATGGTAAGAGGCGTAATCCATTGTCCTCAAGACACTAATTCTGTTGCGAGCCCCTGACCTCGACCTGAGCTTATGCTCCCCAACGTCATCAAGATGGATCGGCAGAAAATGAGATGTAACAATACAATGGGGAGGGGTGATGGAGGGGAAGGGAGGAGGTTGAGCTCAGTCGTCAATCTCTCCCACCTGGTTTGCTGCTCATGCCACCCCATTATCGGGGTGCCTGGCCTTCATCATGCAAGCCCTCTCTACATGATGTGGTTATTAATGCGATTGGTTATCATGCCATTCTGCCTGTCTGCAGCCTGTCTTCATTATGTCAGCAGAGCGGGGGTGAATCCTGCACACGTCTGGAAATTCATATTCATCAGCATGGAAAATGAATTTGCATGCTGGAGACATTGTTGATCGGCAAAGTTTAGAATATGAGAGAAATGTGTACACCCGATACTCCAGCATATAAATAAGAATATAAAAAGAAAATTTAAAAATGGATTAAAAAGTGTGGGAGCCCTCGATGGCACACAGGAGATCCACTCAGTCAGCCAGGATGTCGAGACAGGCTGTCATTCTAAGCTACAGTTCCCCAAGGGAGCTTTCCTGGATGTTCACACTTGCCCAGAAACAGCTGGGGCCTGGGTGAAGCATGTTAATGGTGGTTAATTAACACCAGAGTTTAGTCATGTTCCAGCCATGTTCTCATTCAAAAAGGATGAATGGACAACACCAGCGGGCGATGACTTCCTCTGTGGCCTCTTGTTGTACAGCGAAAACTCCCGAGAGGTCATTCTGTACTGGCAGGATGACACTGATTAAAAAAGAACACCTTCGGTAACTGAGGGTGTATTGCTTGGTGATGTGTATTGTTGAGGATGAAGCATAATGTAGATGTCTCACTTGAAAGAAGAAAACCCTGAATGAATGAAATCATGGGTGTAATTTCACGCGAGATTGAATGGATAAAAGCTTCATTTCAAAGGATTCTGTTGTTATGTCTCCAGTTGCTCCAGTTTCAGTCCCCCAGTACTCCAGAGAGATCCCCGTGACAAGCCTGTGGTGTGTGTGTATCATATTTTGAATACTAAATAGCACGAGTACACCCACTGCGCCCCACACTTTCGCGTTTGTGTGGCATCTGTTTCATCTGTGAAATGTAATACCTGCATTAACCTGCCGATTGCTGGAGGATGGTCTGTCCTTGGCGGCTTTTCTGCCCTGTAAAGTGTTAATGGAAGGTTGTGAAGACGCCTGTAGCTGTGATTTTCCAGGCTATGTTGTACTCTGTTTATCTAGAATGCTGTGTTAAATTGCCTGGAGTTACAGTCCTACCTGTTTTATGCCAAAGTCATATGGGAATCTTTGTTTCGCTACTAATACATGACGTTCCCATAGGGAAAAAGATTTGTAGGTATATAATATATAAATAAAGTCTATTAAATCTTTTTGGAGCTCAGTTGGCATTTGTTTCTTCCTTCTGATAGTTTGTAGAACTAAATTCTTGCTAAATATAGCTTTTTGGTGTCATGGTTAGTTTTTGAACAGCCCCTAGTATTTATTCGATTTCCACCAACTTTTGAGAAAAATATCAGAAACTTTAGCTCTTAGATAGTCAAGTTTTTTTTTCACTAGCACTAACATTTGTCAGCCATTTGCTAGTGCCATGGCTCTAAGGTTGGCAATGTTGGTTGGTCAGACCACCTCTTAGTCACCAAGTCAACTGTCGACCACGATTAAATAGGTCAGCATGAAATATCATACAGACATCTGTGGACCATAGATGATAACTTGTAAGAACTTTGATGATACATTTGCTTTTCTTCTTCCTTGGTTTGTGACTGAATACCTACAAACTAATGACATTCCACCTCAGCTGTTCTTTGTGTTTACTGCTAATTGGCTCAAAGCATTTGCCTCTCTGAGGCTCACGGAGCTGCTAGAAAATGCTGTAGTCTGGTTTATGTGAAAACAGCTGGCTGCCGCTGCTGGGAGAGGAGGTTGCTGAAGGCAGTAAAGTGAACAATACAGTAAACATGCTGTGAACATGTAGCAGAAAGAGGCTAAAATGCTCCGTCGCACTGCTGAGTTGGGTGATAATTCTTTGTAGGTTCTTCACTACAAGCAAGTTCTATTACATTCACATCATCATTTGATTTATTGTTATAAAACTGATAAGTGGAGGCTTAATTTGGGATTTGGGGGATTTTTTTTGTTTTTATAAATTAGGGTAATATGTCATTATATAGAGTGAAGGGAACAAATTTGTCAACTGTCGCAGAGTTTGCCATATGGTTTGTACTGTGCTTATTATCCTTTTATACATTAATAATGAATGATCATTGCTGTACTCCTTGGCAGTATTCAGTTGACTGGATTACGCACCAACACTAATCCCTTTATCCATAAAGGCTCTTTTTCAATAACCTTAACTTTTATGATGCATATCAAAATCGCAAAATAAAATTGCATATGCCAGTGTATATATACCAGAGCGTTTTACCGGCATCTCTAACCCAAATAAATAAAAAATGTTTTGAATTAAAACAAGAAATTAGCCTCGTTTGCATTCAGGACATAATATCCAATGTCCCTCCTCTGAGAGCTGTGTGTAACACGAGTTGTTGGCCCTCTTATTGGTCGCCTGCCCGGGAAGCCCTTACGTTTAATTGGCTTCCCGTTTGTTTTGAGCTGCACCCACCCATTACGATCATCCATAAACGTGGTACTATAAAAACCAAACTGCACCTGGGCACAGAGGAGAGAGAGAGAGAGAGAGAGAGAGAGAGAGAGAGAGAGAGAGAGAACTGCTCTGCTGCTAATGTCATTAATCTGCCCATAGAAGGACCCCACATATTTCTTTTAGCTATGGAAAGCCTTATCTTTGAACACACACACCTCAGTCTTTTCAAACGTCCTCCGTCATGGCCACTGAACCGGGAGGCCAAGGGACGGCCAATTGGCGATAATGAAGGAAAAGGTCACTTCCAGCAGCAACCTGTTAAATTGATTTAGGCTCTTTTCTCACCAATCAAGAAGTGTCCGTCAGGGATGTCCTGGTGTGAGGGATTATCAGGTGCATTTGCTGTGAGGAATTGAATTAGTAAACTCTTTGAACCATATCTGTGAGTTTGCATTTCAGAGCTCATTAACTATAAAGTGCATACATAAAGTACTGCCGGCCATTTCCAAGACACACTGTTATCTTTTAGAATTACTTTCTACATTTGAGACAGCTGTTCTCTTGGGCATGCTGTGAAAATAGCATTTTTATGAAAGGTAATTTATCACTGACAACATTTATTTTACTTTCTCTGTCGGCTGCCAAACAGCAACTTGTTTAATGCCAGAGATTACCCTAAATTTCCACACATTTTAGCGTCTTCGCGGTTTGATTTTGTCAAAACGTATCTCGTGAATTAAATTGTTTTTGACATCGGAGCAAATCATGCACAGAGAAGAGCATTAGCTGTTGTTTACGATCAGGATCCTACCCGAATGTCACACACATTTCCTCTCCAGAGAGCCCTCACCTTTTCCATCTGTTTTTGCTTTTGCTTCCCAGGAGGAACACAAGTGCTCTCATGTCAGACAGTACATCACGAGCGTTCCCATCAAACCTCTGCTTAACTTACCGGCAGCCCTTAATGCGTGATGTTGTTTTTAATATGGAGCCATATACCATTTTCAAGAGTGGCTGTCGTTTCTTTTGGAAATATTGTAAATCTTTGCAAAAAACTTTTCCAGTGAGGCATATCTAGTCTCTTGACAGCTTTAACCTTGTAAGCTGTTTGCTTTTGCATCCCAGGATAGAGGACGACTCACATGTCACACATCGCGGCTTTTGCCATCAAACCTCTGCTTGCCTCTGAAGTGTCTTTTAAGCCTTTTTCTCCTCAGTATTTGCATCATTATTGACAGACCTCAAACAGCCTCCTTCAAGACTCCACTGGCTTGTTTTTTCTCGAAGGATTCTCAAGTGTGGTATTGTCTCAGCAAAAGAAAACTCTTTAAATTGGCGCTCTGAGACCGAGAGGCACATTCTGAACAGTTTGTCTCACTGACTCTCCTTGTAAACTTGGCCTTGGCCTCCTGGGAATAACCGTGCTGGAGGGTAAAGTGGCCTTAGAACTGGAGATCAAAATTATGATTCTCCTTTTTCATCACTGTTTTGAGAGGATACTATAATCCTCACAGGTAATTGATTTTTGGGAATGGTGCACCGGACGCTGCACCTTGGTGGGAAATCTGAGGGATGATTTTTTTCCACAGCCAAAGACAGTTGACTCAGAGTTTATTGGGTTTTATTTATTTTTTTCCAGATGGGAGAAACTTTCCACAGAACTGTTTTTGTCCTGCTGCATGGGATAAACTTTCAGTCAGCTATGTTACAATTCTGCTGGGATTGTTTGTGGAGCCGCTGTGAGCTGCAGGAGGTAGCATTCGGCATAAAAGTGGATGTGTCTGGACAAATCACTTCCAGGAACTACAATAAGACATCTTAAGCTGTCCATGTAAGAGAAATTGAGCTGTCCCCTGGTAGTCTCCCTGTTTTTTCATTCCGGCCAGATTGAGATCTAAATTGAGGTGATCATTTCATTCATATTTTTAAGCTAAAACTTGTGTTTAATATTAACAAATCCTGTTTTGTCTCCTCTCTTTTCAGGGTGTTTTTAGAACTGCTGACTTCTGTGATGTATACTGATATGTGGTCAGTGGAGGAACAGTGAAGGAGCCAGAGGAATCCGGGTTTGATGTAAGTTCAGCCGCCTGTTTGACTTGACTCTGTGGCAAAACTCCTGACTCTTTGTTATATGAGAGGTTCTCCAAGAAAAATTCAGGTTTGAGGCGTGACCTTGTGCTTCTTGACTTTGAAATCATCTCTGGGTCTGTTCCTGTACAGTATGTCTGCTTCTTTTCAAAACTAAGTCTAAAACAATAGATGGTACAGTCAGTACTGGTTTGATTACATTGCATGGAATCTGTGCTGTGGTAGTAAAGAGAGTTTCTCTTCTCTCTGCTTGAATCAACCATTGAAAAGCTCAAAAGTGCCAGCCGGCTAATTGTCAAACTGTTGCCTTAATGCTTGATTACATACATGGAAATATAAACATAGTGGAAAAAAAATGTTGCCTCTGTTTTCAACACACTGTTATCATTGTCAACCAGAACAGGTGCAACATTATAAGCTAATCATCATTTCTTCTGATTAGAAGGCAGCTTTGATGTGCGAATGAGTGTTTTATTTTTACTACACCACACAGATATTACAAATTATTAATAATACATATAAGGGATTGCACATCATTACATGTGCATCGCAGACCCTGGTGAGGAGTTCACTTTTTAACCCTGAATTGTATTTCCACTCCGAACACCATTAAAAACCAATTGAGTTTAGGACAACTCTGTCTTTTACTTTGGTTTTGGTGCCCATCTTTAGCTTAGATACAGAGAAAGTGAAAGCTGTATTATGAGGGCAGAGCTTTGGTGAACATTTTCCCACAACCAGCCTCACAGTATGAGCTTTGTGTACCAATAAGAACGTCACATTTCTGCCAGGGTTAGAACGGATCTGCTTGCATTTCAGTCTTTGCGCTTCTGTCTCTTCTGGTCGGACGTGGGCTGAGGCTCATTTGGAAAAAAGGTGATGTCACATAGCAACATTTGACTTATCTGATGGGTTGATGGGGTGTTTGTTTTGTGTTGCCAGGCTGCTGTCAACCTAATTGGATCTACCCCCAGCTGCACAGTTCTGAAGAAGCAGATTATGTGACTGTATCAGTATTAAACTCATTACACTCTGTTACATAATATCAGAGGGTTTTTTCAACGCTTAGATTTTTGCTGATTTCATCATGAATATTTAATGTTACTGAGAAAAACTTAGAAGAGCCTTTTGAGTGGCTTTAATTTTAGATTATGGAGAGGTTTATATTACTTTAACAAAGAGATAGATATGTTATAAATTATTATAAATCAGCTCATGGGTTGATGGCACATGTGCAGCAAATCCACCATTTTGGTGAAGGATTTAGCAACATTTTACTCTAAAATGTACTTGCCAGGTGGTGCTTAATGTAAAACATGGACGTAGACTCCTTCACCCACAGGTTTCTGAGGAGCCGTTGTGAAGCTCAGATTGCGGTGGCTTTGGATGCTGCGATCTTGGCAGTCCTGCCTCTGCCGCATCCCGGCTAATCTAAAAATGGGCCTGGAGCGTGGGTGGAACTGAGGGGAGCCGAATGGAGCCTGGTTGCTCAAACAAGCCACCTGTGACGGCACCCACCTGTCAGTCAAAGTGGGTACACACCTAATTATTCATAACTTTAAGCCTTGATATAATTTGAACAGGTGAGTTCTATAAAAATTCACCCTCAGTACAGTTGTCACTTCACAGCCGTGGAGGGTGCCACTTCCTTAATCCCAAACTGGGGCCCCCACTCCTTACAATGGGCATGATGTGCAAGCAGCCTGAAGGGCTAACCTCTGCCAGTCGTTGTGCTTGTATCTCTGTATCTCACAGGTGAAATATAATTGGAGAGTTGGATGTTTAAGGTGCTTTCAGACAGTGAGTAGCTGCCGCACGTCTGGCTGTGTCAACATTTTGATTTTGAACAAACAACAGAGGTTCTAGGTTTTTTAGGTTGAAGGTTTATGCTTGCACTACGGGTAAATTACAGTTGGTTGGTACTGTATGCAAAGCCAAATTAAAGCGTGCTACCATCTGTTGCCATTCTGTTGCCACCCTCAATGTGACTTGTAATCAGAGCTAAAATGGGTAGTTGATTAATCTATCAGTAGATTGAGATGAAATCTGTTGCCACTGGCAGTTATTTATTTTAAGTCATTTTATAAGAAAAACTCCAACTAGCCTCTCCACACAGATGTGCTACTGCTCCTGGTAAATATAATTGCTTGAATATCTTTGAGTCGATTGTTAGTTGGATCGATGTGGAGACATCATCTTTTTCTATTTCCTGACATTGTATACATATACATAATGAATTGATTAATTCAGCAGATTGTTAATAATCTGTTCATATCAGTACAGAACAAACGGAATTCTTATTTTAACCACAACTCAATGATTTTAGTTGTGTAAGTGAATAAATCTCAGTATATGGCTGTTTATATTGAATTTGGCACTGCTGATATGCTGACTTAATTTAATTTTGCTTTCATTGCCACTCGAAATGAACTATAAGTAATTCAAAGTGTGAATGTGTGATTAGTTGTAATTGAAGTATATATACATTTATTTTTTCTTTGACTTTGATTGGATTTATTATTTATTTTTTACACTCCCCCACTGCACTCTACTCTACTGTAGTGAACTGAAGGTACTTTTTTATCCCAGACTTCACTCCTTTCCTCCCATCATGGTGTTCCTACTGGTGCCTCCACATGCTGGCTCTGCGCTCTTTGTTCCACTTCATCGGGGTGTGTGCTTGTGTGCGCTTCTCTGTCTGTGTGTGTGTGCGTGTGTGTAAGGATGCGAGTGTGCACCAAGAGAGCATTTTGACGATGGGTTGGATCTCTCTTTTACTCCCCCACCCCATCCTCCCTGTACGACTGGAGCGTAGAGTGTGTGTCTGTCGGCTGCAGTGTTTGATGTTGGGTGGGTGTCACCCTGCATGGCGTGTGTGTGTGTGTGTGTGTGTTTCTGTATGTGGTGTGCAAATGGAGAAAAGGGGAGGGAGTGTGTATCTGTGCAGTGTGTGAGTGGGAGTATGCGCTGGTGAACGTGTGTAAAAGAGAGAACAAGATAGAGAGAGAAAAACACACTTGTATGCTGTGTATGCACATGTGCATGTTGGTTGCATGCCTCTGTAGGTGTATGTAGTGTAGTAACCCCCACCACCACCACTGCCCCCCTCCACCCCTTACACACACATACACACAACTCCAGGGACTAGCATGTTCATTATTCTTCCTAAAAGAACCATTAAAATTTCATCAGTGCAATGCAATCTGTAGCAGGGCGGGGGGTAGTAAGAGTGTGTGCATGCATGCGTGTGTGTGTGAGTGTGTAGGAGAGAGAGAGAGAGCGCGAGAGAGTGAGGGAGTCAGCAGTGTGAGGGGAGGGAGCGTGCATCCTCCTTTCATTCACCACTGCCTGCCTTCATGTCTCTCTCCTCCGCCTCCTCCTTTTCTTTCCCTTCATCACCTTCTTCTTCTCTGGTGGCTCGATTTTTTTTTTTTTTCTTCCTCTCTCCTCGCTGAGAACATGCCAATGCGCAGATTAGGACTTCTCTCATGATGTGAGCCGCCAGCATCCCTCCCCTCTGCTCCCCTCCATCCATCCCACCTCATTCTACTACTACTACGCCTTCTCTCTCTCTCTCTCTCTCTCTCTTCCTCTCTCTCTCCCTCTCACACACAGGCGCACACACTCTCAGGCACTGGACGAGGCTTTCCTCGGGCTACAGGAGGAAAGAGTAAAGAGAGCATCCAGGACTTAAAAAGGTTAACAAGGTGCGGTTGGATTCTCAGGGAGGATTTTTGTCTCCTCGCTTGCCAAGTCTTTGGATATGTGATGTATGGAGCGCTGGATGGGTCTCATTTACCAGACTTGAGAGCTGGATCCTGATTTGGAATATGTTTTTGAACTAGTCTCAAACTAGTGCATGGCTGGAGATTCAAAGGTGAGCCGTGCTTTTTGATTCCTGTGACACCCTTGTTTTTTTGGCGCCAAACTTGTTGATTAGCGTGGAAAGAAACCATGTGCTTGGCATGACTCATGGTACACAATTCCAGAGTTTCCAGAGTTTTCTGTTTCAACCTTTCCCTCCTTTTTTTCCCCTTTTAATTAGTACTGATCCAGCTGATCCTGTTTCTCGTAGGGGGAGCGGGGTTCATTAGCACTGTGCTTTTTTTCTGCATTGATCAGAAATGTGAGGAAATTAGCAGCAGCCAGACCCCGGGAAGTAAGCGAGCGGTGGTTTTCCTCTACACAGCCCCCCCCCCCAAACCACCGCAGCCCGATCCCGTATGTCGCTTTGTTTTGCCAGCATGAGCACAAGGTGCCGTCTCAGGTAGATCTGATGCTGCTAATTGTGTCCTAATTGGGTTTCTCCTCAGCCGTAAAGGTTTTTGGTTTCTGAGCTGCCGAGAGTCACAGATGAAAGACTTTGTAGGGTGGTGTGTGTGTGTGTGTGTGTGTGTGTGTGTGTGTTCGTGTGTGTGTGTGAAAGTAGGGTAGAGTGAGAAGGAGAGAGAGTGTTAAGCTGGGAGCTGTTGTGACTGTGTGTGTGTGTGTGTGTATGGTTAGCCAACCCTGTGAGTGTCGGAGGAGTAAGAGAGAGTCTAGAGCCTTTGTGTGTGTGTGTGTGTGTGTGTGTGTGTGTGTGTGTATGTGTGTTATTCACATGCCCATCTGTGGAGGTCTTGTGTGATGGATGGTGACTGACGGAGGGTGTGAGGTGTGTGAAGGAGGAGGAGGAGGAGGAGGATGAAGAGGAGAGGCAGTGTGTTGGGGGAGGGTGTCAGGAGGAGACAGGGGGAACTGGTCTCCCATCTGTGTGTGTGTGTGTGTGTGTGCGGGTCTGTGTGGTGGAGCAGTACATCACAGACCGGCAAATGGAATACTCAAGACTTGAAGGGTCCTCTCCTCTTTCTCCTCCATCACCACACCTCACCCCACCCTGCACATGTAGAGTGTGACCCCCCCTGGAGGGCATTCTGTGGTTTCTATCAGTGTTCAGATTCTACATGTGCACAGGCAACTGTATGAGAAGCATTGTTTCTACAGACAGATGTAATGTCGTACGACTGCCCACACCTGTGTTACTCTGTTTTAATAAACACATATCGCAGAATTCTGTTTAAAATGAGACGATTGGACCAGCAGGCTACTTTGCGTTAGCCTTATTCTGTAAGACGGTCATCAGTGAAGAAGTGCATAGCTGAACTGTCCTTGAAAAACACAGTAGACCTGCCTGCACATTTTGTTATTCATTTAGTTCTGACAAACATCACAATAGTTAAAATGTAATGGCTGCAGCATTTTTCAAATGTAAAAAAATATTCTAAGATATATTAAATTAGCAAACTAACTTCCAAAATACATGACGACATACCCAGAATTTTCATGTAAAGATAACTTTCTATTACAGTTGTACTATCACAAAAAGACTTCCTTCCATTAGCATGCTGATGTGAGCATTTAGCTCAAAGCACTGCCCCCACAAGCCTGGCTGTAGTCTGTAGTTTATTCAGCACGGCTCTGAATTCACATCTCACAATGACATGACTGTGAACAATTCAGCTTTCAAAATATTCAAAACATTCTTCACACATGTGAAACTTCATTTTTAAAACATCACTAGCACACAGTCTTACGGGGTACATCCACAGTCTCTCTAGCACTCCCATCACAATGTGCGTTAAGGTTGGTAACAGATGAACAAGAACCAACAGTGGAGTTCATGTCTGGCTTCTATTATTAACTTCCTGCTGTGGCTTCTTCGTGGCTTCAGAGCATATGATGGATTCGCCAAATGGAGCAATCTCTGCCGTTTCCTGTGGTTACTTATATCTCTGACACTAAGATCCATATAGCTACGAATGAACTGCGGGGCACCTGCAGATGACACAGTCGCGCGCAGACATGACGGCTTTATTCATGAACCACGTGAAGCCCGGAAATGTTGATGCTGGTGCTCGAGCGATCAAGAATATCTCAATCTGCGTGTTAACCTCACGTCTTTCTCTTCATCCTTCTTGCTGGCCTGTTGTTGATGTCTGGCTGCCTGATGAATCCGATTGCCACGCATCCATGCTGCACTATAACCCACCCCGATCCTGCAAACACTCCCCACCCTATTGTGAATGTAAAAAGATGATGCATTCCGCAATCAATGGTTGTAACGCTGCTGCGCTGTTATCCCTCATTTCTGCTGGAGGCCTCAGTGTGATTTAGTGAGGCTCCTGAGGCTCAATACCCACCACTGGGGGAGGGGGGAGGGTGTGAGCGTGCGCATTTGTTTTCTGCACGTGTTTGAATGAATGTTTGCTTTCATGTGGCGTGTGTGTTTAGCATATTTGGAATGCATGGGAATTACAGTAAGCGTGTGTGCCTGAATGGGGAAAAAATAAATAAATTGCGTGCGCAGTGCTTTGTCTACCCCCCCCCCAGTCCTATCCAGCAGCCACCCCTCTGGGAATTGGGCGTACGCGTTAAAAATGTTATTTTGGCGCTCGTTGTTTCGCCCGACAATCTGTTTTATTTAACAGGGCGAGGCACTCCCTTCAACACCACTTTGGTATGGCGGCGTTTTAAACTGAGCGAAATTGAGCCACGTCCCGGTTGCCGGCTGTATATCACTTAGGCAATTACAACCTTCACGGTTCTATTGGTAATAAAAGAGAGGTTTATGAAGCACAAGCCTGTCAGGCTGGGGGAAAATGCTAACAGAGGAGAAGGTGTTTGGTGTTGGGGGACAAGGCGTGGCGATCTGAAGGAGACGCGTTCGGCTGTTTGATTTGTGTTGTATTTGGCTGTGCTGTGCTGGGACACATCTCATTTTGACCCTTTAACCCCTGCTGGGTTTGTTCTAGTTGATTGTGTTGAGCTTGTGTGTGTGTGTCTGTGTGTGTGTTCGTGGGTGTGTTCAACAGGCCCACATGGCAAATTAGCCCACAGCCTCTTGTGTATAATAAATCAAACCAAATACCATCACATGTAATTGAGATTTCACAGCACTGATTTCATCTCTTTTTCCCTTCTTTCGCTCTTTCTTGGTCGGCTTTAAAAACCTAAATAAAGATGTACCCCCCCAACCTTCCTTCCAACCTCGCCTCTGCCATCCTTGCCTCTCACATGATCCACCACAGCCATAATGAGATTTGATGTTAATCCCGACACAATATCACAAGATTACGCGCCTCCATAATGCTCCACACAGGCACCGCAGACGGTGGAGAATGGGCTTGGCGCGTATAGAGTAGGCTTGGCTGGGTGAAAGCACATTAATGTAATCTAAGTGTAATTGGGTGGTAATGCAGCTTGTATGTGGATGAATGGAGGAATGGGAATGGGGAGGGGGTTCCGTTTCATCCTTCTTGTCAGACGAGCCCAGGGGAGGGAGAGCGGGGACATCGTAACGCCAAGAAAGAGAGAGAGAGAGAGAGAGAGAGAGAGAGAGAGAGAGAGAGAGAGAGAGACGATGGGGGTGGCTTGGCTAGACAGAGGAAGAGAGTGATAGAGCGAGGACGACAGATTGCCTGGAGAGGGCAGAGGGAGGGACACAGTGAGATTATTTATCTCCAAACTAATGTCAAATTCTTGTGGATTGGTCAGAGAATATGATTAATGAACGGACAGACTCAGGAGGCAGTGGATTACATTCTGATGTCTAAAAATGAATTTGATAAACTATTTATTGATTTAGAAACCGGGAGTTATTTAGTATTAAGAAATACAGTGAGTACAGTGAGTTACAAAATATCATTTTTTGTAAATTTAGTATTAGCATCTGCTACTTTCCACTTACTTTTCCACTTGTCCACTACTTTTTTAAAATTGTAAATTAAATTGTATTCTGCAAGAAAAATATTTCAAAAAGATGAACTGTAATGTTTGGGATGTATAATATAATATACGGTATATATATGTCAGCCAAAACCCATTTCCTGGTTCTGAATGTAACAGGCATTCTGCTATGAGAGCTGGACATGTGTCTTTTCATAAACCGTTTACAGTTATTCATATCGCACTTTACTCGGAGTGTCTTGTGTAAGGTGTATTCCATGAAACTACATTCTCTCAGTTTGAAATGGATGTTTTGGGTTTGCCAAATCTCTTTCAACAAACTAAGATTTTGATTTCAGATTGATTTTCTTTGAGTCAATACATTTACCGCTACTCCCAAAATGAGCTGCTTTTAAGATATCGCACCATCAACATGCTATGAAAATTGATAGAATTTTAAAAAGTGCTAGATTGGCAGCAGGACACATCTCTGATATGTGCTGCCTAAAGACCTGGTAACACCTTGAAGCAGAGAAGTTCAACTGCATCTCCCTGCAAGTGCGTCTTGATGATTTGCTAGTCATCAAGCTGCTCTTGCTGGCAAGCTAATTGCTGACATGCTCAGTTTTTCCTGCAGGGCTACTGAAGATCTTGGGGTTGCAGGAATGTGATAAAGTGACGGACGCTCAAAAACATCTGGCTTCATTTGTTTCTTTTCTTTCACATGGACAATAATGGAAAATATGCAATAATGACTTAAATGAATAGTACTTGGCGGTTAGCACTGTCACCTCACAGCAAGAAGGTTCCTGGTTCTGGGGCCGGCTGCTTCCTGTCACAGTCCAAAGACATGCACTTAATAGATTAATTGGTGACTCTAAATTGTCCGTAGGTGTGTATGTGAATTCGTAGTCGTTTGGTTGTTGGCTCTATGTTCCCTGTGATGAATCAGAAACTTGTCCAGGGTATACCCACCTCTCGCTCAAAGTCAGCTGGGATAGGTTCCAGACCCACTGTGATCCTGATGAGGATAAATGGTTGGAGGAAATGGATGGATGAATAGTACTTAATGTCAAATTATCCATTATGCATCAAAGCAGTGGGACACCCATGGTGATTGTACTTGCCAACCTTTGGCAGTGCCACCAAGCATAGTAGCCAATCAGATCTGTATGTAGCACTAAAATTGAGCTTACCTTGTCCAACCAATTGCTGATATCAGTAACTCCAGCTCTATGAGTTGTTTTTGCTGCTTATTGTGCTCTTTTAAAATGCTGGTGTTATTAAGCCTTCATAAGACAGACAGCTTCCTTGTTTTATTGTTGCTACATTTGTTTTCAAATGGTTTAAATTGCTGTTTTTTTTTGTTAAATTTATGAACTGTGTTCCCGTTTGACATTCCAAGCTAGCAGGGGTGCTTGGCAGGCACTGCTTTAGTTGTGAGGGTCACGGTATCATTCCTGGATCATTTTGCTGTCACCACCAAAAATACTGTGTCATCTCAGAAACAATAAACAGCGAGGTGCCAGGGAAATGTCAGGCTCAGGCAAGTGTGTGGAGCAAAACAAACAACCCAAAATTGACACTGCAACATGCATTCCTCAAGCTAATGAGCTGCTGCTTCTCGTGTCACTCTTCGCCTTCACAATAGTGATTACCCCGTTAAAGAGAGCCGGGATACCTGCAACCACACACACACACACACACACACACACTCTCCCTCCGCTGTTACCGTGACAACAGAAAAAGCCAGGGTCATATTCGGTGTAGATTGTTGCTTCAGTATCAGTTAAACACATTGCTTAAAGTACATGCAGCACCTTGTCTGTCACTCTGTGATTCTTGCTAGGGGAAGATGTGCACATAGAGTCAGGTTTTTGGGTTTGCATCGCTTTTAATCATTTGCTCATATTTTATTGCATCATCCTACCACGGTATTCCTTTTATGACTCCTTTCATTTCCAGCCGCTTGTATCGCTCGCCTGCTGTCATCATTTAGTTATTACACCCTGGCAGTTTAGCTCCCTATAGGCTTTCATGATTTCTCACCTGCATTACTCCCCTCCATCTTCCCCTGTCCCTCTCTGCCTCCTATGAGTCTACATTCTCCTCTGTACATCTGGCTGTAAACAGTGGATATTAAAGGTGTGCATGTTTCTGTGCTGACACTTGCCTGTTCTTGCTCATACTCATGAACTCCAACCATATAGGTTGTTTTACCTTATTTGTACATGCACAGGCAGTCTTTGAGCTGAACCATTGAAGCCAAACATGGCGAACAACATGCAATAATAAATGTTGTTCGCTAAAGATGCTAAAGAATAGCATTAGATTGTTATTTTATATTTTATTTACTTTATATTTCTTTAACACAAATGGATAACAGGATAATTTACAAAAGCAGCATCAGAGGCACAGAGACATAGAAACATAAAAAAAAAGACAAACAAATGAATTATTTATTATTGCATGTTGTGTTTTATACTGTAATGTTCCTGATCTTTATAGCTAGCTTTATAGCTTCCTCCTTTGTGCTTAATGGGCTTTCCCAGCCTCAAAATGTCCGCTGAAAGTAATATAACAGGAAGAAGCATGTTGTTGACCAACCGGCGCAGCATGTGCAGTATCGAGTTGTTCACTTTGGCTGATGCAGCAAACCAAAATGTAAACACGCTCCTCTCACTTGGAGCCGAACTGTCCAGGAGCCTGGAAAGATTCACAGTGGTCGGTAATGTAGGAGACGCCCATCTTACATCCATCCTGCGTTAGGACTGCACACACACCTATACACACTTTCTATACACACATATGGCTTCCGCAGTCTTGTTTATGTTAATACGACCATACACATTTTGCACTTCATTAATATTTGCTGGAGCATCTGGTTTTCTTTGTTCTCCCGTATGTTTCCCATTGCTACGCTGTGCTGTATATGCTGCAGTATAGTTATAAAACTACCAGTTTCATGGTGTGTTTGTGTAGAGATGTGGCTGTGTTTACATTTTTGTGTTCATCTTCTGTATATAATTTTAACTTAGCTGCGGTTTCTACTGCAGAGTGGTCACTTCCGTCTCCTAAATGTGTAGGCATAGATGCCTATTGAATATAATTAGATTTATCAGTATTATTAATGGGCCATTGGGGAGCCAAGTGAAGTATGGCAAGGCCATTACAAATGTCCTAATTGCTTAGAATATCCCAATTACTCTGTTTCTCTCCAGCTGTTACCATACAGTAGACACCGGCTCAGGTCTGCCGTGGAGATTTTCCACTTTGTCGCTTGTGGAACTGATGTTGAAAAGTATCCCCGTACTTCATATTAGTAATTGCATTGCTGCTGTGCTGCTTTAACATTAAGACATGTTTGCACTGTACAAATTATGGTACATGCCATGTTACATTTGCTGATTAAAAGTGTTGCAAGTCAAGTCAAATTTTATTTATATAGTACAAAATGACCTGTATGTAAACCATAAATTAGTTGAAAATGTAAATTATTTTAGCGACCATATCAGATGTCATGGGGCTGATAAAATGAGGTTCATGTTGAAGGAATGCCATTAGGGCATTATAGTATTTTAATGTGATGGTGGGGCGTTCTTTATGTTTCACCTCTGACCTATTGAGGTGATAATTTATGGTGCATGCTCCCCCAACCCTCCTGCTCTCCCCGAGGAAATCAGGATGGATCTACGGCCATCATTTACATCTCCTCGAATTAAAGCAGCAGTGTGTAGTTACGGCCCCAGGCCTCATGAATCAAACTTTATTGACCACTTGGAGAGTTACAGACACCCGTTGAATACCAAATGCTGGTGAAAGGCCACTGGCTGGGTGGGGGTGGGGGGGTGTCGACCAGTTGCAGAAATTGAAGGTAGGATCACCAGCGCTACACACCAGCTGTGATAAAACTGCAGTGACTGCTGCTCATAAATATGGAGATTTCACTTCCAATAAGATTCTTTACAACCAAAGAGGATTAAAGCACACATTAATATTCTCTTAAACAATAAATACAAGAACGTGTTTGCCAAAGATACTGACAGCTTCTGTTTCATGTTGTTCATGTTCACAAGGTTTACTCTGACCTATTTTCTGTTATACTAAATGAAAGTCTGCATTGGTCCCCGCATGGATAATAACTGGCTTTCTTTATGTAACCCATTTTCTAATTATTACTTGCAGCCATAACAATTATTATAGAGCAATTTGTTGTCAGCTTTGTAGAAACAATGTTAATTGCAATTAACCACAAACAAGTTAATGCCATTTTTCTCAGTATGAGGTGTTGAAATGAGTTGTGCATCCGTAAAAACCTTACATGGAAAACACATCTCAGTGGTAATGTGTTACAAATCGATATAAATGCCTGTGGTGTGAGAGAAAAACACAGACAGGGATATGATTTATTGAATCTTGAATTAGTTGCCTTCACTTAGATAACAGAAAAATTAATTGTTTTCTTGGCCAACATTTATCACAACTTCAAACTGCACATATATTTCATTTCAACATAACATACAGAATTAATGTCTTGACAAGCTGTTAGTTTTAAGTTACAATTTGAATTCACAGGCTTTAACAACATCTGTCACTGGCAGATTTACACAGCTGTAGCTAATTAATGTTGATTCTCTGAGTTAGCCAACAGCTAAAGAGGACCTGGTCATATACTTAGCATGCTGGTGTCTGTACTATTTAGGATAGGTCAGGCGAGGCTGCGTTGACAATGAAACATCACGGTTTAAATTTTTGATGAGAGAGGGTCATGTTTTTTAACCTTCTTGTCAGAAACACCAGGAGAATGGTGAGTCGTTGTCTTGATAAATGATTTAGGCTGGTTGATTGAAGTCAGATTCACACAGCTAGCTCCCAAGCTAGCTCCTTAGTTGCTGAGTTGTCACACAAACAACAAAGGGTTAATAATTTAACTCTGATAATTTAACCTGAACTTTTAAGTACATTGTAACATTTTGTTATAGTTTTATCAAATTCAAAGGAGAATTGGAACCTTTGTGTTTTGAGCCCATGAAGCCTGTTAGCCTTTGAAGCTAGCGTTAGCTGTAGCTGTGCTTATAATAGTAGGCTATACGATTAATGTAGCCTAATGTCGTAATAAATATGGACTAAACTAGTATTTTTTCATCTTTCTTCTGCAAGTCTTTATATATTGTCTTTTTATTTGACTGAGAATGAGACCACTCAAATGAAAGGTGTTCCTCAAGCAAGCGACTGCATTATTCCATTCATTATTCCATTCAGTGGGCAGGTTGCTCAGCAGACATTTTGACTTGTCACAGCAGGAAAAAACACAGGTGGAATTAATAACAGTAACGACGGCTCAGTTCCATTAAGCGTCCCATTAACAGTGACAGTGATGCTGGCTCCCTGAGGGGAATACAACAATCATTAATACACCTGTGAGTAAATGTCTGCATGTGGAACCGTTCCACTCGCGTAAAAAAAAAAAAAAAAAGAACATATGTTTGTATGCTCTTTACAAACATATCTTATGTAGAGCTCAAATACAGGGCCATCGTTGGCAACTGAAAGTTTCACATCACTGCTATAGTTTTAGGGTGCTGTCTCCCTGTCATATCACAGCTACTTGAATAGGATATAGCAATTGTTAAATTATTGGTAGCTACCTATCTTCTCTCAAAAAATCCTATTGCAGTATAAATTAGAAAACTTGCAACCAGAATACTGTTTTGACTCCTTTAAGTTCTTCATGGATGTAAACTAGTTTGAAAACTGCATCAGAGAGCTGATTTTTTCTCTTTCTATCTTTTCTATCTTTCGCAAATGGTAGAGATCGTTGCAAAAGATGCAGATCTTGTCAGGTATTTTATTTTATTTTTAGAGTCCGTCCTTACTTCCTTGATAAGGATGCTCTGTGCCTGCTGTTGCTTGTCAGGAAGAGCAGATGGAAGATCACCTCTGACTCCAGTGGCCTACATTGGAGGCCATCTTGTCACTGTGAGACAGCAAGGGCCAGCTAGCCTCTTCCTTGCAGCAAACATAAAAGTATACCATGCTATTCCCTGTGAGGTTCCGCTGTTTCTTTTATACTGTTCAAGAAGAAAAAAAGGAGAAATTAGCGCTCATGCAGTATGCATGAGTTTAGAAAGCCCTCCATATAATTCCACTGCTGAGGGAAATGGGGAAGTCGAGCAATAATATAGCTTTTGTTTTAGCAAATTTAGCATTTCTGGGATGTGGTGTTATTGCCTACACAAGCTTTTGTGGTGTTTCTAGACTTAGGATTCATTTTCTTTATCACCTACTGCTGCAAATATTCCCTGTGCATTGCTTGTTGTTCGAGGCTACTCCATAATGGAATGGAATGGCATCCCCATGGTACTTGAAAGGAGTGCTTTTCACAGCGTATTGCTAACAGCTAACACTCAGTGGTTCCAGTGGAAAATCTCACTGGGCTCCAGTGCTCGATTCATGATGTCCCCTATGAATCAGTTCTGAGTTGGCAGCACTTGACATGATTGCCCTTAAGTAACTGACAGGGTTGCAGTGTTACATGGCACTCTGGTGCTGGGTGCGTGTTCAGTGGTGAAGCAAACCGTAAAGATCTGGCTGGTGTTAAAAGAGGAGACAAAGGCAAACACAAGGCTGGTGAGGCAGCTTTCTGTGAAGACTGTTCTTACTACGCCTTACCTTGAGGGATTATTGGAGCGTTTGATTGGCCAACTTCTGTGGCTGGATGGTGATGGAACTGCAGTGCAGAGAGTATTGATTTTAGTGACAGTGCAATCTTGTTTCTGTGTGTGGAGAAACTACTGTATATATGGGACTGTATACTGAATTTGCACCAGTGTGGGGTGGTTGTTCTGTCTTTGTTTTTTTCCCCCTCAGAACAAAATACACTATCATTTTGCAGTAGGTGTACTATTTGTGCCATTTCAAGTACCAGCTGACATAATGATGCTGCCTCGCTGTCCCTGATATGTCATTGTCAAATTAATTGTGGCATCTTAGAGGTGTGTAAACAAATTAAATCATGGCTTAAATGAGCAAAATCCTGTCGTCCTGACACTAGTAATAGCCCCAGACTTCCTCAAAATGAAGACCATTTTCCCATAAACCTCCCTGTCTCAAACTGGACTGCACAAGTAGCCGTTCTGTTCTTCTGTTTTGTGCTGTAAAGCAACATAGTTTGGGCCAGAGCCTGGCACACTGTTGATATTCTGTACTGTAAACATTCATTAGCAAACCATCTCTACTACTCTAACGTGTGTGTTGAATTTGAAGCTACAGCTAAGAAATGGTTAGCTTAGCTTAGCACAAAGACTGATGGTTCTGTCCAAAAGTAAAACGTTTAAAAAGAAAATGTGGTTTTGTCGAAGATGACTATTTTATTTGGTTGGGCACGGTGACTCCCTTGAGTCTCCTGTGGTTGGACAGAGCCAGGTTGGTTGTTTTCTCATACTTCCAGTCTTTGCACCAAGCTAAGCTTGTTGTCACTTTAAAAGAACGATATGACGCAAAAAAGCCAATAAGCTTATTCCCCCAAAATGTCAAACTGTTCCTTCCTGTTGCTGGTAGAGGCTGGAAATCTTTCAGTGATTAGAATGTGTAATGATCATAAACAGATGAATAAATAAAAAGCATCATAGTTAGGCTTATATTTGCAGCTATATTTTTATGAAGAGAACTCAAACCAACAGCAGCTTGAGCAGCAAATGACTGTGAAAGCCAATGATAAGGGTTTACTGTTTACTTATTTACCCAAAGTTTCCATATAAAATTAGTCCCACTTATCCCACTGGGTGTATGGCAAGTATGGCACAGACACTGGCAGGTTTGGTCTTTTATTCACAAATCATGCTACAAATGTGCAGTACAAGACTTTTTGAATGGCAGATGTTGTGTTTTGCAGGATGTATGTAAACCAAACAGACAAGTTGAACCCTAGTAGAGTCCACAGAGGGGCCAGCCACCGATCCTGTGGTTATCTTTCCATGCTTGGACCCTTCCCAGGGTGCGAGTTTACCCGACCTCAGCATGACTCAATCCTTCCCCTGCTACTTTTTGGTGGAAAATAGGTTTGGGGAAAAAAGACAACAATCAAAAACAATCACTCAATGTAGAACAAACAGCATGTAGTAGAAGCTTCTGCTTCTCTCTCCTTCTCTGAGCACCATGGCAACATTCACTTTGATATGCAGATACCCCCGCCATTTGTGCAGTGCAGCACCAAGGGGAATATTGACTTTTCGGAGAGGCAGAGAGCTTTTGAATTAATTGTGAAGCTAAAACTATACGTCTCTTCTTTATGTTTTTTTATGCATTTGAATTATAGTCTTGTCTTTCTTCTTTCCCAGATGCCGAGGCAAGACTGCGTACTGGAGCCAGGGATTGCCTTCTGAGGAGGAAGCTAGCACAACTGTTATTTTCATGTGAAACTCCACAACCTGCGGGCTGAAAGTCCTCATCAGTGTTCTCTTGTGCTCCAGGCAACACAATGGCACTCTCTCCGTAGCCTTCTGCTACCTGCCTTCGTCCTGATCTCAAAATCTTTCCAGTGCTGATAACACTCAGACACATTTTACTTTAACTGTGCAAACCAACATCTGCTATGGATCGCCTGTGTCCGGGTGAAGGCGTGAGCCGGACACGGGCCCTCATCGGCAAGCTGTAGCCGTCTGGATTCTCTTCAACTTGCTTCCTGTGAATTTACTCTGGAGTTATTCTTTATTTGGACCAGGGATGGATGTACCGGAAGCCAGCAAGCATGGCAAGAAGTCAACGAGTCAAAAGCTGGAGGACCAGAAAAAGGTTGGCAAAATTTTCCTTTTTACCGTTTCTTCTACAAAATGCACTTCTTTCATCTTCTCCTGCTGTCTGTGTGTCTGTCTACTGTTGTATCAAAAACTGTCAGCTTTGTCTTTTGCTGTTTTCCAGTTGTATGTAAGTGGAAGCCAAGGGATGAAAGTTTGTTTATCGCCTGGTCTGTTGTTCTCTTCACAAAAAGCAGAACATGTTGGTCCAATTGCTACTGTTGTCTGAATTCCCAGCAGCTCCTTTGCTCCATATCTCCTAATAGCTATTTATAAAGAGAAGGGTGGGGGGAAAGGTGGCATTAGTGTCTCCAGTCTTTCATCTTGGCCCATGTGGCTTGGCGGTGGGCAGGGCCCGCCCCTCTCCTGGGAATACATATTTACTCTCTGTTTGAGATGCTTTTTATGTTAACCACTCTGGGGATAGGACGGGAATGATATCCATGAATATCAGACAAATAGTTTTTCTGTAAAGCAATATGATGAGCAGTAATAGTCCACCGCTCTGCTCTGGAGGACAGAGCTTGAATTGATAATGGTGAGCTCAGCCGAGGCTGACTCTGAACGCAGACCTCGATGGGGTCAGATTCATCCATGATGGTGGTGGCTAGATCGATGGAGGACAGCAGCACTAGCCTGTCTTTCTGGTCAATAAAACAGCATCAGCTTGGATGCTGTCTATTTAGCAGAGCACGTCACCACACATATACATATGCTTCATATACACTGTAGGCGCACCCAGTGCGGAAATCCTCACAGAGCCAGTGCTTAGTGGATTAGAAGAACAAGCGAACTCAGGAAACCATTTCTGCTCCTGTAGTCACCTGTGTGTAGACTGAGACATACACAACTACTAAAATACACACATCATACACAGCCTGAAACACAGATAATAGATACACAAACACGGCCCCCCCCCCGCCTCTGACCTGATTTCTTTAATGAAGTGCTTTTGATAAGCGTAATGATTGTCCAGGCGAAGCCTAGGGAACATCTGAGAGCAGTGGACGCACAGTAATACATCAGGTCTGACATTTGTAGCACTATTAAGATCTCATAAAAAAGATGATTGTACTTTATTATTTTTTTCTCCTTTTAGACCTGAGTGCCATCTGGGAGTTTTTTTTTTTTTACTCTTTAAAGCCTGTGCTGAGACGTGTTGCTGCTTGTGCTGCCAGGCAACAACATTTTATACCCATTTAGAAGAGGCACAGGGAGGAAGATGTGTGCCTGTCCTTGGATTTGTGATCAAATCTGGATTAATGCAAAGCTCAGGAAGACCTAACAAACAAAAATATCCATGCGGCCACTATTTGCCCTCAAATTGAATTAAATGTGCTCACAGTGTTCAGTGTCATTGTTCAGTCTCTTTTCTCTAAACACGTGTAGACCTTGACAACCTCTGGGGAATACACATACATCAAAATAACAGCACAAGACAACGTTTTGAGCAGCATACTCTTTGTCAGGGCTACAAAATGGAAACTGATTTCGAGGTGAAGAGACCCTCCCTTGAAGCTGAGATTGGAAGTGAGCAAAGAGTGACATCAAATATTCATCTGGTAGGGGAATTGATTTGGCTCACTTTGGCTGCCATTTTGGTTTGTAGATTTGTGTGCCATGCCAAAAGATAAGCTTCTCCGTCTGACTCTACCCTTCAGCTACAAGACAAATGTTTTTCTGCAAAATAAGCTTCTTGCGAGGTTTTTAATATTCTTGACAATGTTTCTGCGGTTGCGCCGGGATGTGTGCTGTAATTGCCTGACTTGATGGGTTATGTCCTGTCCCCTAAGCCTCATACTGAAACCACTCTGTTAGCCCTCGCAGTTGAAACCAACAGAAGAGAGGTGGTGCACAACACACATTTGCAAAGATATAGAGGGGTGGTGAAGACTGAGTGTTAGATGAGGAGATAGATACTCTGTACGGTAAATATGTAGCTGAAGCCAACAGACCCATTAGCTTAGCTTAGCTTAGCAGTGGAAACTTCACACTAAGAAATAGTCCTTAGATGTTAAATTGTCATTTTTAGGCTTTATCTTTTGCGTGGATTAGATAAAGGAGGTAATGACATGCTGGAAGGCAGATTTCATTACCTCTAGACAGGACAAACCTAGCTCTTAACCCTTGTTTGCTATGCTAACAGGCTGCTGGCTGTTCTTTCATATTTAATGAACAGGCACAAGAGTGGTAGTATCCAGTATTCTCATCTAACAATTAAATGAATGTGTTTCCCTTGATTTCAGTTTCTTGATTAGGTACTTGAGATTAGATTTGTGCTAGCGTCTAGTGCTTGTCTAGTTGGATTTTTTGATTTTGTCTCAGTTTGTCACACCCACAGCTCACCAACTTGGCATAGCTGATACATCAAGTTCAGTAAGGCTTTAACATCACAGAAGTGTTGTAAACATGCAGAAGGATCTGTGTGGATCTTGTAGCCCAGAGGCAGATTAGCTGTAGGATCTTTGTGTCAAATGTCCAAAAGTTAGAAATCCAAAAGTTGTTAAATAGAGTAGAAGAAATCTGAGTTTGGCCAGCGCGCCTCCTCCATCACCCTGGGAGCCTTTATCTTCCCCTCCCTCCTACTCTATCCTGTTCTTTCCTTCCCACACCTCTCTCTATTTTCTCTGTCTTTTTCCCAGATGGACAGCGTTTCTTCATTTTCACGTTCATCACCATGAATGAACAAGTAGTGATTACGACTGGACTGCTCACCTGACCCACAGGGAAAATTTACTCTACTTTAGTGATTGGTTGTGGACAGTCATGCAGGGGCGGCAGCTGTGTTGCTAAGGCATCTCTGGGAAATAATTTCATCAGCCAATCACCCAAGAGCTTTTTCTGTGCTCTGGCAAACCCTTAATGGAGTTAATCTTTCATTTCAGCCAGTACATCCCTACAAGGCTGCTGTTTTACATATGCATCGTTTTCATGTTTTAACCATGCATTAAAGCTGTTCCACTGGGACAGAGCTATCACTGAATTGTGTAAGAATTAACTGGCTCGCCCCCCTGCGGGCTACCATATGTGATGGACTGTTTTCAAGTGCCTGTGGGCTGGCCAGTGAAAGAGGAGTGAATAATTTACTACTGGATCGCTTTTCATTACTGGGATTTGATGCATATCGTTGTATCATTGCACTGATGTCAGAACAGTGGATGCAGTGACAGTTGGTGAAAACACACAGCATATGTTGACTAAATAATTCACCTGGCAGGTTCAAATGCAGATGCACCCCATGCTGTGTATTAGCTGTGAAAGGCCGTGTTTGACAACCTATAGTTCACCATGAAAGCGTGTAATGAATTGCTGAATAAACCAGTAGGACTGAGTTTAGCTATTTTTGTCTTATTCATCTCAGACACTAGCACAGGTCAGGTGATGAAGATTTGAAAGCTCTCCTGTTCAGCTGGTTAGTTACATGCATTCAACATGAATCACTAGCCTGACACATCTTTTATTGTTCCTGTGTTTTAAAAGCTGTATGTTGGTTGTGAAGGAAGCCTTGTGTTTCTGAAGTTTTTTATTGGAGTGTTGTAGTACAGAAGATGCGGCAGCTCTTATCAGAACTGATGACCACCTCCAGATAAAAATGTCAGCGATCCATTGACTGGATGTCAGAATCCTATCTGGACATTGTCGTTCACTGAGCACATTCATTCTCACAATACGCAAATCCTTTTAATTTAAGAGACCCAATGGATTTTAGTTTTGGGTTGACAAACAACATCGTTAGTACAGTAATGATTCTCCTGCACCTTTAACAAATCGTTTTCCACTGCTAACATTAACATTACTAATGTCCTATCACTAAAGACAAATCTGACCTCTGCTCTCTGACCCTTCACCTCATGAGCTGGTCATTTGTTACCACCTTGTGGCCACAGATTTACACACACACACACACACACACACACACACACACACACACACACACACACACACACACACTCACACAGAGCACTGTCAGCATTGTCTCACAGCCATATTTGGTATAACTAATGCTAAACATATCGGGACTGACAGTAATGGAACAGGACCCGACCATATACAGCATGGATCCGAACATGGTCAGGTTTCAGGCCCTAGGGTTCGTGGAGACTTGTGGAGACCTCGTGGTATTCAATGGAGCAACATGTGAGGTGCAATGAATGCAGTAGCCTCTTGGGGCTGCTGACAGAGCTTCAAACTTTTCGACTTGTCAGATAAAATCTTGCTTAATTTGGCAGAACATTCACATCATGTTTTCCATATAGATGATAGCAGCCACAAAAGGATTCCTGCTAGACTGACACTTTGTCATACAGATCTTTTTACATGTCAGTACTCATCCTGAGAGAACTCCCCCACCTCAACCCTTATACACACACAAACACACACACACACACTTGGCTAGAGATGGTACATCAGCAGCTCATTCCACGAGGAATTAGTGGGTTTAGACCACAAAATAAAGTTGGAGAGAAAACATGTCAAAACAGGACAACGTCACAAGCGTGGAATTCACAGTAAGAAGCCTTAGAGGCAAAGTGATGAGAGCGGTGATGTCCAGGTCAGACAGAGAGTGAAGGAGACAGAGATAAAGACAAAGATTAAGAAGAGAGACAGACCTGCCAGAGAGAGTTAGAACAAAAAGACACCAACTGAAGACTGAGGAGAACAGGATGGGCAATGGTGGAAAAACTGATTCAGGGAAGAGAGCGAGAGTCCAAGAGAGAGTACTGAACCCTGTGACACTGCTGGGAGGCCAGCGAGCCGCTCCATCTGCACCCCGCATCACTATAGCAGCGGATGAAGCTATCTGGGGCCTGATTCACAGCTGGTTGGGGAAGTCGCATGTACCTCATTTGTGCATAGAGCCAGCTGTTTGATGGTTTCTGAAGCACTGGATTTTGACATCCTTGAAGAATTTTTGGTGTCCACTCACCTGCCAAAGCACAAAAACAATGAGATAACATCGTGTTTTTGTGATGCTCTCTTTTAGACCTAAGTAAAATCATTTTTAAACATGTTCATCCGTGTAGATAAAGGCCCTAAAATTGTGATTTCATGGAAGTGTTGGTTTGTACATTTCCCACAGATACATCTACATCTCAGATGACCATAATATTTTTACAGTTGAAAAGAATTGTACACTGTTTATTTTAGATGTTGGTGGTTGACAATTTGGTGAAAATGACGTGAACTTGGATAAGTTGCTACTGACCACAAATATCTCTGGTGGCTTTTGTTGTAACTTACAAGTTCCCTCTAGCTGAAATATGAACAGACCGAGAATTAAATACAAATATACGTATAAATATGCAAAACAAAGAAAATGTACTTTGAAACAACTAAACCTGATTTGAATTTCCCACAGTCACCGAAACTTCCTCAGCTCTTAAATATAAACTGCATATTTTAGAGGTTAGAACATGAAAACACATCAGTAATAGATGCAGGATCTGTTCCTTCCTGAAGCACACCTCAGGGCTATTTTTTCACCGACTATTGTATTGCACTGGTGGAATTTTGGGGTATATTTCAAAGTGTGTTTTTAGCTCAGCAAACCAGAAATACACTGAACAAGTCTACCACAATTCCTGTATCAGAAGGAATCCATTGCCAGGAGAGTGTATCCTTGTATTCAGTTTGAACTGTAAAACCCCAAATCCAAATATACATGTCCAGAACATGACAAATCACAACAATTTAACAGTTATAACCAAATAAATATGATTCTCACGAGTCATTTGAAAATTTTGTCTCTGTGTGTGAGCGAATGTAAACATGGAGCTTAGTATCCTGGAATAGCCATCATGGCTAACAGCATACATCTCAGGCAACTTGCCAGCTTTTTCTCTCAGCTAGCACAACCATTGTGCTGTCAGATCACAGCAGGTCAAGGAAAACATAAAAACATCTTCTTGTGTTTATTGCAGATGAGTCACACATGTTGCTATTCCTCACATAAAGTGGAATTTTTACATGTTGTAATCGTAAACGTTTTATTACCATATGGAGAGCTGAGCATTTAGTCCAGCCAGCCTCAGTATTCTCTTCCAGTTGGTTTTGGATCAGTGAAACAGTCTGAGGGATGACGATGTTGATCAGACCCACAAATTAATTTAATTAGTTATACAGCTAGGATCACTGTCACCTGTGGACAGTTGAGACACATCTCAGTTCTAGGAAGTTTTCCTCTCCAGTCCGCTGGAGAGCAGTTGCCTTTCTGACACATCTCCCATTATTCGTCTTTTTGATCATTTGATTTGATTTCTGAGTCCAATTACAATGTGTGACAATCTGCTATTGCACTAAGCTTGAGTTGAAATAGCAGCCTCACACATGTAAACAAATCAGCATGCACAAATGAGTACTGGCTGGGTTAGTAATATGGGCATTCCACTGCCAGACTCAATAAAGTGTTTGAAATGATTCAGCGTGTTTATCTGAAAAGCTGTAGGACTCATTTCCTCTACAAAGGAGTTGTTTGCCTAAAGTTAGCATGACCCATACAGCCACAATAGCCCAGATATGGGAAATACTCCAGATTAAAATATGCAGGGCTTTCCCTTTAACAGGATACCCTCTCTCATACAGGTGACTTAGACAACCCCCAACTGGATCAAGACAAATAGTGCTGATTAGTAATCTCAAAAATCCTGGGGTACAATCAAGAGTGGAGTCAATAGCATGCTGCCCTCATCCTGTGCCGCATGTGCATGTTACTGACCTCAGATTGCCACTCCCATTGACTCAAGTTTCCATATCGATCATGCAGGCACTGCGATCGAGTTGCATTATATCTATTAGGACCCAGTCTTAAATCACAAGTGTTTGGACGTGGTTACAGTCAGATGGGGCATTCAGATGGATTGGCCTCACTGACATGTCGCATGTTGTGTTTATGTGTTTGCCTGGCATATACTGCTGCTGAAGTCCTTTCTGCACAAGGTCTTTGGCACTGCAACATCCTGAAATATTAACACGTTGTAAAATGCCACAAACAGGTGTGAGGTATTTAACTGGGATATCATTATCCCTGCACGACTACTACACCCTGTGAATGACATTGTGTGACAGAGAGCTATATAAATGGTAATCGTGCAGTGATTCTGACTGTAGTCAAAGTCCAGAATGTAGCTTGTGGTCATTTGGTCCGAGTCTCAAGCAAGTCCCAAGCCACAGTTTATCTCAAGTCACCTTTATTTGCCATTATTTTATATTGGCAATTGCCTTGATCAACAATATCAATCATTATCAGACTAACTTCAGACTTATCTGGCTAACATCTGGACGAACACTCACCAGTCTGAATGGACAGAGTTGGATGTACTCTCACTGTCCGAGATCTTTGATGAGCAGCTCTTGCATTGTGCGTTCATTTTTTCCTTTATGTGAAACTCATGAATCTGAAAGTGATAACTCTTGGCACAGGAATGGTCTGTTGATGATGATCGGATTCGATACATCACCATCATAGACCATCAGAGAGGATTACAAGGAGCTTGACTGACAGAATCATCAGCGAGTCATGACAGTGGCATTCCCAGTGAACCTGAACAAAATAGATCTTAACTTTGAATATAGAGTGCAGCATTTGGTCGATGTTATTATTGAAAAGGTATGTTTATGCATCTCTTTTCAACGGTTGTGGCACCGGCAGGAATTGTACCCTTCCATGTAAACAGTGTCTGAGCTACAAAGAGAAACACAGTTGACACAGTTGGATTTGGGTTGAAGTGTCTCTGCAGCATGCTCTGCTCTGTTCACCTGATGGTTTGATTTCCTATAAAATCAGTTTTATTCTCAGCCTATGCGCATGGGTAAGTTTTGCATGCATATGTTGATATGTCATGCATTATGCATGCTCAATTCACAGCGTGTTGGCATGTAATGATAGACCCCATGAGGGTGGAGTAGGAGCTCGTGAAGAAGCAAGCTGTCAGCGATAACAATGCCTGTGTGAGTGCACCTGCACACAGGCGAGTGTGTCTGGATGGCATCCAGACGGATTTGCTTAGATCTAGTCTGTAGCTGTGAGGGTTAACCTGACACACACGGAGCCAGGTGAGGTGTGCTGTATTATCCTGATGCTCTGGTGTGTCTGCATCCACATCCAGGCTTCATGAACGCCCCCACCCCACAACCCCCGTCCCTCCTGCACCTTTTAATAGCAGATAACAGGATTATCGCAACAGCTGGGTTCCTAAGAGGGGCCACAGTGCCGCGGGGGCACTCACCAATGACTGATGCAGGCTTGTACAAGCCACATGACGGAACACAGTATCAATATTGCATTTAGTTGTACAGGTTATGTCCTCTGGGTGCTACTTGGAAGTGTTAGAATTCAGGAACAAAAAGAAGCACAGACTGAGTTGTCTCCACTGTGGTTAGCTTGTTTCATTTGCACAATAAATGAATAAGCATCCACCCGCTTTGTATTCTGCACCGCGGAGCTTTTAGCTCTTTTCCTGGTCTTATTAAACACTGTTTGTCTGCATGATGTATTATTTGGTGATGTACTGCAACGAGAGTTGAATAACTTTCCTTCCAAATGTGATCATCCATACAAAAACCCATTGAAGTGATGGTAATGGAACTGAGAGACAAGCAGTGATACTTGCAGATAATCTCTGAAGTGCGACCTTCTCGTCTGCTCTGCTGAATGGAGTTCATTTTATCTCATCAAAGGTTTATTTTAGAAATGGTGCATGCATTGAACTAGCGATTTTCGTTGCCATCGTGCCTTCGGTTTGTTGCATCTGAACAAACAATTAACAGTGAAACGGTAGATCACAACAGGGCTACAGTCAGACACAAAACAAAACATGATGTTTCCTGGAACTGTGCAAGTTGACACAGTGGCAGTCTGAACGCATCGTCAGATTAATTTTCCACTCCTGATTATATTTAATACTCATGAACAGAATTATACAGACAAAGCTGTGGCCCTGTCTGTTGTTTTGATTTTGCAATTGCAAAACAGAAGAAATTATACGATATGTTTGTCAGGCAGTCTGGACAGAATAATTCTTCAAGGTCTCTTACTGCAGGATTGTTGTACTGGTACAGCTCATTAGTATTAGAGAGGAAACTGTTCTCCAGCCATAAGAGCAACTAACAAAAACATTTTACTCAAGTAGTTAAGCATTCATGTTGAATTTTTTAATTTTTATTTCATTTATTTAGATGCCTGGCGCCTCTGATGTTAAACTGTATTTTACAGTTACATGTGATTTGGTGTGAGGGCTACAGAACACTGCCTGTTACACAGATTGACCCCCCTTTTCCCCCTCAGCTGTAGCCCTTTAATCTTAAGGTCACCCTACTACAAGTACAGTCATCACACAGGATGATGTTTACATTGTTCCTGTGCGCTGTAGTAGCACTGTAGCTGTCCTTGTTTACCTCTGGCTTTCTTCTTTCTTTCAAGTCCATGGCAGTAATTGAATATGACTCACATATGACTCATCTCTGGCCAGTCTTCAGTAAGGAGAGTCCGGAGGAGACGTTAAGAGCCCCCGCTGTAGATTTATTATGTTGGTGAGAGAAAGGTGGCTAGTATGACTCTGTAAAATCAGACGTCACTGTGCCAAACATTACTCTTTTACATTCTCATCATCTTCATCTTTAATTAGCCATGATTAAGTAAGATGCAACTGAAAGACATTTTAATAGAGCTATTATAATGCATCATAGCTGATTCTGACCGACCTTTTATGAGCAGAGTTTTTCTATTTACTCTAGTCAATCTGATTTTGTATCATGCACATTTGTCTGGATCCATCCTACATCCAGTAAACAACACAGGAGCTATTCATCCATCCGTGCTTTCTCAACATCCACTCATGCTGTGCAGGGTCACAGGGGTCGTAGCCTGTCTCAGCATACATTGTACTCAAAGCTGAATACAGACAGACAGGATAAGTGAGTAGGAGTAAGTGTCTTAGAACAAAGTTTGCTGTCTTTTCAGTTAGTTCCTATATTTGAGTTCCTCTCACCGATGGCCTCCCAAAACCTACTGTAATCACTAAACTCTGAGTCACTAACTCAACCTTCTATCTGTTTTTTGGTTTATTTCATAATTATAAATTCCTGTGTCAACAGTTTACTGAAAATTAAAACTTAAGACAGAGAGTCCAGAGTCCCTTCACCTTTAAGTTGTTGGGTTATGACATATCACCAGACATAAGAAACGACGTCATTTTTTCCTGCCATTTCCTGAAACATGTGTTTACCTGCACATTGAATAAACATGCTGGAGAAGTGGGCGGAAGGTAAAGAAATGCATTGACTCCATTTGACAGGTTGACAGGTGAAGAATGGCTGTAATATTGACTTTGAGTGGCTCATTGTGAAAGCAACAGATCGGTCCTTGTGTTATGAAAGCAGAACCTTTCAGGTAATGGTATTTTTTGCAGAACAGGAGTTACTGTGAACATCTGCTGTTATGAGGCAACGTGAGAGCACAACTGTGTTGTTGTAGTTTCACGGCAGCATGCTTTTTGCTTTTTGCATGATATCCTGACATCAAGCTGCAATAATTTGGTGATTAATTGATTTGTCTTCAACTGTTCAGTTAATCGCCAGCTGTTTTGATTTTTTTTAATAAAAAATCCAAACATTGTGTTTTCTGCTTTTCACATGTGAAGATTTTCTGCTTTCTTTAGTCTTCTATGACAGTAAGCTGAATATCTTTGGGTTGTAGACAGAACAATCCACTTGACACGTCACCTTGGGTTTTGGGAAACAGCAATCAGCATTTTCTGGACCAAATAACTAATCAAGTAATGGGGGGGGGGAAATCAGTTACAGGCATAAGTAACATTTGCTTTAAAAATATTAGTTAGGTGCCAGGAATCCGATTCGGCTGGTTAGCTTCAGGTGGATGAATTTAACATGTTTGCTTAAACAGCACAGCTGTTGCTCCATGGCCAGCTGTTGCAGTGAGTCTTGGCTATAATAAGCTGCACATCTGAAGCTCTCGGCCTCTCTTTGCACCCTCCACACAGCAGTGTGAAGAGCTCCTCAGACTGATGGAATATTTCTGGTCCATCCTCTGATTGCAGTAAAGGGCCTACTCTATTTTAAACCCCGTATGCCTGCTTGCTTGTGTGTGGGTTCTTTTGGATTTATGCAGGTGACTATATGAAAATGAAGCACATGCGTGTCTGTGTGACTAAACGTGTAATCGTAAACCTTACATGAATGAACAAAGCAAACAGAATACCAGAACTCACAGATAAATAGTCGTCTTGTTTATTGCGGGCAGAAGTGAGTGTGTTTCGTCATCAGCGGCTTCATTGTTGTTTCTGATTTCTGCCGTCACACCTCTTTTATTAAGAGAGGCCGCTTCTGGGCGGTTAATTCATGGACGGATCCTATCGTGCAATTATGTTCTATTTTTGACTGCTATTTGAAGCTCACCTGTTTGCCATTTCTGCTGTTTTGATTACTCTGATTATAGCTTCTAGCTGAAAGGCACAAATGAAAAATCTATCTATTTATCCATGAGCACTGTTTGTTTTCACCCTCGCTACATCTGTGCACCCAACCTAGAGCTACGCACAATGATACTTTTATATAACTTGCATAAGCACCCTTGGCTTTGCAATGCTTTGTGGGAGCGTGTATAGAATAAGCAAACAGAAATCTTGTGGTTTAGTGGCAGAACATTGCGCCGAGCAGAACTGAGATTGGCCCGAAGGAATTAAAAAAAGAAGGTTAAGACATAACCAGAGGGATGGAGACAGTGTCAAAATCCTGTGACATTGTGAAAGTGTTATGCTAGACCCCACAGATGGGATAGAAAATGCACATTTGACAATGTTTGGGTCACTCTTTTTTTCTCTACCAGGGCGGTTCCTGTGGTCACTCCTCTCTTTTCACAGAGCTCCATTGCGCCATGGGAAGAGCCCTCAAGGTCACAACAAACAAGGCCTGCGCACAACCACATAATAAGCATTTCCTCCGCAACATGGCCGACTGATCACAGAGACCAGAGCTTGGCCTTGGATGAAAAAACTCTCTCTGTCCCTTCAGATAAACATGCTGTCTGGAGGAAAGCGATGTTTCTCGACTCTAATTCTGGTGTTATTTGTGGCCCTCTTGGCTGAGGGATAGTGTGGTTCTGTTCGAGTCAGTTTGACAAGATGATGCTGCAGACGGCTTCTGCGCTGGAAAGGGCCAAAGCAAAGCATTTAGTGTTATGATAATTTATTTAGTGATGAATCAGAAATCCAGTAAATGAATCACAGATCATTACGGAAGACCGAGTGAGTTTTCAAAACTGATTCACATTGAGTGAGCTTAAGCTGCTCTTGGGGAGGTCCTGTATGGATTTAGAGATTATGTGGAGAAAGCAGATACTTCACTCCCCTTAGTCTTTCTTTGTTCAGTTTTACTGGGATATGAATAAGGCTGAGAGGGATACAGAGTATGAAAGACATACGGTATTGTAAGAGTTTGATTTAATCTACAGGGGACTTAGGTGTGCTAAGTAAGTGTCCTGCTAAAAATTATAGTTGTTCAGTTCATCGAGGTCTATCACAGTTATTATCGACATCCTCTGCTATTCTTGATGAGGTGTAAAGTTTACAAGATGAAATTCACATTAATTTGCATTTTACTTTTTGTTGATTTTCTGGAAAATTTGTTAAATTTTGTGCTATAATTAGATGAATGCCTTACTTGTGTGCTGACTCCTTAAAGAATCAATTTTGGGCTACTATTAAATATTAAAATCTCATAAAGTCTCATTCTAAGGTAACAAAAACATATAATTCTCAGCTGATAATCCCCTAATGACTAAACATATGTAGTTATGCATATTTAGAATCAGAATACATTAATAATCCCAGGGGGAAATGATGTTTCATTTCAACATTTCTGACAGATAGCTATATAAATAAATGAATCTGATACTCTGGAACCTTGAGTATCATTAGTGTTTAATTAGCTGGATGTTGATGCATATGTTAAAGTATCTCCATGTATCGATGTATCTCGGCTTCACTGTAAACAAGTAAAACTTAAACCCATAAGAACCCAGACCCATTTATCCTCAAAGGAAAATGATGTGGGTTATACCACAGACCAAGTGGACCACATAGAACACATTTCTAAAGTTTTTTTCAGAATAACACTTTTTATTCCCAAAGATCTGTGTTGTCACATTGGGCTTAATAAGGGGCATAAAGCTTTATACAGAAGAGTCAATGTGCTTGCTACACCGGTGTCACCATGGGTTCTTATGGGTTAATCATCAGTAGTTAGTATGTCAGTTGCTTTAACACTACAGTTTGACTTTACAAAATTAAATCCACATTTCCCATAAAGACATACACGCTATGCCTTGATATATTAATATTGTTCTATTAACAGAATGCTGTGTTCAATGATGGCGTCCCCTTTACAGCATTCACATAAAACGTTGCTCAAGAGTACAAACATCATGCCACAAACATTACTCAGACCTCTCTGGGTTTCTGTATTTTTGTTGGTAGCGTCTTTCTTGAGCTGAGCATCTCTGCTCGTAGACATGAAAATAATTTACTCATGCAGCTCTTTGATATTTCAGATTTTATTGGCCCAATTCCGATAATACAAAGTCCTTTGGGGTTTTTTTGTGACACAATTCTTTGTTTCACAGACATTCCTTTTGTAATGATTGTGTGTGGGACTGTTGCCACTATGCCCAAATTGCCTCATAGTGAAATACTGTTCCAAGGGATTTGGTTGTTACACAGCATTTCTTAAGAGACGCCACAACAAAAATCTCTGAAAGTCTTGGCTCTTCTGCTCTTGAAGAAGAGTACCCACATCCTGGCCTGTGCTGCACAGAGTCCAACAGATTTCCTGCAAAGTAGGCCCTGATGGCTTCACAATGTGAAATGTAGCATATAAGCTGCTAGAGGCTGCCAGTTTTCTTGATGATGGTCTTGTTTGATTATGGTAATAACCCTAATGTCCCACATGAATGTGGTGATTTATTTATTTGTACATAATACTGATGAGCAAATTAACTGAGCTGGTCCATGTACTGCTGTATAGATTTAATTTCAGTTGGGAACTAGATGGTCTGTGGTGGTATAGGATTTGCTTTGACTGTAATGAAAAACCTTCCCCAGTGTGTAATTTTCTTTGACATGTCGGGTTTCCATACCTGCTTATTTAGGAAGCAATTCCTGAAGACCTGTTTTGACAGAAATATCTTTTGAGAAATTTGAGAATTTCACTAGCTCATGGTCCGAGTAAAATTCAACGCCATGACTCTCTTTGTCCTTGAGGTGCACAGTGTGGTATGAAAAATCAGCCCCTGAAACAAGATTTAGAACTTTGTGCTCCACCCATACAGTAAAAATGGTGATGGTTTTATTAAATGTACAATACTTTTATAAGTAACAGCAGAGAGCTGAAGGAGACAAAGAAAAGGCCTGTTGAACGATACGACTAGTTTTATTCTTACTGTAAAATCCCGGAAATTAAACTTGGAAATGGTTAGCTTGTATGACATTAGTGAGGGGGAAGAAATGCCTTGAGAAAAGACAAGTGCTGAATGTATTTCTTAAATACCAGATAAAGGTTGATAGTCTTTGGGAAAGATAAGACTGAAGCAGACTAACAGTAAAGTCACTGATTATCAGCGTGTCGTAAGGGAACAGAAAGATGTAAAAAATGGGAGGCCCTTTTCTGTTTTTCACAGCAGATCCACTGCACTGTTTTCTGTTTATTTATTATTCAGTGATATTATCATTGCCCTAATACCCAGGGGAACCTGTCACCTCAGTTAGAAGTCTTAATTGGCTGTGATTTTCTAATTTATCCCCTGCACCGCGTTGGCTCACTCTCAACAACATTATTATTTTCATAGTGTGAGGACGGCTTGTGAACTGGCCCTGTGGCCTCAACTTCACGATCACTTAATGAGGTGGACCATTGTCACTTTCAATATTAAAAATGAATTATGCCAGGGGTAACTAATCCGGCCATGAGTTCTGGTCAGCATCTGTTTCCCATGCTGCAGATACTGTGTGGGATTCTGAAAGAATTCTCTGCAGCTGCAAGTAAGTAGTGAAACTATAAATTTTACAGTAGCTACATCTTACTACTTGATGCTTTTCCTTGTTGCACTTAAGTTCTGTCAGATGTAACAGAAGGCAAGAGTGTAGCTCTAAGTTTTGTGTAGCTGCAGAATTGAGAGGGCAACTTTGTGTGGCCTTTGACTTTCTCTGTGATCGCTATAGCCGATCGCATAATACAAGTGTGGTCACTGGTGTGCATACTTTATACATCAGGTAACTTAGATAATAAATTACTGAGTTGATGGCAAATGGACTATTTATGTGGTCAACGGAGCACTCAGAGCACTTTCACAGGATGATGCCTTTAAAGATGTTTACTGTTTTAATGCAGAAGAAAAGAAGAAACATGGTTTGCCCCATTTCCTTTCATTTCACTGACAGTTTCACAGAGGTCCATGCTTTCATCCACTCAATCTGAACAGTCTGCTGGCAACCATCTTCCTATTGGTCATTGGGGGCTGCTTAATTTCAGCTTCAGTTGATCCTGTGCCATTCGTCTCTTGTTGAGGACCAGAGGGGCTCACTACTTTTACTTCACAAACTTCATCGGTAGGGGTCTCACTAGGGAAGACAGGAGGGTAAGATAATGTGCTAATGTGGAACCTATTGAACCCCAGCTCTGTGTCTGGAGGATCAGGACCAAGAATTGCTTGTTAGCTCGAAGTGAACAAATCTGCCAGTCTGACAGGTAGTCCACGGCAACAGATGTGTGTACAGTAATTGCTCTGTTTATTGGCAGCCCTAGAGATTGCTCCACCACTGCTCATCTACCACTAAAGCCTGGTTATTCAGGCTAGATTGAACCACTTCCCTTTAACAAGGCATGCCAGTTGGCTTGGTGTGGAGTTTTGCCTCAGCCGAGCGAGAATGGTACCTCAGACACATCCAACATCTGGCTGCATTTTAGTAATCGCTCGTTTCTCAAAGAGATGTGAGACGAAAGCAAAGAAAAGAGAAAATCCTGGGCTGCAATTTTTAAAGCAAACCACCACTGCATTATGCTGACAACACAGACAGGGTGAGATTAATAAGCGAGCGTGATTAAGTGTCACTGAGAGTTCAACAGAGTAGCAACTCTTCACAGGGCAGACACCAGAGGACTTGTTGAAGATAGATGCTCCTTGGAGAATATTTTGAGAAATTACTAAAGAAAATGGAGAATGCTTTTTGTGAAACCAAAAAGGAAGTCAGAGATGTGACAATGGGATGGGAAAAAACGTTTGGAAAACATATGAATGGCTTTTTGTTACTGCCTTTGACAGAAGATGGCGACAAGACTTGGATGTCTATCCCACAAATGTCTTTCCACTCCACTCGGCTAACAATGTTAATAAACTCTGTCATGCTTTCTGGCCAAAGAGAAGAATGAAAGTGAAATAAAACGGTGCACTTTATTATCAAATGGTTTCCACAACAGATGTGTTTGAGGAGATGGAGTATCCATTTTGGAAATGACAATGGGCAGCTATGGAAAACAGATCCTCTGTCAGTTTTCTTTGTATCTTCCCCAGGTCACTAACCTCTATGTAGATACCAGACTGCGATGCTTGACAGACTGCGAAATGGGAAACACAGGAGGAAGAGCATATTTCAGAAGCTTTCCAACAGAGCTGCAGAGGATACATACTGTAGACAACCTGCTGCGAGGAACATTCTGGAAATAGTTTCCATTTTTTGAAGCCTTGTTTGATGGGATTTAATGGATAACTTTTCCCATAAAGGTGGAACACTGAGTGCAGAGCACATCAGAGGGTACACAGCAGGGGATGAGTTTAACAGAATTATGACTGCCCTCTTCAATTTAACAGATATATAACTTTCACAGAGCTTCAAGAAGGCCAACCCTAATGAAGAATAAAGTATTGATCCTGTACGGCATCGAGCATATAGTGAAGAGTACCACCTCCTACCCAGGAATTCTGAAGTTATCTCTGAAGTTTCTGACAGAAGCAATGGAGTTTTTCCTGATCCGCTTTGACTGCTTTCTCAGCAGCACACAGTGCATTACATAAAAACAACAAAACAAAAAACACTGCTTGGCAGTCTAACAAAACCAACCGCATGTGGTGACAATAAGAACAGAATAATCTCAGCTCAACATCCACAGCACTGCATAATTCAACAGATTCTGAACGAAATGTGTGCTGAATTGTCCAATTCGCCACATCTCTGCATTGATTCCCTCATCACCTACCTATGCAAAAACCCGCCCACTGTCCATTAAACTGTCCATCGAATGACAAATATCTGTTATCGTATTCTCATTAAGCATAGAGATGTAAACCTAATGGCTCTGAGGAAATGCAAAGACTGCCTGACTGATTACGAGGACGTTTTCAAATTCACTTCATTTGTTGCACCATTACTGCTGTTTGTTGTTGTATTATATCAGTCGACTAAATGGCTCGTGTCCATGACTGCAAGAAGAAACAAAAGTGAGGCAATAAGCCATGAAATGACCCCTGTTGAAGGAGAAGGCAGTGGTTCTTTACGTTCAAATTGCAGCATACAGGATCCTTCTGCTCAATAAAAGAAGCAAGGTTACAATTGTGCGACAGCTCATGTGTCCTTTAGCAGGATAACTAACCCATGCTGGCTCTCTATTTGTAGGTTGCTCTGCATGAAAGTGTCTGCCAGACGCGCAGAAGGTAAATGTTATTTGCTAAGGGCACAAGGTTAAAGTGTCAAACACCATTGCAGCAGTGCCTTAGCCAAGAGCTCTCAAAAATGTTGCCAGGTTGCTGATTACCATCGATTTACCCACCCTTTACTCAGATCCAGCAGTTGTGCTCAAGCACGACCACACCGTCACCTTTAATCCAGCGCGTTCCCTCTGCAGCCATGTGGGTAAACCAGGCCTCCCAGCAGAGAACACACATATTGATCCTGGGAGGTTTTTTTTCCATCTTAGAAATTGCCCTGATTGCTTCCAACAGAGTGCCTCAGTCTTGCTTCATCACATGAGTATTGACTTCGCCTGAGCACCATCATCCTGCAGGCCTCACTCACCAGTCTCTGGATCATCAGAAACGTTTCCAGTCACTGCCCGAGCAGTCTCTGTCGGGGGAAACATGACAACGGTGAAGTGGCACACGTGTCATCTCTCTTGGCAAAACAACTGCAGTGATTTTTGTAGCAAGGTTGCATGCTTTGACACTGCCTTCGTTCTTTGTCAAGGTGTCATGCATATCCTGGGGTTAGAGAGAGCGCTGGAGAAGCATATGTGCGGGAGACAGACGGTGTTGACAGTGACCCACTTCCCAGCATGCTCTCCTGCGGTGGGTGACAGACCTGCAGTCAGCTGGAAGAGTGAATAACGCTCACCTGCTGTCAGAGAGTGTGGTGACTGGCACATGCCAAGAAAATCACTAATACTCACGATTCAAAACCGAATGCTGAGCTGCTTTATGTCCTGTTAGAGCAAACTGTCATCATTCTCTGTTTGTTATTTGACAATGGGCATTGATTTGATGACGTGCAGGTCAAAAGACATCAAGAAATAAAGGCTAAAATCATAATGAATTTGGTTGAAATGTAATAGCTTAGCTTAGCGTATTATTTTAGCTCTTTTCTAGTACACAGACCATGTCCAAGTCTCAGAATTACCTTTGGAAATGAAATCATGGCCGAAACTCAGGGCACTGCAAAGCAGCGTGATTCATGTCTGTTTGCCACTCAGACACCCTCAGCTCTGTGCTAAATGTTAGCAAAGTCAGCAAAACTACTTTTATACCAGGTGCTGGTACTGTACAACCTCTTCTACAGCCATCCAGTGTGATTGACTCTTTGGCTGACAGCGCTGTCAACAGCCTGGCAGAAGAGAGAAGCTTCATGGTGAGTTAGAATTTTAGAACTGAACTATGACCAGGACACACTTTTTCCTGTTCTGACTGGGGGAATGTGATGTTTTTACATCACCGGTAATGATAAAAGACCTTACAACACGAGTCTCGCAGGTAAAACATGACACTCATGTAGCTGTTATAGGAGGTTAGTGTGCAGCAGCTGCTCTGCAGGTGTGCTGAACTGCACTGTGACTGTAAAGAGTGAATAATGTATTTGACATACTTGTAGGTGAGGCGCATTGTAAGTAAAAAAAAAAAAAAAAGCAGTAATAATATGGAGTAATTATAAATACTTGGATCAAGTCGACCTGGAAAACTCTTATTCAGGTACAGGCCTGGTGCTGTCACACTGACTGCGGTTTGCCTAAAAATGTAGTAACATCTCTGTGCCTACAGAACAAGCCGTTCTAGTCTATCTGAACAAAAGTGATTCGAACTGTTAGAAAATGAATTTTCATAATGCTCAAAAAATATGCCCATATTCTTGACTGGCAGAAATGGTTATCAGATACAGTGTGTAAGGGAAGTGTAGACTGGAATGAGAGTCAATTTCTGACAGCAGATCAGTTATAATCTGAACTGTAGGATTGATGCAAGCATGAGAAAACGGTAGTACTGTAGGCGATGTCAGTTGTTAGTTTATGTTTATAGAACTAAATAGAACATAAACATGTTTCAGGTTATGTTTTGGAGGTTGGAGTGCAGCAGTAGTTTAACTACACAATTCACAATAAATACAGTGACTTCCATAATGGCATTCGTGTCACTAGCCCACTGTTCCATGTTTAGATGTCAGTAGTTGGCGACGGGTGCGGTGGTCATTTTCCTTCTTTGCAGTCCCCCTGCTGTAGAGGCCAGATGAGGAGCCAGGTTTTGGACTGGTAGGGCACCTCATTAGCCTTCTCCTGCAGGCGTCCGCTGTGTCACCTGTGTTTTGGCAGAGAAGCGCAAGGAGCCACTCGTCTTCTGCAAGGGCAAACGCAAAGGCATCCCAGAGAAAGAAAGCCAATGATAGCCGAGAAAATGGGGAAAATACAGACTGGGGACGTTAACAAACACTGAAAAGACCCAGCTGCAGCGGCTGCTGGCTTCCAAAGTTCGATCTGATTTGCTGTTTTTTCACCAGTGAATATATTTCCGCATACACTCACACCTGCAAATAGTTTCATTTGGTCTGAACAAAAGACTGGAAAAGTTTACTTTGTGATTTTTTTTCTGTTTCCTTTGTTTAGTCTCAAACTGTCCACTTATGAGTAAACCACAGCCTGTAAACAAATCCCTCATCTACTCATGAGAGTTAAAGAATGTGTTCTTTCATGTGATGGACACTTGTAAAAACGCGCCTGCATTCTTTGCCATAACGTCTGTAATGTATCATACTGTAGCAATTAAGAACACAGCTGAATGTAGAGACCTGACTTTCATTTTGTTCAGCATGAGTAGCTGCAGCACATGAAATGTCCACATCAGATAACTTTCTCTCTGGTAATAATTCAAACCAGTCAGTGGCTCTGTTTCTAAATGTATTCAAACCCAGTTTTGACATTTCTGTCTAGTACAAATATATCAGCAGCAGTATCTGCCTAACTCTAGTCTGTAGCTTTCATTAGAGAATGGTTGTGTATAGATCAGACTGTTATACTAAATTTTACATCTAGTCTGTCTACAAAACTCAAAAAAGAAACAAACACTATTAAAACTTTTGGGTGAGTTTGGTTAATAGGAGACTTTGATTTCCTTCTTTGTTCATGTAACTTTACGTAGTAAAGACAAAATGTCAGAGTTTTAATATAAAACACATAGGCAGAGCATTAATCCAGTTGATGTAAGACTTTGACTTCCTTCTTTGGTCACATCATTTTTATCATAGTAAGGGCTAAAAGTTTCAGACCTTTAATAAACGGCTCTAAATATTTTTGTGAGTCAGTGCACCAATGTGGAAAAGGTCCAGACAAACTGGCCAGTCACAGCGGAAGTCTTCATCTGGTATCTGGTGAGAATTTCACACCCCAGAGGAGTCGGATGACAGCAGTGAAAATTACAGTGGCACACCTTTGCAATTTCACACTGATCCCTTGACTGTGAAGAGATGTTAATCCTCGCTCTGTATAATCCAAGGCCCGTCTCGCACACATACACCTCTCTGCCTCTGTCTCAGCTCTCATTCAATCACTCGTAACCTCCGTCTCAGACTCTTTTGAGAATTATCCCCCACCTTCCCCATGTGTTCGTTGTTACGTTCCATGTATAACCTTCTATGTCCTTTGCATTTCTTCACACTTGAAGTCAATGAATAAATTCAGAACTTAATTACATTTAAAAAGGCCACAGAGGTGCGCTGGAAGTGTGTGTGTGTGTTCAGACTATTAAAACAAGTCGGTCATGCTCAAGTTCATTGAATGTTCCAGCTGACTTTCAGTGTCAGTAATGTCAGTGCCCAGACGTTCGTAGTGACTATTTAATGTGTTCTGGGTCATAAGGTCTCAGGCTGTGTTCATGTTTAAATGTCCAAGGTTGTCTTTTCATGCACCAGATTCATTTTTGACCATAGTTAATGTGTGGGGTCTTTCCTAAGATTTGCAGATAGCTCAGGATCTTCACAAGATACCATTGTAGATACACATGTTACAAGATAGTGGATATACAAACGTATACATGGCCCTGCAGTTCAGTTTTCTAGGCTTAAATATACCAAACATTGGTAAGTTTGTGCTGCCTCATCCAGTTGTTCATGTTGTGCTAGATCATGAATTTTTCAGAGGACAATGGATTGAAAATCCTCCAATTCGAGCTTGTCAAGAGTTGAAACTTCTCGACATCGTAGGGGGTACAAAAGCTGAGAAAACACAGTTGTGGAAAGTTTAACTTTTGTGTCAGTTATGGTGTTATCCTGAAAACTTTTCCTGAGGCTAACTCAGAGCAAATGTTTGAACAAGAGGCTGGATTTTACACCTTCTCATCGACCTCTCTGCAGCTTTGTGCTCCTATCCTCACTGGTGATGTAACCTTTGCCCTCAGTTATATCTGTGAGCTGTAACTTTAACTTTGAGAGAACATGCGGGGAATTATTGAAGATACCTGCCGGAGTTTTAAAAAATCCCTTATGTGTCTCTGTGTGTATCTTTTTGGAAAGGTTTACCTCATTGGTAAATGTGGGCCATCCTCACGTAAATACATTCTTATTGTGGCAGGCAATCATGGCAAGTGCTGACCTTGATGACATTCTTTTTGCAAAAACAAAAGACAATTGCCTTCCAGCGACTCAAATCATCACTGGAAAAAATATCTCCTGTTTGCTTTTGGGATTGGTTGCTAAGAGAGGTTATTTTTATGACAAGTGCTGCTATTAGACAGGATTTGACATGTGGAGAAGGCTCTTCAACATCAGTCAGTGCGAGGAGAAAGCCCGGCACTGGGTTTTGGCACCTCGTCAGCAGGTTAGAAGGCTCAGCAGGTCGCCGGTGAGATGCGGTGTCACCTTGGCAGGGCGGCGGGGCTCATTGTTGTTGTGTGCAGCTGCCTGACCAAGCACTTCTTCTCCCTCTTTGTACGCTGCACCTCTTCCTTTAGAGCCACTGGCTCTACTTTGTCTCATTCAAACTTCTCCCCAGTCTGCAGTGCAAGTCACCTAGAGGTTATGTCATACCACAGGAAGAACTGCAGCCATCTTGATCTAATGTTTTGTAAATGCGACTAGGATTGTGTGTTCAGACTCACAGCTGGGAAGAGATATTAAAATCTAGCCAAGTCATTTTTAGGGGAATTGCTGCTCTGCACTGCCCTTGACCTTTCTCATTGATTTTGTCTTTAATGAGCATCCAATTTACTCCACAAGATGCCATCCTGTTCACCATAGGAGAAGCCATTCTTGATCTATTTTGTGTCCTGCTGCAGTTTGTTCTCATTTGTCCAGCAAAAAGCTGCCCCCCCCTCCACCCTCCTGCACTGCTCTGTGCAGAATGATTGGAAGAGTTCACTGAGGTCTGTGCTCCAGCCGCTGTCCACAAAATGGCTCTTAAATGCCACTTTGTATTATCTGGGATGAATGCTTCCCCGCAATAGCAAACAGCATCCTCAGTATGCGTGCTGCAAAGGTTAAAGGTTATGAAAAGTGCTTCAGATTCAGATAACCTGATTTGCCCCAACAATATCTCCGATATGCGGTATGTAGCATGCCATCACAAGCTTTTGGTGTGTAAATAAATGGTTGCTCACTGGAGTGATGAGTTGTAGATTTCAAGGTTTCCAGATGTTTAGAATAGCATTTGTCTTTATAGAGAAATTATTTTTATGGTGTCTTTTTAGTGTGAATGCCTCTTGGAGGAAAATTCTGGTTTATTCCTATTTGGGCCTCATGTTTTTTAGTTTTAGGCATGTTTGCATTCTTATTAAAGGTGTGTCTGTGGGTATAGAACACATGTATGATAGGCCAGATGTCAATAAACCTTATAAAGCCTTGAGCAATCAGTGAGCCATTAATCACATTGGAGTTTTGCAAGCCTCTTTCCATTGCGGTTTGTCAATCTCTTTGTGATGAAACAGCTCCCAGAAACGAGGGCTAATAATTTCCTCAGTGTATCCTGCTGTAGCCTCTGTTTCTGTATGATAGAGATCTCCTAAAGTGAACATTTCCTATTGGAAATGACTCCCAGATAAATGCTGTGATGATATAATTTCAATTTTCTCTAATTCCTCTCCGTTTGCAATCAATTTTACAGTGTGACTAAGAACAGACTAATGGTTTGAACATCTCTGCCTCCCACCCATCGAGTGCAGAGGGAAGATGAGCCGGAGGTGAAAACAAAGGGAGAAAAAGAAGAGAGACGGAGAGCTGCAGTATCTTTCTGCTGATCTCTGCTGCTGTGCATGTGTTCGTTTGCCAGAGAAGTGGGAGGGGAGATGTAGAATGCACTTTTCAGAAAGCTGAGAAATATTTAAATGTGCCTCTACCAGCCAGCAGACTCCCAGCATGAGACATGCCTCATCCAGTCATAGTGAGAACAGAGGGCATGGGCATGATAATTGTGTGAAAATGTATAATTGAAGGAGTTAATTCTTAATGTCAAATATCAATTATTCCATTCATTCTTTTCCTCTGCTCATTTTCTATTGGTTCTCAGAGCTGTGGGGTGCAGTCTGTGGAAGACACAAATATCCTTGAAATGGTCATAGAGCAGCACATTAAGTGAATCTTTACTGGACAAAAGGGGCACTGACAGAGATAAATGCCTTTCAACACGTCCATCAATAGAAAGATCAAATGAAAAAAAGTGAACTCGTTTAAACAAAAGATTCACAATAAATTCACTGATTGAATGAAACAATACTATTTGAAAGATTAAGTCTTTTACTTAGCATTTTAATTTATCCAACAAGTCCTCCAAATTAAATACAAAACACAGTCCGTGATCTGTTTTCCATGATCCATGATCCGTGATCTCTAGATTGACACATAGAAGCCTTTTGGAACCATCTTTTGAAAGCAAACAGAAATCAGTTTTAATGATGTGACAACGCTCTGGTGAAGGTTTGGTTTGGTTCAGACACACTACACTACTTGGTTAGTTTTAGGGGACGTTCATGGTTTGGGTTAAAATAAGTACTTTGTTCAGTTTTGGGTTTGACAGACCTGTGTCTGCTTGTAAGAAACAGAACACAGAGTGACGACCTGTGTTAAAGTCTGATGTTTTCTTCATCCTGACCTTGTTGTCTCTGTGGCACCTGTAGAAGTTTTTATATATTTCTGCTTAGTGGACTTGAGAAAGATCTTCACAGGTCTTCACGGGCTGCACTGACACAGCTCACAGCAGACTGCTGGACTCATTTCAATGTGCAAATCATTTCATACTAAATGGAGGTGTAATGCAGAGATATGATTACCTCTAACAATAGTAAGAAAAGTAATGCCCCCATGTGTAAAGCTACATTCAATCTTCATTAACTCAGGAGCATATATAACCTCGGCTGTTGGCTCATGCAGACACTTTTTGCACACACACACACCCCACTCACTGCAAGACCAACCACACACACTCACACTGCCTGAGGCTGCTGCACCACAGGGCTGTAACTGTTAGTTCTGCTGTGCGCTGAGAGTGTGTTAATCAGTCCACCAGCAGTGGTCCAAGTTTTCAACACAAGTGGATGATGCTCCTCACAGATCGATGATTTGGAGTGCGACACATTATTTCAATGTCACCAAATTCAAATGTTCATCACATATTTATTCCATTACAACAGACGTGGATACAAACACGTTATTCTCCGCCACTGACATGACAAAAGGCTAACTTATCAAGTGTTGCTTTTGTGTGACAGTAAAAATGTGTTTTTGCAAGGGGAGCGATGAGTGTTTAACCCTTTAATGTGTGTATTACTGTGTAGCCCTAGCTCTGTGTGTTTGTGTTTACATCCAAAATTCATTCTACAAGTGTGTTTTGTCTGGAGAGGGCACACATCTCTCTTTCTTTGTAATCATTCAGCTGCATGCCGTTGTTTCTCTGCCAAAAACAGATCGATCTATGTCCACTACTATTTAGAGAATTAGTAAATCTTTCTGTGATTGCAGAGTTAAAACAGTTTGTTTCTTAAATGTAATAGATTGGGAAAGGAGAGCACTTAATTTTACACAAGGATAAATTGTGTTAGCCAGTCCATATTGATTACTGACAAAAATCATCAGCATGAACAAGGGAAAGAGTTGTTGGCTCCCTCCTCGCTATTTTTGAGCGATTTTGGGTCTCTGTGTTCTGCAGGGGTACAATCTCATGAGCCAGGCTGTTTTGGGACTCTGAGGATCTGCCATTAATGATTTCTAAACAAGCAGACAATTAAGATTCACACTGAATAAACGGAGGAGATTTCTCTGGGCCTGCACTTTCTCACCCAACCACATCTAATTAATTGCAGCCTGCTGTAGAATGTGGGAGATAAACCGCAAAGTTGCAGCTGTCACTAATGTGATAGTTATCTATTGTGGCTATAAGAACAAGCTCACCATGCTGCATTTTAAGCTTGCACGGGGGAGAATCAAGACCAGGGCTTTAGCAGGCTGAGTCTTACACCGTTGTCAACAATGTGCTACGAGCCTGCAGTTATATATTGATATAAACCAAAGACAGCCCCTGCTGAAGCACTGCTTCATGCACTGTAGAGGGAAGGGAAATCAACTGCTGAGGTCATCATTTGGAAGATGTGCAGAGCTACGGTTGCATCATATTCACTTGTGAAGTATTCTAAAAAGTCACTCCAAGTTCTTTTGTACCTTTTTACAGAGCCCCGAATTGTGCATCAGATTTTTTCTAACTTAAGGAATGCCATCACCTCGCGGACCCAACGTGAATGGAATGGAGGTGTGGTCAATTTCTAACTAAAAAGGATAAGTTGGCAGGCTAGTAATGTTGAGAATGTTAATCAATGATGTTTTGATAGCCTGCTGTTGCTAGGGGTAACCCAGAATACTGAGATAACTGGATCTCAGTTCTTCTTCTACTCAAATATAGGAGAATGTATTGAAAATCTCTGACCAGAATATATGTAGTTTTGAGCATGAGTATCTTAAATTGAACCAATCCGTGCCTAACACAAGTTGATTCATTTTCTAGCTGTTTGCCAGATTTCCTCAGAAAGCTCTATGCCAAGTCTTCATCCCACCTTTCTTTCAGATTGTGGAGAGAATACCCTTCCATTTCCTGGATAATACTATATCACTGAGACACACAGTCTTGTATGTGAGGCTTAAGCTTCAGACATTCATCAAGTGGGCAGGCTCAGGCACAGGTTAGCGCGGGAATGATGGAAAAAAACGTACGAGTGAAATTACGTATTTGAAGGTACCTGAAGACGTGTGACTTTGTTAGATTGCACTCTTTAACAAACTTGTCAAAAGAGCCAAACAGTCCATTAATGAACAGGTCCCCTTCACAAGTCCCTTTCCAAACCAGTTCCTAAAAGCTGCATCTAGCAAAGAGGGTTTAAAAAGGGGATTGGGGGTAATAGGCATTGACACCAAAGCTTGTGTAAGGCCAAAGTGTTTACCAAGTTGGGATCATATACATAGAGTGCCTCTCACTATCGGATTGTCTGTATGGGCCCCCATACAGCTTATGGTGCTTATGGTAATGGGCCACACAACATAGATGCTAAGGAGACTGGTGAACATGCCTGCTGTTCCATGAAAAACCAATTTGGACCTTCCCCTTTCACACAAGTTAAAAAAAAGTGAACAGTCACTTTATGAATGTTGTCTGCCCAGTAATAATATAGAAAGTTTGGCAGTACTAGACCAACATTTGTTTTGCATTTCTCCAGTACACGTGGTATAGTCTTATTCCAAATAAATGTGTGTTTTTCTAGTTCTTTAAAATATGATTTTGGGAAGAAAATGGAAACTGGAATAAGTCTAGAATTTTTGGTAGAATAACCATCTTAATTGAGTTAATGCGAGCGACCAGAGAACAAGACAGCATTTTGCCAAGGCCCATGGTGTTACATGGAACATAGTGCAGACAGGACTACAATAAAGTCCACACACATTACAACACAAAATACAAAAGAAGGCATGAAGTGCAGAATATGTTTAGACAACTCTCCCCCATTCTGGCAGTGCTGGCCCTTAGACTGTGGAACCTCCTCCAGAAGGCATCAGGGTGAAGAGTGCATGGGAGGGCAGTGTTGGGTTATCCACAGTGCTTCTGGCCTTGTACAGGTAGCATGTGTTGTAGTACGTGCAGGTCTTTTCAGCTGTCCTCATAATCTAGTAAAGGGCCATGTGATCAGAGATGGTGCAGTTGCTGAATCATGCTGTGATGACACTTCCTGTGATGCTCTCAATAGTCCCTGTGTAGAAAATGGTCAGAATGGTCAGGAGTAGCAAGTGAGCTCTCCACAGCCTCTGCTGCTCAGATTTTTAATGAATCTTGGCTGTTATTTAGATGTAACTGCGGTTTGATGACACTTCATTAGTTTTTGTCACAGGGCAGAAGATGTTTAACCTTGGTGACTAGTTCCTTGAAAACAGCAGCGGCCTCTGCTTCCAGTTATATCAGAACCGTAGAGTAGCTCTTTATTGAAAGAAGAGCAACGAGCGACACTCAAGGAACACTCTCAATAGAACAGATGTTTTCACTCTTATCCCATTTCAGTGAGAGTTTGACTGTGTCACATGGTTCATTCTTCTGATTGATTGAAGTTTGACATGCAGTGAAAAACGCTAAATTCTTCTAATCACCTGGCAAGTACTTTTGTAAGTGCATGCGCTTTTCCAGGCAGTCTCAAATGACGATGTACCAGATGGTTCTGGTTAAAAAAAATGTGAACATCAGAAATTCTCAATATCCCCGACTCTGAATTACAGCTACTGTAGGAAGTGAGCATTTTTTTTCCGACTCAGGTTTCCCTTTTCAGAAAAATCAGTAATAAATGTGCAGAACATAATTCTTCCTTTCTTCTGATTTCCTGCTTTAGGCTCAGATTAATCTTATTCAGGCAGTGCCCTGGGACTCTAAATGAGTTTTGTTCCTGAGTGTTTTCTGAAATCAGCAGTAATGGAAACTAAAGTAAACAGACAAAGCATATGGAATACCAAGAGCAGCATTAGGTACTATGAATGGATCCAGAAATGTTTTGAGACAACACACTTCATTCAAGTAACTTTCACTTGAGTGAACTGTTTTGCTCCTCTTTCCATCACAGACGTGTAATAAGGGTCGCTTGAAAATGACAACCAGCTAGCTGTGACGCTGGGACCGGATAACTGTAGGTCACACGGGTGTTGAAGTGACATTGTACCTCATTCGCTGACTGACAGGCAGGATAATGGATCTGCAAATGGGTTGTCAGTTAGGTTGTTTCAACAGTCCTGCAGCCCCAAAGTCAAGCTTCACCACGCCTGTCTTCCTCTCCCACTAAAATTATGCTTGGCACTTGTACAGTCCAATTACCGTCTATTGCTCACACTCTGCAGTGGTACACCAGTGTGTCCCCTCTCACTTATCGCTCTGCACCCTCAACTCACCTGCCGTCTTCAGCTACATTGTTTTGGACACTCTCGGGGGCCTCTCTCGCTTTTCCTGCCCGTGAATTGGTGCTCATTATGCAAATAGTCAAACCTCATGAGTCATTGCTTCCCCGGCATGGTGGGAATAAGCACGAGCCTTTCATTATACGGACACCTGCCAAGCTGGCTTCAATTTAATTAGGGAAGATATCCAATGCGGAACTGATTGGCATGATAAGGGCCCTCACGCAAGGCCATATATCACTGATGAAGGGACTACAGAGCAGGCCAAAGACACTCTTTACAAGAGATATAGGAGACAGTTAATGATAGCAATGGACGGCAAACAACTAACAGAGAAGTAGACTGCTGTAGGAATTTGCAAAGGAGGTCAGAATGTGTTTGTCTTCAATCAGCTGAGAATGTCATGACCTCTTATGCCTCTAAATAAAAATGTTTTATCATGAAAATAAAAATATGCTGCAAAATAGAATGGAATGAATTGTTTTTATTTGCCAAGACATGGATTACCTCCAAGCTTAGTCCAGATTCCATTTTTCCTCATAACAGACCACGTCCACAGGCAGAGTAAACCAAGACCTGACAGGACAGAGGATGGATAGAAGCACAAGTTCTTTTGAAATACTAGCCTTGTGTAAAAGTGTTCAGCCTGTTCTAAGACAATAGAACAAAGGTCACTATAAATAGCTTGAAGGGAAGTCCATCAGAAGATAAAGTGCAATATTTATTGATGAAAAACATCTTTCCATTTCATTGCTGCCGAAGATGAATGCAGCTGAAAGTTTTCCACTGTTGTAGACTGAACTGCCTTGATCAAGGGCACCTCAGTAGCAGTTGCCAGCGAGCAGTTGTCGAGGGGAGGTTTTGATCATTAACCCTGTCCTTTTTCTCCAGGCTCATCCAAGCATTTCTTGACATGAATCCTCATTGAGGTTGCTGTCACTGTCAGTGTTCATATGGGAGTGAGTCCTACAGGGTTTCTATTTATCTTGTGCAGTTTATATTAAGCGAGTCAGTCAACTCGTCCCTGCTGCCTGTGCTGCTTTGTTTTGCTCCTGAAAGGGCATCTGGTGATTAAATCTTTTTGCAATCTGTTGCATGCGCGCTATCACCCCATGTCACTGGGCACTGACCTTTTGGTGTTATTTTGTTTCTGTTTGGACTCTCTTGTCCCGTGTGTCAGGAAGACATGTCTTTTATTGGAGCTATAATATACTGGATTTTGTTCTTCAGTCCGCTGAGGGTAATCGTACTGCAAAGGTTATAAATCACAGCCAAATACTGTTGGCATCTATGAAATGGCACATAGTTTATAATTATTATTCATTTTTAACAACCATAAATACATAAATGTTATGCCTAAAATGGTATCCACAAATCTCCTCTATGTGTGGGGGAAAAGCCAGAAAGCTTAAGTCCAACGCCATCGTTAGATCTGTGATATTTGACCATGATTCCGATGCTATCTTGTAAAACCTGTAATCTTTGCTCTCTATGAAAAAGTCTACCACCCTCCTCATTTTCCTGCATCATCACAGCACAGGTAGTACTGTAGAGAGGATTTGTTGTTATGTCGAGAACACGATGTGGCTGTATCTTAAAGAGTGCATATGCTGAGTGCTTTCAGTTGCAGAGAAAAGAGAAAGAAAAGATCAAGAAAAGATTCAAGAACGGGGTGTCGGTTAGCTCAGTTGGTAGAGCATCCACCCCGTGTACAAAGGCTCAGTCCTTGCTGCAGCAGCCCAGGGTTTGAGTCCAACCTGCGGCCCTTTGCTGCATGTCATTCCCCATCTCCCTCTTCACACATTCCTGTCACCTCTTCAGCTGTCTATCCATTAAAAGCTTGAAAAAGGCCAAAAAAATATCTTTGAAAAGATTCAAGAACTTCAGTGAGTCCAGTTTGTTTCCTTGGGCGCTACTTCAGTGAAGCTGGGTGGTTGAAGCCTGTGGGAGAAGTAGCCATTAGAAGATAAGTTGTGGTTTCACTTTGGCTCTTTCTAGGAGATACATGAGTTAGACTTGGGCATTGAAAGGTTTCAGGGAAATGTCAGCCTTCATCTCTGCTCATTTTCTCTCTTGCCTTGAAGCAAGAAGAGACAGTTCTCGCGAAGCAGAGATTAGAAAAAGAAGAGGAGGACAAACAGATACCTCCTTCCACTTGTGCTAATGCATTTCTAGTGCTTCAGGGTAAAGAGCAGAACCGTCATTTCATAATACAGCCGCTCACCTGTAGCCGTACCTTGTTGCCTGCACTCCAAACACAACTTCCTTGATTCCATTAGGGCAAATGCTCTTTTTGGCCAGTTTCCATGTCTGCATTACATATTCTGCAGGGGGGAGATGAAGACAGGAGTGAATTGAATTTCAGATCTCAAAAACAATGTGCGCAGGTAGCAGTCACTCTGGGACAGCTCAGGCCTCTGAGTGACAGACGTTTTGATCACACATCTCTCCTCCTGTTAATACCGCCAGAGGTTTCTGTGAAGCACAGTGCTTCCTGCAAATCCCCTGAGAGTAAACAAGAGATAAAGAAAATCTCTGTCTCCTATCCTTCTTCCCTTAATAAACAGCTACCTGCATCTCTGTTACAAGTGTTGGACAAGTCAGAAAGTTTCCCAGGAGGTATGATCGGCTACTATTGTTTAATAATGCATGATGATGCCTACTTATTCAGCTTTAAGCAACTGCAGTAGACATGACACACATGCTACTTGTGGATAAGTGACCTTGGAGAATGAAAGTAGCAATGTATATTCAGCATGATGATATAAAAGGGCTCATATGCTCCTCATAAAATACTACAGGGACATGATAGCCAGTGATATATTGCTGCCGTTTCTGTTCCTCACCATGTGAGCATGAATCTTGACACTCAAACTTCGCAAGTTTGATCAAAGGTGCAGAGTATTTATGAAGTCACGTCTGCTAGGTCAGTATGAGTCTTTGTCTCTGTCCTCGTGCAGCAGCTTGAGGAAGGCTATCTGTAGAAGTGATGCAACCTTTCAGGAAACAGTCCTTCCATTAGACTATAGGTTATTCCCTTTTTATCTCAGCGGAAACACAGCGCAGCTCTTCTGGGCTCCGGAGCATTTCCAGCTGAGCTTTTGTCTCTGCTGGATCAAAACCACAGGTGCAGACATTTATGTCACCCTCAGGATAAACTCTAATAACTTTGATGACTTTTCATTCAGTGCCATCAGTAGGTTCAATTGAATTATAATTTACATTTATGACCACATTCCTGCAAAGCTAATATTTACATCAGCTTTACTTTGTTTTTAGAGCTTAGCTAAGATACCAATCAAGGAGACTTGTCTTTTGGTAGCAGAGCTGCCTTACAGAGCCAATAACATGCCTGTAGACTTTTTGTCTCATTTTCTTTATGGTTTGAGTTTTTGTTGGTATCACGGCAGCTTGGAATGGAGATTTCACTAAGCTACAAAATAATAATTCTCATTGTATAATGGCAAATTCTTAATCAATCTGTACCATCAATTCTTGGTTTCATTCTAAGCCAATGTGAAGCGCGCAATGTGTGCCATATTTCCTTCCCATTGTTTAGAACTGGCAGGTGGCTTTACAGAAGGGAGCTAATCCATTTAACATTCTCTGTCCTCAATATGCAAAAGAATTAGTCTTCTTTAAGTTACAACTGAAATGCTATAGTGCTCCCCGTGCCACCCTGGGCCACATGCCTCTGCCTGTGCTTTGTTTAAAGCAATAAATCCAACTCTGTGTCTACTCTCTGTCTTGTTGACTGACTACACAGAGCAGCTTGTCTGATAAGGGTGAACCCTGAGCTACACTGTTCCATTTTGTTCAGAAACCAAGGTCAAGATAAATCTAACAGACAGCTCAGAATTCACTGTACGTGATCATGAGAGACCATGAGGGCCATCCAACTTGACCAATAAACACTGCCATATAAGTCATTAAGGTCTCCAGAGAACTTCTTCAAACTGCAACTAAACTATTTCTCATTAGCTTTTGCCAATGCAGTGTTCTGTGTGTCTTCTTTTGTTCCTTCAGATTTAGTCCCAGTTCTTTCCTGATGTAGTAGAAACCATTCAGATTCCCATAAAACCCACTTGGTAAACTAGTGACATACACTTGTGGTTATTTGGCATTTCAGTCAAAAGGAGGCAGGGTAAATCAAAGTTTGGTGTTATTACAGTACATATGATTATCATTAAGGCATTTGAAACGTCTTCCGTTTTAATCTTTAATCTTTTCTGGCTGTCTTTGCGTCAACAGATGTAAAGAGCAGCATGAATAATCTGCTGAATCACATTAGTCCACACATAGCAACCTGATTAGAAATCACAGATGTCAACAATGAAGGTCCAGTTTTAATTCACAGCAAGACACCTTGCAGGGAACATATTCAAGAAAGAAAAAGAAGACTGAAAAGCAGGTGGGAGGTTAAACACGCCGTGTGCCACAACAACAGATGGTTGTTCCTCACACAGTTTGTGATCCATATTCAAACTTTGCCCACAGTGAAACTACTTTCTAAAATGAGTCTGTACGAGAATACAGAGGATACAGCAAATTCATCATTTCACATTTTAAGAACTTGGATAAACAATAACACTTCAGTTGTCCTGTTGAGTCCTTGGTATCTATTCAGTTGCTGTGACAGTTTGTTCTTGCACCAATGTCGCTGAGACAAACTCCTGTTCATTATTCTGATGGAATTGAAATGGTGCAGCAGTTTCCCTGCAGCTCATTATCACCTGTAAACCATTCAGCTTTCACATTTTTACCTCAAGTCTGTGAAACAGCGATTAATCCACCCCATTGTGACGCAATTAGTATAATCTGCATTCAATTGTGCTCATCATCACCCACCAGTCGGCACTTATTTCCCATGGGCGCTCTGAGCAGCAGTTACTTCCGACCTCTATCACAGAGCAAGAAAAGTTTAGATGAGTTTTAATACAGAGGCAATGAATCAGCTTGGAGGCTTGTATTCCTCTGAGGGTTCAATTATTTAAACCCTGAAGGTTACTCCACTCCCAGTTTTTCATCAAAAACTGAAGAGGTACTTCATCCGAATTATATCCATATCTTCAGTTTTGTGGACTTTTAGATGTATGTAATCCTTCACTGTTGTGTGAGAGGATTATATATGTGAACATTGCTTCCTTTTGTGATCTTGGAATTGGAGCTGACTCGATCACCTGGCATTACAGTAAATAAGTTGCTCCAGATAAGCTAATTTTCCCGATGCTCTTGAGGCATTTCAGATTACACAGTCAAGCCTTGCGGCTGTGCCTGAGCGGGATGCTATGGTTGTTAGCACGCCACCGGTCTGTTTCACCAAGGTATTTGGGGTGCTGTGCAGGTTGTGTTATTTCAAGCATGTCAGGGCTAACCTTCTGCTTTCCGTCTGCATTTCACTTCAGCATTTAATCTCCAGGTGGTTGCCAAGGGACCTGTCTCACGCCTGGTTGTTCACCCCGTCCCCCCAACAGGGGACCACCCTCTGCCATCCTAAATTAACCACCGGCAGGATAGATCACAGGTCACACATGAGCGGATGTGACGGCTGCTCGCTGTACGAAAAGGTTAATGTCATGCTTGTAAGGTGATTAAAATTCATGACGGGGAGAGGGGGAGGGAGTTGTGTGCAGGGTGGGCTGATGATGAGTGAGTGGAGGGTAGGGGTTGGGGCGTATATATGTAGGGTCATGGTGACGCATGTTTACCTCAGGTGCTTTTACTGCTTCCTGTTATTCAATGCAAGCAATACAAGCAATTCCATTGAAATCATGCAGCAAAGATCAGCAAGAGTGGATTTTCTGGTTGTAAGCAGCGTTGGCAGTTGAAACATGTTGATGACGGGGAATGGGAGTTGAAGGGGTCATGTTTAGCACAGCAGTATGCTCGAGGCAGAAAGTCACCCATGTGAGTAATCAGCAGGCCTTTCATGCTTGGAGCTCACCTGGAAAATGGGCCTACTTTAGCACTTTGGGGGAAAAATTGCATGCATCTCGCACAGCAGTCAGTCATGTGGCAAGTGTAATGACTCCTTGATCTCTTATGTAATGTTCAATCCAAAAAACAACAACTCTGCAATATATGGATTATCTTATTTTATTTGTCTTCTTATGTGAAAGCCCCGGCGTATTTGTAGGCTTTACACAGCAAGTAATTTGCCTTTATATGCACAGCAATAATTTGATTATAATTGGATTAAGAAGATTTTCCACCTATAAAAACTGTCATGTAAAAACTGGTCTGACTAATTTACTTAATTAAGCCTTTAATCAGTATTTGCATAACCTAATTAACACATCTAGAGTCGTGTGCATTCATGCAGTTTTATTAGGGTATGTAAATGCAAAGTCTAATTTCTTTAATCCATCCATCACTTTTCTATACAGACCTCTCCCGTGCAGGGTTATGGAAGGCTGCACCTGTCCGAGCACACTTTGCATGAACGGGTCACATGACAGACAATGCCAGCCACTTGATCCCAGTGAGGAGACAATTCTGACCACTGAGTCCCATTTTAAGTTAGCGTGTTCATTAAATGAGTGTCACTGTCTGAGTTGGAAGAGTATTCAACTTTTAGAGCAGTACATGATGAATACATGTACTCATAATAACATGAGGAGCTTTAGACAAATGTTGGCTTACCTGTAATATAAATTTAGAAGTTTAAATGTTTTAAGAATTCTCCTTGTCTTGTTTGCATGTCAGTCCATTCCGTTACATCCACACTGAAGCTGTTAAAGTTTAAGAAACTGTATGTGACCTGTGGCTGAACTGATCTAACTTACCTCTCAAAATCAAACTGATGAAACACCCCTGCCAGGCTTTAGTTCATGTGAGTGTTGTTTCAAGTGGATTGGGGCCCTCGGAGGAGTACGTCACTATATCCTGCCTTCCCTTCATCGGTCTTTCCCCAGGTACTACAGTACGAGATGAACCTGTAGCTGACCCTCCACCAATCAATAAGCTTAAATCCTCCTGTGGCTTGACTGTCCCATCATTGCCAGTCTTCCCCTGCAAGTCAAATCTCATTGATTCCTCGTACCAACGTGTTCTCTGATGAATCCCTCTCTTTTCTTTACCCTGCGAGCCAACCACCAGCTAAACGTAATCCATAGATTGTGCCAGATGTGAAACAAGACCCTGGGTAAATGGTGTCATTTGAAAAGTAGTTTTTTTGGAGTGATCCCAAGACTGGTAGTAAGAAGCTGTTAGTCTTCTCCTCAGTGCAGTTCATTAGTGCTTGTCAAGGTTAAAGCATGCTGGTGCAGTGAATAGACTCCTGCCCTTACTCTTAATTACCTTGTCACATATATTAATAAATCCAGAGGTGTAGTTACTCTTCTTTAAGACATAGGATTAGTGTGATAGTAGGCAGTCAGCAGGTGAACTGTTGATCTGCATTTGTGTCATTCACTCCACAGAGAATGAATAGTTTCAATTCTAAGTCAGATAGTGTGACCCCAAGGTCAAAGCAAAATCTCCATAACTCATGAGCTGGACAGCTTTATAATTGCTCTTTAATTTGTGAGCCCACTTTTGTGTCCCGGTGGATGAATCCTGCTAAAGGAACCAAGAACTCTTGTTGGTCCCCCTAAACAGATGGATCAATCAGATCTAGGGGCGCGGTTTGTAAGATTTTGGGATCTATTGGCAGAAAATACCAGAAATTGTTGTTGTCATGTATTTGTTACCTTAGAATGAGCCAAGCTGGTCCTCTTGTATGAAGTCTGTCATGGTACACTGCCATGTTTCTACAGTAGATGAATCTTTGCTCTCAAAGGCCTGAATTAGGGATTTGATTCAAAACACTGTCATTAAAAAAGAACGTGCTGCTTCTAGAGTCATTTTGAAGGTTAATGTTACAATCATTAAAGAAAAATAGATTACATAAGAAGAGCTGGCAGCTTCAGCAGACCAGATTGCAATGCCACACAAGGAATTAAATTAAACCGCTAAATCTAACAGAGTTGATGCCTACTTTTTCTTTTGAGTGACACAGAACAAGTTAGCAACACAGGCTACATAAACGTGCATGATTTAACATGACTGCATGTAACATGGCAGCTGACATCCAATACTTCACTGCAATCACAGAGGAGTTCTGGGCAGACTAACAGAGCAAAAAAAAATCCAGTGTGATTGAGCGTGCTGTATCGGATGGTGTGCCCTGGGACTGGCTGCTTCTGTCAGAAGGAGTTTATGATGGTTTTCTTCAGCTGTAAGTTTCACAAAATGTCACATGCACGTCACCTGAAGGCAGTGTAAAGGTGAGCTGCCACGGAATTATTTCTGTGTGTGCGTGCAGTTTTGTGGATGGTCTCCTCGCTCTCTTTCCCAGCTTTTTGACTCTGAGTCGCGTGCGTCACAGTTTACAGTCCATGTAGAACACGGTCCCCGGGGCAGAATGCAAGTGACTACTTAAACTAAATTAATAATTAAGCGGGGAAGCAGAAATTATCCAGGTGGATTCACGGACTAACCTCTGATAATCTACCTGTGTGTGTGTTCTCACTTTGTTTATTTCATGTACCAGCTTCTAAATCTGAGCCTCGCAATTTACACTGGAAAATATAATGACACAAAGTTTAATTTGATTTGTGTCTGATGATTAGGGAGAGAGAGAGTGCCGGCCTCGATAAATCTGTTATTAATCAGAGAAATAAAAAGTATTTCCTGTTACATGGTGTAAACCCCCCCCACGCGCCACCGGACAACCTTGCTATGAGTTGCCGCAATCCCTGATCCTGTGAATTCACGCTAAACAAATACTCAAGGCAAATATTCGAATTACTCAGAGTACTCATTGCAGCTGTAGCATGTAGTCACGCGCAATGTAGTGATTGTCTGTTAGAGCAAAGAAGACAGAGGAGAAGAGAGCTACAATTATAGATAAACAGAGAGACAAACAAATTAGACAATCAGGAGGACAACTAGATGGACAAAGAAACCAGTTCTCATCTTCTAAGCCCACCAGAGATTGTGTCCTGCACTGGTAGCTGTTCACCCCATACCTACAGAAACCCTAATTGGAAACATGCTTTCATTTAGTGTAAAGTAAGAAAAAAATAAAAACATCTTGAAAATGTTTGAATGCCCTCATTAAAGGACTTATTTCTTCACCATGTCGTGACAAGAATCTTCCCTGTTACCTTTTGTGTGTTTCAAAACCTCCATTAGCGTTCCCAAGCTTAGTTTAATAGCTTTAGCTGTTGAATTTGCCTTAACTTGAATCCCTCGCGGCATTAAAAAGTGTTAACAGGGCTTAAACGTGGCTCTTTGAAATTCAAATAAGAACCCGGTGTCACAGAGTGCAAGTGTTTCTTTTTCCCCCTCTTTGACCAGATGAGCTTTAGTAGTTCTGACAGAACTGTTGCTTCCCCTTGTTGCCGTGCTGTCTGCATCTCACGGTCTGTGGCGACAGAACCCCACCAAGCCCCCTTCTCTTGTTCTGCTCTCCCTCCCTCTCTTCCTTTATCTACTACCCTTCTTTACCATCCCATCTAATCTGTCTGGTATGTCAAACACTGTAGACATTTACATTATACTCTCAGGAGTAGAGTTCTGCAGCTTGTGTGTGCATGTGAATACGCGTGTTCTTTGTAGCTTATCTAAAGTTTTACTCTCTTATGTACATGCACACATAAACTCTCCTCTTCTTTCTGAACCGAATTCTTTTTACACATGCACGCATTAATCGTCCATCTGTCTCCTCATGTCACAATTGAGCTTCTCCTTCCATCGCCTCCCCTCGTCTCTTTCTCCTTCCATGCTTCCTTTTCATCTCCTCATCTCCGGCTATATAATGAGCAAGTATCAACAGCCCCCGCTGCCTCCCTATTCTTTGATCTGATATGATCTGGAAAGCCTCTCACCCTGCCGCTGTGAATGGCAGATTTGCCAGTTGTGACACACACGTTCAAACACATGCACATAGAGTTGTAGGTGTATCATAAACCAACAGCTAATTGCGCTGGCTGACATATAAGTCCTTCCGCATGGGTGCTGTTGCTCTCACTGTAGCTCCCTCTCTCACACCATTGGTTGCTTTAAAAGCTTGTGTAATTATCTTTTACATTAACAACAACCCATTGAACGGTACTTACTCTTCCAAGGTTAGAAGTTTGATTTCCACTGGGTCCCACACTTTTCCACTGTGTGTTCTCATGGCCTTTTAAGCCTCTGCGGAGCCTCAATTTATTTTTTCATTTTTCAACATTCAGATGTCAATCCAAACCAAACATCTGTTATGCGATATCATATACTATATCTTTATGGGCTGGAACTTTTTTCCAATCACTCATCTCCTCTTGGTCTCATTCATTTGCGGGATTCAATCCGAGGCCTTGAGGCTGACATCTGAGTCCAAGGGTTTGCCAAAGGTCTAGAACATGTTATGGGATTGTGTTAACATAAAGTACCAGACTAAAATCAGCCCAGAAAAACTGATGTATGGATTGTATTGGATTTGCATTTATTGTTAGGCTGCGACCTCTAGTAGCTGTAATAATTATGACTGGAGCAGCAGGGTAGTTCATGATCGAGGAGTTTAAGGTGGATTCATGGGTCAAACAAACACAGGACCATGTTCCGTGTGAAACCAGAAGTCGATTGCCATCCATCCATCTTCTTCCGCTTATCCGAGGGCGGGTTGCAGGGGCAACAGCTTCAGTAGGGAGGCCCAGACTTCCCTCTCCCCGGCCGCTTCGTCCAGCTCTCCCAGGGGGAACCCAAGGCGTTCCCAGGCCAGCCGAGAGACATAGTCCCTCCAGCGTGTCCTGGGTCTTCCCCGGGGCAGCCTCCCGGAGGGACGTGCCCGGAACACCTCACCAGGGAGGCGTCCAGGAGGCATCCTCACTAGATGCCCGAGCCACCTCAACTGGCTCCTCTTGATGCGGAGGAGTAGCGGTTCTACTCCGAGCTCCCCGCGGATGGCCGAGCTTCTCACCCTATTTCTTAAGGGAGAGCCCAGCCACTCTGCGAAGGAAACTCATTTTGGCCGCTTGTATCCGCAATCTCATTCTTTCGGTCACTACCCAAAGCTCGTGACCATAGGAGTCAGATGCCTTATTAAAAAAAAAAATTAGTTCCTGAAGTTAATCATGTAACGTGACTGTGTACGAATTAAATTCAAACCACAATCTTTTCCCAAACCTAACCAAACTATAACTGCTTCACAGCACTAACCACGTGTTTGACGTGACTCCCAAACGACAGATTAGCTGCAGAGGCCATCGCAGTGATCTAAAGGTGTCAGTCTTTGCCTTGATTTTTCAGTGTCACATTTCAAGCCACACTCTTCTCAAACTCTCCATGTCCCAGTTTCTGCTCCTTCATGCTGTGCCCTTCTGCTAAATACAGATGGGTAGACAGTTAAAAGAAACCCCTGAATAAATGAGGAGAGGAACATAACAAATGCAGATGCTTCTATACAGGGCACAAGGCTCACAGACGGGCTTGTAAAATAATGTGAATCATATGCTTTGGTCTTCAGTCAGTAGATCTCAACCCAACACATATGTATCATATACATGCATATGTATATAAATACATATGCAAGTTTTTGGAGCAACATGTTAGACCAGATATTTTTTGGAAGGATACTGTTCAGAGAGTTTGAGAATCTACATCAAGGAGTGGTGGAGCTGACCCTTAAAATCACAGTTCAGTCAAGGTCACCTCATTTGATTTGATTATGCTGTACATCCAATTTTCACAATTCTTGTCTTCAAGGGTTCACAATGTTTCTTTCCCAGTTTTGACTGGATGTACTGGTCCAACTTTTCGCTGGATACTTTCCTGTATCTCAGCTCAGCTCATTCCATGCCCTCTATGTGCATGAGGACATATGGTGGCTCTGCAGTTATTAACTGAGTTGGCAACCCGATTGAATGAATGTTATTCATGTTATTCACTGAATATTCTAAAGTTATTAATGTGGATCGGTCACATCTGACCAGTTCCACTTCACGTCAGGTCAGTATCGACCTGGTCCCCAGTCTTTAGAGTACTTCGTCTGTGCTTCACCTTATCCAGCAAGGTCAAAATGATCCGAACAGGAAGCAGGAAAGCAGCTAGACCGTTGCTTGATGTTAGCCTCCGTCAACGAGCAGATGTTGTGTTAAAAATGAAGGTCCTGGGTGGCTTCATATTGTTTTGGCCATGACACATCAGGATGTTAATTTGGTATGTGATAGTGCTGTTATCCAGAGGCAGTGAGAGGCATATGATTCATGCTGACGTGCCTTGTTGATGCTCCGAAAAGCAGAGAATCATCGGTACCCTGGCAGCCTGCAGCAGTCTAAACAAAGCTGCTACTGGGAGCATTCAGTGAGAGTCTTAGTGGCTAAATGACACAATCACACACACACACACACACACACACACAGGTCTGCATGCACAAACACACTCTCCATAGACAGACAGCATCATAGTAAATTAGTAGAATACATGTCAAACATGCTGTGACACAAACACACACTGGAGGTACAAAAACACACTTGTAACCTGACGCAACGCACTCCTGGAAAGAAAGACAATATAATACATTGCAAAGAATCACATTTGGTCATTTATCTAAAACACACACGCACACGGTTGCGTGTAGCGTCCCTCTGTGGGGGAGTCACAATCTGACAGATCCATAATTCACCTAATGGAGCTTCAATGGGCCTTTTCAGTCTGGTCAGGGGCTGTGCAAACTACCGCTGCAGGTATGCAATAGCTGTCTGGGGAGACAGCAATAAATAAGGCCACATAGTGTTTAATAAAACAATATGAAAATATTGTCTTACCCTTAATGGCCCTGCAGAAAGGAGAAGGGGATAAATCAGGGGGAGGACAGGGCTGCGGTCGGGCGTTTCCTGCAGCTCACTCCCTCTAACCTCCCACTTCTTGTTGCCCCTTTTCCCCCCTTGGAAACGCGGCGTAAAACGATCGGTCATTCCTCATTTTCTGTCTCGCCGGGTAAAGTGGGTGTAGATAATGGATACACTCTATTGGTGACCAGTTGAACCTTGAGTTTTTGTTTTTTTCTTCCTTGTCTTTGCAGCAAACCTGACAGAGCTCTGTTCCCAACACATGAGTTAGTATCCCCACCTCAGATTAAATATCTCAAAGTGAACTTCAGACTTCAATTCAGGGAGCGCTTTTTCAATAGTTTATATAGGAAAATCTGAAATGATATCCTGATACATCATTCCTCATCCTTGGATACCTGACATTGGAAAAAGCTTGATTTTTTTTTCTCTAAGCAATGAAGCTGCAGTTCACTCAGGGATACTAGTACAGATGAATATATGCTGCGATATTATATATTATCTTAAAACTACTCCTCCATCCAGTTCATACTTTTCAGAGCTTAGACCCAATGTGGCTGTATCCGTGTTAGGCCAGTGTAAAAATAGCCTGATGCTCATGAATTTAAATTTCACTTTGATTCATTATTCACCTCATCCCTTGAAAAAATTAGCTTTCACTGGTGTTTAAACACAAGGCGCTGGGAAGATTGAATCCAAGTGGATTTTGGATATTTGCTAACTGTTTACAGAATCTCCAGTGCCACTGCCATGCAGAGGTTTGGTCAGTTCTTTGTTTCCCGACATGATGACGTATTTTAGAATGTTAATTTATCTACAAGGATTCTCTGAGTGGGCCTGCCATTTTCAGCCTGACTCTGCTTCACACTCATGCTCATTCATACCAAGTAGCTACTCATGCTGCTGCTGTTGTCTGGCTAGATTTCTGACCGCACATATGTGACCTATATAAAGTTGCAGCTTTTGATGTTTTCTGCAAGTTTTGTGTGCAACACGCTGCTTTCATCAGTCGACACTTTATTAGACACTGTAAGGGTAAAACTGGAAAATCCTCTCTTCAGCTCTTACATCCCATTGTTTTATCACTTCAGGCTGAGGCCGTCTCTGATTTTCAGAGCTGACCCCTTGGTCAGATTTCGTCCCTCGTATCGTTCCCATCATGTGTTTCTTTTTTGGCATCTGTCTTTTTTGGAAAGGGAAAAGCTTCATCCTGTTTTGGCTCCCAGCAGCTTTGTGCAATACGAACTCAGGCACCTTGTGTGTGAAACGTCTGTGTCCAAAATCAAACTGCATCGAGGGAGAATAACCAACCTTTGTCCTGCATGTGATGTAACACCGATCTGGAGTCGATTGTCTCTGCAGCAATATGAAACCTGTTGCTGCAGCATACTACTTTTTTTTCAAAATATATCTGCTGCACATATTCTGCATGCGATTTATATGAGAACCAATCTGTAGTTTCAACAGGCCATGTGTAGTCCCTTCTGGCAGCAGATAAGAACAGCAGAGCTTCAGTTTCATGTGCCGTCACCGTGAAAGATTTCTTATGAATGAATTTTTGTTTCATTCCCCTCCTATTGTAAAAAATATTAAGAGGTCAGCATGAATCAATGAACTGAAGGAGTGCGCCAGCTCAATGGCATCCCATCTGTGCCACGCAGCAGGTGGCTTCTTTCTCGAGGTGGGTCCCGTGACAGAGCCCAGATTGGCAGTGCCAGCCGCCAAACAACGTCGCCAAGCGTCACGTGGGGCAGCAGTCTGTCGCTTTCCCCGAAGGCGGTCTTTTTTTTTCAGGAAAACGGAAGTGTGCAGGTTGGAGTGTGAGCAGGAGGACTGGAAACAGAAAGCATATATGTCTGTCCCTCTGCTTGTGTCAGAGTCAAAATGTGGGTGTAGGTATACACAGCTGCTAATGTAGCCTTGGTGCCATGTGCCATCAGGCCATGATCCAGCTCTAAATAGCGGACCGGCCTCTGTGCTCTCTCACCATTTAGCTCGTGTTTCCTGTGAGATCCCGACATTCCAACTGAAGCTTGGTATTTTTCTTCTCAGTTCTAATTTCTTTCATTCCTGCAGCACTTTCAACTCTCACACTTGTTTCAAGTGCACAAGAATGGTGTCAAGTCTTTATGATATCCAGAGCAGGAATGACTACAATGTAAATTATGACGGTAGAGAATCCCACCAGAGCACGATGGAGCACTTGTTGGAGATGATTCTTAAGCCTTTGATTTGTTAAGGCGACCATATGGTTGGGTTTAACCACATCTGGATAGTGCAGATGTGTCAGGTATGGTGTCCATGACTGCCAATCACTGTCAGTCTCAAGCTAAACAGACAATGGAATGGCAAATACTAATTGATGGACGCTTGGTGCGAAGCTTTGTTTGGACAGAAACACATTCGTCCGTCTCAGCACTTTGCACGCGTTCATTTAAAGATACACAAGCAGACTCAAAGTCACACACACCCAGAAACACAAACAAACAGACGGCAACACGAGTCTCAGAATAAGCGATGCAGGAAGCGAAGCAGCTCTACACAAAGTAACCCGAGACGTCAGCGGTCACAAGGACCAAAGGAGAGGATCTCCATGCCTCAGGCCTGATGTGGGCCTCCGGGCCAAACCAGAACAGGCCTCCCTGCACCTCCTCTATCCCAAATAATCACTAGGCCTCCAAAAACCAAAGAAAATAACTTAATTGGTATGCTATTTGAGTTTTTTCCCCCAATGGCATGGAGCTGCTATAAATTATACATACTGAATTTCTCTTCTCTGTTACCAGGCAGGTCTCTGCAATCTTAATCAAACTGTGCTTTTCACAATTTTCATCCTTTTTTTTTCTTGCTAGTAGCCGTGAAAGCCTCATAAGCTTGACGAGTTAACTATGTGTTTCCTTGGCTCTCCGTTGTAATAGTACGACTTAAAATAACAGCAAAAAGAAAAAGCTTCAAGTGTGGCCAAACAGTAGGGGGAAAACACAGGGCCTGTCAAATTAGAGGCAACACAAAGACCCGCTTGTTGAGCAGGGAGGGGGGGTCATGAACTCGGGATCCGGATGGAGACCACAGCGTAAATTCTACCCGTGTAAACCCACCTCCTCCCTCCCGCCGCCTCCACCACCACCTTCCTAAAACACCAAGACGTCAAAGAAACCCAGAGAAATTCACTTGGGTCTTTCCTCAGCCTGTCAGCGGCCATCCGTCTCTCTTATGTGTCCTTAATAGCATCTGACCACAGCAGCCAGAGGAGGAGCAGCAGTGGTGCAGCCGCAGGCTCACATCTGACCAGACTGGAAAACTCTTTTATTACTTCTAACTCTATCTGTCCATTTTCTCCTCACTCTCCCTCTCTGTAATACCTTCAGGGCAAATGTAGCGTATGAGGATTTAGCCGTCAGCTGGAATGGAGCTCTCCTTTGGCTGTTGTAACCTCTGACCTCTGACCCAGCATGCGGTGAGACACATGTAGGAGGGGAGTGGACATTTTTGTCATAATCTTGCGCTTCGCGGCGGCGAGGTCTTCTTGTTGTGACCCTGTTGTTTCAGAGCAAAAGTCTCATTAGCGGCATGAAACTTACCTCTCAGGGTTAATTACATGGAAGGTTTTAACCCTTCCCACCCCCTTTCATTCATTCAGCACCGTGTGTACGCACGTAATGCATTTATGATACCCTTCATGTGTGTGTTCAAACTAGAGGTTGTTTTATCAAGTGATATAGCAGAGTGTATACCTGGAGGACTGGCGAATAAAGAATCTCATCAGCCCACACACACACACACATACATGTGCAGTCTTCCAGGCATTAACCTTGCTGTGTGGAAGCACGGAGCCCATTACAGACAGCATGAACTGGGAATAAGTGAGGTCACCGTGAGCCTCCCGAGAGGGCTCTCCAGCTTGTGGGCATCAGTGGGGCTTAATGGCAGGTCTGTGCTCAGTGTACCCCCAATTAAACAATAAAGGAAGAGTTGTTTTTTTTTTTTTTTTAGATGAAAGAGAGATCTATCTTTAGGCATGAAGTTTCTGGTTAGCGTAGGTGGCGACGATGACCGGTTTTGCTTTCCCAGAACAATTTCAGCTCTCTTACCATCATGGTAAAATTAGGCATTTCCTTTTCTTTTAAAAAGATGTGATTATGTTATATAATTATTATGTTATATTCAATCCCACCTTGCCTTCTCAGTAAAAGGAGAAAACGGAGGCAGAGGATGAGTGATGAAGGGTTTCAGTTCATTCGAGGAACACACTGCTTTCTTAAATTTGTCACCCACTAGACAGAGGTAAAATTGGTAAAGAGCATGTGATCTCTCCATACTCTAAGGGTTTTTAAGGTTTCATGCAAATCATGTCCATAGTCAGTTAAAGTGGAAGCAAGGTTAGCAAGGTGTCCGTGTCATATAAAGGCTTTCCCTTAATTCTCATTCTATTTAATTCAATGCACATATTTGCAAGAGATAAAGCTAGCTGACATGATTTGGTTAAGTCTGAAATGATGCATTCAGGGTGGCAGGATGCACTCAGTGTCCCACAAGAACTGTTGACTGTACAGTCTCCCTGACTCTGTCTGGAAAAACCACACACCTTCAGCTTACAAAAACAAATGCATCAGCGTTCACACAAAGTATCTGCAATTTAATTGGATGATTATTTCCTTCCTCGCACACCATCAGACTCATCAAACAATTATTTGTCTCAGTTTATATTCTTCTACTAAGCCTTCACCACATATGGAAGCAGTCACAGCTTTGCCTCCTCCAAGTTAAAAGTCAACAATGCTCTTGCTTCTGCTTCCTTGAAACCCTGAATAATGTGATCTTATTGAACCACCATGGATACAGTTTTGCATGATTCCCGTAACATACAATAAAGTCAGTACTTTCCAAACATTGCCATAGTTACAAACATTCACACAACAAAACATTTTTTTACAGACCTCGTATTTGAAATTATTGAATTTGCTTCTCCTTCTTATTCACACATATTATCAAATTAAGACTCCTTTACCTATTAATTAGTTTTTAAACGCTCAACTCATCTTTTATTTTAACACATCCCAGACTCACTGTCTGTTTAAAGCATTGGGATGAGTGAATACAAGAGAGCTTCAATCAAAGAACTTTTTTTCCCACTTTAATCCTGGTCGATTCGTGCAACACTGGTGTAGTGAAACACACACAGCTTCTTTGGTTTAGTGCGTTTTGATCGATGAGGTTATGTGCTGACCAAGTGAACTCCCATCCTCATTACCATGCAGTCACAGTGGAGACGAGCGGGATGTGTCTCCTTCCCAAGCCCTTTCTCACCTTTTATGACAGCCGATAGTTATGAAACTGTTCATGAACGTAACGTCAGCAGAAAAGCTCTTTGAAAGCTTACTGTAAGTCATATTTTTTGGTGCCAAGGTTTGAGTGTGTGGTTTTGGCACTGGGTGGCTGAGCCACGAGGCGACCCTATCATAAGCATTTTTCTGCATTATGTTATCATACTGGGGGAGGTGGGGATGGGGGGGTGCTGTGGTTCCTGCTGGAATAACCCAAATATTTACTATCAGCTTTCAGTATGTGGTGAGTGGGTGCTGCTGATAGTGGGAGGTAATGTTGGTTTGAGCAGCAGGAGGAGAGGTAGTGAGTCGTGAAGGAGGATAAGGAAGTGCAGAGGAATGAAGTCCTGGCAGTAATTGACTCAAATGAGCTTAAGTGCCCCAAAGGAACAACGTATTTATACTTTTTTTGTGCATATTTGTAAAAAGTAAAAAATCCTACATGTTCTATCTCATTTGATCTCTTTGCAAAACTTGTCTTATCCCATGAACCTCCACGAGTGATGATATTTGAGATTGTACAGTTCCTATTTGATTAGTCTTTAAGTTTTAATTCACCGATCAAGTGTCAAGTTTCCTCTCCCGAGCACTATATTAGCCTCACACTGTCATTTTAAGGAGCGGTTCAATATTTTTGGAAATATGCCGACACTTGAAGAGCGATACCACTCTCGTGTATGTTAAGTATGAAGCTGCAGCAGAGCCAGGAGACAGTGACACATTAAGTCATTAAGAGGAGCTCAGAAAGAAGAAAAAAAAAAACCTGACACCTGCAGAAAATCTGCTCCCAAAATGTGCAGTGTGTGATAGAAACCACTGCTGAAGCTCTTTACACACAACTGTACATCAACTCTCTGCAGAGTTACTCTGCCGTCTCCACTTCAGCCCGTCAGTTTCTACCCCACAGGAGCACATTTATAGACCCGGCAATGAAATGCTCGACATCTCAGTAAATAAGACAAAAGAGGATTTATCCAGGCCAGTGTTTCCCTCATTTTATCAAGGAGAAGCGCTGAAGAGGCAGCTGACCTTTTCCCTGGCATTCCCATCCTGCAGCATCTTCCTTCTCCTTTCCCTCTCTGCCTCTTTTCTTTGTCTTCTGCTCCCATTTCCTCCTCATTTCCCCCAACGTCTCTTTTTCTCCTGGCCCCTACCTCTTCATCCTCCCACCTCTTTCCTCGAGCCCCACCATCTCATTTATCTTCGCTCTTCCACCAGCAGCATGCAGAGATGTTAACGAGGTCATTTTTCCTGCCTCTATTCGGGGGTAGATTACATTTGAAGAATGGACAAAAATCATAAAGTAGACGACTTGCACAGCTCTCATTAACCAACTCTTCACCACTGTCTGAGTGGGATGGCTTCCACATTTTTTCGTCCATTAGTTGGTGGACTAGCAGCTGAAGCTTCGCTTGTCACTGAGGATGAAAGCATCTGCTAAACGTCCTTAATATAAAATGTAAAACGATGTTAATCTTCGGTTCTGTGGGGAGAGGACACGACTCCGCCCAGCCTCTACCACGCTGGCTAATTTGCAGCCTAACTATCATCTCTCAAGGTTAGATCCATGATTACAGCAGCCTCCCTCTTCGCAGGGGTCTTACTGTGTTCACGCTGCCTCTCCTCCCCTCACCATCACAGACAGAACACTGCCATCTGTTGATGGGTGGGGCTATTACACGTTTGGGGTTACTCTGCAGGTAAGATGTAGACGAGGCTTTTGAAAGAGCTAAGAACTGTGTATGAAGGGTCACTTCATCCAAGCTGAATGGAGTTTTGTTTGTGCTGCTCAAAGGACCTAAAAATGCCTTATTGGACAATTCCAACATGAGCAAGTCTTGTTATGTGCTGTCCTTTTCAGAGTTTCCAAACCCTAAGCGTCTTTTGCCCTTATGATCATCTCATTCTACACTCTCTGACAGTGTCATTCAACCGGATTCATTTCATATCTGTGGAAACGTCTTCAAAGCCGGAATTTATATTCACCCCTTTAGGGTGGAATGTGGAATGTCGGGCTGCTCCGAGTTGCAGGTTGTGAGGTTTAAAGGTGCAGTATGTAAGGATTTTAAAATGGTCAACAGAATGTGAAGAAATGGCAGCTGATATTATTTCAAAGACTTCTGTATATTGCCTAGCAGAGATATCTCCTGAAGCTGACACGCTAAGCAGACAGTCCCTGTGCATCCTGTCTTGTAATACCACTTTGTACCTTAAATGGCAATTTTAGGTCACTGGAGCATTCAGACTGCCCTCAGATCAACAACATTGAGATGCTTTTCCTCCTGGGTTTTTCTCCTTGCTCTTAGACCTCTGCTAACTGATGTCTGACCTCCCTCTTGCTCCTTGCCCCCATTCACATATGTCTTCATCATCCCCACAGTCAGAGTCCTTGTCATACCAGCTATAAATCACCTCAGCACTATATTTCCAGTTATCAAACCAGCCGCAGTGGGTCTCAGAAGCTTCGGTCTTTGATCCTGGTCCAGACATGTTCACCGAGTCCTGCTTTGTTGCCTGCTCCCCTGGCTTGTATCTTGCATTAATATGTCAAGCAATTCTTTATTTGTAATGTCTTACATGTTCAAATGAAATGACAATATTCTGTTGTAGACTTTAAACTCAACTCTTGTAACAACTCACAGATGACTAATGCAAGGGTTCATTTGTACGGGTTGTCGAATCACATGAAGCAACAAAAGTATTTATAGTTCCAACAGTCATATGTGTCCGCAGTGTCCTCTGGAAGGCATTCATAGTGTTTCCCTACAAGAAAAGAGAGAGATAGAGAGTTTCAGAGATGGTCGCACACATCCTCGCCATTTCAGGCTGGTTGATCATCCGACAGGCAATTCTGATGAGTCATCATTCTTTCCCCCGTGGATCCACTTCTTCATTACTCATTCTAAACAGTCATTATCTTTCAGATAATGCTTCTCTCTTCCAAAATTCACACTATCTGTATCACATATGTTTTCAGGCAGCGTGATTCATAACTCCTTTGTCTAACTTCTTATGCTTCTGATTCTTATGAATCTCTGGGAGTTGCTGTGAATAAGTGTGTCAGCAGAATCCTTTCATGTAAAACATGGGCTGTTGATATTAAGAGGCTTTGGCAGGAGACAAATGTTCTAATTCCAGGCCGATAATGGGCTGCGAGCAGCTTTGGCAGGGCTGCGGCCTCTGTTTGATGGTCCCCGGTGGTTTGTCCTGGGTGCTGCTCAGGCCACACAGAGGTTGGGCGGGCGGGGTGTATCAGTTTGGCCAGTGCCTTGCCGATCACTTTGACACCTCGTTAAAGACCCTGCTTCCGAACCCACACACCGTCCCCCACCGAGCTGCTGCTTCAGCTTCCCGATCCGGTTTCACTCAACCTCCACCACAGCGCAAGCATTCAGGGTATTTTCTCGTGCCACGGAAAGAGGAATAATGCTCCAGAGAGGTTTGACTCGTAACTTTTATTATTCTACTCAAGTTTTTAAAACTCCTTGCTCTAGAGCAATGGCTACAGCGGTACAATCCAGTCTTTTCATTCGTGGGCTGTGACCTCCCTGCTTGTCGGATGGTGTGCAGTGTGTGTGTGTTTTAACCATCAAAACTATGTAAAGTGCTGTATGTTCATACGGACATATGATCTCCATCCCTGTCTGGCTTTGACCTATACTTGTTCCACTCTGGTTCGCTTCACTCTCACTGGACATGGCTGCCGTTCATGCCTCTATCTGTCTCTCCCCCTCACTCTACCACCCTGCCCTGCCTGCTCTTCTGTTTTCCCTCACAGAAGCCCTCATCCGTCTCTTTTCCCCCTCACCGTGGCCTCATGTGCGTCTCTTACTGGCTACTCCCAGCCCTGACGGTGGTTTGGGGTCAGGTTAGTGTCGCCCCTGTTACAGTAGCCTGGCACGTCTCCAAGTCTGTGATTGTACTGAGACTGTGCAGTACTGCTGAGGTGTACAAAACCCATCACCGCTGCAAAATATCTTTTCATAGCAGGTTGAAAGCATTTATCTGTCTTAAGTCACAGTAAACGCATATTACATTAGCTATTCTGAGTTTTTCAGGTTGATTTTGTTACTTAAAAGACGTTTGGGAGCCATTTTATTTCCTTCAGCCTTTCTAGTGTTTTCCATCTGAGCAGATAGGAAAAAAATGTGATTTTATTTTCTGTGACAATAAAAAATGTGAAACGTTCATGTAAAATTAGTCTGACAGTTGGATGGAAACACGGCATCTGTCTTAGTTTCATTCAGTCTCTGTTCCTCCCTGCCTCTTCTCTCCTCACGCTCCTCCTTCAGCTTTGTTCTCTATTCTCCTGTCACTCTTCACACAGAACTAAACATGCTTGATAATGCTCCCTCCTTGCCTCATTGCATTTCACTCCTTAATTCTTTCATTGCAGTCCCTGAAGGTATTTTATTTCAGATTGCGCTGCTTGAGAGTCACCGTGTTCCAAGCAGAGGGGCTTTTGTAATCTTTGGTCATCTGACAACCGCAGTGATAGTCGTGCTCTTTCCTCCCAGCTGTCTCGACCTTGATGTAATTGCTGCTGATGTTCTAACATGCATTTTTCATGCAGCAAATGTCACGTCTCAAACACCTGAGACCAGCGTTCATTGCTGGCATTTCTCACCTTCACACATAATTCTTTGTTTTATGTTGCCTTCTGTTTGTGTGTAGTAAACTTAAAAAGACATGCTATGAACAAACTTTAACGGCATTCATTTTGACCCCAGAGGACAACAGGTGGGTGGCAATCAGGAGGACATTACAAGGGTTAAACTAAATCTGTTCATTATACCGGATCACACACTTAGTGACCTCATCTGACTTTTTAATGTTTCCTCTTAATCAAAGTCTTAGGGCCAAGGTCATTGTAGTCACTGCTTGATCCTTCCTGCAGGTGCCACATTTGTTGCTAGGAAATCTAGAGAATATTGACAAATGTCGTACTTTACAATGAAGCCTCTCACTTGGAGGTATCTTAGTCCACACCTTTATCAAACTGGGTTCTGTATCTAATGCTTCATTAAGATACACAGGTTACTTACCCTTGCATGCAGACAGCAGTCTAGCTTAGTTTACCTCCTGCTTGGGTTCAAATACAGGTCTGGAAAATTCTGTACTCCATTTAAATTGAATTGTTCGACCGACAGGGTGCAGACTATCAAATGCAGCCATTTACGGCAGTGTTTTAAGAATGGTGAGCGCAGGTTAGATGGATCAAGGCACCAGGCTGGTGGCGTGACGACATCAGAATTGACTGCAGTCCTATCACAACCTTGATCTTTTTCCTCTTTGGCAGTCTAATTTGAAAAACCTGTTAGAGCACATAAATCAGAGGAAGAACGAGAAAAATGTCCCACATTTTATAATTCTTGTTACTATTTCAAGGAGTTGGCATCTTGTAACCATTGGTAACTGCTCCACAAACAGTCCTAGTTAGGCCTATATCGGCTGCTTGCCATCAGAGAGAGAGACGTCCCAGTGGACCAGAACCTGTCGGAAAGAATCTGTCTGCCGCTTTCAACAAAATGAAAAACAGCAGCTCTCCTAGAAACCTATCCTGACAGGTATTCCCAGAATGGAGGAAATGTCCAAGAAAGCTTCATTCATAAAGTAGTAGCAGTTTTACAAGTCCCCCTCCATGCATTTCTCTTATACTTCAATTTAATACTGTTGACAATTTTAATGCTTTCCATTAGAATCAAATTAGTATATCAGATCAGAACTGTCTCATAAAAATCCTAATAGACCACAATCCCTTATAGTATTCGATGTATTCAATTCGTTGCTCAGAACAGCAAACTGTGAAAAAGTTTGTGATCTTTTTGTGGTTTAAAACATGGAATTTGTTCTTTGTTCCCGATGGTGCCACCCAAGCAGCTCTCTTGGTAAAAACGGAGCCTGGCTAGCATCTATGTTATGCCCTCGGACTTCATTTAATGTGATTTATTAAGCATGTCAAGCTTTTGCTTTTTTTTTCTCTGATCACGCTTTCTTCGTTGAGTTGTCAAACATTCATGACTGCAGGCCATTGCAGTCATCCGCCATCATTCATGATCAGACTTTTCTTTCCAGTGTGCTCTACGGATTAAGCATGAAATTGGACAGTACAGTGGTACAACTGTTCCTACGACTACGCACACAATTTGTAGCAAGCTATTGTACGATATAAGAATGTCAGTAACGGATGAATCATCAGTGGTATTTTTGTCAATGTCAATGTTTTTTAAATAAAATATAGTAGCCAAAAAACAGGTTATGGCTTATCTAAAGAAGGTGAACCTAACTTGCTGCTTGGTGACGGATTGAAAACTCTATTGTATGAAGTCAGTCCATCCATTACCACAACCTCAATAGACCCCCCCTACACCCTGTCCTGCTACATATAGGACACACAGTGCCCTGCAGTGGCATTGAATGTTGGCAGTGGACCAGAACTGTGACATCCAATATGGACACAATTCCTCGGACTACCACGCTGTTCGGTCATTGTATAACTCCCATTTGCATTAAAGCGCACAATTCAAAAAATGTTCTGCTACGCGCATCAGTTATAATTTGCATGCAGGCTTGCAACTGGAAGAACTGACCATTCTCTCAATGTCCATAAGTAGGTGACCACAATTTACAGCTCGTACTCCAAGGCAGCAGGCCGCAGAGCAAAGGGAAAATGAAGAATTTCCTCATCTGAAAGCAACACAGTACATGACCTAAAGCTGTAAAAAATGAAACCATGCAGGCCACAGGATAAAAAAAAAAAAAGAAAGAAAAAACATAGAACTGAGATCAACAGCACAAAAATGGCTAATTTCTTAATCCTGTTTGCACTTAGCATGCGGCTAACACCTTCCAGGAAGGTGATAGCACAGTGCATTAGGTGCTATCTGTGCATCTCCATTTATTTGTTTTTCCACTGCATTTTTTCACATGAACGCCGTGTTCTCAGTAGGAACACATGTCAGACCCTCAGGGTGTTCCATGTCCACACAAGTTACCCTGCCTGCTGCTATCGGATTGTGTCAGCGAAACCCTAAAGGCAAACACAGCCCACCCTTTCTTCCTTCATTGCCCCTATAAGACCCCCTTCCCCTCACCTCAACCTCTTGTCCTTCATTCCTCACCTATGTTCCTCTCTATCTACTAATTTATGATCTCATCTCAACTTAACGCACAGATTCAACGCGTGTGAAAGACTCTTTGTTCACACTCTATGGAGCCATTGTCCTCTGTTAAAACCAACCCAGTTCACTCTCCTCTCGCTCAGGTCCAACTTCAATCTGTATTCCAATCTCAGAGCTGCTCAGAGGAAGGGGGACCTGAGATTCACCTCTTGCAAATCTCCACAAATCTTCCGCTCATTTTACCAGCAGATGGTTTGGCTCTCACACCGTACGACTTTTCTCTGTCCTCGCACGCTGGGAATCTTCACGCTTGCAGCTCAGGAGGAAATCCTGTCTTGACGTTTATCTCACAGTAGGAGTTCACCCATCAATTACGCCGCTGTAAATCCAATCGGCGCTGAACTATGCCAGACACGGACGCTATTAATCAACGAAGCTTGGAAGGGAGGCCTGCACTTCTGTTTTTTCTTGCATAATTACCGCCTTTCTTGAATTGGAGGCAGGGTCAATCTGTCGTACTGCTAAACACATGTATCAGACAAGTCAAACATAGCATTATCGTGGAGACACTACTGTTGTGATGACACTTTTATTAGCGTTCAGGTGAATAACAAAGAAAATTGATAGTGTGTTTTACGAGTTGTTTGTTTTTCTTTTTTGACCGCGAATCACTGAAGTTTTCCCTCAAGGTACCCTTTGTCAAAATCAGCTGTCTCAGGGCGTGTGTGTGTGTGTGTGTGTGTGTGTGTGTGTGTGTGTGTGTTAGTTATACCACCGCTGCTTGTGGTTCAAGTGTGTACAGTTTGGAATGAGTCCGTGCGGTCAGATTGTGGAGCACCGAAATGCCACCAGTGTGTTGATTTTTATCAGCCTCGTGTTGAAATTAGACACGGTGCAGTGTTCAGCCTGTTTGTACTGATGAGATAACACACGCCGCAGGCACACTCCGCCCCCCCCCCCACACCCCCCACACACACACACACACACTGAGGTTTGTGAGCATTGATACCGATCTGATCTGGTGGGAATGAATGGAGTGAAAAATGATGAGCTTAGTCCTCCCAGGAGCGTGTTTGTTTTTGATCAGAATGAAATTCATCATTCTTTTAGCACCATTTGTTAGCATTCACTGCGTGAACTTTGAGTTAGTTAATTAGATTGGAAGCAGGAAAAAAACACGAGACGCATGGAGGGGAATACGGGACGCAAAAACAGTCATGGGTTGGAAATGAAAATTGGAAATTCAGGTTTATTATCTCCAGTGGGATGGGATGAGCCTTGAACTCTAAACTAATTCAGTGAGGTGTGCCGGAATGAAGTCGCTGGTAGATAAACCTTCAGCAACTATTTACACAGCGTAAATGCACCGGATGCCCGACATGGGTCAAAACCTTTTCCCTATCACATTTCCCCCCCTCTCACCACATACATGCCACTCAGAGAGCGGCAGTCCTTGTCCCTAACACTGTCTGCCTCCCCCGGGACCCTGGAGAATGGAGGATTATCTCCTCATCCAGACTTGTTACTGATATTGGCAATGTAAGCCAGGCGAAATACAAGATCTGATTTTGATTTAGAATAGGTTTTAAAGCACTATCCAGATGATCCTGGATTGAGCCTGTTGAGAATATGGGGAGAGTAAAGTCCAATTTCTGTCCAGGCTTTAGGTTTGATGAGCATGTTGATATCTTGGATGTGATATGATTGAAAATAATGTGTGTGCGCAAAACCATTTAGTCCATGTCCATGCTTTTTCCTAGTATATCATATTGCGTCTTCTTTGAACTGTGAAGAGTGTATTTCTTGGAATTTTTGTTTGTTCTGTAAAGGTCTTATAAGGACAATAATGTAATATTGGTATCATATCTGTGTAACACGATTGTGTTGTGGTTTGATGACACAAATGATGTGAAACATATGCTATGGTCCTTCACATCTCAACCAAAGTAAGCAACTATAGACAGTGCTGTCTACGACCGACATCTGCAGAACGCTGTTCAGTAGAATTCAAGAGATGATGAGCAATGAAGGGTTTTGGAGGAGAAAGAGTGGAAAAAGACACTTTTTCTTGGTTTGTTCCTTTAATTTGTCACCACGCAGATTTCATTTTAAAACAACAAAAGAAAAAGGATTTGTGCATGTAGCCGTATCAGTCACCCGACTTTACCTTGAGATTGAGCCAAAATACAGCAGTAGCTCACCAACCTTACCCAAGAAAAGTGAGACAAACACTGCTACATTTGTACAAAATCACAGCCAAGAGTCTGAGCCATAACATTTTCTTTCTCTCCTGTCTAAAGTTTACGGTCAAACTTCGAGTCCACATATCTTCTACTATCTTGCCTTTAAGCTACGGGGTGAAACATAAATTCTTTTTTTTGACGCTTCCCCTTCACCTGCCTGAAGTTAATTTCCCCGAACGTTCCTCTCCATCGAACAAATATTCTCCCTCTGCACTTCTGGCTGCTTTTTCTTATTTCTTTGCTCTCTGGCTGTGGAAGAGGAAGCTGAGCTGGAGCAGGCCAGCAGACTAGAAACTATTTCTCCTGAACAGAGCTCCCTAAGCCCTGTAATCTTTTCTATAATGGTGTTCATGTGTACAGACGCTGGTAGTTGTTCCCCTCTTTCCATTAATATGTCACTGCTACACATTGTTGTTTCTTAAATACTAGGCAAAAGAATCAAATCAAGCTCATTCTTGGCACATAATGTTGTGTTTCTCAGCAGCTGAAATGTCACAAATTACAGTAGATCGCACCAAGGCTGCAACACTAGAAAAACATTACATGACAAATGACTTCCAGTAACCTGAGCGTGTGTAGCTCCATTGGGATTAAACCCTGCAGATGTGTCACAACGCTCTCACTGAGCCACGCGGCCGTGCTATACAGCAGTTCATGGATCACTTTAATAATTTAGTTTATACGTGCAGGAGGGAAGCTTATCTCCAGCCAGCACGCACTATCAGCCTGACCTCAGACATCATGTAACCACAAGAGGGGGCTGTAGAGAGGGGGCAGTGGTCAGTCGGGGTGGGGGACAGTTACTCTGCGGTGTTTGACAGACACTGCGGATTCAGTTAACCTGCGTGCACTAAGCCATCAGTAGCAGTAGGATTAAAACACAGTATAGCTCTATTTTCTTTGTCTTTTGGATGGATTTCAAAGCAATTAAATGTTTGCCATCAAATAAACATGTAGCAGGACTGAGGCACAGTCTTGACGAGCACGATAAGCAGGAGGGCGTTTGCCTGTTGTCTGTGTGTAAACCAAAAAATGAAAAAATGGCCGCCCCCAAAGAGCTTCTTTTATGTTTAAATTCTTGATACATTTCCCCATTTATCAAAAACAAAGTTTATTTCTGCAAGTAAATTCTAACACTATAAATGTCACAACTCCTCTAACAATAACAGCTGGTAGTGAATACTGTGATAGTAACATTCCCGATGATGAAATCCATCTGTGCGTTTGGAATTTAGACAGAATCGGTTTCATTGTTTACACACAAGCGTGGCGTTTTGGAACAAAATCCCTCATCTGATCTCAAGAATGGTTCCAAAATACACATGGAAATGAATCAAAGTGTTTTGAAGCATAAAAATGTGGGTCAAGATCTAAATGAGTTACAGGCCCTCCACCATTTGGTGCACATGTGACAAAAGTCACAGCTGCATTTCTAGAGCCACATTCCAACGACAAGACAGTAAATATTCAGTTTGAGCGCTTGAGAGCGAGAGTGAAGGTAGTTCAGTTCATTTCCACTCTTTGGTTTCGTCATGTCGTGAGGCTGATAAAAGCCTGATACTTGTGAATGTGGACCATCAGAATGTTTACTTAACAATCTGACTAGTGAATGTTGGCCGTAAGTGACATGGCTTGAGTAACATGATTAAAAGCTGCAAAACAAAGAGATGGAAGATATAGAATTCATTTGTTTATTCTGCATTAATCCTACAGTATACAAATCAAATCAGTGCACACAGTAGGAGCAAATTAGTTGATTGTACACTTTTTGTACACACGTTTTGTTCCTTTTTAGAGAAAACAAGCATGTACATTCCAGTAGATGGATATATTATCCCCCCAAAAAAACAACTAAAAAAACTATTTTTATGAAGGAAGCAAAACTTCCAGACGTGCTGATTTTAGTTTAGTTCTATAATAGTAAGTGAATGACATTGGATTTTGGTGTGTTGGTCAAACAAGCACTTTTCTTTATCACCTTGAAATTGTGATTTGTGGCATTTTTCACTAAGTCAGTAAATCAAAAATGAATCAATATGCAGCCTTAAATTAAGCTCCTCGTCCAGACAGTGTTAATGGTTTGCTCTACGAGCTTGTTATTTAGTTATTAGTCATGTTACCGAACGTTTCCTTGAGGCTGCAGAAAAAAATGTGACAAATCACGATTCAGAATCTGAACTGGGTCACAGCGCATCTTCCAGTCAGATACAGCCTCTCTTATGCAGCTATCCCAGTGAGGCAGCCCAGTGTTTCATCTCCAAACTTCCCCAGCCAAACACACACATGGTGTGGGAGGTGTTGCGAAACGAGTCATGACCAGAGACGCGTCACACCAAGAATGCTGTGTGTGTGTCAGGCGCAGTAATTTACAAGGTTCACATGTGAGTGTTTCAGGTAAAGAACTGTGATGTTTTTTATGAATAGGACAAGCCAGACTGCAGCAGTGTGAGCTGATTTGGAGGTTCACAGTTTGCTGCCGGCCACGATGAACAAAGAGTGGCCAGTGCAGTATGTAGGTCAGGTCAAGTGTGTGTGTGTGTTAGAGAGAGACTTTGACTCCTGAAGTTCCTTAATGAAATGTAATAAAACCAAGGGAATAGTAACTATAAATATCTCCCATCACAGCTGCTGTGCTGTCTCTGATCAGCAGCCTCCTTCATGTATTTATTCAAAGGAGGAGTGTGTAAGATTCAGAGGGATCTAGTGGTGTAGTTGCGGCTTGCAACCCCCTCATTTCACCTCCTTCTTTGAGCATGAAGGAGACACTATGGTGACCTGTGGAACATGTTTGGTTTGTCTGTTCTAGGCTGCTGTTCCCACGCTGTCTGTAGATATAAAAGTCATTCAAAGTTAGTTATGCATATTTCACCATTTTGGTGTAGAGTTAAAGGGCTCACTAAACACGATCTAAACAATTATCGCCCCCTCTGTACTTGCTTTCAGTTTTTATCAGTGCCTTTTAACATATTTCATATCGATGTTTTGGCTTTATAGCCCGCAACTTTGCTGTGTTGGTTCACTGCTCTGATAGCATCATCTCAGCCACAGCAAGCAGCTGTTTCCAGACGAGTTCTGAAACCCGACTGTACGATCTGTGATGAAAGACACCGAGCTCTGCCTGTGTTTCTCACTTTCTTCTGCCTCAAGAAAACTTGTGCCCCACGTTCACTGTTCCTCATCCCTCACTGCCGATAAATCCTGGCAGTGAGTAAACCCAGCCTTTTTCTTCAGCATTATTAAGAGTCAGAGTGTGCTAATGCTGCTGGCTTTCTTCTTTTCATTGAAGCCAGGACTGCAGGACCAAACGCCGCTCTTTCATCTCTGTGACCAGTCACTAGGTGATTCTCGGGCCCTGATGGGAGCCTCTGAAAGGGCCTTGGCGATCAATAAAGAGACATTTGGACCTTGTTGCCAACTTATTACATAATGCTGGAGACCTCAGGGCAGCTACAGGCTGGTGGGGGGCATCACATCTCTCCCTCTTTACGCCCCCCCTTCTCCACCTCGGGCTGGCTGCCATTGTTACCCTGGAAGCGTGTGGCAGTCTGGCTCCGCTGGCTCACTTACAGCAGGCTCGGAGCAAACAACTGGTTGAGGCCTGCATGTAAAACAGCCTGGTGTGTGTGTGTGAGAGAGAAATGCAGAGAATGACAGGAACTGAGTTCCCTATCTGTATTTACCGTCTCTGCTGGTAAATTTGTTTTACATTTTCTGTATGCGTGTGTGTTTATCATCTGCTTGTCTGAGTACGGAAAATGTCACACTCATATTTATTTTGTAAGATACCTGTTAGTGTGTGTTTGCTGTGGTGTTTGGAGCCCCTAAACCAATAGTTTGCTGCTCGGATTTCTTTTTCTTTCTCTTTTGCCCTAAGCGAAGATGTGCCAACACAATACGGAAGTACGGTACAGTGACGGCCGAATATTTGAAAGCAAAAAAACAAATTAGGAGTCAACATTTGAGGGCACACAGGCACAGATTTGTAAGAGCAGAGCTTTGCATGAGGGAGGACAGAATTGCGAGCGTAACAGATGATTTGAGCATGCAAGAGGAGTTGTGCAACTACATTTGAGCCAGCAGAAGGGATTCCCACGCTCGTAATGATCAAAGCTGCTCATGTTCATGTTCGGCGGTCTGAATTCTCTGAGCACATAACTCATACTGAGAGCATCACCTGTTCAGTTTGACCTGAAAGTCAAAGGTTATCTGGTCGACTCTTACTTCTACTTTCAAAATAAAAGATTTTTTACTCACTTGATGGGGATAAAGAGCAAAAGTGGGGTCTGTATTATCCTCAAAACAAAACGCGTTGACGCTAAAATCACACTTGATTTGAAAGTAATTGAATTGAAAGTGTTTACTAGCTATGGCTGTTGGTTTGTGTAAGTTATTCTTATTCTTATTCTTATTTTATGCTATTCCTAAACGAATACTACTACTATTCAACACATCGGTATGAAAAAACTAGACAACAGTAAAAGAAACAGTTGGGTCGGCAGAGTTTGGCTGGACTGAGATTAAATGATGGGACTTTAAGACGTAAAATATGTCGATCACATAATGTCCTAAGTAGACATGATCCTGTTGTCTGGCTGTGGGCGTGTCCTGTTGCAGCTCGCTAGTCAAAAGTCACTGGCAAGCGAGGTCAAGTGCTCGGAAGCTGGATGAAATTGAGAGAACAGACAGAAACGAGATGATCAAGGCTGCACGCTCAAATCTGATTCTGTTCTTATGAATCCACGTCTGTGTTCCCTCCAGAGTCTCGACTGAATTCAGTTTTTGCACTCTCAAATCAAATCTCAAATTGCCGTCAATATACAAATGTCAACCTTGCAGCAGACAGGCCATGAGATCCTGAAAATTTAGGCAAAGTGAGCTAAATAATGAAGTTTGGATAACCAATAGAAACTGAAGATAAAGTTTTAATAATTACAATCAGATCATAAGCAAGAAAGTCATCCTCGTACTCATGAAGTGTGGTGTCAAAGCTTAAGCTGAAGCATGTTTTTTGAATCAGTGTTCATCCACCTGCAGCATTTTGTTTGCTTTGCTCTCCTTCATCAAACAGCCCGTTCAGACAGCCCTCAGTTCCCCCTCACCTCCCTGATCCTGTTAATCTGCCAGCTCACGAGCAAACAGCAGAATCACAGACTCCTCCTGTGTTCGAGTAATGTCGCCGTCTAATGATGGCACTGCAGAGGATGTCAGAGGAAGAGACAACAGTGAGCGTCTTAGTGTGAACAGGCTGACCACAGACGACGCTTTAAGTGTATCACAGCACAAAGCATCATAGCTCCCACCCTGCATCTGTCCTGCAACTGTCCTCTCCTTTATTTGGCAGGAGACACGCTGGCAGCTCTAATTGGACATGAGTCTGATTGTAGCCGTATAAATCGAGGCAGCATGAACAAGAGTACAGTGAAATGTTGACAGCAAGCTCATCTTGATCGACCCTATAGATCTGTGATGCATTAAAAGAAATTAACTTAAAGGTCCAGTGTGATCTGTTGCTCTTTCACACTACATGTGCCCATGTCTCTGTCTTCTTCAAAGTAAGACCATAACTTCTCTACCTGCGTGTCTCCGCCTGGATCTATTTCTGTTTATCTGGGTCACTCCTAACTTGTGTGTCTTTCTGACCTAAAAGAGCGACCCAGACTCAGAGCAATAGGCTTTTTCAGGGAGGACATTTTGACATGTCACAGTAGGAAAGGCACAATAATAAATAATAACATTAAGGACGGCTGAATTCCATTTAGCTGCTTGCATTTCAGGCTCCTGGTATTGTGCATGCTGCCACTGTTATTATTAGTAAACCCTGTCACTCGTAAAAATGTCTGCTGTGAAAAAGAACTTACTACTACTACTTATTACTTTTAGAATGGAACTCGCTACTTGAAAGTGTGCAGAGATGAATGCACAATAACCACACATTATTCTCTACAACCTTAATTTTAAAAAGTTGGGACGCTGTGTACAATGTAAATAAAAACAGAATATATCTAATTCTGTCTAATCTATCTGAGTGTATACCCCCCCCCCAAAAAAAAGTTAAGTAAATCAGTTTGGCTATTAAATGTCTCGTCGTTGTACCGCATTCAATTGAATGGAGGTCAAAAAGGATTTGCAAATCACTGCATTCTGTTTTCATTTATGTCTTACACAGCGTCCCGGCTCTTTTGGAATAAGGGTTGTAGATTCCATAAGTCCTTAATACAATGGCATTTCCAGGCTGGATTTAATGTATTTTCCTCTGTTTTAACTATATCTTCAGGGGATGTAAATCACTTTGTAAGCGATTCCACTGACAGCTAAAAAGATTAGTTTCGCTTCAACACATGCATTTGATTTGGAGGAGGAGAAAAAAAAACACGAGGTGACGAGACTAATGAGAAAATATAATGAAAGAATATGCTTCATTCTTTCCTCACTAATCCCAACGCCCACTCTCTTAATAACCTTTTAAATGTCTTTAATTTTTTCTAATCACACTGTTTGGCTTTACTGCCAAATAGAGCTTTGGTGCTGTGATTGATTCAACGATGAGGTGGAGAAAGCTCTTTTTGCTTGTTAGTACAGATATACTATTTAACATACTTACTCTGGAACAGTGTTGTCACATAACTGTGGTTCCCTAAGAGGACTGCAGGTACTGACACGCTGTTTTTAAAATAGGGCACTCACACAGTTTACCTCAAAAACAAAGTAGCAAGTGTTTGAACATAATTCCCACACTTGTAAAAATTTATAGCACTTCAATTATGGGGTTTTTCTACACTCCCTTGAAAGTGCCGAAGGGACTAATGAAAAAGCATATTTCCCGAATTCAGAAGAAAACTCGAGCAGAAATAACTTTTGCATCTTTTTCTCTGGTCAGCCTTTTCCTCTGCTGTTGCACAACCAGCCACAACAGGATGGAACTCTGGTCGGTGTTTTGTTGACGTTTTCACTGGCCTTCGTTACAACCAAAGCCAGCTGCGTCCAAACAGCAGATTAGCAAAGCAGCCCTGTGACATACGGCCTGAAAATGAGCAAGTAACAAACCACAGATAACAACTGGAAGGCCTCTCCTCTCAGGAGCGCTGACGGAAGAATCGAAGCGAAGGGAAGCCAGAGGGGAAGCGGGCTGATGTAAATGGTTCTTCATCAGAGCCTCTCAGACGTGTGTCAAACCGCCAGTGGCCAAAAGTGAACTGTAAACATTTATGCTCCCCGAAGGCTTTTCCGTCTCTGTTTGTGTTAGGTAGTGTTGGGTGTGTGGGTTAAGTATTTTTGAGGAAATGAGTGTGAGCTTGTGTGATTTTTGGCATAAAAGAATCCCAGATGGCCTATTTTCAAGGCACCTCAGGGTCACAATCCTCTCTCCCTCCCCTCCAATCCTCCCAGTCATCACCATGAAAGCAACAAGCAACTGTAAGTGAGTGATACAAATAGGACAAAAATAAACACAGGAAGAGAAAGAGACTTGAATCTTGACAAGAAGTAAAATGACTAAAGCCCCATTCAGATGGGATTAACATGACGGGGGGTTAGAGAATTGAATATTCACCGCTCCTCAGTAATTTAACTCATCGTCCCGGACAACATTTTAACCATTGGAAAATTATAGGATATGGTCTGTAATAGACATGGACATTCCACAGGACAAACCCAAAAGAGAAAACCAAAAGCCTCCACTGAAAACCATGGGAAAGCTGAAGGGGAGGCCTGGAGGGAGAGACGTGAGGCAAAGATACTGTGTCAGGTGAATTTGAGTCGAAAGTAACACTTAACTCATAATTCAAACAAATGTGGTGCACATATTTTTAGATTCAGTGCGGCTTACACTTAGCAGAATATTGTTATTTTTGATAAAACATTCATAAATCTAAAAAAGTATGCTTCAGAAGTTATCTGTACATCAATGGGTACACGCTAAACAGGAACTGCTAACAGCTCATTCACATTTTTAGAGCAACATTATGTTAGATTTGGTATTTTTTGTGTTTTTTCAGTATAGTGCAGTACCACTGTAAATAAGAATACTGTACAATATGATTACATTACTTTATGATTTAAAAACTAGCAGGCCATCAACTTTACTAAGACCAATAAGACCATTATTTCATGAAGATCCTCTATCCTCTGTATCCTAGATCTCCTCACCTCTGCTGAGTCCACTAACCTGGCTCCAGTTCCGGTGCCCATTCCAGTACCAGAGTTTCAAAATTTATATAGTTGCCTTTTTTGGTCCCAATTTTCCAAAAAAACAGGTGATTCAACTCAGAATACCACTAACTATCTGTAAATTGCAACAACAACCCATTTTATCAGCATTTATGTTTCCCAAATAGGCGTATATGTTTCCAGTAATCACATTTGCAAACATTTGTGACTTTCACACAGGAGCCACATTTCACACTTAGCTGATGAAAGCGAGGAAGAAAGGGTAGAAGAACAAGCAGCTCTTCACTCAGAAAAAAACTCACCCCTTTCCACCACTGTCCGTTCACAAAACACTGACGTGCAGTCATGAAGACTCGAGTTTGACCCTTGATTTTCAGAAGGTCTTCTGTCCAGCCTGCTCTCACATCGCAGGTGCTTCTGCAAATATTAGAGCATCAATAATGCGCTTGTTATTATTTTTCCTCCTGTGCAGCCCAGCAAGATGAATATTTGTCCCGGGACTCAGCAGGTACCGGCTGTAGGTATTGAATTATTTAACTTGTTTACTGGAGTTATTAGAAAACAGACAGAGGGGAGGAGGGTTGTAAGCAGGGTTTGTTTTTCAAAAACTCTGCTTGCGTGTAGAGTTTTTGAGAGCACTGAGGATCATGGTTGCTTGGTATTCAAGGAAAATCTACTGCCAATGAAATTTAACCCTGCAGGAAATACAGATAATATTCATACAGAGGTGTGCATGGTGCATCTCTGCGTGGACCTTCAGAAAGGATTATTAGAAAACATGAGTCATGAGAATGCTAGTTTAATCATCTAATAATAATAATAGTTACAAAGTAATTTGCTATACCTGCAGTTTGTTTCAGTACAGTGGAGAATGGGGGGAGAGTGTTGTGTCAGGTACAGTGTGCTGACTGGTAGGCCCAGAGATCTCTGATTGACTGGTATCACCGGATTTAACTTACCATGCCCAATCCTGACCCAGCCTACCTACAGGCTGTCAGAGATCCGTCTAATTCTTATCAAAACATGACAGTCATAAGTCAAACAAAGTGGTTTAATGCGAGGGTTGCATTTATGCAACCAAATGCTTGGTTAAGTTTAGGCATTTTTTGGAGTCAGTTTCTTCACAATCATCAGCCTTAAAACATTAAGCCCAGAAGTGGTTAGACACAGTGGGCTGTTACAAGTAAGACCAATAAAATTATAGTACAAAGAACTAATTTGTTCTAGAGGCAGCCATTCCCAAACTCACAGCCAACCAAACATTGGCTTAGGACTTTCTAAAGATGTGTTATGAGTCTCATGAGAGTTGACTTTTTCAAGGCATCCATTACTGGCAATGTAACATAATTTGCTTAACTAACTATATAAAGCATATTTGATTTTGGTTTGGTATTAAATTTGGTTTGCACTATTGGAAGTCAACACATTCACCCTGTTATTACTATGCCACAGCCTCCTTCATGCAGTGCTTTCACAGTGGGTAAACATTTTACTGTGCTCACTGGTCATTTGGTGTGCCTTGAGGAAGAAATCATGTCTCGAGCATTATCATGGGTTGGTGTGGAAAGTAACTCTTCCCCACCCACTGCTGTTTCCCTGCAGCCCTTACAAGTTACAAGGTCTGAGGAGACTAACCTAGCATACTGTATAGCCTGCAGAAGCGTAACCCAGTGTTAGTGACAGCAGATAACAACAGCAGCCCAGCCTTGTGCACCATTAGCATGTCATTCTGGGAGGGAACAGACTGTGGTATCCCATTTTAAGCAGGGATGAGGGATGGAGAGCTGCTCCCACTTGGGGATAGGATTTGCTGCTGCAGGCCCGTTGTTCCCCTAATACAGCATGAGGACAGAGGCAGCGGCTTGCCGGGATTCAGCTCTGCTTTCCAGCTCTCAGCCTCGCCTGCTGCACTGCCAAACCAAAACCTTTCACATCGCGCCCTGCCTTAACAAGAAGAGCTGTTTGGGCGGTGGTAGTTTTCCCAGTGAGGCTGTATGCTTCTTTCAACTGCCAAACACGATTGTTCGGCAAATTACTAAGGCCTAACTTTTATATGACGGAGCAAATTCTTTGGTTGCACATAATTGCCAGAACTTACTTGTTATGCCATGTGCTAATGTATTTTATACACTAGTTATTCTCAACCAAACAGTCTGGTCACAGATTAGTTCCAACTGTGTTGATAATTCCCACGAACCCAATTAGTCATGCTGTTTTTGTTCTCGTGTACGCACACTACTTAGAAGAAAACAGTGTGTGTGAATGCAAATAATTTTGGCATGCTTCCTTTAACCCTTGTAGGCTTTTAAAGCACCTGCCAACATGCACCTCAAGTACAAAACGTACCGTGTCAGACATTTCAGAGGCACACTCGGAATGCCAGTGATGTACCTTGTGACCTCTTTCCTCGCCTCCCTTTCCCTATCGTGTCATAAACCAGACGTCTGCTTTGCCAAAATGCCAGGGAGCATTTCTACCCTGTAATGCCCACTTATTCTCTTTTTTTTTAAACACACACATATGAAAGAGCTCGTGTTTACTAGAGATTTTATTTTTGGCAGAAACTTCCCTAGCCTTCTTCTAGGGAAAAGTCTGGATAAATTATTCAGGCAGCGTGGGGAGTCGTTACCCTAATTCTATTCTGGGACCGTGTTGTGCTCAGCAACCACTTAAGGAGATGAAAGAAATCGTTTTTTTGTATTTTTCTAATTTCTGTGTGTTCAGGGAATGTTGACCAAGTATGTGTAAATCAGGGAAGGCGCTTCTTCTATTTCACAGCTACACTGAGCTACACCCTACAACCACAGTGTTTTGCTGGTTTAACTGGAAACCTTCCGACGACAAGGCTGTTTATCTAACCTGCAGGTTTGCTGTGATCATCATATATTAAATTAGTCTTGACTGAATTGGATATCCCGATATATGGATATTTTGAGGTGCTTCTGTATCATTCATATCGTAGTGTTATGTTGGTTTTCTTTCCTTTCTTACCTTTTACATACTTCCCTTTCACTTTTATTTCCCCTTCAGTATTTTTCACTCCCTCTCATCAAGTTTAAAAGACAGAGGAGGGATTTACTTTTGGATCAAGTTGTGAAATCATCAGACCTGTCCTGGAACCGCTGTGTTTTTCCACAAATGCTAAATTTTCTGTCTGTGACATTCTCAACTTAAGTCCTCAGTTCATTCCCCCTTTGATTGACACAATCCCCCACGTGAGAGAAACCGCTGAGTCTGACTGTTTTCATTGGGGGGTCTCATAGCAGTGGCAGCGCTGTTCTGACCGAGTCAGAATCTGTGGTCTACAATGAATGATTAAAGAGGGGATATGAAGGGGGTCCTTTCCTTTCTTATTAAAAAAGAAAAAAAAAAGCATCTCTGCTTTTGCGTGTGTCAATTAATGCAAAAACTCTGGAGATGAAACTCAGCTAATCCCCCTCTGTTTCCTCCCCGTCATGAGTGTTTTGCTCCGTAATTGTTTACATCTGCATCAGTCCAAAAAAGCTGTTGCTGGGGAGGAAAAAAAACCCTCAAAAAACGTCTCAAGTCCCCGCTGGCCCCTGGATCCTTTGGCAGAGGATAAGAGAATCCATCCAGAACTCCAGCCAAGCTGCACTGCGCTGCAGCAACACCAGTCGTCTCGCTCCAAATGAAGTCGTCCCATCACTTATTTTTCTATCAGAGCCTTCTACTTCGCCATATCAATATTCATGTGCGGTAAAACAGTGGCCGGTCCTGTCCGTGCTGTTTGTCATCCTACAATCAGCCCCGCCTGTGCTGCCTTACTTTCAAAACAGTCACACCGCTCGGTGAGCCGAGGGTAGTTTATCACTCCATTTCACACATAAATATAGGCCTACAGTAGCAGTGTTTGTTGGAACACGCGGAGGATGTGACCGGTTGCATTTTACTTCAGGTGACATGGTTGATTTATTGCCCATAAAAGGACCTGGGAAATGAGTTCTGTTACAGCGAGGTGCTGTTTACTCTGGCAATGCAAACTATGCTACGCAGGTGATGAATGTCTCTAAGAAGGGACACAACACAAAAGTTAGTCCTCTCAGTTTGCATCAACATGTATAATACCATGGCATACATTTAAATTGCATATCATACCAATCATATTAGATTACAGTAGGAGTGAAAGTAGCCCCAGCAAAGGAAGCAACAAGCACAGAGACCTCCCAAGAGGGGAAACTGGGCATCGAGGCAAACTAACAGCTCTCTATATCCCAGCACCCTCTGGGATTTCCTGACTTTGTTCTTTTTGCTTCTTCTTAGCTCCTTAGTGTAGCACTGCGGCTGACAGCTACTAATGGCTAACAGTCTGCATGGAGGATACATTTTTCTGCCTCGGCCACTTTTCACATGTCATCTGAGAGGAGCTTAGCTCCAAGTCGTGATCTTCTTCAGAGAGGTATTTGTGAGAGATGGGACATTTTGTCATTACAAGTTGTAAAACATCGTCCAGATCTGCTGTGTCATTTCATTTGGAATTCTACAAAATCATGCTAGATTCCCTAATCATTAAATTCACTTCTGTTCCATAAGCAGAGTTTTGGATTAGCTAACAGGGTTGTGAGCCACAGCTGTAGCAAGAGATGTGGTTCAAAGGCAAAACATAGATGCAACCATCTTTTTAATTCAGCGATGCTGTGTCCGAGGGTGGAGCTCCGGAGCGCTCTCCCGCCTGCTTTGGAAAAGCCCTTTTCTGTCCTCAGAGAATTAGTTTTAATGCCCCTCTCACGCCGAGACATTTACAGCCCTCTTGATTTTCTCCCGGGCCGCTTGGAGCTGGATGAAAGCGACCGTCTCCACCGGGGCATTTCAGCACAGAGCGAGCGCTGAAAACGTGGGAGGGATGTGGGAGCAGGAAGGAATGTGGAGGAGTTCCAGGGCTTGCCATTCAAACAGTCATAACTCCGCCCTCTCTCGCTTTCCCTCCTCTTTCTCTGCATCTCTCTCTTTCTCTCTGTCAGTTACATTTTCTCTGCTGGCTTGGCATGAAAGGCCGTTATTAAAAAAAAAAAAAGATAAAATATCAATTTGAAAACCCCATTTGTTGCTTACGAGAGTGTTTGTGCCTCTCTTAACCTCTGTATCATTTGGCCTTTTCCTCATCCTCCTCACCCCCTGTTGTGGCAGGCAGTGTGGTTTACAGTGAAGTTTGATGTTTATAAGTTTGGAACAAAGTTGTGGTTCTCTGTTCTGTAGTCCGGTCTTGTGGCGGCTGATAAAGTGTTTTTGTAAAAGATGAAATGCGGCTTTCAGTCTGTTGCAGACATAATTTAGCTGCAGGCTGTGCTTTTTTAAGCGCCAAAGCTCCTTTGATTTGGAAAGCGTATACAATCACCTCTTAAGATAAGTCCAAGTACCACTTTGATTTAAGTTTTGAATTCCAGCAACCCTGCAGAGCCGTTCAGCCCAGTGACTCAGTCAAGAACATAATTTCTCCTTCCCTTTTCCGAATCCTATATTTTCAGACCCTAACTACAGTTTGAGTTTGATTTACTCACTAAAATCTCTGTCAGAAATGGCCAGGTCAGTCTGACTTTCATGTGTCTGAGTTGATAAAATATGAATGCATGCATGCATGAGGAGCGGATATTGAACTTATTTGGTCCTGATTTTAGTCTTACTTAGGTCATCTTAACCCTGCCGAGACACTGGAGGAGTGAAAAGATACAGGAACATCCTTTACGAAAGGACAATTTCATTTCTGTATGTCACAATAACAATATTTTCTTGAGATGAATTGAAAAGAACGGAATTGTAAATGACTTAGAAAATATTCCTTTATATAAGGGCGCTGGTTAGCTTAGTAGGTAGAGCGTGCGCCCTGTATACAAAGGCTTGGTCAGTTCTGCAAGGGCCCAGGGTTCATGTCCGACCTGTGACCTTTTGTCTGTGTGTGTGTGTGTGCACCATGTGCACTACACATCCATATATATGTCCATACAGTTTGATAGCTGCACACATTACTCAGAGCTTAAATCACTGACACAGTCCTGAGTAATACAGCAATTAACCTAGTATCTCTAAATCTGTTATTAGACTGTTATTAGATTCATCACATTATGTTTGTTAGAATTCTTTTGATGTTAAAAAAAAAAAAAAAAGATTTCATCTTATCAAAGTGCACCATGTGCACTTTTTAGTCTCTCATTATTAGTTTAATATCTTCATTCACAAACCACAACTGACACCACTTTTATTTCCCATCCAGCCACCCACTGAAACAGGCACTCCACTTGTCGTGTTTCCCTCTGCCTCCGGCTGTACTCATGTCAGAGCCATTGTTGGGTTTTGCTTCATCTGAGCTTTTAATTGTATCCTTCCCAGTGTAATATTGAACTCATTACAGCAACAGGGAAGCTTCATTATGAATCAGGCATGAAAGCAGAGTACACTGCAGCCGAGGCTCAACGCTGGCTTAGTGACATGTTTTGCATGATTCAGTGTTTGTTACTGGAAATGTCTCACAGTCTGAGATTAGACAGAGTTGATGTCTCCCTAAAGGCAGAGCTCCTTGTTTGGAGATAGACACATGCACACACACTCTCTTATATATACACACAAAGATGTATACACGCGCACTCAGTCATGATTCATCAGTCATCAAAAGTAGGCTATGCGTGTCACTTCAGATCTCTCTATCCACTTTGAGGCATTCATTCTCCTTCCTCACTTACAAACCTCGCTTTTATCTCGAGACTGGAGGCGCGATCGATTGCAGTGTGTCCATCACACCCCAGCCATACTTGCGCCATATGCGACGCCACACTGAGACGGGGGATTAAAAGATGAATTAAGTCGGAAGCTTTGGCCATATCTTCACCAGTATCACAGACACCAGCAGAGACAGACGCCTGGCCTCCACATATGGCAATGTCCCTACCAGCCAGGGCACGAGGCCGAGCCTGTCGCACACAGCCACTCACTTTCCCTCTCTGTTTTCGTCTGGAGGACTAGCAATAATACCAGCCAGCCCCTTGTAAAGCTCCGCAGGGGATTATCCTCTCTCAAAAATGTACAACAGTGATATTTGTTACCATGTGCTGCTATTCTGATTGGTAGGATTGTCACTTCAAAAACATGAAGTGCGTCCTGTGGGACCAGAGTGCGGTTTTCATAAAGGCACGCTCATATGGACTTAAACTCCAAGTATCGGTCAAACATGCATTCCATTTGTTCGGATGATTCCCATTACTTCTAACAGAAAGTCTCGTGTACAGCAGAGAGCTATTTTCTTGTTTCCTCCTGTTTCTATTCTAGTGCATATGTGCTGCCTGGCAAGAGATCTACTTATACTATACACATGCATTTGTAAGAGCTGTATAAAACCTTTTGGACCATTATTGCGGTTACTTTGATGAAGCCACATCACTGCCATCATGTAGCCATACCCAGTATCATGAGAAACACCCCCTCTGGTGTTACTGTTCTAACAGGACAAATCAGCATATCCATTCATATCCTCAGCTGCATGTCTGTGTTAATGAGCAGACTTTTCCAGTTTTACTTCATAGATGTTGACCTTTACATTTGGTTTGCAGTAGAAAAAAGAAATTAGAAAGTTAAAGGCACTATTTGGAAGATTTGACCACAGTGATGTTATGGCACAAAGTTTTGATGTTTGCTCTCTCCACCATCATCTTTGGTCCCTTAGCCTCTGCCACGCTCTGTTTCTGCGGATCCCGCTTATATTGCCTGTTTGCCAGGTTCCAGAGTTGAAGAATCACCAGTTCACACAATTAAAGTCACCAATTCACACTATTCCTCTTACTGACTGTTGATTGCAGTCACACACTAAAAAAAGCCACGAAAGAAGAAAACTCTACTGGATACCTTTTAAGATTTATTATTCATTTTTATCATATGTGATATCACATCAGTCAAAAATTAAAAAATGTATTGTTAAGATTGTTATTTAACATTCAGATTTAGTTTTTTGTTTTTTTGTTTTTTTTAAGGGTTTTTAAACATTTTTTTTTACATGAATTCCAAGCTGCATTTTTATTATAATTATATAATGATAGGATTTTTTTTGTATAATAAAATTAATTCTAGAAATTCCAATTTTTCCCTACTTCAAATGAAACTCGCTGTGTCAAAATGTGAATATTTATGACTTTGGCACTTGCTGTGGAGTGGAAAGTGGTATCAGTCAGTGGAGCATATGGCATAACAACATGACATGACATGACATAAACCACAAAAAAAACACAATATCTAAATCATTTGAAAGATGCAATTATTACATAAAAGTTCTAAACACAGAGCTTTTAAGCATGGTGTAATTAAGCTAATGTTTGTCAGACTGTGTAGTAGCCAGAAACCACAAGCAACCCTCTTAAAATACTATTAATTGTCCAGTGGTATGCAGTTCCTGCTACCCAGTAATGAAACACCATCCAGCTTAATTAGTCTGTTATTTGCTCAGTTATGGATCACTTGGCCCGAGGCTTTGCGGTGACATCCGGGGTCAGAGGTCATCATGCTATGTATCCATTCTGATACATTTACTGTGTGGTACACCTACATGCATACATCCAACTCACCCCACCAAATGAATCATATGTATGTGTATATATATACATACATACAGTAGATATGTAAATCCTTCCATCCAACCATGAACTGACCAGCAGTAATTCTGTGTGTGCCTCGCCGACTCCCCCCATCTGTCCATCACTCATTCCACCACAGACGGATGTACATCTCCAGTGAAGCACTAATGATGGACTAATACCGGCCATCCATCTCTGCTGTGTCTGATGGCCATGGGACACAGTGGGAGGGTGGGGATGCAAGTCAGGGCTAAAGTAATGTGGCTGCAGAGCAGGGAGAAAGTGACAGATGGTGACAGAGTGATGGGGGAAGGATTGTGTGTCACTAGGGTAGTGTGTGGGTGGGGGGTGGTGTGTTCATGTATGTAGGATTAGTGTGTGCATGTATGCCCGTATGTACTGTAAGAAGGCGCACGCTTGCATGTTGGATCTGTGTCAGCGTTTAACTCTATGTACGTGTGTAAAATGTGTGTGTGTTAGGGGGATCAGTGAGACTAAGCGGTCTGTGTGAGGTGACAGGAGACTGGTCACACCCCTCACGTTAGCCTCTGTGATGTATCTTAGACAGATACGCACTAGTGAACAAAAACCCTGGAGTACATGCTGGACGTACGTCTCAGTCCACCTCCGGGCTCCGTTTGACTTTTGCATCCCCGTCTGGACACTTTTTTCTGGGGCACGTCAGAGTGAAATCACCTCCCCGCCTCACCATCATGAAGTGGCTGACATCTGTGCGCTCGGCGTTGGCTGGAGGCAGCCGTAGCGCCCCCGCGACCCCTGCTGCCAGCCCCAACATTCCCTCCAAGGCAGATCAGCAGGCCAAGCAGGTAAGCTGCAAACAGAATCCTGAGAGGGCGTTCAACCTGAGAAACGGAGCGCTCACAGTGATGGTTAGAAACTGATGAGATGTGTGTTGATTTTGGCTGTTTCCACCTTATTGCTGTATACATTTCGAAAAAGCGTTTCTTCTCAGTTTGTCTGCTTGCTTGAGGCTTTCCCAATCAGCTCTGTCAGCTAAGTGCTGCTTTTATCCGTCTCACACAGCTTTGAGCCTTTTCCTGGATTGCCTGTTTTTTTGTATTTTTATGATCCGTCTAATTGCGCTTGGATTTGAATGCGATGAAAATCAGCGCTGCGGTGTAAAGACGAGACGGTCTGCCCATGTGTGTGTATTCAACCTGTGCAAAATCACTGTCCAGGAATGCCTACAAGAAGCCATAAATGAGATTGAGTTTATTTTGTTTGGATCTCCCGTTTCTCTTTGCTTACACTGAGTCTGATTCACTGCTTCACACTGCTATTGTATGGAAAGTGCTATACACTCCTTCCTGTACCAAGTCTCCCATTATGTCCAAACATAATAAAAATACAATCAGCTACATGTTCTCAAGGTCTACTCATAAATCTGCCGATATATTGTTGGAAAGGAAGTGCCCAGAAACTTTGCAGAGTAATGGGTCATGTGTGTTTGTGTTTGTGTGTAAAACCACAGTAGGAGTATTAATCCCTCAGCCGCGCAGCACTGATCCTGCAACTATCCTCCAATATCAGTGCAAGCCCCCGCTGCCTGATCCTGCCTGAACACTGAACTCAGACTGAATGCTGAATGTCGTGTACTTCAAGTTGGAAAAATCACACTTTTGCCAGAAGTTCCTGTACGAGTGCATTTAGCTGTCTCTCTAGATGCACACACATACACCAGCCAACCAGCCAGAATTACTCATGAATATTAATGAGGGAGAATCAGTCCATTCAGAAAGCACCAGCGGGCAGCAACGTCATTACACTCTGACGAATGACCCCTAAACATATCATCTTGGGTGTGTGTGTTGCCTGCAGGCTAGATCAAGCCATTTTCAACTCCAAGTGGACTGCAAGTCATTCCTCCTACACCACCAAGTGCAACTCTGCACTTTGTTTATCTCTATTCCATAAATAGCTGACATTTGAGTTCCTGCTATGAATTCAGCTACACTCATCAGGACTGAAAGATATTTGTTGTATTTTAGTGTTTGCTATTAAGACTATTTATTCACCTTTGCTGTGTTTCCACCTTTAATTTGCTTCAGTTTCCCATGTTAGGATGATCTTGTGTCCTTGTAAAAAGGTTATTATGTATTTAAAGAAATATATGATAAGCATTTAGCATAAGATTCTTGATCCGATGTTTAGCTGAGTGCAAAGAGAACCGAAGCCAAACAAGCAGTCTCAGTAAATTCTCATACAAATGATGCATGTATGAGATATTGTAGATATTTGAAACATTGATTGATTGTGTTCATCTGTAATGATTCCAGTGCTTTCAGATGCTACAAAGGCATAAGAACAGCTGAAAGCAACTATCAAACTCAAATGACTTTGCCCATTACTTGTTCCTTTTCATTCTGTTGCGGCTTCAGCGGTGAGCTGCCCTCACTTGTCTTGAAAATGTTCAGACGATGTAGTGCAGTGATTACTTCCTCATCTAGGGCCCAGACAGGATTTGGGGTCCACGGAGTCAGAATTTGTGTGTTCCTTCCCAGCCTAATAGCAGATAATGAGGGCAGAGTAATATTGAATCACCTAATATTTACAGCAGGAATGTCTCTGACCGAGGCTTGGTGATTGATGAGCGGGTTGTGCCCCAATCATCCAGTCTTAAGAAATTGCTGAGAGCCAGTGAGTCGGGTTGCAATGTTGTGTCTTTTCTCAAACAACCGCAGTCTGTGACAGATGGAACGAGCTGAGGAGATGAAGACAGTGCCAGGTAGAAAGCGAAAGGTTTAACTTCTCTCCACAGAGCGAGGATAGTAAACTATCTCTAATGTTAGCTGTTAACATAGGAGTCAAAGTCCACATCTTGGAAATACGGGAGGTAGAACACAATGTGATAACTGAATCAATAAGTGAAAACCAGAGTATAGAGAGTGCAGGGCTTTAGCTGGCTCTGTGTAATTTCAGCAAAAGCCACATAAAACAGATGGAAACAAATGAAAACCACCCACCAGGCAAAAGGGTAAAGCTATTTTGCGGTTAAAGATTAAACCCCACTGAAACACTCATCTCATAGCGGGACTGAGAGGAAAACAGAAACAGGTTTTAGGTGAAGGGAGTAGGCAAAGGCTGAAGAGAGAAAACAACGCTTCAACCTTGAGTTGCCCCTATGATTTCCTTATCAAGTCACTGATAGATAAGGAAAGTAAGTCCCCAACAGCCATGTGCTGGTTAAAGAGAGCAGCTGCTGTTTTATCAGCGGATAAATGCGCCATGAATCACTTAGGGCTATCAGCACTTTCCAGCCATACACCTTCCTTTGCTTAATCCTCTTCATCCTTCTCCTTAGGCCTCTCAGATCAATGTGACAACACCTCACGATGATTGTAAGCGGTGAGATTCTTATTCCTATGTCTGTTTCTGTGCGACATCTGTTGACCCCTTCCTGTAGGCAACGCTCTTTTAGTCTATTCGTACGTGTTAGCTAACATTGCTCAGACGTCCTCTGTTGAGGCTTCCTGTGCTAATTGTGCAATTTCTCAGGAAAGGGTTATATTAAAACAATGCATAGTAAAGCTGGCTATAACTCCAGTTGTTACAAAAGTCACATTTTTATCCACGGTGTCCGTGTGGTTGCTCATTGGGACGGCCCAAACAGAAGCATCTCAACAGCTATTGGATGGAAGTTGATCAAGTTTCTACAGCTTATACTTTGTGTGTCTTTTCCTCAAGCACCACCATGAGGTTGGTTGGGAGGTAGGTTTTTATTTGAATGACATATCTCGAGAACTTGTTAGCTTGCTGACACACTGAACACAGATGGTGGCCATGCTTACCATTCTGTCATACCTGTTAAATATCTGCATGTACGCATTGTCATTGCAAGAACATTGAAATCGAAAAGAATGAACCAACTGCTACATGTAGTTTAGTTTTAAACTGGAGAAGACAGGGTTTGTAGATTTTGGAGTATTAGTTCAGTTATCAGCGTAATTCATCCCATAGACCTCCAGATACTCAGTGAATTGAGCCTACCTGACTGCCAGTTCAGCATGTCAACTTAAACTGACCATGTACGAGTGTGACTCGCTGTGAGTGCTATTATTACAATACCACTACAACATGTGTGAAGGTCACAGCCATGATATGGACACGCTTAACCAACCAGTGGAAGGATGCATTGTCTTTTCCTGTGCTGCAGCGCGTCCTGTCACAGTAATAGCTCAAATCACCCTGAACTAATGTTTCCACTTTGTCTGCTCAGACAGACCAGAGCCGTACGACCTCCACCACTCCAGCACTCACTCCATCTCTCTCTCTCGCCCTCTGTTCCGTCGTTTTCACGTCATTGAGTGGTTCTGCAACCCCCATCGCTGCATCTGCTGTCTCAGTTCATTGTCCCTCCTCCTCCCTTCCCTCACTTACTCCTTCTTCCATCCCTCTAGTGGTATAATAGTACAGTAACTGTAACATCAAGATGTATTTCCCCAGAAAAGTGCCCAACTCTAATAGACAGGAGGCTCAGCTAAGTTTAGCTGGGTTTATCCTCTATCCGCCCAAGCTCGCTCTCTCTGGAAGTGACTCATGCTCACTCTCACCCTATCACCAGCTTTCTCAAGTGCTATAATGTAGTCTGTCAGTCTTCCTATATCAGGCTCTCAGTGTTTTCTCACTCTCCTTAAAGTATCACACCGATAAACCCCCACTGACTCCCACTCCCTCTCTCTCAAGTGACCGTGTTGGCACTGTGAGGCACCATTGACTTGTCCATTAACCTCTATCTTTCTCCCTTTATTTCTGTCAGCACATTCCTCTTTAATTTCCTCATCCTTTTCTTTTTTTTTCTCCCTCCTCTGTCTCCAGACTGGCAGCTGTCTCTCTCCTCACAGCTGTGTAGTGTTGATCGCACTCTGAGCCACCTCTCATTTGACTTCCTCTGCATTAATCAGCGCTGCTGCTGTGCTGCTGCTCCACACTTTGAACACATTTTAATGCCACACTCGTGTACTTATTGACTTAAACAAGAACGAAGGCACTTGACCTCACATGAATATACACCCGCTGACACAAACACAATACATGCACACACTCTCGTTTCTCTTTGGCCCTGAAAACATAGTAGAAGCATTTATTAATATCACAGCATCAGCATGGATAACCATCATACAGTATCACAGCATTAGTTAGTTTAAATGTAAGTATAATTGTTTAAAATGTAAGAAAAAACAAATGATTTAGTATGACTTTATATACAATATGCAGTATGTACTATACCACAACATAGACTAATCATTAAAGCTGTATTAATACATATTTTAATAATCAATGTGTAACATAAAAGGTATCGTTTGCAGTGATGAAACCACAGAATTATCACAAATATCAACCAAGTTCGACTCAGACTTTTAGCACCTTTCAGCTCATTGCTGTTGGTTTATGATTATGGCTTACTGTTGCACTGTTGTTTTAGTTGAGTCTCACAGCTCTCACCATCACCAAAGAGTCCCACACAAAGCACACGAACTTGCATTGTGGAGAAAATCGAGTTGCATTCAACTTTTCTGCCGGCCAACCACCACAAAGCTAAAAGGAGTGTGAACACTGGACACCAAAATCATCAGGTGGCCAGAAACACGACTTCAAATATTAAATGAGATTGCATGCAATAGTGACTTTGAAAAGGTGATGATTTGTCAATGTTTTATATTATCAAAATCAATGAATTATAACAGATTGATTAATTAAAAAGAGGAGTCTGATTTTGGTGGAGCATAGTGTAGTTTCATGGGTTGCTCCTCAGGCAGTGACAGGCACCGTCATAATTTCCTGCTACCATGGTAATGTCCAATTTCCCCCCATGGAAATGTTTAATTTTGTTTGGTATGCGACTACAGGGAATTCTTGGCATTTGAGTTTTGTTTTGGTAAAGAGCTTGGTTCTTCTGGCTGCAGCCTAGCAGGAAGTGTTGCTCCGTCGCCGCCTCTTGTTGTTGGCAGAATCGACACTTTCTGTCTTTTCAAGATTGCCAGGTTTGTCTGATCCATCACTCCCAATGGCCAGGTTGTAGTAACTCTATTTTAATTTAGTTAATGTCTTTCGAAGTTTCAGACAAAGCTCAGTATTGTCTGTAAAGTAGCAGTACTGTTTCTTTCTGCTGGCCTCTCTTCCTCCTTCACTTCATTACAGCCAGTCTAGCCAACACTCTGTCCTCAATAACTTGTCCTCTGCAGCTTTGCCGAACTCCAAAAAAAAAAGAAAAGTAGCACTTCCAAATTTCATCAAAAGCCAGGAAACGGCACAAACCACCTACAGTCTCTGCATCACAGAGAAATGGATAGCAATGGAGCCTGAGAGCAAAATATTAGAGAAAAGCAGCAGCGGGGAGAGAAAGTGTTACGCAATGTGTTATTTTTGGGATTGCCGAAAAAAAAAATTGCCTCACTCATGTGTTAATACACCGCTGGAAGCCTGTGAGAGAGCTGTGTGTGTGCGGTATCTCCCATCCTTCCTTGATTGGTAGACCAGCGCTGGTGAGTGTGTGTGTGTGTGTGTGTGTGTGTGTGTGTGTGAGAGAGAACGGCTGCAAACTTTGTGCAGTTTTTCACATCACCCTCTCACTGCTGAATCATATCTCTCCCCTCCATATTCTCCTCCTGTGCTCGCCTTAATTTGCTCCTTACCTTGAGAGAACATTCTACCTCTGTCATTTTTTCCACATCGCTCTTCAAGAGCTGAAGTGAGACATTTTACCCCCTCTGTACCTGGCTGCTTTGAAACTCGCTGATGATTTAGTGAGGTTATTTATTTAAACTAGCTCTGATCTTAAAGGATAATTATGCCTTATTACAACTAATTTTCCATCATCACTGCAATAATTACTTTGCACTCACCAAGTTTATTGCTGAGATCTGGGAACGTGAGGACTTTGCTGAAAAGAAGAAAGAAACACGAGCAGTCAGACAATCAGACAATCATAAAAGGTTTTCAGCAAACCTCCGGGTTAGCCAAGAAGAAAAAAAACCCAAGTGAACCGTAAAATTACAACCTGAAGTGGCTGTTGTAAACAACCAAATGAAAATGTACAGACTGGCTTTGTGACTCAGTTTTGATCTCCTGTGCTTGCCATAGTTGCGCACGCATAATTTTCAGGTTATTACTGACTGTCATACATTAAGTAGTTAAGTGTACTTACTAAAGTAGTTTAAGGTATTTGTACTTTACTCGAGTATTTCCAGTTCATGGCATAGTATGGCATTTATACTCCATTATATTTCAGGTGCAAATATTTAACTTTTACTTCACTACTCATTTATTTGACAACATTAGTTACGTATTACTCTGCAAATCATTGATACTAAATATAAATCAATAAAAAAAAAAAAAAGATTTATTTAGTATTTACTACCTGCAGTATTTAGAGTAATTGAAATTACCCTCACCTTTACCAACTGTAACATTAAAGTGATTCTTCCACATGAATGCATCACCATTATTAATATTAAAGAGTACTTGCAAATGTGCTGCTAGCGCATCTGTTCTAATTTTCTGAATGCAGTACTTTTCCTTGTAACAGCATATTTCCACACTGTTGTATTGATATCTGTACTTAAGTAAAAGATCTGAGTATTTCTTCCACCGCTGCATAAATGAATGCGTGTACAGCTTGTTCCAGCAGTCCGCCACTGCCCTCACACTCTTCTCACTGCATGCATATCCAATCTGTGCTTTTGAATATGGCAGTGCGCTTAAACCTTCAGTGCTCTGCTCCCTCTGTTGTTGCACACCTGCTGCCACACAGCTCACCTGAAGGCTATGCTATGTCACTTGCTGCTACAGCCAGCGCTGTTGTTCACCTAGTATCTCAGACGTCCCAGCATCCACCTGTAGTCCCATTTATGCCACATCCCTCTGCATGGGAACCTCTGCTGCGTCAGCACAGCGGCTCCATTCAAACGGGCGCTGAGTCTTTTCTGTGCTGTTGTCTGACTGAACACGGCTTTATCGTCACTCCGCACATGTCCCGAGCTCGGTTTTTTCCTTGTGCATAGTGACGAGGTCAGAGCCCAGACACCAATTATCAACCCTGTAAGTATTCTACATTCACATATAATCTATTCCACACGAGTTGACCGACTGAACTTATGGAAATGGTTGACAAAACTATAAAAATAAGACTGAAGTTGTAATAAACGTAATTCTCCTTTAATTTAGTAGTATCTAATTATTGCAAGGCGCTGTCAGCTGAACACTCAGAATGTAAAAATGTACATTTAAGAAGGACGAGGGCCAAAAAGAGAGCCGCAGGAGACACATCAGTCACTGCCGGGGCTGAAACGCTGGACTTTCTCATGCTGTGTTATTCAACCAGAATGGACATTATTTAAGCTGGCACACACATGTTTGGCCGGGATAAACAGCAAAACACAGAGCGGCGTCCAGGCACCATAATCAGAATCATATACAAGTTGGCCAACTGGTCATTATAAGATACTCAGAGCAGAGCGTCCCGGACGGAGCCAGAGAACGAGAAAAATCACTTAGAGCTTTGTCTCCTGCTCTGACAGATTTGCTGAGGAGCAAAAATGAACTGTCTCTCATTTAAAGACATTTATGTCAAATTTGCACCCTGCTCATGACCTATGACCGCTTTGCCATGCCGGATGATTGGTGGCAGCATTCTGAGCACACGGGAGGGGAAACTATGAAGTCATTTAGCCTTTCTAGGATTTCTAGGAAAGGAGATTTTTTTTAGTTTTTTTTTTTTTTATCCCGCCCGCTATACATGCATGTCTGTGTCCAAAGATGACTCAAGGTTGATCTGTCAAGACTTACCTTCCATGTTGGAATGACAGAATCAATTCACGGCAGTCCACCTTTGAATTTCTGAATGATTTCCATAATTTCATTCTGGTGACCAGGCGGATAATTTTCCTGTCAGAGAACATCTTCCAATCTTTGGGATGAATCCAGAGTCAGAGGCCAAACCACCAGAACACACACTTATAGTATTCACACACACACTCTCGTGTGTGCAGTAATGAGTTTTATGGCTGAGTGATTTATGCATTTAAAATGTGGCCACGTTGTCCTTTAAACGTCCACAATGAGATAACAGAAAACACATCAGCTGCCTGACAGGCAGAGACGATGAAAAGCTGCGCCACTCTGCGCGGCTGCAGAAAGGTCATTCGCCTCATCCCCTCACAGTCAATGGTAATTACCTCACTCGGAGGACGAGGGGGGGAAAAAAAAAACATATTTTTCTTTGTATGTGATAGAAATGTAAATGAAGAGGGAAGGAGGGGTGCAGCAAAGCATCAGAATTACTCCCTAATTTGTTTTTGGCTCATTACTCTGGGTCCTCACTGACACACACACACACACGCACACACACAGTCCCACAACTAGATTAAAAATAAGTTGCATAACCAGTGAACCATAATATAGGCTATAATCACTGTTAGACATGCTGTAGGATAAATGACATATATGATGTCTTTTCTTTATTAGAATAACTTCCATAATAATGAATTCTGTGCTGATCCAAAGGCACCCAGCTGAGACTAATCCATTTACTCCCCCCTCATCACCAGAGCTGAGTCTGTCTGCAACACCTGCCCCCTTCTGGGACACAATGGGAAACATCAGCAAGGGCAGCTGCGATTTTATTTCTTTAATTCTATGGATAAACATCTAGCTTTTAGAACAGACCTCAGCTCAGGCCTTGCCACCTCTAACATGTGGATGATGAGTACCCTGGCATACGGGTTTGCATTTATTATGAAATATTGCTCATTCTACTGCATGATTCACATAGTTGGACTCGCATCAGGTCTACTATCAACTCCTGAGACAAATATTTGAAGAGGATGCCAGACGTTGGCTGCCCAGCCCTCGTGGATTTAAAAGGATTCATCCAAACATTCCTCTGCTAGTTTTGCGTAATAAACACAAGGGAAGTTACAAATGAAAGCCTGTTTTTATTTTTAACCCTTGAGATCCTCAAGGGAAAAAAATAAATGATGTGAATGGCATTGGAGTGTCCTCTACATCCATATAATGACAGACTAGAAACTCAAGTTTGATGATGTGTCACTGTGGAGGAGTTTTCCACCTGACGACAGGGTCAAGGACAAAACGTGGCATATCTAGGACTTTGAAAACTCGCCACAAGAGAACTTTCCGTCCGTCTAAATGATGATCCACGATATTGACTTCACCCTAATCTAAGAAAACTGCTATGAAAACACCAAAGATGGACACACAGTACAGCCACGAAACAGTTCACATCTTTGATGTGCTCCTGTGCTCTACTGAAGCTTCTTTAGCTCAAAGTACGTTTTCTTCTTCTGTTCTTTGGGTCAAAAAGAAAGGGAGGGGAAAGAAGTAAGAGAGAAAGAAAGTCAGTATCAAAGAACAGAAACCACAGAGTCCAGGGAGAAGAAGGGGCCGTCTTTGTAGACAGTGACTTATAAAAAAAAAAAAAAAAAAAACAGCTTACGGCAGCACGACTTTGATGTGTGGACTTCACTGCCAGTCCCACCGGACGGCCCCGGGCTTCATTCCCCGGAGCAGCAGCTCTTACTTTTCTGCGACACCTCGTCAGGCCACTGAGAGCCGCTAACATGGACCCGAGAGAGTTGTGTGTCCCCCCCCCCCCCCTCCTTACAGCCTGCACTTCAGGCCCAGAGTGCTGCTGCTGCAGCACCGACAGTTATTTCAAGTCTGCTGAGCTTGTGCCTGACTTCTGGCAGTGTCGCAGATGGTGTCGATTTTCAACTTGTGTGTGTTGATTTCGGCTTCTGCATCCAGTTGTCACACACAGCAGTTCTTGGAATATTTTTCACCCTGATTACTTTGTTTCAGTTACCTTAAACATCTGAGATCGTAGTCAAAATGATTGGTAGCCTCAATTAATCTTTTCTTCTAGTTTAACTTTGCATTAGTTGTTTCACTTTTCTTACTTTACCCTTCATTTTGTGTAATGAATTTCAAACTTTAAAGAGTTAAGAGGAGTGTGTGCCCCATGTGTCAAGGGTAAAGTCCTTACAGCAGCGACCCAGGTTCAATTCCAGCTTTCATTTCCTGTATATCTCTGTATGCTGTATGTATAGCTGCCACTATCAACTAAAGCTGGAAATGCAAAAAAAAAAAAAAAAACATATTTTTTTATGCATGAGGAAAAGTTTAGGCAGACAGTCAGACTGATTTAAGATGCATTGATGACCAGTGATTCAATTTTGTTCATTTAAGTCTAGAGCTTAAAGATTAGATAGATAACAAAAATGGATCTCAAATGTGAGAATATTATAACCGTTGTTTCAATTTTGCTGCATTATGATCATTTGAATTTATTTTTTGTGTTTGGGATCATTGAGCTCTAGAATACTGTGATGCAATTGTGCAGCTATGAATTGATGATAAAAATACATATCATTTGTAGTCCTAAATACAACTGTCCATATTTGCCAATGTTTTTATGGGTTTCTATGTTGTAGTGAAGCAGAAGGCTGGATCAGTCTTTTAATGCTTTTTGTCCTTTTGAATTCATCTGTCCGTGCTTTTGGGAAACACTAACATGCTCTTACTTAACTGTGATTGTGGTGATTTGGGTACTCAGTTGTGCCTTGAATATAGCATCTATCATCAATGTAGAGATTCTCTTTGGTATTAATGCAGTGATGACAGAGATGGAAGACGAGAATAAAGGAATCTGATTTACCTCTTAGTCATGACTGCAGACGCGCTGCCATTCCCAACCTGCTCAGGTAAATACAACTAGTGGCAACATAATCTCTGTAAACTAGGTGATTTGTGAAATTGTTCTATGGGACAAACGAAACAGAAGGAATTAGTGGCAAACCAAAATTACTACTACGGAATAACGAGGTCAAACCAGGACATGCAGGCGATTCCTCGTTTCTGAGGACGCACTCCGTGACCTTCGCCCGTCCCAGCGCTGTTTCACCACAGCCATTTGTCCATACGTCAGCCTTTAAGAGCTGGCTATTACCATAATGAGTAGGTGTGCTCCAAACCCATTTTTACAAATATTCGGAAGCCTATCGCCTGCTGCTTCAGGCCAAGAGCATTCGTTCGTCTTATCCGCATGCCCCCCTCCCATCCTCCCCTCTACCCTCATCTTGGCTATTAGGCCCATTTCACAGTGGCTGTGCACAGTGGCTCCAGTGGGTATTAGCCATGAGGAGAGAGATGGTTTCCCACCATCCCCACAGCGAGCGCTCAGCCAAACCTGGCCTCTCTCACCGCCTGACCTCACGCTCAAGTGGGCGTGCAAAGAATATGTCTTGGAGCACGGAGAAAAAACAACAACGTTAAAAACCCCCAGAAGAGGGAATAAAAATCCGTATGCACATTTAATTACAGCCGCTGTGTCAGTTTTCAACTCGCAGTCGTCCCACAGTTTATTCCACAAAGCTCCGCTTAATGACAAACTGCATTATCTAGCTCGTGTATTTATTCATCGCCCTCTGTTTTTGTTTTTCTTTTTTTTTTTGATTCTGATTGACAGCTCCCGACTCTGCCAGATATTCCCTCACACCTTCCCACCTCACTTTTCTGCCTCTGGTATCTCCATCAAGCTCGAGTTGTGTTTTCTAATTGGCCTCGCTAACTCATTTTTCAAGGGCAGGGAGTTTATTTGTTTTTCTGTGCTGAAACCACAGAAAGCCTAATGCCCCAATCTCTCCACTGCAGAATCTCGAGCAGGGAGGAGGAGGGGTTTGTTTGTGAAATTGACATTCCTGGCCCTCAATATAGAGGCAGTGAAATATGCGTTTTTAGTTTGTTCTTTTTTTTTTTTTCTTCTTCTCGTCGTGTTTGTGGTAATTTCACAGTCCAGTAGTCGTGGGATCGCTCTCCAGCTGGGCGGCCAGGATGCTGCGCCCTATGCTCATTTTCCATAGTGGGATGTTACGCCATCCAGTGGTCCTTTTTTTTTGACAATCACGTACCTTACAGAAGAGTGGGCTCATGAAATTATTATATCTAATGAAAGTAAATTCAATCTCCTGTTTTGCTCCACTGACTGAGGCTAAACTGAAGATTATTTCTGCTGCAGGGGTAAAACTCCAATCTGCTCTTTATGCTGAAGACCGATTCACTTTGACAAAGGTTGTGATGAATGTTTATCCTGGGTCTCAAAGTAGGTAATACAACAAGTCTTTCTTTATGAATTGTGGGAGGATGTGACTCCCTCTCTCCACCACTGCTCGGTTTTAGCTCCAGTTTTCCTTTCCGTGGCAGTGCACAGAGCCATTACAAAGCCATTAAAGGTTATGAACTGGTAAGTACCCCCACACGAGACAAAAAAAAAATCTCCTTACACTTGCACAAATATAGACATAAATGCATCTGAACCTCCACACAAATCTCACTCGCTCACAAACACGCTTTCTTTACAAGCCGTTGAGCAGTCACTCAGGCCTAACCATGACTCAGCTCTGAGGAAGTTCATTTTCATAAACTACCGTGTGAAGCACTTTATTCCTCTCCCAAAAACTCTATAATCTACAGAGCAGCTCATCACCAACTCACACACTCCTTCCTAACATTCAGCCTGGGATTAAATTTATCTCCTTGCAGTCTGATAGACTCAATAGCTGTATGTCCAGTGCTTGAATTCATAGTGTATGTTTCATATATTATGGCAAAATCACAATTTAATATGCTTCCTACTTACTTTGAGCGGAAGAAAGTGCTGATATTTCAATTTCTAGTCTAATAATTCAAACTTTTTTTTCTCTTTCTTTTATGAATGTCACCTATAATGGTCTTATGAAGACGCACCCTTGAGATTCTTCACCTACATCTCACAGTCTCTGATTGAGTTCAGACTCAGGTAGTGAGCTGGCTTGATGTTACAGAGCAGAGAAAGAGTTGGACTGGCAGTTGACCTTCCTCAAGGGACACACCTGTCTCTAGAGGGCTAGTCATTGCGGTGGGTACCTGTGGTACCAGTTTGCTTCACTCTCCAATGTCACCTCCTCCTGTGGATGGAGCCACTCCATTAATCACTAATTTTCCATAAATAATTCCATGTAAAAACATTATTACTTGTATTACTAGTATTACTTTTAGGATCCAATTACTGGTCTTGCACAAAGCAATGACATTTGACAGTGTTGCCTTTTTTAAGGCAGAACCTAGAACGAAAGACTTCTTAAAGGTAACTCCAAGTTACAGGCAGTGTTTGTGAAAGAAAACTCCACCTAACAGCAGAAGAGTCACAATATGATTTCTGATGATTTCTTGGAAGCTACATTTATTTTCATGTGGTTAGCTGCTGACTCACAGCAAATATCCTCTGGCTGACTCCGACCTAGATGAATTTGAGACCTTTATGTGTCTCTGTGTGTCAGCCCTGTGACTTGTACACTGCCTCTTGCCCGCTGTACCCACTGTACCTAATGCCCCACTGACTCTTTCCATTGCTCCTTTATTAAGTGTGCAGAGTAGATGTGTAAAGAGTCTGTACTATATTAGGCCTCGCTGCTCTCTCTCAGCTCTGAGCTATTTGTTCTGACAGGTGCTGTGACGTTATTTGTTTGGGTGGAAAAATGGAGCTCAGCACTGGAGCAGAGCAGCCATTGGGCTCGGCCATCAGTTAGTTCCATTGCTTCCTCTAGACAAAGCTACCTCCCCGCAGTCTGCACTTTCACAAGCACCGCTACCCTCTCTTAACTCTCACATTCAGAGGAAAAACCTGAGAGAAGAACCTGTTCCATCATGTCCCTGCATATGAGAAGATAAAATCACCACCAGGCTTTGGTTAAAGAAAGCTAACAGTCCAGTAATGACTTCCTCAGGCCATGTGGAATTCAAACCTATAGTTAAGGTTAGAGCCTGAATGTTATTGATGGAAGATAATATAATACTAATATCTTTGCATTCACACACATGTGAATACTTGTCATCTCTGTTGTTGATCTAATTACAGTGACTGTAGGAAACTCTAGCACCCGACTGTGACTTACCAGTAACCACTGTCACTTCTGGAAAACTCTTTCCTGCAGTGCACCAATGTTCTCCCTGATAAATACGAAAAGACAGCGGTAGCCGAGAAGTTAGAGGAGCGGGCCTGTGGCTGGCTTTCATCTTGGATTTCTGCTCCAGGCCTGCCTTGGCAGCTCTAGCTCGTTTCTGGTTTCTCAGAGGGTTTTAGGAAACTCTACAAACCAAAAAAGGGAGATAGCGACCAATGTTGTATCTGACAGCATCTCAAAGATTTATAGTGGCGAGAAGAGATAACGTAGAGTGATGATGAGTGTGCTTGTCAGGCCTGAGGCAGGCTTCTTTTTAGCCTCATTGAGCCGTCATGCCTCGAGCCAGTGCTGTGGTCGAACCAAACCTGAGAATCTGGTTGTTTCGTCCTGCAGAGGTCAGGGTACAAAACTTCCAAAAATCAGGAGCCACAAAAAGGAAAGAGCTTTTGCCTTTCCTGACTCAACCTAGACCAGAGTTTCTCAAGTAGAGACATACTTAGGGTTCAAGAGAGCAGAGTTGTTCATCGATATGTGCAGTGACATTTAGGCTAACCTGACTCCTCGTCAGGTCACTCAATCATCATTGTCTAGCTCTTCAGACAGGCCAATTTTCATTATGACTGAAAATGGTGCTCTTTGACTGGGCTCTAGTCCACTGATGTTGAGATAGCATGTGCGTTCGTCTGTGTTCAGCCTGGAAGAGTGATTTCTTCCCTCAGGTCAGGCCTACAGCAGTATCAATCACTCTGCAAGTGAGCAACACTATTTTCTAATGTGGCAACGCTGTTTTCACTGCTGTCAGCATGGAGTTTATTGGCATGGCAATAAAACATGAAAGCATATATACAATTTATTACAGTCAGCTGTTTTGAAATGACTGCATCTAAAGTTGAATAATTCTGTAAGGATATAAGTCATAAAAGCAATTCATCTATATACATCTGCCAACTAGTCACATCATTTTTTTTTTTACTTTAGAAGCAGGCGCTGATCAGACTTGTGGACATATACAGGAGTTCAGCTCTGTAGTTGATTTTGTACTTTTTAGGTTGCAGAAGTCCTAACCTCTGCCCATAACTTTATCCCACATTGCAGCTACAGTACCTTTCTAACTTGTATGGTTAAGTCTACTCATGCATTTTAAGGGTTCTGATACATGGATTTTGTTGCCTTCGGGGTCAGACATAGCCAGGCTAGCTGTATGCTAAGCTAAGCTAACTGGCTGCTGGCTCCAGCTTCATACTGAACAGACAGATATGCGAGTGGTATTGATCCCCACATCTAATTTCTCAAAATGTTGAGCTGGCACCCGCCCTATTCCCCTCTTTATTCAATTACCTACAAAGGAAAGTAGCAGAACTCATTTTGATATTGTTTTGCATCTATGACAAAGTGCATTGTTGAGTTGACGTAAGCGTCTTGTGCTGTTTCATAGCTCTCTCTGCAGAATTGGTTTACAAAAAGGTCAAGACCGGCCTCGTTCCACTTTATGCAGCAACAAACTTACCAGCCTATTAGGCGTAGCCATTTTCACAGCAGAACGACATTTCATTTACAGCGAAGTTACGGCTCAGTGTTATGGTTCACTGGCAGGAGTCTGCAGTATGTTATAACACTGCTCACACAATCCTGCAGCAAGTGTAAAGTCTAGCCATCTCGCTTCAGGGCACACACACTCAAACACATCCGCACACTCTCCTCAGACTGGCAGTTGGTCCAAACACAGTTGTAGGAGGGGTAAGGGGGCACAGATCTGACTCCTTCAGGCCTTTTATAGCTGTGTGCCCACACGTCAGTGCCCACCCAGTAATGATGAAGTGTCAGAGCGGGCAGCATCAAACACCGTGGTCTGTCAGCCCAAAGAGCGAGATTAACTCCCATGACCAGACTGTATGGGGCTTGGCAGCCTGTGGTAGGCTGCCTGGGCACAGAGCAGGGAGTAGAAGACCTTAATTGGACAATGCGCATGTGGTGGTGAGGGGTGGGTAGCAGGGGGTGAGGGGGATTTACTGACTGACTGGCTGGTTGGTCGGCTGGCTGGCCGGCCGTTGGCCTCTCTCAGCCCCCGTTTGGTTTTCATCAGAGCGATTTGAGCAAGAGAAATGGGTTTCATGCTAGAGCCTCTCAGCACTTAGCCACATGTTCAGCTCTTTAATAAAGTCTGAATGCAGCCACAGAGAACCCAAAGCTTCATCCTCAATGTACTGAACGTGTGACCGGTTAAACTGATTTTTAGTGTGTGTGTGTGTGCTCTTTTAGTTTTGAACCAAAATCCTCAAAGGTTTAGATTAGAGAGGAAAATGCCAGTCACAACCACTAAAAAGGGTGAAGGTGAGGTAAAGATATCAGTGAATTATTACTGCTGTCAGTTGGATAATCAAAAGATGTTGGAAACCGTTAGATGTGGCAGTGATATAACATGAACTATCATCATTTCTGGCAAGCTGAGGTTTGCTTTAGCAAATCCTCCTTCCTTCCATCCCCTCTCTGTCTGATCTGAAGGAAGATTTCAAATGAAGATCTAACTAAAAGAGGCCCAGAACCCACAATTGTTAAGGCAACTTAACTCGCAGTAAAATGTGGAAATGTGATAACAAGTTTTTTTTTTTTTCTGCGTCTGTGTGTTTATCCATCAATGGAAACTGACTAAAGTCTGTTTGAGTTCATTTAATTGCACCGGTATATTCTTGCCAATCACAACCTGAGATTGGTTCCGAGCCAGCTGACTGCACCCTCAGATATGTCCTCCCCGAAAAGAACTCCTCAACTCCCAGGGTAATCAAGGTCTAAACTCTATCAGAGCCAAACCGACAGATCTGCACATGGCGATTTCTGTTTCGACTGTTTGTCTGGAGGCAAGGAGCCAATAAAAGGAAGTAGGAAGGAATTAGAAGTTTTTGGCAGCTCTGCAACTCGCTCTTTCCTCCTCAATTTGATTTACTTCCCCTGCTACAAGACAAAAATAAAGTCTGTCTTACTCTGGGGTATGATTTCAAAGTCAATTTAGCCCTTTAATCACATCATGGTACCAGTAACTGCACTGCAAATGACTTTTACATGTAAGTGGCTGCCGGATCTGTGTAAAGGAAAAGTGTCGATGCTGAGTCTTGCCAATGGTTATCCACAGTAGCATTCGGGACGTGAGTGTTGGGACATTGTAGCGCCAGCTGCTACTCCACTGCTAAATCATAAGTTCCCCACTGCTATATCACTTTGACTAAATGACTTCTCCACCGCTACTGCTCCACTGCTACCCCACCACAGAATTCAGAGAACAATTTCACGATACTCAGACTTGGTTGCTCATGACTAATTACTGGCATCAACTGGCAAATTTAAGCGAATCGTTGTCATTTTGTGTTATGCCACGAGAGGTCATTAGCATCTGGTCAGCGACACACTCAGAACCATGCTTGGCAGCCGTAGCCGCGCCAGACAGAGGCGGCACAGCGCGGCCGAAAGCTCGCTTTTGTGTTTTCAGTGTATATGCATCACTTTGTAGAAAAGTTACACCTATCACACGCCAGAGATACCTATATAACTTGTCAGTTAGAGGCATTATTGCCATGATATGCCCCCTGTTATGTAGATCGAGAATTTTAAGAGCTTCCACAGAAGTTGTATCTTCATTCTGATCTAAAGTGAAGAAAGAAGGAAGTTTTTTAAAAGCAAGTTGGAGCCGTCATTGAAGCAGAAGGAAAAAATGAACTTATGAACTTGTGACTTCTTAGCACTGTTGGCCTGTGCCTAACCTACTGCAGCACACGGGGAAGGCTCTTTCTATTGAGCTGCATGACCTGTGTCAACACACCAGTTTCTGAAATTAAAGAGGGCTCAGTAGAGTAAACGGAGAGACAAAACCGACCCGTATCCGTGTACTTAGCACACAAGCTCTTCCTGCACCGAACTGTTCCTGCCAGATTTGAAACCCAAACCTAAACTAAGACCTGAAGCTATATTTTTCTTTGATTTCATTTCTTATTGACCGTTGGTTTGCCAGGCTAATGCAGAATATTATCCACATTCCGTCTCTTTCCCCCCTCTCACCGGGCATTGTGTATCTGCAGGGAAATCTTGACATGCATGGACACAGACAGCAGCAACATTTCTCAGTAAATTATATTTGAAAATAGCTGAACCTGAGCCAAGCTCAAAGCCCCAAACCATTTTCTTCAATTCAACTTTAAAAAAAAAAAAAATCTTTTGAGGAAAGACTAGTAAATGACAGATGGAAAAACAGCATTGTGGTCTTACTGAAACTGAAGAAACTTTAACACAAGTTATATTTCTGATACAAATTGGTGTTGGCTAATAATGTAATATATTGTATTGATAGGTAAATAAAAATAAATGTGGATAGGGATATATTAATGTCACCCAGACACAGCAATGAAAACAAGCTTTTGCCTTGGAAGTTGTACGGTATCGTCATAATATTAGTCCAACAATAAGAACAGTAGCTGACCCAAACTGGTTGATAGTTTTCTCATCAGGTCAAGACCCTTGTGGACCAAAAATACACTTTAGGTCTGGTGTAGGTGATCTAAAATGCCAAAAATGCTCTTTTCCTGCAATTCCTGCTCAACACTTACAGTAAGAGTTACTCACAGACACACTCATCTGTTGTTCCTTCAACGGTGGTTCATAAGGTAAGCAAGAACTCATCTGCTTCATTTCCCCAGTTCTTTGCGCTTTATTCTTTTGTTTCTGTAACACTGACAACCACAGATGCCTGGTGGCTTGGATATCCATACAGATGCTTTATGCCATGTGTGTAAAAGGTGATTCCGTGTGCTTAGTTTTGTAGCTGTAACTTAGCACCTAAAAATAGCCTAATTAATCTGTAGAGATACATACAGAGGAGTGAAATTAGTATTTCCAGCTCGTTGCAAGAGAAATCTGACAGCTGACAGTAAGTCTCGGAGCTTGTCAACAGCTGCCTGTTAACACCAAAACCAACACTCATAAAGAGCTAAAAGTATCCAGATGGTGCTTTGAACCAGCTGATGTAACAATACATTCATTTGGCTCCACCGTGTGACATACAATAAAGCCAGGAAAGCGGGATAAAACCACTGAATGCAGGACAGATGCAGGAGGTGGGATTTCTCCAGTCCTGATTACTGTAGTCTGTGTTTGTCTCGCAAAAAGACGATCCGAAACTCATCTGGAACAGATAGTTGACGTGCCTTGCACAAGAGTATAACACGAGTACTTTTGGCTATCATTTCCTCTCTGCGTCTCATCTAAAACTTTCCCGAATGGACTCCAGCTTTCAGTCAAATCCTCACCTCTCCCACCTTTCTGCAACAGGAGAAACAATTAAGTCCATCCCTTTCCAGTCTGTGCTAGTCTCAGATAGCTGCATATATACCGCCAAATATAACAGCTTAGAAAAGACTAATCTGAAAGTTTGGCTGACACTGCGCGCTGTATGTCACAGCTCAGAAATATGGTTCAGTTTTAGATCTACATGTGTTGACCACTGGGGTGAATAACCCCAGTGGTCAACACATGTAGCTTTATTTCAACCGTCTGTGTATCTGCAAACACTCAGTTTTCCAAATTCCAGCTGCATTGTTGTGAATTTCTGATACAGATCACACTTTTCTCATTTTGTTATTTTTATCATTAGAATTTGGAAATCTTTTGCTCAGTTTTAGATTGCAGATGTTTCATGCTTTGGCACGGAGAGATTTCTACTTCATTTCCTGTTCTGCACTTTTATATGTTAGTATCACGCTACAGCTCCAATATTCACGCAGTTTGCTGCGGTGCACAAATCAATGAACAACTGCATTTTCAAAACTGTATTCATGTTATAGGGGGAATTTTAATCTGCCACTGTGATGAACACAACTCCGTGTAACCTTCTTGACTTCAACATCTTTTAAACATATAATCCAATCCAATCTGAGCCTTACTTTCCATATGGCTTAGTCACACAAGTTTTGCTGGTTAACCTGGTCCAGAAAAACAGTGTGTGTGTGTATGTGCGTGTGTGTGTGCGCACGCTCATGTTGTCGTTCAACTGTAAGAGAATCCTGTAATAACCTGGGTCCATGCAAGACAGAGAACCATTAAGCTTTCAACGGCTGTCATCGAAACACACTGAAAACACAGAAAGAGCCTTAAGTGTAAACACAGTTGCTGGACCACCCTTAGTCTGACACACACACACACACACACACACACACACACACACACACACACACACCCTCACACACAGGAGTAAACACTCTTTACAGACCACTATCTTCTTTTTTTGCCCCTTATTTCTGTTCACATTGAAGCTGCTCACTTGCTCTCTATGTCTCTGTCATTATCTCTGTCTCCCTGTCCCTCTCTCACACACAGCACACACATACACACACACACACACACACACACACACACACACACACACTGAATAATGGATGCCGGCTTCTCTTTTACTACTACGAAGTACTTATACAAATCCACACACAAGCAGAGCACACAAACAGCCCTTTTTTCTCTTCCTCATTCTCTCGCTCTCCTTCACTTATATACTCTCTGAAGTGTGCGTATCTCACAGACACACACACACACACACTTTACACTGACTTGCCTCCAAGGCTTTGGTAGCATCTCACTGATTGATGGAGACAGCGGGAAAAGGAAGATAAGCAGCAAAGAGGAAGAGCAGAGATTTAGAGAGACACTCTGTTAATGCAGAGATTGTCAGCATCGGCGATGATTCCACTTACGCCTTTAATATTAACCAGCTCCCGTTGAACACACGTGCTGTCACGATCTATCATGATCTTCGCAGAGCTGTAGAAGAAAACCGCGTCAATGTTACAATGTATTTTGATTGTGTTTCAGATTGCAGCTGCGAGTTTGGCTTCTCTGTTCTTTTGTTTCTTAATGTTTTTCAGCACTGTTGATGTAACTCCAGCCTCACATTGGTAGCCAGAAGCAGCTCAACATGGCCACAGCAAACGGGTATAAAACCCAAAATGTCAAAACATCATCACTAAAATGCTCATATTATATAAATAGCTGGTTTTCAGCAGAAGTTTATTCTCTAAAAACAGCATGTAGACCAAAACCCCTCAATAAAAACCCACAGTTATCATATTAGCTTTAAATATTCCGCATTAGCAGGGTGATCTGTTCACACAAACCATTATTGAGCAAGCTAATGAGCAGCCCCGTCTGCTTCAGCAGCTCCCAGTCAACAGGATGTACAGCCGACACATTGATGTCAGAGCACCGCCAACACTGTCTTGTCACGCACATATACAGTCATGGGTAGACATGCATCCTGCTCATGTTGGCGCAGCTGCGGAGGTGGACCTGCATCTCTCAGAGAAACTCTCCGAGTTGTTGCTCCGTGGGTCAGAGTGTACCAATTAGATGAGTGTCCTCGCTCTCCGCTCCCCCCCTCCTCATCGCATCATAAATCAAAACAGAGCAGACGCCCCGCCAGCTGCTTTTTCTTAGGAACGTATACTGTGCACAGTTTACAAGACAGTAAGCATGTACAGTACAGCGCTGTAGGCTATGTTTAAAGGCATCTTTAACAAGCTTGTGCTGTTGAGTAGACATTAAACATAATGAGATGTTGTAGAGTGAATGCAGGCTGGTTCAGCCCGCCTGTTTGTGTGTGCGTTATCATGGAAGAGACTTTTCATGTAAGCGGACACATTTCTGCATGTGCCGTATTGTATAAGAGCCCAAAGCTGCATGTGCACGGTAACCATGCTCACATCTGGACCTGTTGACAGCGTGCCAGCTTCCAGGGGTACTGCTGAAGGCAATCGGGCAGCTTTTAACCCTCTTCTTTAATCAGACGGCGTTAAAGCGGACGTCGTACGAGCCTCAGCGCTAATGAGAGCGAGTCAAAGCAACCGGAGGCCAGCCACAGATGACACCAATATGTGTTTATCAGATGAGCAAACAACAAGCTCTCCCTATTTACAGCCCCGGGGATGGAGGTTAAAAGCTGTGTGTGCCTTAGCACGCATTTGAAAGTAATGAGTCTTAATCTAGTTACTCAAGGGATAAAGAACACTTGTCTGTTGTTTGGCAAGAGCTTATGAGGTTCCATCAGGCAGCCTATGTTGACATTATAAAGGTGTTGACTGGAGTGATAATATATTACAGCCCTCCTCTCTGATCAGGGGAGCAAAGTTCTCCCGGAGCTCATGTTTTTGATTACATCTTGAGCTCAGTGCAAGTTGCACGTAGCTCTGTTAGACCCTGACACTCATACTGTATGTGTCTCCAATGGAGTCAGGATACCAGAGATGGTGAGGCGACAGTTGAGATGGTCTTCCAGAGTTTCTCCTGAGGAGCTGAATGGCCTTGACCCTTGAGTTGAGTTCATCTCGTTCGTCAAGTTCGTCTCCTCAGGCTGCCTGATTTTCAGTTTGAGAAACTTTTCAGCATCGGTCTTTGGTTGGTTCGTTGGTTTAGTTTTTGACATGTCCTAATGTATGTGCAGACACCTTGGAGGCAGGTTGTCTGACACAACAACCAGGTGTAAGTAGTGTTTCCACCAGGATGAGTATTTGTGGTGACAGATGGAGTCATGTGCTATTGGGAACTGCCATTTTACACAGAGATTATGTATCATAGTGTGAAGAAGACTCTTTACACCATGATTATGGACAAAATATTAAGCCAGTCAGTACAGATGTGATATTGGAGAGTTATATACACACCTGCTCATGCATTTCTTTGTAAGTTTCATGTCAACCAGAAACCAGTATGAAACTCAAAACCTGGATACTAGCTTGCTGTCAGTCATGCTGTTCTTTTTGTTTGGGTCAATGGAACCCGAAAGAGATGTATGAGTATCATTTCTCATACTAAAATAATTTCCCCACCAAACAATCATGTGAAGACACTTGTGATACCGTTTCACTTTATTGTTGTTGTTGGGATCTCTGCCTGTAGCCACACTGGCCAAAAACGTCCTCCTACAATCTCACCCTTAATGTGATGACTGCTGTGCTTGACCTGTCATGCGAAAAATATAATTCACCAACAATAGTAATAAATGCTCCAACATTCTTGTCATATCAGTTTGGTATTGTATTTGGCTTGGGATGACACTGAAGCAATGGAGGACTGGTGCCACATTGTCTCAGTGAGGTTTGTTTGAGTCGTTGGACTGAATTTTCCTTTGCCTTTCCTTTCCATTCACACAAAATAGCATTCTAATTTCATTATTTATTGATGTGCATTGTCATTTCTAGCAGCCAGCTCCAGAGCAGTGGGGAGAGCACCGCCAAATTCATTTTTCCAATGATTCAGGGATAAATGCACAACTCAATGTTAGGCAAAACATCATCATAAAACCTCATTTTCATTGTAAAAATAGTTTCTTCTCCTTCAGTAGTCTATGTTGGGTGGTGCCCTCTATTGGACAGATGCTTCCTCCTGCAGCACTCCAGCACAGCTTCAGAACAACTGTATATCCTCTCTTCTGCTTGTTGTTTTTGAGAAGAGAGTCCCATTCAGCACTTCAGGACTTTATCAACACCAGCTGTGAAATCCAAGATTCGCCTTGGACACAAGTCTTTCACAAGAGGGGAAACATGGAGTTGCCGGGGTGGATGTGGGGAAGACCAGAGAGAATCACCAGGGAAAGGAATGCGATGGTCATAAATGGGATTGATTTACGCCGACTCGTCCGCAAGGGATGGAAGCCATTGGCCTTTGCAATTTGTCAAGTGTAAAAGTGCAGTTTTTTTTTTACTGAGGGAAAGTGAAGAAAGTTTTGACAGTAGAGGCAATGAAGTGATGGTTTTGTGATGAAAGGTTGAGCTGGATCGTTGTATTTGACAGGACAAGGAGCAGTTGTCATAACGTCTAAGAGCTAATTTTGAGGGGTACTCTGCTGCTTAAAGTGTCATCCAAAATGGCTTCTATATGGTAGATTTACCATCTGTATAATAGAGGCCTGTCAGTGAAAAAGTGGAGAGCAGTTGTGAGTAGTGAGTGTGAGTTGTAAGCGTCCTGCCATAAAGGAGAAGTTGCATTAAAATGATGCATTGGTGTCACCTTCTCCTCGCTCATACCCCCTCTGTACAGTAGTATCACTTTATCCTTGTGTCATAGTACAGGAATGATGTGTTTTGTTTGGTTTTCACTCCTCCAACACAATGAAATGGAAATCAAAGCTGGTGTCAGCGACTCTCTTGACAGGCCTGAATGTTCTTGCCATAATTCTAGATCCAAGTTCTGACCCCAGAAGTACACTACAAAATTGCTGCACTTGTAACATGAGCTACAGGGCTTTGATCATGCTTGAGAGAAGATGTAGCAACAGAGGGAGTATCCAGTGAAAGGGGCGAGAGAAGGAATACAACATGAATGCAAGAGGGAGCATTTCAGGTTATTGACTTAGGTATGGAGCAAATGCATACATGAGTACATGGCAGAGTGATGGGACGAAGGAGATGGCAAAAATGTAGAAAGGATGTAAGTGATGACTGAGAATGATCGAATTAACGTTTTTGAGCAGGTAAACGAATGAGTGATTGTGTGAATTAATTGGTAAACTGCAAAGTGAGACAATGTACTGTTATTGTTATATACTGATACTTGAATGGATGAGAGGTGATGATGATGATTGATGAGGGTAAATATCCTAATAAGCAAACGTTGAAGTGAATAATGAACATACAATGAAATGACTGCAAAAGAAAGATGGCTCTCTGCTTGGTAATGGCTCGGAGAGTAACTAAGTACATCTACTTACTGTGTACTGTATTCTTCTGTGTTTAAGTACAACTATCAGATCCAGAGACTCTATTTTCATTTGATTTACTTTACACTTCTACTTCACTACATTTCAGAGTGATATATTATACTTTACTCTCAGAACACATTTATTTGACAAATGTAGATATTACTGCAAATTTACATAAAAAAACACATGGTATTGAATATAATACTATGTTTGATTAACAATACGGTACCATAAAGTATTTATTATCTATTACTATATTATCAAAATACTTTTACTTCCAGTTAAATACATTTCACTGCTCTATACTTATGTGTTTTTTTTCCTTCAGTAATAGCCATGCAGTGTAGTACATGCAGTCAAAGAACAATCTATGCCAGCAGGAAGAGTGCTACCCACACATTTGTTCATCAGAATGTAAATGATTACTTGATGAATCACTTAAATTAAAACACATACCTTTAGGTTATTCTGACAAGTAGAAATGAGATTAGTTTGACACACACGGTCATTTCATATTGATAAAACACTGTTTACAACCTAGAATACCCATAAAAAGCTTATGAAAAAAATGTTTTATATTCAGCACTTCAGAAGTGAATATCAAGATCTGCAACGTAAATAAGAGGATCGGGAAATGAGGACAAATCTCTCCCATATTTTCAGCCGAATGCATGTTTTTTGCGTGGGTGGTTGACCGCGGAGAAGCTGAAAGTTGACTGAGGAGCAGGAATCTGTCCATGAATCCTGAACCCGAGAGAGGGAGAGAGGATGAAAGCGATTGTATGTTTATATCCTCCCAGGTCATGCTTGATGTATGTTAATGGCACATGCCTGTGTTCACTGAGCCGCTCTACATGCCTCCGTAAGCTCTGGCACCTCTTTGTTGTGCATGTGCCAGCGCAAGTGTGTGTTTGTTTTATTTTCCATGTTGTCTGACATGCGGTTGACTGATAGCATTCATAGTGCTGACAGGGCCAGGTGCGTGACTATCTAGCCAGCCTCCCTGGGGGATGTGTATTGTGTGTGTGTGTTTGTGTGTTGTGTGTATGTGTGTGCGTGCATGCATGCCGGGTGGGTGGAAGGTGTTTGACCCCTCTTATCTCCAGCACCCCGGTGTGTTTGTTTTCACAGCCACAGCACAACCTCAGCACTGACGTCATGTAACCCAGGGCGGTATCTTTCATATAAGCCACACACACACACACACACACACACACACACACACACACACAACAACAAGTGCAGGTTACCAACCATCCGCCCATTGCATGGAACAGATAATAAACACATGATGTTATTAATTCCATAACCCAGAAATATAATTTTCACTGACATGCGGTCACATGTTTTTTACCAACAGTAACTAAATCACAGAGCACTGACGCAAACGCCACACCACTGTAAAAGTGGAATCAAACTCAGCCAGGAGGTATACACATTTTAGCACAACACTTGCTGTAAGAAATGTGACGCTGTAGGTTTAAGCACAGATACGAGTATTATTCTGAAGGACGACCGAGTGTTCCCAATTACACACAGCGCTGAATTATTGTGTCAGAAGTTGCCTGTGGAGAGCAGCACTTAGCAAGTGTGGGTTAATAGCACAATACTGCTTTCAGCTGCAGCCCGCGGTGTGTGGAGATGTTTAGTTCAGTCAGCCTCCCAGCTTTCATCCCTGCCTTCTTGACCGCCACCTCCACCTTCCGCCTCCTCTCAGCTGGAATGCGTTCCTTCTCCACCAGATATTTAGTGGTGGTTTTGCCGGAAACCTAGAATAGGGAAACTCTACTCAGCAGCCTCCACAGGAATAGTCACCGGAGCTTAAATTTAAGTGCGGTGAAGTCTTTTTCATGTCTGTGCCAAAATAAGACGAAGGCATTTTAACAACAGGTTGTCTTCAGTTCTTGCAAAGATGCCTTTGTCTTCATTTTTCAGATGCACACAAATGACTTTGACTGTATGGCTGTTTGGTCTTAGACGCCACCAATTTGTGCCAGGCAGCAGGAAAGACCAAAACAACAACAAAAGCAACCAAAGACTATTTCTGAATAATGTAATTCAAGCCAAGACAGATGCAAGATGGGTAAGAACCTAACGTTCAAGAAGAGATTTGTGTTCATGAAACCTTTACTGCTTTTCATCACTTTCGGGACACAACAATGGTTGTGCACTGGAGACAAACAAGGTCAAGTTGAAACCAACTAGCACCAAAGCATCAGACTGCAGTGGCGTGCAGTGCCAAAGGTAAAGCTGTTGCAAGTTCCGAGATCTTTGCAGGGAGACAATGGCTCAGGCAAAGCCTGATTTCTTTAGGACTTATATACTTTAGGAATTACTGTGTGGTTTGAGCTTTTCCTTGTCTTGATTGTGACCCATTGTTCAGACTCAACAGGAATTCAACAGCACCAACTCTTAGAGTGGACTTGGACTCAACCACGGTGGTCCTGACTAGAGCGCTTCTGATTACTTTGCAGTCTGACATATTACCCAAAGATGATGGCAAAAGTTGAGCAATTTAGCAAACAGCATGAGCGTTTAATCTCCTTTTGTCAACATCTTCATTTTTCATCCATATCCATTTAGTTCCTCCCCTCACCATGTTCTCGACACGTTTCAACCATGACATAGTTGGCCGTTAGACTATTTTTAGAGAAGTGGTCGGCCGTGGTTGCCAAACATAAGGGTGCTGACCTGCCCAACTTGATTTGTGCGGATGGAAGTGAACCTGAAATCCGCTTAGCCGATGTTGACTTTGGAGGGTCTCACTGTTGTTAAACGACAAACTTTCAGCACTGTATTACAGCAGTGGGCTTTTTACCTGCATATAGCAGAGGCGCTCTCATTCCCACCGCGCAATTATTCTGCAGCGTAAGGTGATTATCTCCAGAAACCGTCAAAAAAAAAAGAGTGAGAGGTTTTCTTAAGATCTCGCTGAGGTTCGGTGTAAGCTTGTTTCGACTCAGCACCCTCTGGATGGGACCTCGTCAGAAGCGGGTTTCCCGACAGTTCCAGACGGTCCTGGGAAGTTGGGTGCCCGCCAAGTGCGCTCCAAATCGTGCAGCTCAGCAGGCAGCAGCAGTCGAAGTCAAAGTTGGACTTACGCCATTCATTCACGTGGTATCCTGTTGTTTTAGGCCTGTCATGATAGCCCCTGGTGCATGATTGAAAACATGTTGAAGTAGCTGGTGCTATTCTGGGCTGGTGGAAGCAGCGTCCCTATTAAGGCAATTGACTGTCAAAGGCATTGAGGCAGTTTGAAATGAGGAGAAGAGGAAGCAGTGGTGTGTAAAACAATCATGTCATACTTAACTGATTTTTACAAGGAATATTTTGACCTTCTTGTACAAGTGCATAGTTCAGGCTCGGCTCCAAGACAAAAACGGGGTACATGGAGACTCCAGCCCTGATGGAGAGAGATTCGTTTTCGGTGTTGTATTTTTGTGGAAAGATCACATTTGTGTGTCTGCGTTTGGTTTTCCTCTCTTCCCCTGCTCTTTTTTATTAGACAACGCTGTGTTAAAAAGTTCCGGTTTTGCCGTGACACTGCAATGTTGCCCCTCTGATTCCAGCACATCTCCCCGGCTCTCTAAACTGATCCAGATGGAGGCTTTCCATATAAAACTTTCACTCCCTTTTATGTCTCACATAGAGAAGGGAGCTTTTCGAAACGCAGAGGAAAAAAAGTAGCTACATGTCATATTGTGTCCGCTTAATGCAGTCCAAATGCAGTATGGCTCATCGGTCTCTCACCAAGCAACAAAACGTTTAATAGAACACAGTATATTTCCCAATGCTGCTTACAGTCATAGGCTTTGTAATAATCCTCTCTCACAGTTCTGTCTGCCCAGTATTAATTCTGCTGTCCTTTGTGTAATGCTACAAACTATACCCAACAAAAGGATATCTAAGTGGTGGGGTCATTTAGTTTGAAAGAGAATGGCCTGAGTTATTTCATTCATTTATTTATTTATTGCTGTGGTCGTCATGTTTGTGGGAGATGCTGTCAGCCTCCTGCTGTCCACACCATTGATATACGTTGGAGGCAGCCTCTGTTTCTTGTTACAGACGAGCAGCCTGAAACCAATTTTGTGACTTTGAGCAGCTGTTTTCATTGTAGCTTTTCTCCAGTGCCACACCAGTTACTTTAAACACAATCTTTTACACACTTTCGCCCACCATTAATAGAATAACTTTAGATTTAAGTCTGAAGAGGCGGTCATCCATAATGGCGGCGTCCAGTCAGTCGAATTTCATGACGACAACGACAGAAATGGCATGCTTAGTGTTTATGCCTAAACGAAATAGCCACACAAAAAAAAGTGGGCCATGATAGACGGGCAGGAATAGCCGCTGTGCAAAGTTGTTGTTGGATTGTCACTTTCTCAGTTGCAAAATTGTCGGTCACAGTCACCCAAATTGTGACACTGGGAAGGTGTGTGAGGGGAGATGTTTCGGACACTGTCCAACAATCGGACAGGCACTTTGTTTGAAGCTTATTGAGGCTCCTACATTTCCAGAAGTTCCCATGATTTATAGCGTGTATCGGATTTAGCCACTGCTGCCATACTCCCAAAGAGTTTTCGACTGACACTTGCTGAAGAGCTCGTGATACTTGCAAATACTGAAGAATGGGCGCGCGCATAATCCAGTTATCCATTATCCGTTTGTTCAAGTTAAAAACTAAAATAGTTTCAGACATTTTTCCAGTATATTTGCACGTGTTGAGTGATGAAGTTGTTTTTTAAATGCTTCACTGTTTCCATTCAGGAAGAATGAAGAAAATGGGACAGAGTGACTGTGGCCAAGAATGAGTTACTGTGTGAGAGAGAGACAGGATACACTTCACTCTAAGAGCAAAGAGCAATGACGACAACAAGCCCGGCAGTAGAAACCAGTTGAGCAACAACAGAACTTGCAGTCCGGTACAAAGGCGGCTCCAACCTTCCAACAGCTGTTCATACTGAAATTCTCCTTTTCATATTTCAACCTTTAAATAGATTTTTTATAGATTTCCTTATTATGTATGCAACTATCAGGGCTTTTCCTCCTCATTTCCCCACATTTTTACTATTCCTCCCATCAAAGGGAGGGGCAGCTCCAGATGTAGACGGGAGAGTGCGTCTATTCTATTCTAGTGTTCAGTGCTAGCGTGAGGAGAGAGAGAGAGAGGGATGTTATGACAGTTGTCTTGAGGAGCGCTGAACACACACACACACACGCGCACATGCTTACACACTCAGCCAGGTCTCGGTAATCACGGTTTTGCCGACTGGTGGTTATACCTTCCAGAGGAGTTCACGCCCCCTTGAACTGTTTTGGCTGACTTTGTGGTACACTTCTGACAGAGAGAGAGAGTGAGGAAGGGAGAGAGAGAGAGAGAGAGAGAGAGAGTGAGGAAAGGGGAGGGAGCAGCATTGCTTGTGGGAGGAGAAGGAGGAGGGAGTGAACGGGAGGAAGGAGAAGCTTTCTCAGTTTCTGTGAGCCCTGCTTGCTGTAGGCTACAGAATGAGCGCAGTTGCTTTCCTCTCAGTCTGAGAGGCAACTGCTGTTTTTTTTTCTTTTTCTTTTCTTTTTTTTTTTTAGTTTTTCCTTCCTTTCCCGCACCAGACATCAGCAGGAGTCACTGCAGATCGCGGCACTTTTTTTTTGGACCTCTCTCACACTCCTGTGTTGTTATTCTTGTGCCTGGGAAGTACCATGCCGGTGGTTGGTGTAGCCTCCAAGCTCAGGCAACCCTCCGCGGTGGGCACCAAGCCAGTGCATACCGCTCTCCCCATCCCCAGCGCAGTCAGGGCGGCCACCTCGCAGGGCTACATGGCCCGGCAGCAGGAGCTCAGGGCAGGTGAGGGCACACCGGGGCTCTCGTGCCAGCTATCAATCAAGTCTGAGTACCAGCAGGAGAGGACGCCTGAAGGGAAGTCCAGAGCTGAGACCGAGGAGAGCAAGATCTGCAAGGTTAGTGGACACAGAGCGAGTCTTGTTTATCTGTATTCAGACAGCATAGTGACACTCCACAGGTGTCAGGGATGAAAGACTCAACACTGTCGGGCTTGTCATGCTCGCTCTCTTTCTCTCGGTGTCTGTCATGCTCGCTTCACCCATCCTGGAGTGAGCAGGTGTCTGTCTAGCCCTGAAACAGAGGTGAAGCACACACGGTGATGAGTCATGCGTGCTACGGTGGGATGATGCCGTTGTATTTTTGTCATTGTAAGAGGGGAAACTGGATGAGTAATCGCTGTCAGTGTATTACCTCATCCTGCTGCCCGTTCAGCCTGCACATAATTTACTAATCTGTGTGTGTGTGTGTGTGTGTGTGCGCGCATTAGTGACAGGACAGGAGAGTTTAGGTTCCATTGTGTGTTTTGAAGTATTTAGTCTTCACTATTAAGACCTTCTTTACCTGGGAAGTGAACCGTGTCTGCTCTTCTATGGGGAGGAAAACTAATACAGGGGTAATGGGTGCTACCTGAGAAGCCCCCAAGATTAGAGGAACGTGGTCTGAATACACTCTTTTTCCCTGCTCGTCCCCCCGTTCTGTCTCCCATGCAGGGTAATATTACAGATAGATTACCAGAGCTGCCCCCTCGTTCCCTGAGCATATTCTATAATACCCCCAACAGCACGGAAATGTTTCAGCTGCTTTAATAGATGCACAGAGATCGTTGTTAAGTGGTTCTCCATTCTAAACTCGGCCTGTGCCAAAAGTTCCTTTGCAGAAATGTTTGGCTCACTTTCTCAGACTGCAACGGAGAAGGCGGGGTCGCTCCGTCCCGAGGAGGAAGGAGTTTTCAAAACTCCCCGCCAAATAGTTTCAGCAGTGCCTCAGCCCGTCCCACATCCAGAACTGTCAGACTGAGCAAACTGAAACTTTCCTGTTTGGCCGGTTGATCTCTCCTCTCCTCCTCCTCCTCCCGTCCTCCCCGCCCCGCGCTGCCTCTTTCTACCGTTACAAGACTTCCAAACAGAGACCAAAAGGAAAAAAAAGACGTTACCCTGAATCTTTTTCTGGCATTCATACTTTTGATACGGAGCAAAGCGGCTGATTTTCCTCGTGACCTAGAGGAAACGTGGGCAGTAGACATCAAAGCACGGGTCAGCGCTCCCCCTGCCTCTAAATCCTCCCCGCGCATCTGTGACGGAGTCCAAATCGCCTGCAGGGTGACTGCAAGGGGGGAGAGTAAAGGGGAGGTTTATCATTAACCTGCTGCTGAACTGGCAACTTCAGCTTGACTCGCAGCTTGTTAACACAACTGGCTTCTTACAAATCTCCTGCTCGGTCCTTTGAAAATAGTTTTTTTTTGTTGTCTTTGAAGAAGATGGGTCAGCATCCATCACACATGTTCTGAGAGGAACATGCCACCCCTCACCTTGTTTGTTTGCCTTGTACATCGATCATTTATTCCGCGCTCTATTGCCTTCAAGCTCTTGTTCTAGCGGTCGTACGGATCAGTCATCTGCTAAATTGCCTGAAATGAACAATCAGTGCACCCAACTATAGTCCCTGTCCTTGGAAGGCTTGTAGGCATGCAGATCTCTCCTGCCTGCCCCGGCCTGTCGGTGGTGGGTGAGGAATTGGTGGTATGGAGGGGGTAATTAGTCTGTCTAATTGTGTTGTGTAGTCCCTTGAGAGCTTTACTCTCCGGGCTCTTGGAGGCAAAAAGGCAGGAGAAGGTGGAGTAAACGCTGTCATTACTCCTTCACATTAACCAACACTCCTTGTTTAGTTTGGAGTCCCACTCAAGCAGGATCAAACGCAGGCGTTTGTGTGTGTGTGTGTGTGTGTGTGTGTGTGTGTGTGTGTGTGTGTGTGTGTGTGTGTGTGTGTGTGTGTGTGTGTGTGTGTGTGTGTGTGTGTGTGTGTGTGTGTGTGTGTGTGTGTGTGTGCGCACGTGTGCGGTGCATGACTGTGACAGCGTGCTCGTTTGTACGCATGCAAACCGCCCCCCTTATATACAATAGTTCCAGCGTGTGTTGGCTTGTTTGCCAGAGGTTAAACATATCCTAACCTGGGTGGTGGTGTTTCTTTTGTCATTTTGATTTCAGTCAGTTGTTGGCAGTGGAAAGTCCCACCTGTGTGGTCAATTAAAGAGGTTAAGCAAAACAGTATTTGACCCGTGACCCTGTTTATAATGACCTCTGTGTCATTTTATGCAGGCTGTTGTGCGGAGCAACGTGCAGTCAGCAATAACAGTAAAACAAGATTGAAACTCCTCCACCGCCGACGTCCGGCGCAGCGAGAAATGCAAGGATCAGCATTGCGGTATGCTGACAATATTCCTGTGCCTGCAGAGTGATCATGACACAAGCGCAAGAAAAATAAATAAGAGGGTTAAGTGCTAAGCGGAGAGGAAGAAGGGATTTGTTTTCTCTTTGGTGCGGTGTGTGACAGCAGGTCTGATGTTGTTCTGAGCAAAACTGAGGCGGAAATCTGAAGAGAAGCTCCGCTGGAACAAATTGGATCTGCAGCTCAGCCTGACACTGGAGGCCCTCCACTGTGTTTGGATTGAGAGGTTTCACATCGAACAGACGTAGCCATGCCTTATTGACTGACTGCACGCACTACAGCTCCATCCGAAATGGAGGATGGATGGAGAAAGCGACGGGTGCTATTGGGGTGTCTAATGGTGTGTGAAGGGTACAATTAAGCTGCCCAGACAAGGTTAATTTTGGAGTCCATTGTGAACCGGTTGTGGCTAATCTCAGCTGTATGAATGCAGTCTGACTGTATTGTGTGATAGATAATCCCTCACGGATCTACATCGGCACACGATAGACTGCACCTCGCTTCGTACAAGTGTCTGCACGTTGTGTCTGTGTTTGAGTGTGTTTCTGTCTGTGCTTGGGTGTTTGTTTCCTTACAAAGGTTTGTGCTGAACATGAAGCAGCTGTCGGGTTTTGAGCAACAAAAATAAAGCATGGCCGTCGGCGCAGTGCTCTATTGCTTATTTGACTGGTTAAATTTCAGTCCAACCACTAGTATGGGAAATGTAACCACTTGCACATGTCTGCAGCTTTCAACAGACAACTTATCTATAGCTTTATTGATTGCAGATGATAATCTTGGTGCGTTTTCCCCATAAGGGAATTTGCTAACGTGAAGGCATCACATCATTTTGAATATGATGCAGCTAGTCACTATGTTTTGTTTGAGAGGTGTGTGTGTGTGTGTGTTTCCTAGCTAACGTAGGCTGATGTTCGTGCTGCAAAGCTCTCACAAACATTAGCAGGTGGCCGGTTCTTCCGGTCCATCTATGACTTTTAGGCTGTCGAGGGCTCCCATCTCCCCACCGCGACGGAGGCGAGAACAAGGCGAGACATTTTGCTCTTCCTGTTGCGCTCTCCGCTGACAGTTCACATCAGTCACCGCCTCTGGCACTCAGGGGATGACGAGCTGGAATGGAGAGCTTATCTGAGTTGACTGGGCTTTTAATGAAGTGTCAGCGCCACGCCACTGATAGGGAATTATCTTGTGCATCAAGAGTTTTTGGCAGCTGTTCAAATGACATAGCTCGGGGACTTATTTAGTGAGCAATTTGTAGCTCTTTTTTGAGGTGGAACTGAAGATTGCATCACATCTTTTTGATGAAATCTAGTGTGGCAGAAAAGCACATTATGTTGATTGGAATCATCTTGATTCATCCTCGAAGAATCGTGTGGGTGCTGATGGGATTCATGCCTTAAGCTGGTCTGTTCACTCCTTGAAGCTTCCCAGCAAACACAGTCTTTGCCTCTCTCTGAGCTGAGTTAAATTTATTTAATAACCTGCTTTGCAGACAATCAAAGTTTGCTGACTAGCTCTACTCTCTGGGCCTTTTTTTGGTCTTGACCCTGAGAATTCAGGCAATTACTGAATCAAGCTCCCCAGTACGATGAAGAGTTGGTCAGGTCAGCTTCCAAACACCAATTAGTTCAGCATTTAGAGCCACCACATAAGTCTCTGTTTTTATTGCACACTTACTCGCTCCATCCCCAAGAGAAAAATGTTTGGGAAAGTCAAGTTGTGCCGCCGTTTTACAGGTCTTGTAACTTTTTTTTCCTTTCAAACATGGAGAGATGTATCAAATGCAATGACTTTACAACTGCACGGCCTTCAGTTATACTATAAATAATTGGGTACAGAAGAAAAGCACACAAGTACCTTTTGTAAACCCACTAAAGTGTCTTTCTCCATCAGTCCACCTTGTCTCAACATACAGAGTCATACTGGATGTGGTGACTGTCTTTATCTCAGAAATGCAGTTCCTTTGTACACACCAGCCACGATTGTTGCAGGCTGTTGTGTTTTCTGGCCTCTGATGTCAGCGAAATGTCACCCCGGAATGTTGTTCCTCAAGAATGATACACAAGTATTTGCCGGAAGTGCGGACAAGTGCCAGACACACTCACCCACTTAGAGAGCAAAAAACATCCTGTTGATTCTCTTTGTGTGTGTGTGTGCACTGAGGACTAAGGAGAGTAATCAGGATCTGTTGTTGTATATTTTTCTTGTTTGGTGCATCCTCTTGCTCTGGCCTGCTTCAGGCAACAACATGGGTGGGTTCAAAGTCTCAAAGTGAGGTGGAGTGCCTCAGGGAATAATGTCGGGGTCCAGTGAGTTTGAGTGAGTGAGTAGAATGTAAACAAACCTCTGCTTCCCCATTTCTCTTGCTCTGGGTGGGCCTGACACTGTCTGTTTCTCTTGTCCTCCTCCTCCTCCTCTCTCTCTCTCTTTTTGCTTTTGTTTTGTTATTGCTCTCACACTTTTTCTCTGCTTTTCTGCCCATGTCTGCGTGCAAGAGGTTTCCATGCTGCAGTGGCTGTTTGCATGCACACAATATTTGAATTATCGTGAAGACTCTTTAGAGTCATATCTCAACAGTAATCCAGCTTCATGGAATCTATAATTACGACCAAATTGAAATGAAATGACAGAAATAAACATACATGGACTTACTTGCATGAGAGTGTATGGAGATTTGCACGTAGCCTGTAATATTTCGAGAGCTGATGCATTTTTTATATCAAACTAAACAGACTGCTTTCATATATTCATATTCATGAGAAAGAATTTGCACTTAGTGATGCCATCACAGTCACGTCTAATCAACATTCATATTTATTAGCTCCATTGCAGTCACATTTGCATCTGTTATGATTTAACATTTGGAGTGATGTGAAGGCGGAATAGGCGACTTGTGGAATATTAGATCATTTGTCTACAAGTCATCCGAACCATAGTTAGCCACAGTTTTAGCAGTGATGCATTTATGGTGCTCTCTCTCCGTCTTTCTGGCTCTCACTCAGCTCTCGCCCCCCCCCCCGAATGGCTCTGACACTGCTGAAACAACAGAGAGAACACAGGGAGCAAGAAGGGGCCAGCTTGTTCCAGCAGAGGGAGGAGTGTGGGGTCGGATAGGATGAGTTGCGGAGGGGACGGTGGGGGGTGCCTGAACGTGTCCTAGTCATGGGTGGTCTGACTCGCCGTGCGCCGGACTCCATATCTGGAAGAGAAGCTGTCGTCGTGAGGGAGGTGTGAGCGCTAACGAGCAGAAAGAAGCAGCACTGCTATATTTGCACTTCTTCCAGCCGGCGATGTCAGGAAGTGATCTTTAAAACGCACACCGAGATGAGCCTGCGGTGGTTGTTAGGCTCTCATTGATCCTAAATTGCATTCTTGAAAAAGCAAACCACAACTTCTTCAGCTTCAGTATAGGATGTCATGAGAGTTGGCATGAAAATTGCTTCAGTCAAAACCACTCACACGCATAACAAAGGGATGCAAGCCAAGTTTGTTACTGCAGTTTTTTCCTCATAATGTCCATGTTCTTGCTGCTGCTGCTGCTGCTGCTCTGCAGTAGTTTGTCCTTGCGACTTCAGTGGCATTTGCAGCATGAAGGTCAACACCCTGTGGTCTGTTCAACCAATCAGAAATAATGTGTTAACAGGGGAGTCCAACCCGGTTCGCTTTGCCTGGTCCAAGTTGGAAACATGGCAGTGATTTTTGGTCTAACACATGATTTTGAACCATAAGATTATCAAATTAAACTAAAAAAATCTGATTAGGTTAACATATGCTGCAGCTGAATAACCACCACTAATGTGATTCACTTGCATTTTTTTGCATTAGTGTGTCCACTCTCTCTGCAGCATCCCCCCGCACTGCAGAGAGTCCTTAATGACCCCCGGGTCGAAAATTGGGAAAATATCTGAGACAATATTATGCTTTCCAGCGCTCTTTCTCCCTCCTTCCTCCTGCGCTTTTTGTCTCACACACAGTATTTCATTGCCTTTCGTGCCGCGGGGAGTCTGCTGTCGGCCGCGGTGTTTAAGTCTTGGAGTGAGAACACACAGAGCGGCTGGTGTTTACAGTACAGCCACACCGGTTAAAAATACCCTCCCCTGGAAGTACAGTCAGTGTTCACTCCAAAACACCAAGAAAAACAAGCTCGAGTAGAGCGGTGAAACATTTTCACCGCGAAATACATGAAGAATTCCATGAAGCCTCACTCCTGGACACTAAGCAGTCTGGACGTTTGCCTTCACATCGGATTGCACCTGGATTTTTAGCTCTCCATGCACACTCTCTCTGGGCCATGCCTCTATAATCCTGAACTGAGACTGAAGTGAACAAAGCATCCCGCTGCCCTGTTATTGTCGTCTTTCCTCTCTGATGTTTTTAACTGTGTTTTGAGTGCGAGGCATCGTGGCACTGATTGGATGCAGGAAAATGCCAACGTGTGTGTGTTTGTGTATGTGAAAGAAAATAAAGCCTGCTCTCCATGCAGACGCTGCACACGCACGCACACACACACACACACACACACACACACACACACACACACACACACACACACACACACACACACACACACACACTTAGATGCACGCACACCCTTGCTCCAGGCCTTCAGCTAGTTCAAAGGTAGTCTGGCTAAATGATCCAAGAGAGGGACGCTTCAGTTGTTCGTTAATACCATAAAAGAAGAAACACAAACATGGAGAAGCACGCACGGGAGACAAAAACACACTTTTTTACATCTGTTATGGATGTCTGTCTGACCCTGTTGTTTATTTTGAAGAAGCTTGAGGAGGATATATGACTACAGATGGAGAAGGGTGTTTGCAACTCTAAGACTGCCTCTAAATACAGTTGGTAACCTGCCAAGACACACTTGAACAGACATGCATAGTTTGATGCCTGATCGTATTACTATATATCAGCTCAAATACTGCAGAAGTGTATACATAGCTGTTTGTAGTAATGCAGGTTAATTATGATGGCCCCGAACTAGTCCACCACTGTACATGCACTCAGCTGGCAGTTTATTAGAACTAATGCAGTCCTGCAGTAAATCATCAGGTGTTGTTTCAGTTCAACGGCAGCACAAAATGACCATAGATTTGAATCTTTGAACATTTGAACACCTCTAAAACAGCTTGAGCAGGTGCATCTTGATTTGTTTGTATTGATTGTAGTGTCTCGTTTGGGAATATGCTCCAAAGCACAGTACAAAGCTTCCTTCGTCAAGAGTTTGTGGGTTCAGCAGGTTGATTTGTGCCTTGTGGGCCCCCCTGCTGGGGCATACCATCACTGCAGGTAGGGCATGGATGACCGGGGGGAAAATATGAAGTGACACAAAGCTGAATGATTGAATGCTGACCTTTGTTTTACTTGAATTCATTTTTTCTTTATTAGTTTTGGTTCTCCTGTCATAGTGCGGTGTAAAGACTAAACTTCAGGAAGGAGTCATGCCAGAAAAAGTTTGTGAGCGTTATGAGTCAAGAACTGAAAGGTCAGTTCAAGCACTTTGAATGGCACTAATGCTCATATAAGGTTACTATGATGTCAGTAGGAAGACACACAAACACACACACACACACACACAGGGGAATGTGTTGAGTGTGTAAAGGTGGCAGAGCAGCTTTGCCTCCACCTCACATTTCCTTCATTTGTCTCTGTTCAGCTGTCTGTCAGCAGTCTCTCTGTCTGCTGTGTTTTCTTAGCGTCCTCTTCTCCACTTTCTTTATTCTCCCTCTATCCCTTCTTCACAGCACTTCTTTTTTCCACTCTTCTCTCCTGTCACTGTCTTTCTACTCTTTCCCATTCCCGGCATTCCTCTCTGAGTCCTTCCCTGGCCTCCTTTTTTCTGTCTCTCCTCGTATTCCACTCTCTCCAATTCACTTACCCACATTTTCCTTTGACCTTTACCCCCCTCCCCCTTCTCTTTGTCATATTCTTTTTTTCCCCCATCATCTTTTCCTCCACCTTTCGTCCTCTTTCTCTCCTCTTTCACTGTCTATCTTTTTTCCTCTGTGATATTCATAATGAGAAAAGCAGCAGGAGAGAGTTAACACACACCTGGCCCAGTTCTGTCTCTCCAGCTGTCACAGATAACCTTTCCTCTGCTGAACGAATAGGTCACTCTTCTCTTCTCTTGTTCCTCACCTTCTCCTGTACTTCTTCAATCACGTTTTTTTTTTTTTTTTCATCTTTATCTCTGCAGCACGTTTTTTACCGTGACCCACGCAGCTGTAAGGAAACATCTGGGGAAAGCCACAACAACCGGTGTCAAGAGTCCAACCAACGCACACAGAGTTAAACATCCTAACATATCCCATATAACATGCTAACAAAGGGCCGTCGCTCTGTGGATGTGCGTTGTATTTAGACATGATTGCTGATGTTATGAGTCAAGCAAGCGGTCTCTGTGGTATTGACTCATGGCTTACACAGCAACGGTGGTATATCACTTACTATCAACATGATTTCAGTGTTTCTTGGCAGTTTTGAGGAACCTGGGAAGAAGAGGGATCTGTCGCCAACTGTCGCTATACATTGTACAGGCTAATTGTGCACCGATGATCCAAAGGTTGTCTAAAAAGAGCAGATTTGATGTCGCTGTGCTTTTAAATGTTACACTTTCCTGCTGTAAGAAAACACTGGTCACTCCAATTTAGAGTAAACAAGATCCTCGTGAAGCAAGCCCAGCACAGAATATCCTTGTGGTCATATAAAGGGAACAGAAAAATAGAATCAAAACACAAATGATTATTCACCGTAGTAAAAAAGGACACAGACTTTAAAGTTCTGGTCATTATTTCGGATGATAAACAGTAGGTTTCATCAGATTTCCCTCCCTGGGGAAAAATTGAGGATAGTTGTGTTTTTATTAGGGTGGAATCGGCCTAAAAATGTTTGCTACTTCAAAACCCACACCATGTGGGAAAAACCCAAGAGATGCATCTCCTACTGCCAATTTCATCTCCAGTAGCTCCAGTAAAGCTCCTCTATAAAAAAACTGCGGTTGCACTTGGTAGTTCCCAGGTGTGAATGTTTGAAACAGTTGCAGTTGCTGAAAAACTGCATCAATCCTCCATACATGGGTTACATTTAAGGGTTGACTGTTGCATGTTTTTGATAAATAAATCGAAAACACAAACCAAGCCTCAGACACAGATGTCTGGATGAAAAGCTCGTTCTGATGGGATACTGGGTGGTGGTTGGTTGCTGTACCCTCCCTTGGCACAAGCTTTTACAGGGCGCTTAACAGAGCGCGCACACATGTTTTTTTGGAGCGGTTAGCCCTCACATTTAGACTCATCATTACCCACAACCAGCATCTATGTTCTCATTATTTTTCCACTTTTTTTCAATCCAGACATGTCGGTTTTTCTTATTTTTTGCATTTTGTCTCTGCGCGTCTTATGTAAGGACCAATAAAATGCCAAATGGAAATCATTACCCTTTCTCATATATTTCTGTATGTTTACTCTGAGCAGCAGAACCATGTGAGGATTTTCCTTGCATGCATTTGATGGAAATTCTATTCAAATTGCGCGTGCTTGTTTAACATTGGTGGCCCCTGGTTGGATTAAACGCCTGATCCTTGAAGTAAATTTATAGTCTTTGAAAAGATCATGAGACCATCTGCTGCAGGTGGTAAATTCAGTCAGAAGTAAACAAAAAGACAAATCTTAAAGGTTAGAAAACAACATTTGTTACATTCATCTCATGTAAATTAAACTTGTGTGCTCTTTTATTACTTAAAAGACCTATTTGTTTGTCTGAATTTAAAATGTGGTTATGGTCAAGACCTGAGAGAAGTTGATCTGAAATGCAAGACAGCTGTCATTTGGCCTTTCTAGTGTTGGCCGTGTTGGTGCGATACACACAGGGAGAGAGAGAGAGAGAGAGAGAGAGAGAGAGAGAGAGAGAGAGAGAGAGAGAGGCGGCTTTCTGAGGTTTCTGTTTGCGGAAAGATCATGCAGGTCGAGGCAGACTCAGTGATCCTAATGTAGTCATGAGGTCATGGGCTCACGCAGTGGTGCGTGACCCCCCCCCTCCAGCCTCTGGCCTGTCTGTAGAGCATTGTGGCAGCATTTGATGTGTCCATGGACTTTTGGTAACAGTAAATTGAGTGTGAAACTGCATGTTGCAAAGCTGCAACTGGAGCCTTGTGGGTGCGTCTCTGTCTGTGCGTCTGTGTCAATAAAAATGAAGTGAAATGAGGTCTTTTACAGTAATATAAATTATAAAGCAGTTTTTCAGCAGTGGGAGGCTCGGTGGTTGAGTTTTTAATGTCACTGTCTAACAGAAAGAAAACCTTGGAGTAGATTACTTGCCCTAGTTTTTTCTGTACAGTGTGTGGCTTGCCATGTTCATGTTGCCTCCCCCAAATTTATGGACATGTAAGTTAAGTGTATTGGAGAGACTCAGTCACCCATAGGTATGATTATACATCACACTTAATGGTAATGTACTGTAAGCTGGGTTATACACACACCCACCGCAACAAGCAAATAGAGAGAATGAATGAGTGATGATTTTTCAGTGCCGCTCATATTATTTGACCATATGTGAGGTCTTGACTCTGTGTTTTGGAAAGCTCGGGCTTAATGATCTACATCTCTCCCACAGTGACAGACTGTACTTTATTCTCAGGGTTATTCTATTGCCCTTCTGCTGTCTTCATATTGCTCTTCCTCTGGGCCGCAGGTGGGCCTGTTTTCCAACAAAGTACAAAGCGCCTCTCCATTAAACAAAAAAACATTTCCGTCACAACCTTATTGCTTCTGTCATTGCACGGGATTAAGTTTGCTCATAAATTGCGTTAACCTTGCCGTTAATGAGTGTTAAACATAAACTACCAAGCCTTGACAGTGTCTCCAGAGATGGGGAGCTGCAGTCTTATTCCACTCCTTTGCTTTCTCTTTTTCCCTCTCTCCACCTCCTTCCTTCATTGGCCTCCCCACACGGCCAACAAAGCTCTGTTTCTTTGGGCCGGAGAAGGTTTTCTCACAGGATAAGTCTCCCGACACACATTGGAGCGTAGTTTTATTTACTGGCTGCTGTTGTTGTTGCTCCCACGTGAAAGCCCATACTTGCTTTTAACCACCCTGTGTTGATGCATCCTCTGAGGCTTTTTTGGAGCTCTGCTCATTTCCTCTCCCAACCCAGCAGTCACAATTGTTGTCACCTAAACAAGCAATGGGTTTGTTGACTTGCATCTGCAACGGGGACAGTGATACTGCCAAAGCTTACAGTACCACTGTAAGCTGGGGGAGTGTGTTAATCTGTGATTTTTTTCTTCCATGCCAAATAAGTAAAATTTCTTTCTCTATTGCAGTTGATTAATAGACCTCACTCTTAAGACTAAGATATATTTTGGCATAATCTTCTTAATGGTGTAATGGCCCTCGTCACATGGTAAAGTAGAGGTGAATTGCGCACACAGAGAATCTTTGTCTCCGTCAACATTGGAAGGTCATTGCCTTAGTGGGTTCATAGGTTGAGGGTTCGGGTCATGCATTAGCCTTCAAGGGAGATTTGTGGTGGTCCAGAAAGCTTGGGCAAATGAGCAAACATTTTCTTTCATAATCCAATAATGATGAGGAAGGGCTGTCAGCCATCTTGGACTGAAGAGACTCATTACTGGAGCCATAATGGGACAACAGGTTCCTTGTAGCAGCTACCAGGGTTCACGTGCTGGTCGGCTACTTGCCAATAGCTTGTCCTTCCGAGATAAAAGACAAGAGGCTTTTGTATTGCCCTACGCTACTTTCCAATGCAGCTGTCTTGAAGGGATGCACAAGTTTAGCCTGAAGCCTGTCTATCCAAAGCAAAAGGAAGATGTTTAAAATGTCTATCCCCTGTAGACAAGAGCCAACTCTATCTACAGGTCAGCTTGGTTGTCTAATATAGTATTTTGGGGGGAATTATATGCCTTTATTAAAGAATCACAATAGACTCAGGCTACCAAGGTGCCCCAAGCCTAATTTTAAATGATACTCTTGGAAACAGTTTTGACAAACAATATAAATGATTGCAGTGTTCAGCGCCATAGTGGATTGGCACCACCAAATGATAATTTGAAGACACTGATTGTTCAAGGGGGAAATTCTTGGAAAAGAAATGAACAGGAGAGAACAGCCAAGGAAGGATAAAGGACAGAAAAAGATTATTTGAGTGCAATTAGAATGTGTTGAGTGGATATGATTCACGTGGAGAGGCTGATGCATGGTACTTTACAAAAAAGATGAGCTGCCCCTGATCCATGCTGGCATGAGACTCTTACACCCTTGAGGAACCAGGAAGTAGAAGGGTTGAAAACATTTAGGCAAAGGATTGGCCACTCAGAGCGGAGAGAGTGAGTGTCAGCGCTGTCTCTTTTATAATTCAGTATTTATTCAAAGAAGATGTGGTTGGTAGGAGTTAACTTGCCTCTGGATTGGAAGCAGATGCAGGCACGTCATTCAGGTTTAAAACCTTAATCGCTCTCTGCATCTGGCTCCCTCTTCTTGGCCTTGTGGAGAGAACAGCTGAAGGTAAGCTACCTAGAGGGTGGGGGTTGAGGATGTGGGGGAAGGAAATTGGGAGGGTGGGAAGGAAAAGTGTGAGCCTGAAGGGAGAGAAGAAATAGTGCTAGTTGTGTCAGGGACACTGCTGTGCACCATGATTTAAGGAGCTAAATATTACTCTGTAGGTTACAGTTGGAGTCAATCCATTTTTTTAAGTTGGGAAAGGCGGTGAGAGAAGAAGAAGGAGAGGAAGTGAATTGTGGGTGGAGGTCCAAAAGCTTATGCCAGGCTGATCCTATGGGATTGGGAGGTGGGTGCATTGTGGGCCAGGTGCTTCATGTAGAAAGATATTTTGGACCACAAGATTGAATCTGCTGAAAATTTTGTCAATGAGTTCCACATCTTAGAAGTAACTGTGGAGGATTCCACATGACCTCCGAGTGATTTACAAAAAGTGAAATTTAAACATATTATGGACCCTTTACTGGGAAATTTGCATAGCTTATTGGGTTTTACTGCTGTGGAATATATTGTTTTTAGCCTAATATTAGATAATGCCCTCTCCCTACAAATCAATCCATCCATCTATCCATGCAGTAAATTGCACAGAAGATGCATTAGACGAGTGTGAGTAGATCTATGGAAGTATGGAGACCAGCAAAAATCTCCCCTCTTTTCATTTAGTTCATGTTAGATCTGCCCTGTCTGATATTAATTTCAGTGAGCTTGACAGAAGCTATTAGTCTTGGAAGACGATTTGAGTTACAGTGTTTCAGAGTTGTGGACCCTCTGGTGTAGGCAGCAGTACTGTATATAGAGTATACAATGTTGTACATTAACCCAGACCACAGAGAGGAGAAGATGCAGAGAGGAATACTTTTAACAGACAATATTAGAAGAGTGTTGGATGTACAGTGAACAGTGTTGTTATTGTGTTAGATTTACAGAGGTGATGCCTACTGCAGAGGGCAGCGTCAGTCTCTGGGTAAAACACAGTGTGAATATTCAGTGGAGCTTGATACTTTGCGATAGGTCCCGGTATCTGTTGGGGCCATTTGTATGAAGCACCAGGAGGAAACCCTTAATGTTGTGTACCAGCAGAGCTGAGGCAGACTCACTACACTTAGCAAGGCCTCAGGGTCCGTTTTTTGTGCTGAGTGTGCTGTTCACCAGGATGTTTGAGCCCTCCTCATGATCGCTGTGCCGATGTGTTGAATGAGCAGGAGGAGGAAAGGCTGGTCTCGGGGGGCCTTCTGGCTATACGCTGGTCAATCCCATACATCTTTTCCCTGGAACATATAAGAGAGAGTGAGAGGGAGATAGGGCCGTTGGGTTGAAAGGTAATGTCCTCTCCCACATCCGACAAACCTCCACATGTTGATTGATATCTGGGTCAGTCCTGCAGTGGCTGCACTCCCTCCCAGCAGTCACTTTGAGAGGGAGGTTTCTGGATTATTTCGAGTACATTAGGTGTTCTACAGGATCGACTTGGTTAATTGACACTGACAAAATGCAAAAGAGGCTTGACATAAAGGTACGTGGCTAAATTTAACAGGATGTTTGCTGCTTTGAACCGCCCCAAACAGTGTTCTTGATGAGGATGGGAAAACCTAAGGTGTGTGATGGTAAGGCTGTAGCAATTTCTTGACTCCCCCTTTAGATTGACCTAATGGTGTCCCATGGAACTTTGCTCTGTCAAAGGTGGGGTGAGTCATTCTGGAGTAAGATAGTCTATAAGTTATCAAAAACCAACACTTTCGCCCATGACCACTGAAGGATGGCAATGTAACATTATATCAATGCAAGTCAGTTGGCACCAGAAACAGGTGAAATTCCGCCTTTATAGCAAAGTTGCTTTAGTGCTTCCTATTGTAGATGTTTTTGTGGGTCATTCAAAGCCAAAGGTGAATCCATGAGGGTTAGGGTGAGTATTATTGGGGTGACTATTTTTACTGCTCTGCAGAAAGTTATTGTGTCGTACATTTCAGGTTTGTCCAGTTACTCTTACATCTACTGAGTTTTCATTGACATAGTTTTGTAGTAATTTAATATGTTCTAAAATGTAATATGTACATGTGTAAAACAGGCAGCAACCCTGTTGAACTCTCTTGCTGTTTTTCTGCTTTGTAGAATGCCTGGAGCTTTTTATCTTTCATACGCTCCATGCTACCAATTAGCGTGCACACATGCATGTTTGTATATTTGCCTGTGCATACGCTGTGAGTAGATTGTGAGTGGGTGAAGAAGAGACAGGAATGTGCCTTTGCCTTTATGTGTGGGTATGTGCTAGCCTTGTTTTCCCAGGTCTCCACTCCAGTGTAGCACTTGGCGCTGAAATCTGCTGCTGTAACACTTTAATAGCAGAGTTGTTTACTCTTTATACCAATCTACTTCACCCCCATTTTGGGAGGGTTCCTCTGCCTTTGGCATAGGAGCATGTAGACATTTTTACAGCTTAGCATGCTCAACACCATCTTGCTAACAGATTTTATGGCCCAATGGTTCTAGTGTTAGTGTGTGTTTTTATAATAACTGCAGGTTATGCAATCAAACTTTGGAAAGCCAGAGCAGCCAAATGCTTGATCATAGCACTTAGCTTCTTCTGTAAACTCAACAGGTTGCTGAGAGTGTGTAAATGTATATGCTTGTGTTGTTATGGTTACACTTCTTTTACACAGTAAAATTTACAGTGTAGCATATGGCTGCTAATTCCTCATGTTGTAACCCTGCCAAGCTGTTTTGGCAGGAGAATGTAAGTCACTTTTTAATCTAAAAAATACGATTAATAAGGAAGATATTCATATTAGATTAGCAATGTCTTTAGTCAGTAGGTTTGTACCAGCAGGCCAATGTCCAGTGAGCCAGCTATTATTGCAAAATAAGCCCTGACTGGTTAAATCAAAACCCTAATGTGTAAGTGGTCATGATATAATGACCAGCTTGCTGTATATTATCCCACATATATATACACTAAGTGCTGCAAATGACCCCACAAAGTCTAAGCTTGAACCACAACTACCCTTCTAAAGTCTTGGTGCAAACATTCCAGAGGATCTGGAGATTATCCCATTTAATATCTGACATTTTCACAGATGTTCCCGGTGAAAATGTCAAAGCAGCACCTTGCAACACTATGGGAGCCTGCTCTATTGTTAGCATGGGCGGCCCCAGTGGGACCAAGACCCCAAACCCTGGCAGTGACTTACATGGGGGAAACTGTTAGCTTTATCTAAACAGCAACACATGACATTGTGCCCAGGAGGTATTACTGTATGCACTCATATCGCAGCTGCAAGGGGCCACGAAAGCTCCACCAACACTGCAATTATTCTGCACAAGCCCCGAAGGGGGAAAGTGCCGTTACAATATGATGATTAAAGGTGATCAGCGCTTGCCAGGAAGTTGACATTTTCAATATTTGGCCGCAGCAACATGCCTCGCATTGCACACACTGAAACTTTTCATCTTGTGAAGGGGTAGCGGTTCCAAATGGAGCAGTGGGAACATGACTCAAGTCAGTGACGGGAGGAAAAACTGATCAGTTTGATAGGGTTAGTGCGTATGAGTGTGTGTCCCAGGCATGGTGTTTACAACAGCAGTATTCCTCAAGTCAAGTCGGGCCCTGCTTTGGTGCTTTTCTGTCATACTGTGAGAAATCTTGGCTAATCAGAGATGCATTTAAAAGTGAAATTTGGTTACTCTTGTAATGTTTCAGTGAGTTTGACAAATATATTGAATTAGTGTTAAAAGCAAGTCTATAAAATAGTGTTCCAACTGAGTGAACCTTTTCATTCAACCTGTTTTTTTTTTCTTATTCTTACTTGAAAAAACAGACAGTAGGAGATGATTACATCAGAAAAAATAAATCTTAATGTATAATAACTATAAACATAATGTTATTATTAAGTGTCAGCATTAGTTGTAACTGTCAGCACCATGTAGAGACAAGGTGGTAAGAGGAAAGAGGGACACTTCAGCCTAAATGAGTCATTTTGTCAGCAGACAGTCTGTATATCAAGAGGTGGGGGGAACATTAGGAGGGAATTATGGGTACATTTTCCACCGCTGTCCTCAAATCTGCCAAGCCCAAACACGGAGCCCAGACAGCAGCCAGCTTACTTAGTGGCTGCACTCTGTCTGTCCTCAGCATAAGACACTTCAGCTAATGTTTTGGGCTGGAGCATTAGCCGCACTGGATAAAAAGTATGTTTGCCTTGGAGGTGGCAGCAGAGCCGGTGAGCACTGCCATCCATGTCAAGTGGTACACCGTATAATACCGTCCCGGGCGAACTTGGACGCCTGACGTGAGGAATTACATCTGCGGTTGTTTCAACACGAGCCCTGAAGTGGTCAGCCCAGAAGCAGTATCACATCCAGAGGTCAGGAGGGGTGTAATTAAGGGAAATCTGTTTAAATATTTTAACATATTTATTGATGCTCTGTGACATGTGGAATTATGCCCCTCTTGCGTCAGAACTGCACAGGCTTCCCAGTAAGTTCTCTTTAGCGGCGAGCCTCCATCTGTCCTCACTGGAAAAATCACATGAAGTCTCCATCAGCAAAGCCGACTGTCCGCACGTTTTTCTCTATCAATACTCTTTGCAGGCTTCGATAAGTCACGCTCACCCTGAGGCAGTTAGGAGTTGGCGTGTCTTCCATTTTTGCTCACTGGCATCTGGTCAACAACCCTCCTCTTTCGCTTTCAACTTCAAGATTTTACTGTGAAAGAGCCGATTTCTGTCTTTCTCCTCTCTTTTCTTTCCCTGTTTGTCCTCCACTCCACCTTCAGTTTCCACCACACAGCCATCATCACACACACGCACACACACTTTCCACAGCTAGTCTCTTCATTCAGTCGCTGAAGCTTTGAGAAAAAAAGGCAGTCCAGAGGTCACAGAAGCACTGTGGTTTCATTACGGGGTGGAGAATCTGAATGAAAAAAGCTTTTAAGTCTGCCCTTGAGCAAGGCATTGGACCTCTAAGTCCTCTGCTAATCATCAGCCAACAGATGAAGATTTCCAGACATAAAAGTGTGGAACATTGTGAGTATGAAGTAAGGCACTGCTGCAAATGCATGCATGCTAAGTCAACCTTGCCTGGATAAATAAAAACTTTCAAATATCCAGATTTAGGTCCAATCTTCCTCACGACCCACTGCAAACACATCAAGGCCCAAGAGGCGCTTTTTATGGTGCAACATATTTTTGTCGTAAATCACAGAAATTCAAAAGCCTGTCTTTTTCAGCAATGTTTTTTAAATTTATCTCTCACGCCAGAGACACAAAAACGCAAAAGACTGTGCTTTTCCAAACGTCTGGAACTTAGAAGGCTCAGCGGATCATAAAAAACTCAAGGGTGGTCGCATGTTTGGCAAAGAAACAGGCCAGGGTCAGCTGATAGGGATTGTTTACACCAGTCAGCTGTTGGGAGCTTCAGGTCCCTGTGCGGAGCGCCGTAAACACCGCACACGTTATCTGTCCTGCTGTCTGTCCAATACACTATACTCCCTCATCCTGAGTGTGCTTCGGTTATTAGAGAAGCTCTTGTCTGCGTCTCGTTGTGTTCCATTTTGAGACAGAAGCTGGAAATTATCAGCTAGGAGTTCCTAATTGCAGCCTCTGTATTTTCTAATGGGAAATCCGAGCAGGGAAACAGAGACGCCTGTGAGAATGTCTTTAACCGACGCCACCACTAATATATTACGGCAGTAGTATTTGGGAACATTGGCTAGCTCGACTGAACTGTGCAGGGCGGTATACTGTTACTTTAAGCAATATAAACATGCAATAAATAACCTTATTTTGCCTTTACAGGTGTTGACGTGAGATCTGAGGAAAGTTGGGGTGAACAGAGTTTCCTACATGGAATCATCACTTTGAGGGCTGCTCCATTGTGTTATTCGCTTTAAGAAGTCATAATTTCCAACATTCTGACCTAATGGTTCAAAGAAACACACTCAGCCACATAGACAAGACACTGAGTTTGGAAAAGGACATATATGGAACATTAGCAGCCTTAAGGCCGCACTCAATTCACTGAGCTAAACATGGAATTAAAGCTGTAAGTGTGGACCAGAACCGCTCAAGTGCTGAAAGAGTGGGTGAGAGAGCATGAGAGACGATCACAGACAGAGGGAGAGAGAGAGAGGCAGATGCGGGGCTGGTCTGCTTAAGGATTGGCTCCCTGCCCTCACACTCAACACGGGCTGTAAACACACAAGCTCGACGTGTAGATTTTGCGCCTGTTTTTCGACATGGAAACACGTGTTGCATGTTTGCTCCTGTTGGACGGACTGCCGAGAAATCCTGTGCAGACATTTGTATTTTCCAGAAGATGAATCCTACTGACTTGACATGTTTGGCCTTTGCTGAAGCATTTTGTCAACTATTGGATAGATTTTTAGAGAGATTGATAGAGTTTTCCATGAAGTATGGTACAGACATGTATGGTGCCCAGAAGACTTTTCCTCTCACACAACCAGCAGTTTTGCATGTATGCAGCATCTCTGACAGTTTCAAGACAATGAACCCTCATCCTGAGTTTTTTGGTGTCCTTAAACATGTTCTCCTCAGGATGCAACAACATGTGTGGACTTTTCATCAAGCACCAACAACAGATCAACGTTTAAACTCTTGTTTGACCAAACTGCATAACCTGCTAAACACCAGCATGTCAAAACTAAGCACAGTCTAGTGGAGCTGCTAGCACGCCTGTAGATCCTGAGCCTTGTAAGTTGCTAAGAAAGCTTGTATTTTCAACGTTCTCCCTCCGGTGTGAATGTGATGAGGAGTTGCTGTCATTTTCAAGGACACTTAAGCAAGCGTGATGTTTGCTGACACTCTTCCCGTCCTTATTATGCAAGTTTTTTTCAGGTTAGCTAAGAAATTCCGGCACCTCAAAGGACTTTATCATCACAGCCAGAGGCACATTTCACACAGCGCCTACTTGGAAACAGTTTCATAGCAGCATAATAAACAGCAACAGTGATGAGTGACTTTTGAGCCCATATCATAAAACATATGGCACGTATTCAAGAGTGCTGTGACTTTGCAGCGCTTCCAAGAATGTGTAGGGAGTTCTTCGCGGGCCTGATACAGTAAGACAAAGACAAGGATGTTGATTTGTGCAATTTTAATTGGAATATTTGGGGAAGATATCTTGGCATCGTTGAGGAAACATTAGTGATGTGGGGAGATTGTGCAAAGCAAAGACACCATGATAGCCTTTTCGAGTTTTTCTCTGAGAAGCTGGAGCTGTTTCAGACTCTATCCAGGCTTTTCATTAAGCAGTGAGGAAACGCAGACCGCAGCTCTCCCTCACATTTCTTGATGGATTGTGTTTTTAGGGAGGGTGCAGTGGGGCTAATTTAGATGCGGTCATAATTGTTTCAGTGGTCAGTTTTTATAGTGGGAATGTAAGAGGACTTTGACTGCCAGTTAGCAGATATTTTGCATGGAGAGAAATCAACTTTTCACTTGGCTCTCTGACCAGGTCTGATCCTGCACTTCACAGTTCAGTTGAATCCTCCACGAGGAACATTAGTTTACAGATATGATTTAATAAAAGGCACAGTGAAAACATATCACAAGTTACAAAATGCCTTCCAAACATGAGCCGAGGAGACAGATGGAGAATTAATAGCTGGCTGTAGTACAATAAATCATTACTCATCCATGCATAATATAAAGTTAATAAATATACACACACAGGGCTGTGTGATTTATATGCAAATTAAGCGATCAACATGAGAAATACTTTGGTGAGTGTGTGTATTGGATTCAGCTGTTCTCAAAGTGGGGGGTCAACGTTTGCCTTTTTTAGCATAGAATGACCTCATCACATTAAAGGGTAATTCTAGTTTATTATACTTGGGTCTTACTTTAATAGTTCTGCCTTTCAATAATACTAACATGGTGCTCAAGTTAAGCCGAGATCTGAGGACTCTGCAACGCTGATAAAAAAAGAGTTGTGAAGGGGTAGGAACACCAACGGTCAGATGAAGAAATGAGTTGTAAACAAAACCCCCATATTTATTTGGAACCGATGACACAGATGAACTATACACTTATTACCTAATCTGACAAAGATCCGTTGAAGTTTATAGATTGCCATCTTACTGTGTTTTTCTGTGCAATCGACATTTTCGGTGTGGCCAGGTCCAGTTTTATCTTCAAGTACAACCTGTCCGATCGTCTCAGCTTTCTCCTCAGGTTTCTTGTCCCATCACCTTTTGTTGTTGTGTTTCCATGTTCCCGGATCTCAGCATCCACAATTTCACAAACTACCAAAAACAAGTCCAAGTTGTAATATAGCAGAATTATCTTAAAACCAGAGGAAACGCTCATGAGTCGTGAGAAGCTACAGTAGCTGGCGAATGGTGTTGGGAGAAAGTTCAGGAAAGATGTAGACAAACATAATTCTGTTGGTGGAAAATGAGAACCTTAATTAGTTGATTAGGACACAGATCATTTAATTGCTTGTTAAGGTCTGCATGTTTTTCCTCTTGTTTTCCTCTCTGTTCATTTTGTGGTTAGCCGTTGGAGCTGGTTTTATGCGCATTTTATCGTTTGTCATTTTCAGCTTTCAGAGTTGGCGTGCAAAAGGTGGAAACAGACAAATAGTGCGACGCAGATGCAAAGACCTGAGCTGTTCTCTGCTCAGCGTTGCAGTTGCAACAAAACACTCCCCGAGACTGTCTCAGCGAGGAATGAAACTGTATAATTAAGCTACTTTTTCCCCCCATCTCAATATCTGCGCTGTTTGGTGGTTGATATTTGCACAAGCTTAAGGGATTCACAAGCTCAGCATTTCATCATGATAATAGCAGCCTATTTGGTTCTAAGTTACTGCGTGGCTGGAGAAGTCTCCTGTTTAATATGCTGTTTGCATGTTTTTCTTTCTGTGAAATTGCACTCTCCTCTCTCGAATCTTCCCTCGCCGCGTGCTCTAATGAAAAACCTCTTTCTGCCTCTCTCGCCTTTGTTTTTAATACTTTTTTTTGATCACTTTTACTTCGTATGACAGTTTTTGTGCTACAGAATTCATTTTTGAAGGGAATTTCACCTTATTGGCAGTGTCAGAAGAAGGAGAGATAAAGTATTCCCGACTGTCTAATCACAAGTCTAACTCTCTTCTAGCACAACCGCTGGTGTAAACATCTCTTCTTGCATTTATTTTGCAATTTTTAAACACAAACAGCGCTCAGAGATTTCACACATCTGGGCCAAATTAGTGCTCTGTAACATAATTTGTCCCTAATTGCTTATCAGACTATTTTTTTTATCCAGCTGGAGAGAAGAAAAAAAAAATTGTGCTTATTCCAGCAGGGAGGCCGTGAAAACTGCCCAGTTCAGCACACGATTTCTTCCGTGTAACCGAGCAGTATTACTTTTATGAACTTACAACTGTAGAACTTTTTACTCCTGATAGTGCTGCTCCGTCATCTTGTGAAAAGGAGCGTGACTCCTACCGCTTTCATCTGCGACCAAATCCACTGAACAATAAAGATACGCTGGCAGAGTATAGCTGCTTGTGTGTGTGCTTCTGTATCAGTCTGTATCTAGACCTTATCATGTGTGTGTGCGTGTGCGTGTGTCTGGGAACTGCCGGATTCGCCTCAGTGGTTTTGGCCCCCCGACCGTACAGGAGCTCAGCTGAGCTTTGATGTTGCGAAGTGGAGGCCCGTCCCAGCAGGAAGCGACACAAGTGAGTCGCCTGTCAGGAGGACTTCGTCTGGCCAACTAGTGTCTGTCTGGACTCGGAGAGCGCAGACAGAAGTTTGTCTGCACTACCGATGTGTCCGAGAGATAACCTTCCAACTCGCTCTGTTATCAGGGGAGGGAAGAAAAGTAAACTGCCATTGCTCCAATGCAGACACGTTCAAATACGCAGAACGTTGAAGGCGAATATGCGCGCCTCTCTTAGCATTCAGTGTGTTACAGCACTCTGCACCGAAAAAGAAGTCAGCGTGTCTTGGAGCAAATCCTTAAACCCTGAGAGAAAAGTAAGACAACTGTATCATTTGTAGTCATTGTGTGAGCGTGTACAGTATGAGTGTGTGTCTGTGTGGTGTGATTGAGTATCTTTCCTCTGGAGCTTCAGTCTGAGCGCCGCATGCTCTGACAGACAGAGAGCTGTCTTAACATCTCCATTTGAAGAGACGCTGTGATGCCACCTGAGTTTACAGGCCGCCATTCTCAGCCCAGAACTCTCAGAAAAGACTTTTTGTCTTCTTCTGAGAAGAGTCTGGAGGTGTCTCTCATAGACAGCCGTAGCCTCTGGAACGTGTGTGTGTGTGTGTGTATGCTTGCAGATGAAATATAATCATATACCTCCAAGACATTTTGATGTGTGTGACAGAGAGAGAGCTAGCAGACGAAAGGAGATATCCCACAAAGGCAAACGCAGGCAGTTGAAGCTGTGTGTGTGCGTGCGCTAACAGGTGAAATAAGATATTCCACAAAGACAACCGTGTCACTTGGATTTATCATGTGTGTGCATGCACGTGTGTGTGAATGTGTGTTTGCAGACATAATAAGATACAGCTCAAAGACAATCCCGACACTTGGAGTTATTGTTGGTGTATGAGTGTGCTGGCAGCAAAAGAACTCTGTTAAACCTCAAAGACGAGCAAAATCGTTTGTGGTTATCACTTGTGTGTGTGTGTGTGTGTGTGTGTGTGTGTGTGTGTGTGTGTGTGTGTGTGTGTTCCTGGGAAGCTGCCGATGTTGACATTCTCCTCCAAGCCTCATCCTCTGAAGTCTCCTCCAGTGGTCGGCTTGGATTCCTCAGAATCCCACCTGCACACTCAACGCAAAGCCCTCCTACAATAACTGACCCATCCAGAGCTGTCAGGCTACATCTGACACCTCCAACCGCTCTCAACGCATGATCTGCCACCTGGCTTTGAAGTGTCTGAAGTGTGTGTTTCTTGACTACCAAAATGCGTGTTTCAAATAGATGTCTACTGTAGACAAAGCATGGAATAAGGCTATCCCATAAGTAGTGATTTAAAAAGAGCGGAGGTTTCAGACGTGGACATTGTTGCAAACCCTCTAACTGACTCCAGATAAGATAACTTGTCATTGCCATGTCTATCACCATGGCGACAGATCAAGCTAGAGGTACACGTTCACCGAAATCTAAAATATAATGCAAGACATGATGTCTATAACTACAGCAGATACCCACATATGAACCATTGTCAATAGCTGATGGGTTCTGTGATTGGATGAGACATAATGTCTGTCTTTCTCCTAGTCTCTTCTTCTCTCATCTGAACACGCACACACACACACACACGACCATTTGGACTGAGCTACATTTATCTCTCCAACTCTGTCCCTTCTTTTCCCCCTAAGCAGGAAGCAACAGATCAGGACCAGTTCCCAAGAGGATAAGATAATACAATAACCATAAAAACCTTCCTCCAGCCCCCACCACACACACACCTACACACACACACACACACACCGTTTGCTTAGCCTACAGCCTCCTGTGGGGACGGCGGCGCAGTAGCACCTGTTTGGAAGCACTCCAGCTCCGCCCGGCTCGTTTCAAATCACCTCCCCACTGTAGCCTTTTCATGTATTTTACAGGCGTGTATCCAGTTCAGCGCTGAGCAAACCAGGCTTGTTGTCGTGTACTTATCCCAGTTAAGACAGGTTTTGCACCTGGCGGCTGAACACAGCAGCTGAGGAGAGATAGTATTTAAAGATGAATCACTGAAGGCACTTGCTGCACACTTGTTTTAGCTGAATACGCAATACAACGGTTTGCCTTCAAAAAGCTGTTGCTCTCTTGGCATATTTAAAAAAAAAACGAAATAAGCACTAATTGGGTATCTGTGAAAAATGCTTTCAGTGTGTTGCATGAAAACCTTTTTGTTGCCTAAAGACTACAAATCAGCCTTAACTTATCCTCCTTATCTTGCTCTCCCCCTCTGGGCCTCCAAATGTGGCCGCTTAGCACATTCCCAAGATGCACTTCTACCGTCAAGCTCTCACTAACACTGAGATGAAATCCAGGAGGGATTGCCTCGGCCAGCAGGAGTTCCTGTGTTGCAACTGTTCTCTGAGCGTGCAGAAGTCCATTTCTCACCAGAGAAAGGAGGAGGAGGAATAAGAAGAAGATGCCCCAGGGAGTAGCAGGAGTTGACACTGTCGGAGTTCATGAGAAAGGAAACACTGGGAAGAGAAAGGACTGGCAAAGATCAGAGCCTTAATGATTTGCAGGGTCTTTTTTTGGAGAACTCCAGAGTCAACCAGCCATGAACAGTTAAAAGAAGACTTCAAAATATATCTGTTCCCAAACAATCTGTGACATTCTCATGTGTGCATCTTCTTTGCTGTGTGGTATCAATTTGCCACAACACAACAAAGAGTGGCTCATAAAAACTGTCTAAACCCAAAGTGTCTGCCCCATGAAAAATCCTGTGGAGCACAAGAAGAAATGCCTTTCATATTTCCGGTATCTGAAACACAAGGAAGAAGTTTTGGGATAATTGCAGAATAAGTTAGAGCCACCAGAAGAAAAAGCCTGAGGTCATCCTTCACACACTGTCACCAAAGAAAAATGAGGACATGAATGAAACATGTTTTCCTGCATGGGGCATTTGACAGTCTTGTCTGACCATACATTGGTGTTGCGGTCAGTTACAGCCAACACCCTAGACAAGGCCGCTGTCTCGCCTCAGGATCAGAGACGTACGAGAGTGGTCGTGTTGCGTCTCACCGCAACAGCCCGATGTTTCAAGGTCCTGATCTCGGCAGGCCACACGACTTTGTGTCAAAGTTACTCTCCCCACATTTCAAGGTCTTTGGCAAACCGAGGCTGCCAGCAACCGCTGCAGAGAGGCGGATGCTTTGCTTTTCACATCATCAGATCCAGAACGGAGGGGCAAATAAAAGGAAGGAAAACAAGAATGTAAGATAAACAAACAAAAGGAGAGGCAGTTGGCAAATTAAGGGAGGAAACAAAACATACTAAAAGGAGGAAATGAAAACTTCACAAAGAACCAGAGAAACCCAAGGGTTGTCTCTTTTTTCCAAGAGAAAGTTTCTTGTTTTTTGTCAGATATGCAAAATGACAATGGCCTGGCAACAAGGAGGTCTCAAGTCAGTGAACTGTCATGCTTTACATCTGGTCTCATTTCCTGTTTGACGCAGATTTAAGGAGATGAGGGATTGCGGCTTGGAGTCGCTCGCCTCAGGAAGGAAGCGTTATCGGGCGGATATTGAGTAAGGACTCATTTGGAGGCAGCAAAGCCAGGGAAGCAACTATAGTCCTCCTGCTCCTCCTCCCGGGTTACCGTGGTGACAGGCCCTACTAATCCACTGACACACTTACTAGATCGCTATCTAGCTCTGGATTCAATTAGCTGGGTCTGGTTGGGAAGAGATAAACGGCCTTTATTAAGACTTTGATATCCTAATGAGAGGGGATCGGAGGCATATGTTTGATTCTGTTTAGGATTCCAGATAAGAGATAAGAGATACAGAGTGCTTATCAGTGAGAGCGGAGGAAAAGAGATTAGTCTCAGAGCATTAGTGGCAATGTAACATGATACAGTGGTTAATGGTGTGTAACAAGCATGCGTACCCTTGCCTATGCTTTGTTCGATATGCAAGAAAAGGAAAGAAAACAGCATGAATATTGTTGAACCATAATTTGTACAACAGCGATGCTCTTCCGCGAAGATGAAATTTCTCCAGCTTCTTCTCAGCGCATAATTCCTTTTGACAATTACACAGACCCGCCATTCATCTTTTATGGCACGCTAATTGTGTTTACCAGCGGGTACGGAGGTTTGTTTTCTGAATCCCGTCAGTCATACACAGACACAAGCTGGCCTTTTTCTGTCACTGTATGATACTCATGACAAACCCTTGATAAAGAGCTACTGGTGGCAAAGAGTGCCTTTATTCGAAACCCAATGATTTGGGTGTTCTGTTTGGTGCAAGAAACGTCCATGGCAATAAGCTGTTGATGGATCTGTCGGGGATGGTTAGTTCACTGCTCAGACTGTTCTCTGTTTCTTCCTGTTACCTTAAATGTCTTGGAACAAATTGATAGAATCAAAATAAAGGAGTGCACAAGAAAAGATATTAACCCTGTGACTGGGTCTTGTTTTGGAATGACCGTGGAGTTGAATTTGACCAGCAATATGGCTTTAAAAGGATGCTCGATGTTCAGACGCAGAGCACTCTCATCCTACCGCTTTCTTTGCTTCTAAATAATCGAGTCATTGGTATCGATCAACAGTCCATTTAGCTCCCTGCCGATATACTATGGTCATTTTGTGCCACTGGAAGTAAATTGCCCTTCAAAAGAGGGTAAAGCGCAGCAGGCAGGGAAAAATAAATGCAAAGCAATAGATCGAAAAGAAGTCAAGCAATTAATGGAAAAGCCACCTGCCCTTTTCTCTCAGTCTTTCTCCCTCATTCCTCATTATTTATGATTGATGCAATGATCACCAAGCAGCCTTTGTTGCACAATTCTGTTCTTGCAAAGTCACGCCACACATTAGTCTCTAAAATGCCACCAAACCCCTGTTAAAAGAGCCCAGCAGTCTCATTCTCCCTCAGTCAGGGCTTTGCAGAAGTAATTGACCATATCAGCTTTTGATGTGCTTCACTGTTGCACAGCTTTCCAACATGCTGGCTGCCGCATTCCTGCGGGGCTCAGGGTAAGGTGAGGTACCTTTCCAGTCCTAGAATTGCATTACCACTAGTTTGTTTGACAAATGGTCGGGGGCGAAGGTCGACCCCCGAGGACTGCATGCTGGCGCAGCTCAAGGAAGCCTTCAGAAACACTTTTAGACAAACCTCTGACTGACAGCTTGACAGTGCTGGAGCGATGGATGGTGAGCTTAAAGCCATACAACACTGACAGCTGACTTTCTTGTAGAGATGTGTGAGAAGGATTGTGCAACAAAAAAATGTCTCCATTTCCTATTGCGAAAAAATTGGACTTGGATCAACCTCGCAGGCAGTTTCTCATGAAGAACATCCCTTAATAGTGAAAGTGAAGATGGTTATAATGATTCAAATGACTGAATAGATAATACATTCCGATCCAATGTTTTTATTAGAAGACAAGATGTGCTGAAACTTCAGTTTCTAAAATTTTGAACAAAACATTTTTTTCAGAGTTATGAGCTTTGATGGTCTAATTTTAGTTTCCGATGCTTCCCTAACTCTCTAATAACACATTGTTCACAAAGGCACAATTTGAGCAGTGCGTTTATGCATTCGTACTCCACATAGACAGGGACAGGTTATATATGTAGAGTACATACATACATAGCTATGTATATAGGGACAGGTTATTGAGATAAGGACGGCACTGACATGCCTTGTGTTCACCAAATAGCTGGCTTTGTTTGCTGAAGGTCAGTCTGTGTTTACCTGAACCAGTCTGAGGTCACTCTGTCTGTGGGAACTACCTCCACTACTAGTTAGGTATTGTAGGATCCGGAGGTGACACGCATTCCTGGCAGTGTCAGGACTCGGAGGCATGCTGAGAAATGTGGCACAGTGTATGAGGACATGTTTACCTGCACTCTGGATTACGTCCACCGAGACATGCTGAAGCTTTTTCTCATATGGGTGCAATGTACCTGATGCACTGCAGGCTGATGCTGATGCAAATACATGCTGGCGTGCAGTGTGCTGACACTGTTAACCATATGTGAGGAATTACAGTGTAAATGTGATGTATGAGCTGGTTTGACTGTGAGGTTTTTAAATAGCAGGTTTTTAGTTACATTTGTTCAACAATTTAACACGGATACGCAGAACAAGATGCTTACCAGTGGGGCACATTTGCACAGTTGAGTGTAAAGTATCCTGTTCTGATGGTACCCTTCTTATTAACTTTCCAATAACAAAAAAAAAATCGTAGCGGTTGTCGTAGTAGACATGCTGGCAATAGCAGAAGCAGTATAAGTATGAACAATGTTTATAGCACCAGTGATTTCCAGGACTATTGTTTCACATTTGTAGCAAGAAAGGAAGGCAAAGGGCATTCAAGGTTAAAACCAATCCTGCCAGATGTCGCGTCCAGCGGGGGAACTGGTCGCCAGAAAAGAGCAGTGTGGATCCAATTCCACTTCAATCAGAGCCACTGACCCTGCTGAAAAATAACAAGAGGGGAGGAAGACGTTTCAAAATTAGAGCTCAGCATTCAAGAGTGTGTGTGAGTGCTCAAGCGGCAGCTGGCTGTGTTTCCTCTCTCTGAGATGCCTTTGAGGACAAAGTTGCTTCATTCGGTATAACTTCATTTGTCTTTCCACTTTATTCACCCAAGTACTTTACTTAAGGGCAACTTAAAGGACTTTACTCTCTACTTTATGCTACTTGATACTTATTTCATAAGGAAATACACTTTTACTCCACTACATTTATTTGACAGTTTTAGTGTACTACTACCTGTAGATTAACACTCTACAGTTGTTTTACATTCATCTTTTGTACTGTTTGTACAGGCTACAGCCAAATGAATACCCATTGCTTAATCCACCATTTCAGAGCGTGCATAAGAACCTCTAGTAGCTGCATAACTCTTGAAAAGCTGTCTTTACTGTTGGAACATGGTGGTGTAACATGGACTCATTGGGAAAGGATACACTCTTTCTTTAGATATGATTGGCTCATTCTTATTTTTAGGTGATCCTACTTGCGTATTGCACTCCATTTCGGCCATACTCTGTGAATAGAGCCCTCTAAATCTTACACACTGGTCCTTTAAGTTATGGTTATGAGTACTTCTTCAAACACTGATATTAGGGTAGTAAGATGAGGTTTGTGGTGATGGGGGTAATTCCCCAGTGGCTGCAAAATATCACTTTCTCCCTGTTGGGGGGATGAATTACTGACACGCACCACAAAAACCAAGTGGCCTGGGGTCTAAGGTTTCAGGGGCCCACACATTCAAAACCCTCCATTCGAGCAGAGCGTATCGTTTACAAAGCCTTCCCTCGGATAGCAGTTTTTATTGGTGAAAATGACTCACCGTTTTTTTTTTTTTCTTCTTTTTTTTTTTGTTGATGATTTAGTCTCATTTTGAACGACTTGACGTCACGTGGCCTCAAAGCCATGTGGAACATTCTGGGACTTAGCGATAATTAGGGGGTTGCCCACTGTCTTTAAAAAAAAAAAAAATCATCACGGTTTCGCAAAAGCAGATTTTTCCTTCGTTCACGTCCCCATCAAAGCCAGTTCAATTTTTTTTTTGCCCTGATGAATGCTTTTTTTTTTTCCGTTGCGATGCCAAGAATATTTCAGCCGAAAGGTTGCGGTGACCTCAGTGGATGATGGATGGCATGGAAAAGGCACAGAGAGGAACAGAAGGACAGGGACGAAAAAGATCCAGCCAGTTCTTTAAAAAAAAAGTCAAGTAGGCCTAATTTAGTTTAGAGTGGGCGAAGGAGTGGAAAACGGTACTTAAACAGATGCGTCCATTCAATCTGCATACATGCTGGCATTATTTAAAATGCCATGGCTAATGATGAGATTTTTGTTCTTTTAATTTGGTCATCATCCAGCCCTCATTAGGGATTGATCGACTATAGTGCACTGTGCAGTACAAATCACTGCGGGTTATGAATTTACTGCTGTGAAAAGTGTTCCATCATGCCTGCTACTCTAGCGCATGAAGCCATTTACTTGAAATTGCTAGTGCTAGTTAGTATTAACTGGTGCGAAGCCAGCCGCTGCATGGACTTGGTCTCGCGCGCACGCGCACACCCTTAAACACACATAGTCCAGTTTCCACCCACATTTGCGAAGCCACAGACGCATTGTGTCGCTGTTCACACCGCAGGGACTGAAGGCGGTGAGGTGCCTCAGCGCGCAGACAGGCACTAGTCTCACTATTCTTTTAATGCTAAATCACACCAGTAAAATGTGCCCTACAATGGCATCCAACGAGCGCTGATATATCATGTAGCGTAAATGAATATATTTTTTCCAAAGTTGCGAGTTGGCCAAAAACGTCTCGCTGTACTGCTATAAAGCACTTTTGTTAACCTCACATCAGCTGACATGATCTAAATATTTTTGTATTTTTTATATTGGGGAGGTAAATCAGTAACACACCCAGGGATCTCCCCTGTTGCCTCGTATTGAGTTCTTATTCTCTGAGCTGTCAAAACCAGACCGCCCTATCAGATTTTTTTTTTTTTTCCTCACTCACATTAGCCAGAATGGAGAGACAAAGGAAGAGGTCAAGATGAGAGAAAGTGGCAAAGAAAAAGTGGCGTTTTAACAGATTGTTAAGATGGAAACAAGACAGTGGCAGTCGCAGACAGAGGCAGAGAATTGTATATTGCCTAGTTTTGAGGCCAGAGCCTGGCTGTGAACCCTCGCTTATTCAGTCACATTATGTCATCCAGACAAAACACCTGATTCTCTCATCATCTCCCTCCGCCTCATAGGCGAGACCAGACTTCTCTTCCTCCCTCCTCCTGTATCCCACCAGGGTACGCGCATGGCTTTGTGATCACTCGTCTGGGGGAAGATGAGGACAAGGGAGGGGATAAAGTGAACACCGAGGAAGATGTAGCAAAAGATGAATGTGCGAGAATGTGCGAAGGGGACGGCGAAAATGGGGGAAGAAATGGGAAGAGAGGCGGAGGCAGGAGAAGACGAAGTAGGAGATGGATAAGATGAGGGTGAGGAGGCGAATATTAACAGGCAGCAGTGGATGTGGAGAGCAGAGAGGACGGGAGATGAAGCAGCTCTTGTAATGGTACAAGATCAAAGAGGGGTTTTGCAGCGTTTTGTAACAGCGTGGCTATAAAGCTACAGTATATTTTAAGAAAAATTTTATGCACCATTCTGCTGTGGGCCACCAAAGCAAAGTCATTACGTTTGCCGACATTTTTAGGTTTTTATTTGGGGCCGTGTTTCGTAATGTGGTTATCCTCTAAACTTTCCTCTTTTCTTTTTCTCCCCGTGTTTGGTGCTCAGTGCTTGTTGTATAGCTGTCTGCACTACAAATCCCAGAGATCACCTGTCAAACAACAGTCTGCATGGATCTTTTCTTTCATAACAGGCAGTTTTCCTCTTTAGCTCTTGATGATTCCACCAGACCTCCTAATTTCTGACATCTGTACGGACCCTTTTCACGGACGTTTCATATGTCACAGCAGAGACAGCACAGGTGTTAATTAAAGACATTAATAACAATGCGTTCCATTCCACGAGCTAGTTCCAGGATCCTGGTGTGTTGTGCACACTGGTTCGCTGTCATGGCTTACTGCAACACTAATGGAACTGCCGTGGTTAACAAAATTCGTTGTACCTGTCTCTTTCCTGCCATGACAAGTCAAAACATCTGCCGTGAGAAAAGTCCATGGAGGGTGGCGGTCTTTGTTTTTCCAACTTTTTCCAAAAACAGCACTTGCTCCACTCACTGATTAGGTGTGTGCATGCGAGAAACATTTTTTTTGTTTTTTGTTCTGTCTCTCTACCTTCTATGACTTTTGTGTGTCTTCATCTGGACACAATGAGCGGACGGCTTTGTGGAGAGGCTGTCAGAAAACGTGCAGTTACGCTTCATTGTGCCTCGGCAGGCTTTTCATCCCTCTTTGAGTGTGACCACTTGGAACAGCTATAAACAATTCTGCCTTCAGATGTGGTCAGATGACACTTTGTATGAACTAGTTGGCCCAAGCGTTACACGGGGCCTTTTGGTCCACATCATTCATCTTGATACTCAACACTGATTTAGACATGCTTACTACAACTACAGATTTCCTCTTTGTCAAATCACTACAACCCAGGTGATGCACTGTAAATACATGTGGGCCTTTCATGACCTCTGGAGATCATTTTCCTGGTTGCTAACGCACCCTTGAGTCTGACTTTCCAGTCAAGAAGTATGTTTTTGTGCACACAAAATGAAATCTAAAATCTAGATCAGACTGAATCTGATTAAACAAACACAGGCATAGCACGGCCAACTTCAAGATATGCCTATGAGAAGCACTGAAAGGTGATTCTGGACCTCCTGCAAGTCATTTTGTTCTGTCTAAATCAAGTAGTCCCCCTGATCCCAGACATTTCTTGAAGGGTGCTTTCGCTGCACGACACGGTGGCTTTGCTGTTGAGACTCCAGTGAAAAGGTCAGCCTTCAAATCAAAGCAGCCCTGCAGGGCCGGGCATCCTCAGAAAGAGAGCGAGAGAGAGAGAGATGATGTTCCAACATGGCAGCTTCAGTTCATAAACTAATTCACTCCAGTCTCTGCAGTGCTGCGTTTATTTAAGAGCTCCTACGCGATTAAAACAGTAGCGAGCAACTTTGCCTCAAAGTCGACAAAATCATATCACTCGCAGCAGCTGGGTATTTCTCACTTCAGTGAATAATGAACTCCAGATAATGATTTTTTTTTTTTACTCCTGAAGCACTTTGGAATAACACACTTTATCTGCTAAACCGCAGGCTACTTTAGGAGACAGGTTATTACTTCAGAACGCGCTCTCATTGGTTACCTCTGCGGTTACTCTTCTTCCAGCGGGCTGCAGACGTGGCCGGATCACCTGCTTGTTATTCACCGCAGGTCGCAGCACATGACTAGATACTTAACACTCGCTATCCGCATCTCTCCTCTGCTCTAGCCAGGGTGATGAGAGCGTTGATAAAGGATTCATTGCTTCCTCTTCTTATCGCTACTTTTGTCTGTTCCCCTCTCATCCCTCAATCCTTCATCCAAATTTATGTGGAAGAAGAACGTTTCGTTTTAGAGGTTAGTGCACGGCCACTGTAGCCACAACTGAATCTTCTTTGGAGGTTTGGTGAGGCAACAGGCTGACGTCTGAATCCACGAGCAAAGCGGATCCGCAAACAGTAACGTGCTCACACATCTTCTCCGCCACACTTTTGACTCTTCTTCTCTCACCTCCATCTGCCACCCACGTCTGAAACGGAACTGTTTCATAGCTTTCTCCGACGTCTGATAAACAAAACAGGCTGTTACGGAGTGGAAAGGTGTTGGACAGAATGTGTTTCTAATGGTTTTACTTGCGGCACAGACAAAACACTCCGTTGGAAGAGTTTATCCACACGCTTTTTAAGGCCTGGTCTTTTCTGGGATGGATTTTGTTTCTCTCCCAGGGTTCTATGTTTGTTAAAGATTTACTGCTTTTTTGAAACCTGCTCACAGCCCAAGAGGCTGCTGCACATTGTGAATTTTGCACTTGTTTTTCAATGTGAAGAAGGTTTGTAGGAAAAAAAAAAAAAAAACAACCTTCCATAAAGCAGTGAAATTGCAGAACACACAGCCATTTTTACATTCACACCGGCACACTGGCAGTCATTTTTATATAATTTGCTCTCTCTGCGAGGCAAACAATCGATCTACAACACGCCAAACCCCTGGGCTCTCCAGACTGTGTGTGCTGGCGTGTGCTGCAGTGCACTCTGGGAGCGTGAAGCGAGATTGCTTAGCTGGTGTCCGGTCATAGCTGTGCACCTCTCGGGGTCCTTTTTTTTTCAGCTAAATAAGGGGAAACAAATCAATCGGGGTTGAGCACAACTGTGCTGACTCTGAGTCAGAAGAGCGGTGACCTGGCAGGTGTTTGCTTCTAATTTCTCTCTTCATTAAGCTGTTCGCCTTTCGGAGCTTTGATGACAAAGCTTTTTTTTTTTCAGTTTAACCAATGGGAATGTTTTTTTTTAAGCTCATGAGGGTGGAGTAATTTCTCAACACTGAAGGAAGCATGTAATCACCAACATTTCCAAGTCCATATTGTAACAGAACCTACATTTCTAAGATACCCCGGTGGGGATTGAACCTGCAACCCTTGCAGCGTTAGTGCCTTCTCATCTCCGGGGAGTTGAAGTCAGCCAACAGGAGGCCCGTGTTCCGTCTGATGGCGCAGAAAGCTCCAGTCCTTTTGATCACTGGACACTGATTATCAAACACGGGGGCCAGAACTCGATGTACATTAATCAGCTTCAGAATACACACACTGCACTTCCTTTTTAAATATGCACATTTCAATCTGTGCCTACCTGTACTTACACTACACTTTGATCCTCAGCACCAAAATTTGATGTTTAATTTATGTATTTATCCCTTGGAAAAGATTCAGGAGACTGTGGAGGTTTTTTTTCCTGCACTGCTTACGACTTCTAATTGCCCTATTTAATGGCAGCTAATGGAAAAGAGGGAGACTGTTTACTGTGCTGTAGCCAGGCTTAGCTCGCAAGTTCACCCCCCCAAGCCAGAAAGGATGAACATTGTCGCAGTTCTGCTGCGGAAATTTTGAATTCTTGTTCCCTTTCTCAGCTTTCATAAGGTACCAAAATGTTTTCAGTACAACATATTGGGCTTCATCTGGAGCGCTAGTCAGAGAATCGGATGCAGCGCTATTGGAGAGTCTTTGGAAGATAGATTCAGGACGGGGGTGGCTATCACTGGAGTTCAGTGTCCTCAGCTACTCCACAGTGCAGCCTTTCATCAGTATTCTTGGACTCTGTCTATCCCAGCCTCTGCTCCGCAATATCCAGCCCTTTTTATTGGGCCTGTCCCGTTGACTCTGAGTCTAGACGCAGGGCAAATAGACTGGAAAAACGCTCGCTGTCTCGTCCCAGACACATCTCTCTCCATCACTCTCGCTCCTCGGAGAGAAGAAAAGTTTCCCCCGCACCGCTTCCCCCTGACCCTTCTTCCTTTCTGTTCTTTTCCTATTTTCAGAGCCTCACGCTCCCTCCACCCACCCATCCCCTCACACGAGAGGGGTCAGTTACAAAGCTGTCTGTCACCCTCATGGGCATTAGCACTCTGTTGTCTCTGCCTTTGACCCTGCCAGTGGACTGAAACTGCTGTCACTCTAAATCCATTAGGAATGGGTCATAAATAATGCTGTCAGCCGCCGGGTCCGTGTAACCTGATCACACCGTCCCTCAACTCTGGGTCCCATCTGCATAGCGTCCCCCCCCCTTTCTCTCTTGTGAAGATCTGTGGTAATTAGGGAAGCTAATATGCGGCCAGCTTAAACAGGGACGCGGCAGAGGGGAGGGGTGCTGTTAACGCTCAGTTTAAAAGGAGCTGTGATGAAGGCCTCTGAGGTTTTCAAGCCTGATATGATCTTTAAAATAAAGTTCCTCCAGATTCCCCTTCAACACAGCATCTCAAATTCCCACTCCAGACAAGACAAGGCTGAAGGGGAACACATGTGGACACACACACACACACACACACACACACACTGGTGAGTGAGAACTAAAAATACTTTAATTACAAACCCCCAAAAACTAAAAACTAGACAAGGCAGGCTGGCAGGAGGATGTCTTCCAAAGTGGAGCGCAGGTGAACGGCATGCAGAGTGAGAGCATGGAACGATCTGACTGCGACCGGGAGTGAAGACCAGGCTTAAGGTGGAGGAGCCAGCTTGCCACACGCAAGCTCTGCAAGGAAACGGAGGGCAAAATGAGGGGGAACAGAGAGAGCACAAAAAGGGGAAAAAAAAACACAACAACCAAGACGTACTAAACTGAACCATAACAGTTCCAACCCCCCCCACTGATCTTGACAAGTCTCTCTTCAAACAGCGCTTTTCTCCCAGGGTACAAAGCCGTTCCTCGCACACTGAGCTCCTTTGAATGCACTTGAAGTTGCATGTGAGCGAATTGGCAGGGCTCAGCTCGACCTTGCAGCGACTGGTGAGCCCAAGTGTCCCGAAGCAAAGGCTGTGTGTGTGTGTGTGTGTATGTTTCTGCCCCATGTCAGTGCCAAACAATAGAACTCAGAAGCGTAAGGAACAAAGTCACAGGGAATTGGAAAGTCCGAGCCATTTGTCAACTTGGCTCGGGTCAGAAATAGCTGTTCGTGTTTTTCTTTTTGCCCTGGCTGGAAGTCCTGCAGGTTTGCTCACAAAAAAAAAAAAACATGCTTCCCTCTGTTTCCCTTTGTTTTCTTTCGTTCGGTTCTCTCCCCAGCACGACACCGCAGTCTGTCTGACAGCAGGTGTTTGTCCCCGGTCCTGCTCCTGCAGATGTTTTCAAAATCCAAAACTTTGACTTTTTTGTGCTGCACTTTAGCTGATGGATCTCCTACAGCCACTTTACTGTATACAGGGTTCATGCAAAGTCTTGAAAGTTTGGAATATGTTTTCAAGGTTAGGAATATGCTGGCTCTCTCCTGTCCGGTTCATTCATCCTCTGTTGATCACTTAGTCTGGAAATGAGTAATCATTAAATAATCATGATCAAAACATACAAAGTTAACATGTTGTGGGTATAAAGGAATTCTGTAAATATTACTTTTGGCAGTTGCATTTGGATCTGATCATTAAAAGGCTTTGCGAGCCTGGAATTCTTTGGTTTAGGTTACCTTGAAAGTGTTTGACTTGTACTCTTAAGAAGCTATGATGCAGTGAAACACACAATATAACTTTAACTCCAGAGCTAATGAAGCTTGAATGGAGGTGAAGTATCACTTTGAGAGAGGCACACACACACACGCTCTGTGTGGCGCACACACTCTGTGCGCGCGCCTGGGCTTTGTTTTCGTAGCTGTGTGTGGCGACTGAAAGAGTACGCGTATACATGTGCGTGACATGTAGTCGGGCAGCACTCCTGTTGCTTCATGTCAGCAGCCATCACTGGGAAACACAGCGTTTGGTAGAAGCGTGTTTCTGGCTGTGTCCTGTCTCCGTGCATCTGTCAAGACGGGGCTATTTCCCACTTGGCCGAGGTGCATGATCGGGTCACTTCTTTTATAAAAGCAAAAGGAGGAAATCCTGACAGAGCGCAGACCGAATGAACTCTAACCTCTGGTGTAACAGCTGCATATTGCCGCCTATGTAGAGGGAGAAAAAAAGAATGAAAACAAAAGAGAAAAGTGTTATATAATGCAGCCATGATCCAGCATTTCCACTGTTCTATACAACCAAAAGATTCATTCATTGATTAATCTAAAAAATAACATCAATGCAATAGGTGGTAGTTGCAGCCCCGATAAAAGCAATAGTGTTAGTCGTATTAGCAGAAATAGAAGTGGTGGTTGATTGATGGACTCCGTTGGAAATCTCCAAAAACAATCAACACACGTGAAGGCACCATTAATCAACAGAAAGGAGGCGAGGGAAAGGACCGACAAGAGGCTGATGGCAACGGTGACACGCAAGGCAAGAATGAGCGACTCACAGTTTGTCAGCGAGTGAAAGGAGAAGTCCAGAAGAAACCACACGCTCCGGACTGTGTGACTCAGCAGCAGTCACCTGTGATTCAGGGGCGAGTCACAGGCGTCCGGCCCCAGATGTTTAACACATCCACACTACATTTACTGTAAATGTCAGGGCTGATGGGTTATTTATCCCGTGTTTTTTTTTTTTTTCACACTGAGTCGGTGTAACTCTTTGATGGCTGGTTGCATAAGCTGACTGTTACTGGAAGTCTCTGTCTGGAGGTAAGGTTGAGTCTGGGGCGAACAGCCGTCATCGTGTATTTTTGGGTTATTTCCTTATTCTCGCTGATGCTGAGTTACCGTAAGGAGTGCTTACCAAATCCTCTGCAAATTTAAGGCTTTCATTGGAGTTCTGCTACAGTTCAAACTCAGGTTAATCAAATAAGATGAGAGATCAGATTAGAATCCCGTCACAGAAGCTGTGACGCAGTAGAGATAGCATTTATCCTGCTCGTGCCCCAAGGTAGTGGCTCATTTTAAGCCTGCAATTAACCGCTAATTGTGCCGCTGTCATGCACAGTGACATCAGATTTATGAATGAGGATGGCTCCGTTCATAAACGTCGAGGGATTCGGGTTTGACTGAGCTGGTGGATTCACAGTAAACACCGCCGGGGATCAATGAAACCGTCAGTGGAAGGAGTCAATTAATGACCAAGACCAGTTTTCTCTGGTCTGCAGGTCCCTCTACTGGTGCCAGCACAGAACTGGCAACCCAGCACTGACTGGTAACCATGATGCTCTGGCAGCTGAGCGCGAGGGTGTTTGTTTACTGCCGGATGACGGTTTAGGTTGTGAAATGGGTTTGTGTGGGAATCTGGCAACGCGCCCATCTGCTTTGACAACCCACGGGTCAGTTTGGTTTCTATTTGTGAGTGCAGCTCTGCAGAGCTTTTACTTTCTGCTGGATACTTTCAGTGTGTTGTTGCATAAGTGAAATCACGTAAAACATTTTCTTTCGAGCCCTTTGAAGCCACGGGGAGTTGTAAAGGCATATTTAAAGCTCCTGAACTCTGTGCACACACTGACACTGAAAGAAGACCTCCAGTCAAGTGAAGTCAGTCCACCTCTTTGACCCTGTTGACAGCACAATTAGACAGCCAATGAGGTTCATTCAGTCTCCGACCCCTTGAGGCCATGACCCCAATCTCCCCCTCTGATTCTTTCATACTCAGCAACACACGCGCGCCTCTTGTTGCCTCCGCTGAGTTCACCTCTACAGTGTGTAGCACATTAATTAAGTAATGACTGAAGATGGGTGTGAGGAGGGAATAGAGGTCACAGGAGTCTGTGGAGTCTCAGATGACTCTGTCACACAGGGAAATGAACAGTAGGGGAGTCAGGGGTGTGATTAGCCAGAATTTACTTCTATGAAGCCATTAAGACAATTAATTATAAGGTCACTGGTACAGGGAGAATCACTAATTGACCTGAGTGGAGTGGAAAACACATGGAGGAAATAAAATTCAGAAGAAAACAAGTTAAAAATGACATTTCTAAATATAAATTAGCGTGTTTGAGGCCTTTTTTGTGTGTAATTTACCAGGTGTGGTCATAAACTCAGAATAACTGTGGACTTGAGTTGATTAAGAAAACTTTCCCCCAAAATAATGGTGGTTACAATATGCCTTTTTAATGCAATGTAATTCCCATGGATTACCAACATCATTAAGTACGTATAACAATTGTGGCTTGAAACGAATGCCACATGTTTGTTTCTCTAGTAGAACAAAATGGTCTGACCCCTTCCTGCCTTCCGCTGTCACTAAAATTCACTTGGTTGGGTAACAACGTGAGAAAAATTGAAGTTGAGAGCCTCTAGGGAATCAGTATTGCCCTGTTATACTGGGATACCTCAAAACTGCTGGACCCACGATGCAGTGCGATAAAGTGTTTGTGTTCGACCCTGTCTGGATGGTAAGCGTCCACGTCTTTCTTCATGCCTCCAGATGATGTCATCGGTTATTTTGTGAGAGCCACAGAGGACATAACAGTAAACTGATAGTGACGCGGAAAAATTGATGGAATCTTTTTTTTTTTAACTTCTGTGTTGCCATTTTAAGTTTTGTTCTGCTTTAGTACTGTTTGCTTTTAGTGATAAAATTGGGAGTGAAAAGATCGATCTCAATCTGAAATCATGAGGAAAGCCGCCATTCATTATTACATAAGTTCCACATCAGATAGTACGTACAGTGCTACAGTACAAAAATCAGAAATATAAATATAAGAAGGATAAGAAAATCAAGTATTAAATGTAACTATATAAATATATATACAGTACACATATATACAATATAGTATGTTTTAAAAGTAAAAAAAATAAGAAGAGCAGTACAGCTGAGTAAGTACAATGTGCAAGTATTCACAGTATGCAGTATTTTCAATATGCAAGTAACAAACCAGGGGAGTCCAAGCTGAGCCTTACAGTTGTGAATGCAGTGTGTATTTATTGAAGTGAGCTTTAAACGGGCATTTCATACATTCTGTCTGTTAGTACTTACTAATCTGTCCCTTTAAGGTCTGGACAGGGGGAATCTGGTTTATGGGTTATGGCTGCAGAGAACACAGGGAAATATGCCTCATTACTAACCAAAGAGCCAAAGCCACTCTGCGTTTGAAGTGGCCGGCCGTTCTGGCTTTCACTCTCAAACAGTGATTCACAGATGATCCTTGAATGACTCATTAAGTTCATTCGTACCGACCCCCGACTGCTTTTCAGCAGCCAGCAGCTCCACAAAAGGCAAATTTGGTTGGTGCTGCTGCTGCTGTTGCTGGACAAGGAGGCTGAGGGTTAGTGTGGTGGAGCCCTCTGCTGGTTGCAGCATGGAGCACAGTTTCTTCAGAGTGGATCAACAAGTAATGATGTTAAGTGCGGTCTGTGTCTCAAGGGTACCAAAAAAAAGAGGTCCCTATGTAGACTTCCTTTAGAACTAGAGTGGATTTAACAGGATCTTTCATCTCTCAAGGTAGATTTTAAGTTTTGTAGAATAGCATTGTCAGCATGACTGTTGATGGACAACTGGTGATAAATACCAGTTAGAGCACACACAGACTGTGCGGACTGTGTGTGTGGAAGTGAGAGTGAATAATTGTGGGGGTCATCCTTCTAAAGAGAAGAAACAAATGAACAAAAATACCTGGATTTAAGGACACATCAAGTTTATTACCATTTGGATTTGGCTTTTATGTTCAGCCATCATTTTGGTCAGATATCATATACTCACTGACGTTCTACTGTTACACCCGGCATTAAAATGCGATCTGTATGTGGATACGCTATCTGGATCAGGAGGAGCGCAAAGAAATGCCAACGCATTATGATTGGAATCGGTCTGGATCAGCCAGACCACATTGACCTGGATCTCGGCCAGGTGTAAATGCAATCTGTACGGCATGAATACATCTTTACGAGAAAAATGCACCTAGAAACCCAACGCTGTCTCTTCCTGCTAACTTAAGCAAGCCTGGAAAAAGTAATCGCATTAGCTCGTAAAAGCGTTTTCGAAACGTATGATGTCCATTAGTGGCGTTGACCTGGGGTGCACCACGTCCAAAGAAGGTATGACGACAAAGAAATCATCGTTGTGCTTTCTTTCAACTCCAGATGAAATCACTGAAACTCTACTAGGGGACTTTTCTTGCTGGTAATTGATCGAGCATGACGAAAAAAAGCCTAAAGTGACAAATTACAGAGACATGATTGATTTCTCTCCATCTCTGCAAAACATCTTCTATCCAAAGTAAAACCAACCACTTGAAACAAATGACATCCTCTCCTACTCGAGCACCGCCTCGTGCTATTATTGAGGCTAAAGACATCGCTCATATTCTAAGAGACAATAGTGCACAAAACAATCAGCAGTTAAGCAGTCTGACCACTTCACTAAGTGGCTGGGCGTAGTGTCGCTGTCCTGTCCCCGTCCTCTGAGAGCCTTGTTAATAAAAACCGGCTCGGGCTCCTGGCAGTCTGGCCGGCACCCAATCAAAAACCCATTAATCTGGTGATCTACATTAATTTGTTTCTCAACAAGCAGATGGCAGTCTCGATTGAAACCAAACAGACATGTGTACTGCATTTCAATGGGCTTATAAATGGGCTTTTTACAGAAACAACAAAGGACAGATCTGTCCTATGGGGCTGATACCTGATCAAGGTCTTAGCAGTTGGTGGGCTGATAGCTTTGTGGGCTAGGAACTATACAATACAATACAAGTATTTGTCCACAAACTTTTGACCTCCTATCTGCACACGCCTCATTACAACCCCCGTGTGCTCTTATTTCTGTGTTTTCCTTGCCACGTGCACTTCATAAAAAGGTTTTACTGCGAGTAAAATTCATTTCATCACCGTCATTATATCGGTGTCGAGGGACTGTAGTGGCAAAAGCAACAGTTGCCATGAGTGAAAGTGCTTCCAAATTTAGGCCCAATAGTAGCCCTGTCTGTACTGTCAAATCAACCACAACTAGCAGCTGACTCAGCTTGAGTTCATGAACAATAAGCTGTTCAGATGCTGTGAGGAAGTGTGACTAATCTGCGTAGCCAGCGGTGAGTCACACCAACACAGGTCACGTCCTCTTGATCTGTTTATTGTTGGAATGAGTTTGGAGAATAATTCAAGCCCTTCCGGGCAGCGATAAGGATCCGTTTGTGTGCATCTGTAAGCGTGTATTTCTGGCCGAGCTTCTCGTTTGCAGCAGGGGATGGTTAATGACACGGTAGCCCGTACGCCTCTCCTGATTTATTTGTGTGTTTGGGAGTGGGCGGAGTCAACAGAGGTCTGAAGGAATGATTACAGAGCCCTGCAGCATCCCGGAATAGACGGGTGTCAGCCGGAAGCCCCAGGACGCTTGTTAAGGCCGCCATCCATCCAAAAGTTTGCCCGACGTTCAGCGCAGGCCTTCAATTAGAGCTGTTGCCACCACGGCAAGGTGATGCTGTGTGTTGTGCAGTGATCCAGGCCTGTGGAAGGAGCTCATCTTGTGCGCTAGCGGCTAAAAGGCTAATTAACACAGGACTCTCCACAGTGTGAGACTGAATATTACACAAATATCCGCTAGCTAGCCTTCTTTTCATGTGTTATCTCTACTGGTCCGAGCCAACCTGGATCTGGGATGATCTTTTTTTGTTTGTTTGTTTTTAAATTTTGGACAGATATTTTTTGTGAAGCGCAGAATGGGTGTGAACACTGTGGAGAGCTCAAAATGTTTGTGAGGTTGCGTGCGTGTAGCTGCCAGTGTGCATGTATACGTGTGTGTGTGTGTGTGTGTGTGTCCTTCACCAACACGATGGTGGCAGTGTCTGGATCGCACACCACAGAGCCAGCGAGCCAGACGCTGCCTCACATGCTGTGGTTACCATGGTAAGGTGAGATACTGCTCGTGTCTGAGTGTGCGAAAGTCTCGTAAACCTTGCTGCGAGGATGCAGTGTGTGTGTGTGTGTGTGTGTGTGTGTGAGAGAGAGAGTGAGAGAGTCTACTTCAGCATCTGCTGTAGTCTACATGTCTGTACTTTAAGGGCAGAGATGATGGTTTGAACACACTGCTTTGGTTTAGGTTATTTATGGGATTTCAAGTATTTTTATCTCAGTAATAAAACATACTGCAGAGGGGAGGACGTTAAATAACAGTGATAAAATAAAATGATTCAAAAAACGTACAGGACATGAGTGAAGTTTATGCATAATAAAAATATATATGAAGTGCTTTGATTTAGAGAACGCCGGCGATTAAGCGCATTTAGTGTGATGTGGACAGCGCTGCCAAATTCCTTCATTCTTTCAAAATAAAGGTATGTTTTTGGAACACTTAGTCATGCTTGAACGTGAACTTCACATTGTAAATATGATGACTGATATTTTATGACGTAATGAGGCTAACAAAAATCATTGCCGCCATCACAGTAAAAGACTCTATGAGGAACACTAAAGTCATACATCATCTCAGGGCCGTTTATGAAAACGCCACATTACCGAGGTCGACAATTCTTTCCTTAAAGATCATTTACAAATCTTTAAAATAACATTGACAGAATTTAAATGTAAACCGAAAGATTCTTTCTCTTTTTCCGTCCTTATTCCTTCTCTTATCATCGTATGAACTTTAGGCTACTCACGGCAAGGAGCAGCTTACCTTGAAAGTCTCTTAATACAATACTGCATGTCTATATGTCTTGATGTGAATATCCTGTTGGGAACTAAATATGTTGTAAAAGACAGGGACAAGCGTTCACAGACCTCGGCTTCACTCTGGCAAAAGAGAAAATGCATTCCAGAGTTTATCAGAAGCTAATATGAGCAAACCAACACGGGGCCGCCAGGACAAAAAGGGCCCTGTTGATTTTGCTAACTCGTACTGCTGAATCCTCAGCTGTGCTCAAACGGCACAGAGTCTAGATGCATTTTCATACAAAGGAAGACGCAAGAGATGTGAATAGACCCCAAAATTCGCTTGAAGCAGCACAAACTCCAAAGATGCATCTGTGGAGGTTGAAAATGTTTCATCTTCGAGTCTCACTCATCCTGAGTACAGATGAGAGGAACGAGGAGAGAGGCCGGAAGGAAATGACTGAGTTCTAAGACCAGTCAGCGCTGAACACACACACACACACACACACACAAACACACAAACACTTCTACACGTGGTATGCATTGCTAGCTAGCTAACATTACAGGCTGTTTTGCACAAATAATGCAAACCTTTGCTTTGCTTTCTATCTGAACACATCTTTATATTTGCATAAGTCAAACTTAAGAATACCGAACACGCTGTGTATTTTGTCCTCCATCTTTTATTTAATGTCTTTTGAATAGTTTCATCTATGAAAACACTTACAAAACACTCACATTCTCGTCTGTGTTTTATCTTCATATTTTACTACTTAAATGTAGTTTTCACCACTTCACCTCTGTGTTTTATGGTTGTGCAAACTAAATGACCTGTTGGATCCAGAGGCCGTGTAAATCCAGCGCTCTGTCTTCTGGTCTGGGGTCAAGGCTTCATGCAGAGGAAGGAAGGGTGTTTGTGTTTTAGGATGTGTGTTTGGAGGCTGTATAAAATGACTCCCACTCCCTCCCAGCATCCGATGGATGCTTGTCATATAAACATGAATCAGCTGCTGAATTTAACTACCGTAGTCCGGGGTTTGTTGGTCTGAAACTGCTTCGTCCACTTTCACTGTGAAGGTTAGCGATCGGCAGGAAATTCATGTGTCCATGCTGACACTCCCCGTCATTGGGTTACATTGTGTTTTATAGTTATGATGGATAGCCGTGATTTAGACGCGTCCTTCACGTGCCAGGCTGGCGCACTGAAACAGAATGATATGAGATATTTTAGCTTTTTTTTTTCCTGGCAAAAAATAATGGAAAGCTACTACATGTAATAGTTCCCTTGTGTGCTACCTTAACATTTTGCTGCTTTGGCAAACGATTGCCTGTAATTGGCGCTTGTAGCCACAGTCAGTTGATGAAATTGGTCAACAAACACATCTGTCTGTCTTTTATCGGTGTCTGCCTGCTACCGTCTGTCTCCGAGCTGTGTTGTGCTCATTCGTCTTTATGCTGTTTTTGAGCTGTCATCTCTTTTCCTGATATTTTCTCTCATTTTCTGACCATCCTCTCTTCCCTTTCTCCCTCCATTCGCTCGTTGGCCTTCGGTTTCGCACTGCGCTGCGAGAGATCGGCCCTGACTGACGTGTGCGAGCGCATTCAGCATAGATTGTGTGCTCAGACTTCTCCCAGCCATGCAATTATGTCATTTTCTGCTCAGGATTTCCCCTGAAACGACAAAGTGGCTTGGCAGATCGTGGCATGAGAAAGCGATGACTGAATGTTTCAGTTTTTAGCAGCTTGCGCGTCTCTCCTGTTATCTGCTGATTGCGGTGAAGTCATTTGGTCAGCGCCAGCCATGGGAGCTAGAAGCTGTTGGTTTGAATCTTCCAGAACAGCTCGGAACCCCCCCAAAAATTCACCTTCGAGTACCACGAGGAAGGCACCTGTATGTCCAACGACTTGGATGGAGCTGCTTAATGACGTATCACGCAGCAGGACCTTGAAGGCAACATGCATGCTTAATCAGTTTTCCTTGGAAAAAATAAGCCAAACAAACAGTGATGCACACTTAATAGGCTTTGAGGAAACGTTGAGTAAGACTTTGGCTGAGGAGTCAAAGGAGTTTTCTCCTGGCATGGAAGATTAGAGTGATCTGACGTGTTTTCATAAGCCTCGTTTTTAGTCTCACGTGCATAAAATGATTATTCACGTCCATTCTTTCCTTAATTTTACATCTGTTGTTGCATTCGATTAGTGTTTTATCACTGTGCGTAAAGCTGCTTTATCATTCTTGTAAACAGACAGATCTCTCACTCCCAAATCCTCCCAACTGAACACTCAGCTGTGATTGACCGTTGGCACGACAACAAAGGTGTTTCCCCGCTCATCCCATTCATATCCCCTAGGTTGCGGTGCACGTCTGCCTCTTAAAATTGTTGTGGAGAACACTGTCACGTAAATAAACGTATTATTTTTGATCCCCTTTCGCTAGCGCCAAGCCGCAAGGAAACTTTGAGTCTACGATTTGTATATTGTTGGCGTAAACTCTCCGCTTGGATGTTTGCGAGATTGGAGTGAAGCCACGTTGGAAAGCTGCCCCCTGCTATTACCTCTGGATTAGGTGGGTTTGAAGGAGGCTTCTCTTATTCCGCTCCCAGGACAAGATAATGATGGTTTCCGAGGGAACAGAGATGCGTCAGACTTATGCGGGGAAACACCAGAAAGGTTTACAATATATAGTCAAAATGGCTTCCAGGTGCTTCGATAATGTAGTTGGACACCGATGGTTGTGTCTGCGCCCGACGGATTTCTCATGGTTATCTTTCATTTGGATCTCCTCCTCGCTCGACAGACTGTAGGGAAAAGCGGCATATGCTCACAGTCGGAGATCTCCAGGATTATGCAATTCATCTCTGACTGACCCTAAAAAAAAAAAAATTTTTTAAATGAATTCACACTTTTGCTTCCTCTACAATTTCCTCTTTGATTGCACAGCTGTTAGGATACACTAGCTTTACCTTCAGGAAAGTCAAATGTATTGAAAACACAACACGCCAGAACATTCTGACATTATCAACACAGTCGAGGCCTTGAGCTGCCATATCACAGATATATAAAGTCAACTCCTCCACTCAGAATATGTTTTCCTGATTGTTACTCGGCTTGACCTTCCCTGCACAGAATGATGAATGTGCAGAGTTGAACATTCAAAGGCTGCTGAAGAGGGAAAGTTTCTCTGCGCTCACCTTAGATTGTGCGAGTGTGATCCTGTGACAGCAGGGCTGGTTTGGATTCATGTTCGACTTTGCAACTTTGCGTGGGAATGTGACACGTCCAGTGCATGTCAACCTCAGTGCAGTACTGTAGTGCGTACAGCCGCTCAACCTTTGAAGAGATTTGTGTATTCATACGAAATATACCAGCCCGAACCTCCTTCGTATATCGCGGAGGGAGAATTCCTCTTCGACACGTTCGCTCTCAAGAAAAATGCTTTTCGACTTCTTTGCTTCTTCCCAGAGACCACCTGTCAGCAGCACGGCCAGCGCAAATTATTGTCTGTTGAGCTGGACTCCCTGTTTCCATGCGTCAATCACTCCCGGCTTTGTCATTTAGTCATGACCCAGAGACGGAAATGAGGCGGAGAATCATGGAGGATGCTCCATCACATCGCGGCTCCATCGATTCCATTGGCCCGTTGCTCGTTTAGTTAATGCAGCTTTATGTTGTGTTTAATTACATTTAGGGCCCATGCGGGAGCGGCTCCGGTTGCCAAGTTGAGGCTTTTTCGAGCCAGTGTAGCCACAGAGGAGACGCCTCCTCCTGGCTAGCCCCTTTCAAACAGCATTACACAGCTAAATGTCCTCCAAGTGACTGTATATATGCTCAACCCCCATGAATGCAATTAAGTCTTTAATTTATTAGACAGCACTGGAATGATGCCCTAATTAAAGAGCCCATACATTAACAGTCATTCACTGGAAGCACATTAATAAGTAGAGGGGAGAGTATAGTTTGACTTCCTCTCTGTCCCGTCTCCTCTCACTCCAGCAACTCACTCCTTTTGCCCGGCTCCCCCCGGCGGCAGAGCAGCGCCACTGCAGCCTCTGCCAATAATACCTGCGTAGCTGTAGTCACTGCATTGTGATCAGGACTGTTGAAGGCAGTTTATCTGCTCTGCTCTGGGTGAGAGCCGGCTGTGTGTTGGCGGCGTTTCGGGATCCCTGGGCGCTGAGCGGAGAGATCTGCGGAGCAGGTAGAGAGGAAGGGAAGAGAGGGGCAAAGAGAGGAGAGATACTTCATGTGTTCGTCAATAAGGATAACATCATCACAGAGACTGGACTTCTGCTGATTGATGCTGGCTGCCGAAAGAAAGAAAGAAAGAGGAGGGAGGGTGGGCAAGGAGAGGGAGATTCAGTGTGTGTTTCCTTGTGTGTGAGTAGCTGGGGAATTTGTTAATTGCATATGCAGCTATCTGTGTGTGTGTGTTGTCTCATCGTGCATCTCGTGTGTGTCTCTATGATGTCAGTAGTCTCAGTCAGCACCACTGAAGGTGCTGTTATTGCTGATGTTTTGCCTCTGCCGTAGCACCGGCTCCGTTTTCCCAAAGCGATTGGGATTCAGAGAGGAGAGGCTAACGAGCGCAGGAGGCTGACAGGCTGAACTCTGAGCGCCACCGAGGAGTCATGAAGTGAGAGGATCAGTGAGTCGGCACGCAACACGCAGGAGACAGGAGGCAGGATTCTTTAAAAAATGTTTCTTTGATGTCCGCGCTTTGTCAGAGAGCTCAGACAGGAGAGGAGACCAGAGGTGTGAGGTCTCGAACCTAGGACACTGCAGCTTGACCTTCAGGCTTCAGCATGTTTCACAGCTTTCTTTATCTTTTCCTAACTTGTTGAGAAGCAGGAAGCCTTTGCCTTGATTTGCCTGAGCTCTTTTGAAGTTGGTTATTTCCCTGTCATGTTTCAAACTGATCTGAAAATGCCCACATTAAATTTGGAACAGCTTTTATTGAGTAACAGTGGCTGACACTTCCTGCAGCTGCTTCACAGTAAAAGTTTTACAGCGGTACCCCCATGCTTTATACGTCTTGGCAGGTTTCTTTAAATTACTGGCTCTTTTTAGTCCAGTTGATTGAAAAAGAAATGCGAATCAATCATTCAGACTCAGTTTATACAGCCGTAAAGGGAGAAGAAAGACGGGTTTGGCTCGTAACTTAATTATGTCCCCGTGGAAGTGCTAAAAAAGTGTTGCCAGCATGACGGCTTTTGCTTCCAGAAGTTGACATATTTCAGTTTAAAACAGAGGTTTGGAGCACACGCTGTTCCAAAGTGGGCAGGTTGGACCAAAACAAACACAGAAAGTGAGTCAGCGGTATTGTGAGCTGTCACAAAGTCGAGCTTCTTCAAGATGAGTGCGTTCCAGCATCCGTGGCTTTTCAGGAATGCGGGAGCAGGGACTGAATGAAAAATCCGCCATGGAATTTAAATGTTCACCTGCTGCCGCGCGACTAACTAAAAATAGGCTGTGTTTTGTTTGTATATATCAACACCTCTTTGTTTGTTGCTTAGTGATGCTGTCATAGAAGCAGATTTTTAATGAAAACTTGCTCAGGCTTGATGGAGCGTCCTACCCACATCTATCAGCTGTCCGGACTGCTTAGCGGCCCATTTCACTGCAGCTCTCTCAACTCATTTATTTCATCCCGGGGCTTCTGTTTAAAATACAGAAAGAAGGCACAACTCATTGGCCTTCTCAAACCATTGGCAGAGAGCTGCTTGATACATTTAAAGAGGATGAGACGTGTTGGAGTCCAAGCCAGCGACCAATGTAGTTATTAAATACCTCCGGCGGCTTGTTTGATCCATTGTAGATTAATATGTGGAGGTTTTATTATAGCAGCCGGCAAGACGAGTGTTTGCAGACACAAAAGAAAGAGTGTTTGCACAGAGCAGGCTTTTAAGGTAGCTTGCTTGGCTGTGATTGTCAGGCGGCGTGAAGCTGAGCTGTCTTGCTGTGGTAAACTCTGCTAATCCACTGCAGCGTGCAGCACAAAAACAAACCTTCCAAATCGAAAGCAAATATTGTTTGACCTCTGGAATGAATAGGTAGTGTATAGCCCTGAAGACGTCTGTGCTTATTGGAATTCATATCCCTGCAGGGGCCGCAGCAGATGTACAGGCAGCTGGCTATATTAGCCACAAATTCAGCCAAATTGAATTCATCCGCTGGGTATCGCACCCTCCGCTAGGTCTACCTCCCCTCCTCATTTCTCACCTGCCCCGTCCACAAGTGTTGAGGGAGTGATTTCAGGGATCAGAAACATTAAGTGTGTTTTCCGTCCAAATGTGCATAAAATAACCAGAGTGGAAAGGCCAAAAATTGGGGGGAAAAAGAGTTGAAATATCTCTCCGCCGAGGTGGAAAAGTTACGCGACTCACTTAGACAAGCACATTAGATCAAAGGAGACACACTTGCCACATCTCCATCATGTTTTCTCCAGTGCTTTAGTTCGTTGAAGGTTCTTTCGAATAAGCTGCACCGTCTTCCTAATTTGCATTTACTGAAAATTTGGTTAAATTTCGAGCTACGTTCGAGTGGAAACCTGACTATTTCTGGCAGGAGAGTTGAGTCTTTGACACTCTGTTCCTCTGCAGAGGCGTTAATCCTCTGTCCTTGCTCCCTTTTAGGGTAAGGAGAGAGAGAGAAAGCGAGCGAGAGAGAGAGACGTACAGCAGTGGAAGGTGGCTGTTAAACCAATGTAACAGATCAAACCCTGCTCCTCCTTTCCTTCTCCTCTTCGCCCCAGGTCTCTGATGAACTTAACCGTCCGGCAGCTTGTGTTCGAGCCTTGGTGGAATTTCCTGCAGCCTGATGTGACTGTAGTTGTCAGCAGGAGCAGCACACACACACACACACACACACTCTTAATTTCTCTCTTTCACACGCATTCCCTCCATCCTCCTGCTCTCCTGTTTGTTTACTTGCCCCCTGTTGGGATGTGGCTTGCGTTTGCGGTGTGTGTTTTTGTGAGTGTCTGTGAGCAATGGGGGCGTTTTCTGAGCATATGCCTCTTTTTGTGTGTGTGTGTGTGTGTGTGTGTTTTTTTTCCCTGTGACAGCTCTCGTTTTTTTGGGTTTTTTTTTTTTGTTTGCTCTTTTACGACTTCTCATCATGGAGAAAGTCGCAGAAGGAAACCACAACAGATACAAACTTCTGAGAGGCGGCATCTTTAAAGGAGCAAACGCTTCACTTCCAAGAAAAAGGAAAGAACGGCAGGGAAACGCTTGTAATTGAGAGTGGTGTGTTTGAGGCAAATGAGGGGAAAAAGGGATCATTTCATCATGAGAATCGGTTAGGCTTTATGAGGGGATTCCTTGGGAAATGTCTACCATTCGAGATGCCGTGTGGCATGTTCTAGTTACAGAAAGTTCATTTGTAGAAATTCCAAAAACCAAAATGTTCCACCACATAGTTCAACTGACAGGAAGCATAGCACATAAACCACACAAAACAAGAATCAAATACATGTTAGGTACATAATACATCTTATCTGAATTAATGCCACTTTTTTTGACATTGCGGAACTTTTTCGACTCCCCGCCGTCACTGAATTTTTGATTTTCACCATTCAGAGTCCCTCCTGCTGCTCAGACCTGTTATTGCTGATATATACGTGGATAACAAGAAAGCTTTCAGGCAGCAGCACAGCAGTTACTGTCTTTATATGGGCCGGTACAGTTGTTGTTGGGTTTTTTTTTTGTTGGTCCCAGAATCTCAAGTCGAGCCTAGCAGGAAGTGAGATTTTCCTTCATGGTTGTCTGCGGAAATTTGTATCAAACGCACCCACGTCACAGTGGGAGGAACTATATCTCTCGCTCTCTTTTCTTTTTTTTTTTTTAGTTCAGGTTGTAATTTCTCAGGTGCTGTTTGGCTTTTGTCTAGAAGCAAAGCTTCGTGGTGATTGGAAGACAAAACAGCTTCATAAACCAGCAGTTTTGCGATGAAGGCTGAAGGCTTGTCTCAAGTCAAAATTGTACTTTTGTACACTCATTCTTTCTGTATATGTCTGCGTTCGCGGGGGCCAAATGTGATTCACATCTTACGGCTCCGGAGCTCGGAGAAACCGCGGCAGCTGTTACGATCAGTCTGTCGCCCGACCGGACAAAGCATCGCTTATCAGTCGGATTATGGCCTCTAATGAAAGACGAAACGGCTGTTAAGAGGTTTAAGTGACAATGCAAATGATTATCCAACATGCTACTCTTCCGAGTTTAGAAACAGTTGGGAAAGTCAATCCACCACCTGTTACAGCCAAGTAAGCCAATCAAGTTTCAATTTAAGTTTCAAAATAAAAGTCATTCAGTTGAAATTGTTCCGACTTGGGTCAAGTAAACGTTCTTATATTTTTTATATTATCTGTATTGGAGCTCTCCAAAGTGCTCTGTAAAGCGACTACATTTTCTACACACAGAATGAATAAAAGATGTCCTGCAGGCGTCTGAAAGAGTGTGTGTTGTCTTTCATTAGAGGAGCAGTATTTGGACAGTCAGTGCAGGCTGTCGCATCTCTCCAATGTCAAAATATTTGCTGCCATCATCTACGAATAACATCATAAACAGTGCAGTTCTCTGCGCGATCCCCGGCACCAAAGCCTGATGAAATATTTGCGCTTGAGTCGTGGAGATGTGCAGCGAGCCCGAGTGTTTGGAGAGCGCTCCCTGGCACTTCGCTGTGAGACTGGACTGAAAGACAGAGCATTGTGCTGTTGGGACAGACTGATTGAAGGCTGGAGATGATTGTAAGGCTAAAGTAGCCTTCAAGGGCACAGCTAGAAACGTCAGCTTACAATGTACAGGATGTTTTGTGCTCTGTCTTGGCCACGTACGCTTCTCTTTACTTTCTTTAGATATTGATGTTTTCTCTAAAGTGCTTTTTGAAAGTAAATGTGTCGTTTTTGCTGGGGGGGGTTCCAAAGTTTGGAACTCCGAATTGCCTATTAAGTCATGAGGACAAGAAAGTCAGCCATGCTTGTAGTTTTATTTCTAATGAATAAAATACATATACCTTTTCAGGCAGCCAATAAACTTGTACCAAGTCAATAAACGTAGTGTTATGTTTGAAGAGAGAAAATGCCAAATAACATGGCATCTTTCAGAAAAATAATTTTTAAAAGGTTTTGGAATGACTGACTTGTTTCATGCAGGTAATGATTCTTTTTAGAGAAAATATAGAAAGTCCTCAGTTGACTCGTTGCTGCTGTAGGTCAAAATTTGGATTGCAAATCTGCCACCATGGCCTCATTACCTTAAAAACTGAGGAAACAACCTGGAAGTGGAAACGTATGGAGAGCAGTGGGAGGTTCACATTTTACATACCTACTACTTCTTCACCCATCCCACTCCCAGCATTAACATCTTGGTACCTCGACTACTACAAACATCCAACATTAGAAGCAAATCAAGCGGAGCTTACACAAAAAGTGTGTGAGCACACAGTTGTCGGTACAGAAGAAGGAAGAGAGGAAATAAATTAGTCAGTTGAAACATCTCCCACGTTGTCAGATTTAAATCTCGTCAGCTGACAGGATGACAGGTTGCCAGTGGGAGTAGAACATAGCTCAGGATCCTCTGAGATCATCAAATTATTAACAATGTTTAGTTGCTAAAGTATCTGACATTCCACTTCTACAAAAGCTGCTAATGCTTTAAGATTACTGCACCGGCAACGATCTCCTGTGAACACATGGATCATTTCGCCGTCTATATTTTCATCAGTTGTAGAATAAGTCAGGCCAAACGGCCCAGAGATCTGCGGCACCAAAACACACACGCGCGCATCTCATTTCTGTCTCTGTTTCTCTCTCTCTCACACACACACTTACAAGGTTGTTTGTTCTGTCCTTACAGATTTACACAGACTGGGCAAATCATTACCTGGCCAAGTCTGGCTGTCAGCGCCTCATCAAGGACCTGAGCCAGGACGTCACCGATGGAGTCCTGCTGGCACAGATCATCCAGATCATAGGTAGGCAACTAAACACACACACACACACACACACACACACACACACACACACACACACACACACACCTAACCTGTCTCTATTCTCTTATATCCACTGCTATATCTGTTATTCCATTATTCCTCTCTTCTCCTGCTCACATAGCTTCTTCGCACCTTTATTCATCTGGAATCTGCATAATCATCATGACAGATTACAAAGTTTGACTTCTGTTCCCAAAGCGCTAGCGTCATGTCATACTTACAACCTCAGGTGTTTGAAAGAAATATTAATAAAGTCCAATCCAACACTGCGTGTGTCTATAATTCATTCTGTCTGCTAGATGAAACGACCACCCACACTCTCACACACACACACACACACACACACACATACTCCGTGTTTGGCCTTTGTTGTGGTGAGTTGGGGGCGACGCTGTTCCTCACTCTGATACAGTATTTGGGCCAAATCGCAGCAGCTCTCTCTTGTTTTGGGTGCAGGGCGAGCGGCAGCGGTAGCAGAGATCTGTGGCTCTGACACCCAGGGGTGCAGAGGCATGTGTCTCCCATTGGACCCCAGAGAGAGAGAGAGAGAGAGAGATCCCTTCTCTTTCTCTTCCTGTTGTTCTCTTTCTTTTTTTGTATGTCTCTCTCTCTCCCCTTTTATGTCTCTCTTCCTTTCCCGGCGCTCTGCTTCCCCTCGTCTCTGTCACAGATGAACTTTTTTCTAGGTCTGTCTCTCTCGGCCCTCATGTCTTTCATTTCTCTCTCTAATCTTACTCTCTTTCGCTCCTACACATTTCAGTAATGTGATTCCCCTTTTCAACAAAGAGTAGTGTAAGGGTATAGTTACTATTCTCAGTCATGCATATTTTTAGATGAGGCAGCTTTTTTGCTGTGTCACCAGACAAACAGGTCAGGGACGTGTGGAGGTGAGAGGAGGCGACTATCCTACCGCAAAGAGAAAACTGCACCGCTCATTGTCTCTAAATTTGTCTTCCGTGCATGTTGTATCCTCTTAGCTGGCTGCCTAGCCGCTTGTAAGTCTGCGGCTGTCTTCAGCAGAAGAACGACAGCACGTCACACACGCCAATGTGCTTTTACTACACTCGGTGTCTACGTGGAAGGACGGGATCGCACATTTGTTGGCACGTGTGCGGCCTTCGTAGTCATGGATGAGCAGCTGAAGTTTTGAGCCATGCGGACTTCTCCCTGCCACACAGATTTAGGAAACATAATTTGGGCTTTTGGCTTTAGTGTTTTGAATGCCTGAAATGATTTATGCTTGCTTCGAGCTGACGGGGACCTCTTGTGGCCACGCGCGTTACGACAGTCGTGTCTCAGAAGCCTCAGAAGCCTTAAGTAGCGTGACGCTGTAAAATCGGGAGAAGGGTCAGGGTGTACGGCTGGGTCGACAAAGTGCCCCTTGAGGGAGATTTGTGATGTCAGGTTATGTTCCCGTCTTACCAGCATTATCTCACCATAGAGGTGGGGTGTCATTTTTGACATGTGCGTTGTGAAAGGCAATGCTGATCCACACCACGTCTTAAAATGCTCATATGTGTTGTGTTGGAAGGTGATGATCATTGGGCAGGATTCAGGACTCACCTGGTTTTAGAACCCAGCGGGAGGGCTATGTGCTGTCACCAAGACTTGTCTTTGTGTCTTTTCAGACGCATTCCTCTCACACATTCTTTTCCCTCTTCTTACATCTACTTTCTTTGTGAGCTCTCACTTTTTTCTTTGTGTCTCCATCACTGTTCTAAACTTCACTCTTCTTTCTGGGACTCCCACTCCCTCTTTTTCACACGCACACACACACACACACACACACACACACACACACACACACACACACACACACACACACACACACACACACTTTCCTCTCTATTACATATGCTGCTTTTCTCACTGATGTTGTCTGTCTCCCTAAATCTCTCTCACTTCTTTCAACCCCTGTCTAACTTCCTTACTCTCGTACTCTCTCCAGCTCTCTCTCTCTCTCTCTCTCTCTCTCTCTCTCTCTCTCTCTCTCTCTCTCTCTCTCTCTCTTTTCTCCCCCCTCTCTCTGTTGGATTGAAACTTTACCCTCCCTGCTCGCCCGAACAGACAATGAGGCCAAGCTGGCCTGTCAGTAATTCTCTGGCGGCAGCTGACGAATTAGGCAGCTTTGCTTCCCAGACCTTTCCTGCATCGCTCTGCCCCTTAACACACACACACACACATGTGCAGGCACACATACTCTCCTATGCTAACCTCAACAGAGGTTTCCTGCTGGATTCGGGCACCTGAACTCAAAAGTCACTGGAAGTCGGGATGTTATGGCTCAGTATGGGACGACAGTAAAAACTCTCGTTTCTTCATTTCCTTTCTCACGCAGCGAATGAGAAGGTGGAGGATATCAATGGCAGCCCCAGGAGCCAGTCGCAAATGGTGAGTGTTATATTGAACTTCATCCATCCTTAAATGCACTGTTGCATGAGAGAGTATTATGTTTATGAGGATGAATATTTATCTGAGGTCTGAACTGCTCTGCTGTTAAGCTGCAACTTTCACATTTGTAGTTTTATATATATTTTCCGTTTTGTAAATAAAAGAGAGCGACAGTTAAATCGATGTGTTCTAGATTACAGTAGTGTACAGATCACACAGCATTTTACAGCATTCAGATGATGCTCACGTCCACGGCTACTGTTCACACCTACCTGCCTCAAACAAGACTAAAATGAAATTACGTCAGTTAAGAATATTCACAAAGGTGGGAGTTTTGTAGTTTTTTTTTTTTCTGCTTTATTCTTGCACACTACTTTTCAGGGGGGAATGTTGCACTTTATGCTCTGCTACACTGTTTGACAGCTGTCATAACGAGTTACTCCTCAAGTTTAGATAAAACACCTTGTCTTTTCCGAAGCAATGTTAAACTGGTGGCTTTTGGCTTGTGACTCCTTACAAAAAGCGGCATTAACTCTGTGTGCCTCGTCATGTTTCAGGAGTAGTTCCACCAAAGAGAGATTTATCCTCTAAAGATCTTTTTTTCCTTTTTTAATCTATTCCAGGCCAAAGGAGTTCAAATGATCCAATATTTCATAAAGAAGCTGTCCAAAAACTGTAGAATTTATTGTATGTAGTGGAACTTCTTTCAAAATCAACTCCATTAATCATCTCACGTCCCTTCAGATTTATCCCGTGACTCGTCGGATGGAGGCAACCCTTATGTTGGAAACCACTGCACACCGCTGCCTAAATAGATAACATAGCTACATTTTCAGCAGCTGCATCATAAAATGCTGTATATGTATTAATATGTCACCTTGTAATCTAATATAGAATAATTTCCCACAGGATAATATCTCTGTACTTTTGTCTAAATATGAGTTTGAATGCATGTTGCTGTTGTGATGGAGCATTCTCACAATGTCGCTTTTGTACGTTTACTTAAGTGAAGGATCCTCGTCCACCACCTGCCATGCACCCTCTCATGAGAACACCTTAACGGACACCTTTTACTCATTTACATTTGAATGGCCACAGTCCCAGCGGTCAGTAGGGACAAAATGTGAGAGCATCTAAAGACCGACAAAAGTCTACAGTGTGTAAACAAAGTCACATTTCACAAGCCAGTGTCTCGGCTGAAATTGATCCATCTCGCAAAGACAAAGTTTTGACTCTGATTACAAACCGTGACCATCTTCACTAATCAGAAAGATAGTGATGACTGGAGTAACCGCATCGCCACTTGTCCAAAAAAAAACAAAAAACAGCAGAGCCTTGAAAAGTTCAAGCCTTAACATATTTATCTTACTATGCCGCTTTCAATCATTTGTATATCTGGCTGCCATGCGGCCAAGCGATGCTGGCGGTGTCGTTTTCCCCTCTGTTAATGAGATGACGGGCTGTATAACCGCTGATTGTCGTCACTGTGAGATAATTACCCCTCACTTTAACTAGAGTTGACTAAGTGTTTATGCAGTGTTGGTTTGCCCTGGCATCTGCCCTCCTGCCATTAAAAGTGACTAAAGCTATTTAGCTGCCTCGGTGCGCGTTCTTAGTGAGACGCTGTGGGCGGGTGAGTGTGTTCGGTGCTGACACTGTGTGTCTTTTTGGTGTCAGTCTTCGTGGCTCATTGTTAAAGCTGTGTTTTGTGTGTGTTCAGCTTACTGGACAGCAGTTTTGCATTTAGTGGACGGTATACATTGTTATGATATGTGTCAGTGCTCTTCAGGGAATCTTGCCAAAAGGGTCCCATCACTGGAATGTAGCAGAATGTATTTTACAACTGCGTTCACACGTTCGGCACAGTATTCGGATGCTTTGTTTTTTCCTCCGTGTTGAGTGCAGCTGTAATGGAAGCTGAGCCTGTTAGAAAAACAGCATTAAAGAAGCAGGAAGGAAGAAAACATTAAAGGTCATGTGAATCCTGGTAACCCCTCATGCAATGTGTGAGTTCAGTCAGTCAAATGCAGGCCTGGAAAGATAAACTCCTGTGTGTTTCTTTTTCTTTTGTCTGTCAAGTGTAAAGTGATTCTGCTCCTCGCTAGAAACAGCTGAGTCTAGACTGACGCACTGGTCACTAAGGGCGAGCTGCAAGCAGCACTGCAAGCACGTCGCTCTCTATGCCAGCGACCTCTGTGTGTTTGCCTGTGTGTGTGTGTGTGTGTGTGTGTCCAGCTAACTCTTTGTCTCGGTCACTTACTGAGCCCATTGATCCACCACCTGCTCTAAGCACAGAGGGTCCGGCCAGCTTGGGAATTTGAAGTTTGAGGAAGCATGGTTGCTTATCGTGTGGGCGCAAAGGGAAGGAAATATCTGTCACGCACACACGCATACAGACACACATAACAGGCATAAAGATGTAGCCAGCTAGCACAGCTAAAATCCAAGGGTTATACCACGGAAGGTGAAGTCACTCTTTTGAGTTCTGCTCAAACTAAAAACTGGCTCTCGATATTTGCATTTGCTCCATATTCCCTTGCCTCTGTAGTTTCTCCTTCATGCCTACAAGGAGAGGATGAGGTGACAGGGTTGCAACCAGCATCTACAACTACACACTTTAATTAAACAAGTGCAGGACGTATACCTACTTCACTTTATATATGCTGAAGAATCTGTTTTAACCTCCTTTACAATCATGGACAACTGCTTGGACTTGGAGGGTAGAGAGCAGAGGACTAAGGGTGGTTTTGCACTGAGCCTGTTTGTTTTGGTTCAAATACCTCTATTGCATCTGACAGTTTGGTTTGGTTCGTTCCAACTTGTTCCCATGTAGCGCTGACGATGCAGGTTGTCAAAACTGTCCAATCACTGAATTACCTATCAGTCCATGTGACTTGGCTCGTTAAAAACAAAAAAAGTTAGTGTGAACACAAACCAGAGCAGAACTAAAAGGGGTCATTTATTTTTTCCTTGGCTGGACCAAATGAACCAAACTATCCGAAGAGATCAAGGTGATGACATATGAACATATGGTTCTCTGAGTGTTAAGTTTTTTTTGTTTGGCTTGTTTACCCCACGGGTCCAAGCACTGATATCAATCTGAAACTTTAGTTATTTACTGACAACTTTTCCCCATGTTCTGAGCTATTTTTTTAACTTTTGGACGCATAATTCGATGAGCTGTGAATTTTGGAAAGCTGCCACTGGCCACCTTGCACCTGGAAGTTAAACGCCTTGGCCAGAGACATCACAGTAGCAGCAGCTGTCAGTGGAGGGGGGCAGATGAATCTGATTTACTTCCTCTGCACAGATTTTTTCCCATTTGGGACTTGAAATGGTGATCCTGCAGTCACAAGCCTGTTTCTCTAAGCGGTGGGTCACTGCCGGTCGGGTGAGTGGACGGAGGCCAACTGAGCAGCTGCTGGAAGCTGAGGAGCAGAAAACAGAACGGCACCGGCATCTGCAAGCTTTTCAGTTAATCTACATCCATAATGCAGTCTTTTTGTTTAAAGCCGTGTTCACAATGTGAGAGATCCACAAGTCAGTTGAAGAACTATCGTTTCCTGCAGGGTTAATCCAACAGATTTGGCCAGTGTGCGCACAAACATCTGCCACCAGCAGCCAATTCATTTCTTTTCCCTGTTGTTTTGATACATGATCAGATCAAGCCGTGTAATCTTTGCACTTACTGTTCAATTTTCAGCCAGCCACACTGAACTGCCTTCAACCGCCGTCTGTATGCTTAGTCGCTGTAATTACAAGGCCAAAGAGTATCACATCTGACTGCTCAGAGGGCTCATGGGAGAAGACGGCAAAGAACAGTAGAATTATGAATTAATAGCTGAGCTTCCCAAGTTTTCCCTCCTCTACTTGCCTAATTTGCTCTCACCAAGAATGATATGTAAAAGAGTCTGAACTTTGATCTCCTTCCCTTTAAAGTATGTGATGCAATCCTGGGTTTATAGTGTGCAGGTATCCTCCAGGTATTAATACTGAAAAGTTCAACTTTGGTCACTTGATTGCTCATGTGAAACTGAACGGATGTCACAGCTTTTAAATTGCTTTCCTGAAAATAATGCCATAGAACAGACTCATAGTTATACTTTCAGCTAACTAATAGCTTGTTGAGCCTCTGTTAGATCTCCCAAATCCCTGCTCTTACTACCTTTGATACTGCAGACTGGTTTCCTTTCTTGTGTTTCCTTTGAGGAAAGCGCAGCAATCTGCGAAATGTCAGGCCTCTACTTCTGTACTGTGTAGCATTTTTCTTTTGCATTTCCTGAAACATCGCCCTTTTTAATGCAAATGGGATTCCTCTTATTTGAGGCCTGGCATTTCCCAGTGGCCAAGCTGGTCGAAAATGTTGAACATGTCTGTTTTCCCCAGTAAAGCTTGAGGCTAGTGTGTATCAGGGAATAGCTTTGGTTGGATTCATTGGTGTAGGAAACTAATGATTGCTGAGAATCTGTTTCTGAAATTGGGTAGCGGGGCTTGTCTACAGAAGCATACCCTCAACCACATATTTGGTCCCGGAAGGAATCATCTGCAACCACTGAGCAAGCCAGTGAAGATGATGAGAACAAGGAATGACAGGAGTGTGGTACGAGGGGTTTTCAACTCAGTGGAGATTTCAGTCTGGCTCTGTTCCTTTGGCTCTGCGCTGAATGTGTCACTTTTTACTGTTTTTCAGCTTTGTGTTAAAAGGTAAGAGTGGAGATGGAAAATGAACAATATGGATGTGATTCAGGGCCTGGAGAGTGATGGAAGGCAGGTTAGAAGAGAGAAGTTAAAGTTCATCAGAGGAAGAAGAGCATCCTGTCCTCATAGTTGAGTTTTCATTATACCTCACACTATGGTCCTCATCACTTCTAGATTACTTGTATACCTGCAATAAATGGATTGACTCTCCTCTCATTTCAGGATTTTGGATAAAAGCAGCAGCTAAATTCATGTGATATAAAACTAGAAATGCATTCTGCAGATTAAGGCTCTTACACGGTGTTTGTGTGAAGCCTTCAAATGTCTCACTCCCCTCATGGCACACTCTGCAATCCCTCTGCCATGTAAACCTGACGCCCTCTGACAGTGCAGTTTCCCGTAATTGTAAAGACATCCGAAAGAATTAGATGCTCACCCCGGGTTTTCTTTTTTTTTCATTTCTCAGAAGAACTGTGCTCAAACACAAGAACGGCAGGCGAGGGACGGCAGAAGAGGGCCCATTCAGCAGAAAATATTGAAGCCTCGCAACACTAATCCTCCTCATTATAGACAGACATCATTAGCAAACCACAGAGCACTGCCTTGCAATACGGATGACTGTGCAGTTTCACTTTCTGGGCGTGTGTGTGTGTGTGTGTGAACGTGTGTGTGTGTTTAGCTTCTAGCGACCTCAGCAAAGGATTTTCGGGGGAAAACAAACACTTGTCAAAATCTAACATGGATGCAAAGATGCAACATCTGTCAGCAGAAGTAGTGCAGGCCTGGGTCGGAAAGATCACATCAAACAACTGACCACTTTAAAGTCAATCCTTTCTTGCTGCTTTTCATCTGTGGCATTGGATTTTAAAGTGTGTCATGGATCATATTTAGGCTGTCTGTTTACAGCCTTGGCTCACGCCCAAACCAGTTTGATTTGACAGTGTAATTTCTTTGGCTGTTGATTTACATTGAGCGGCCGTTTGTGTGAAATTGTGATACAGTGTGTCAAACCTTAGTGCACTACATATTTCAGCATAAATCAGTTTAAGTTACATTGCAATACTGGATGAACACTACGTGGCATTGCCATGACAAGGTCAGCAGGAAAATGGTCTGATGGATGCACAAACCAAAGTATTAGACAAATTGGAAATTAGAAGTGATGATGAAGAGTTAAAGCATCACGAAAGTCATTAGGATTCATCCTGAGGGAGACGGTGCGTGTCTGCAATGCACATAAACTCATTTGAATCAATAAAGTCATTAGTTATTTCCAGTCATACCGGAAAAGTCATACATGTTCTGTGTTTTTATAGAAACACGTTTGGACTTGATGCCTTTGAGGCCCAATTGAGTCTTGGGTTTCTCGGAGACCATAAAAGCCCACCAGTTTCATCTGGTCCCCATCTGTTGGCGGCCTACATACTAGCCAAACCAGAGGACGAACAGCACGAGCCACTCAGTAGTATCATCTTCACTGGCCTGGCGCTTCAACATTGGCGCGGCTCGCTATTAATCTCTGCTTCTAACTGATCGTGTTCCTAATTTGAGCCCCTGGCCTGGGCTCCTCCAAGCCAAACCAATTGGCATCTGTGTGCTACTATTCCTCAGGTTGTTAATTTGAGTATACTAGCATTGGCTGTCAGGCAACTCACCTATTATGAGAGTCAGTTGGTCTGGAAATACACCAACAAATGGATGATGGGAACTCTGGGCCTCTGAAACATCCCTGATGTCACTGTGCATGCCCAGCAATTGGCAACGAGTGGTCTAAAGAGGGCAGAGGCAGATGGCCAGTTTAGACTGCTGCAACTATAGCCATACAGGGGGTATTAATTCATTCACAGACCAGAGGCCTGGGTTGTAGAGAGAAGAGCTTCTAACCAGAAGATTTTAAGATCAAATCCTTCAGTAGAATATCTGCCAAGTAAAAGAGAGTGAGAAATGTGCTGTCCATCGCAGGTTGAGGGAAAAAAAATCATTTGTTCATCATCAAGTTCATTTAAGGTCTTGAAATCTACATACATTTGAGCATTGTGGCAGAGTTGATGCTAGCAAATAAATATATGGGGGAGCATTTAGCAGCTAATGAGCCAAATACTTCTCTGGAGTTAGTGGACACCAAAAATACTTGAATATTGGATTTACTCCGACTGACTTATTTGTCTGGTTGGCAGTATCAAGTTCACCTTTTTACTTCTACAGTGAAAAGGTGACAATACCATTTACAGCTAGATTCCATTGCAACAAACAAACTATTCACCAGCGCTCACCTTTTTTAGATTGAAATGTGACTTTGACAAGTTTGTATGCCAGCTTTCGTCATGAAGGATATTAACTGTAGTCAGCTTGGATTCAGTGATGGATTCTAACAGTAAGTGCATTCCAAAGGTCACAAACTACAAACATAAAGAGTTAGCCCTGCTGGAAACACATGAATAGCTGTGGTTTGGCAGAAATGTGTTGTCTTGGAAAATACTGAAGATATGGTATGATATGAGGGACAATGGAAGTGGATTCAAGACCTCTGACCAGGTTAATGTTGAACATTATCTGCTGACCTCCACAAAGAAACTGTTCTGAATCGAAACACTGTTTTTTCAGTGGACATACCAGAGGTTTCATTCAGATGTCACCTCTGGAATTAGTTGGGATGGCCGTCTTGTGAGTCTTGGCTTTTTTTTTCTTTTTGCTTACTGACCCAGCAGGTGTTAGCGATTTGAGTTGATTGCTGCCTCTACACATCAGGCCTGTTTTCTCTTGATGTTTGCCTGAGAAAGACGTTGTGGATCGAAACCTCGCCTTAAAGAAGAGAATGATTAATTGGAGCGCAACAGTGTGCAGACTTTTCTTCTTTGAGGACCACCAGAAGAAGTAAACAAGAGATGTTTTCATTTTTAGAGAAGGAGAAAGAGAATGGTCTGCTCGCCAGCTGGTCGAGAGACACTGGAGCTTGTCCTTAATAATTTGTTTCAGTTTTATACAGTGTAGGCTGAATACATGATAACATATCCAGTACGTAATCGGGAGCTTTAACAGACACCACTGTACATATGGGGATTTGTCCACTGCAAATGTTACATTCTTGGCTTATGTTGTTTATCTGTCTTCATATTTCATCTACACATTGAAAAGGAGGTCATTTTAAATGTGCCTACGTATTTAGACACACACACACACATTTTGCATGTTTTCAACACAGTAAAGTATGTCAAGGAACAAGATATCATGATATCATATGACAGCATGTTTCATTATTAGTGCAATAGGTGTTGAAAGGCGTGCATGATGAATGTGTGATGCCCCGAATTGGATGTCTAGAACCGGCACCAAGAACTTGAGAGCGCAATCCAGTTCTCAAGTGCCTCGGCAGCTGTTGAGCTCAAGCTCCTCGCTGCTCTCGCACGGTGAGGACATCACTGCCTTCATTCTCTGACCCTTGTGAAGCTTCTTTGGGGTCCATCTCCTTTTTCTTTGTTCCCCTGCAAAAGCCAGTTTTTCATTACAAGAGGTGTGCGTTCTGGTGCACACTTTGACCCTCTCATATGTTAGCCAGTTTAGCAGCATCAACGGAGCACCCGGGGGCTCGTTACGGGCTCACTTGTAGCTCAATTTGAAGCTTTTAATCACTCATTATAACTGAATGACATTGGCAGATGTTCTGTTAAGAGAGCAAAGGGCTGCCTTGTTAAAACGGGCAGTGTGAAGGAGTGGTAACCTTTGATCCAGCTCGTTTTTTGACTGCAACACACCAGCTGCAGTCTCTCTTGACTTTTCAGAGCCTTCTCTTCCAGTTTTGGAGTGTGCAATAAAGTATAAATCAATGAGTTTTCACACATTCCCTCTGTCCTTAGTTCCTTAGAACCCAGAATATGTGAGGAAGGCTGAATTCTCTTTCTTCTTTATCCTCTGCCACTCCTTCTCCTATGATATTGTCCAAGATCCATTGGCAGCGTATTCACAAACAGGCCACCTTGGCTTGTTGCCTTCCTGTCCTTAGTAAACCCAACCCACCTGGCACTCTCCTCAACCACCCACAGCGCTACATGGCAAGTGTCACGGCTGCAAGTGATCACTGAGCGTCACTCTAATTCCTCACTGCCTGAACAAAAACAGGCTTGTAGTTTATCCTGCCTCATAAAGTGAAAACAACAACTGTGTTATGTGTGTTTAGAACGTCGAAGTACAGTGGAAGCTGCAGAAAGCTGTTGGTTTTGCTGCGAACTCAGTCAGTAATTACACAGAATGCTCTTGTTTATCGGCCCACTTTTTAGGGGACAAAGGAGGTAAAAGATCTCTTGGAAGTTCAGCTTTCTCTGGATACAGCGCATTCTCGCTGTTTCCACTTTTTCAATTTTAATGTTTTGATTCATTTATTTCCTGAGCCCAGAGGATTTCCTTGAACTCGCTATACTTTAGATGAATAGGATGAATATTTGATATCTCGAGCCTCTACTGAAGACAAAGCTCCCATGAATGAATTTTGGTGTAGCGGCTACACGGTGTATAGCAAGTAAGTTCTGTGTTCAAAACATAATGTACTGACCCAGAAAGCATGTTTCTACCTTTCTTTTAGGTGCTTAACTGCCAAAAATATTCATTCTTACTTACTAAATGACCACACTGAGGCTTTACAAAGGCAAAATGGATGAAACCACAGCACCACGTCACACAATACTGGCAGTACTGGTGCAAAATATGGGAGCAGGGAATGTAGATTCATACAAACAGCCGCTGCACCTGATTTATCGCTGCTGACTGACCGTTGCAGCAAAGGAAACTGCATCTGACATTTAACATCTGGGAAAAGCTGCTGTAAAATCTGCAGCACTGTTTTATCGGACACCCACAGAGGGTGAGAGACCGTAGCCAGGTTTAAAGAGAGAGGGAGAAACAGACAATGAAAATGCTCTGTGACTATAGCGGCATAAATGCTATAGCTGTAAATTCTAAAGTTATATTACGGTGGATCTCTGATCAGCTCCATAACACGAGACAAAGGGGGCATGTTTTATTTTTCCCACGATCCCCCCTGCACTTCATTCTCCTGCTTAATTTCCCTGACTTTTAATGGCTCATAGCAGGTTAAGTCAGGTACTTTGTGATTAGAGCAATCAATAACATTCGTCCAAAACTGATACATTTTATCAGCATACTGCAAAAAAGCTTCATCGGACATCTTCCGTCCTGAGCCCACTTCATCAGTGTGTTTTTGTTAGATGATCACATCAGGCCATTTAACTCACATATAGCCTCCTTCTTGTGGGGTGAATTTGAATTTGTAGCTCTAATAGTGTACGCTGTACACTACGCTGTCAGTATCAGATCCTATTTAGCTGCACACAATTTTTCAATACCCTGAAAACTGACACGAAATCTTGTGTCTCAGACAACAACTTGTGGCAGGCTTGGGAAATATCCCCTTAAATCTTATCCTATTTACAGTGATACCACTGCTTGTCATTGCACTGTCCAGGAATCCTGGTCAAACTGCTTCAGGGGAGGCTAAGTGAATGGTAGTATAAAAATATTACAATATTATCAGAAGGAGATCACATAGAGCAGCTTAATACAGTAGTTTTGGGGAACTTTACGGTCCTTCTCACTGTCCTAGAGTCACAAAGTGAGTCTGAAGTTATGTAAAACAGTAATATTATGCTCAATCTTGGCTCACTTGTTGAGTGGGATCAGATAACATAATCAGGAATCGAGCAAAAGTAAACAAAGTTTACTAAAAGAGGGCTGAGGGGGCGCCTTTCTCCAAGCTTTGTCTGAGATGAGGTCTCAGTTTTTTACAAGTCTCAGTATCCACAGTCTCAGTATCACAGATTATTTTTGCCTGCCCTCCAATGACACAATGAAAACTGCTTTAAAATACAAAGCAAACATATACTGTATATAAAACTGTTGTTTACTCTTGCAGTGTTGCATATTCTATTTTCAGTTTCCAAGGAAACGAGCCTGAAAACAGGGAATAAAAGGTTATGTTGCATTACACAGTAGCTCTTCATACTTTACACTCTAAAAGGCTTGGGTACCGAAAGGAAGCAGCAGGGCTGCAAAGGTATTTCTCACCTTGAATCATAGCCGGTCAGCAGGTTATCCAAACAGATGCCTTAACAGTCAGCAACTTAACCTCTGTGACCCCTCTAGGACAAACAGCCTCAGACAGGACTGGCAGCCGAATTTGTCGCCTGTCAACAGTAATGCTACCCATCGCGTTGGTGACGTTTACCTATGCAGAACATGACTGTAACGGTGTGTACGTGACAAAGAGACTGAAGACAGATGAGTCACACTGGCACTTAAAAGCCCTCAAGAAATCCTTATCGTGGTCCTCTTGACGCAGAAAGACATCCTGCACTCATTTATCCTCCTCTGCTTCTTACTTTAATGTACTCGGCTGTGAGGAGGAATAAAGACGCCTCTACAGCTTCTTTCAGCTGTTATATTTACTTATAAGACAATCAGCTGAGACGAGGTTAACAGAAATAGATTTCTGGCTGCATCTCAGCCTCTTGTTTAATATTTTACCTAAAAAGGATACTGTGCTGCATTAGTTTTCTAGTCACAGGATATGTAAGATTTTTTTGGAACCTATACTAAAAGTCACAATTTCTCAACTTCTGCTTTGATTTTTTTTAGATTTGTCAGCTCATTGTACTTTATGGAAGTACAGTAATAAATTGGGGGTGCTTTCTTTTAAAGGGACACTCCCCTGATTGCATTCATGAAGTTCAGTGGACTTCCCCAAACTTCTATCTCGTCATGAACCGTGATGATGTCATTAGGTTGTCTTTACCCCATGGAGACTGAGAGTTTGTAAGAGAAAGCTCAAGTGTTACAATCCTGTGAAGTTTAAAAGATGTGGCCATTTATGTGGTAGGGACTGTCTCAGAGAATACTCGAATGACTTGCATTATGGGAAATGTAGGATGTAGGAGTTTGGGGCCGTACCCACACTGGAGACTGAAAGTCAGGATTTCTCGGCCTCTGCTGCTTCAACTTTGACCGTATTTAAAAATCTGCCTCTAAGTGAGTCCCTCAACTTTATGCAAGTGCACCAGTGAATGGCTGGAGTGCCCCCTCAAATGCACAGCCATGGTTATATATTGTTCCTAGGACATTTTACAGTGTCGATGGCTTTCAGTGTTACCCTAGATTATTCCTTCATAAATCTGCTGTTGTAGAATTACACATGATTTGGCAGCAGCCAGGCTAAATCATGTCTGAAATAAAAGAGAGAAAAGAGAGACAGAAAAAGAGAACAGATAAAGTCATAAGAAAGACAGTCTTTACATGTGCTTTGCATCATTTTTCAGACATCAACAGAAGCGATAATGAGATCTGACTAGAGCGGTGAAAAAGGATTTAAAGAGATTAACCCAGAGATGAATGAGGTGACTTGTTAGTCTTTGTCATCCATGAAACATCTTTGTTTGAGACTCTTTCTCTCTCTCTCTCTCTCTCCCCCTCTCCCCCTTTGTGTGTGTGTTTCTCTCTCTGCCACTCTTTGGCACACATCCTACAGACACATGTGGACACACACCCTGTCTGTGTGTCTGTGCAGCAGATGCGCGAAGCCACATGGAGGCCCTCCAAGTTATTTGATGCTGTAAACATTTGAAATTGAACCACCATATATAATTGAGACATCCATGGATATAGGCTTGTGTTGCCATCCAGATCCTGTTGATTATACATCATGTGTGTTTATATGCTGACTGAGCTGGGGCAGTGAAGGAACTCGGAACGTCACAGCCAGTAAAATCCTTTAAGAAAATTATTGTTTTATTTACACGAATATGAGGTATGATGTGATAAAAATCAGCGAGGAGCTTGTTTTGTCTGCGAAGCCTCGGCTACTTGAATTGAATCATTTTAGTTTGGTTTCCGTGCGTAGGAAAAGTTTAATGGCATACAGTTTCATAACATTTAGGCTGCTATGAATGCAAACATTGATTTTGTAAGCCTGAAAATGAAATGAAAAGGATGTATGAGGTTTAACACTTCTGGTGTTTCTAAAAATGAGCAATAACCTTTTTTTCAGACAGATCCTCGTCTACGAGCCATGAGAGATTTCAGTCAGGGCAAGGGATTATGAGGACTGCCACTGTGATCAATGTGCAAATGCATAAAACATTTTTTCAGCCAATGCTGGATGAAAAAAAGTTTCTTTAGTTTGCGTTTTGACATGATGAGCAATGGTTCCCCAGATTATGAGACAGGATCCTTTAACCCAGTCTCCCCTCTGCCCATCAGCTCTAAAGCTCCATCCTATTTCATCCGTTTTGATTCATCGTCTGTCAGCAGCTGTCTGTTTTGTGGACGCAGCTGAGAGTGATAGGGCACAGTGAAAGAGGAATCAATTGAGTGTTTGGGACGGAACCAGTGGAATCGTACGCGTCAGACTCCCAGAGCTCCCAGGAGCAGAGTTGACGAAGAGGTGATAGACAACAAGAGGCACGGTTTGTTCTGATGTTATAGTGCCGTTTTGTCCTTCAGGTCATGGCTATTCATGGAAAAGTAATGCATAAATATATTCTTGCCTTTCAAAACCGTTTGGGACACAACTCAACTGCAGTGAGCGGAGGGATTTGGCTTTGTCTGCATGTAAATATTTGGCTCTCAAAGTAGCTCAATGATTAATAAAGTCTATTCTGGCTGTAAAAGGTATCCCAGTTATGCGTCTCCTCAGCAAGAGTGATGAGCTCTGCCTCATTAGGTTTCAAGTGCCAAGAGGAATTAATAGGTACAAAAAGTGTCCTTCTTCTCAACATACTGCCATATGTGCTGAATGGAAGAAAAAAGCAAACTTTGATACGCGAGTCTCTGAGGCAAAACTCTTTTTTTGTCAGCTTTAGCTGTTATCGATTTTGATCTGCTGGGAAAAAGGTTTAAAACGATGACACGGTGGTTTATACGTGAAGAGTTTTGATTTGATTTATTCGGATTCCCCTGAGTCATCACTAGACTTTGATTTCTGCCTTAAGCAGAAGAGATGCAACAAAAGCCAATCAGCTCTCTGCTGTGCGTGTTTCCTTGAGGAGCACAAAGAACCCACAGCTCATAATGACTGCCCCTGACCCCGCTGATGATTGAAGGTTCCAACCGCCAGCATGAGATATGAACACAATGCTCGCGTGAGTGTAAAATAAATGAATAAATATTGAAAGCATTGAAAAAGTAATCACTGGTTTAAAGTAAACCCAATTGGAAAGAAAAACTAAGAGTCAACTGAGTCATCTGTAGACTAACTCACAAAATAGCAGTGTTTGTGCAGCTTGAGTCATCTGTGTTTTTGTAATACTGACTTAGGGATTTAAGGTGGCATGTATTTTCCAGTGGATATGTAGCATTTTGGGCTAAAACCCTTCAATTATTGAGCTGTGCTCATGTGCCGTGAAGTGCTAACGCCTGGTTTTCCAGTACCGTCTTGAAGGAGGTCGTTTTCTGTCCCGCAGGAAGTGGTAATTAAGGTGTTGGCCCATTTGTATTTGACGGTTGCGTCTACGGGATAACACTTTCCAATTCCAGCCATCATACATCAGTCACTCGATGCCTTCCGTGAGACCCAGTGTGCCCCAGCACACTTTTCACAGGCGAGGAGGCGTGTGAGGAAATGAAGCTGCATACATGTAGTCACTGTCTCATTTTGCGTCTCGCCATCTTACCTGGAGTGTTAAAATACATGTAGAAATGTGACTTACTTGGTGTGGAGATTTGTCAAACACTGAACAAAAGTAAATTAAAGTAAACTGAAAACAATGAGTCATGTTTCTACAAAGAGAACTGTTACAGGTGTTTCCATGAAGTTTTAAAGGTTCATACCAAGCTTCTAATGGAAGGAAGTTCAAAAATACAAATTAAAGGCTTGTTGAACTCTAGTGGATTGCAGCTGCTTCTTGTGCATTCGTGTTGTCATTTCCTCAAAACAGCTAAAGCTGGCGCAGCGTTTAGCTCAGTTGGTGGAGCAGCCGCCCCATGTGCGAAGGCTGTGTCCATGCTGCGGAAGCCCAGGGCTCAAATCTGACCTGTGGCTCTTTCCTTCATGTCATTCCCCATCTCCCTCTCCCCTGTCACTCTTCAGCTGTCTCTGTCAAATAAAAAGCTTGAAAAGGTAAAAAAAAAAAAACAGTCAAAGCCAAAACACACCTCAGAGGTAAGTGACATTTCTTGTTAAAATACTAACAAAGGTGCACAAATGCATACAAGTGGTTTTGCATTTTTCATTAACTAAAATCATAAAACCTATTCTAGTCATCCAAAATAATGCTGAGTTTAGATTTTTTTTTTTATTATTATTATGTTTTTCTTCTTTTTAAGAAAATAGGTTCCTTCATCGAACCTCAGCTGGGGCCTTGCACAGTGTCTGTGCGAGTTCTCTCCGGCTTCCTCCCACGGTCCAAAGACATGAACCTTAGCAGGTTAATTGGTGACTCTAAATTACCCGTAGCTGTGAATGTGAGTGAATGGTCTCTATGTGCCCTGTGATGAACTGGTGTCTCGTCCAGGGTGTACCCCGCCTTTTGCCTGAAGTCAGCTGGGATAGAATAAATTTAAAAATTAATGAATCAGAAATAAAACTATGATGCAAAAAAAAACAAACGGACTTTAAGTCTGTTGCAGTTTAATAGAATATAATAGAAATAAAAATAAAGGTTAGTTTGCTATTTAGAACAGAATTAAAAATATTCAATGGTCTAAAACTGTAACAGGCAAGTGTGCATTTGATATTTGTTGGAAAAAAAATAAGCAAAGCAGCCACAACATGCATTAGTATGATCCTTTAAGTAATTATAATCAAAAGAAAGGTTAACCTTGGAAATAGTGATTTCTCTTCTCTTACATGGTGTTTCCAAAACATGTCATAGATGGAGCTGCTCCGTTGTCATGGAGATGGTTTAGTTTGTTGACGTGATCCTGAATATGACGATGTCTTGTTTAGCAGACACATTCTTGATAGACGTTCACTGTCAGTGCCAACCTGGGTTACAAACACACTCTTGTGACATTGTTTCCTGTGACATTACTGTGAATTCCATTCGATCTTTCTTGACTTGTGTGCGCCACAGGTCGGTAATGGTTTCCTCTTCTACCTTCCCCTCAAACTCACGCTAACTCCTCAGTGATTTTAGGGGAGACTGTGGCAGACAGGTTGAAGCAGGGAATGTGGTTTTGTACTCTGCATGCCTCGTGTCACCCAGCCGTGATACAAGCTTTTCTCCGCTCTGCTGCCCATGTCAGTTAGAAGGAGATATTTTGATTTGTAGTGCGGCTCTGTAAATGAAACATAGTTTAATTGAAACTGATTATCACAGAAACTTTAACAGCTCTCCCCATTATTCTTCCAGGCTTAGTGGCAAGTTTCCTTACCGCAGTTCATCCGTGTTGCACATGTGTCCTCCTGTCACTCCTCAGAGCGTGCTCTCCTTTTTCCTGTTTTAAGTACTTCATGATTGGGTGGAGTGTGCCTCATCAGAATGCCCTTTTCCAAATTGCTTTTAATGGCTTATGTGGATCTGTCTGATGCCAGCCTGCGTCGGAAAAATAAATGATGTCGGTTTCTCGAGGAGCTGTTACAGGATGCCACAAAGCCAAGCCGCCCACCAAACTAGCAGTTAAACATCGCCAGAGCCCTGCGGAACATTAATGCCCCAGCCATCATCAACGCCTTCAATCATTATTCCGCTTGTTTACGTCATTTTAGAGTTAAGACCGACTAAAAACAAACAGCGGTTTCGTCTAAAAGCCTCAGAATATCTGGTTGGAGTGTCACTCGAAGGCTGAGAGGAAGAAGGGTTGCGTCGGTGATGCGTGTCCTTTTAAAAAGCATGAAAAGACAGCGATCTGTCCAACTAAAAAACATTTACTGTGTGTTTATGACTTCACTCATTTTTGTCTTTATCAGCTACTAAAGCAGCCTTCAAACACACACATGAACACACACACTGCCTGTGGAACAGATGCAAGGCCTCCCAAGATTGTGGCTGTAAATATTTGAAACTCAAAAAAAAAAAAAGTTTGTTATCAAGCAAATATTTCTGATTCTGATTCCGATGACATATCATCCGTGCCTATAGGCTGTTTATTTTGGAGAACCGCTATCGTCCTTGTGGTCAGTCTAATTAAGACTGAAGTGTTCCCAAACGCTGCGCCGCACATGTCGCTCCAACATACAAACTTCTGAGAGTTTGTGTGGGATAATCAAACAGGCTCGCACCGGGCACACATGTGTCAGTCTGTGTGTGTGCAGCATGTTTGAAGGAGAATGTGAAAGCCCACATGTGAGGGCGTTTGGTGCCTTCTGCGGGAATGTGTGTGGTGCCGGGAAGCGGGGAGGTTGTTGGTTGTTGTGTCAGGCAGATGGAGAAGCTCTGTGTGTGACTCCTTGTCCCAAGGGGCTCCCTGTTGATTCAACCAGTGTAAACACATCAGTGTGTGGAGAGAAAGTGACAGGGAGGAAGATGCTCATCCGATGGTGCTGAGGAAGAGTATGTGTCGACAGCCATCTTTGCCTATGAATGGGTTAAGACTAGTTAAAACTTAAACATCATCACGTTTTAAGATCCCTATAAATGAAGCGACCGTTACACTGACATGTCATACTCCTCTCATTAAGCAATATTAAGTGACAAGACATGTCATATATAGATCACTGTGCCTTATAAAACTCTTAAAAAGAAAAAATTGTATCAGTTTTATGATATGATGACGCTCTGATCATGGTTTGGTTTGGTTTGGGCACAAACCCTGTCTGATTAGGTTTAGGGAGAATTCATAGTTTGGGGTCAAATTAGAGTTAGAGTTGGGGAATCATGGTTTCGGTTAATGTGACCATTTCGCTATGGTTGAGTGACCTTTTGTCAGCATGGTTACAACAATAAACATACATAATATAACACAGTAAATCATCATGCTGTGTTACTTGAATAAGTAGAACATTCAGTTTCTCAAGTTTTTACATGTGTACGTCCAAAATACAACTGCACACACACAAAAAGGGCTCACAAGACATGCAAGTGTGGAGAGCCGGCGGAATGATGCACAGCCACATAGCAGCACCCTGGGAGCTTAGGGGTTGTGGACCTTGCTCAAGGGCACCTCGGCAATTCTCTGGAGGTGGACTGGCACCTCTCCACCAACCAAGCCACCCTCCATACTTTTCTTGCTGGACTTAAACCGGCTACCCTCTGGCCCCTACAGACTGAGCTTCCGCTGTAAAGAGCCACTGCCGCTGCCATTGTTCTCCATTTCAAAAGCCCATAATCCACCCCCCAACATCCACCTGTAGGCTCTTAGTCTTTCCTTTACCTCAGGGGAAATTAGTATCAACCTGCTGGGGTCAGAACCTTGACCTTGACGTTCACATATAGTATCCCAAGTGACTCAATTCTGAATAATCCACAGAAGAAAGTAGCTCTGGTGGAATCACAACTGAAACACGGGTGTTGTTCATTTTTCAGGTAGCCAGTTCTGTCTTAACTATGTTAAGTTGTGTTAACACAAATAAAATCAGAGCGAGCTGTATGGACAGATATCACTATTGACAGTTCGCTACTCAGTCACATTAGAACTGACCTTTTTACATTAAGACTACAAGTCAGTTTACTGGGGATTGGGCGAGAATCATTTGGTTGTCGACATAAAAAGCATCACATGCAATAATATAGTATAACAATTCTATACAGTCAGCTTAATTTACAGTATTTCATTTCTTAGACACTTGTTGTGTTGTTACTTGTTGTGATAGTGAAATCATTAAGTGAAAAGGACTTCTAGGAAATTGTCGCTGAATCAGCTTCTCCTCAGATCAAGTCAGAAGATCCCAATCCAAAAGTCTGTTGCGATGAAGCAACTACAAAACAAGAGAAAGGAAATGTTATAAAATTGCTCATGTTCGCCGGCTTTCTACGCATTAAGAGAGGGCAAATTCTCTCAGATAAATAATATGTCACAGAAAAAACATAAAGCTGTGGGTGACGGTACAGTTCAGCTCAGTATGAGTAGGGGAAAAATCAGCAAGTATCCAAATGGCCTGTGTGTAGATATGATTCATTATCCTGGTTCTAAAAAGTCTGTCTCACTAATAAAGAGATACAGAAACCAAGAGGGAGGGGGAGTAACAGCTCATGAATCATCATTGCTGCTGGACATCCTGCTGAGTTGCCCGGCCTGCCCTTTGTGTGGCCTTGGCACACTGCGTTGAAGCGTAGTGCTCCGACCTTTGACTTCGTCATAACAGACCTCCTGAGGGGCGCTGGCGGCTTGCCACCATGCTAATGGAGCTCATGCTCATGCTTGCCACCCGTTAGCCGCTGTCAGGGAATGCAAAAATCCCCCAAATAACTGCAACCTCAGTGGGCCTTTGTGAAACTGATAGCAGTTTGCTGGTTTGCCAGAGTTGTTGACTATGGTGAAATTACTTTTTTGCCTCAGTGTGGACATATATGAGCACGTGTGTGAGTGGGTGACATGCCAAGACAGGCTGCACCCCCGGCTGTGTAGGTGGTGATACACTGTGGTCAGTATGTCACGGAGCCGGGTGCCCGGGTCGAGAGGGGGTCGGGTAATAACCACACAATGATGTGCTTTATGGGTAATAATGCTGATCGTCCACGTCCCCTGGGCCCTCTGGCCGGAGACATTTAGGCTCATTGAATGTTAAGTATCTTCACATTCTTGCTGTGTCTGTCCTTTGTGCTGACTGTCTGCCGTCTTCCCGACAGATCGAGAATGTGGACGCCTGCCTCAGTTTCCTGGACGCCAGAGGAGTGAATGTACAAGGGCTCTCAGCAGAAGGTAAGAAGCAGAAAGAAAAACGCAATTCAAGGCCTGATTAAACTTTCGATCGAACCACCAGTGGAGAAGCAGTAGAGGAATCTCCCTGTTGTATTTCTAATCTCCAGACCTGGAAAATTCATTTGGCTCCAGCATCATACAACCTTCTGTGGGTAGCTTTCCATTTCATCACATCACCAAATGTCTTTAAAAAAAATGGTTAAAACCTATTTCCAAGACATACTATACTTCACAGCAATGGAATTTACCGCGTTGGTATCATGACAGAGAGCACAGTTTCTCCATCTCAAGCTTTCACGATGGCAGTGTAGGCAATCATTAGGGCATCAAAGGGGATTGTGGGAGGATAAAAACTCCAGATAGGGATTTGCCTCCCGACCATCAGAGTATACAGTACATGGCTTATATGACAGCAATGACTACAGCAGTGTGCCGTACCGAATGACCGCTAAAATTGTCTCAGGCTCAGGGTTAAAATTACAGTTAAGTTCTAAACAATGCATTTTGCAATTTTGTTTTACACTCAACATTGACTCAGCGGGAGAAGCCCAAGATCCCCCAAAGTTTGTAAATTGCCATCAGTTTGTTCCCTGCGTGCAATGAGTTTCTGTAAAGTCTGAAGGAAATACAGCATGTAGCATTTTGCCGTGATGTGTCCCATTTGACACCTGTAGCGCACATGTGACATGCCATACATTGAGAGATAGTCAAGATTTAGTGGCTAGCATATCCTGATCTTGGGAATAAAATTGTTTCTGTCCTGTTAAACCCATGTATCTCTGTATCCAACTTTTCATGGGCTAAAGACAACAGCCCCGTTTACAGCAATGTGATGATGCATTTTTCAGATAATCCAATTGGTTTTCAAGTGATTTATTTATCTCTTCAGAACAAAATTAAAAGACTGATCTGGAGCTTTACCATGTGTCAACTCTGAGATATAGTGAACTTATGCAGGATTACATAGAAACAAACAGGTGTGGATGTTTTGATGCCTGTCATACGCCACTGGTCTGATGCTGCGCTTTACTTACCTACTACACTGGAAAATCATTGGTCCTGATTTAATAATGACGGTATGAAATGCAACATGTCAACAAGACAACAAGTCCTTCTCCCTGACTGGATTTTATAATACCTACAGGCATGTCTCAAATATTCTAGCAGAAAACGTCTCCTGCTGTTATTTAGGACATGTGCTCACTCAGACCCCATGTTGTTCCTGCTCCCCTTTAAACATTAAAGAGGTGACTGTGCCCTTGACCTCTCGAGCAGCAGAAATAGTCTGACAGTATGACACACTGACCGACAGCTCTAAATTCTGTGCCCCCCACTACAGCACTAAAAACAGCAAAGTGACTCTCTAGGCCTGGAATTTCAAAGTGGGTCTGTAAATATATGGGCTATTGGGTTACTCTGTCCATCGCTGTTGCTGCTGCATTTCATCACTCCTTTCACTGGGTCTATCTTTCCATCCCTCACTCTTTGTCTTTGTCAGCCTTCTTCTCAAGACCAAGCCTACTCCACATGCTGTGTGTGTTTCTGAGTTGAATTAGATGGCCATGTCGGCCCTCTCATGTCTAATTGAATCCATCCAGGGATTCCCAGATACTGTTGGCTGGCATATGCGTTTTTTATTATCATTTTACAAGGCGTGGGAATAAAACAAAGTGGAATGTTTGATGTGCACACAGGCACAGGATATTTTTCTTCCTTAGAGAGCCTACTTATTGTAATAACCTCTCTAGAAGTCCCCTTGCATCTCTCTGGTGGGAGGCTGTAAAGCGAAGTTCCGGAAAAACTCATCTTGTTCAAGAGAGTTATGGTTCCCCCTCAGACATTTCCGCTAAAGTTTATAGGCCTTAATGAAAACAGGTCCATTGCCTTTTTTCAATGCAAGAAAAGAAAATAATGCTGCACAGAAGCATGAACATGTAATGTAGTACATCTACAGAGCAAGAAGAATCTGACGGGGATCCTTAATAACTAGTATTGCACAGTTTTTAATCCAGGACATTCTCACACCTTTGACTGTTTTCCACCATATTTCGAACCATGTATCCAAACAACAATAGAATGATCTGCCATGGAATTTCTTCCTGACATGCATGATCCCCAGAGGATGAACCCTAGACTTTGGTGACTTTTGATCTGCCTCAACCAGCGAATATCTCAATATGTACAGTACTAGACAGATTTGTACAAACATTCAGGGTTCCCAGATGATGAATCATAATGACTTCTGTGATCCCTTAGCCTTGCCCTTTGCTTCTAGCTCCACCATAAGGTCAACATTTTGGATTGAAGTGCAATAAATAATAAATAATAAATGTGCAATAAAAAAGTTTGGCACAAACATTGATGTTTCCATCCGGATGAATCAATTCGTCCTGCCAGCATCAGGTCATGCATTTAAATAGTCCAATACTTTGGTTCATGACCAAATACCAGAAAGACCTATGGCATTCCAATCTGCCTCTGGCCTAATATGGTGAATATATTCCATGTTATACTTTGTACACATGCGTTTAGCTCCAAGCACGGCTAAGCACAGCAAAACTACTAGTGTGTCAAGAGTCTTAGTCTTGATCCGCGAAAAACCTATGCACAAAAAAAATGTCATCAAAACCGACAAGAAAAAAAAGTTTTACTACTACTACTAAATGTGATAATTATCTACAGGAAGTTCTGTCTACCGGTACCAGTCTTAAAAAATAGGTGTAAAGCTCCAAAACACACATTTCCTGCAGTTGATAATGGGTTACAGTGAGGGGTCCTTACAACAGGTCATTAAAACCTCTTTCCACTGCAGGGTCTCTGCAGCTGAACCCTCAGCAGACTGGGTTCTTATTGGTTTCAGTGCTTACAAGCAACCTACAGTATGACCTGCTCACCGCAGTAAAGTCCCTCCTGCTTGATCTCCGTAGGTGCAAATGTTTTTAAAATCGGTCTGATTTCATTAGTCTACTTTAACATTCACCTGTGCTGGGTCATCAGGGGGTACACCCATGTTCTCTGACCAGAAGGTGAGGCCTGGGGCGAGGGTGAGACTAAGTTACAGTTTAGTGTATTCCCTATCCTTTCTGGCTGCAAAAACAGACTGTGGGCTGGAAAATAAATCAGTGGAACAATAGCTGTTTGAAAACTTAATTGGGAACTCAGAATTAAATGGAAGTCAAACAAAGGAATTAAAATCCAAGCCTACACAAATAATCCAAGGGCAACAGCGGAAGCAAAGACATAACCAGCTGTGGAGTTGTAAAAAGAGACCCCGTCTGGACATGAATTGTCTGAGGATTAAACCCAAGAATGGTTGATTAAGTACGTAAAGGCAGAATGTTTAGTCCTTAAATGTATTTGTCTTTTTTGTATTACCTAGCCGTACTAGAACCTTTCTTTCACCTCCTCTCAAGTCCTCTGTGACTCATGAACTAACCTCTCCAAACAAGAAGAGAAGAAAAAAAGATTGAATGAAACCACATTAACCACTTAAAAGGCCTCCAGAAGCAAAGGCACATTTTCATTGAGCGTGAGCCAAGCAGAAACACTTATCCTCTGCACTGCTCCGTTGCTGCAAGAGCAGTCCTGCTTTCAGCAGATGAAAAGGCTGTGACAAAAAATGTCTTTCCCAGTGTCCTCACAGAATCCATCATCTATCATAACTCCTTCCAAAAATTGAAAAGGTTGCAACAAAAAAAAGGAGAGTAATAGGTGACACCTTGTGAGAGTTTTACAAAAAGCTTTGCAGCAGTCACTTTGGAAGGATGACAAGCTGAGCTGCAGAAATTGATGGTCAAGCAGAAAATGTCTGAAGAGCAATTACATATTGTAGGAAATGTAATGATAAAAAACATATCTGCAAAATTACAGATGCACTCTTATCACTGAGTTGACTTTTTCAATATTTAACCAAGATCACAATCTTTACCAAACCATAACCAAGAGTTTTAGTTGCCTAACCGTAACCACATGTGGGACATGATCTCAGGTCTCCGGTATCAGAGTCATGCATGGTTAACCGTTCAACCCGACGTTCTTATACCGAATAAAATCACTTCAACAAACATTTCTAAATGGGCTACATCTGTAACACGGCAACAGAGGACAAGCTAACGGACGGAATGATTTCAGAAGAGGTTGTATCAGGGTTGTACTGTCTCCAATGAGATGATATCAGGACCAGATTTTCCTTTCTCTAAGTTGTACAAAATGATAGAGCGTCCAGGACAAAAACATTCACACATTCTACAGTAACCACCTTAAGGTTTCTCTGTCAGCTGCTTTTGGGCCGTATTATGCAAAACAATTTTTCAGAAATTGGCATAAAACAGAAATCCTGGACCTCTGAGGTTCTAGGACAGTTGTTGAATTTCCCAACTGGTAAGACAACCTTGTAAACCTACAACTTGCTAAAGTTTCTTTGGGTAACACATAAAATACTCCAGTGGGCAGTTCTATAGTCAACCTCGACCTCAAGGGCAACTTCTCTTTTGGAAATGATGGAGTATTATTCTTCCTTGTGTCCCCATCATTATCATTTCTATTACTTTGCCACAAGTTTCAGTGCACGGCGGCTCTTTGGTTGGCTGAATCTGCAACATTGTTTCTCCCTAAAGCACAGAAAACGCTGCTGTTCACATTCTCTCTAAGGCCCAGTATAAATTACCGCCTCTGGGTGTTAGAAAATGGAAAATACCCCCAAGAGATTAATCTTCTCCAACTTTCAGTTTCCAAACAGCACAGCCATGGATGGCTGGGGAGAATGCTTGGGCCTCACCAGATTGAAAAATCGAGTAAAAAGCCCTGCGTCAGCCGCTGCCATCCTTCCTCTGCCTCTGCGTGCCAACTCCTCACTGAGGGCTTGATATGAAAAGTCCATTTCACAAATGGGTGCGTTAGCCACAGTGATCAATTCTTCCTCCTCAATGACTGCTGAATCCCCCTCTCGGCTGTGTGTGAAGGAGTCTGTGAAGGATGCATTTGTTTAAGTTTCGTCTGAGACAAACTCAGGAAATGTTGAGGATAAGATTAACACTCTGGACAAAGGTACTCATTGATTAGGAGCTTTCTTGCTGTTGCCGGCTCAGCATATTTAAAAGGTAACTTTATCTGCAGGGCTACAGTGTCTTGGAGATCTTATAGCTAATACAAGAATATAATCTCTTTCGTTCTCAGACATGACTTCATTTTCGGTATAAATAGACTTAGGAGTATTGTGTTCTGTCATTGCTTTGGCCTTATTTGTGATCATTTTTATCTCTTCTCTTATATGATTTTACTTATACACAGAAATGTTTCACTTCTGCCCATCCCACCAGCATCACCTGTAAATAGACTAATCAGTTCCTCATTTTCACGGCAAAAGCAGAACTGTAAATGAAGTACTTACTGTATATTTTTGGCAGTTTGGCCTCAGACTTACCCTCACACCAGACTTCTGCTAGTTAAACACCAGTCCAGAAGTTCCCATGCTGAGCTTCACTCCTAAACGGACCAGCTGTGTGTTAGCTCATGTAAGTGAGCAGATGATTTAGTCTGGATCTGTGACAACTGGTTCTTCTTGCGAGCACCGGTCTGAATTATTCCTGTACAGAGTAAGTGTTTCTTCATGCTGAATATAATTAAATGAATCTGAATGGTATATGCAATAACTCTGCATATTATACACAGTATATCAATATCTGCTCCCGTTAAAGCCAGTGTATAATTACTCTTATGAAAATGTTATGCTTGCTGCACAACAGCTGCACTTGAGCTCTATCCCCAAGTGAAAAAAAGTCAACATATGTTCACTTTATATTCTTTGAAAGATACAATAAATGGTCTGGAAAATAATAATTCTAGCGTCACAGGACACTGCTTTGGTTCTAGAGAAATGAAAAACAAGTTGGGCACTTTTTTCACTTTCAGAAGTTACTTTACATTTATTCTACTGGAGGGTAGATGCAGGGTAAAGCTGAATCTCACTATGCACATAGGTGATTCATGGATGCAGGATGAATTCACATTATGATGGAGTAGCACTGTGCCACAGGAAAAAAAAAAAAATGAGATGCTGACATCTTTCTTCTCTTTTGTGCCTCCAGAGATCAGGAATGGCAACCTAAAGAGCATCCTGGGTCTTTTCTTCATCCTGTCACGCTACAAGCAGCAGCAGCAGCAACAGCAGCAGTACTACCAATCCCTGGTGGAGCTCAGCCAGCAGACCAGCAGCACCGGCCCGTCCGCCAGCAAGACACAAGAGATGCAGTCCAGGTACGATGCACTCCAGATAGCTGTACTATTTCAGTGTTGGTTTAGGTCTCATCTGGGGAAGAGGTAGCCTAGAGGTTACAGAAGCGAGCTAATGTCGCTGGTTTGAATTAGTGGACCAATTATTTTTTAGGATCCATGCTGGAATAGAGGTTGGCTGATTTATTGCTTTTAGATGCTTAATTAGGTCCAGTTAGAGTTTTTGTAAACAGGAATTTGATGGATATGACCGCCTCTCAGTGGTGTTGAAAATGAATAACAGCCTTCACAGAAAATGTTTCTCATTAGGGCTTTTGCTGCATCAGCGCCATGAGGAAGTTCTGACAGGGAAGAGTCAAGCTGGCTGACTGCAGATAGTAGTTACATATTCACTGGAGGCCTAGCCTCAGATTGTATGGAAAAATACATGATTGATACCACCCTCATATCTGTCCATTAAACAAAACTCTACAGCTAGCAGCCTGTTGGCTTAACTTAGGATAAAGATTGCAAGCAGGGGAACACAGCCAACCTCGCCAAGTCGGAAGGTGACAAATCTGCATACCGGCAGCTTTAAAGTTTATAATCTGCTAAGTTAATGTAATTTTGAATAACTGGCAGCATAAATAACGAATTATCTTGCTGTACAAAAACTTGTGTAGCCTTCCATTACACAGGCTAACATATAATGGTAATAGAAGTGTCTGGGTCAGGAAAAAGTTATGAATTTGTGGTGTAGTAGAATAATACAACTCTTCTACACTGTCCAGATGTTGATGGACTGAATAGATCAAGATCTTATAATGGAATTTTGAGTTGTGATTCTCAAAATTTGGTGCATCATGTGGTTAACGCTAAAGGTGCAATACGCTGTGTGGCTCCTGTGGCAAAATTGTTGTGTTTCTGGGTGTTTGAGGTCAAGTCAGTCACTCACAAGTCACTCACAAGTGTTGGTAGGACCGCGAGACTACAAGTTTTAAAATGAAAAGGTTAGAAAGAATTTACCTTACCTAACATCTGTAGCTTGCTCCGCATCTTAAATGAATGCCCAAGGCATTACTGGACTGTCATCTCTGTTATGGATGGTGAGTGTGAAGAAGTTCAATGTGAAGAAGTTCATGCTTTATTTACGAGGCACTGTATAATATTAAGATATACATTGTACAGTAGAAGTGTTGGCATCCAGGCAGCTAAGCAGTAAAAGGCAGTAAAAGCAAAGCAGGCCTGTCCTTGTGTGATGTAAATAGCCAGAGCAGGCCTTAGATGAGCATCTAAAGGAAGGCCTGACATACCACACATGAGCAGCATTCCCCTTGACCAGATCAAGTTACAGAAAGGCCGCTCTGTTTGGCCCTGCTATGTGTGTGTGTGTGTGTGTGTGTGTGTGTGTGTGTGTGTGTGTGTGTGTGCGTGATTCTGTGTATGTGCTTAAAATCAGAGCAATAATAGCAGTTAGTCCCAGCACTTGGGGAGAGGGTATATGAGTAAGATGATATCGCCAGGGCGCTTTAGTCTCAATCTGTTTGGACAAATTAGGAGTTGGTAGCGATTGGGTCAGTGTATCGTGTGTGTGTGTGTTTGTGTGTGTGTGTGTGTGTATGTGTATGTAGGGGTTATTAGGGGCACAGCTGCCTCCCATTCCCACACTGCTGCCTCCCCCCAGCAACAGGTGGAGAACGCTCTCTCGCACCAAACAGTGAAGTTCGAAACACACGGCAGCATCAGTCCACCCTGGCAAGTATTCCAATCCAATACACACAAACACATAGTGATGAAGCCATTATAGAAGTTGGACTTTAAGCTGCCAGAATACCAGAGGAGTGTGTGTTTAAGGACAACATATACATTCATGGGGAGTACAGAAAGGTCTTCTTTAAAGACTACCTCAGTTGAATAGAATAGACCCTCTGCCCTCACCGTCCGCAGTCCCAGTGATGTCTCACATCCCAGGGGTGATAAGTTAATCATGTCTGAATGCTGTAGTCCACGGTGGAGGTCAAGGGTTCACTCCATGTCTGTCAGTGATAAAGTAAGCCATTAATCTGTGACTTTTGGGGGAAGTCTGTGCTATTCAACCTCACTCTGTGGCTCAAGAAAGTCTGGAAAGATGTGGAGAATAAATTTGATAATTTCCAAGGGTGGAAAAATCAGCAAAATGATGAAGAAATGTTGCTGGTACACATATTGTGTGAAGGTTAATCTGGAGAGTAATTTGGTAGACAAAGACAAACCACTGTCAATATAATCCCTTAGGTTGGGAAACGTGTGAATGAGCATGAACTCTGACTGTACAGTATATCAGTCCAATGTTATTAGAATATGTGAGTGTGTGGTTGTGCACGCGTGTGTGGGTGTGCGGTGGAGGCAGAATGAGCCACATGATCATGAGTGTGTGTGTGAGTCAAACGTCAGAGTGTTGCACCCCATGCTCTTCTTTATTTATGATGCAACAAAAACACAGCACATGCCAAACAACACGCATGTGTTTCTCACTAGTGTTTTCATGGGACACTCATTTTTGTGGGTGTGTTCACTGTGGCTTTAAACCCACAGAATTGTGTTTTGAATTCTAGACGGAGATCAGAGAGTTAAATATGCCAGACTTACTCTTGAGTGTTTAAAATGATGCACACGACATGTAACTTTGGTAAATTAGATTATATAACTGGAAACAGAAAACAGTGAAGTTCAGAAATACATACATACCTTTTTTAATGAGATGATAACAAAAGCTGTGTGCTTCCCTCACCTGCTGTAGACTCTGTAGAATTTGAATAATCCACTGTATCTGTAGTATCTTGTAAGCACCACACAAACTGATAATAGTCTTATGTTTAAGTTTGCTCTCTCTGCACTTCTAATATTGTGCCATGTCAACTTTAAATTATATTAAAGATTTGTAATGTTCTTTTGTTTGAGGCTTCATGCATGGCTGCCGCGCAGCCTCCCATTCCTTTTCCCCATCTTTAGAAACACTGAAACATAATTAAATGTATTCATGAAGAATCTTTTCCGATTCTAATTTTCCACAGTGATGAATTCCTAGTAAGCTCCAGCCGACCCTGCTGATTTGGCGTGTCTGAGTAACTTCATAAAACAGAAGATAAGCCAGATGATTGGATGTTTTAAATGAAGCTATTTAAATGATCAAATTATCTGTGTCACAGATTTACACAGGCAGAGGCACACACACTCACAAACACTCTCACACATTTGGCCTACTGCACATCTACAGTTGTGTTATGGAGAGCTTTCTATAGACAGCACCTGCTGGCCTAACTGGTGTCTCTGGGGCAAGGGATGAGATGTGTGTGTGTGCGTGTGTTTGTTTGTGTGTGTGTGTATGTGTGTGTCCTAGGGGAACTCCCCATTGGACAGATCACGACAGCCCGGAGCCACGGGTGGTTTTCAGTGCTCTAGAAGGCAGGGGGGTCTGGGCCTGGCAGGGCACAGCAAACCCTCCCTCTTTAACTCACCATGTCCCGGGGCGAACAAGTTGACCCCCTGGTCTGGCGCTCCTCACGCCTGCCTACCGCCGTGTCTCGCGACAGGAAGAGCCGTTTGCCATATGGGAGAGCCAACAGCCTGGCTAAACCCGACTCTTCTCCTAGGTACAGTTTTAGCTTGTACAGTGTGTGTGTCGTAACATCAAGGCAGCAGAGTTTGGATCTTTCTGGAAAACACAATAAAATTAAGGAGGATGGATTAGCATCATGAACTGGTAAACTGGTTTGGTTCCTGTTTGTTAGTCATCAGCTGATTTTTTATTTTTATGTTTTTTTTAATTTTAGGTTGTTAATAGTTAATATCCTGTCAGAATATTAGTTGAAGTCATTAATTAGCCCTGGAAACAGCTTGTTTGAGTGGAGTACTGCTGTATACAGTAATGCCCAATTTATACTGCATGAATGTTGACCTAATTATCCATGTGTGCTCTGTGTTTGGTTTGGTCACTATCTGCTCGATGTAAAACAGTACTGAATGATCTACGTTCATGTACAAGTAGGAATTCTAGATGTCCAAATAATAACTGTTAAACGTCTGTAAGAACAAGTCATTAGTGGTGTGTTATCGCACCTCAAAACTTCATAGGGACGAGGTCGAGGGGATAGCTGGGCTCATCATCTCACTTTAACAGCAAAGACACTGCTATTTCAATCTTACATCCTGACAGCGGAGAAGGAAGCAAGCTTGTCTCTCAAACTATCTCTGTCATTTTTCGTGTGTTCAGTGCTATAATCCCCTGTCAAACTGCCAGAAAATGCATGCCATTGTCCTCATATTTAAACCGCTGGCTTTGAGTATAGCCGTTCGAAACAACTTTAAACACAACATGGTCAGAGGACAAACTGTACAAATGAGTTCTTAAACAGCATAACCGAGCCCTTAAAATAAGAATGTTTTGGTTCAATGTCCACGCCCTAAATCCACAGGCCACCAGGGTCCATTAAATCATCTATTTTTGGTGTTATGCTTGAAGGACTGGTTGATATTTTGGTATTATAGGAGAGGTAGTCATCTTGTACTATAGGCTATTATGCACCATTAAGCAAAGGAGATGCAGCAACCTCCACAGCAGTTACCTGTAATACCTGGAGTGTAACCACATTGAAGTAGAAAGTAGTGTGTGTGTGTGTGTGTGTGTGTGTGTGTGTGTGTGTGTGTGTGTGTGTGTGTGCGTGTGCGTGTGCGTGTGCTCTTCAGGCAACAATGCTAGAAGTAGCGTCACAACCCAAGTGCTGATTGGGCTTTGAAAGGGCCACATTGGACAGATGAAGGTCGGGTGACATCTCATTACCTGCTGTCATCACGTTGGCCTCAGCGCTTCAGCACCCACTATTTTGGATCTAGAAGCCATCAGTTTGCGTCTGCCCTCAGCGCTGCGGCTACAATCAAGCTGAAACTGATATTACTCACATTTAATAGGACGGCGATGGCATCCAATATCGCTTGCATGTGCGCCGCAGTGTCGTGAACTATTAGACGGAGGCCCTGTTGATGTATGTTGTATTAGATCAAATGTGACAGACTGTACCCCCTTCCTCCATATTTTTCTCCTCTTCACCACCACCACCATCACATCTCCTTTCTACACTCCAGGATCCTGCCCGTATGTGTTCTGGTGTCTTTTTCCACATTGGAAAGATCTTAAATGCTGTGGGTTGGATAAGAACTCCAGGCTGGGGAATATACCGTTGCCTTCATGTTTCATTGCGTCTTATAAAGTTGGAGGTGGGGGGAGGGGGTCAAGATGGGTCCTGTGGTGGAAAAATATGCACCACAACACCCCTGCCTTTTTTTTTTTTTTTTTTTACTGTCATATACATCTATGGGCTGCTATACTAACTTTACCTTCTCTCACATAACCCTTGTCCCTCCTTGCTAACAACTTTGCACTACATTCCCACTCTGATATGAACAAAGAAAGACAAAGACAAAAGTTTCATTTCTTAAGAAGTGATGCAAAGAATTTAAGCTCAACCCTTTTTTCCATCCAAATGCTGAAAAAGCATTTTAGAGTGCAACAGGCTCCATTAATCTCTGTCTAAGCTTGTCTTTTCCATGTGCTAAGTGCCATTTAGGGTATTTAATAGAGCACAAAACATACAACTGGGAGATGAAATGTGGTGCGGGTTAGGGGGAAACTAAGGAGAACACATTTAGTTGCCAGACATCATTAACCGACGTGTCATGTGTATCATATACTTCATTAATAACACTGTATGAAGATACTCACCGCTATAATAGGAAACTGCCCTGAACTTGTTCCCCCTGCGTTCTGCTGTCTGCTCTGAAGCTCGTTAGCATAGCACCGCATCATGAAAATCTGCAAGGTCAATTAGAAAAGTAGAGTGACTCTGCACCTCATCACAGGTGGTTTAAATGTGGTGAGCTGTCCAGAGGGAAAGATGTAAATAGACAAAGAATGTGTGTGTGTGTGTGTGTGTGTGTGTGTGTGTAGGTAGGTGTGTGTGTGAGAGAGAGAGGCGCAGATGAGAAATGTCAACGTGTGGAAACCACATAGACGGTTTCACAGACTGAGACAGCTAATTAAAATTGTGCTCCACACCTTAAAAGATCCTTGCCGTCCACAGTTCGACCTCTCTGAACAAAGCATTAAATATCACACTGCCGCTCTGCAACAGCTGGTTTGATTCTACACAATGACATTTATTCAAGATATTGACTGCAAACCACCTCAGCAAGGCCTGAAACCATTCCTCCTTTTATTGCCGCTCTCTATACGAGGAAATGATGCATGAGTAAAAGGCTGACAAAATATTCGTCAGCAATAGATTTTTTGTAAAAGTCATGGCCAGTACTTATACTTTGATGTAATACTGTTGGTTCTCCAGTCGGCTTTTATTCTACTCTGGGTCACAGTGTCAGCTCAATGCGTAAAATGCTGAAATGTGAAAGTCTAATTTCCAAGCTGTTGGCATTTGTTTCTGTTCACTCTTATGCAAAGATGAGAACAGCGTGCTAAAAGCAGGCAGAGCAGAAAATAAGATGTGTTGACTGCAGTGCGTCATTCAGCCACCCAGTATAGGTAGTTTATTGTCTCTGTCCACTCTCACTCACCAACGCCAAACCAGCAGCCCACAATCCAAAACAGAGAACAAGTTGTTCCTCGTTGTCAGAAAAAGGAGGACGTCTAAACAGACTGCTGGTGTTTGTTGCTTCCTCTGTCCTAGACATTGTAGAGGACAGCATTAAGACAGTTTTACAGTTGCAGCTCAAAAGGGACTAATTGGAAAAGTTTCTAGCTGTGGTGAGCCTGTGGAAGGTATGAATGATAGACTACAATTAGCTGCAATTCTTTGCTCTGTAAAGCGATTTATTTATTATGTTTAACAGTCAACAATTGTTTACTGTGTTCAAAACTACTTAAGGGGGGCTTTGTTAGTTGCTAGCTTGTCTAACTTGTAATACTTAATAGCTAATGCTGTAATATGTCAGGATACGGTGACCTAACTGTCAAACTTTACCTTCTAGCTCCTACAGTCTTTATTATTAACCATTTCCCTGTGGTTACTTTTCTAATTTACACAACAAAATACCCATGTGTAATAACCAATATGTTGCTCTGTGCTAACAGCAGCAACTCAAAAAGCTTTGTCATGCTAACGAAGTTAGCACACATTAGCCATATATTCCAAAACACTACCTGGAATATATTTTGGTTACATTTCAGTATTTGTATTTTTTCTGGGTTTGTGTGTAGTTTTGTCCATAATTGCTGGTAAAAATGTAATTTCCTTTGTTAAGTGAAAAAAACAATAGCAAGGAAAGGTCACTTATTTATTGCTAACGTTATGCTAGCTCAGTCACAGTTACCCACCGAGAACATTTGATTTCTCATTGGCATGTTTAGCACTAAATAGAGCCACAAATCATATTTTCCACAAGCATTTACAGCTTCTAGCTAACAGAGAAGATATGTCCAGTTGATAGAGAGGCTAACATTCAATGGAGGCTCTGTTCATTCAGTTTATGACAAGTGAGAAACACTCACATGGTTTGCGAGTCATACAGTTCACAGAGGACATCTACACACAGAGATAAACAACAGCCATGCCACCTGGCCTTGGCCTTTTTCATTGTTTACAGGGTGTACGTATGATAATTAAAGGCATCTCTTTGTTCATAAAGCACTCTACAAGTAGCTTAACTACTTCCTGTCAAACATAAATGCAAAGGCCCGTCTGTAACAGCCCGCAATGATTCCCGTCTCCGTGAGTGACTAACACTGAGTGTTGGGTTATAAACTGTGACTGGTGCTCTGGGCATTTCCTTCGCCTCTGCCTCATGTGTTGTGTATTTTGGGGTTTTCTTCAAACGATGCCACCACGAAACTGATTGTGAAAGTTTTTATGTCAGCGGCGGCCCTGTAAATGGATTGAGAGATGTTATTGGCTTAGTCATACGCGTGTGGTAGTAAACATGTGCGAGCCATCATGTGAGAAATCAAAGCAGTGCGCTCTGGCTGCTACAGTACGTGTCTCTTCTTTCCCTGTCTGCTGCTATCTGAATGCCTCCTCTCACTCACATTATTACATTAAAGCATGCATTAAGAAAATTCCAGCAATACGCTGGTCTCATTCCTCCTCTAACTGTGTTAACAGTCTGTCCGTCATCTTCTCTGCTCTCTCCTCAGTCTCACAGCACGATATGCAAGTCCTCCGGGCCATAGTGGAATAGGCTCACCACAGAAGAAGAACACAAGGTAAATATGACAAATGCTTCATTAGTACTGCACTTCCATATCAAATATATTGTTCTATGTGCTGAGCACCACAGATTTTTTCTGCTTGACGCTGTGCCTTCAAATGTCTGTCCTTTTTACTCAGTTTTTCATGTTATTGTGGTACTATTGCGGTTCGAGGTCAGGGAGGTCAGAGGTCAGGGTCAATTAAAGAGTGGCTGGTAGGGGTTCAGTGTTTTGCTCAAGCTTACTTCATAAAGGTGTGAATGTGCTTCATGGTGGCTCAAAGTGAAGACACGCTCTTTTAATGTGCTAGACATTCATTCAACACTTCCTATACCACCTTTTCACAGACGATCCAGCCTAGTTAAACATGCCCTTTCAGTTTTGAACGTCTGTAGTGTGAAGGAGCTTTTTATTTGTGTCCTTCAAATCATTAACTTCAAGGCTACACTGTAAAAAAAAAATGTTGATTTTTACAGTGAAAAACTGCCAAGTGTGACAGTAAAAGCCAGTAAAAGAATGTCAAATATGTCAGGAAACCTGACTGTATTTTCCTGTATATTTCAAAACCTTTATTTATGTAGCGTTTTAAGGTAGTTTTTACAGAAAAAATGTAGTATTTTATATTAGACTGTTAATTGTACAGTAAAACACTTTAATATTTAATGCCATATTTTCTGGTACTTTACTGTCATGGTTTGGCAGTTTTTCACCATTACAATCTACAGACATTTTAAAATATGGAATAAAATATCAACCTTAAATGTGAAATCAACAGTACCGATATCCTTTTACCGTAATATATAATAATATAGTGTTTGTTTGTTTTTACAGTGTAGTGCAGTCAAACAGACACATATAATTGTAAATGTGCTTGTCCATAGTTTGTCTTAAAGCTGGCCATTCCGAGTAAGCGAATGATGAGTGCACAGTTGATAATCAATGAATAATGAATGACAATGTTTAACTTGCACTGAAAGAAAATGAGGACTAATTTTAATCACCACATTGCAAGTTGCAAAAACAAGGCCATCATGAAGAAAAAACATCTAACATCCACCTTCAGATAACTGCAGTGAAAGCCATCACAGTCTTGCCCACATGATTTGAGTGTTCAGTGCATAATCACATCAGTCAGCCTTTTGCCCCAAAAACTTTCAGAGCATCACAAAAAAACCATAAAAGTGAGGATGACTGCAAAGTTCTTACTGAACGTCTTCTAATCTCTGTTGTTAGTCCAGAGCTTTTGCTACTTGAGAAGTGTTGCTCTGTGTGATGTGTCCTTTGGGAACGGGCCTTTACACATCTTGGCAAAGAAGCTGCTGCTAAATAAGCTACATAAGCGTTATAATGACGCTCTTTGTGTTGCCAAGCTCTACACTGTAAGAGTGAACCGCAGACGGGTAAACCTATCAAACCCACATATGACCTTACTGATGTCCCATAAACATAAAGCCCATACACCTACTGTATATTTAATGTACATATGAGCAAAAACAAACATATACAGTTACATGGGTTATCCACCCACACATACTGTATGTACACACCCCAGAGCCCAGTTGTCTGATGCTTGCAGCATTTGTTCCAGCTCAGAGGCAGTGCGAACCAGCATGCTGGCAAATAATTCCTCTCCAGCCGCCACCAAGCAATGGCAAAAATGCTGCAGCCAGCAGCTCCGGCCCTCTGGGTGGTAATCTGCCCTCTCACATCACTGACAACAAAACCTCAGCCCTGCTGCTGCTTTGCAGAAATAGCTCTTTAATTCCTGCACACACGTGAAGATATGCACAGGACACAAACAGAGAACCCGTATTAGCAGTCAGTGTAACCTTTCCTCTGTCACCATCCAACTCTCAGTCACATGAGCCTGAAAACTACATTTACCTGCCTCCTTGCTATTTTTAATCACTATGAATTGTCTCCTGTGCTATCCCTGAAGCGAAAATGTCCTAGCAGTTTTAAAAATGGGAAAACAATTCATGTGTCTCTCACATACCGGGCTGAATGAAGAGTGTTTCCCTCGAGGTGCTGGAGTGTTAGCATTTTTATGCAGTTTATGAGACACTGCTTGTTAGCCGAAGCTAAAGGAACTATTCTCTTTACAACAGCAACAACTGCACTTCTTATTGTAGTCACCAAAATAGACAGTTCCCATTATTCACTGCGCTGTATTTGTGTCTTTAGCTTGTTTAAAGTCATGCTACTTATTTGGGAAGCGCCTCGGTTAATATTTTGGTGCCAACAGAGAGATTCTCACACTTCATTTCCTCACTTCTAATAATGGGCTGCTTCCTCTTGTTGGTACTAATTTCTGTCTTACTCCTGATGAACTTCTCTGTCTGACTAAACCAGGCCAGGGTTAGGTGATTTTACATCCCCTGGGCTCACCTATGTTTAGCATCTGTGCTCTGCTGCTACTCTTGTCTGTACTGCTGGGCTACATTATGACTTTAAACGAGCATACCGGTGTGTTTAGCTTCTTTACTACAACACAGTTATATTCTGTACATAAACACACATGTAACTCTGTGGTTTCATATTTTAGAGTGTTCAAATTAGGCACTGCTTCATGAGGTAGTCACCTTTCTCTGCAGCATTGGAAGAGGATTTTTGTTTTGCTCACTGTTTCTGAGTGCAGGCGTTTGCAGTTTTACAGTTTGACACACATTTTTCATTTAGCTCCGAGCAGCTACTGATTTCCATTGATTTTTGTTCAAACTCAATGAACAGACTCTTGACACTTATTTGAGTTGTGTGATCCATCACAGTAAACATCAGGTCCATGCTTCAATAGTCTGTTCATTATTTTCACAAAACAGTGTAATAGATAAAAGTCAATGGTTGCCTTAAAATGAAAAATCAGAGTTTAAAATTGTGTTGTTGTTTATTATTCTTAATAAGCTGATGTAATCATGCTGTCCTTAAAGTTCATCATTCTTGCAGCGGGGGGGTTGATGTTTGACACCTGGTTGGTCACCTGCAGCTCGTGGTTTGAGCATTTTAATGAGCCTGAGGTGGTGCTGGCTTTGTCTCGAAGGTAGTGTGAACTCCAGACCAGCTGGACCAGATAAGCTGCAGGCTGGCAAAGAGTGCACAACTGTCAGAATTTAGAAACGAGTCACAGGCAGGGGAAATAAATAGAAGCACTCTCCTCTACGAGACCCAAAATCTATATAGCCGATGACTGACAGGAAAAATAATGCATCTGTCCAGCCCTTCTCTTCTTCACCTCACCATCAGACCGGAGAGACGCGTCACCATGTCTGTCCTAAAACAAAATAATTGTCTGGAATTTTTCAGCACATTTCCCTCTCGATCTCCATTTTGCTGATGCATTATCAAACATGCATTTTGGAAGATGAAAGAATCTTATGATAAAAGGGGCTCCCTCTGATTTCCATCTGAATTGCCTCAATCTCAGCCTCATTTTCCCTCTGTTTATCTCTCATTTTCTCTTGTCTGCCTTCGTGGCTACACTATTTTTTGTCTCACTCTCTCTGCTCTGCATTTATTTCCTTTTCACTCCCATTGTCTCAATTCATTCTTTTGTTCTCTTTTATTTCTCCTTAGTTTTAATTGTTTGGACTCTTCTTTTCTTCCTTTCCTTGTTGTTCGTACCCATGGGAGGCCCGGTTTGTTTGCATGCAAGCATGTTTGTTTTTAGTTATACTGTATTTCATTTGAACTTCAAAATTCCATATTTTTCCCTCCTTGTCATTTCTATGTTCTCTCGCTCTCTCTCGCTCTCTCTCGCTCTCTCTCTATTATGTGGTTGCTTCTGTGCGAGTCCATCTGGTTCAGCCCAGTGAATGGCAGCCTCAGCTCTGGGCTGAAGACCACCTCTGGCTGCAGCTCAAGTGCGATCACTCAAGCAGAGCACCAAGTCTCTGCTCCCAGTCCTGGAACAGCATGTCTTCTCTTCAGCAAGTCTTCTCGTGTCACCACTGTAGATGTGCAGCCGGGTGTTTTAGCATCTAAAATATTCAAAGGAACTGAATGAAGAAACACTGACTGCTCCTTGATGTCAGGTTTTTTTTTTTTTTTTTTGCATTTAAGCACAACTGTCTGTACAAAACAATATTTTCACGGTTCAGCATATGGACTGACTTATTAGGCAGCTCTTCTCTGACTCCATGCTTTGCAGATTGCTTAATCGCTGAGCCTCGTTCTATTTTTCAAGGGAGGCACCCGAAGTAAACTTCCCCACAGCACCATTCGGGTCTCTCTGCTGCAACAGTAGAAGTGCTGAATTTTGTTATCGCATGCTCTCCGTGTTTCTCGTTGCATCAGGAAATGCAGCAGGATGCTTATTTTGATGAGCCCTGCGGCTGAAAGCATAATTTGCTTTGCTGATATTAGCTAGTCAGTGGAGCTGCCTCCCTCTGCAAATCAGGACGTGTCCTACAGAAGCGACGAAGATGAACAGGGAGTCTTTATGATAAAAACTTAACTTTGTCTATTCCTGATGAAGTTCCGCAGTGTAGGGAGATATTTAACAAAATGGAACATATGAACTCTCTTCTCAGCTTTTTTCCTGCTGGGGGTTTTTGACCACTTCAGGATTCCACCCTTTGAAAAAAAAAAAAAAATCTTTCCTCCCCGACATCTCGGCTCCATCTGTGATACAGACGCTAGTGACATATTCGGCGTAGCAAATCGATTATCTTTGTCAAAAGACGTCACGACAGCTCTCGGGCCTGGAGACAGTAAGACAGCGAGTTGTTAGAATCTATTCAAGGATTTTTCTGTCTTTCTTAATATTGACACAGAACAGGCTATGAATGGAGACACCCACGGCACTCTGCAAGCAAGGCCTTCACTCAATGCCCATTTTTTCAGCTACCTGCCTTTAATCCCACCTTATTCCTTTGCCTTGTGTAAAGTCCTCTGCAGTCTGACAGCTGTGAGACTTTGGGATGTTTATGTGCTGTTTCTTGTCTTTTTATCCCTCGATCAGACATGAGATTTGGTTGGATTCTGCTCAGCCTGCATGCAGTCTAGTCACAACATGCAAACAAACAATCTGAAGAGAATCTAAGAGAGCAAACAAGTATATATTTGAAGCCAGGTACGGACCACCTAGACTGATTTGGAATCAGTTCAGAAAAATCACATCAAACCATAACAGCTGAGATTAATGGCACAAGGAGATCTAAGTTGTTATAAATCGTGTCATCGTCGTAGAACCAGATGTCAAATCTGTTTTTTGAAATAACTCACCAACAAACATGTGTGAAAACATCTGGCACAGCGCGTAAAAAAATGTAAAGTTATTGTACAATAACAACAGGTTTTTGATGAGATAATTCTTTTAGCGCGCTCATGGGAGTCATAGAAATCCTCCAGCTGCAGCGTGGCAAATCAACATTTGACACTGGCGGCTTTGACTGTCGAGAGAAAAAGATTATCCGAAAGTGAGTGTGTGTGTGTGTGTGTGTGTGCGAGAGAGTAGAGAGACTGACTGAAGGCAAATCTCTTTGGTAGGTATGCTTGTTTCTCTGTACAGTGTCAGCAGAGGTAAAGGAGTGAATAGTGACTCTGCATGTAGGAGGATGAGAGAGGGAGGACACAATAATGAGCTGTCATGCCTCTCCAACATCTATTTTCATGTTCCTCATTTTTCCTGCTTCATAATGGGAGCTGACAGATTTCAATCAACCTGTCATGAAGTAAACTTTTGTGTCTTTTTAGATTCTCACAAAGTTCACCTCCTTCGTCCTTCCTCCTCAATCCTTAGAGAGAGAGACACACACACACACACACACACACACACACTGCCTTACAGTACTCGCTTGATCTCTCTTCATCTCACTATTCATGACACAATAGAAGGACTCTTTCAGTTTGTAGTGAGAGTGTATATCGCATAGCTCAAGGCCTATCTTGTGGTCTTTTTATCTGTTGTTTTGAGTCTGGGGGTGAGTTGTTTTCATTCGTAGCAGGTTTCACACCAACCACGGTTCAAAGAAGATTCAAGTCCATCTGTAAACATCATAAAACAATACTCATGTACATTGAAAGTGTTCCTTGTCGCTGTCATATTTCCTTTTGTCCATTATTGGCCACAAAAAGAGACAATTTCAACGGAATGATCCGTAAATCAGCTGGATATCTTTCCTTCTTCAAATTTAAATTCAATTCAGAAAGATACCATCTGAATTCAAGAATATTGTGTTGTTGTTGCTGTTTTTTTTAGAGGTTTGGTAGTTGATCTGGTAGAGCATGTCAAAGTCTTTATTGCAGAGCTGCATGTCTCCTTCCACTTAGACTGAAATTCAGGTGGTAGTAAGGATGTACATATGAGTGTGCGAGAAATGTCATCTAGAGATGGGTATTTGTAAGCAATGATTGTTCCCAACAGAAAAATCTCTTTATTAATTCAAAACCTTGTCTGAGCCAAAGCTGCTAAAAAGCTGTTCTGTCTCCCGCTGACCTTTAGCTTGACTGAAGACGTGTTTGTGCCCATAGAGGAGTTTTGCCTCAAGGTTTTCTTTTTCTTTAGAGCTAACACTCCAATATGCTATCTTAACATCCAGACCCTGTCTTTTCAGGTTACCAGGCCCCTCCAGAGTACCTGCTGCAGGCAGCGGGGCCTCCAGGAGCCCGGGCTCATCCAACCTCAACCGTCGCAGCCAGAGCTTCAACAGCATCGACAAGAGCAAGCCTCTTCAGTATGCCAGCGGCAACGACAGAGGTGAGGGCAGCATATCATCGTCTTTAGTGCCAGGAAGGGTGAAGTTGATGGAAGGTCAGGGCACCCGTGTTACATTCTCCATCCCGACCACTTGGTGGCACCACTCACTCAGACAGACAGAGCAGAGGGCTGCAGAGGCGTCCGGTCCCTCGCTTTGCCTATTTTAACCAGTGTGCTGAATCATCCCCAGTTCTTTATTCCAAGTGAGTTATAAAAGATGCCATTAAGTGGAAGCGCCGACAAATTTTCTCAGCGTGGCAAGAGGCGTTTGAGAGATGACCGGGGGGGCAAATTCAGGCTGCTGCTCTGTCAAGCACGATGAAGCTAATGAGAGTGATTTTGTTTTTTGAGAGAAGGGTTTCACAGTAGCTGAGAGTCAGAGCGTATGGCAGTTGTTTCAAAAATTGATTATTCACAAATAAATGGTTGTTTTAATGGCCTCTTCCTGTTGTGAAGGGTAAGTGTATCAGGACGTAATGTTTTAATTACTTAATATCTCTGTTATTGACTCACTCATTAAAATAACTAAGATTTCCTTTGGGCTCATTCAGAGGATTCATCATGCCTTATTGGCTCATACAGTGATAATAATTAAAACCTGCCACTATGCTCACAGTCATTTTAGTAATTGATAGCATTCCTGACGAGTTTATGACGTTATAATGACAACCTTTTGCTTCAGCTGCATTATATGCAACTGTAAAATATTTTCTAATGAGATCTTAAATTAAGATCAATCTTAACACACTCCCCAGTCACTGAGGACAAACACTGAAGGATTCAGTCTGTAGAGTTGAGAGAGGATCAGTAGGAGGTGATGGAGGTGGAGGAGACATGCTCAGGCAGCCTCTAGCAATCTATCTTTTTGAATCTGTCTGTATCTCTTATTTTCAATCCTAAAAGTCCTAAGATGTGCACTCAGCCCTCCGATCGCTGTCTGAAACTTTTAACTCGTCAACCAGAGGGAGAGGGAAGTCACGGCCAGAGATGATGGAAATGAAAGGGTGAACAGGGAGTGTGTGATTGAGTGTGTGTAGCTGAAAACGGAGAAAAGAGGAAGTGGACATTATTGAGAAATCAATATGCATAACATTAGTCTTTCCGGTTTAGTTTAATTATAATAACAATAGCAATCATTTGTTTAAGTTTATCCCTATAAAACATTCAATCGATCGGTTTCTTTTGGCCCTTTTTTTTAAAGGGTGCATACGTCCTTTTCCAGGCCGTTCATACACAGTGCAGCTGAGTCTTGGCAGGAGACAAACCTTGAGTTTGCAGAGATAAGACACCGGGCTTTGGAGGTTCACTGCAGGAGACATGAAACAGTGTTTTGGTCTAAAAGAAAAGAGGGAAAAAAAATAAAAAATCAATTGCGGGGAAATGTCAGCAATGCAGACAGAACGTGAAGCAGCAGAAGCAGGTAGCAGGGAGAGCAGAAGACAGAAACAATATAGGAAGTGTCTGCCAAAAGTTAGTTTATACTTTACAGTTTTATCTGCCCCTGTGATATGACACATCTTTAATCTTACATCCAGTTTGGTTGTTCACTTGTGGCTTTACAAACCTTTATTTTTCATATATATAAATACATTGTTCATATGTGAAAAGATCTGTGATCTGAACAGATGGAAGCTGTATCTGAATATTCACAGTGACGTTTCCCAGATGATTCACAGCACAAACAAACACCAACACTCTAATATTAATTCGGTATGGAACATGCAACACTTTTATGTCATCTTTATCAGATTTGCAGTGTAACACAGTGTAAAGCTTTAGAGGTGTTATTTTTACCTCATGATCCAATAGTGAAGCCTGGACCAATTATATTTACATACCTTCCTTTATATACCAAACCTTCATCTTTAAATGTCTGTAGGAAACACTCACGAATGCAGTCCAGACGATTTATCGTAGCTAAACTGGTCTGGCCCAGTGATGGCCCATGCAGCCTGTTTACACTGGTCCCAGACACAGCGATGAATTTCAGATCTGGTAGCTAGTGGCATATATCTCAGCAAACGTTATGACCATAGCTGGCCCTGTTCCGGTCCTACGTTGGACTAGACAAGCTTCAGCACTGGTTCCAGATGTCAGCTTTGACTAAACCTTAAAGAAACCATTTCATTACTACACACACTTGATATATTTGGCCCAGCTGAAAAATGTCTCAGTGATATTATGAACAAATATTTATGTTTTTTTTCACATCACACCAAAACTGTAAAAATGTCATGACAATCTTTTTTCCTATTGTCTTCCAGCATGCCCTCTTTCTTCCTCACCCCCCTCTCTTCTCATCTCCTTCATCCACTCCTCTCCTCTCCTCCCCTTCTTCTCTGTGAGCACAGCATGTGTAGTGGTGTGTAAACATATTAAATGAGTAAATTTAGCCAGTAAACACTGGCCTGAACGCTCGTAAAACACTACCCAAAAAAAAGAGTGCTAAAACTTGTCTGTTCAAGGATATTCATTGCTGAATTTGCGATGAGTGTATGTGCCATAAACAAGTACAGTTAGTAGCTTTGTGATACACCCCTGATGATGTCTAATCTTCCAGTGATGGGGGCTACACACGAGTGAGAGTCTTGTTTTTTTGTTTTTTTTATAAAGGCATGTATGGCCTCATGGGGATGAAGTGAACCCATTAGAGCGCAGCTCTGACCAGAGAGAACGAGAGCTCAAAAGGGCACCGAAAGCATTACATCATTCTTGTTGCCATGCAACTATCTAATCAGCTTCAGCCAACTAAACCGTAGCATCAAAGGACACGTTGATTTGTTGTCAGTAAAACTGGACTCCAGAAAGTCGGTGATTGTCCCACTTGTTCTTAGGGATGAGGATGTGGAGGCAGTTGTGAAACTGGAGAAGACTTCCTCCAGTGAGGCGATAATGTGTTATCTGTCTGATAGTGATGTAATGGGGAGAGTGGCTAAAGTTGAAAGAGTTTAACAAAGTGCATCTGAGAGATGGGAGAGAAGAAAGGTCGCTGCTGCGTAACCAGCTGCAGCCCTTAACTAACCAGTAAACATTTAGTGCACGTCCGTGCTTCTGTGTGCCTGTGTGTGAATGCTTGTCACTTGAATCCAGGCCTTCGGTCTCCCCGTGTCACCTGTCATGTAGCTGCAAACACCAGTCATGTGTCTATCTGTTAGCAAAGGGTCCACGTCCGCCCCAGAAGAAGTGACATTTTATTCCTCGGCCGCTGAGGCAAAAAAAAAGAAAAGAAAAGAAGAATCTGTTGCCATGGCTACGACAAGTCACTGCGCGGTGATGTGATGCAGCCTCCAGGGTGAGGAAAGGGGGGGGGGGGGGTATAGATGGGGTTAATTGACTGGACACACAGACACAAACACACACACACACACATGAATGCTTGTAACCTTGTTCATTCACGTTCATAAACTGCCTTACAGCACTATCTGTAAAGATGAGGGGTGATACAGAGGATGCAGACACACACACACACACACACTAAACACATTAACACAGGAATAGATGCTCTCTCATCCACATTTATAACAGTATCAGATTGCTGTCTAGACACACACACACACAGAAGATAGAAGATTAAGGTGTTGTTCCCTTACACCAAGCTGATTTGTGAGTTTATCTGGTGAGGATCCGTTAGTTTAGACTAACCTCTGCTGGTCTGAGATCAGAACCTTCAGAACTTATCTCAGCTTTCTAAGCTGCTAACTCATTACTGGAAAACAGCTGAGCGTCTTCCAGTTCACTACACACAATATGTAAAAAAAAAAAAAAAAAAAAAAAAACTGTGTTCACACACAGATAAAGAGAGGTTCTGCACACCTTCACTCACACATTCAGAGAAGACATGCGCGCACTTTTGTGCAAGCTTGAATACTAAAAATGTGCATGCATACACCCCTCATATGTAGCACCAGTCTTCAGAATTAAAAGATGTTTGATTGGCCAATTATTCAATTATTAAATACAGAACAATTTAAAATAAATACCAGAAATCATCCAGATAACTACAAAACCGTTTTACCCAGACTGATCTCATATTTATGGCCTAATGGATCAATAATGCTCTAACCAGAGATAGATTCTGTACACGGTATATGTACAGAGTGTTGGAGTTGAGTATTGTATTGATGCTTTGTTTGCCAAAGTGACGGTCGATTGTTTCCTGAAATGCTTTCAGCAATATATTCATGACACAATGAGCTTTAGCAGCAGTAGTTTGACACCTGCTGATTGGCCACAGTAAAGAAATGCACAAATTTAAATGAGTGAATTGTCTCTCTTGCAATCCTAATGGTGAAGAAATATGAATTGCCTGTCTTGAATGACATATGAAGGTGAATAAATGCCAGTGTCAGAAGTGTAAGTCGGTTAGTCTCTCGACCCCGGCCGCAGCTGAAGCAGTACACTCCCACCCTCCCACCCGCCTGCCCGCCTGAAGGGGCTTTAAACTGCAGACTGGAGGTGAATCATGGCCAGCTGAACCCTGCTCACTGCGCTGACTGACAGTCAGACAGACACTCAGTCTAATGGTGCATAACTTCATGCTGTCACTCTGTCACCATCTTCACTTTATTCCAGCCCCATCTCTAATTCCGCCTTTCCTTTCTTTTCACACTATTATCTGCCTCTCTTTCCCTCTCATGACTCATATCCAAATACATTTCTATCCATCTTTGCCTCCCTGTTCTCTGTTGTGTCCATCTTCCGCAAATACCTACTGTCAGTTCGTGGATCTGCATGTCTGCGAGAGAGAGGGAGGGAAAGTGAAATGCTGATGGCCAGGAAAAGTGGGGTGTGTGTAAAAGGTCAACGCTCAGCGGCAGAAGCAAAAGCATTTATTTAACACGCATGATGGATGTTTACGTGCTCTGGGTTTGTATGTGTGTGTGTGTGGTTTGGCTCAGCATGTTATATTTTCATAGCACCGTTTGAGGGAAAATCTGGTAGAAGTAAACAGCTTTGTAATGCATCATAGCTCAGCGCTGAGGCCTGTAATTGAATAAATGCCAGTGAATGTGATAAGTGGTCAAACTACAAAAGGCTTAAAATGTTTTTAGTATCTGATTATTTGTGAATATTTCATATTTTTTGCAAATTCAGTGATCCTTACCAAAATTACCCATTACCAAAATTTTCACAGCACAACTACAGAGATCCAAACCTCCACAAGGCACCTTTTAAAATCCAACCTGAAATCCACACAGTGTAATGTACCTTGCCAGTTTTCTTATATGTATAGTTAAAGGCTAAACGTAAGCGACTTGGTGAGCAGATATTTCCAGCAGCTACAAGTGTGCTCGCAGAGAACATTTTGATGTGAGTCCCTCAAACAGCAAAGGTTTTTTTCACCTGTGTTAAACAATCATACCAGGAGAAATCACGTCTGCATTAATATGGAAGACATTTTCTGAGTTGAGGTTGCAGTGCTCACTTTTTTTTTTTTTATTAAGTGCAAAAACTCTCTTTATTCTTCCTACTACACTTCCTATCTACATGTAAGTGGTTTGAATACAATCCCAGAATAATTCTAGGCAGAAGTAGGTTCAGGGAAACTTTCTTAACCAGAACACTAAATTAAAAATACCTCCTCAAATTCCTCAAACATATTGATCTTTAAAGCCGGATGGTGTTGAACAGTGAGTCTGGGGGCGGGTGGTTTCTTTTCCTCCCATGTTAACACAGCTGGTGTAATCTCTTTAGTTGTCATAGCTACAACATGGTGGCCTGTCCCTTATTACCACTGTTATCCACCTGCAAACATGCTGTGACAGGTCTCTATAGAAGTGTAAATCAGGATGTGGAAGTGTACAACAGGAAGTCTTTCGAGACACCAGAGTAATAATAACAATGAAATCTTTTCTTTTAACCCAACATGCTGATATGTTGACAATTGGGAATAAGCTCTCACTTTTATTTTTTTTATTTATTTTTTTTACTTTACACAACACTGAAAACTCTGAGTTTCCCATTTTCACATAACTTTTGAATGTGTGTAAAACTAGAGGAAAACTCTGAAAATCCTAGTGCATCAATCCTAACCTAATCCTAATCCAAACTGTATGAAAATGTCCTAAAATATTAGTCTTACATGAATGGACAGAACAGAATTCAAACAAATTGCAGGAAACCTCCAAGAAAGATAATGTGAATTACATACTTAATCCTTATTCCATATTCCAATACATTTACTACTTTAATAAACATCATGTTCTGTTTCTCTTCTTCTCTGGTTCAGAAGCGGTGAGGGGTATCCCAGCACCCGGCGGGATGAACGGGAGCGGTATGGGTGGGACGGTCCCCACCAGCCTCAGTGGGCAGCAGCTGGCCTCTGCCATCCCCTCACCCAGCGCTGGCAAGTCCTGGCGCAGCAAGTCCATGAACCTCAAGCACAGTGCCACTTCATCCATGCTGGCAAGCCCCACGCACTCGCCTTCCCCCACCCATTCACCCCAGGCCTCTGAAGGACTTCTGCCACACGGAAGTGATGGGTCAAAAGTAGGGTCGGCCGGCAGTGGTGGACCCCAGAGGTCGATGCTGGAAAAATTCCGCCTGATTAACCCTAGGTCAGCTTCGAGAGCATCGCCGTCTGTGGCGGACATGGCTCTGCAGGAGGAGGATGACATGTCGGAGTACGGTGAGGATGGACTGACGCCCACGGGGTCGGTGTGTAGCAGCAGCAGTAGCAGTGCTACAGCAAAACAAATGCCTACCAAGACCCCAGCATCATCCCTCACTGTGCCAAGCAAGACTTCCTCTTCTTCTTCCCCTTCCCCTTCATTTTCAAAAGCCAACGGCAGCAGGGCCATGTCCAAAGACAAGGAGGACAAAAGCAAGTCTGGGAAATCTTCTAAGGACAGCTCTCCGCCCAAAGAGGAGCGCGAGTTTGCAGACCCCACCAAGAAGAACTCCAAAATCGCCAGCCTCATCCCCAAGGGAGGGAAGCCAGCATCTGGAAAGAAAGATGGCAGCTCCTCGACTTCCAGTGGGATCCCTAAGCCAGGACTTAAAGCACCCTCCACCACCACGTCCAAGCCTCAGAGTCAGTCACAGAGCCAAAGCCAGGCCTCCTTGAACAGCAGCGGCAACATGCGAGGTGGAGAGGGGGAGAGGGCCAAGCTGACGAAAGGAGGACAGGGCGGGAGTTTCTACATACAGCGCTCCATCGGAGGCCCAGAGGGCAAAAGGACCAGCATGACCTCCTCCACCAGCACCTCAGCCCTGTCTGGGTCCAGTGGGATGCTGGGAGGAGGAGGAGGTGGAGGTGGTGTTGGAGGAGGAGGAGGAGGTGGAGCAGCACTTGGAGGGAATGGAGTAGTTCAACTTCCTCAGCAGCAGCAGCACAACCACCCCAATACTGCCACTGTGGCACCCTTCATGTACAGGTGAGATGTGTATGTGTGCCCGCGAGTTGTTTATTTTCAATTTATCGACCCCTTTTTCACAAAGTCATACCTGCGCACATTTAGACACGCAAGAACACACTGTATTCAATGACACACACCCATGAAATCCTGGAGCACTCCCAGTGATCAGCTGGCGCTCCCCACTGTGCATCTTGCTCTCGCCTCCACATCTCTTCACAGTCATTACAGAACAAATTAACATCCACTGCCTGCCACTTGCCAAAGCCTATTATTTAACTGTCTGGGATTCATCTTTGATGTGAGAATCCAGACACTGGCAGCGTTCAGGAACCCTCTCCCCTCCCCTTCATTCAACCGGTGTTGTTTTGATGCATGCAGCCGGCGCGTGGTTCCCTGACGTTACAGCCATCAGAGGTGCAAAAGTGGGTAAATCTGCCCAGCAGGGCCGATTTTCTCTCACAACAGCGGAGGTAATCCAAGGGGGAAAAAAATGGAGGCGCTGCCAAAATCTCTGCGATGCCTTTGTGCTCAGAGAGAAAGAGAGTTAGGAATCCCATTAAACAAGACTTAATCCTTCAACCCTTTGCTCCCACTCTCGTCTTCCTCCTCCATGGCGCACAGTCATCTCTGCCACTTTCGGCAGTGCCTCTCTCGAGCATTAGCATAGCTTTAATCCCACACATTTAGTGAGTTAAAACTACTGCGGCTATCAGTCCTAGGCAGATAGTGAGTGATAGTCAGAGATGAAGAAGGGAGGCAAAACCAAAACTGTAAAAGCACACACGGCCCACTCGATGAGCACAGAGTAAACGAGAAAACTCTGAACCGAGAAAGTGTAAACCATCTGTGATGTCACCCACAGGTTTCATTTTGAAACCCGGGCTTCTATTTACCACTTGCTGCCATTTGTGTCAGAGACTGGGGCTGGAAATTTTAAATAAGACTACTACAGCTGCTCACAAACATTTACCCTAGCTGATCTTTCTTCAGAAATGTCAACAAATGTGCATTAGTTGTTAAGAGACGAGAGCAAATAGAAACCAATGGAAGAATGGATGGCGTATGCATGACGTCACTGACAAGGTTCCAAAGAGCCATTACGAAGCTCAAAATCTGTCACCGCCACGTTGGCAGTCCTGCTTCTTTCCTCCTCCCGGCTAATTTAAAAAATCAGCCATGACGTGGATCATCAGCAGACCTGAGGCAAGCTGAATGATACAAAACAATCCATCTGTAATGGTACCTACCTGTCAATCAAAGTGGCCTTGCTGAGACCAAAACGTTTTGTACCAGGCTGTAAACATGTTTATTTCTGCTGTGAAGTTGGACATTTTAACATAGAGGCTTATGGAGATTGACATGTTCTTTAGCCAGCCTCAAGTGGTCGTTTGAGGAACTGCAGTTTTGGGACTTCCACGTAGGCTTTACTTCACACCCACAGAGGTTGCTGCTTGATCCTTTGACATGTTTGTATGCTTATTATTTTCAACATGTTAAATAATAATATACACTGAACCAAAGAGGTTATGAAGCCCCTGGTTTTATTAGCAGCTTGTTCTTCCCTTTGAAGCTCGGAGCAGTTTCTGCCCTCTATCTTCAGCCTTCCCCTTGTATAAATGTTAGTCCTCAGCAGCAGGCCTCTCCCACAGCCGTCAGCATGCAGACAGTAAGTGTAAAGACCTCCTGCTGTGCTGCAATTTACCATCATTTTCAGCCCAATTAGGCATCTTTGTCTTGTTCTGTTTCTCTGTCTACGCCCACCTCAAGTTGTTGCCTCCGCCAAGTCTAATAGACCAGTGCGTTTGAGGGCCTTTGCTGCAGTTAGTGTGCAGAATTGATTTTTGCCCCCTTCCACACACACAGTTTGCAGTGTCGTCGTATCCTCTGTGTCCTCCTCTGCTCCCGTTAACAAATGGAAATTATTTTACAAAATTGCTACAGTTTAAATCATACACCCAGAAAAAAAATCAGAGCTCACATGAATCTTTACCCTCCCCCTTAAAATAATAATCATTTTTTACCACAGCAGCCACCTTCTCCACGTATATCTGCTTTCTCATTTTGCTCCTTATTGTGGCATTCAGCTGTTTTGGTGAATATCTGTCTCTGCATCTGTGAGTCCACCGAAGTGAGGGAAGAAAAAAAAAAAAAGCTGTTTCACACAGCTGAAGTCACAGGCTGATGCTGCTGTCGCAAATGGGAGCCAATTTTTATCTGCAGCTCTGCAGGTGGTGGTGGTGGTCCCTGGAGTGTGAGTGTGTGTGTGTGTGTGTTTGCATATATGGGAGGGCATATACTATACAGTAGCTTGTGCTTAGATCTGTCTGCGTGCTAGAATTGTGTGTGTGTGTTTCGTGATTTTTATGTGTATGTGTGTAAGTGTTGACATGCTTTTCGCCGTGTGTGAGAGGGTGTATTTAATTGTGTTTAACTGTGTGTCTACCTCGCTGCCAGTCTGTTTTCTACATATGTGGTTTTGTGTTTCCTCGTGTGTGTCTGTGTCGGACTGTTATCTCACAGAGTGCATTGAACTCTATCTTTATTTCAGATGAGCAAACAAACACTGGGGCGTGATGCAGCTCAAGGTTGAGCAGGAGAGGCAGACGCACCCAAACACACATTTCATGCATACACACTCGGAGGCGCTCGCAGAAAGCGTCTCATCTGAGAGCACCCCCTCCTCCCTTTAGAGGTCCATCTGTTGAATATGTGACTGAGACCCAAAACTGACTCAGACGTTCAAACTGTTTAACATCACAGAAACACGACAACAGGCAAAGAAGCGAAGACTGTGTCTGTTGCTCTAAATCAAACAGTAAAATCTAACCCCTTAAATTCCAACAGATGCTTCTCTCATTATCAGCACTGTATCATTTTAGCCACTCCACACACCATAAAGGGTTCATGTGAGACTAAATTTGTAATGTGATTGTAGATTTCATGCCTCATTAAACTACATCCAAATGGTACAGAGGAAACTTTCAATCTTAGAACTATGTCCTCTTGAGCTAGTTAATTGGAGGCACTGGTAAATCAATGTTGGAAAATGTTTACTCACACCGTTACTTATAGCGATGTTATTCCCATCACTGCTCACTTACAAAGTAGTTCTTCACCCACCTACCTGAATGCCCTTATACAGGCATATGTTACCCCCTAACCGTTGCTCTCCTCAAAGGAATGATGCCTGGCTCTCCCACCCATTTGCTCAGGGCAATCCAAACTTTTCTTGTCTGTTGTTCCCCACCGGTGGAATGTGCTACCAGTTCATACCAGACCAGGGACGTCCCTCTCTACCTTTGTAAACCTCCTGAAGACCCAGCTCTTCAGAAAGTACCTCCTATCCTAGCACTACCTGTAACTGGACATGTTAAATAAACCCTCCTCTACAAATGCTATAGTTTGTATTGCTGCACTAACATGTCCTTGTCGCACTGTGCCTTGATCATTTCCCTTTTTTGTAAGTGGCTTTGGATAAGTGTCAGCCAAACGACCGTATGTAAATGCAAACAGATCAGTTCTTTTCTCTTCTTTCAGTGAAGAAATACTAGTTCTATTTCTGATATAACTAGCAGCATCTATGCTAACCTCTTAAGCAGCCACCATCAAAGGGTCACTTCTGACACGTCTAACGTGAAAACGTGCCTGTAGCTCAGTAACTGTAGCTGTAGCTGCCAGTAGAGATGGGACGCTGATTGATCTGTAACTGCTGTGATCAGCTGCTGAGGCCGCCAGCTCACAAAGTTGCAGACATGATATGAAATTATAAGCTATCAGAATAGGTTTGACTGCTGTAGAATACCAATCATTTTGAAATCTTTGAATTGTATTAGAAAATAGCTTCAACCTGTCTATGCTTCATCAGTTGGTTGGATTGTTTGACAGTGAATAAATGAACCCCCCCCCTCACGGCTGCTTACTGCAGAGGCTATAGTGCAGCTCAAGTATACCACATCCTTCAGCCTGCCTCTGTAACTGCTGTGTTTTGTCTGTTCTTTGTGCCTCCAGGACATTCTCAGAAAACGACTGCACCATGGTGGCCCCGGCCGACCCCTGCCTCAGCCCCACCAAGGGAGAACTGGTCTACAGCAAGACAGCCAAACAGTGCCTGGAGGAGATATCAGGTACGGCGGGTCAACACACACGCTGCAGGCTCTGCATTATGTGATATTTCTCTGTGTGGGTGTGTGAATGTGCACATGACTCTGTGCATTAACCATTTTTTTCTGTAGTCCTTATCATATATACATTTAATTTGCTGCTGAGCATCTATATTTACCCAACGCTGACCTGTCTGCTGCTGCAGTCTGTCTCTACATGCGAGAGGGCTTGTTCAGATGCTGCATTTACCCTATTTGGGAAATATAAGAACCGGTTTAGCTCACATTTAGACTGATCTATTACATTATGGATTAGCTGCTGTACCTGGCATTAGAGAGAGAGCAGGCTGCAGGCTCAGTTGCAGTGTTAATGGAGGATAGGTAAAAGGTAGCTGCAAGACAAGGGAGAGTTTTTGAGACTGTATTTGTGAATAGCACGATGTAGTGGTATCATGCACTTGTTACCCTGGAGTGTGTGTGTGTATATATGTGTGGCGACTTGTGTGTTTACAGGGGGGGGGATCCCCGCCCCATGCTGGTTTCATGTAGGGAAGGGAAAAGGTCAGCGCTGACAGACGGACACAGGGAGCATCTGCAGCTCCTTGTTTACATCCCTGCAGGCTGCCATCATGTGTTACAATTCCAGCGATCGCGACCAGTCGTATGACACAACATAGCATGAACATACACATCATATGTTTCCAGCCTCAGCAGAGGGCTGGCTTTTACAATGTCTGTAGCATCTAGTGTATATTTTTAGTGTATAGTGTATAGTTCAGATATTTGATCCAGAGGTGGTGAGATGGATAGATGAAACAACAATGGAGCGTGAAAAGTGTGTAAAAGAGGAGTTTTAAGCTTAAAATGAAATTGTTTGTGTGCAAAGAAACTTCTTTATTGTCCTTTAATTACAGTGAGCAGACATCTGCTCGATTGAGCTTCTGCAGCTCAGAGGTCAGGATCGAGGGACATTCGTCCAGTTTGAAGGAGTTTCTAACCGCAAACTGAAATTCCTGACAAGGAGCAGGATGAGAGGTTAAACCAGGCAACACACCATCAAAACACAAACCGCTGGCACAGAGAAATTCCATTGTCTCAGTTGGAGGCTGCCAGCTTAAATGAAGATTTAGTGTCACAACTTTGCATTAAAGATCTTTGCATATCCTGACCAGTGTCAGTGATTTAAGTTACTGTGGATGTTATGAATGTCTGTAAATTATTTGGACATTTTTAGCCGATCATTTCCAATGAAACTGTATCCTTTATAATAACAGAGATAATAGAGGTCAACTCGGACGATAAATCAAGCAAACAGCTAACTTACTGAAAAATAAGATGTCAAGTCCAAAGCGCCTACAAAGCGCAGCGTGCACAAACAACAGCGTGTGATTGCAGGTTTGGTTTGTCAGGTTGGCAGTGACATTCCAGACATTTTGCTCTGGTCGCGGCTTTTCCCATACCCGTCATTTGGAGGACAAAATTAGACTGCAGCGCTGACCGTTCCCTTTGTTTGGGGTCCATTTCAAACACTTGCTTTTTGTTGTCACACGTTTCATGGTCGTTTCACATCCTTGTTTTTTTTTTTTTTTTGTTCTTTCCCCATAGAGGGGCAGAAATGAGACAAAGTGAAGGAAATTCAGTGCATGCACGCCACGGACACCACATGACAATACATATGTTGGTTTAAGGTTTTGTGAGCAGCCATGGTTAAGCTCTGAAGTAAATGAGAAGGATAACCTTGATTATGGTTTCACAGGCTTCCAGTGTCTACTATCTACTAGTAACCAGGGTTAAAATATGTGTGGAAGACAGCTGTGACTAATAACGACAGGGCTAATAAAGCTTGCAGTGATTGATGGGGGATATGTTGGTTCTGTGGTCTCATTGTTGATCCACGATAAGCTGCAGGCTCGCTGTTTTAGCTCCTCAAGATAGCATTTAATTAAGTCGGGCGGCCGCCGTGGTGCAGCGGGGGCTGCAAGCTTACAGGTGCACTGTCCAAACAACTCACTGTCACACTGCGAGCAAAAGATAGAGGCAGAAAGAGAGGGTGGAGGATAGTGCAAAGGGAGAAGAGATAAAGGCTAGGAAGGGGAGGGAAGTGAACAGAAAGTGAGAGAATGAGAGGGATTAAGAGAGAAGAGAGGACGATGAACACAGAGAAGGAGGGCTGAGAGAGAAAAAGAGAGAGGAGAGAGAGTGCTGCAGGCTGCATGTTGGAATGAACAAGCAGACCGAGAGCTACGTGAGCCTGTTCGCCGGCTTCACCAGCCCGTTCATTCTCCGCTGTGTGGAGAGAGGGACCGTCAGAGAGTCAGAGGGGAGGCGGCAGAAGTGTGGCAGCGAGGTGGTAATTAAAGGAGAGACAGAAGGTGGAGGGAGCGCGAGATAAGAGTGGATGAAAAGAGACTGTCATTTAATAGGGGGGAGAGATAAAGGGGGAGTGTGAGCGCAGGAGGCAGAGAGAGAGAACGTGTTGGTGGAGGGAAGGGAGATGTAGCGGCTCCGTTCATCCACGCCCCTGACTGTGGTGGAGGAAGAGAAAGGATCCAGGAAGACAGAGAGACAGCATGAGGACAGGAGAAGGAGTGGAAAATGAATGTGTGTGCTTCGCTCTACGTCTGACCATGAGTATGGGCTGGCTCGAGGATGGATCTGGATTCTACCTACATGCCTGAGAGGGAGGTTTTCTCTCCGCTCTTCGCCCTGCGCTTGCTTTCCCTCCAACCCTCTGAAGTGTGGACCTCAGTCGGGAGGCGTGGGACGTGGAGACGCATCTCTCTGCCTCCTACGTCCTCCGGTTCCTCCTTCCATCCATCTGCTCTTTCAGTGACAGCGTGGCCAAGATGTGAAACAGAGACAGGTAGATCCACTTGCAAGTAGTTTCACCCACTGAGCCACCGGAGGCGTAAAGGTAAGCCAAGAAAAGGGAGGGGTGCGGGAGCAGAGATGAAGAGAGGAGCAGAGTTCTCTGTGTATCAGGGGGGCAGCCCGGCTCGGCGGCCTCCCCAGCCTCTCCCCGACAACCTCAACCTGCGGATCAAGCAGCGCTCACTCACAAACCTGACCCTGCTCAGTGACGGTGAGCAGCGGGTTTACTCCTTCGAGCTTGATGAGCCACCGCCTCGTCTTTCACAGCCTCAGAGCTCTTCAGTGTACTCGTCCTCCACACAGCGGGCGGGAGGCAGCCTGCAGGGAAGCCCCAGGAAGGAGGTGGTCACAAGGGGTGGAGGTACACGGGGCACCAGAGCTCGATCCCTGTCGCTGTCCCTCACCAAGGTGCTCTCTCAGTCAGAACACTCCCTTATCCCTGTCCCCTGGCGGTGCACGGGCGCAGGCGGGAGGCCACAGCGGGCGTCGTATAGTGGCCACTCACGGGTCGAGCTGGGACGGGCATCCAGAGAGGAGGGAGGGACAGATGAAGAGGGCAGCAGCGGGCGTTCAGATGAAGAGCCAGCAGCGGGCAGGGGTGGAGGGAAACGGGCAGGCAAGGAGAAGGATGGAGGGTACTGGGCAGAGGAGGAGGTTTCAGGGGGAGGTCCTCGAGAGGGAACGGCTCAGCTGGATAAGGAGGTGATCCTCACCATGCTGGGCGACCTGGAGCAGGTGCTGCACACACAGCCTCGCCCACGTAAGTTAACACAGTCAGAAAAGTCCAGCATGAAACTATTAATATGACAAATCCACGAATTAGAGGCTTTGTACAGGAAGTAAAATAACTTACATTAAAATTAAGTTTTTGTTGAAGTTCAAAAAAGCAAACCTGAGCAGAACGTTAAAATGTCAGAGCAGAAAAAGCTTCCATAAGCTGGTTATTTTCTTAATCCTCAGGATGTGGAAGCAGAGCACACTATTAGCATTTTAAGACATTACTTAAAAGAAATTTGTGAGGCAAGACTGTAAAAGCACACACACCCTCCCTCATGAATGATTTTGAAGCATCCTCACCCACAAGATTCCTACAAGCAGCTGCAGTTTGAATTTACTGACACAGGCAAACAAAAAGATGTTTTTTACATACACGGGGAGGAAGCACCCATGTACAAACCTGGTTCCGGCATGGGAGGGGTGATAAGACGGACGTTTTTTTGGGGGGTGGTTTTTTTTGCATAGTTGTGACAGCGTAAGGCGATTATTGTGACTCTGCAGATAAAGCAAAGTGAGATGCACAGCACAGCAGGGTGAGCTTTGGCAAACAGGCAGATTGTTGCTGATTCGCTTTAAGCAGGTTGAGGCATGATGCGGCATAAAGAAGAAACACCTTGAGGTATACGTGATGGAAAACCAACCACCTCACCCACTGAAAACACAGCTTTTATTACTTGCACCCCCCCTCTCTGCCTGTGAGTCACACAGCCAGCGTGATCAATACCTTATTATTACACCTTTAAGTGTGTGCGTGTGCAATCACACTCTGTGCATACAGGTGTTCTTCCTACATGCATGCCTGTGCTAGAGATCTATCCTGACATTTTTAAATCCTGTGAAAGTTGGCTCTTAAAGTATCCAGCTGCTGTGGTGGCACTTTGTGCTTTTATCCTCGGGGGAAGCACTTGTCGTCGATACATATTAACAAGCTTTCAATGCGCTGCAGCATCCTGTTAGGAAACACATTCAGCAACAGGGCTATAAGATTGCATGTGGATACGTCCGTGTGTGTGAGAGAGAGCTGTCATAGTGACATGCTGATGACTGACAGCCAAGGCTTCATTAAGACTTATTTGTGACAAAATGCTGCAACAAGGGTAGAACTAGCTTACAGTTGTGTGTGTGTGTGTGTTGGCATGCATGCATGTGTTATAATTAGATGACTGGGATGGATCCCTAATAGTATTCAGCTGGAGCGAGTGGCATCAGTACCAGCTAACATGCATTATTGAAAGAGAGGGGGAGAGAGAGAACTGGCACTACACAGCACCCACTGGTACTGTGTGTGTGTGCTGAGTGCATAAATGTATCACTCCCAAACGGCGGTTATTTGCATTACGTTGTGTCGACGCTATCTCCAGCAGTGTTTGTTCTCCACCACCACCCGTGCGTGTGTGTGTGTGCGCGTGCGTGTGTACACCTTTCCTCCTTCCTTGCCCTTTTCCACCCCCACCCCCCTCCTCCCACTAATCTGGTCTCAGTTTGGCTGCTTCACCGGGCCAAGCGCTGGACTGCAGCTTGAATCCAAATGAATGCTTTGTGGCTTCTCACCTCCAGTGATGGATACCGAGGTGGAAACATCAGCTGTGCATGTGTATAAGCAGCCACTACATCGGCATATTAGATGTTAGGGATTTAGTGACACGTGTGTCTGATACTCTGTTTGATGTATCGTGTTTTGAAATGAATAGTCATTTTCTAATTCAAGCCTCCAATGTGTGTGTGTGTGTGCATGTGTATGCAAAGCATTGGTTTTTTGTCTGCGGGGTGCTGTTGTGCCGCTGTAGTTCACCTCTGCTCCTTTTGCCCAGGTGAGCCCTCTGCTCCTGTACTGCAGTGAATTTCTCACACACTCACATACACAAAAAAGCAATAAATTCACACACTCATACACACACCCGCCTTGGGCTGCCTCTCAATGTTGCATGAAGTGTCTGTTCAGGATCCACATCTCCCCACTGTCACTTTATAATGGGGTTGTAATTGGATCTTTCTCCAAAGGGGCTCTGGTGAGAGAGGAGCGGGCAGACATGAGGAAGGGAAGAAGAATTACAGAAAAAGAGAGACTCGGATAACAGCGATGCTTTAAGTTAGTAGTAGCAGAGATCCATCTTCCATGAAATTCTTGGACTGGTTCTCCTTTTCCTTAAGGAGCGGTAACCTACCGAAAAATGACTCCAGCATGCCATTCTGGGTTTGAAAGGAGAGTCCTGGGTCTCTCATGATCGTCTGCGGTCCTGACAGCGAAAATCAGAGGACAGAAGCTTCCGTCCATCGGATGCAAACACACTCCTGTCACTGTGACTTTGTGTGTTTCTAGTTTCAGAAGAAGCTCATGTGTCATTGATTTTTTAATTACTGGACATAGAGTGGACATCCAATACGGAGTCAAAGGTTAAGAACATGGCACCACCTCGACCTCACTCAAACCTACCTATGTTTGTTCTGCAAAGACAAAACATGACCTCAATTATACCCAACTACTCTTTACCCTGTGAGGTCATTACACGTCACGATAGAGTATAATTGAGGTCGAGGATTTTTCGAATGTGAATGTGATTTTCTTTAAAGAGTGCGACTTAGAGAATGTTAATTGACGCTGGATCCTGTAACCGGTCTGTCCCAACATCCTTGCATTTTCATTTTCATTTTCATTTATTCTTTTATTGATTTTAAAGGGAAGATTGTGAGAGAAAATGAGCTTCAGTTGACCCTGTGCTATGCGTGATTATGACTTTATTTAAAAAGGGACAGACATTACAGCATGCAGATGAACTGATTCCCTTTAAATAAAGGCAGTGTCAGCATCGCTGAGGGAATTGGCTCGTTCAGTGTACCTGGTAAGCAAAGTTCCTCTAACAGCGTGCGTTGTCATAGAGCGTACACCAAAACAGGAAGATTGGTGCCAGTGTGCATGATCAGCTACATACTGGCTGTGTTGTGATAGTCTGTTCAAATCAAATCATTTTTGCAGTGTGGGGAGGGAAAGATAAGGACTGTATGCCAAAGAGCTCTATTTTGCACACTGTTGGGTTTTATTTGAATGAAATGTATACTGGCTGTGCATTTTCTGCTACCCAAATGCCTTGGGGTCAACTCTGAAACTGATTTCTATAGTTACCCAGGGAAAACTGGCTTAGCTTCCCTGCTCATTTTCAATACCAACCTGCTTCATTTTCCACCATATAAACACCTCAACCCCTTTTTCTACGCCTGACACCAAGGTGCGCCACCGGGGGCCTTTTTAAACCTCCAACCTACCACTGCTCCCATCTGCCCCCATTTACCCCTGTCACTGTAATCACAGTAGCTTGCTGTCAATGCGTGTGTTCAGAACGCTGGAATCAGCACACAGCGACAGAGCACAGCTTCTCGCGCTCATCTTACCATCACACTGCATTGTTGCCTTGCTGTACGAGATCTGCTGGCTCATTCATCTCCACCATGGAGGCAGTTTTTCCTTCCGAGAGCACCTGAAAACTGTAAAAGCAGTGTGACCGGCATCCATTCTATGTCTCATGCCACTTGTTAATTACCCATTCTGCGCTAGCCCCCTGCGGATACAGGCTAGCTTGACAAGCTAAAAGGGAGGCTTAATTGGAGCAGACAGGCAGATACTTTGGTGTGCGCCCACAGCTCGCAGTTATGAAACGTTGCCCACCCTGCGCTTATTAGCAGCGCTCTTTCAGGATAGGCCTGAGTGAAACAGGCGTTTCATCTTGGAAACAAGGCGCTGAGAAGAACATGAAACATATGACGTGCATTCAGAGCCGTATGTCACTGTAAGGCGGGGTAGGAAGACGGCGGACTGAAGTGGCGGCATTTTCCCGACGTGCCTGACAGAGAAGCACAGGAGCCCTGACAGAGTTTGCTTTCGCAGGCACGACTGCGTCCCGAACTAACTGACAGAGCGCGTGGTGTCATGGCAAGACATTTCTGCCATAGCCTGAGGGGAAAATGTCAGTACTGCGTAAAATAATGTATCCACTTTTTAAACTAAAAGAACTGCATGTGGTGCAGTCTGACAGACTGATTCATTGTATAGCTTCTAAATTGTCAACATGGGGTTTGGGTATGTACACCCATGCTGGCTGTCAGCGCGATCGGTCATCATTCTGTTTCCCTACCGAGACATCCAGTGACATCCAATAAAATGCTGTATGTCAGATGTCCTCATCACTTATATTGTGCGGCTGTGTGTTTGTAACCTCAGTGGGTATAGGTGACTGCTGTGTGTGTGTGTGTGTGTGTTCAGGTCCAAATATGTCAGTAAATCATTTAAAATGTGTGTCTTCAGGAGAAGATCCTGAAACAAGACGCATGAGGACGGTGAAGAACATCGCTGACCTGCGGCAGAACCTGGAAGAGACCATGTCAAGTCTACGGGGGACACAGATCAGCCACAGGTAGGCACTCAGATGGTGCTGCCCATTAATTCATTACTTACAGGTAATGGTAAAGAGAGAAACACAATGTGGTCATGAGCTCACAGCACATGCAAAATTGAGCAGCTCCTGTAATTCACTCCTGAAACAGTCAGTCTTCCTCTACAGTGGCATTTTATTTAAGGAGTCTCAATGAGCTCAACTAATGAGATTGAATTCTTAAAACTCAAATGACTTGAGTTAAATCTGCACAGCGTGGCTTTAAGCCACAAAATGATATAACTGAGACCACAGTGTAATGTAACATGTCAAACTGTGTCATGGATCCAATGAACTCACAATCCAAATCTAAAAACACTCCCATCTGCTTCTGTGGCCACTTGGGAACTCACAAAGGTAATATGCAAAATGTATCAGCAAACACAGAGATGCAGTACTGTGTTTGTGTTCACCTGATTTGTATTTGATTTGTTTTTGTGTTTCACCTGATGTATTTTTCAATATGCACTGTTCTTTAGGCTCTATTTTTGGTCTCTAAGAACTAACAATATTGAGCTGAAAAATGTGCCACTACGTTCACCAACTAGTCACTAGCTGTGTCTGTTTATATAGCCCAATGTAAAAATGCAACAAAAAGCAAAAATGTGCCTCCAGTTGTCCAGTGTTTTTTGTCTGAAAACTGGTGGAAAATATTGTATTGTCCATAGCAGCTTTTAGAAACACATTTTGTCTGTGGTTAGAGTTGTGAACAAACCGATGTGACCAGATATTTGGTTTAACAAGTGAGAGATACGGCTGCGTCGGTAGCAGTATCAATCGATACGAATTTGCTATGAATTCCTAGATGAATCAGTTGTAGAGTCATGGATCGGGAATCGCGAGACTTGGAATCGGTTGGCGGCTTCACACACTTTTGGGAAAATCCACCGGGTTGTTTGCAGCACATTGTGTGTGCGTGGCATATTTGGTCCATCCTGCACGTGACTTCAAACCCCACCAGGAGCATTTCAGAAGCGAGCGTTTAGACCACCAGACTTTGTTTACTTGCTCAGATATATGCTACGTAGTTCATTAATATCGATTTTGTGTATTTTTACGACTGGCAGTTTGCACAAGGTATTTTATTTTGAAAATCCACTGGATTCTCTCTGACAAATGATGTTGATTCAGCCAGATTTGGTCCATGTCTAAAAATAAATACATTGACATGTGATTTTGTTGTTCTTTTTTTCATTTTATTTTTGCCAGTGCCATAAAGAAACAATGCTTAGGGATATGTGGTGTTTCACATATTTAAAAAGAAAATATTGTACTGTACTGTAAGATAGTCACTTTCATAGAATTGGCTTCTTTATTTTATAAAATATCTACCACAAATATTAACCATAGAATCATCGTAATCGTAAGCAATTAAATCGTATCATTCTTACACTGTATCGATTCGGTCTGTAATAAAAGTACATCATTTTTGAATCGTATCGTAACCTGTGTATCTAGATTCTTAGCGAATCATTTATCACAGAGAGATGTGTAGCCCTACCTGTGGTGTATATTTAAGTGTCTCTGTAACCCCAATAAAAAGACCTGCTTTCAGGACTTTCAAGACTGACGTGTTGGGTGGCTGAGACATATTTAACTTCCTAACAATGCTTCATCGCCAAAACAAAAGACACTTTGATGAAGACCCACACATGTCATGAAAATAACCAAGAGGAAGTTTCCTTTGTGATCACAGTTTTGTGTCTCAGCAGCAATTATCCAAATCGGTTTCCTCGTGCGTCCGTTGTCCTTGGAAAATAAAAAAGCAGCTCTGATTTTGATAACTCTGACTCACCCTGCACAGTTTATCACGCTGATCCAACAGGGAGATACTGTATGTCTCGACCTATTAATGATGTTCCCTCTTCCACTGTGCCATCTTCTCCACGTTTCCGGAATTTAATTAAAAACAGGCGTCACCTTCCTCACCAGCTGGCACACATGTAATGACATTCTCGAGTTGATGGACAACCTTGCACCTTAAAACACTGTCCCATCTGTGAGCCATGGGCATCTCAGAGAATCTAACGGTGTAGGGACTGCAGCTCAGGCGAAGACAAAATGATAACCATTGGTTTATGTCAGCTCCCTAGGCAATGGTTCCCTGCTCGTCTCCCTCCTTCTCTCTCAGTCTATTATTTTGTGTGTTTTGCCCCATTTGCAGTGGAAGATGGTGGCCGGGCTGCCGACAGAAATGACAGATGGCAGTCTGTGTGCTCGCATGTGTCTGTTTGTTTTCTACCTTTATTTTTTTATTTTTTTATTTTTTTTTCCCTCAGGAGTCTCAGCCAAGCACGATCAATACAGCACCATTGTCTAACCACCACATTTAATCCAATGGGACCCACAGGGTTGGGTGTGTGAGTTTGTTTGATTAGTCTGAGCCTTCAAGTCTCATTCACATGCATCAGACACACAAGGACGGTCAGCATGAAATATGTGCAAAAGGCATCATCATGCCTCCACATTAGCATCATATATGGTGTGTGTGTGTGTGTGAGAGAGAGAGAGAGAGAGATTTGGAGTGGTGAGCAGTAAGCACTGGTCTAAAATGGCAGCAGGCCTAGTGAAATATTGTATGGGCTACTGCACAGTGTTCAACCATTAGATTAACTGGGAAAAAAAGAAGTGAGCTCCTGAGTGTGTGCCAGTGTCGGACATGTTTATATTCTGAATGTAAGGATGGTCTCATATTATGCATACCAATCCAGTCCATGACAAAAGCCTGGCCAGGCCGTCCTTATCTCTCTCCTGGATAAGAAATGTATGTAATCACCATGAAGCTTTGAAGCACCTTAAGTAATTAATCACTGTTACGCTTGAGCAGACATGACCGTCATATTCATCACAGCGTCTTTTACTTTATGCTCTCCCTCTATACAGGACTATGTTTATACTCCATTCATAGACTGGCTCCCAGCAGGAAAATATAAAAATGTAGTTCACTAGCACAGCGGCAGACACCCTGGCTCCCTTGAGAGTGACTACACTTCTTGACTTGTCACAGATAGAAACGATCATCATTATGTCAACAACATCAGGTGAGCCCACGTGCTGGTGGAGGTATTCACCATAAACCTGTGACACCGAGGTTTAATGCTTTGTATCAAAGCACATTTGTAACAGCGTGTAATGACTAAGGTGTAATTCCTAGCAACATGCCCTAAAACATAGGGGGCAGAATATTGCCTCCGTCCCTTCGATGCAGGGACACTCTTGTCATTGTTCACCATCAGACACACAAAATAAACCTTGCAGTGTACTCATACCGCTGTTTTTCACTTTTAAGTGGCTTTTTGTTCTTTGCTGTCTTTGTTCTTTGTTACCCCCAAAGCCCTTCACCCATGCACCCCCTCGTCTCAAACGGTACACACTGTAGCAATGGCACCACGCCTCACACAGACCTTCCCACCTGATCCACACTTCCTCACCGTAATTTTACTGACTAAACTCGACACATCTTTGATGCATTTAAAGGTGCACAATTTGAATTTTTCCGTTCTAATTAATTTCTTCTAGTGAGTCAGTGAAATGTGGGACATATGTTACATCTGGATGCCGTCGCATGGACAATGTGAACTTGTGTGTGGCATTGCCATTTGGATTTTGGCAACTTGTGACTAGGAATACGTTCAAGACAGATGTTTGAACGTCAAGTCACCTCAATGCAAATACATCGCCAAACAGTAGCTCTAAACATTGTAACTTAATTTAACGACACTTTGGTTTTCTACATGACTGTGGATTAAAAAAACCCGATCTGTGAGTTGGTTGCTTGGTTTAAGATAGAATCACATCTACAGTTTTACAGTTCATAAGTTCACAATCACATATGACTGTGGTGATTTTGTAGCTCACTAATATCCTTTCTTTCCAACGTTAGTTTTGCATCATTATATGTCGAGGCTCTCTGCTACATTTCCCACCTTCATAAAAACCTAGAAGTTCCACGTATATTATAAAAATTTGATTAAAACTGACTAAATTTTGTGAGCGGTCCACAGTGAGGTGCAGCTCCTCTGGAAGCTGGGGGCAGATAATGTTACCTAAAATTACTGACCCAGTTGAAAAGGCTCTATGTGGTTAAGCTACAGTTTCATGAGCCCTGAAACAGTGTCCCTTTCTCATTGAACTGACCTTGCTACTCTGATACTGCATCCATCACGGCAGCTCAGTTCACATTCACATCATTCCACAGGGATCCAGATGTGTTGTGGCCTCCACGGATAATCTGTATTGATCAAAAAACATGTTTAATTTTTCCACTGTTTTTTTTTCTCAAACCCAGACAATCAAAATAGTATTGATTGACATTTGAAGGGAAGAGAAACAGCTCCATGTAAGAAGAAATGCTGTGATGTTCAAGGACAAACAGCATACAGAAAAGAGAAATCTCCCCTACTCTTGTCTCACTTATCTGTTCGGGCCTGAGGGATCCCTGTCGAGTCCCATGGGGATTCAGCAACCGCCAGATGACATTTTAAACATAATAGCTACCCCCAGGTCAGGTTTGTTTATTTTATGTTTACATTTAGAGTACAGAGAAAATGGGGCCAGCTAAATTATTCATTGCTTTAGAAGTGAGGAGATAGCCGTCGGTCTTATTTGTGTGCATGTACCCGATTCAGGATACAGGAGCTTTTTCTTTTTTAATGTTCATTTAACTCAATATTCAGTACTGTACAGTAATAGTGCAAAGTCCTGAACTACCAAAATGACAAGTTCTTAAGAGTAATGATGGGTCAAAGCCAGAGACACTTCAATCCCTGACAATGTTCTTGTGAGAGCAGTCAGACTGAGTTGAGAAGCGACATGATTTAGCTGGAGGAAGGTAATACGAGGCACTTTTTGACAAGATGAGTTTTCAGTCTTTGATGAAAGATGGGAAGTGACTCGGCCATTCTGACTGGTGTGTGTGTGTGTGTGTGTAAGATGGCTGTGTTGGCAGTGGGGCGTGGACACTTTCTCAGGGTCCAGATTGAAGATCTGAGCTGTGATGGCGGTGACCAATTTCTCTGAATTGCTCTCAACTTAGTGGGGTTCAACATCTGCCAATAACAATTCCGGCCTCACTGATACACACATACATACACATTACGCACACATGCATACTGCACAGCATATATACACAGTCCAAGGGAATATTAGATCACATGGAAGTACTTTCTGTCATTAAACACAAGAGCAGTGACTGTGTATTCCACCAAGTATCGGTTACAAAATGACAGAGAAGTATAAATGGATATAAACGGATATCTAGGCTCCAGAATGAGGTTGAATACATAGAAATGAATGCATAGTAAAAGCTGTGAAAACCCAGTGATGACACTTAAAATATCTGTAAACTACTTGCATAGCCAAAATTGCATTTCAACATTATGTTCTGCCTCTTTTCTACACAGATTGCTTGCCTGCATGTAACCAAAATCTCCTCAAATGTGATTGGTCAGTACTATCCAGACTACAAACAGGAATCAGAATGTGTCTGATGCCATAATCATGGTCGCTTCTGCAGATTCTGCATCCATATGTAGATATCTCTATCATAGCTGGTTGAAAACATACTTAGCTTGATATACTATAGGTAGGTATTTCTAACAAACTTCCACAAAATGACAAATTACAGATAAACTGGCATAATGGCAGAAAAGGCTGGCTAAGTCTGCACAATACGCCAAGTGCATGATTTGCCAATGACATATTACGTACAACACGTACAACATTTAATGTTAATGTTGAGCCCAACAGTAGAAAAACCCTTTTCATTGAAGGGAAATTTTATATATAATCCTGTGTTCACTAATGAAGGACAGTAAGTGCAGTATGTAGTATAAAGTATGTATGTCTACTTCAAGGAGGTTAAATCTGGGGCATCTGGACTTGGTTGTAGATCCTTGAAGATGTTTCAAGAACTTCTGAACTCTCTTGGATGAGTTGCCCCAGATTTAACTTTCCTGGAGTAAGATTTATGTATGTCTACATAAGTCATGACTCCCACAATGCAATGTGAACATTGCTGATGTGAATATTACAGTTGTGCAACAGTACATCTGTCAGTCATGATACTAAATATTACAGTAGTGCTTACAGTACGTACCTGAAATCTCAATTTACTGCTCACTATAAAGGCAACTATCAAATTCATGTTATAAATTAGTAATTCTGGACAAAGCCAAGTCATGGTTGTAATAAAAAAGTTACAATAGTCTTCCAAAATCTATTAATCTCAATAAGTCTACGCCACTATGAAAACTTTTTAGGTGATCTAGTCTGTATCGTTACAGCAAATAACTGCTGAAGACTTGAATCTTCTGTCATAACTAAATAATAATCAGTCCAGTAACATCATCTTTACATAAGCGCTCAAAGGTTGCTCGTAATGTTCGCCTTCAAAGGGCAGATCATACATTTCATGTAAGCCTGCCAATGAGTGTATTTTTACAGAGAATCTCATGTGCTGCTCTTGTTGTACAAGTCTGGACTGGAAAGTCGGACCTATGGTCAGGAGTGCCAAGACTGTTACAAAAAAAACTGAAAGAACTGCTGATATTCTTCTGCCTTTGAAGTGGTGCCGCAGAGCTCCATCTTTACCGAGATCAGTGAATGAACCTCCACAAGAAATACACATTTAACTGTTAAACTCTCAGCCCTCATTAGCAGCAGAAGAGAAAGTTCCAGTGTATTTATATTTATCATTGCTCAGCAATAACCAAGCCCCTGCTGTCAACATGGATTCTTCTCCTGCTGAGCTCTTGGCTAAACACAAGATAGTCTCCCTCTGTTCGGATTTATTTTGGTTTTTAGTTCTGCTTTGTACCAGATAGAGTGGTGAAGCAAAGAACCCCACAAAGCAGCAGGGTTTATGGGAAATGTGGCCTTTATTTTGAGAAATACTGACATTCACAATACTTATGAGACTACAAATCATTTATGGTAATTTTATGTCAGTTAAATGACAACAATACATTGATGGTATATGTAGTTTTTTATACATTTTAGAATGGAGTGTATCGTGTTTCTTAATTGAATCTGTGTGTTCCTATGTGGTAGGTTAGCTGTGCAAAATATCCCAATACCTTGGCTGTACTTGCTGTTCAGCCTTATCCTTCAGTTTGCATGCTCATTTATCTCAACACCTACACACACACACACACACACACACACACACACACACACACACACACACACACACACACACTCTCCCTCAGTTTATCTGTCTTTTTTTTCTCTCTGCTGCCTGGAGATAAAGATAAGCTGATTTAGCAAGCGACATTGTGTACGAATGGTTAAATGATTTTGATTTCTATACCACGGCAAATAGATTTCAGCATTTCCATATTCAGCTGCGATCGCTTGTCAGATAAGTAGCTGGGGGTCTGTTTGTTTTTTGTTTGTTTCGTTTGGCTTCTCCACGCTCTGACGTGGCACTGCGTGTGTCTTCGGGCTTGTGCGTGTGTGCACGTATGTGTGTATTAATCTCAGGAGGTGTTGATGGAGATGTGTTGTGAATACGACTGGCATCACTGCCCCTCTCATGTTGGCACTTGGCATCACAGGGGTGCAGTGTTCTGTCCTTTGTCACCCCACACACACACACACACACACACACACACACACACACACACACACACACACACACACGCACACACACACACTGGTCTCACACCTCGCTGCTATGTGTGAGACACTGCTTTAAGATGTCACTGATTTTGTCATCGAATGAAGGACGGCATACAAAGGCAGGCATTCAGCTACTGTCCTCTACTTCAACTGCATCATCAGATATTTTAACTAAAGAACTAAACTGTTTTTTAACTACAGATCATTTTCCAAAAGTGATATTACAACATTTGTGAAGGAAATAAATACAGTAAATTGTGTATTTTTCTGAATCTCCAAATGATTTAAAAATGAGTACATAGACAAAGAGTGTATTTACATTAGAATGAATACTCTAACAACACTACCATACATCCTTTTATTGTGAAAATCAAACATGATAGCCGGTTCATTATAGCATTAGCATCCGCACCAACAGGCACATATAAAGCCTTAATCTTGTTTACATATTTGCTATATGTGTTTGACTTGTTTCCATGGCAATATACAGTGTATTATATATAATACAACACACCCTTACTTTCTTTACACAGAGATCTTTGTGACCAGAATACACACAAGCATATTATCCTTAAAGACACAAATCACAGCGACACTGTGGTTTCCTGTCAGGTCTGTTCTGTCTCTCATCGTCTGAATGCAGTGCACTCTTTTTCCCAGCAGAGAGAGCTCAAGCTAGGTACCACATGCTCTGTTCCCTCTGTTTTGTCCAGATACATCAAGTTGCAGGGCTCGGGGCTTGGTGTGTGTGTGTGTGTGTGTACGAGCCATGACTGTATTATTTTTGTGTTTACTTGCCGCACTCCTATCATGTTGTTACAAATGAAAAATCAATTAGGATTCTGTTGCAAAAACATGATCTAGCGAGGTATTCTTTGAAAGATGAGAGTTGCGTGTTCGGAGCCTTGTGCAACATTAGAGGAAGAAACAGGCTGCTGTGTCTGTTGCAGTGCTAATGGAGGATAGTCTGTTTGCCTCACTCCATCAGGTTTCATTCCGTGTTTTTATTTGCTAACATTTCACTTCATTCTCGCACTTCTCTCTCTCTTTCACACATCTCTCTCTTACTCTAGATGCATTTTCATGAGACCGTTTATTTGCTAATGATGATATAACAATTTAGAAAACCTGATTCACACAATTTTCTGATGAGAAGTCAAATGTAGCCTTTGCACAACTTCCCTGGTGATAGATTGTAAGTCGTAAATTGATTTTTCCATTTGTGTTTTTTGTGTATTCTGATTGCAAATTGAGTTTCATCAACAGTTTCAAAGGATTATTTACTCACTGGTGCAAATGCATCTGACTCAGATGTTATTTTCTGTGACTTTTCAAAAGTTATTGTACAATACACTTGATAGTTTGATGGAAACATCGCCACTCTCTCTCCTGCTCCATCTCTCTGTGATGTATTGTGATGGTCTGACATATATTCTCGTGGGAGCCTTCACAACTTAACACACTGGAAGAAACAGCACTTTAGGAAGGTCACACACACACACACATACACACACAAAGCAATGTTAGTAAACCGCATGTGATTTGAAGGAAGTGGCACTCAGCTGACGTAGACAGCTCTCTACTGAAGTTATGAGTGATTTTTTTTTCACCTTTATGATTTGCCCTTCGCACAGGAGTGCACTTGATATGATGGCTTTACTGTCTGATGTGAGATTTGGTCCATTAGAGGGAAGACCTTCTATACTGAGACTTTGAGAAGGGTTAGCAGCTATCAGCAAGAACCATGGTGATTTTGCCGCTTCATTTCAAGAGAATGAATTACCTTATATTCTTTTTCTTCACCTCTCTACAGTACACTAGAGACAACCTTCGACACCACGGTAACCACTGAGGTCAACGGGCGGAGTCTACCAGCCCTCACCGCACGCTCCTCCCCCATGGCCTGGCGTCTAGGCCAATCACAAACCCCGCGTCTTCAGGCGGGTGATGCCCCCTCAATGCCCAGCAGCTACGCTGCGCCCAGGGCAAGCACGACGAGCGCTGGCACCACCACGGGGCGATACAGTGGGCACTCGGACCCCTCAAGGTTTGTGTTCAGCACCCCCCTGAGGCGAGCAGCAGCAGCAGGGGCGAGGGGGGCGGAGCAGGGGGAGAAGGGAGGAGGAGGGCTGGAAGGAGGGAAGCAGATGGAGGTGGCAGGGTACATGAGTGATGGGGACATCCTAGGAAAGAACGGCCGGATGGATGAGATCACCAGCGGGTAGGATGACTAGTGCTAAGCATGTTAGCTTCCTCTGATGTGATACGCTGACTAATGCGAGTTCCAGCTTTGAAGCCCTAATCAATAATAACTGAAAAGTTTGACTTCTTGACTGCACTTGTGTTTTTCTCAACTGATTTTCATGCCTGAAACTAGTTCTCCTCTGTGTTAAAGGTTTCCCCTGGGGTTTTTCTGGTAAACAAACAAAATTCATGACATTCACTGTTCCTCACCAGAATGTTTTTTGTTTACCCTTAAAATCTATTATCTATCTAAATTTCCAGTGCATGTTTTCCCTCCTAGAACTTTTGCAAATTGTAAATATTTAAAACTGTGCATTGTTTACGTGAATATTTGCCTGCTAGCAGCCTGAATTGGCACATTGCTCCATTTCTTGGCACATTATTGTCTATCAGGACTAACAAGGAAGATAACATACCTGTAAACAAACATTTAACATCATCAGGCAAGCTTTACATCTTTTTAATCATCTAATGTGGACCACAAATGAAAGAATTGTCAGGGTTATAGCAGATATCAAACCTTTGTATAGAATTTGAGATCATGACTGATGTTTACATTTTCTTTAGACTTCCACAAAGATTTGGTTTGGTGGACGTTAGGATAGGTGTTTGTTCATAGATGGGTATCATCTAGTTACCACCTGACTGTTGTACTGTGTACTGCACTGAACACATGATTTAGAAATTTTAAAATCTGCTCATATGCATTTTATGAGACTAGTAGACATCAGCTTTAATATCTACTGGCCATTTGCATCATCTGTACTGCTTAAAATACTTGATGTTCCGTGAAGGATCATGAATACACGTGACATTTTTCCATTCACTGTCACAGTGAAAAGAAATGCCCTAGCTGTGTATTCAAACAGTCCCCAAGGCCTTACCCATCTTCCTGTGTGCATTAATACAGATAGACCGCTGGCGCCCACCAAGGCGATCATAGGTTTGTCATGCCTTGAAAGGGAAGGTTCGAATAATACATTTTCAGTGAACCTTGAGGGCATCTCAGTACAATGACAGATAACCTGAATGAAAAAAGATAAGTCAAGTCTCCCACAAAACATCACAACAACGTGTGTGTGGGTGTCTGACCTTCATTCACTCAATAGGAGTAAATGCCTTGAGCAAGTGAGTAGAAAAAGCAATCCACACACACGCACACACGCACACAGCTGGCAGTGAAGATTTCCCTTAAAAGAGTTTCGGGGGCCGGGCAGACTGTGAGGGGAAGTTGAGCGAGGAGTGATGGAGTAAAGCATCCGTAGGATTAAAGACATGTCAGAACAGAAAATGTAACAACACGTCGGGAGGGAAAGGTGATTAGCTGAATTATTAGCTTAATTAGCTCAACACTAATGATCTCCATGTCCTATCAGCCGTGTCTGATAGCTTTCTGGCAGTAGCCTCAAATCCTACTGCTTCCTCCCCGCCACATGCAGATATACAAACTCAGTTAAACATGCACCGTTTTTTCTTTTTTCTTTGTGGACTCGAACATGCTCCTGCAGTCTAAACAGTGCTCATTATTCACTGTATCTATCAAGTCATTGTATTTTCTCTGCTGGTTTATTTTAATGAATCTGTTGCTATTTGTTAATTTAAAAAATCCAAATACTGCATAACTCAGACTTTTTATGCCAAAATGAGGTCAGACATCTACTCCCTCTGACTCATTCTCCTCTCATAGATACCTTACAGATGGCGGCCTCCATCTGTATGCACGGAACGCAGGCCGGGCCTCAGACGTGGCATCTTCTCGAGAAGTATCCCAGAGAGGGAGCAAAGAGGTGCAGGGTGACATAGACAGGTAAGGATGGAGTCTGTCAATCACACTGGGTATGGTGCTGCTTCTTTCTCCGCTGCTGTGTGTTTGATGTGTGCGTGCACCATACGCTGGATACATGAAAGCATGTTAAATACCCAAATTTGCATAGAGTTTCTACATTTTGCATTCCAGTTCAGATTTTGGCATTTGGTTGATGTTCCCCTTCAAAACACCTTGCAGTAAGTTCAACAGTATAAGCTTCAGTGGCTTTGCTTGTTGTCATTCACCTCCAGCTGAAGCCAGGTGGATGTTTGCAAGGGCACATCCACCAGAGTTTGTAGCCAGTGATGCGTGTGCATGAGAAAAGCAGACAGTGTGGTGAGAATGGCAGAAAGGTTGTGCTGTCGACACCTTTTCATCTGAACTGAGTTGCTGTAACTCCCCAGTAAAGCGTGTGTGACTATTACCTTCCCAGTCATAGCCAGACCAGAACAGCACTGGATCTGCACTAGAGAAAGGTCTGCCTCAACCCTCTATCATTTTGGTATAAGGGAAAAACTGCTTGACTGCATCTCTTTAAACCAATCACATCTTGGGCAGCGCTAAGCCCAGGATGCAGAGACAGTGGCCTAGTAATATAGTGTCAGAGGGGAGCACTTGTTTTGCACGGGGGGAGGTGAGCCCTGTAGTTGGCCAGATCCCACAAAAGAAAACATAAAGGCTGCTGGCTTGTACACATTTGTAACATAGCAACCGGGTTAGGATTAGAGCAAGTTTTCAGTGTATTGGTTGCTAGCTCAGAGGCTGTTGCGCAACACACAGATAACTGATATAATATCTAATTTATACTAACAGCCAATTTCCTGTGAACAATTTATATATTGCCACTGTGTGAAACATTTGGTCCTTGGCATCAAGGATTTCAGGAATATCTTCCAATCTCTGCAAAAGTAGAGCAGAGAGCACTGACATGGAACAGAACTAATCACGGGGTGAACAGGGGGTTAGTACCAGAGTGCCTGGCAAGGAAAGGAGATAAGAAAAACTTCAGACTTTTTGCAGTTGAAGATACAAGGTTACGAGGGTACAAAGTCGACATACGAGAGAGGGGAAATGATCCAGTATGTGTTATGATGACACAGAGCAAAGATGCGGCATCTGCTCCACACCAAACGACTAATTTGATTTTTTTTTTTTTAAACAACAACAAACAAACCAAAAAAAACAAGTAGCAAATAAGTTCATGTCCTTCAGAAGTGATTGTCAGGGCTCTCCCCTACTGCAGGGACATCCAAGACCAAATGAGGTGAAAAGAAGAGGCTATCGATTTAAAGCTGTCAAGCTAAGATTGTGATGACAGGTCCTCAGAGAGGCTGCTGGGAATCGACTGATGCAGTGACATTTCCCAGTGTCACAACTCCAACCTCTGCCAAGACTTTAATGAGTGGCAGTGTTTAGAGGAGTGGGAGGCTCGAAAAGCAATCAGATATGGCTCTTAAGAGTTGGCTTTTATTATAATGTTTTAGACTAGTAAAATGCTGCTGAAGACACTCTGAGCCAACCCAGCAGCACTCAACAAAATTATAGTAGCTCTGAAAAAATATGCATATAGTCAGGTCATGCTGTTCCATATGAAGATTATTCTGACTTCACTTTAAGGATTCTACTCAGGGAAAAGTAAATGTGTTTGGCTACACGAGGCAAATTTAAACAGGGTGAAGTGCAACTTGCAGACGTGCCGATGATGTTCTGTGCCTTTATTTTGGCCACCCGTCTAAGATAATCCAATTGGTTCACAGCCCAGATGATCCTGCTGTGCCTGGGTTATGTTTCACAAGCATATTCGTCACAACGGTCAGTCAACCCAGTCAGCCAGAGGCGAGTCCGATCATATCTGTGATCGGCCGAGCATCAAAACATGCTAGACCTGACTGGAGGTTCAGAAAGGCGATTAACCTGCCCCCTGTCAGTCTCAAATGGGGCTGCCTGTCAGACTTTGACGCTCAGGCAAAGAGATGGATGGGATAAGAATAAATATGAACCCTGAGAGCTGTGTCTTCCATTTGCTTTCGTCTTAGCCTCACCCTCCATGTGCTTTATCTCCATATTTGAATATTTTGCCTATAGTCTCCTTCACCTTGCCTTGTCAAAACCAGAAAATTCCATCTTTTCTCACCTAAAGCCTGTGTTAGCGCTTTGAGCCTCTGGGGCCATGAGGAAATATTGATGCCTGCTTCGCCTTAAGATGCCTGCAGGCAAGAAACTCCCCATTGGATCAGAATCTGAACTCTGGAACCTTGTTTTCATTGCTTCCTTCCTGCATTTTTTTCCATACAAAACTATATGAATGTACACACACAAAAGTACACAGACCTTTTAATGCTTCCCCCTGCCTGCCTCTGACGTGTCTGATTGTCAGAAGCCGAGCTGTCACTTGCCACTGACACATGACAAAGCTCAGGGGGGAGATTCATTTTCGAAGTGATTGCTCACCGGGCTTCACACCTCTGGCTGGTTTTAGCCCACTCCGTAGGACAGGATCTGCCTCCCATGATTGGTTCCTTCCTTATCCCAAAGCATTCGTCTTCTTTGCCACATAACCCCCTGGCTTTAAGTGAAATGAGTAGGGGATAGAGCCCAAGTTCAAACAATCCATTTGCTGACTTTGGAGAACTTTTCATCTCCTCAAATGCACACACTGACATTCTAGGAACATCACACACTAGAAAAGAATTAGATTTAGATCTGGAATGTGTAGTTTCTACTACTTCTACAGCATCATATTATTTCATGCATGTCCGCTCAATCTCTGCTTTATTTTGGCTTCCAAATCCAAGAGAAGGTGGAGAAATATAAGGAATAAGTAAGTATATATAAGTAAGAGAAGGAAAAATGCTGTTTTGATCAGATTGGTAGTCTTCAATTGGAGATATTCATGAGTAGTAGCATGAAATGTGCCCGTAGCAGCAATTGGATGCTGTTGCTTCCTGATGTGGCAGGACGCAGCACCTCTTACTGCTCTGTTTTTAGTTGTTTGATGTTGCTGATTGTTAGCATGGAAACACAGCTCTTAGTTCTAAGTTAGCATCAGGAAAGGATGGGTACCTTTTGTGAAACTGTGAAACATGCCTCAAACTGATGTAAGAGCAACATTAAGATCAGTCTCAACGTGGTTTGCTGTGGAAAGATAAGTCTTTTTAGTCTTCATCCACAGTTTTTTTCCCTGTATGTTGATTGATGAACTAAGAAGAAGCTCTTAAAATCTAATTTGACATTTAGCGTTGATGTTAATTGAAGTATTTCCTTCAGTCGTATATGAATGTAGCTGCTTTGGAAGTATATTAATATGATGAAAGGTTTTCTCTGTGGATACAGTAGATGCTAGGGACATATACTACAGAAATGTATTCCATAAACAGAAACATCTACGGCTGCTAATGGCTGCTACTGTTTATATAACTGCCTTTTCACAATTGTTGTGGTCACAAAACGTTTTCCAGAAAGTCTGTTTGCTGTTTTGGAAACTGGACGTAGAACATGTTGGAGCAGAGCAGGGGATTTCAGCTGTTTTCGGGGTGATAGCTGGATAGTGGTAGTTCGGGACAAATTATTTGTTGAATGAGCAGAACTGTGTAATTGTCTGTTTCTATCAGTAAAGGAAAGAATTACCCGCCCCCCCTTCATCCACCTCTTGGATTTCGTCTCAATTATGAGCAATAATTGAGAAAAGTCACACATGGAGCCACTCACACACACACCTCCTCAATCAAGCGTAGAGATATTTTAAGTACACACACCAAGTACACATACCTCCCTCTTCCAAGTTTCTTCCCGCCACACTGGCAACAGTAGACAGGGTCCCTGGAAGGCAGGAAGCGGGAGTCGTCCTGTGTACATAAACTGAGCTCCCGTGAGGCTCATTATGCTTCGCGCTTCCCTCCGTCCATAACGACTCCCCTGGCTGCCACCCATGGCAGCTTTACCCCAAACCAACAGAGTCCCTGAGGAAATTCATCTAAATGACTCATCAGATGGAGACTCAGGGCCAGCAGGTGACTGAGACCGTCTGGAGCTACAACAGTGTGCGTTTCTGATTGCTGCACCAAACCTTACATGAGATATGTGTTTGATGTGACTATAGGTGGTGTTAGATACCCCTGATCTCCATTTCTTGATCAGATCAGCTATGCGGGTGTCCTTTTTCTCCTGAACAGGAAGTGATGCATTATTTCCTGGAGTTGGTTGGAAGGTAGAGGAAAGAAAGGAGAGAGTCAAGATAGATTTTCGTTTTTTATCATCACTGTGAGAGGTCTTTGCTTGATGCCACCAGTGTAACATGATCCTTTGTGCTAAGAATAAAGTAAAATCTCCTGAAACTGACCATCTGCCCCAGAGCAGCTTGACAACAAAAAGCTCAGATCCCTCCTCTGATCAGTCCACGTTAAAACAATGGTGAATTCAGCCTTGGCTAAAAGCCCCTCTCTAAAAATACCCTCCTGTCATGCAACATAGATGAGCGTATCCTCGTGGCTTTACTGTCAAGAAAAGACGACCAAGGGAGGCTGTTTTGACACCGACAGGCTTCCCATTCTCAGCAGAGACATGAATAAGTAACAGGGCCTCGCTTTTAGCATCCTGGCGTCTTGTGTGTGTGTGTGTGTGTAACTCTCTATCTCACTCGCCCTTCTTGTCTGAGGGCTGCACGGTGGCAGCTGGCTCTGCGTTTTTTTGTTATTTGAAGCTTTGGGGGATTGGAGACAAGTTTGTGTGTGGATGTGCGCTATGTTGCGGTTGTGTCGTCCATGCTTGACAAAAACAGAGCTTGTTTGTGTGCTTGTCCTGGACTACATTTTAAATGTGTGTGTGTGCGCCACTGAGCAGCAGGATCCCGACTGTCACTCCACCTCACGGTGAAGCTGCACGGCTCGTCTGTGCTGCCGTAAGCAGCGCAGAGATTTGGAGGAGAAGGTTTTTGCCTTCACTGTCAAAGCCAGTCGTTATATAAGTTTCTCTGTAGTTCATTTCTGCCACGAGTGCCACTTAGGAAGAAAATATCCTCTCACTTTGCACCTGCAGCACCTTACCGTTTGTGTTTTCTCTCTCTCTGTGAAGTTTCCTGGCACTTCTCAGTCTCTCTTGTCTTTTTTCAGTTTTTCCATGTTAATGAAGACACACACAGACTAAACTTAGCAAACTGTGCTGGTAATTGGGAGAAGTTTTATCGCCGATTTGAGTATCCAGCTGTGTCAGACTGTGTACGTGTTCATGCAAATGCATGCGTCCTCACTCACACAGGTGCTTGCATACATTTAGATGTTCTCTTAAAAAATCTGCGGCCCACACAAATACACTAATTAGCCAGGTATCCACTCAGAGGAACTCATGGGAAAATGTCCATCTTTTTTTGGTAGCAAAGTTTTCCTCTGATATCTTCTTCTCTGCCGTTGCTTTAAACTGTGACTTCCATTCTGGATTCTGCTCTCACTGTTTATCATTAATCTGAATATATCTCTTCATTTCCTCCAGGGGAAGTTTGATCTCCCCATTAATTACTCTGCTCACTGAATTAATAAGTGCAATCAAGTTGTTATAGAATGGGCAGTGATGAAATAAAAAGACTTCCTGACCTACTTGTGAGTTTTGAGTCCCACTACTTTCCCATCTAAGCCTCAAATGTCCATAGGTGATCACTGGTTAAGTATGAACCTCCCAGTTTAGCAATCATACATCGATTTTGGTCTGAGATCACAATTGTGAAAACACAAAATTGTGTTCACACTGTGAATGCTTAAATAGCTCCCTAACTATCTCCTCTTTTGAACTAACTGGCCTCAACTCTAACTTAAACTTAAATATTAGACATCAGAATGTAGTATTAACTTCTGATTATTTGCATCAAGCTTGGAACCAACTTTTTGCGTTAATTTTACGTTTGCTGAGCGCTGCCATCATATTGTGTTCTGTCACCTGTTCCTTCTGTGAGCCTCTGGCTCTCAGCACGATGCGCTTTGGGGCCATATGCCCCTCTGACTGTGAACCACAGCTCTGTCTGTCAGGGGCAGGTGATTAATCTGCTAAGACTGAGTGGTGAGAGACAGCGGTGCTCAGTATGTTAGTGGAGGATTACAGCACATTCATAAAAGCTGCATATAAATTATAATTTACAAAGTCATAACCTCTAGAAGCCTCTTCATTGTATTTGCAGTGTAAGCCACCAGAAATGAACTTTAACTTCAAGATAACTTCTTGTCACGTCGTGACAGCTCATGCAGTTAAAAACTATAGTTCAACATTTTGAGAAAAGAACTTTCTTGACACCACTGAAGGTGGTACACTAAATGTGACACTACAGCCAGCAGCCGGTTAGCCTAGTTTAGCATAATGACAGCAAACAGTTCCCCCAGATTGATCTTTTCATCCATCTAACAGGATGAAAGTATATTAGTGTGTTTCCCAAACTGTTAAAATAAGCTGAAATCCTTTGTTAGTTTTTGCCTTAGTAACATAAATGTCCATATGTATATTGAAATACTGGCATGTTGAAACCTTGTAGAAGAGACTAACTGTAACTGCTGAACCACTTTGTAAATTCTTTATGAGGAAGCACCAGCAGACACTGTCGAATGTTAATTCACATGGTATTAAATTATAAAAGAGATTCAACTTGATTAAAGACGTTCAAGATGCTGCAATATTCATCCTCTGGCTAACACACACAGAACACAGACAGCAGCAGACGCACAGTGGAAATGTCTCAGGTCATAAAGGTGATCTATTCACCTGAACTCATCATGTTGGACCTGGGGGTGATGAGGCTGAAGGGGTAATGCTGGGTGAGGTCAGACCTGCCTTTCTTTCTCTATGAATCATGACAGGTCCCATATGGTTAGGTTCTACATCAGTTCACACAGGTCAGCCTCTATACCTGCCACATTTTGACTGTATAAAAGTTATTAAGTTGGGGAGAGTGGCTCAAGCTTATGTTGGGATTTTAAAGTGCCATAGATATTCTCTTTCCATTGACTTTAAATAAAACTGCAACGCCCACTCCCCCAATATCTTCAAATACTGTAACAGAACCATTAATAACTGAAATATCGTGTTATGTAGCCAAGTTTAAACATTAACCATTAACCTCAACATCCTTCCAACTAAAGTAAAGAAAGAAAGTAAAGAAAAAATGAAAGACCCTCCCCTGCTATCCCTGCCAGAAATAGTCAGACCGTTTAGCAATAAATAAATAAGTCATTGCTGTTTTCCACTCATCATTTTCAGTCCCTACTTTTCCTCTATTAGTCAACTATTCCATTCATTCTGTGCATGAGAGGAAGTCGAGGAAAAGTGTAATTCTTAAGAAAGCTTTCAGCATCCTGTTGTCATGTCCACAGTTCATGCATCCTCCATCTTTTTGCATAGCTACAAAATCTTTGAAACACTTCATACAAACTAACACAGCCTTTCAGAGGTGACTGCATGCGATTTATGGGAAATGGTGACGCTACTAATGATGGCTCATGTGAAAGTGACATAAGAGGGTAATAAGACATTTATATCCCCCCCTGGTGCATAATGCATGTGCTGAAGAGGTCACGCGTGTGTGACAGCCTGTGTGAGGCCATGTGTTCATTGTTTATTCTTGGTGAGTTTCTTAAGATTTAAGGGGAACAGAGATTCAGTGGTGGTGACTCACACTAAGGTGACACTGAAAGGCTGCTATGAGATTTAAAGGCATTTACCTGGAATTATGTGTCCTCCGTATAAGGATTATATTTGTGTGCTCCTGAATGTGTCAAACCACAAAGCTACATTAGAAGTAATGATGAAAGAGAACAGGAAGGTGACCTACACATCTTAACAGTGCAGTGATGTAGTGCTGTATTAGAAAGAGAGTGATTCCCTCCATTACCCCCAACACTTCCAGTGCACTCAAGTCTTAACATTGTGGTGAATTCAAACTTTTAATGGAATAACTTTCTCTAGTTAAAAGGCCATGTGTTTACAGACGGGAGAGCTGCAGCTTATTTGACTGTTGATGCAGAGCCTGTGCCCTCCGAGAATTTACTTGGATTGGGAATTCATTTAAAAGATTGAATTGTCTGCATGTTTTTTTTTTTTTAAGTTATAGCATCTCCTTTTGTTATGCAGTTGGCAACAAGCTGTTATATTCAGAACTGTGAAAAACATTTGAATTCACCCCATGCCATATTTTTTTTCCACCCATCCATGGTCACTCAGGAGTGTTTAGTGTTCCAGTATTATTACAGTTCTCATGTGGCTGTAGATAACAGTGAAAGATTTGTCTGCAGTCCTGCTGATGGGTTGAGTCAGTGTCTGTACAGAGTGCTAATGCAGGATAGATTTTAGGATAAATAGACTATTGGGGACTTAAGCTGTTGCTGTGGCAATTCTTTTGGTTGAAAATTTTCAAGCATATGACTTCATTCATCATTTGGGCGTCCTAATGAGTTTGTGAAGATAAGAATCGACAGAGCTCCTGTCATTGCTAATTCACTTTACTGCCATGGAGCCTGACTCTGTTGTGGATTATGAAAGTGTAATCTTGTTAAATGACGAGTGTTATGGTGTAATTAAGGCAGTCGAACATTTATGAAGCTGCACTGAACCAATTATTGTTTCTCTTTGTTGATCAGTAAACAAAGACCTGCAATGACCCAAAACAAAATCTAAGTATATAATTCATAAACCTGTTTATAACCTCACATCATTCATCTTAGAGTCGCTGAACTTTTATTGATTAAAAGCCAAGCCAAGATAGATCTTTTATTTAGGTGTCAGGATAGTAGTAGTTAGTTAATCGTGACAAGTGTGTCAACTCAGTGTCCCATAGAGACACACTCAGATAGCTCATTGATTCTGGACGCACACCAAGATCACTGGTGGTGGGATTCAAACCTTAGCTGAGGGGCTTGGGAGAGTTGCCATTATGCTTGAGTCGTAAAGCCATGATTCCAGGAGGATAAATGTGCCCGAACAGTAGATGGTGCTTGGTTTGGTAGAGACCATGATATTTTCTCAGAACTAAAAATGACGTGTTCAGATTGCCCGATTTGTCCAAAACCCAAAGATGTTCTATTTACTGTCAGAGAAAAGTAAGAAACAGGATATTATTCACATCCGATAAGCTGGAACCATTGACTATTTAGTGGCACCCAGCTGTGAAATTGCAGATTGCATTCACATTAAAAGCATAGTCCACATTTAGATCAGAGATTGGTTTGTCTGTTCTAGGCTACTGTACAAAACTGGTGGTTCAACATGGCAGACTCCATGGTAGAGGACCCGCTCTCACTGTAGATAAAATAAAGGGCTAATTTTAAGGCAACAAAACAAAGTGATTTTTATTTTTAAGTGATCACACACTAATGGAAACATACTAATACATCTGTTACATTCCTGCTGAAAAATGAAATTATAAAAATGAATTCCTTGGAACTTGAAATAGATTTGATTGTTTCAGCTTGCTGTGAACAGTACAGTGTCCTGTTTGTCCTGATGTCTCCTTTCAGGCCAAAGGAGGAGGTGGTTGGCGGTCCGGCTGGCGTAGAGTTCTGAGCACTTATGTGTGCTGTTTGTTTGCACATTTACCAGCAGTTTGCCAAAGACTTGAACAAACCCCTGCCGGGTTGTATTAGCTCACTGGAAGCCCCTCGCTGTCGTATGGCTAAAGATTTTGTTGTTGTCTTTGACTGCATTGCAGTAGGAAGCCTGGATGTCTTTACCAGCCCAGCCGGGCAGCGCTGACGTCCTGCTGTCTGTCATTGTTTGGCAACAGACGCATTTGCAGCCCGTCCCTCCAAGGTCACTCTGTTCCTTTCTTTAATTGAGTTGTGCCGAGCTGAATTGGATTCCACAGTCAATGACAAGTCGGATTACTTTTTGTCAGCATGAAAAAGAATTCTTTCTTCCTGTGACACAACACCTTAAGATGGTTTGCTTTTCTCTCCCTGCCTCATTTCACAGTGCTCAGTTCATGTTTTGTCCTTGCTGGAAATTACTATTTTTTCCAGGAAAGACTGTCTGTGATCTCTTGGAAGAGATATCTGGGTGGCATTTACAATCCTATGACACCAGACCTCAGGAAAATTAAGACTGGGCAGCCCTGTGTGACTGTGAATTAGGATGGCACTGATGAAGAATAAACTTAATGTTAATGTTCTTGCAGAAATATGACAAATAAACTCCAACATCTCATCCTCCTTTCCTTCTTGGTGTGCTGCCCACCGTTCCTTTAGTGCCTGAGAGTCATGAATAATGTCCCAACACACGGACAGACTCTGTACATCTCACGTATTATGTATGAGATCACTTCCAGTCAGAGGCGCTCGGTAAAGACGAGGCACACTCGGCTCTCGTCCAGCTTCCTCCCTGATTTGGCTCGATTCTGCATTGTCATCCTCCTTTAATTAACCCTTAGTAGCCTGCCACTGAGCACACGTCTGATTGCCTCTTTGAGGGCTGACAGGCCCATCCTGAATGTGAGGAGGAGGAGAAGGAGGGGGAGCTAACAGTCAGCGGCAGCAGCGGTGGCAGGGGGTGAAAGTGGAAGAGTGAGGTAGTCTTTTCTTCCTTTGTCTCTCGTTCCCATTTCCTCTCTGGACTCCCAGTCGTCTCTCACAGCTCCTAGCTCCTCTGCTAGGTGGGGTTTTTCCTCCTGTGGTATTAGGCGCGGTAAGGAAACAGACCAAAGCAAAACACTTCTCTGACAAGACGACAGGCAGCATCTATCCCACGAGAGGTGAGTTGACAGCAAAGCTAGAAACTATTCTACACACACCACTCGTGTTTGGAACCTGTAAACAGCTGATCGATGCTGATTCGTGCTGTGTGTTGAAGTTGAGTCAGACTGTCTAGTTTGTTCTGATAGGGACGGCTCTTTGTGCGCTCCATCAGAGTTAAAGAGAAAGTCAGCATATTGCCAGCTCTGGCAGCCAACAAAAAGGCAAAGGAAGATGAGTAAAGTCATTTGCGAGGATGTCTTGGTGTTTTCTCATGTGTAATTGCAAAAGCTCAGCGGCATTAACTCGGATTATGCTGCAAGCAAATGAGGATGAGTGCTTTCCATTTACATTAAAGACCCCAGCTCTCTATATATGTGTGTGCGTGTGTGGGAGGGAGAAATGGTGCATTTCAAAGTTTTTGTGTGTGTCAGATAGTTGTCATGGTGCTTGGAAAAAGAAGTCTTTGTTGTGTTTTTTCTGTTTTCCTCTCTGAGCATGTTAGCTTGCGATGTGTCACCATGTGTACGTGATTCATCTTGATACCTGAAGCCAGAACACAAAAAAGATGTCATTCATTCATTTGATTAATCGGGTGTATTTTTTTAACTAACTTACATGCTGTTGCATAAGCATTTTGATGATTTGTGATGTTAAATATTATTATTGTGGGCGTGGTAAAGTCATTGTAGACTCATAGGTCCATGGGAAATGTGGACATTTAAGACAACTTCAGTTTCCACAATATGATCATCACTAGCAGACAAAGTAAAGAAATCAAATAATATTTTAGTAGAGACAGACTGACGTGAATTTCAATTTCAGTCTCATGATTAATATTACAAACACAATAAGGTGTTTGTTTTGGCGTTCATTAGACCTCAATATGGGCTTCGGTGTAGAGGTGATATCTCTGTGTTGTAAACACTTTCAACCTCCCATTTACTGTTAGTCAGGGAGCAGCAAAACTGAGTTGTTTGTTTGTACTCTAACACTAACTGCAGATGATCAAAGCCTGAGGAAACAAACTGTGTTTCTTTACTTTTAATTGTTGTCAGATGAGAACTATTTCTATTTTTTTTTATCTTGTGGCCAACATATTTTCCAATTAACCACAGGATCTTAATGGGATTTATAAGACAGATGTGTTCAGCCAAGATGAATGAGGACGTGTGAGACATAAGCCATTCATGAATACAAACTGGTCCCAGTGTCTTCAGATGTCATCACATGTGAGGGTTTGTTATATAAGAGGAAGTGTTTCTCATCTGTAGACATCCCACCTTCACTTTCTTCAATACTGTTCCCCCCAAATATTTATCAATCCCCTCATCAAATTCTCATTTGGCTTCATGATATACTGTAATCACCAGTGTTATCCTTTGTTTATGCTGCTAATGGCATTTTCTCTTCTGGGCCGTTGAAAGAACAAGACCTAGTGTGTTGAATACTGCATGAGATAATGTTTGCATGGTTGAGTGAAGCCACAGCAGTGCTTTCACAGCTAAATGCTGCTACACAGCAGACAAAAATCAAGTATTTACAATAGAAACCAGGAAGAAATAAAAACATTTGGAAGGGCAGACATCCATTGACAGCCTCTTTTCTCTGGTGAACTCTCTTTTTCACACCTGACAGCTGCCTTTTGCTCATGAGCTGCTTGACTCAGGCTTTTTGGGGATGCGTGCTTTGCTAAAGGCATCTCGGCAGCATCTCAAGGAAGGAAGAGGAGACTTGGCCCGCTGAGATTTCGCCAACAGGTCCAGGGTTCTGAAAAGCAGGTCATATCTTTTTATAGCACTAGTTATCATACAATTCCATACTGCCCCTGCTACACTCAAACTGACAAAAGGTTGCACTATGTAGGGCATCGCAGTCTCAGGCAGCACAGTTGTGTTTGTTCACTGAACAGAACCATCACAAGGGAAATGCAGTGTGTTTTCTGATTGATTGTGAGGGGGAGACTATGACTTGTTTTGCGCCATCTGCCCATTTCCTCGCTTATGAAACATGGGAGAGAAGCCAATATCCTCCACAGCAGTTCTCCTCTCAAGCTTTCTGCTCTGTACATTGTTGCTCATTGTTAATTTAAGAAGTTGTGACACAAAGTCCGACTCACCCGCCCTCGCTGTAGGGTTATTGAGTTCGGCTGTGCCATTTTTAAGGATTCTGCCCCCCTCCCTGCAGGAAAAGTGGTGACGTGCATGTGAAAGTGTGCAGGTCTGAGGGGAGGAGGAGCTTGGATAACCACAGTTCTGTTCTGTCAGAGCTATTGGAGCTGATCCAGGGAGTCGGCCCGATGAAATATTCAGCCCGTTACAGTCAGGCGGGCTCTCAGGAGAAGATGCACCATATTTTTGTTGCCTCTTTGTTTCCTTTTTGTTATATCAACCCTTAATCCCAGAAAAAAACACAGAGCATGGATGCTCTTCTTCAGTAGTCCCCAGTCCCCCATTCATACCGACAAAACACACTCATCTATTACTGTTCATTGAGCAGCTCCACCAGAGCACTGCACTAGTGCAATAATGAAGTTTTTCTCTGCCTTATCTGCAGGTTTATAGGGATGATGATCAATAACAATGAGTCAACTATGACCTCACTGTGTGGCTGTATCTGCCTTTCATCATTTGCTGATCTTTCTCTAGTTCACAATAGCAATGGTTGATGGAAACAGCAAATGCGCTTAATGGACGATAGAAACATGAATAAGTTGTAACATAGCAAACATTTAACTCTCATGACTAATCAGCTGTTTCCAGTCTGACGGTCTCCTCATTGGCTCTATAATACATCCATGATGGCTCCACAAAGATCTGATGTAACCTTCCTCACATTAATACTCACAAAAAACCCATGTCATATTTCCATCATGTTTTTCACTGATTAACGTTCTTTTCAACAAGGCGTTTTGTTGCACCCTCTTCTTCTGCATACCATTGTCTTTTATGATGTGACATATGTTTTGGGTGTGTCTGTAATCAGTTTTTTTAGTCATACCATGAGCAATCACAGAATGATTTCATGATGTACAAGTCACAGTAAACAATATTTAAAACTGATCCACTGTGAAAATGTCTGCCGTCTTGACACACTGTCATGTGACTTTCTTCCAGATAATCTGTCTATTGTTTGCCTTTCCATTCAGCAAGTTGCTTTTGCTTTTTATTGTCTTCCATTGTACTAACTGAGTTTGTTTATGTGGTTTTACTTCCAGACTTACATTTAGAGAAGAGAATGCAAAAGCTAAAGGGCATCTTTACTTTGTGATTATGACTCAAAGAGCTATTCACTGTGACTCATTATGCTAATTAAGTAAGAATTACCCCCAAAAATAGTTTTAATCATATTACACACAGTTCAGACTAATTCCCCAGAGTTTCAATATTGTATTAGTGAGACCACCCTGGGAGGAAAGAGCGATATGTCGCAGCCAGAGGAAACTCTGCAAGATTATTCTCATGTTTAGATAAGAACTGGAAGTCAATGAGCTTCTTCACAGCCATCTGCCTTTGCGTTCTCATATTAAGATGATAGACTCCATGACTAATCATCCTCTCACTGATATTTCTTCACATTTCTTTTTGTATTACCCTGCACTTCATGTTATCACGGTCAGTGTGTCTCAGAAATGAAGGATGAGGTGGAAAAGGAGATCACTTTCAAAGAAGCTTGAATGATATTTTCCCCTGCCAAGGAGGCTTTCACTGCTGTTGTTTGTGTGTCTGTTAGCAGGGAAGAAACTACAGGAGGGTGTAGCATGGGCCAAGGAAGAACCTATTACATTTTGGAGCAGATCCAAATCACAGGGCGGAGGCACAAACTATTTTTCACCTTTATTAACGTTACAAGATCAGTCGCAGACACACATACACATTCTGTATGGAGCGGTTGCACTTGCAGATTTGCACATGACAGAAGAATGGACTTAGCGGAGGTTGTGCTCTCCGAGTGCCTTCTAGTTGAGATGTGCAATTAGGCATAAGGAGTAATCAGCAGTCATAAAAAACCATCTGTTTCTTTGATCTCTCTGAAATTTCCTCTCTTCATCTCACTCTCAGAAACTATATTTTGACTCTAAATAAATATACATAGAGACAAGCTTTTCTGTGGAGTTCTGGAGAGCAGCCAAGTCACTTTGGACTGATTCATTTTGTTGAGCATTAGATTTTGGCTCCATCTGCCCCTGTTGTCTGTCACGCACTGAAGGCTGGTCTCAGAGGAAGCCACTGAGTGCACTGCAACTCCCCCGTCACTTCTGGGGCAAGTAAAGCTGAGCAGAGGGCTAACTTTGAATCAGACTGTCAAGGTGACCTGACAAAACTTAAAGAGCCCACCCAGCACCAACCGCACATTTGACCTCGACACACAGTTATATTCTTCAACCTGCCAGTGTCCTCTTAGAAGCAGCCAGTTGCTGTCAGATGATGCTGCCCTCTACTCAAAACAAAGCCACGTTATCAGCCAAGACAGGCTTAAGTGCAGATGAGAAGAAATAATTAAAGGGAAACAAGCCAGGCATGTTTCAAAGCCATCGATTTCCACTGGCTTTGTTTGTAAAAGCCTTGTGTGCAGAAACACACTTACTCAAACCCTCAGTTTCATCTTCTCTTTGATATCAGAGCTCCACTCGCAGCCTCTTTTTTATTAAAAGGACTGCAGTAAAGCTGTAGATACACGATGGGAAAGCTCAGATTGACAGCAAGGATGCCATTTATTTCTTTGTATGACAAGCTACTCTGTGCTTCAAACATCCATCTCTGAGGCGCTTTTCCAATAATGGCTTTGGACTGATGGAAAATGAAATCACAAAATGACGGATTAAGAAGGGCTGAGATTTGTGAACAGTAACCCAAAGTTTTATTTTGCCTCATTTCCTTTTCATGGTTTGTTCTTTTTATTTTATTTTATTATTTTATTTGATGTTTTTTCTTTTCTTCTGCCGACCACACAAGCGACTTATAGAAATGGGATGTTTCAGTCTAAAATTCTGCTTATTCTGAACACAGACAGCTGTAACATTCCATCCAGAAACAAAGCCTGCAGTTTGAGTCTGCACGCTCTAGTTAAGGACGGCCAGATTTTAGCAGTGAAGATAAATGCTGTTAATTCTAAATCTGTCAAAAGAGCAAATCAATTGCGCCCTGCACCACTGGACAACTGGGTTGCAAGGTGTCTGCTCTGCACCTCATCCATTACAAACCTTTTACAGGTGTCTTAAACTAGGATCCAGCAGCAGCCTTTTACCTCTCCACAGAGACAGGTTGCTGAACATTTTCGATGGCGATATTGTTTCTCTTAACACACCGTTTAATAAAAGGATGTTATATAGCTAATGAATGGCATGCGTGCTTTAAGCATAACAACTCTTCTGGTTATTGATTTTCTGAACAAACTTTAGAAAATCAATAATGCCATTATCATTCTGTGGACAGCTCCCGTACACGTCCGCACATCTACAGCTCACCATATTTCCCTTCCTCCTTTGTGAGCCTTTTAAAAAATGACTCATTATTCTCTCATTTTCAGCCTGCCTTCGGGTTCCATCCATGTCTGCCATGAATTATAGATGGAGAGTATTGAATTGATTTGGGGGGGGGGGGGGGGGGTGGGGGGGGGGTAATTAGCTTCTGGAAGTTGTTTCAGATTTTTATTTTAAAAGAGTACTTTCAAATTCCGGCCGTGTTTGGGATCAGTCAGGCAGAAAACTCACATCAAAGTCCTTCAGGATCTGTTGGTGAAGGAAAAGTTGGCAAAACTCTTTTTTTCTCTTATCTGTCACTGTGGTGCCATTCACAGTGTGTGGTTCTGTCATTTTGTTAATATTGATTGTCTGTGTGTGTGCTGTGAGATCTTTCCAGATTTTAATGAAACTTGAGGATGTTTGATCAGATTTAACATGGAGATTAAGGAAAGAGTCTCACACAACCAATTAGAGGACAATGCATGTCTGTACTGTACATGTGTTTGTGAGCTGTCATGTCCCGTGTGTGTGTGAGAGAGAGAGAGAGAGAGAGAATAATGAAAGAGAAGAGGAGAACTAATATTTTATTATTGAAGGTGATTTATTGTGTCTGATAGCTGAAAATTGGTTTGAAAATTAGAGAAACATATTGCTGTGAGTTTTCAGGGCTGTAATTCTGTTGTAATTAAACTCTGTGTGCGTGTGCGTGTGCGTGTGCGTGTGTGTGTGTGTGTGTGTGTGTGTGTGTGTGTGTGTGTGTGTAAATGATCACTGTTCGATCCATACGCTCCTCATTTCGGGGGCTCTTGGTGTCTCAGTCTTCCACAACAGCTAAATAATGACGCACTAATGAAGATCGTTTTATTCCTCCACACACTCAGAGTTAATGAGAAGCTTAACAATTAACGAGCCCTTCCCTCTTTTTTCTAAAAAAAAAAAAAAAAGAACTCAAATACCCACAAGTCAATGGGATCCTAAAAATGAGCACAGCTGTTTGAAGAGACAAACTTGGCAATTACAAACGATCTGAAGGTCTGTGAGCTGAGCATCATGTGCTTCATTTCAGCTCTTTTTGTCGGTAGTTTTTCAGTGACATGTCCAATAAAGTTTTAATTTCAGTAAGAAGATGATGATGGCAGATTGAGTGTAGGCAGTATGCTTGTAGTGATGTACTGGAGGGTCAAAAGAATATTATAACTGCTCCTTTTTACTACCACTGCTACGTTTACTCCTTACACTAGAAGACTCCAAATCAAAACTAGACAACGACCTTGCTGACCTCTTTTCTTCCTCCTCTCCTCCTGTAGTTGGGATGACAGCAGCTCGGTGAGCAGCGGCCTGAGCGACACATTGGACAACATCAGCACTGATGATCTGAACACACCGGCCTACTCCGCTGTCAGCTCATCACGCAAAAGCAAGGGAGCGCAGGTAAGCACTAACCAGTAACCCAAACCCTCAGTATGTGCGATCAGTCCCATCAATCAAAGCTGTACTGTTTTACTAATTACGAAAAGGTAGTGTGCTAACATGCTACATTAATATGGTGAACACTGTAAACATTATGCACACTTAACATCAGCATGTTAGCATCACCAAGCTAATATACCACTGTGTCTATGATCACAGAGCCACTAGCATGGCAGTAGTCTCTCAGTCTTGTTGCCACTACACTGGCTTGTAGGTGTACGTTGGTTGTTGGTTTAGCATTGAATCAAGGCCAGTCTGTATGTCAGCTCTGAAATCACAGCTGAGGGAATTAACTGCAGACTGAAGGCCACTGCTCAGCTTCTGTTGTATTCTGCCAAGTATCTTTAGCCCCTCATGAAAAACTCAACAGACTGGGCTCTTAAGAGACTCTAGCGTTGCTAGGGAGACTGGCCATCTGTCAAGGTAGGCTAGTTATCGCTGCTGTGTGTGTGGGTGTATTTGTATGCATCCCAAAAGAGGATCTGGACATGGGTGATTCCAAAGATAGCTATGACTTCACACATAAACACACCCTACTGCTCTGTTTGTGGAGGGAAGGTGTAGCATGTTTTAGATTATTATTATAAACTAATTCTGTTATTTTCAGCATGACAAGGACTAAACTAGCTAACTTACATCCCCTCTGTTTTACTTTTTACTGTCCGCTTTGCACTTTTATTACACAGTACTGCAGGTGCTCAGCAGGTACTATTTTTAATTCCCCCACCAGTGCATTTAAGGACACTGAGATTTTAGGAACCCACAGATTTCATTGTTTTACTGAACCATCTATTAATCTTTCGGTGCTTTCTCTGACACACACCACCACCCACCAGTCCCAGAGAGGAAGCAGGTCCAAGCATGCAGAGCAGGAGGTGAGCAGCAGCTGGGCTGGAGCTGAGGACCTGAAGAAGGTGGAGGAGGAACTGGACGCAAGCATGGACCCCAGCAGCGGCTCCTCCCGCTGGAAGTCTTCATCGTCCTCCTCTTCCTCTCAAGCCCAGGGCCAGTACGAGGAGGCCGGCCAGAAGGCCGCCGCACTGGCACAGATGTCCCAGACAGGCTCGTGGAGGAGGGGCATGACAGCCCAGGTGGGCATCACGCCACCCAGGTCGAAGGGTACCTCTGCCGCCCTGAAATCACCAGGTAGGACCTGCAACAAATTCTATATCTTTTGATAAACATAATGTAGTTCATTCGATCGGCACAAGATCAGTGAAAAACAGATGATTCTCTGAAGGTTCAAAAAATGTTCATATGATGACACAGGTACTGAAACAAAGCAGAAAAGCTGTTTTTTGTTGTATGGACCTTTATAATCAAATATTATGCCATGTTAGACATTAAAGAGATAATCAGTTCCAGCCGCATTGCTTTATTCAGATGGAAGTGTATCAATCAATTGGATTAGCGGTAAAACGAAAGTAGAAACAGAAGTTTCTTTTTTCAGTCAACCATGGCGATGTCGTGTTTACTTTAAAAGAGAGTTACTTGTGATGCCTTTGAGCATGTTTTCTTTTCAGATAAAAGAATGTTGGTTTATTTATTATCCATTAACAAGTGTGCACTCATTATTATCATGATGAGTTAGCATGAACATCCACTTTTCCAGCACTTTATCTGTTATGGAGAGCTTAATCCAACATAGAGAGACTTAAACCATCGATACAACAGACAATGACCATTTTGATCAGCTCTATAATGACCCTTCACGGTTCAAATGAATTGAGATCTTCTAATCATCTAATCTTTTTCACAGCGGACATTTTATTTATTTTTGCTGGAAGAGCACAGGTGTTACTAATAACATTATCGATGGCTCTGTTTGGTTCACATGTCCCAGTGAGTCATGACACAAACACAGTACCAGGCCCCTGACGTTAAATGGAATTCAGCCATCATTAATTTTATTATATGAACTCGTGCTTCCCTCTGTGACCTGTCAGAATCTCTTTAGTGGTTTATACGAGTATTGATTTTGGAGGCACGTGTCTTTGAGAGTTATGAACAGATTGCAGCAGATTCATTGCCTCTGCCTGAAAACTGATGATTTGATGATTCTCTTCCCTGATACCTCGCTCGGAGACTTTGCAGTCTTAAATTTTCAGTCCACTCAGCAGGTCCAGCAGCTTTGTTTTAGATAAGTATTGGTTTTTCACTGCAGCTGGCTGTTGGCATAAATGTACAGTAATTTTGCTTTTCCTGCTCCGTGGCCCCACAGGTGATAAAAACAAACGCTGGGCCAAGAATCTGCTGAGGGAAAAGTTTTTGTATTTGCACTAATAAGTGTTTATGCAAATTGGCAGGCAAAACTGATGATGTTAAGGCCTCAGAGAAGGGCAAGGCACCTTCCAAGAGTTCAGCTAGCATCCAGCGCTCACCTTCAGATGCTGGGAAGAGTAGTGGAGACGAAGGTAAGAAACCTCCTTCTGGCATCGCACGCCCACCAACCACTGGTTCTTTTGGATACAAGAAGATCCCGGGTCCCACCGGTGCCCTAATCACCTCCAGTGGTGCAACGCTCACCAGTGGCTCAGCCACCCTGGGCAAGGCACCCAAATCCTCAGCTGCCCTTGGAAAAGGCACAGGCATCGGCGGCGTGCGTAAGACCAGTCTGGATGGCTCCCAGCCCCAGGATGATGGCGTTCTGCTCAGCTGCAGTGGCTCCAAAGTGACCCTGCAGTACCGCTCCCTACCCAGGCCGGCCAAATCGTCCAGCGGGGTGGCAGCAGGACGCAGCGGGCATCGCTCCAGCTCCAGCAGCATCGACTCAAACGTCAGTGGCAAGTCAGCAGGAGGGGCAGCTACACAAGCGGGTGCCAAACGCAGGGATGGGAAAATGGGCTCCGACCGCTCCAGTCCCATCACCATTAACCAGACAGACAAGGAGAAAGTGGCAGTGTCAGACCAGGACACCACAGCAGGACTATCAACCTCCCCCAAGTCCAGCCCCACCTCCACTTCAGCCGGCCAATCAGGCCTCAGGCAGCCGGGATCCAAATACCCCGACATTGCTTCTCCCACGTTCCGCAGGTCAGAAACATGAAACACGCTTCCAGCTTCTGTTCTGTCTTTGTCCCTCACCATGTGTGTTTCTATGTGAATCAAGCATCTCATTACATATCCCTTAATTATCAGCAATAAGGGATGTTTAAGCAGCAACCATGCCTTTAGGTCCAAGTATAAGTTCACGTCTTACTGGATAAAGCTTCAGACAATGTCATCGACACATCTATTTCAGAATTTAAGGGTGCTTTCATTCATTATGATGAACTGATGTTTTTGCTGCTCCGTTCAGGCTGTTCCCCAGACTCCTGTAACAGATAGGGGCATTTATCGAAGATGTCTAACTCTCACCATGGCTGAAAAATGCTCTGTCATATCTATCAATTTTAGATATGTTTGGATGCACAAAATGAATATAAGACACTTAATAAATCATATTTCAGCGCCTTCATAGGAAAATTGATTGAGTGATCTTTCTCCGCTGTACAGCCGAGGGGTGCCATTACGCAGATTGTTCCCCGGTGTAGGTGATAAGCCACTGCAGATGAAATATATCTTTACCCCGAAGATGAAGGTCTGGTGGCTTGTCATTCAGGTCAGGCAAATCTTAAAACTTAGTGGTCTTGATCTGAACAGACAGAAGACAGGAGTTTCTCTGCGCGCCAGTGCGTGACTCATTAGAAGCATGCGTTCGACAGGCGCGTCCAAACATCTGTCCCATCCGATCTGTCAAGCCGACCCGTTTCATCTGCATGTCTTCAAGCTTTTTTTTTTTTTTGCTTTTTTTTTCTCTCAAGAGAGCATCACCTATGTATTATATGTGGTTGCGATGATAGACTGGGACAGGCGCAATATGAGTAGCAGACTGTCTGAGCATATGTGGGAGGCAAACAGAGTTGAGTGGCCTAACAGATTAGGTTATTTAAAGTCAGAGGGTTGAAACGGGCAAAGCTGTGAAAGCAGATGTGTCGATGTAAATTACTCTGAGTTCATAGCTGAAACGAGGTGGAGTTTGCTGTGAGGGATAAATGTGTGCGCTCCGTCTTTTATCTGTGTTACAGTGGGGATGTTTGAGTAACTGTTTTTCCCTCTAACACACTGATCCTTGAGTTTCTTGATGCGTGTGACCAATGCAGTTTCATATGTAATATACATTAGCTAACCTCAATGTAATCTACTGTCTCTACCCCAAAGTATATCAAAATCCTTCATTTTCCAGTATGGATCTTACAGATGCTCACCACTAGTCCTTTGAGCATTTCTAAATGACTGCACCCACCTCTCTACCCCCAGATTGTTTGGCACCAAAGCCAGCAGCAAGGCCAGCTCTCCGGGCACGCCCGACTCTGGCAAGTGCCCCTCAATACTGGGCAGCCCCCACGGCACGCTGGCAAGGCAGGCCAGTCTGGACTCACCCTCCTCTGGTACGGGGAGCCTGGGCAGCGCCGGCGGCCTAAGTGGTGGCAGCAGCCCGCTGTACGGTAAAACCCCAGACCTGTGCACTGACTCCCCGGCCTCCAGTCCGGCCTCTGGCCTCTCCCTGCCCTCCAACGCTCGGCCCTGGCCTGCCTGTAGCTCATCAGCTGGCAGCAAGGACACACTGAGCTGCCAAAGCATGACCAGTCTGCACACCAGCTCTGAGTCCATTGATCTGCCGTTAGGCCACCACGGGCCCAAGGTCACACGAACCGGCAGTGTCAAGTCCACCCTGTCTGAGGGGTGAGTAACAGGGAATACGATTGGGGTGAATCGTATTCATTGTTTCATTTGAGACCAGAGACTAAAAGTTTATCTCCCTACTCTAAGATATACACATTCAATGCCGAGGAAGAATAAGTAATAATGATAATAATTAGAATTAAAAAATTAAGAATAAGAATGAAAATAAAAAGGAAAAAACGCTCATCTAGCACACAGTTTGGTTGCATTTAACTTTCTATTTCTGGTGTGGATTCAGTTCAGTACATACTGCATTTATATAGTTCAGTTTGGTCACAAGTGAATTAGTCCTAGTAGTATTTTATTGTATCACATCATATAGTTAATGACTAATAGTTTCCAGATTAACCCTTTTACTACTCACTGACCCAACTGACCTGCCAACTTTTCAGAGGTATTCTCTGCATTGACCTGATCTTAGTGTTTCTGGAGTCATCAGTAAAGACATAAAAAAGACCTAACCTTAACACAATCAAGACAGTATTATTTATGGGTAATGACAATCAGTAAATTGAGATTGTTTCAGACGCTCATTCCCATGAGATGTCTTTATCAGGGTGTTTCCATTGTTTTGTCCACACACTGTGCATGCAATACATCACAGAACATAGAATAACGAATTCAGCTGTATGTCTCAAAAATGAAACAATTGATTTAAAAAATTTCCCTTTGTTTTATATTTGTCTATTGTACTGTGATGCATTAGTAATGTCTTTTTTTCTCCATTGTGTATGTTTTTGCATATCTGTGTGTGTGTGTGTGTGTGTGTGTGTTTGTGTGTGTGTGTCAAAAGTCAAGTTTGAGAAACGTGGCCAAAGTCTTTTTCTCATGTATCAAAAGAACAAATATTTTCTGGCATTCATCTAATTCACTCATCCTCTGTGTTTTAACAGCATGCCTCTTGACAGAAACACGCTTCCCAAAAAGGGACTGAGGTACAACACATCTGCAGCCAGATCCCATTCTCTGTTCTTATTTTACTGACTCACATACAGTAAATAAGTGTGCATTTGCATGAAAATAATCATTCTGTTATCAAGCATAATTTCTATGTTCATGTGGCATGGTGCGGCACCATCTCTAGCAGTGATTCCCAACCAGGTACCTGTAACCCAAGATAAACATTTAAAATAGTTAACTTTAAGGACCGGAGGAACAGTTAAAATAGTTAGCCTAAGGTTCTGGATAAACACTTAAAATATTTAGCTTTAAGCAACAGATACACTAAGAATACAGAACAGTTAGCTAAAAAATGTCTAGCTCTTGCTCTTATAGAATTTGAATGCATTAATTGCTTTGGACAAAAACATCTGCCAAATAAATGTAATGTGAATGTCATGGACAAAGGGTTCAAAAAGTCAAAGTGTTGAAATAATCAGATGTTGATGAAAATTGAATTTGAATTCATCATCCATGACAAGACTGTGGGTGTAAAACTGACCAAAAACAAGGCTGGGAACCACTGAAGTATAGATTAGCAAATGATGCAATTAGCTCATGCAGCATTCACACTGCACCACCAAATTTCTTCACACATCAGACTAGTTGTGGACTTGCAGAATGTAATACTGGAAGAAGTTCTCATATTTTCCAGTACATTTTGGTCACCCAGTTAACTTAACTGGCTGCAAACTAAACTGAGTTAACTAAAATGACTTCCCAAACCACAAAGAAGTCAGTTTCTTTTTTATCTTTTATCCGTTGTTTCCTGAAGTCCAGGTTAGATTATAACTCTTTAAGTGAGCTGAAATATTTTGCTGCAGTGTGAACGATGCCTTGAATGATCAAGCAAAAATGCCGCTGTCCGTCTATTTGTCTGTCTGCTACTCTTTGTGTATCCTCATCAGATTCTCATCTCATGCACTGTTAGAAATGCAGCAAACACAGCCGTCATGACAGAGCAGTTCTTCCTCAGCTCAAAAAAATGGACTATACCTCCTGATAACGTTTTCTCTGTTAGCCGAGGGGGAGAAGTAGAATGAATACTTTGAATTTAGTTGGGACTAAAGGGACTGAGACAGAAATACCATAACCCATTCATCACAGTGGCACAACCTCTGCAGGGAACAACCTCTCTAGCCAATTATACAGTACTGCTGCAGAGGGGTTGGATGGGTCATGCTGGTTTTACACCATTCTTTCATTTCAATGGCATATGGTGCTCAAGCTCTTTTTTGGCTTAAAAGCATCCGATCTTATACAACACTTTATGCCTGCGGTGTTTTCCTCTCAGCACTCTGTTCACGTCTTGTCTAATCTTAAGATTTCATACATAAGACTAATAATTGCCCGCTTAAGTCAAATAAACAAGCGCGTCAGTCCATCTTAAAGGCATTTTGTTAACATTAAGCACTAAGTCAAATACTGACCCTTGGATTTTTCAGTCAGTTCCATTTCAACTCCAGAGAGGAGCGAATGCTGCCGTGTCACACCATTCAACACGCTCTTAGACACCCAATCCCTGGTGGAAGCACAGGCGTGGGGGACTGGAGCAGGGTCAGATGTGACAAGCGTAGTAATGGGGGCGCTGGATGGGAGACGGCGCTGAAAAGGGATGAGTGGAAACTCAATTATCATCCTCGGAGGATTAAATATGGCCGATTGTCATGCCTGCGATAAGGGGGCCTTCTGTTGCTGAGCCACTTTGGAGCTGGGGAGAGAAGAGATGAGCAGCAGTGTTAGTGTGTTTGGCAGCAGTGTTAGCTTTGAGCCAAAGCAGCGTGTGCATATATGACGATGTGTACAGGAGATGCACGTGAACATCTGGGTGGTGTGGCTGCATGTTCTTTTTTACCATTTGCTCACATGCTTCTGTTACGTAGCTCTGCACTCATTTCATCACTAACAGAAATGCTTAGACTTTCAAATGTGTCTCTTTTTGCCGTTAGTTTACCGTGTCTTTGTGGGCTTCAGGTACCCTCCGTCCTCCCGGCAGACGTCCCATGAGGAAGGGAAGGAGTGGTTAAGGTCGCATTCAACAGGGGGGCTTCAGGATACAGGCAGCCAGTCTCCACTGTCTCCTCCTGGAGCTTCCTGCACCACTACTGGAAAATACCACTATTCCAACCTGTGTGAGTCTAAACAAATGCACTGCAAATGCAGCACATCTGGAATAGACAGCTGAGTTATAGTATGAGCATAGGTAGTAAATAGCCACGTCTTTATTTAAAGGTTTTTGATGTGGGAAAATGAAAATACTGAATGAAAACAAACTGTATGAATAAATAATGTGGTTTTTCAGGTAGTGATTAAAATTAAAAGGTCCAGGGTGTAGGATTTAGTGACATCTTGTAACCCCTTTGCCTCACACTCTCCTTCATCCTTTTCTTGACAAAGAAACATGTTAAAAGCCTATCTAGCACCAGTGTCTGGTTTGTCCACTCTAGGCTGCTATAGAAACATGACAGGACTGTGGGTGTAAAAGGACCTTCAGCATCTGTAGATAAGGCTCACTTTAAGACCACAAACGTAACGATTCTTATTTTCAGGTGATTATACACCAACAAAAACATTAAAAAAAACACACTGATTTGAGTTTTTATTTTCCTCTGCGTAGTGAGCCCCACTAACATCAGCCAGTATAACCTGCCACCAGGCAGCAGCAGCATGAGTCGCTCCAACAGTATCCCTGCCCAAGACTCCTTTGACCTGTACGGAGAGGGTCATCCACTGGGTGGCAGCGCAACTTCCCTGGAGGATAGACCACGGGCCATCAGCCGCTCTGGCTCCTTCAGGGACAGCACTGACGAAGGTAGGAAACACTGTAAATGAACTGTGTTCCAAAAATGACCTCCCTAAGAAGCTTTTAGAAATAGTTTTAAGGCCACATTCAGACATCAGTCATCAAGTTTGTAATACCAGACGCTTTTGCTGTGTGTGCACACTGAGTGATCTTTCTGTGGGTGGTGTAAGAGGCTGTGATTACATCCATAGAGGTCAGAGGTTAGCTTTTTAAAGAGTAAATCATTTTTGGGTTTTTTCCCACTACCTTGTTACAGTCACATCATCCCTATGAGTTACCATAGTGATCAAGTGCGATCAGTCAGTTGGGTAATTGTGAATAAATAAAAAGGCAGATTCAAATGACTTGCTCATTGTCAGATTCATTAGAAAGGGAGGAATATTGTATGATATGGTGAGTATTTTACTCATCCTTGTAATGAGCGATGGAACTTATTACTCTCCTTCTACGCTTACAGTCCACGGCTCTTCATTGTCTCTGGTCTCCAGCACATCTTCGCTGTACTCTGCGGTGAGTAGCTCGCCAGATTTTCTTCTTAAATTTACAGCTCTTCAGGATTAGTGTAGAAATAGAATTGTAAAACTATTAAATCATGGTGTAAAGTCATTGTTAAAGCTGCTATAATCACATTTATTAGACTAACAATAAATCAAATGACTGCATGTAATGTAATGTGCAAGTCCACTAAACTCTGTGGAGTTTTTAGCCTTTTTACACTTTACACCTGCACCTTTAATGTTTTAATTGAGTTTTACCATCATGAGTGTTGCTTCCAGACACTGCAGACAGCCGTGAAAAAGCTCTGATTTGAGCATTTAACAGCTAAAAAGTGAGTGAGTTAAATGAAGAACAAAATATAGGGTAAAGGCAAAATAAATACTTAAATTAATCCTATATCGCTCTGTGTCTGCTGAATGTGTCAATGCATGTACAAACTATAAGTTTGCCACAACAACTTTAAGAGGTGATAATGTGTGAGTGTTGCTTGTTTCACTGCCCCCAAGTGGCCAAGCAAAATTAGTTAATGCAGGTTTAAAGCTGTCTTATTTTGTTTCAGCGCCCAACAGCATCCCTGCTCACCCAACACTGAGCCAAGAGGACATATTGAGGCAGTGAGATAACACTGACTGTTGGTGTACATTTTAAGAGAAGTTTTTCAGATCTAAAATGTCTGCATACAAAAGTAACAAGTGACATTTTTAAGGCTGAAATCATCCATATTTCTAAATGAGACAGCGCAGAGTTAAATCAAAGCTTTCAGCTCTTCCCAGTGATGCAGACTGTCATTAAATGTCACGTACATTCTGTTCCAATATTTCTGCCTCATCCCTTCTGTTTCTGCAGATCCAAAAAACAAAAAACTCCCCATCGTTGCATGCTTCTAACGTAGCTTTGGCAGATAAGCCTCTGGACAAGTGTTGGGTTTCTAATAGCACAGGCAGCGCTCCAGTCCTCACGTTCAGTGAGGCAGCAGATTAGTTTTAGGGAGAAGGATCAATTACCACCCACCTCCGCCTGTTCCCAATTGCACTTGCAAGATGCACAGGAAAGGCCAGGATGAGTGATGGAGATAGTTTTGTTTACAAAGTTATCCCTCAGGTCAAATTAATTTGTTTGTTTTGTGATTATAAAAAATGTTCCCTATTTTCCTTTCTGCCTGACTTTATCCACTTCTGTCTCTTTAATCTCACTTTAATTAAAATTTGGTTGAATTCCTCTTTGTCTATGTGTTGGATATTTCATCGCTTATTTTCATTGACATTAAAATGCTTCTCATGCTCTGTACTCTAATTCATTTTTCAAAGACATTTGATTGAACAAAACACAGTGAACCGAAATCTCTGTTTTTTTTAATGATTTATGCTTCTTGCTTGCAGACGGAGGAGAAAGCACACTCAGAGGTAAGGATGGCTGATATTCCATCTGTCTGCATGTCTGCTTCTCTTTACCACCTTCCTCCTGAACATTCATACAGTCCAACACCTTGAAGCTGCTCAGTGTCGCTGCACTGTTGGCCACTGAGCAGCTCTGCCGATGTGGGTGGGGGTTAAGTGCCTTGCTCATGAGGACCTCAAAAGTAGCGGGGAGGAAGAAAACAGGCGTTTTTCTTATTCAGCTTTAATTGGCTGATTTTATTCTGGGAGTCACAACAACGACCTCCATGTCACACGCATGTTTTGCTGCCCTTTAGGGGACTGCTGGCTTGTTTCTCTGTGTCTGTCTATCTTTTTGTTTGTGTGTTTCTGTTGCACTGTATCTATAGTCAGAGAGAGCATATCTATGTCAATCAAAGCACAAACAGTGATATTTATTCAGATACATTTGGCCTATTACTGATGATCAATTTGAACCAAAAAGTTCATAAATAAAAGTGATGGTGGATACATAAATAAAAGCAGTTTAACCCCATGTTGCATTGCTTTTTATTATCAATGAATCTTTTGCATTGACTTCCATCTTGATCATAAATAACCACACAGCCTTACTGTTCTTCATGGTTAATATAATTTACTTTATGAAAACTTACACTGTACATATATAATGCATGCCCTGCCCTTTGGCTCCTTTTTCTTTTGGCTTTATTCTGTTTATCACTGATTCTTCTTTGATTTTCCAGATTTACAGTTTGTTTTCTCCTCCCTTCTTCCCTCCCCTCTGTCCTTGCTTACTAGTGTTTTAAGCCCAAGCTTGGATCAGACAGTAATGACAAATACGCTGTGCTGTTTGTTTTAACCCTGCCAGATGGGTGGAGTTTAGCACATTGAGACTTGCTCACGCAGTGCCAACAAACTGCAGTGACAATCATGAACTACAGTCACTGTGCACGACCACATGTGACCCAACTCTGGTTTTTAATCATGTAAATCTGACTCCTTTGTATTTGATGTTTTCTACTTTCAGATCCTGAGACAGGTGACCTACTGTACATTTGACTTGAATTTGTCATTATTTATTTGAGACAAGTTATATTGGCACAACAGGCTGTGTTGGCATAGAGGAACAACCAACAACCAAGAATCATTAATAAAACAGAAATCTCAATCTAATCACCCAAAATGTCAGTTTAATGTGTCGGAAATGAGAGTGAAATATGGATTATGTCATATGGAAAGAGACAGAAACATAAATCCAAAAAATTTAGAACTAAGCAAAGAGATCTTTAGTCTGAAGGAAACCACATCCTTTCTTGTGTTTTGCTGTACTTGTGTTTGTCCACTGTGCTAAACTGACACATCTGGCACTTATCTCATTATAGCAGTACCAGGTATTTGCAGATACTCTATGACCCAGGTCAGGATTCCTTACCTGTATCTCTGGCTTTGCTGCTCAAAGTCTAACCGTGACAGAACCAGTGCTGTGGCTTGTGATAACCTCTTTCTCTCCAGCCACATCAGTACATGCTGTTTGATGGAGGCATGCAACATAGTGATAATTTTTACTCTTCTCTTTTCAATCAAGGGCCAAACAGTCCAAAATTCCACGGTAATCCCCCACACTTTTGTGTTCACATTTCACCCCAGTGTCTTTTTACACAGTATTACAATGTAACTGCACAGTTTTTACATCAAAGTTATCAACATGGGAGTTGCAAGTTCAACGCCTCTTTGCAATACAATCAGACTTAGTTTTCTTTATGTTTTTTTAAATTTTCTTTATTTCAGGAACGTTAACGTATACTTGCGTTTACCTCTGTACTTTTCTTTCCTCCCCAAACAGCAAATCAGAAAGCTGCGCCGGGAGCTGGACGCTTCTCAGGAGAAGGTGGCGACCCTGACGTCTCAGCTGGCTGCAAATGTGAGTTTGTTTACTTCAAGAGACGCCGTCAAAACAGTCGGCTCATTTGCATGATAACCTGCTGTCAAAAAAAGCTTTTATGGAAGTGTTGCCTATCGAAGCACTGGAAGGAATATAAATCTTTGAGACACCCACTAATTCCTTTTCTCTTTTTGAAGCCACGGTGCATTTTTTTGCTTGTTTGATTTTGTTGGTGTGTGTGTGTGTGATTTTCCTAATATGGGATGTTTTCTGACGTGTGTTTGTGTGTCTGCACTACAGAGAGGATTGTCTCTTTTGCTTTTGTCTCAGCCGATGGGGGTTTCAGCAAGAACAGGAGCCTCTCCCAAATTCAACCAAGCAGGGAGAATCAAAAATAGGTAGACGGGCATCGAAAGGGAACAGGGAGATGAGGATAAGTGAATCTAGACTCAAGTGCGTCATGCGTGGGTGAAACAGAGTGAGATACAGAGACCTCCAACCCTCACACGGAGCTGTCTTTGTGCTGAGATGCAGATAGACACACTCCAGCATGTTACTCGCCTCCGCCCCACCCACCCACCTCCTCTCTCTCAATGCCAAGAGCCTGATCAAGCGTGGAGACAGACGGGGTCTTTGCTTCGGTCCAGCGCTTTGATCACAAAGTTGTGCAGAGCTGAAACTGAAGGCTAAACTGCAGGAGAGGCTGACGAATAGAAGATGAAGACGACTTTGTGTAAGAGTTATGTGGGGACAGCTAAACAACTTTTAGTTGTTTTTGGTCATGTGAAGTTACTTGATGGTGATTTTACACATCAGAATCCATTAACAGGTATATGAAAAAAGTTGTTTTATGGCTTTTGTGGCTCCAGGAGGAGTCTGATAAATGTCCTCAAGTGAAGTCGTCTGAGTCACTGTCTGTCGACGACTACAAGTTTGAAAATGAAAAAAGCCAGAGCTTACCTTTCCTCTCAAGCTTGCTCCTCATCTCTGACATCAACTCGGGGCTACATTAGCCGCTACAAGCAGAGCACACCTAGATCTCAGGTCGAACTGTCAGCTGTCGACTTGCAGTTGTCAAGTTGTCACGAATGGTAACAAAGGCACCAGATTTTGACGGACTCTGGTTGTCCATTGTGAGTCTGACAATACTGAAAGAGCATAGTGTTAAATCACTGTAGTATCTGTGATGTTCAGTACCTTCAGAGAGGCGTTTCATTGAGAATTCTTTCAGTTTCTTTACAGTTCAGTATAGTAATAGTCAAGTAAAGTCCTGCTAGTGCAGTAAGTCAAGTCAAGTGAATTTTATGGTCATTTCAGCCATGTACACAGAACACCTTGATAAGATAGCGTTTCACTAAAGACCATGGTGCTACAGGACACATAAAAGACAGTGCAGACAGGACTATACGGATCATTATATACTGTATTTACTGCTAATTGGTTTGAAAAGCTACTAACATGGTTGTCACCATCCTGCAACAAGTGAGAAAAGAGATGCTGTCATAATGCAACAATTAGAAGCTGAACAAACATTCAAGACTTAATCAAGTATGGCTGTGTGAGAACAGCTTACACTTGGCAGGGTCCAAATCATTTGTGACATAGATTTTATAGCATAGCTTTGTGTAGTAAAATGATTTAAAAACAGATATAACCCAAGACACAATCTTAATAAAAGACTCCAGTGTTTGACCATATCTGTTGTTGATATAGACTAACCCTTAACAGGGTCACTTAGCGTCGAAAACAGCAGTGGAAAATAGCTACCAGTCTCCTGCCTTACTGTGCCAAGCCATATGCAAACACTTGCACAACAGAATCCCATATGTGCTTTACAGCTTCCGCTCAGGGGAGCTGTGCAGCACATATGGGATGTGGGTAGACTCTGGGGAGGTTTTGGATTTTGATTAGAAGAAAGAAAGAAAAAAAAAACTCTCGATCACACTGTATCTACATGACAGCATGGTGGGCTGCTGGTGCTATAAGCTGGTCTTATCCTCCCAGTGGGGAGTGTGACTGGAAATGTCCTCACATGTTCTCCACCCACAGTCCAAAACCAGTCACTGTGACATCGCTTAATCATGAGCTTTCCCAAACACATGTAGAAGCATATGCATTTGTACATTTTGTACTTTTTTAAAGTTTTGTATCGTGAAAATCAAGAGAAATATCCAGAAAAAGTGGTATTTTTAAGATGTCACCTTCTTAGCAAGAAGACTTTTTTTGCTTCCTAATACAATATTATGTAACACTAATTTCTTTTTCCATCTATTCTTATTCATGATACCATGTGTATACAAATAGGTCATTTCAGTTTGGTTCTGACCTCAGTTTAATGCAAGTTTGACCTTATCTTGTCATTTTAGAGAACGCTTAATGCATCCAAATGTTGAATTTTCTCCAACCTTGAAAGTTTAACCTTGAATATCATCTTAACTGAGTCATGATGATGTCCAAATCTATATTTAAAGGTTAGACAGAGAGGGTATTTTGTGGGGACAAAGATGTGTGAGTGGTCTAGTGTTTAATTCACACTGGCTGAATGAGTTTTCATTTCATCTCCTGTGTTTTCATCAGAGCCACAGAGGAAATTCTTCAGTGATTGAGGTCATCTGATCTTGATCTCTCTCATTTGCTGTGCCAGTGCATACATAATTATTATTATCTCTTTGAATTGGATTTAAATAAAGTATTACGGCGTGTCAATACGCTCACAGGAAGTGAGTCTCACATTAAAAACATATTTGCTGCTGCACTGTCACATAGACGTCGTTCTCATTAATTGTGTTTGGTTTTGGTTTTATTTGATCAAAATGCCGCAGAATTACTAAAACCAACATCGTGTTAGAGGGATTAAAAAGCGCAAATAGTGCTTGCTGCTGAAGTGTTGACCCCCATGTATCCCCTCCACCCTGTGGTCCTGCCTGGACTGACATTAAATCGGGTTTAAGAGTTCACACAGGAGCCCCGCCTCCCCGCTCTATCTCCTTCCTCTTTTTACTCACCCTTCACTGTGTCACCCTAACCTTGTCGCCTCTCCCTTTCTGCTCAGCCCCCTCCCTGTTCTTCTTACTCCTCCCTTATTTTGGCTAGATTTTTCATAATCATCCTCTTCCCTTCCTCCTTTCGTGCCTCCCCTTCTCGTTGTAAAGAATGTAGCCCAGCAGCAGGTGCTGGCTTTGACCACCGTAGTCGTGACTGCACTTTATCCATCTTCCACCGACACATACCACCCTCTTGAGATGTCGTCCGTGTCTTTAGCGGTGTCATCTGGCAGCACCAGCACCAGTGACTTCTCCTCGTCAAGTTCTTTGGTCTGGCCCACCGTCAACCTCTATCCCGGACCCCAGGATCGTAATGGTGGTCAGAAAAACAGGGGTTCAGGGGCTAAGCGTGGCCGCCTGGGCCGGGCTACAGGAGCAGCGCAGATGGGTCAACCATGGGACACGTTAGAATCTGATCAGAGCCTCCTACAGGGCGGACAGGTGGGCAGGGGGGTGTTGAGTCGGAGCTCACAGGTGGAGTTGGAAAGAGATGTGGAGCTGGAGAGATGAGTTGGAACAGTTGCCATTTCTAAAGGTCGAGACCTTTGCTGATTCAGCCAGGGACACAGAGTGGAAGAGGCAGCACAGGGTGTGTGTGTGTGCGTGTGTGCGTGTGTGTGTGTGTGTGTGTGTGTAAGAACAGAAAGATGAGGAAATCTTTCAGTTTGTTAGAGCTTTTTGTTGCACATTTGGAAACAAATACTGTTCACTAAATGAAAGTTCTCAAAAATTGTAATGATGCAAATGTGTGTGTGTGTGTGTGTGTGTGTGTGTGTGTGTGCGTTTGTTAAGCAGAGATTGTCTGATCTGTCTGGGCATGCTGCCCACCTCTCTGTGACACACCAGGCCTGACAGGTGTCTCAGGGTCTCTAGCTAAGGAGGGGAGGATGAGCTGGCAGTCCACGCACAAATTTTACAGGCTCAGATTTGCACAAGGACACACAACCATGAACATAAGGCTTCAGCAGACATCCGGACGCAAACATATATTCAAAAAACACACGCGTAAACAAATCCAGATACACATTCAGACAGACAGACAGGTTCAGCAGAGCAGATGGCGTGACGTCGTAAAACATTTGCCACCCTTCAGTGTGCCGCCTCTGCATCTTCAGGTGACAGATGAAGTCAGGGAGGGCAGCCCCTTTTTTTGATCTGTGTGCATCTGTGATATCCACATCATTCTCTCTGTGCTCTTGAGCGCTTTCTTGTGATATTAGTCCAGAAAGATGGTTTTGCAGCATGCGTGATTGTTCATTCACAGCAAAGTCAAAAACAAAAACATATCTAACAAATGCTCAAATACTTAACACGTTTGACATGAACTCTGAAAAATCCGAGAATGACTCAATGTGAACGTGTTGATTGTTGGATTTTTGTATGCTAGATATCCCAGCGGGAGTTCTTTATAGTGCACAGGGAGCCTCTTCAGGAGGACACAGTAAGAGCTTTCAGACTTGTGGGCAAGCAAACTTTTCACAGCTAGTCTGTGGCTCAAGTGAAAACTCACTTCAAAGCTATCATCACCAACCAGCATACCAGCTTATTATTAATTCTCTGCCTTTTCTTCAAGGGATATTCAACATGAATAATGATTTATAGATAAGCTGTATTTATTATATCGTATATGTTTAGAGATATTGAGTTTTTCTAGTTTTCATACTCTGGAGAATAAAACAGCATTCTTCTTTTCCATGTTCTACTATTTTAAATTGAGTTTTTATAGTTTATTTAACAAACACCAATGTTCCAGCGACTGAGCACTTCATTTGTCTTCTCTCTGTGTGTCTGCAGGCTCACCTGGTGGCAGCCTTCGAGAAGAGCCTGAGTAACATGACCTGCCGTCTGCAGAGCCTCACCATGACCGCTGAACAAAAGGTACAAGAGCTAAGTCCTGAATTTGAAAAAGCAGCGCACTTGAACTCCATGGTGAAGGGATTACAGGGAGAAGAAATGATTAGAAACAGTTTGACACAGAAAGACTGCAGTGGAAATAACAATGTGGAGGTCGGCGGTTGTGGATTAATGGATATTTTTATCTTTGGTTCGGTTCCTGACTCGTGTGAAAGGTTTTCTGCTGAAGACAATTTTGAGTTATTGCCCGAATATTTCTCCAACTTCCACTCCCAACCTTAACGAAAGTTGTTTGACTTGCTTCTAACTACAAATCTTCTTCCTTTACCGGCAGGTAAAATTGTTATGTTTTGCACAGTCGTGCAAGGGGTCAGCATATTCCATGAACCTAAGGCCCAAAAAGTCATTTAAAACCAGTGAATTCTTCAGAAATCCTCCAGCATTTATCTGCTCCAAGGTCCATTTTCTATATTTTCTTACAAGCCGACTTTTTCACCGACAGGAGGATTCAGAAGAGCTCAAAAGGAACTGAAGCACTGATCACACAGCAGCAGCAATATGTTCAAAGATAAATCCCTACCACAAATTATGAATACTCACACATGCACACACACAATGCTGACGAGCCTTGACAGCTTTTTAATCCTCTATAAATTAAAGCAGACTGGGATCTGGTGGGATGTCTTTGTTAAACAAGGCCGTACCAACTTTTAATTAAAGTAGAAACCCTATCTGCAGCCGTCAGTGAGTTTTCGGGCAAGGCAGAATAGAGAGTCCTTCTATCTGATCGTGTTGGTTCAACAGAGTTGGGTTTTTTTTTATTCTAAGCAGGTGGTGCCGGGGTTGCGGCAAATCCTCTAGGAGACTGCTATCTTCTTCAAAATACCCTCCCTTCGTTTTTCTCTCTCGTTCCCTTCCACTGAAAGCCATGCCAATGCACAAATTTAAGAATTTGTTTCCAGTGCTGATTCCACTCATTTGGCCAAAAGAAGAATTTGGTGCATCATCCTTAGTCTAAAAACTGCCTCTCTCTCCAGGAGTCTGAGTTGGCTGAGTTGAGAGAGACAATAGAAACGCTGAAGACCCAGAACACTGACGCCCAGACGGCCATCCAGGTGGCGCTCAACGGCCCTGACCACCTACACAAAGGTAATGAAGGCACCAGCAGGGATGTTGGCTCAAACTCAAATCATCTCAGGTTCTCAGGAGGTCTTGAATGGCCTGCTGTTCCATGATTGGATGGATTTTTTAGCCTGATTGAAGTGTTTGTGTTGCACAGATCACTTTTGGAAAGCCTTGAGTAGTCATAGAAACAACCTGAATCACATGTGTAATCAATTTTGTGTGCTGAGCCCAACATAGTGCAACTCTAGCAAAAGTCTTTCAGTGTAGTTACATTAAGCAGTTATGCAGTTAGTTGTTTTCATAGTTTTCATAGTTAATGGCAGAGGCAGACAATACATACATGTAATGTACTGTCATTTTTTTTGCACTGATATCAGCCTCACTGTTCAGTTGTATCAGAGCTGTATGAAGTTGCTGCTAATGCTAACGTACTAACATTTCCTACTGCTGCTAGTTCACAGTAAGTGTTTGAAAGGTGAAACATGCTTTTATTCTGAATTACTGACAGGAAATGCAACACATTTGTCAAAGAGGTTACGACTAACAGCAATCATTCATCAGAAATGCGGCTGGAAAATTAGTCACACAGTGTGCAACATGAAATCAGGTTATAGTTTTATACTTTCAGTTATGTCTTATTAAAATAAAGTGAGAAAATGTGTATCTGTATTTCTGTTTATTTTAATATATGAGACCAAATCAACCAGGACAGGACTTATTGGTTATAACCTTAAAGAGAAGATGATACCATCCAAAGCATTTTGGTTCGGGGATCAGCGTCGTATATCTCATCTTTTCAAAGCACTAAGAAAAATGTTGTTTTTTCCAGACCTGCGGATTAGACGGCAGCACTCATCAGAAAGTATGTCCAGTATCAACAGCGCAGCCAGTCACTCCAGCATGGGCAGTCTGGGCAAGGACGCCGAAGACAAAAAGAAGAAGAAGAAGAACTGGGTAGGTGGACAAACTTAAGAAAGAGCCAACAACGAAATCTCAAATATGAAGTGATCTTCTGAAAGCCAAACTGCAAACTCCCACTGATAAAATAAATATGTAAATAACTCATAATAATCACATTCTGCTACTGAATTCTACATGCAGGTTATGCAACATTGCATGAATTATTCAACGGCTAGTTAGGCTAATTCAGATATGCACTATATGCCTGCATTAAAACATTAAATATCTTCTTTCACATAGATAAAAACATTTTCATGGAGGCACCACTAAAGAGCTTCAATATGAGCTAAATGCCTGAAATGTAAACGTAGAATGTTGTTATAATATTCTGAATATGCTGTAGCTTGACCTAACCATAAGCACAGGAGGGCTGAGTTTGGTTTCAGCTCTCAAAACTCCAAATCAAAAATGTGATTATTTCTACCCTAACTGGCAATGCATATTTTTCATTGCTGTGATTTGTAATTCCATAATTCTTCCTTATTTCACCCTTTGTGAAATTGCAAAATTAAAGTGGCCGCAGATGTGCGAGTGATTCAGACGATGAATAATTGGTCGGTTCAGTTTCCAGTCACTGCTTGTGGTCGAGTACTTACTTTAAAAGTGTTTGGACCCTTTTTAAGTTGGAGGCAGAGCATGCTGGGATTCCCATAGGTCATCTGCAAGATCCTAAATATCCCATTCACGCCTTGCCTAACATCATCACAGTCTGCCATCATGTCCCTGTTGCTAAGCTACAGTGCTGAGATGGTTGTCAGCCAAGTTGCTGTCATCAGTAAGGGCTAACCGAGGATCAAGAAGTGAAGTCAAGCACCCTGCAAGTATTGTTTGAAGCACACTTTGAATTTCATATAGGGCAGCATGCAATTAGGATGGAAAGAAGCAAAGTGACCACTAATATCATGGACACTGAAGCTTCAAACTGGGTCAATAGCTGCCCAGAGGTTAGACAAGTGCTGGTTGTATCTATGTGTCAAGAGGGAAAGTCTGAAAAAGAGAAGCACTCTCACTTCTCAACATCTACTGACAAAGTACTTTAGAGAAGGCTCTTAATCCCTCAACAGGACTTCGAGTGTAAAGGTCTTAAAGACACGGGGTTCATCTTTATTCCACAAAGTTCATCTGAACTTCTGAAAATTGGTTTCTTTGATGGCTCAGTTTGCTTTGTGTAAGTCAAGCCTTATGTGTTTGCTTTATGCAACGCCCCTCTCCTGTTTCCTCTTCTACTGAGGACCATGTCCACAAATACCCACAAATCAAGGCCAAAGAGCCAAATGATCTAAAAATGCAACACACAACCATAAGGCGCTCTCCTCTCCCTCTGCACTTCTCTCTGATTTCACTGTTCTTTGCTTCAGTCTGCAATAGCAGCTCAGTGTCCCTGGCTGGAGAGCTGTTATTTGCTGCAGCCCCCTGAGTCAGACACATGACATATTAGAAGTTCCGACTCAGCCAAAGAGCACAGAGCCTTAGCCAGTTTTCATCCTCTGCTGCAATGCAAAACGCCTGCCCTTGAAATGAAATGCACGCTAACAGCCCAAAAGTTCACCACTGAGAGTGACACCCTAGCCTGCTATGTTAAGTGAGACCCCCCCCCCCCCCCCCCCCCCCCCCCCAAAGAAAATTCAAGTCCAGCCCATGAATGCAAATCAATCTTTTATTTAAGCAGCGATTAATTATTCATTTGCATGAATTCGGCCTCGGTGCACACATGGCTGGAGACATGGATAGAGTTGAACTAAGGTTACTGAGAAGTAAGTAAGCAGCAGATTATGCTCACAGAGTGACATGAAATAATGACTAGATAGTGTTCTCCAATAAGACAGAGGCAGCATCTGACCTGTGTTAGTCAAAGAGCTGCATTATTGTTCAGCATACACTTATAACTGTAAAGGTGAGCAAACATTGTGCAGGCTTCAATATATAACATGTTTTTTTATCACTAAAGTTTCAAAATCTCTCCATTCATTTTCTATAGCTGCTCATACTGTTCAGGGTAGCTGGGAAGGCTGGAGCCTTTCCCAGAATGCATTGGGCATAAAGTCATTTACTTGAACTGCGTTTGTATGTTCTGTTTAGCATGACGAGTTTCTTGTTGAATCGTGTATTATGTCTCTGGTACTGTCTATGCTTGTTTGGTGCCACACGCTGTGCTCACACCTAAACAAACTGCACAAAACGACCATATCAAGAATACAGCTTTCCTATTTATAAATGCAGCCTCAGTTAATCTTAACTTCAATCATATCTACTGAACCCAAACTTTATACAACAATAACACACACGCACACACAAGGCTTGCAGAACAAACTGACTGCTGTACAACAAAGTCAATGCAGAAAATCAACCTGCAGAAACACTTACCTCCATCCTCTCATTATATAGCTGGCTTCAATTGAAGCTGAATGTTCACACGGTTTCTCTTGACTGTCCCTCAGTAGAGATTAGACAACATTAGACAAACATTGGCCCAACCTGGTAGTAGTCACTTAGCCCTGCAACATGCTAAAGCCAAGTTCAGCAGGATAAACAATTAAATGACCGAAACAACATAAAACATGGAAAAGTTCCAGTTTTGCTCTACTGAACAAATAAAGTAACACCAACAACTATTGTCCAACCACTGAGAATTAGCAGTGGGTGTCAGCCCGGCTCACAACTCATAATGTGTAGGCCAGTAAGCATTTTGGAAAAGCAAATCTGTCTCCTTTCATCGGGTGTCAAACTGGTAACACAGAGATAAAAAGATGCTCTGAGCGCAATCATAATCTTCATTATCATTATCCTTGCTGCAGCACTAACTGTGAGACACATGAGCAGCATTTAGCTTGAATCACTCATCAAGTGAGCAGGAGTGTGTGTTTTGCGTGGCTTAACGCTGGGTGTGTTCTGCATCTTCAGGTGGCTGATTCCATCCCGGCTCAGGTCAGTGGCTCCCAGAGCGTCTTCTGTGTGTGTGCTGTGGTTATCCCCCATCCTCCTTCCCCTCCTTCGTTCCCTTATTCATCCCTCCTCTTCACCCTCTCTTCTTTCCCTTTTCTGGAAACGTCGGCATGGATACGGCAAACCTCCCCTCCCCTGCCCCCTTGTTCCTCCCTCCTCCTTCCTCTTCCCCTGTTCATCTTGATTGCCTGTTCAGCCCTAATTTTTAGGGTCATTAAAAAGCCTGCCCCTCCTTCTCTGTCCTTTATTTCCATCTTTACTTACAGTCTTGCCTTTTGCCTCCCTCTTTACTTAAACCAGACAGTGACCATTGCTTGGAAACAGCACGCCGTGACTTCCTGATCTGGCAGGATGTGATGTCACCAGAATATATCTCATTGGACCTGACATGTTGTGAATGTAGACGTAGGTTGAGCTGTGAATATTGACTTTCCCTGTTGTGTATTTGCGCTATCTGTCTTGCAGTTACGAAGCTCCTTCAAACAGGCGTTCAGCAAGAAGAAAACCAAATCTCAGTCGGCCCACGATGAGATGGAGGAGATGACCGACTCACTGCCGTCCTCACCCAAACTGCAGCACGACAACAGGCAAGGCAGCATCGCCACACTGCGCTCTTCACCGTCCACCACAGAGTGAGTTTTTACACGTGCATCCACCCTTGCACACATATATATACAAAGGTCATTCCCTCATACAAACTGAAAACATGCGCAGCTGTTTTGTCCCCTTTTCTTCTCAGAGTCTAAATTCTTTCCACTGTTATTTTTGTTTGTTTTTTTCACAAATGTCTGCTAATCCTCACCTCACCGTTCTTTCACCTCTTTCTCCGACCTCTCTGCTCACCCTCCTTCTTTAACGCCTCTCCACCTGCTGTAGCAAGTGCGTTTGCGATAGCAAGTCCTCCCCCATTTGGACGGCAAAGAAAAAGCAAAACGGTCAAATGGTCTACAAGCACAGATCTCGGTAATAGGCACTGTGTGGCATGCTCCCAGGGAGTGTGTGTGCAGTGGGGTGTGTTGGTGTGACTTTCTTCTGCATCTTAATGCCATAAACACCTCTGCATGTCGGGGGTGGTCGTCCCTCTGGTTCGCACTCTGGACCTCAGGACCTCTGAGGTGTCCAGTTCATGAAAATATTAGTCGGCTGAATAAAGGCTGTAAAGGATGAGGAGTAAATGATTTGCTTTCTCGTGCCAGAACAAACTCTTCTGTGTCACTGTAAAGGGACAACATGTGGCCATTTTGCCAACCAGCAACAAGCATGCAAGTACTGTCCACATCTGGTGTGGTGTGTGACAGCTGGTGAGATAATTACTCTTTCTCAAAGGCAGGGCATGTTGACTTGTTCACTCGGTGAACTCTGCGAGTGTGACACACTTCTTGTTGTGCTTTTGACTTAGCACTGCATCTAACTCTAGTTGTTGTGTTAGATCTCTGCCTGTTTAGTATGCAAAATTACTGAGTCATGACAATGGCACTGCCACCACAGCACCAACTGTACCTCCAACACTAAAGGAGGGCTTCAATACAACTGCAGCATTGCAAAGTATTGTAGGAACCACAGCTGGAACAGCTAAATGGGAAGGAGTGGCTGTCCCAAATTTCCTAGTTCCCCATTCACCTCCACCTACCCATGCAGTTCACCACTGACTCCAGCTTCCCTCTGAACGTGAACTCTCTGGTTTCCTTTAAGTGTGTAATATTTCTCTCCAGACTCTGTGTGTGTGTGTGTTTGGTATAACCCTCGAGGTGACCCCCCCCCTCCTCCTCCCTGTGTCTAATCCCTGTTTGCAGGCTGTGCGAATGCACCGAAGCTGAGGCTGAAATCGTCCTCCAGCTGAAGAACGAGCTGAGGGAGAAGGAGCTCAAGTTGACAGACATCCGCCTGGAGGCGCTTAGCTCCGCCCACCACCTTGACCAGATCCGAGAGGCCATGAACCGCATGCAGGTGAGATCACACACTCGGAAAAAGAAATACTTTCAGCCGTGCTCCAGACAGGCAAAACTTTACTCTGTCCAATTTATCCAGGCTAAAGTGGTGTGTTCATCCCTGAAGGCGCTGGAGCATGACAGCTACCAGTTAGGAAGTTAACAATGCGTTTAGTGGATGGCTGACAGGGCACCAGCGGGGCACCAAGAGGGCTGAGCTTAAGCTAGCTGATTACACACACACACAGTATAAACACACACACTAACACAGAGTCTCTCATATTAAATCTATGCACCTAACACTTTTGCAGATAAGCGATTAAATTGTAGTTCATAATGTTGTTTCTGACCTTCAGTCTCCTTCAACTCATCTTTTTTAAAGTCACCTCTAAACTCAGTGAAGACAGATCAATTTTTTTAGTTTCACACTCAAAAATGAAAATTATACAGTCATGTAGTGTTAAAAGAATGTTTAGATAGATATTTTGGGAAATACACTTATTCTCTTTCTTGCTGAGAATTAGATAAGAAGGTTGATACACGCATGTCTGTCCATGTAAGTATGTGACTGGAGCCAGCTGTCAGTTAGCATAAAGCTAAAGCTCTAAATCTCACTAATAAACAGTTTATATCTTTCCAATTCAAATTATTTGTAATATATAAAAATACCAGTACAATCATAGTTAATCCATGCAAATATATGTGCAATAACAATTTTGATGCTCATTTGTGGGACTATTTCTTGACCAGGTTGAGTAAAGATATTGCGTGTTAATTATGGAGCTCAGGTAAATAGTGAGAAATAGTAAATAGTTTTGTTGCATTTGGACAGAGAGGTTAGCGGCTTCAATGTTTATGTCAAGCCAAGCTAACTGTGGTGGTTTCACTGTCATAAGACAGCTAACTAAAATTTCTTAAAATGTCAAACTACTCCTGAAAGTCTGAAAGTCTAATATTTTTTGGTGGAGGAATAAAAAGCAAAAAACAGGAGAAAAAAGGGTCTTTCTATCTATCACCACCTCATCGACTTACCTGTGCATCACCAAAACTCACAATTAATAAATGAATTAAATAAATTGAATTGAGCATTGTTAAATTGCCCATGAAGCTGAATAAAAAGATGCAAGATTCTTTTCTCTCTGAAAATTCACATATTTGATATATTTATATATTTCCTATTGATGTGTTGCAATGAGACAGCCGCCATCAGTTCAAAGTATAATGTTCACAGGTGCTGCATCATTTCAGAGTCTTAAAAGAAGCACATGTTCAAAGAACGTCACCATAAATGTCTCAGTTAAGTGGCTCTTTGTGGATGTGGATTGCCTTTGTCTGTAGAAGCCTATAGTCCCCTCTCAGATCTGGGGATCATGTAACGCTCCTTATCTGAGACTTACTCTCAGTACAAGGAGAGCCTTGAAGATCAAAAAGCTGCTTACATCCCATAATTCCAATAATACTGATTCAGAATAACAACAGAGGCCAGCCTAAATGCAGGGAAATGACCGTCTACTTCTGGAGTATTACTTGAGGTTACCAGAGTCTTGAATGCAGTTTTTAATAGATTTTGTCTAATTCTCATTCTTTTATTAATAAACAGAACGAGATTGAGACTCTGAAGGCGGAGAACGATCGCCTCAAATCCAGCGGGAACGCCACGCCAACAGCCACGCCGATCAAGGCGGCCCGGCCACCCTCTGAGACCTCCAGCACGTCCTCGTCCTCCTCGCGTCAGTCCTTGGGGCTGTCGCTCAATAACCTCAACATCACTGACACCATCATGTCAGGTCAGTTCAGTGTCAGCTCCGCGGCACGTTGATCCGAGGTGTTTCTGTACATCAACGTTAGCAGCCTGCAGTTTTGTGTGAGAGGTGCGAGCAGTAGGTGTGGGAGTGGTGGAAGTGAGTGAAAGAGACTTCATGTCTTGACAAATCAAAAATAATATGTCTTAAAATGCCGGCCAATTAGGACTGAGGATTCAACAGTTTTTAGAACAAAGTGCTTTTTTCACTGTTGGCAGGCGTATTCAGTTAATCTTTCAATTAAACCTACAAGTGTTGCATTGTAAGTGCCATGGTGTTATGTGTAGTTAAGCCATAGGTCTAATTTTATGGTCTGCAGCAACTCTCAGGGCCGATTTTTCTTTTGTGGCATCACGTTGGATTAGCCCTCTCTAAACTAGCCTCAATAAATGTGAGAGAATTGTGTTTGCTGAGAGAAATGATCCGGAGGAGCTGCATGAAATGATGAAATAGCTGCTCTCTCTACTGCGGGGGCTCGCAACACAGCAGGCGTCTGTTATATACACACACACACACACACACATACATGAACATGCTGGAAGCCTCTCCAGGCCTGCTCCGTTTGAGGAGTGAAAGAGTTTGTCCCTCTCACTTGTCCTGTAATTAACATAGAAGGCCCAGCTCCCTCCGAGGACTCAGGCCCTTGTTAATTGATGGAGGGATGAGCCGAGCAGTGACGCGTGAGAAGACGAGTGGGCCAGCGGGCCGTTATCGCCCCAACACAGAGCCCTCGGCTAAAAGGAAGCCAGACGAATACAAAGTACCCCCTTCCATCTCCAAAATGGAGTCTGTGAAAGAAAGAATGGTGGGAGTTGTGAGCGTTGTGGTTGAAGGTTAAAGGTGGCAGGAAACTAACAAATGAGTCAAACTTCCACAAAGTAGAAACACTGCTGCAGATAAATGGGAGCGTAATCTGTGTCCTGAAATGTTGTAATTGTAGCTTTGTAGCATCTTTCATGTCACTGTTTTGGTTTTCCAGGCTACAGCTTTACTGTTTTAGTTCACTCTCACCACTCTCATAACATTGTCTATGGCAGAGACGGGGTCCAGTACCAAATAACATATTGAGTAGCAAACTAGTGAACATAATGGAGCTTTTAGCAATGAAAGAGGCATATATTTGTTTCTCAAGAGTTAGTGGAGACCAGAAGTCAAGCTAAGAGAGAATATTGCACATTCCTGAGGTGGCAGGAACACAAACTAAATGAAAGAAATTGTCTGTTGAATGTGTAAATAGGAGAACTGCAAGTTTGTCATATTAACTTGAAAGGTGATGTCAGTGCTGCCTCTGAGGGGCCAAAAAATCAGTTATTGCAGCAGTTAACCTTGCAAAGCAGGAAAATTCACTAAACTCATTTGTTCTGGTGAAAAATGATGAAGGCTAAAATCAAGTATTTTGTTTCTGTTTGGTCATTTAAAAAGAAGTTGGAAATCTGAAATTCAACAAGCTAAAGCTCCGATGTTCTGTCTTCTGAAAGAAATGACTGATGTTTGTGAACTGACAGTAAAACTGCTCCTCTGCCTTCAGTTCTGTTGCTGTTGGTGGAGAATGGCACAAATAAAAAATGTGCTCAGTGCTTCAAATATTTGGTTTCGTGCTGCTGTAACTTGATATTAGTGTCACTGTCATGTTGGATCATTTATTTCTTCAGACGACTGTCTCTTCTCCTGGTTACTTAGTGATTTTGTTCCACTGTTGTCATGATAACAGTCCCATCCGCTTACTGACTACGTTCTCAACAAATAACCCTCTAATGAATTGCTTTCTATTGTGACTTTTTCTTATAAATGTGTCTCCCTGCCTTAGATTTTGCTTCTACTTCATTTTTAAACGTAGCCTGGTTTAAATTAAATCAACACAGGACATAGAAATTACTTTTTTGGTTAAAAAAAAATCAGTTTTACTAAATAAAACTAAAACCCAGCGCAGTCCCAGTCCCCTGCTGTCTGTGCAGTTCTAAACAAAAGCAGTACTGACGACTCTCCTGGTACGCTATAACACTTAAACCGATCGAGTCTGCTCTGGTAGCACCCAGGCAGAATCTTTACAGTCTCAGTATCAATAAATACCCCCTACAGACTGCAAAAGTAGTGTAAGTGTAAAAAAGGTTTAAAGAAGTGATATATTACTACACCAGAGGGCTGAATACTAGTACAGCGGACTACAAAAATGACTCATCCCTTGACTAGTATAGAACATTTTGTGATCTGAGGGCATTACAGTCACTTTTTACGAGGTATTTACCTTCAGAGACTCTATAATACTCAATCACATTTATATTGCGGTAAAAACATTGCCTCCTCCTTCTGTGTATCTTTCTCAGTATCCTTTGCAGTCACAGAAATACCCAAATTGAGAAACCTGGTGGCCTAAAAATGTCCCACCCCGTTTCAATAACACAGAGTCTTCCATTCTATTATGATTCTGAGCACTCACTAGAAAACGCTCTGTATGAAAACATTGATTAAATGTAAAAGTCATTATCTCTATAAAAGAAAGCCATTAACTGTCTTTTACTTTGGACTCTGTCCATTTCAAGCTCTTAATTTCCAGCAGGCAGAGCGAGAGTGTGTTTCTAATGAATCATAGATCTGATAGATTAAAGTACGTCTGCGTTTCCTAACAGAAAGTTTTGTTTTCAGATATTCTGCTCGACGACAGCTACGAGGGCAATCTACGCAAAGAGGGCCGCAGTGTGAGAATAGTGGTTACCATCAGCAGTGGGCCCAAAACCATCAAGGTTAGTTATTCCTCCAGGTAGAAGCACTGTAGTCTTATTTATTCTGACCGCTGTTGTTTTAATGAACACGTCTGACAACTCTTCAGGGCACACAAAGCCAGGAGTACCTGATTGGGTCTATAGGCGTGAGTGGGAAAACTAAGTGGGATGTGCTGGATGGAGTCATCCGACGCCTCTTCAAGGTAAACTCATGATTGCTCATAGATTCAGATCTTGCAGTATCAGGCTCATATTTATTAGGTGTTTTATTGCACAGGCGTCTGGAATCCTCTTTGAAACTAACTGAATTTTCTGAATTAAACCAGCTGAATGTGTAACACGTAGAACAAATAATATTATAAAAGCAGGTTAAAAGTGCAGAGTTTGTTTTAAATGTACACCAAGAATCACAGTCTATATTTAAGCATGATCAATAGTGCAGTTCGTCTTCTTCATTTGTCTTCTCAACCCCTCCCCTCCCTGCAGGAGTATGTGTTTCGGGTGGACCCTCTGACCAGCCTGGGTCTCAGCTCAGACAGCATCGTCTGCTACAGGATGGGCGAGGTGGTTCGCTCTCACGCCTCCGAAGTGCCTGAGCTGCTGCCCTGCGGCTACCTGGTGGGCGACAACAACGTCATCAAGATCAACCTCAAAGGTATGGCAGCAAGGAAATAAGTTTCTATTTCAGGATTTATAGCAGATGTAAAAACCAGGTTGGAATTCTTAAGGGAAAGTGTTTGAGACTCACAGATAACACATTTCCATCCTTCCTTGTATCCTCCCTCCTCTTCCTAGGTGTGAAAGAGAACAGTATCGACAGCCTGGTGTTTGACACGCTCATTCCGAAGCCCATCATCCAGCGGTACCTCAACCTGTTGATGGAGCATCGTCGTATCATCCTCTCAGGACCCAGCGGCACGGGCAAGTCCTTCCTGGCTGCTAAGCTGGCCGAGTACATCATTTACCAGATGGGGCAGGAGATAACGGAGCACAACGTGGCCAGCTTCAACGTGGACCAGAATTCTAGCAAGGTAAGAAAGAGGAATTCAAATGTTCGGTGTTCGGTTTACTCAGTCTGCCTGATGCTTCAGTTTAGGGACTTCCTACATATCCCAGAATGCCTTTTAAACAGCACAGAGCAGATTCTCATGTTGTAATAGATCTATGTACGTCTGGTTGCTGCTGAGTGCTTACAAATTGGTCTCTCTGCTTCTTCCACATGGATCTGTCCTTCTGTGATTACTGACTGTTGGTACTAAATTGCAGCTTTTTAAGCTTCTGACCGACTGACCTTACAACCTGACATCTTTCTCTGATGTTTTTGATCATCCATCAGCAGAGGAAAGATATACTAGCATTTAAATAACAGGCTCATAAACCTCATATAGATTTCCGTCCATAATGGAATTTTGCAGATTGGAGCCTGTGATTTGAATGTTAATCCATTCTTTGATTAGTTTTCAGCATGTATTTAAATGACAAAAAACAGGTAGTCGGGTCAGATCATATTGGTCCCATCAAACCTGCACTTTACATTCAGAATATTGCATCCAAATGAAAAACTTGCTCATTTCTGCCCCAGGACCTGCGACAGTACCTGTCCAACCTGGCAGAGCAGTGTAACTCTGAGGAGACGGACACAGAGCTCCCCACTGTGGTCATCCTGGACAACCTCCATCATATTGGCTCCCTCAGCGACATATTCAATGGCTTCCTCAACTGCAAGTACCACAAATGGTGAGTCAGGAATGCATTAGAAAATCAATACAATCTAAAATACCAAAATAGCAGCACAGAAATGCAGCGTATTACAAAGTTTCATTGTTTGCAGTTGCTCGGTTGTGACTGAATCATGTCGTCTCTCTCTCTATCCAGCCCTTATGTGATTGGGACCATGAACCAGGGAGTTTCCTCCTCTCCTAACCTCGAGCTACACCACAACTTTAGGTTTGTGACACACACAACCTCAACCTATACAGAAATATCACTGAACACTGAAGTGTCTCTAAAAACTTTGTTTGTAATGTGGTTGTACTTGCTCTGCATCATGTCACCTGTCACATAAAGTGTTTTTCTGTGTCAACATGTTATTTCTCACAGATTGTAAACTAAAGGCATTGTTCCACAGGGAGCTCTTTAATGACCTCTCTTGGATAATTACCTCGTTAAATGAAAATGAATGGACTATAATGCATGTTCTGAGCGAGGATCATTTCTGCTTGGCATGTTTGACTGATTTGGCAAATGTAACATCATTAGGGGAAAGCTCATTAATTTAATTTAAATCTACCATAATAAAGTGAAATAAGCCCAAAACTCGTTCCTCTGATGGTGGAAATGCCTCAAGCGGTTTCATCGTGTCTGATACGAGCCGCTTGAATTCACTGATCATCTGTCCTGATGTAGGTGGGTGCTGTGCACCAACCACACCGAGCCGGTCAAAGGTTTCCTGGGTCGTTTCCTGCGGCGGAAGCTGATAGAGACGGAGATCGATAAGAACATGCGCAGCAATGACCTGATTAAGATCATCGACTGGATCCCCAAGACGTGGCAGCACCTCAACGGCTTCCTGGAGGCACACAGCTCCTCTGATGTCACCATAGGTCAGTCACACACACACACTCTCTCTTGTGTCTGTACTGTTAGGCCCATGCCAAGTCCTTGTTTATTGATGAACGAAGCATTTACTCAATGAAGTGAGTGTGGTAAAGCCTGCGTCTTCTTCTGCCTCCACTCTTTTGCAGCATGTTTGTTGATAATCTGCTTCATGTCTTCGGTCCTAAACTTTTCATCCAACAAATACACATCATCTGTCCCTGCAGGTCCCCGTCTCTTCCTGTCCTGTCCCATGGATGTGGAAGGCTCTCGGGTTTGGTTCACCGACCTGTGGAACTACTCCCTGGTGCCCTACCTGCTGGAGGCGGTCAGGGAAGGCCTTCAGGTACATCCTGGAAAGCCACACTGAATGAATAATTGTGTACTTTTGTTTGCGCTACAATAACGAGTGTTGAATAGTGACTACATTCATTTACTGCACTAAGGAACTTAATACTCCATTACACTGCAGAAGGAAATATTGTACTTTTTACTTCACTACATTTATTGGACATATTGGACTTTTTAGATTTTAAACGCAGATTTATCTCCACCATGACAACAAAAGGATTTGTTACATAGTAATGGTCCTGTGATCTAATACAATGCTGACAGCGATGATTCTACATAATGAGTACTTTTACTTTTAGTTGCCGGTGCTTCTGTACTTTGACTTTTTTAAGTCAGTCGGCCATTTTTTCCTGCATCACTGTGACTGGCACAGCTCTTTAAATGATATGAGACGTGTAATGAAAGTGATAATGAGAATTACCACAGTGTCTGATTTTTATTTCACTTCACACATCACAAGATGCACATAACAATGTATATAATAATATCTATAATATATACAGCAGAAGAACTTGGACTTCTCTATTAGTCCCTGTACACATAACCCTCCACTTAGTGCAGCATCATTCATACCTGCTCTCCCTCTCTGACACACCCACAGCTCTATGGCAAAAGAGCAGCATGGGAGGATCCGTCCAAGTGGGTGAACGACACGTACCCGTGGAACGCCGCCTCGCTGCAGCAGGACGGCCAGTCGCTGCTCCAGCTGAGGCCGGAGGACGTGGGATACGACGGTTACAGCTCGTCCAAGGAGGGAGCCTCGTCCAAGCAGGTGTCTCAGAGTGACACAGAGGGAGACCCACTGGTGAGGAAGACATACAGCAAAACAAACCTCGTGATTAATATATATATATATATATATATATATATATATATATATATATATATATATATATATATATATATATATATATATTTACCTTGACTTCTCCAAGAAAAAGTACAATAAATAGATAAACTAGTAAATCAGAGCTAGGTGGTCTTGGCTCCTCAACACCGAGTACACATACACACACACACACACGCACACAGAGAACACAGGATGAGGATGAACTATTCAGGGATGAGAGAGAGAGTTCATTTCCATTTGGTGGGTTATTGCAGCCCAAGAGGAATTAAAGGGTAGTCATCCAAAAACAACTGGCTTAATTTAGCCAGTTAGAAAAGTGCGTGTGTGTGTGTGTGTGTCCGTCCAGGCAAGACCACTTTGCTCCACGCAGGTGTGCCTCACCTCATTTTAGGAACACTTGAGGCAGTGCACCAGATGCAGCAGCACCTCTGCATTATTTAGACCATTAGCTCTGTAGCAGGGATGAGAGGTTCTGCAGTTTTATTGTGGTGATTTAGCGCACGCTTTTAAAAGAGCTTCTCGCTGCACGTGAAGTACGAAGACAAAGTCTGCGAGTCATTACACTCTGAGGCTCATAATAGGTGCAAGTATGCTGCCTGGTCACAAGGTGTTTTTTCACTGACGCTAACAGGAAGAGATATCAGAGGGAGAGCTACGAGAAACGATCAAACCAAAGCGTCATGGGAGTAACAAGAGAAAGTGGAAGTTATTAGTTAGTTAAGTTTGTGTTTATAGGTATATCTTTCACTCTTTTGCTGATAATATTCAATTATGCTGTATCAAATGATCTATTTTACATGGCTGCCTAAATGCCATTAAGCCTAGATGGCTGATGATTACAGTTTAAGGTTTCATCCTCGGACACTCACTTTGTGTCACTTTTTGATCAAACGCGGACGCTTGTCACACTCTGATTCATTCCTGTTTTTCCAGTCCACAATTACTTTGATCACTTTGGAGCTCTGCGTGATCAGGCATCAGAACGAAGCTGAAGCGAAGAGAACAAACACTTTCTCTCTTTTTGTCAACATTGTTGAGGAGGCAGTCGCTTTATTGCCTTAATAGTCAGAACCGACTCTGGGTCAGTTGATCTGTGTGCGAGCATAAAAAGTTCTGGCCGTGCAGAAAAGGCGACTAAATGTGTAGTGTGAGTTAACACAGCATACAGGCCGTGTGCTCTCTCCTGCAGCCTTGCATCAGCAGTAGTCTGAGGTTTTCTGGTCAGGGTTTGTTGTTGTTCTCTGCTCCAGGCTGAAATCTAAAGATCTGTGGACACAAAGGTGTTATGTCTGTTTTATTGATTATTTATATTTTATTTACTTACTCATGTCCAACCAAAACTCTGTCCAATCAACAAGCTGCTTGGAGTCATGTGACTTTCTGCATCTCATGTTAATAAGATGTTTCGTCTGTGTTTTCAGATGAACATGCTGCTACGGCTGCAGGAGGCGGCTAACTACTCCAGCACTCAGAGCTGCGACAGCGACAGCACCAGTCACCATGACGACCAGCTGGACTCCTCACTGGAGTCAGCCCTATGAGGCCGAGAGCTGCGCCGGGAGACAGCGAACCCTCGGAACGCCCGGGAGCCTTTGAAGCTCCGCCGCTAGCAGACACCCCGATAGTGCACAGATGTTCTATATGAAAAGTTTTATTATCCAAAATGATACACCCACCATATGAAAGAAAAGGCCTATTTTTACACAACCATGGTGCAATATGAAATCAGATTATTGTATGTTTGAAAGAGCAGTAGCCAACTTGGTCCTCAGTGGTCATAATGATAAACAATCATCCAGGTTGGACCCGTTCTATTTTAAACACATTGAATAGTCAGCTCATTTTTAAAGGATGTATAACATTTTAGAGTATAACTTTTCATATATGTGTAGACGGGGGCGTGTCTGATAAAAGGCAGCACTTCCTCTGAAGATGACTTTTTAAGGAGTAAATCAGATCTGTGGCCGTGACAAGCCACAGATGACTCTGTTAACTTTGGAAGTGTCAGAAAAAAAAAAGAGAGGAAGCCCACAGACATGACAAAACTGGATTTTTCTTTTCTTTTTGAAATCCCAGATATATCTTCAGATGTTTACAATGGGTGGCAAGGTTCTATTGTTTATGTCTTTCCTTGTTTACAGAGGTGCTTCTCACACACACAGACACACACACACAAACACACTCATACAAATGCACTTAAACACAGGCAGTAGGAGGACACTGTCCTTTTTAATCAGAGGCTTTAATTGGTTCAAGCCCACATGTGACCAACAATCCAGCCTGCCAAAGTGTCCTTGAGCAAGGCACTCTTTATACCACCCTGGGACCCTGAGCTCTGACCCCACCTACTGATGGAGGAAAGTAAGAGAATGATATTGTAGTGTTTTCAGGTGATGTAACGCCCTCTGGTGGTCACAGTGGAGACTTGCAGCTTTTAGAAAACAGATTTTCATTACGCACAAATCAGATTCATCAGATGGAATTTGTGCTGCAGTAATTTCTGACACGGTCAACAACCAACTGGCTCCTTTCAACTTATTTTAGAAGCTGAAGGACACTTGTCCGGCGCCTTTGCCTCTTCTCAGGCTCCAGATGACACCAGACGTGGTTGATTTGAAACATTTGCAAAGCCTCTACAGATCAACTATGACCACAAAAATTACATTCTCATAACACACGCTTACGGCTCACAGCCATCCTGCACCTGCCTGTCATCAGTTGAGCCGCATGGTGCTGGTCTCCTGCCCTGAGCCTCCTCAGTGTCAGGCACTGCCAAGCCGCTCCTCGCTGCCCCGCATGCCAACAACAAGCACAACGAAAGCGCATTGTCTGTGTGTCATCCAGCCACATCACTACTGTGAAGAAAATATGGACAAGAGTGCCAACGTTTCCTTTTGAGTTACTGCCAAATGTGCACCCACACACACACACACACACACACACAGAACCATACATATACAGAGACTTTACACCACAATGCACAGCTGACCATGGTGGCAAACCTAGATTAAGTTGTTCTTAGCCTTCTACACTCTACAGCCTCTTGTCACTCCTTAGTTGAAACGCACCATGAGAGCAGCAGGCAGCGCCCCCTGTGGGTCATCACAGAACTTCAGTTGACCGTTCACTGAACGCCTGCTGAACAGCGGTTGTCTAATCACTGAACAATCAGCATGGCTCGTCTGACAGGTCTTTGGATTTCCCCACACTCAAACTCAGCATTTAAAGAGTTTGGAGGCTTCTTTAGCCTTTCCAAAACCGAAAACACAAGAGCAAAAGTACAAGGAATCGGTTAGATAGCATCTAATGTTAGCTTCAGATGTTAGCATGATCCACTAACTAGTGAACTACCTACCTAGTGTTAACATTTTTTCCAAAGGTTTGCAACCGCAGCCAATATTACCCTGAGATAGCTCGGGTCATGCATCAGTATTTCATCACAGCATCATGTATGTTGCCATAAAGTCCGCATGAGCTGGAGACAGTATTTCCAGCCAACTCATCTAGCAAATGTTTGCTAGGTAGCTACAATTATTTCAGCAGACCAAACTGACTCCATCTGCTGTAAATGAGCTTTGTTCGTTTCTGTTTAAGATCAAGTATCTATTGTTTGGAGAAATTTGAGTCACAGGTGTGAGAATGAAAAGCTTGTTAGGGGGTCAAGGATTAGTTAACGGTCAACTGAATTCCTGTGACATTTGCGTTAACCTGCATGAAGAAGTCAGCGGGTGAGGTGTGTCCAACGGGGAGAGAAGGCACGGAAGACTGACTCTGAAGGTCAGATGAATCAGAGCTATGACACTGTTCAATCAATCAACAAAAGATCAGTAATATTGAACTGAATGATGCAAGCCGACAATTGATAGTCTTGTTGAGCGTCTGCACCTGTGTGGAATCCGTGAGGTACCAAAAAAAAAAGAATGCAAAAGAATCCAAAGTACTTTAAAATGCAAGTTAACTCGGACAGCTCAAGAGCTGAATAAGGGAACAATGATACTGGTGCTTTCTCACTGCCTTAAATGTGCAAAAGTTTGGGAGGCATCCTGTGCTCCCATTGGCTATAGTGAGAAGAAGAGATGTTGACGGCGGATGATAATAATGGTGATGATATTTGCTTCCTGCTACGTCAAAGAAGCTGCTTGTAGTCCGAAGAACGGCCTCTTTTTGTTTTGTTTTTTGTTTTTTTGTCCCTCTTCCTCCAAACCGCCCGTCCTTGTTTCTGACAGTAAAGTCTAAAAGAGTTGATGCTGTATTTGAATTTCAAACTGACCAATATTGTAAAAACATTGGAAAAAATATAAGGGGTGGGGTATTTTTTAGTTGTTGTTTTTTCGCCCAGTTGAGCTGGGCTCACTTGAACTGACAGGAGCACAACCAAACTGTTTTGGGTTTTCTAGCCTGACGAGCATGTTTTGAAGCTTTTTAAAGGGGGGTGCATTGAGAAGAGACCTTTATCATTATGTATGCGTGTATTGGACGGAAGCCATTTTGAATTTTGATTGTCCTCTCTTTGTTTAAACGAGTGGGTTGGTTTTGCACACTTTGAGGTGGGGGTGGGTTGTAAATACTTAAGTCTTGCACAGTGAATCAAAGATGCATTCTGCCCTGTTGATGTTACAATATGCTTAACCCGCTGAGTAAATTATTGTACTTTGAAAACAGAGAGAAAAAAAAAAAAGAAATGCAAAAACTCAACACGCTGTCAGAAACAGGTGTGTGTCTTGTGGTGATTGGATGTTTTGCCTTTGCAGGAGGCATACGGTGTACAGTAAGAAGTTTTTTAACTCACTAAAATCACAGAGAAAAAAAGATAGGCACTTTTCTGGTATCCCCCCCCCATCCTGCCATAGTTCTCTGGATCTTCTCCGTCTGTAGGAATGCCTGTTGTTCCTTAGAAGCAGTTCCTCTCTGGACATTTTAACCCAAGCTTACCGCCACGTTAGGCTTGACAGCTGTCCGAGGCACCGAAGCTGACCTGACACCGTACTGTATACATTTACCAACAACCAACAGGTGCTACTGGTCAGTCAAAGTCCATCAGAGACCAAGAAGTCATGTTGTCACAACCTCAGGACAATCCTATCCTCTACAATCCTACCTGTGTTCAGCTTCACAGGTGTCTCTGCAGCCAAGCCTCTGATGGTTCGCACAATATGTCTGGCCAGCTCGGCCGGCCTTGTGTCTGCAAGGGTGTTAAGTTGCATGATAAGGGGGTAGTTACCGCGGTAACAGGTTGCTCCTTACCCACGGTAACACCCATGTATCAAACCTGAGCATAGATCTCCGACAATTCACCCTCTCAGCTACTCTACACTCCTGCTATAGGCCATTAGTTCCCGAGCTCGCAGAACGCTGACACCGTTAACAGTGTACACCATAGTCTTGATGATCAACTGGTAATTTTTCCCACTTAACACTTTGCAGTTACATCTCAGTTGAAAACCATAGCATTTACTCTGGTTTGAGAGAAAGTTTTCTTCTTTTTGGGTGAAACATTTGTCCTTAAATGTTTTATATTTTGTACATTTGTATGTAACATATCATGTAAATAGACAGAGACAGTGATTTAACTCATCTGGAGGATTTTGTAGTCTTTGTAAAGCCCTAATAAATGGTATTTGGTGTCACACGAGCAAACAACCTGTGGAGGTTTTGTCTTTGTCCAACTTAAGTGTGTGTGTGTGTGTGTGTGTGTGTGTGTGTGTGTGTGTGTGTGAAGTAGCCAAAAACAGCACACGAGTAAAAGTACTCTTATTTTATAATAAGTACTTAAGTAGAAGTAAAGGTATACATAAAAATAACAACTTGACCTGGAGTATCTATTGAAACATAAACTGCTTGACAAACTCATCAGGTAATTACTTATTAATTATCATTAATATGACAGAAACTACATCTATGATAGCACTAAATGACATGAACTGATGTAAGATAGGGCTTTTGGTGACATCTAGTCTTTACAAGAAAAATACACATTAATTCTACAACATTAATTTTACAGTTATGTATTGTTACAGAATTTAATAGATTGAAATTCAACTTGAATATAAAGTGTTTATAAAATAAAGTCGGAATAATATGGCAGTAATTCCACCTTTCAAAATATATCGATATTATAAAAGGCTTGCGCCGGATGTGTTTTATTTTGAAGGCCAACCTGACGTGTCGTATGCTCGCGCACGCGCAGCAGCAGCTAGCAAAGATGGGAGCCGGAGCACCGGAGTCTACGAGCGACATGAAGAAGTTTAAAGCTAAAGAAGAGTCGCTGTCTCTGCCGCAGCACTCTTACTGGTTCGACTTCTGGGCCTTCTTGGCGTTTGACGTCGCGTTTTTCCTCGTCATGTATTTCATAGTGCCGTAAAACAAACTAACAAAACAGGTACGTGTGAGACGTGTGGAAGTTTCCAGCCAACGATGTGTAACTGAGAGGGCGGCTACGGAAGTTGCTAACCTAGTGAGCTAACTAAAACAACATAAAATGAAGGGACGATAATTAAAGTTACGATTTTAACTAGCCCTTCTTCGTGTTTTAATAAATATCTATTTAAATGAAATGAAAAAAACCCGGAAGCTTAGCCTTTAGCTACTGTTTGTACTGTACGTGGGGGTTGCCTGTTGAACTGTTGATAAAATCACTAATGGTAACGGTAGTTTCAATGTCAACACTCTGAGCTTCATCCATTTATTTGCATGTTTTATCTGCCAGTCCACTAATAATGTCATCACCTAGTTAATCATGTCAGATGTAACTCAGTTTGTCCTTGTTTGGAACTCTCGTGTGACTGTGTTGCAGACAGTCTTCATGATTTGTCTTTAATGTGATCACTCGTGTTAAAGGTCTGTCCCCTGGACTGTGGAGCCTGGAGACATGGAGTGCTCGTCCTGTCCTGCTGTCAGGAACACTAACCAGCTTTGACTGAATTTGAGGCCACATTACTGGATATGACATCTTAAGTTTCCACTGCTTGGACTCTGGACTGCACGTTTTCCTCATGTGATGTCCTCCTTTGACATCAGAGATCTGAACCACAGAGCCCCTTCCCTCTGTGGCCTTTGGCCCGACTGCTGTGGGCTGTCTTTCTTCATGGAGCGATTCATGTTGCAGTGGAGAAGAGAAAGTGTTTCAATTGAAAAGTGGCAGTGGTTGCATCGGGACTTATGAAATGTACCTACAGTGAAGTCACTAAGAAGCTATTTTAAGTGTTAAATGTTACTGAGTCGAGCAGACCTGCTGAATGTTTTTAATTCCGTAGTCACTCTTAACAAATCTAAATTGTACAGTACTATATCTCTTAGTCTAAGTTTTATGTGTCAGATTTGCTTGTTATCCTGCTCAAAGGTGAAGCCCTGTGATGAATCACATGTGGAAATGTTTGTTCTAAAAGTCATCTGATTGTACGACGACAGCAGAGAAACAAGGTTTTACTTGCACACCATGAATTACGATGTGATGAGAATCATTCCAGCACACTAAACCCTTCAAAGTTTGCACATGGGAAATACTGCAAATAAAAAGTTTTGCCTACCTGAAAACCAGAGATCTCTTATTATTTCAGACTTAATTAAGTGCAGTTAATTGGTAAACAGTACAATGAAAATGTGTGACATGAAAAACTCAGCTCAGCACGGAAGATAAAGACAAGGTATCAAAAAGTATAATGTAAAAAAAAAAAAAAAACAGAACACTGAATGTAATATGTGTACTATACAAACTAATATATTTATATTAGTACTGTGTGTATTAACATATGTAAATATGATATACTACACCACAAAATGAAAATTAAACATTTCTGTAAAATCTTTAATGCGTTTAAATTTAACGTGTCAAGACACATAAATGACGTCGTTTTATTTCCTGTGAATTCATTTTAAAATAAAAATTTCTGCGTTTTCTTTTTTACCTTTACCATCAAATACTGCGTAATCTCTGCATTCTGTATGCTACCAGCTGGTGGCATTTCTGAAAAGTAAAATTGATTTTTACTGCGCATATGCTGTTTATATACAGAATTTAGCGCTTTTATTTTGGAAAAATAGCCACACGTGTTTCCGCCTTGAAAGGAGCTAACAACATATAGCTTCCAGCCTTATTTTTTAAGTGTCTTTTTCAAACTTTACACGTCCTATCATGGAAACGACTGGCAGATCGTGTCAGGGGGAAAACACAGGTCCGTCTGGCTGGACTGTCGAATGATGATAGCTAACAGCTAACAGCTAACAAGCTTGCTGTCTTGTATATTGTCGTTAGCTCGTGGCTCCAGCTAACAGCAGTGATTATAGCTAAGTGTAAACACAGCAAACACGGAATTAAGGCAACGTTCACTGTTTGTGTGAACATAAGGCCGTTGCTGTTGAGTAAACGAAAGGATTACATTTGCTTTGTGGCGAGGAGAACCTGTAAACCAGACTCTTTTAAGCTACTTCCCCTGTTAGTTGTGTTCAGCAGCTAACTAAGCTAAATCAACTTAATGATTAAACGTGTTGTTGGTTAATGATGTGTGTGTGTGTGTCAGTGTGAGGCATTTCCTGGTGCAGCACCATGTGTCTGACCTGTACAGTGTGACACAGTAAGATACAGTGGTAGTATTAAATGTCCTCAGTTGTAAATATCCATCAAGTCTCATATTTCAGTGTTTATTAATCATGTCCTTAGTTTGAGCTTTTCAATACAACAACAGCGTTGAGCCAACAAGTTCTTCATGCTGTTATGTTTCCTAATCTGCACTGTGGGGTTGTGTTAGGTTACATTTACATTTACATTTGGACTGAGGTGTGGAGCCTAAACAGTCACATCACGCCCTGTGCATGTTGAGTAAACGTTCATTTTACTTGCAAACCTGCGCACGGTTTTCTTCCACTTATTTGCGTTTGCTGAGTCACAAAGAAAAAAACACTGTTACATGACATGTAACAATATGCCACTTTGCCTGTGCAGACCTATTCCTGCCGCTGTCATCGCTGAGGCTGCTGATCCCTCCTCTGCGGCTGCTCTCTGCGGCCATGTGGCAGGTGGCTCAGCACAGAGAGGTTCTCGACTATGAGAAGCTTGATGAGTTTGTGACGCTGGTGACGGCGACGGTGCCAGACCTGCTTAGTCCAAAGCAACGAGGCAAGCTGCTCCTTCGACTGAGAGCCAAAGTGAGTGAGCAGGTTTGACATGGGAGCAAGTTACAGAAATGCAAATGATTGTAGAAGAATGTGACACTACATGGATACAGAGAAGTCAAGAGTCTTGCTGAAGGGACTCCTCTCTCTTCTTTCTACGCCTTTGTCTTCAGATTATTCTTGAGTTGTGCAGAAATGAGGAAACAGCCAACATTTTGTGTATACAGCCTCACCTGGAACGAATCCGCCCACCAGGATACACAGGAGTGAGTGTTTTCACAATGAACTTATTACACAGGTGACAGCTCGTCAGGTGGCCTGTCTGTTGTATTTACTGGTCAGATGATATGCTTATATCGGTTGGAGATGGTCCCAGTAACAGTGATGATGTTTTTCAGAGTGGAGATGCAGAGGTGGATGCAGAGGAGGCCATTTTTGTGGCGCTCATTCAAACTCTGCTGAAGGAGCCAGCAGAGAGGGAGCATTTCTACCAGGCAAGGCAGCTTCATTCTAAGGAGAGTCTTATCGTGCTCTGCGTCCTGTCACTGTTGGAGTATTGAGTAACAGTCTGCTACCTTTGTTCTCCACAGGAGGTTTTTCCAACAGAATACGGCCTCAGCTACGACACAGACATGCAGCTCCTCGTGTGGGAGTTTCTCTCTAAACTGGAAAAACTCCTTCCAGTACCAGACCTGAGTCAGGTAAGAAAAAGATATCGCATTACAGCAGCTGCTTGAAACGTGTTCAAGGAAGTGTTTGATGGAATAAGAAGTGAACGGTACAACTAAAATGAGCTCAGCTGAAAGCTATTTTTCCTCTTTCCGTCTTTTTGTGTCTAAATGTAAGTAAACAGGTCAGGTTTTTAAAAATAAGGACATCAGCAGTATCAAAAGTAAGAAGGATGAGATGTTATGTGTCACATTTCACCCTGAACTGACTGTATGATCACTTTGGATCACGTTCTTGCTGAAAGGTTTGCTTTTGTCCATAAACAGACAGTTTCATGGCTGACCTCTGCCCCCTCTGTGCTGAGGGACTGCTTGGAAGCGCTCTCCAGTCCTGATGACCTGACGTCTCTCCTGCAGCACCACAAATGCCTCGAGCACCTTGGAGCACAAGGTAAACCAGATTCTGTCTTAAAGCCTTTCCTCTCATCCACTTCAATCCAGGCCTGCTGTGTTTGACCAGTGTCAGAAACAGAGCCAGAAACCGTTCACAAACATCTCACTGGGTAAATGTGAAGTAGCAGAAGGCACATGAGTATCTTTTGTTTGTCCTACAGCACCAGTGCACAGCAGCTTAGATTCATGTCATTTGATCTGCCTGGAGGAGACTGGATCATAACAAGACTTTGTTTGTTTATACATGGTGCATGAACTATGAAGTATCAGAAGAGCAGGTCCAGGTGATAAATAACTACTGTGACAGTATCAATGGAGAAATGCATCTAAGACTTTTCGGTTGTCCATATTTAAGAGATACCAAACAGCTTCTTATGTTTTCTGTGTTTTGCATAGGTACCACTGTGGAGATGTCCACCCAGGTCTTTGCCTGCTCCGAGTGTCCATTCTTCCACATGCAGGAGTCCTACCTGCTGCAGCACATCGAGCAAAGTCACCCTGAGCAGTACAGCAAACTCCAGATGGCCGCAGAGAAAGCTGAAGCCCCCAAGAAGAAGGTGCAGCGTCCTGAGTTCCCGAAGCCTTTCCCCATCCATGACAGACCCAACCCCTACATGTGCCAGGAGTGTGGCAAAACTTTCACACGTGCCTCAGACGTGACGCGACACCAGCGGACGCACACGGGCGAGCGCCCATACACCTGCGAGGAATGCAAGAAGGGATTCAAGAACTCCTGGGATCTGACCAGACATCAGCGCATCCACACCGGGGAACGACCATTCCTCTGCTCCCAGTGTGGCAAGCGCTTCACGCAGATGGGGCTGCTCAAGCTGCATTTCGAACGAACCGCCTGCGGCCAGACTTGCAACCCTCCCCTCGACTTGACGACGGAGGTCGTAGAAGCGGAGGAGGCGACAGAGAAAGGGGACGGTCAATACAAATGCCAGAAGTGTGGCGAGAGCTTCGGTAGCATCCTGGAGAGGATGAGGCACAGGCAGAGGCACGTGGTGAGGCGTCAGTACAAATGCTCCCAGTGCGAGAAGATCTACAGCCGAGCGTCGGACCTCAAGAGGCACCAGATGAAACACACCGGCGAGCGGCCGTTTGCGTGTGAGTGTGGGAAAAGCTTCACGCACGTGTGGCTTCTGAACAAGCACCGGCAGATCCACACCAGGGAGCGTCCCTACCCGTGCGTGGAGTGCGGGAAGAGCTTCACGCAACTCCAGATCCTTAACAGGCACCTGCTGACCCACAACGGCCAGCGGCCTTTTCAGTGCTCTTACTGCGAGAAGAGCTTCACCCAGCTCGCCAGCCTCACACGCCACGAACGAATCCACACAGGCGAGAGGCCCTACGTGTGCACCACCTGCGAGAAGACGTTCCTCACGCACGGAGAGCTAGTGAGGCATCAGCGCAGCCACAGTAACTTTAGGCCGTTCAGCTGCTCACAGTGCCCCAAGAGCTTTAAAACCAAGCGAGCTCAGAGTGAACATCTCAACACGCACACAGGAGAGCGGCCGTTCGCGTGCACCTACTGCGGGAAGAGGTTCGCCAAGTCCACCTCGCTCGTCCGGCATAACCTGACTCACACAGGGGAACGGCCCCACCAATGCTCCCAGTGCGGGAAGACCTTCCTCACCTCTGGTGAGCTCCTCCTCCATGTGCGGATCCACACGGGAGAACGGCCTTATCCCTGCTCCTACTGCGACAGGAGGTTCAGGTGCTCCTCCGACCTCAACATGCACGTCAGAACACACACCGGGGAGAAGCCACACAGCTGCCTGCTCTGCAAGAAGAGCTTCTCCACATCTACGAGGCTGAAGAGGCACACGCGCACACACATGGAGAAGGGTATCGCAGTGGAATCATTTAGTCTTTGATGATGTATTTATTAGATGATGACTGTTGCTTTGCCTCAATGAAATAAAATGAAAATTATTTTTAATCAGGTGAGTAGCTGCGTTGTTATTTTTTATTGCTGTGACACTCTTTTTGGTGATAACCCAGGGAGGAAGAGGTTGGTGCATATAAAATAATTCAGGAGTGAGATTTTAGATTATTAAAGGAATACTGAAGATCAATCTGTGCTTAAAATGTTTGAAATAAAACAATAGGAGAAAGGACAGAGGGAAGATAACATTTAGGGTCATGGTAAGGACATTTCAAAATGATCAAAGAGAGGAGGTGGAGAACCTGGAGGACAGTGGAAGTTGAGTAGAGTATCAGAAAAGTGATAAAGCCAAGCAAAGAGCAGGGCAGAGCAGAGCTGCAGAGGGAAACAGGACCAGAAAAGAGGCCAAACTGTCCACAGAGGAACCAAAGAAAATGAAGATTCATGTAAGTGATGAGAGCAGAGAAGCCGAGGCAGAGAGCGAAGCCTCTGGTCTGGAGAAGGAGGACGTTAACGGGGTGAAGGGAAACGAGGAGAGCAAAATACAAATGATCAGAGACAAAGCTGTGAAGAGGTGGGCGAACAAAATGCAGAAGAGGGATGGTGGAGAAGACACACGGCGATCTGAGAGAAGGGGGAAAAAGGCCAGAGATTTTAAAGATGGTACCACTATGCAACCTGTGGCACTGATGGAGGACTGCTTAAATATCCAAGGTGGGTTTTCCTTACATTATTTATTTCAGTGATGATTCACAACTCATTCAGTCATCTGTGTAGGAAAACATATGTTCATATTATAACAGCAGAATACAGACTGAATGACAGCAGGATAATCCACTCAAGACCACATCCGTGATGATTGGTCTGATGATTGGTATTATCAAATTAGATTATCTAATGATTGCTGATGGGGTGGTACAAACACATTTGTTTGTTTTTTACTGTGGTAATTCTCCAAATAAGCATTTCCAGTCTTATTTATTACTGCTACATCACATTCAGGTGTCTGTTATCTCCAGTTTTAAAGTCTTGATGGTTGTGAAACTGTTTTACACAAACAGTAACACAACAATATATTATTAATTATCATTATATTATAGTGTTCCTTTAAAAAAAACAATATTTGTTTCTTTATAATATAGCAGATTTTTAAAGTCACTCATCCAGATAGCTCACTATTACAACGTGGTTATCATGAAGGTTACTCTTTAAAAAAAACATGCTTGGTTAAATATTAAAATTCCCTCCAAGTTTCCCGCCGGACCTCTTATCTACGGGGACTTCCTGTCCCACCCACATTCTCGTGTCGCTTCCGGGTGGCCACACAGACTCATCCCGCGAGCCGTCGTTATCTGAACGTTGTAAACAAAAAAGTTAGTAAACGGTTTAACTCCCGCCACAGGTTGAACGAAAAGACATGCATATCAAAACAGGTGAGTTTGTACAACTTTGTGACGCGTCAGAGTGACATTCCTCACTCTCGGCGCTGTTATTTCGCTGTCTTGCCGATGGACGGTGTTAGCAGCGGTGCTAGCCGCGTCGGTAGCTTTGAATGGGGGGTTACGAAACTTTGACTTCGGCTAACATGCTAGCTAGCTAGCCGTTAATGTCACGATACGATGGGGAAATAAAGCCGACTCCTCGACGACAGCTTTGGTTGCGGTGACATTGTTGAACTATATCGACGATAGACAGATAAAACCGTCGAGTTTAACTCTGAGCGCCATGACGCTGCTAATTAAAGTTCGCTAACACCGGTGCTGGCTCCTAGCCTTGTTGCCGTCTTTTTAGCTGCCAGCGCCGCACACATGAAGCACAACATGTTTCTCTAACCGAGGAGACGCGAAAAAGCAGCCGAGTCACTCTTTTAGCCAGAGCTTGCTGAGTCCGTACAGTCAGTTAGTTTCTCGAAATTTCTGCCGCGGTGTGTGAGACGGGCTGCCTGGCTCGGTAAACTAACGTTACCTTATCGTTTTGTTTTTTTTTTAAATGTGGCGCTTAGGAGCGGGCACACCACCCAGGCCGAGTGTATATATTTCTTTATCACTCAGAGTGCTACAGCTCCGTCTGCTCCGCCTCATGCATTCAAACCGTCCTTATTGTTCCCACTGTAAAGACGCGGAGCAGTAATGTGCCATGTGGACAGAAGATGACTCAGTTAGAGCTAATAAGTTAATCTCCCCGTAAACACTGAGCGAACCAACCGTTGATGAGCCATCAAGTGTGAGTGGTTGACACAGATTGTTGTGTAGAAGACATGCACGGTGAGCGTGTGTGGTGTCTGGCACTGAAAGCTGTGACAGCCTGCAGCCAGTAAGACGAGCGTCAGTTTTCTTTAAACATTAACTCAGTTACTTTTAGTACTTCAGATTTTTCTGTTGATCGTTTAGTGTATAAAATGTCAGGAAACCTCAAGACGTTTCAGCACCTCAAAGCTTATTCATAACAAAGTCAAGTTATAATTATTTCTAACAAAGGACACTAGACAAATTGTCACATTTGATAAGTCTGGACTAAATATTGTTTGTAGTTCCTGTAGACGCACATGCTGGAGGTGGCCTATCAAAACAGTTGGAGAATAATTGTCTGTCAATTGACTAATTGATCAAATCCACCACTTCTTTCAGCAGTCCACACTCTGACTCAACAGTTTTGGCTTTGCGGTTTGTCATTAGTCAGCAGAACCCGCACTCCACACGAGATGTTTGGCTCCAGCTGATCCTTTCTCTTAATTTAACGCGACGTCATCTCGTTCTCTTCTGCACGCCTTGACAAATGCGCAGCAATACAGGCAACTGTTGTTCTGCCTAAACTCCACAGGCACGGTGGAGTCACATGAAAATGTGTCACCCAGCCCTGATGTTTGCTTATAAAAACAGCCCAGTGCAAAGATCCTTTATGAGGGATCTTGGAGTGACACATGTTTGGACATGAGAGCAGGACAGTAACAGGATTTATGTATTTGACAGAACAGGCTTTCTTAAAGCGCAGCCCAAATATGAATATTCTCCAGCTGTGATTGTTTTATATGATGCATAGATATGAGTGTGTTCAAACAGCATGTCTCTTTCAGGTACATGGGAAGCCAGCAACACTGTGTGTGAGTCCGATACCCTGTGCGACCCAGCAGTCCTTGTTTCAGCCACCAACTCTGAGCCACACATTCGCAACCGCCGCTTGTCTCCTGGCTCAGGCAACTGTGGAGGTGGTGGAGGTGGAGGCTGCATTTCCGGAGGTGACCAACAGCCCAGACAGCTTTCACCCGAAGGCGACCTGATCGCACCCAGCCACGCGCACGCCTTCAGCTTCCGCCGGGAAAAAGAACGCAAGGGCCAGTCGCACAAAGGCCGCAGCCTCCGCAGAGAAAGCCAGAAGGGGGTCATCCGAGTAAGTGAACGGGCTCAAAAGGTTAACCAAAAGGAGAGGTGGGTGGAGGACAGTCTGTCACTGCTCAAGCCCCCACCCGCCTTCCCGGTGCAGGACAGCCCTGCCAAGCTGCAGCCCGCCGTAAGCTACGCCTCCAAGGTGAAGGCGGGAGCAGCAAGCGGAGCCCTGGAGGAGGACCGGCCCGCCATCGGCGTGCTGCTACAGAACCAGTGGGGTCTCAGTTTCATCAGTGAGGCGAGGCCGGTCACAGAGGGCTCCAGCACTCACCCCACTGCCAACGCCCTCCCCCAACCCACAGACGCCGAACACTCAGACCTACAGCTCGAGACAGTCCTCACAGTCCGGCCTCCTGAAGAAACGCCTATTCCACTTCCTACCTTCATCACCGCTCCCACACGCCCAGAGCTGGACGAGAGCAACGGGAAGCTGCTGCTTAGTTGTCGCCATCTAGTGGAAGCTTTGAACTATCACAGTAGAGGTGAGACTGCGAGGAGCTGTCAAGACATTGCTCTGTTTTAATTTTTAATTTGAAAGGTGTTGATGCATTTCATCTAACGGTGTTTTTTTCTTTCCTTTCTCCCTAGAATGGAATGTGATTTGTAACAAACAGAAAAAAGGTACGTTTACTGAGAACTGCTCTCTGCTGTTACACCACAGCATGGAAAAAAAACAGGATTTGAAATGTTGACATTTTTAACAATATTTTGCAGTTATTTTGGAAACCACTTGAATTGTTAGTCTGTCACTTGTCTGTGCTTCAGTCACTACAGGTTCAGTTACAGTTGTTTAGTCATTCATTGCTAGTGTCTAAATGAGTCACCTACCATAAGAATGACATAAAACCAACCAAGCAGGAGTTTGATTACTCATTTATTAGTTACGATTGATCTAACACATGTATTGTCTGTTTTCAGCAACTTTCCTCACATTTTGTTCTTTTCTTGTTTTGCAGTTCCAAAAAAGGTTGTCTGGTACAAGAACAACCAGGAGCACCCAGCCTAGCAGTGTGAGAAGCCCAAAGCATAACTAAATCTCTAAAAAACACATACACAACACACACCTACATGCACATTAAAACATGTAAAGATGGACACATTTTTGAGTCCCGTTCTCACACACTGCACTCAGGATGATGTCTTCACGCAAAGCCACACTGAGACACTTTGGACTAACTCCTTTGAGATCTTACAGCAATGGACTTTTTTAACGCCTTACAGAAAGCCTGCCTTAATTAATCAGACCTGTTTTCATTGCCTCATTACCATTTTAGCTTGTATGTGTAGAGCTGGTCTTTGTTCTTTTTCTTTTTTTAAAAAAAAAGAAACAATCTCGGAGGAGCTGTAATTTAATTTCCCCCCTTTTTGAAAGCTACAGTTTTATCAAACTTTTTTTGTGTCCTCTGCAAAGTGAGCGGTCAATCAAGCACTTTGTTTAAAAAGAATCTGTTGTGACCAATCCCCGTGTGCAAGAAGCCCTCACCAGAGTGATTTATTTAACCCCTACAAACAGAAGAATGTCTGTCTTGTACCTGCTTGAGTTTTATGGTTAATGTATGCAGAGGACGTGTGTATCCGTGTCTTCAGTTTACAGAGGGGTGTAGTCAAAGGCACAGTAGAGTTCACCCTTTACCCCGTCACATCGTGATGCTGTGTTCCTTATTTTGTTTTTATTCAGTTCCCTAATTGGGTGAATATTTCTCACGAATCCATAAGGGATCTCACCATGTTCAGTATGTTGATTTTTGAAAAGAATTTATTGAATAAAAAAATTTACACTGGAGAAAGAGGAGGAATGTAAGTGAACAGTATTGCTTAATAAAAATGAATAAACTTGATGAGTTACATCTTAGTCCTTTTATTTATTTGGTTCGTGCCCCCCCCCCTCTTCCCAAGTACAAGTGCTTGATAACAATACGTGAACAGCTTTGTCACCAAATCAACAGTTGCTCCTCATCAGTGGCAGTCCAGTGAGGAACAGCTGATCTCACCATCAATTTGCTGCTACAGTATTTGCAGCTGCCAAAGATAGACATTGACGTGTACAGCTTTAAAACAGCTATCAACCAGCATCAAGATGCTGCTCTGTCAGTCAGTCTCTCCATGTCACCTCCACCTCATCTGTTCTGTACCTACAACAGGAGAAATGCTCATGTCAGCATGGATGCAACCAATATTATATAATATATTGGTGTATATAGAACCAGTAAAACTCTACCTTTGTGTAATCCATGAGTCCTCAAGCTCCGTCACCTGACCCGACCTAAACATCTCCCAGCCAGCTTGAGCGATCATTGCTCCGTTGTCTATGCAGAATCTGTGAAAATGTTTCACGTTAAATGTGCTCTTAAGTTCCACATATTTACTACCAATCAGACACACTGTACTGTAGAGTGTGGTTATATTTTTCACTGTATTTAACACAACATTACCATCCAACACCTTAATGTTGACAAAACTGAGAGCAGCTCATTAAAATAAAATTCTTAACTTAAAAATAACGGCCTGTGCATCTGTAGCTGTACTATGGGTACCATCACTGGTAAGAGGTCTGTAACGCTTTCTGATGTCCTCCAGCTGCTCCACCTCAACTCTGTGATTTACAGAGTTTCCTGACATAAATTAAAGTAAACTGCTGCCAACTGTAGCTGCTGTAAGCTAACCTTATCTCAGTTTGTTAGCTGGGCTGCCTGCACAAGGGGAGTGTTAGTGTTTACTGGTAGCACTTGTGTGTTTTGGACCACAAGGAAGTCAAGGTTTTCAAGCCCAGGGTACAAACATGGAGACGCAGAGCATGGAGTGGGAGCCAGAGCTGGGCAAGTGGGCATAATAGCCAAACTTATCAGACAGAGCATGGCAGTGGATGAGACTGAAGAGTAGACATTGACGGAGGAAGCTAAGAAGAGAGAAGGTGAGTGACTGAGCAAGAGGCTGCTGGACAAGAGTAAATCTAATCTAAATAAAAGGATGAAAGACATCGAGCTAAGCTTCTTCCTGTTGGACGAGTAAGAAATATTAGCTGGCTTGTATGAACCTTCCTCCTGGCACACTGGAAGTGCTTGTAAAAGCCCGTAAACCATCACGGGACACTGGTAGTGTGTGTTGGGTGAAATCAGAACCCCTCTATTGTCATTTTAATGTCAATGAAAGTGAATATGGAGTGACCGGTTTACCGTTCATCTGTGGCAAACAGCTTGGCTCCTCTCTCCTTACACATCACCCCCATCATCTCCTGCAGACGCAGGTTACCTGTAGAGGAAACAAGACAAGAAGTTCTCCACAGCTGTGGCTCCCAACATTTTTCCTAAGGGACCCATTTTCTATTACTGAGTATTTTATGGATATGTTTTGGATATATTTGATATGTGTGAACCAACATAATAAACAACATAATCAGAGAGTTTTCATGAGATTTTTTACTATTCTTAATGCTAACAGAGCGTCAAGGCTCTGTGAACATAGTGTGTGCTCGGGTCTTCACCGTGCCCTTATCCTATGAGATCCTAGCGGGGGTTTTAGTGATGATATGATGAACCTATAAGGCAGATTTCAGTGATTCATTGAAGAGATACAGAAAATGTTAGGGACATTTTATTTATCTGAAAGGTTTAATATAAATTTATGAATTCCCAAAGAATGACTATATTCTTTATATTTATTTATGGGATAGCTGGTATTCCTCCTTTAGAGAATGATCTAACCTCTTAAATATTTTCTTTTCTTTGTTTTCTACATACAAATACAGGAGGAATATTTGGTGTTGTTGCAGCTCCTCTGCACAGTCTAAAGATTATCACACCCAGCAATGACAATAATTGTACTCTGGTAGAAACTAATTTCTTCCTTTTACAGAATAAAAACAAGTAACCTGTTCCTTTAAACCCATTAGACTCATTTACACACATTCCAACTGTAGTAATATCTGGACATTTGGGCACTAAACAATATGAAATACACAAACCTACATGAACAACAGAAAAACACCACATTGTGTTTTAACATGGTTTAAATACTTTAGATGGACGTTTCCTTTAAGTATCCATCACTGATGTAACTTACAGCCAACGCCCCCGACGATAAGCACCTCTTGGGAGCCGCAGTGAGCCATGGCCCTCTCTGTGATCTCCACCAGCATGGAGAACACCGTCTCCTGCAGGGAGGGAGGTTTCAGTGCTAGGCAATGCTGACAACATCTAACCTCATGATTACACCTGCGACAATTAGCTGATTAACTGATTAGTTATATCATGTCATGTCATGTCATGATGGTAAGGATGTTGGGCAGCACTGCATGGACGGGCTGACTCAAGTGCTGGGTCTTACCTGCAGAGAGAAACACAGGTCTTCTGCTGAACACTGACCAGCACTCAGCATCCTATGAGAAACTTCCTGTGGAAGAAAAGAAAATGCTTTGATTTTCCTTTGTCAAAAGGTAACATCCATCCATCCATCCATTCTGTGTAACTGCTTATCTTCATCGGGGTTGCGGGGTGGCTGGAGCCGATCCCAGCTGACTTGTGGCGAAAGAAATACTGTTACGATAAAATCACAATAACAGCGCTGGCTTTATATTGTCCATATACATACACGCTCACATTTTGGCATTAACACACAGCAGTGAAATGATTCTTCTACAGGGGAATGGCGAAGAAAAGCGGGAGAAAGGACACTGTTAATGGCAACTCTGATGACGTCATTAAAGTGAAACTTATCAGCACACTAAAAATGAAACTCAACAAACGACCTGACTACTAATGTGGAACACAAACCCCCACTAGGGGTCGCCAAAGCTCCATGGGGGGTTAGTAGTAACTACCCGGGGTTCCATTTCCGACTAGGTTGTAAACCACAAAACACACACTTGCACAAAGAAAGGACCACGCGGGAAAGAACAGGCTGCCAAGTATCTAGTATCCAAGCTGAGGCTGAGCTTATGGATATCAAGTCAGACTCTCTTGAAGATATTCTATGCTTAACATTTTTAAGTCACAAAGAATAGGATGTTTCCCCACTACATTCATTACCTGGCTCTCTCCATCTGCCTGCCACAGTGTAATTTACTCTATGATTCCCTTCCCCTCCAACTCAAAATACCTGATATATTATGAGTGTTCTGGCACAAAATGATAGCTTCTTATCCTTCCACTCACCTCGATGTAGGATAAAATCCCAGAAAATGAGACGTCCATTCCTTTTACTGTATACGGCAGCTCCACGTACTGAGTCCCTCTAACAGCACAGACAGGAAGCAAAGTGAAGTCAAATGTTAAGTCATGTAAACACAAACAGGTCAGTGAAGCTGTTCAGTGTTCTCACTCACTTTTTGGCCATCTGCTCTATGTTGTAACCCGGACTGGGGTCATTGGAAATCTGAGCGGAGAGACAAAGTGTTCACACACATCGATCATATACAGCAAATGGAAAATAGCTGCACTAATGAGGACACACACCTTTATAACTCGAGCAAACCTGTCCAAACAGTTGCCAACTGCGATGTCGATGGTTTCCCCAAATATTCTGTATCGCCGCTCTGAGTATGCAATAACCTGCAGAGGAAGACGTGGACAAGAGTCGATTTGCATTCGTGCACAATAACTCGTGCAGTGAAGCAAAGAACAAGCAAAGCCCCAAAGGCCTAAGAATCATGCAGGATACCAACCTGTGTGTTCCCTCCACTGACATAAAGCACAGTGGGGTTGTTGGCTCTGGTGATGAGTCGGCCCATCTCAATGTGCCCGATACAGTGGTTGACACCAAGGAGTGGCTTCCCCCAAAGCTGTGCGACTGTGCGAGCCACCAGAGCTACCGTCACCAAGGGGGCTCCCATACCGGGACCTGAAGAGAAGAAGTAGTCACATTATTGAAGAAAAAATAAAAGAAAATATTGTGCCTCATTCACTAACTGTTCTTCTTACTGAGATCCTGACATTCACCTATGTTTTCTTTTTCTGGATTTGTTGTTAGGTAAGAAGAGAATCTACACACACTCGAGAGCACATGTAAGTGCTGAATCAATTATTTTCATTTCTTCACACAGTATTATGATCTTGATAAACCAGTCTTACTTTTGTGGCAACCATGTCATCCATGTCATGTAATCAGTGACTTTTATAAACATATTTCTTTGTCATACATTGTTGAAACTTTCACTACATCCTGACAGTAGTACATAAGACAGATAATTTGTGGGGGGAAAAAAATCAGCTTCCTCTGCTCACAAGAATCCACCACATGTCAGTAAAAACAACCACAAATCAGCAGTGAGACAGATTGCTCCTCTCCTCTGGAAATGAGACCTAATAATCAACTATCAAACACATACACACATGCTGATGAAGACAACACACAAAAATAACACACTGGTGTTTACATGTTAAATGTATAACATGCTCCATGTTTGTACAGCTACAGCTTTTAGATTAAAATATACCATAAATAAATAAAACATATTGTACATTCTGATCTCAAATATGTCTGCTGACTCATAAGTCATATGTGCTGTTCACTTCCTGCAGCAGTACCTCCATTTCAGAAGGTGGCAATGACATGGTGGACATAACAGGGTGGACATTTTAGATTAACATTAGCATTTAATGAACACGTAATTGACCTTAGGTTAGCACTATAACATTGTGGTTATAATAATATAAATAATTGTTTTCAAAATTAAGCATATTATATCACATCAATTTCCTCTTCCAAATACATAATCATGGAAGGCTTGGTGACAGGAAGGACAGTGACAGGGTGGACAGTGACAGGATGGACAGTGACAGGGTGGACAGTGACAGGATGGACAGTGACAGGGTGGACAGTGACAGGGTGGACAGTGACAGGGTGGATATTTTAGATTAGCATTAGCATTTAATGAACACATAATTGACCTTAGGTTAGCACTATGAGAGCGGGGTTATAATAATATAAATAAATATAGTCTTGTTCACAATATGACAGCTCAGTTTTGAGGTTAATATATCTGATATATTAGGCCAGGTCTTTCAAAATAAAATGTGTATTAATGAGTCAATATTCCCTTCTGCCAGTATGCCATGTCTGCCAGACTGAATGAGCCCATGTTGCAGATGCTAAATGCTAAAGAATTTCATTGGTGATGATTTTCAGTTCCCTACAGTCTGAACCGCTGTTTCGCTGAGATTTCTTTCTTGATCAGGAAGAACCTGAAAGAAAAGGGTTAATGCCTATAATCTTAAACGACTGTGTCTGTGGAAAATGTCAAATTGAACCCAAGTTAACTGCAGCAGCACTAAATATTAGCAGCTGGTAGCTTTGTTGGTCCAAAATTATTACCACTTTAAAAAATGGTGTTCAATACTGTATATGCTGCATGTTTGCTGAAAAGTACAGCCTTGAAGTTTGAAGTTTAAAACTACACAGTAGAGCTTCTTCCAATGTAATGGTGGAAAAATCAGCTTCCTCTGCTCCTCACAGAGCTCCTGCAAGAATCCACCACATGTCAGTAAAAACAACCAGTGAGCAATCTGACTCACTGCTGATTAGCAGTGAGATTGCATAATCATGGAAGGCTTGGTGACAGGGTGGGCAGTGACAGGGTGGACAGTGACAGGGTGGACAGTGACAGGGTGGACAGTGACAGGGTGGACAGTGACAAGGTTAGGGTTAGAGCTTCTTCCAGTGTAATGTTCTACATACGTCATAGACTCAAGTCATGAGAAAAGGTATTGTTCAAACACAGTCGACAAGTCGGCAGCCGTTCTGTGGCTCATGTGGCTGACATGGATTTCATTTGTCTTAACTTGTATTACCAGGACCTTGTATTACCTTTGGTGTATGCCACACAATCAATGTCTGCAGGCTTGAGACTGGCTTGCTCCAGAGCTTCCTTGAGGACGGTCAGTATGACAGCACGGTGGTGCCTGGCGGTGTCGCTCGGCATGAATCCTGATGGGTAAAATAAGGTATTCAACTTCACATGCAAAACTGTTAGCCTTTATTGTGAGGTGAAGGCTACATGAGTGCTTTAACAGAAGTGTTACTTGCCTTGACCAGGAGGGGTAATGTAGGTCCGTCTAGGATTAGAGAGCACTTCACCATCCCTGATGATTCCTATGCCGATCTTATTGGCACTGCCCTCAAATCCAATTACTACAGTCATGGCAGCTGTTTTTAGGAGAGAGAACAGCAATGTGAATCAAGTGAAGCGTCAATGTGCAGTTCATCAAACAGTACTACCAGATTGTGTCTACAAGACTCAAACCACCAGTTCAAGACTTGATAGATTCTATGTCATGGAAGGCTTGATGACAGGATGGATGTTTTTATCTAAAGTTAGTATTTCATGAACACATTAAATATCTTGACTAAGCAAAGTGTTAAAAGTTTAACAAATTTAACAATTTTATATTTTGAGTTTCTTCAACACTTTATGTGAGTGTTTTTTTCTCTATGACAGGGTGGACATGTTTGTTTTTGTTTTTATTTATATTTTCTTAAAATACTTTACATTTCTAATGAGGGAAATGATAGCTGAAATACTGAAGACTTTGACAGAAAGAGATAAAAAATAAAGAAAGAGTTGGTATTCTTTGACACTGTCAGCCATACAGTGCAAAATCTGAAAGGAGGAGAGGCCTTTTTGGCCAGCCCTGTGATGACTCCACCCTCAGGAAAGAATAGTACAGGCAAACTCTCACTTTGACCCATAAGACAGACATAAGACACATTGAGACGGTGTTCAACTGTCATCTATTTGGAATAATCTTCTACACCTTGAAGATGCAGAGTGACCACATGGTAAGATATTTATTTGTGCTTGAAAGTGACTCAACAGGTAAAAGTTATTATAAACTGCTGCTCAGTTGCACTTTCAAACTTTCAAACAATACTACCTGACCTCCATTTGTTTCTAAAGAAATAACACAAAGACTTTTTAACTTCTTTAACTTCTGAAACATTTGTTCAGTTCAGTTTAAGATGACAGGGAGGACCAATGAGTTGGGGAGAAGTCTTATTTTACACTTTTTAAAGAAGAGCTCAACTGAGCACAGATCCACTGATTTATTTATTTTTATTTATTCAACGTTTTTTATAAAAGTTTTTAGTCATTTTTAGTTTAGTAGTACATATTACAGGAAAACACTTGTGAGGCTAAAGGTTAAAAATGTCATAATTTTTAATATATATTTATTTTCAGGTTTATAGTGCTAACTCAGATGATATCTTACATCTATTGTTCTAATATAAGTATAATGAATGTAATAATTTGTGTACAATTATTAGAAAACATGTAAAAAGAAAACACATCTCATTTTCCACCCTGTGATCCACATCCCTACAAGAACTGCAGCTTTCCTACCTGATGACAGGGTTGACAACCATTTCATAAATTCAACTTGTTGAGAATATAAGCATGTGGGACAGCACCCAATCAGAGAATAGAATGGAATAAATGGAATGGAAGCACAGTTTAACACAGAGACTTATCATTACTGATAGGAGGTTTGGCCATTATTAATAAAACCTCAGAATTTCATTTTGATATATTTATAATGTTACTCTGAGGAGGAAACCAAAGGCACTTTTTAGTTATTTTGACATTAAGACATCTCCACTAAGCTGCTCAGTGAGGTCTTTTTCACTGTTAGCTCTGTTATTCTGCTCATTTCTGTTCATTGTCTTTTCTATCTAAGGTTCTTTCAGTCTGGCTTTAACAGGCTTCATAAAGACCTGAGTAAGATGATGATGCTACCTCTGTTTTGATGAGCATGTCAACAATGTTATGTTGCTCTAAATGATCTTGATCAACTGCTCACCTACAAAAGTGATACACACCTTTATCTGTTCTTGGATTGGGGTGGTTGTTAAACATGTGATATCTCCTATGATGTGACAGTGTCTTTATATTGTCACAGTGTTATTACATAGTAGTAGATGGTGGAATGAAGCTCCAGAGTGCACTTCACATCCAATAACTGCACACTCTACAATGTTTGCTGTCTAAACTTTCTCTATGCTATTCCAGTCTCTCACTCTCTGTAATGACAAGTCCACAGTGGCATTTCCTAGACAGTGATTGTCTTTCAGACTTGTCACGTACCAAATCGAGTAATCTAGTACATTTGACTGTCAGGACATACACACAGTTTTAAGTGAAGGGGATCTTTAAGTGATATTCAGGTTTATATTTCTTGTTTTCCAAGGAAAAATCAAGACATGATCTAATCATGTAACCACATATTCTCTCATTAGTGTAATATAGAGGAGGCCATGTCCAGACTCACAATTAGTGACAAAGCACCAAATCTAGCCTGGTCCAATCAAAGACTTCCCAATAAAAGGAAATGGGAGGCTGTTCATCCAGCTGGTATCAAAAGGTAAGTGTTACATCGCTTCGCTGTTCTCATGATTTACTGTTGGTGTTAAGATTGTGAAGATTCAAACAACTTTTTAATCTTTATGCAGAAGGCCTGTGAACCTCTCTCCAGACAGGAAGAGGAGAAGACTGGATCAAAATGAAGAGCAGACAAACAGGATCGAGTCTGAAGCCCAAGAGGAGATGGATACCTCTGTGAGGAGTCCTAGTTCAGCCAAACGTTACGTGGGCACCGATGGAGAGTCCACCAGAGTCAAGCAGACTCTGATAAAAGGCTCAGGGGTCCAACAAACACCTTCCTGTAAAAGAAAATGGGAGGCTGTTAATCCAGCTGGTATCAGAAGGTAAGTGTTATATCACTATTGTATCACATCACTGTGCTGATGATTTAAAGTCAAGACTCTGGAGATTCAAACTGCTTTTTAATCTTCATGCAGAAGGCCTGTGAACCTCTCTCCAGACAGGAAGAGGAGAAGACTGGATCTACATGGAGAGCAGGCAACCAGGGACATCACACAAAGAAACACAGGTAGGATCATTTGTCTTCATCACAGCGATTAAATGTTTTACTGCTAATATTAAAGAAATATTAAAACAACTTCATATATGCAGACACACAGAATTCCCTGTTGACAATGAAGGAGAATGGAGACAAAGCTTGGATGAGGCACTGAGACGTAGGTATGTTTATTCTTTTATAGCAACACACACTTAAGTTTCGTTTTTGTCTTTAGACCTGATGTAGAATAAAATATATGTGGTGGCTCTGCTATGTTTCTACTTAAAACTTTAATGTGTGTTACATGAAATACAACCTTGGGTGTTTTCATGCTCAGGTTTGGGACACTATTGTTAATCTATACTTTTTATTTGCAGAATATAATCTCCTCATTCATCAGGTCATTCCTCGACAAAAACTGGACTGGAAGAAATGAACGGCATCCTGACCTTCTTACCAAAGAGACCAAAATGGGCCACAGTTCAGGAGATTAAGAACCCTCAACATATGTGTCACTGTCAGTGAAATACCTAAAATAAATATCATTTCAATTTTCTGTCTCAATTGTATGTCAGCTCATTTACAGTTTCTAATGCGCCCGCCTCTGAAAAACACTTTGATTTTAACGTGCAGAAAATTTTAACCTCATTAAAATCAAACTGACTTACACAGAAGCAACAGAACTTTTTATATCACTTTGATAATTTAACAGATATGAATACAGAACAGGTCAAACTAAAGACTAAAATGCAAGGAACAGAGAAACAATATGAAACTTTGAAGTAACACTGACATCCAGCGTTTAAAAAACTGTACTGCAGCCTAAATTCAAAATAGCGGACAGTCTTTGTTACAATCTGTTTCATAGCAATTATGTTCTGCAAAAAATAAACACCCTCACTCAGTGAGAACTGAGTTGGCGACTTTCGCAATAACTTTGTCACTTTCCACAAAGCACTGTGGGTCAGGATCTTTGTCAAGGCAGAATCTTTCAGTTTACCATACAATGAATAAGACAGGGATAATTATGGTGGCAATGTTTTTTGATTTATAAAGGAAACCAAGTGGACCTGCAGAAAACATAATCTAATAATCTAAAATCCAAAGATTAAGGCTTTATTTTCCATGTTTTGATTCGCTTGAGCAAAGCTGTCTTTAGCCTGCAAATGCATCTTGTGTTTTAACACGAGTTAACATACATCCACTGGTCCCCTCCACTTGCTCTCATGGCAGCAGCATGCTCTGTTTGTGTCAAATTTGCTTCAGTTCTGGCAACCCGGAGAGCTGACACAGTCAGTGTCAAAACTCACAAGACAGCTTCTGGACTGGAAGATTTACAAGGAGAATGCACTCACTGTAGTATTGTTGTCAACATTTACTCTCAATCTCAAAATATAAAACGTGGTCTTTTTAAGATTTAATACAGTGAATCACTTATACATTATTACATAATGTATTTATTTTTTCTATTTATTATAATATTAAACAGCCGGGGTGAAATCTGTATGACAGAACAGAGCAGCCATTTTGACATGAACTAGCAGGGTGAGCACAGGGGTGTGCAATGATGCTAATTAAGGTCCTGTATAGGGACTTTCCAGCGAGCACGCATGCGCAGCAGCAGCACCCTGACTCTGTTTGAGCTGAATGGAACGGAGCCTTAACTGGCATCATTGGAAACAGCAGTGTTTATACTATTATTCATGTCGAAAAAAGTTTATTACGAAATACTGAGTGAAACTAAATTTATAGAATTTTATTTTACACTTCAAATCTAGTATCGCTCACTATTATATAGTCCAGAAAAGGACTTTAATGGTAATAAGTATGCGAACATATTATTTATTAATATTTCATATTTACAAAGAGAACTTGCGACCTGTAATGAGATACTCCATCAGAAATGCTGTCAGTATATGTTATTTGTATATGTTTGTCTAATGTAAATTTATTTAGTAAAGCCAAAATAAAGTCGCCTGTTTATGTAGCTGCTATGCTAGCAATGACAGCACGTCGTCTTGGTATAACTGTCTTAAGTTACCGCAGCGCTGAATAACAAAATAAGTATACCTTGCTTTTCCCTTCCCTCCGGTAGCTCACATTAATCCACAATAGTGATGGTTAAACTTTTAAACTAACACTTTCACTGGCTCGGCTAACTGCTGCAACTAAACTACTCCATCAATCTCGGGGTCCCAAACACCGACCACTGTGGAGTTGGCCTCACCAAGAAGGTTCGGGTAAATTACATTTTACCTGAGCGCAAAAGTCACGATAAAGTAATACGATTTATAGCCTAATGTTCTACATGTCTGCCAATGTTTTAATGCATTAAGGAATATAATGCGGAATTTCTTGTATGATTTTTAATCAGGCATACGTATAGGCAGCCTTTAAGTACAACATGCACGTGGTTGGGTCAGAGCTCTGTGCTGTGTGTGTGCCTGTGTGTTTGGTGGGAGTGAGTGTGAAGGAAGGGGCGCCTATTTGCTGTTGCATCCTGTTGTGAAAGTGCAAGTAAGATCATTTGCATCTCCTTTTCCTGAAACTTGTTAACTAATTGAAATGGCGATACTGTTTTTTCACATTTGCATTTATTGATTAATCAAATTAAGCTGTGCAGGAAGCTAATTAGTAGCTGGCTAGTTACTCCATTCACTGTGAGTGCAGGCCGTCTGCTGCTGCCTCTGTGCTCTTTGTCACAGAGGAGATGCTAGCTTTAGCATAGCTTGCTATTAAACTAGTCGTAATAAGCGTCTTAATACTCTATGCGGTTGCTGGTTTTATGTTTTCTACGCAGGAGCTTGTAATTTTTGCATCCAACTGGTCAAAAATTCCTTTGTATTTTTACATTAAAGTGTGCTCGGCTGTATGCTCCTTACATAAAAATAAATGTTCAGCGTGCTTCCCCTTTATTAGAGAAATACATTTCCGCCTTAAAGAAAACTCAAACTGTGTCCGGCCGACGAGCACATTTATAGAAGTAATATTTACGCGTAAAACTGACGTATTTTGTAACACGAGGTATTTCGGAACTGAACTTACAAGGAGGAAGACGCTGTAGTTCGGTCAACATCCGATAGAGTCGATACAGGTGCTGCCATGCATTGAGATAAGTGTTGGTACACTTCAGTTTGGAGACTAGCCTGTTTGAAGATACTCAAGTTGGTCTTCGTGAAATGAATTGCTCTTACAACAGGAGAAAGTTTGAGCATATCAAACGATTTTATGTGGGCTGATACATAACAATAAATGCAGAATAGGAATGTCACGGTATGCCGAACCCGAGAGCAGTTACAAATTTGTTACAACTGCAGAATTTCCTGATCAGTACCCCCCCTATTAAATATGTTTCTTTGATAGTGTATGTGTCTTGAATTGTTTAATAATAAAAAAAGCATGAATATGTGTATATAATTCCAGTATGGGTCTACTAATAAGCAGCATTGTTTCTCTGAGTAACTCTGCAACTGCTCTAGAGCATGCATTGACTAAAACTATAAAATGCAGCATAAAATATAAAAAGAAAATATTTTTTAACTAACTAGAACCAAAAGTGACCTCATTATTTATACAAAATGGCACAAAATAAATTCTATTTACAATTATAGAAAACAGGAAAAGCAACAAATCGTTGTTTGAGGAGTTGGAAACCACAAATGTTGTCCAATTTATCAAGTGACAACAAGGGTTGTAATTGTTGTTGTAATCTAAGTATAGTAATTAACAAATCGAGGATTGTCTCAGCACCACAGTAAAAACTTGCACATTCTCTGACCTTGATGGCACAGTTAAGGACCACAGTGAATTCTCATATAATGTTATAATATTTGACACAAGTTTAAATTTACACTTCTCTCAAAATTTTCTTCTGTTTTTCCAGCGGCGCGTGTGCTGTTGTGTGTGCGTGTTGTGTGCCTGCGAGGTGTTTCTGCAGTCAGAGCAAGTTCAAGTATGAAGAGAGGCAAGAATGCAGAGGAGGCGTCTGGAGACGGGGAAAATGACACGAGTTCTGGTACTATGGCACACACTAACACACATTCAAATCCATACGGTTTGCTATGTATTAAAGAAGAAAATATTTATATATTAAATATTTTCCAAACTAAAACGTGTGATCTGTCACTTTTATGACCTATTATCTTTCTTCAACTCACAGCTTCTACAAAGAAAGCAAAGAAGACCAAGGAACCAGAGGCCCCAATATTGTACGAGGATCCTCCTGACAAATTGACCAGCAAAGATGGACGCAGTGCCAACATGAAGATCACCTCCTGGAATGTGGATGGTCTGAGGGCCTGGGTGAAAAAGAACGGCCTGGATGTGAGTTTGCACTAAAATGGAGGAACTCAAGCAATATTGTTTGCAAAGTTTTGCTTTGACACCGGTGTTAATGGTTGTGTTTGTCCTCCCAGTGGGTGCGCGAGGAGTCTCCAGATGTTTTGTGTCTGCAGGAGACCAAGTGTTCTGAGAAAGCCCTCCCTGCTGACATCACCTCAATGCCCGAGTACCCTCACAAGTACTGGGCCGCATCAGACGAGAAAGAGGGATACAGCGGTGTGGCCATGCTCTGCAAGACCGAACCCCTGAAAGTCACCTATGGCATTGGTGAGTGCCGGTTTCTAATTCAAAATTCAACATTGGGCCTGTATAGCAGACCTCATTTATTTGTCTAAGAAGTTTTGAACCTGCACTGGTGGCTATAAAAGGCCAAAATAATTGTTTGTTTAGATTGTTGGGTGTAATTTCATAAGTAAAGTTTGCCAAGTACAGCTTTGTGTAAAATTAGTGTTTGGAAATTTCTCTATTTTTTTTTTAAGAATAGCTACACATTTTATGTGGTTACAGGAAAAGTTAAATATTTTGGGATAATTGGTCTATGTGCCAGATTTATTTCTCGACTCTTGAGTCTCCAATGGTTGCTTAGCTGCTCCCACACGGACAGATTTAACAAACTTTAAAGACAAATTGTCAGATACATATTTTTGCACATTGAAAAGAAAGATACAACACTATGACTTGACCTCACTGTTACCTTTCATATCCATTGTTAACATACTAAACATCTTGAATCCTAGAGAGGTTATTTCATTCAATAGTTAACTGAACCTCTGCTACCAACCCTCCAGGCAAAGAAGAGCATGACAAGGAGGGTCGTGTGATCACTGCAGAGTTCCCAAACATCTACCTGGTGACCACCTACGTGCCAAACGCCAGCAAAGGCCTTGTGCGGCTGGATTACCGCAAAACCTGGGACGTGGACTTCCGGGCGTACCTCAGCGAGCTGGACATGCAGAAGCCCGTGGTGCTGTGTGGCGATCTCAACGTCGCACACCAGGAGATCGACCTAAAGAACCCCAAGGGGAACAAGAAAAACGCTGGCTTCACCCCCGAGGAGCGCGAGGGCTTCAGCCAGCTGCTGGAGGCGGGTTTCGTGGACAGCTTCCGCGAGCTCTACCCCGACCAGGCCAACGCCTACACCTTCTGGACCTACATGATGAACTCCCGCAGTAAGAACGTGGGCTGGAGGCTTGATTACTTTGTGCTGTCGTCCAGTCTGCTGCCGGGCCTGTGCGACAGCAAGATCCGCAACAAGGCGATGGGAAGTGACCACTGCCCCATCACTCTGCATATAGCTGTGTAGGTCACTGTCTGGTCTGCAAGAGCTACTGCTTTGCGTAGCTGTCACTGTTATTTTTTTTTTTTATAGTACTCCTGTTCCGACATGGCTGAAAATATAATGTACAGCCCTGTGTGTGTTAGTGAGGCATTGCCTACTTGGGTAGGAAGTCTTCTTTTTGCTGACCTTTCTCATGGGTGAAGCTCTACCTAAACTCATGTTTCAGCAGTAGCTTAGTTGTCTTGTGTATCTTTCAAACTTTCAGAAAATGACTCCACAAAGCGATTCATAATGCTCATTCGTCCCCCTTCATGTAACTAAAGTTTGTCAGGAAAACCCAGTGATGTATACCTAAATTCTGTAAAGACGCAACACTAAATACTCAACAATGCCTAAGCTAAATTTCAATGATGAATGGTTGTAGAACTGTCAGTGTGGCTCCTGTTTGTAGACTGCGGACACATGCCAGAGAACCTGCAGCCATCTTTTGTTACCGTTTCTGTTTCCCGTTTGTTAAAAGAAAATGTAACTTGTTCTAGCACAAAAACGTTTTAAGCCTCTTTTTCAAACCAGTGTTAAACTTTCTGTTGTAAAACATGCCCACAATAAAGACTGGATTTATGTAAAACCTTTTCCTGTTCATTATTTGAAGATTTTTCAGCCAAGATGGGGGGGGAGAGAAGCAACAGCACAATGCATCTGAAAGACGTCTCTGCTCAGTGTGCTTTAATGCAAACAAAACCTGGAAATCAAACTCATTCAGTATCATGGAAAAAAATGATAGATTCAACATAAATCTGTTCTTTACTAGCCACAGTTCACTGCAGTTGCATAGAAGATAAAACACAACAATCCAGCTACAGTAGCTTTTGCATAAACCAGTGTTGCAAAACCATCTAAGACCAAGACTGATCTCGAATACTGATCACTGGCCTGAACTAATCTATCTAATCTCATTACCAGTTAAATTTCCAAAATAATCTCCTGGTCTAACTTCAAGTCTTGACTAAGTTAACTTCATGATATGTGTCCGTTGATGCATTTTCAGATTATATGACTGCCTGAATCCTTTCCCACATTCTACACACAGGTACGGTTTTTCCCCTGAATGAGTCCGCTGGTGTCTTTTCAGGCGGTTGGCACTGAGGAAGCTCTTGTCACACTCGGTGCAGGAGTACGGCCGTACTCCCGTGTGGTAGCGCATGTGGATGGTCAGGTAGCAAGACTGAGTGAACCTCTTGCCACAGTGGGGGCACTGGAAAGGCTTGTGGCCCGTGTGGAAACGCTCGTGCTTCAGAAGCTCAGCGTGGGAAAAGAATCCCTTCCCGCAGTCGGAGCAGAGGAACGGCCTCTCGCCTGAATGGGTCAGTTCGTGTCTGATCAAAGTCGCCTTATAGACGAAGCTCTTGTCGCATTGCGAGCAGGTGAAAACGTTTTCTCTGGTGTGGCAGCGCTCGTGCTTCTTCATGTTGCGTTCCCTCTTGAAGCTTTTACCACAGAAGGAACACATGAAGGGCATTTCCTCCGAGTGGATCTTCATGTGGCTCAGCAACCCCCCCTTGTAGAGGAATCCCTTCCCGCACTGCGTACATATGTGCGGCCGCTCCTTTTGGTGGATGCGTTGATGTGCGGTAAGGGCTGCCCGGTAGGCAAAGCTTTTTCCGCAGTTGCAGGTGTGCACCCTTTCTTCTTGGTGAGTCTGGAGGTGCCTGTTGAGGTAGCTGGCACAGCTGAAGCCCAGGTCACAGTGAGGGCATTTGTAAGAACGCTCTACCTTGTCAGCATCCTCACTGTGAGTCTTCAGGTGTCTCACCAGTGCTGACTTCCAGGCGAATGCCCGGCCGCACTCTGAACACAGGTACTCGCCGTTCTCCATGTGGGTGCTCTTGTGCTCCCTCTGAGCCACCAGGGACTTGAAGAACTCACCGCAGATCAGGCACTCGTACTTGCGCCCAGACTTGTGCGTCTGCTTGTGCCTCTCCAGGGACTGTTTGAAGGAGAACCTTCGTCCGCACTGAGAACACAGGAAAGGCTGCTCGCCTGTGTGGATGCGCTGGTGGGCTTTTAGTAAGGATTGGAACTTGAAGGTCTTCTCACAGTCTGGGCAACTAAAACGCCCCTCTTCATCTGCGAGGGGCTGAAGGGACATCTTGACATCCTCGGCCTCAACCGAGTGAACTTTGTCAATGTGCTGTTGGACATGGGCTTCTTCTGAGTGGTGGAAGGAGCACTTAGGACAGGAGAAGGCAGCCGATGAGCCATCTGCTACAGAACCTTGTGGAAAAACAAAGTTATTAGAGGCTGGAGCGAGAAATAGACAGTGCTCAGACAAGATGTGCTTCAATTTTGCTGCCATTTTTTCTTTTTTTAGTGCCATTAAAGGATTATCTGTAACCCAAATGACAAATTATAGAACAGAAATTAAAGTGTAATTTACTAATGAATAAAATTAAACTGAAAACAATTAGTTGGAAAGATGCTAGAAGTTTCTCTTGAAAAAAAAAAAAAAAAAAAAACAGACTGCTGACAGCACAATAAGAAAAAAAAAAATCAAAAACACTATTGATCCATCTACAGAAAAATGTGCCACTATTGTAAACAAGCTGTTGTCACTTTATTTTCTCCAATATGGATATAGTTTAATCCCATGTCATTGCATGTAATTTTTGTATTTTCTTTATTTTTTATTATTTATCTCATCTATTATTCTGCCTTCTGTTTTCTCAATTGATCAGTTAATTGTTTTGTCCACAAAGGATCAAAAATAGTGAATACTTCATATAATTCCCAAGGTCTGCTGCCAACAGCCAAAAACCTAAAGATATTTAATTTATCCAAATATATGACAAAGAAAAGCAGCAAATCCTCACATTTGAGAACCTGAAAGAAAAGAATATTTGGCAGGGGGGCAGAGATAATCAAACTTAAGTTTTAATATAAAATGAATTAATATTAATATTATTTTAATATTTTGTAATTTCGTATCTCTCTGGTTATGTAACAGTGGTGACCGAGATCAAAAAACAAACACTCACTTTCATCACCGTCCTTTGATGAGACCACAGATGAACCATATGAGTGCTCTGCACTGTTAAAGAAGAAGGAAATATACACATGAGGTGCTTCATCTTCGTTTAACAGTCAACTGAACTTCATATTGCACATTCTATTTCTATGTACTAAACCCGAGATAAAACCAGGAAGACAAAAAGAGAAATGAAGGAAACAATTTGAGACAGGAACACATGAAAAGCAGTAAGCATGGACAGATGGTTTTACCAGTTGAAAGGTAAAGGCTTCAGCTCCGTGGAGTTCATCTTGGTGATCTCCTTCTTTCTTTTAGTGGTCATGCGCTTCTGTAAATTTATCACCTGGATCTTCATGGTGGGTTTGCGCTTGCGCCCACTTGTGCGGACCTTCACCTGGGAAATGACTTCACTGTCAGACTCTGAGGCGTGACGGTCAACGCTCTGGACCTCTGCGTTCTCAAGATCACCATTGTCGTCCACCTGGCTGTCAGCTTCATCAAGTACAGGAGCCTCGCTGACACCTTCATCACCTGCAACAACCTCCTGTCCATCTTTACGCCCCTCTGTAGGCTCGTTCGCGTTCTGATCCTCGCTGTGAGTTTTCAGGTGCCTTGCGAGCGCCAGCTCCCAGTTAAATTTCCTGTTGCACTGATGACACGCGTAAACACCGTCCTCCATGTGTGTCTGCTTGTGCTCTGTGCGCGCGGACAAAGAGTGAAATGTCTCCCCGCAGATGGCGCAGTTGTATTTGCGGCCGGTTTTGTGTGTGTGTCGGTGTCTGTCGAGGGACTGCCTGAAAGAGAAGCAGCGGCCGCAATCGTTGCAGCGGTGGGGGCGTTCACCGGTGTGGATGACCCTGTGGGCGATTAATGAAGAGGCAAACTTGAATTTCTTGTCGCAGTCTGGGCAGTCATGAGGTCCCACAGAGGTTTTGTGATGGGAGGACGACGTGTCCTCCTTGTTAGCATCTGGAAGGATGATGTCTGTCAAACCACTCGCACCTTTTTCTTGTGCTGCTTCCTCCCCTGCTTCAACTTCCCTGGTTGTGACATCAGGAAGGACTACTAGTGAATCTTCAGCCGGTGTGCTAGTGTCTGTTCCTTCACAGCAGTTCTCTTCCATCACCACCTCGATGTCAGTGCTTGTGCCTAATTCAACCTCTGCGTAATCTGTCACTGTGATTATTTCAACTGCTACGTCCTCCACGAATGACACAGTGTGCGTGTCATCACTGAGGCTTTGCAGTGGATCTGGTTGGTTGGGATGTCTGGTATTTTTTGCCGCTCTGCTAGGGGAAACCACAGAAAGGGAGGATAGGATCCTGTCGCCCATGCTAGAAGGTGGAACTGCACAAGGAACAAGAATGATAATCTTCAACAATGAAAGAGAAACACAATAGATGGTGGTGTTGGGAAGCGACTTACCGTGCTGCTCTAAATTCCCAAGGTGTTTGTGGTGCTGGAGCAAATTTTTCAGGTGTGTGGGCTCAGAGACAGAATGCACACAATCCTCCAACACAGAGGACTCAGCTCCAAGCCAGGAAACAGTCTGTGGGAAATATGCAAAAACACATATTATACCATCTAATCAAAAAGATTTCAAAACTTCAAAAGTAGGATATCAACATCGTATTGGCAAATTGAACACCTGTAGGATATATTACTAGCCAAGGATGTCCAGTCACATGTCTGTTTTACTTTGAACTATAGCAAAGGCAAAACAGAGACATTACCATTGATGAGTGTTTCTAATATTTAAACTGTGCATCTGGGCTAAACAATAAGGAATGCCCAGAGCAAGTAAATGTTAGGATAGTAAATCTAGCAACTTGCTTGCCCGATGCCTTGCCCCAGGCGAGTGGTAAAAAATACATTTTCAGGAGCTGATGAGAAAAGGAGGGAGTCATCTTGCGTCTCTCGCATCTCTGGTGAGAGTTGAGAGAGAGCTCATGATGGTGGTTAAAGACAAAGTTTATAAGCTGAAGCACAACTGAGCATTTCAGTTATTGTGGAAAACAGTGGTTGCAGTGATCAAGAGGTCATTATATTAATATTACATTAACCCCCCCCATGGGATTATTGGTGAGGTCATACCAGATGCATACGGTATTGCTTGATGTCATGTTAACTTGTGTAAAGAGGTTTGCAGTATAGAAGCAATATGGAGGTGTTCTTTGATGGTGAGAAACTGTTGAATGAGATGAAACAACATCTCACCTGCTCAAGGTCAGGAACTGGCAACAGCTGAGACAGCCGAAAGAGGAACTCTGAAAACAGCATCTGTAAGTCACTGTCGTACTGAGGTCCATACTCAGCGGGGAAGACATTCTTTGAAAAACAAAACAAGATTGTAAAAAAACAAACTATTTTACCTATAATGGAAAGTAACATTTACAGTTGAATTTGATAACTGCCTCACCAAGAAAAAGTCTCGTCTCTCTTCGGGGTCTTTGAGCAGAGTGTGGATCAAGTCCAGAAGGTTAACTGCTACTTCCTCTCCTGATTCTTTCACCTGCAATATGGGCATAAAATGTACACATATTGAGTTCAGCACTGCCTAAGCGGTTTCAATAAGCTTGCCTAGCCAAGCAGCACAAGTTTACAATAAACACACGTTGATCTAAAAAGCAGAAATATTGCAAAATGGTTGGAATTTTGGTGTATGAAATAAAAATCTGCTAATCTAGACTGTAGACACTTACATCTAACAGGGTGGGGTGCTGTGGTTTAATCTTCTCCAGGTGAGACAAGATGAAGTCGGTTTCCACAAACTGTTCACTTCGGCACAGCTCTAGAATATACTGAAGAGGAGGAAAAACAATTGCACCAGAATACTCACAAGACAGCTTACAGATCATTAAGAGTCTATAACCATCAACCACTGACTGCTCTGACCCACCCTGGCTCTTAAACCCAGGTTGAGTTGCGTCTGGTGTTTGTAGATTAGCAGCTCTGGGATCATGTCCATCACTAAAGAGACAAAATCTGCCACTTTCCAGTAGTTCATGACATCTTGTTTCTTCAGAACCTGCCACATGGAGGCGGCCATAAGCTGGAGAGGTGGGACCAGGAGGCGCAGTGATGCCAGAGGTAAGAGCTCCCCTGGAAAACAGAAGGGCGAAGGGTGTAGCTGAAGTCACTAATGTGGTGAAATAAATGTGTTTAAATGATTTAATTTTACAATTTAAAAAAATATTGATACAGCTCCACAATTGGCTGGACTATAAATGTTAATAGAATATTTCAGTTGCCAATCTCTAATTCTGGAACAGCGATGTGTTTTGAATGCAACCTGACTGGAAAGGTGCATGTTCAGCAACAACAATGTTGCCAAAACCCAGTTAGCTATACTTTATCCATGTGTGTATTGGAAGTGGTTTCTCTGTACGTACAACTTTATATGATTTACGATGCATAATAAAAAAATAAAAAGAAACACGCCAAGGTAACGTTACTAAGTTAGCTTTCTAAGCTAAGTTATAGTAGAAGCACTGATAAAAGTCAACGTTAGCTGAACTCAAACTTTCCCCTGAAACGTGCTTCTCATGGTCCCTGTCTGCAGAGCAAACAAACCTTTGGAGGGGACCGTGCAGACACTTGAGTCCATGTTATCACGCCGCTGTTGAAGGTTTGATTAGCTGTGGTTAACCTAGCTGCTGTTAGCCAGATAGCTAGCCACCCGGCCACAGCTGAGTAGCATTAACTAGCTACAGGATGACAAACACGGGGCTGAGGCAGCTGTCCGGCTAAAACTACACAACGTCTCTTCTAAGTGAGAGAAACGCTGCAGCCCGACGTAGAAACAACCAAAACATGTAGTTATATTACATGCTGCAACTGATTTGTTGTCAGAGGTTTCTTCTTCTCTGTTCATTACATTAGTCTTGCTGTTGCTGCCACCTGCTGGAGATTCCCTGTCCTGTACCCCGAGCAATGATGCTCATTTGTAGTCCTCATATTAACATTTTCTGGTGTGTTTGGTGTTTTCTTCTGTGTTTTGGCTCCCTTCAGTGATTTTATAAAGTTTATTTTAACTGTATTTGCGCCATTAATTTCTCTTTTTATGTTTTTCCAAAATATTCCGATGGCATAATATTTAAATTTGGACTAAATGTGTGTGTGTGTGTGTTCTTTTGTTGTTGTTGTTGTTGTTGTTGTTTTGCTTTAATACTTTGCATAGGCTTACACTCATTCCAATGCCTTCTAAGACCACACCACACGGTCCTGATTAGGACTGGCTGGCCCTCATGGATCCCTCTCAGCGCTCGTCCTCGGCTCTGGAGCGTTTACCTTTCAACAACACCGCCCTGAAAAAGCTGCCCGTGGATGACTCGGGTGAGCCCGGCTCCCGAACTGTCCCTGCGGCATGTTTCTCACGAATTCGGACTCTTCAGCCCCTTCCACGCCCGACCTTTGTGTCCCATTCCCAGTCAGCTCTGGCCCTGCTCGACCTGACCGTGGAGGACGTGTTAAGTAATCCTCTGGGCCCGGAGTATTTGAGCGGCTCCAGGCTGCTGCCGGGCTCCGAGCCGGCCGCGCACTGTTACAGCGGGCATCAGTTCGGGCTGTTCGCGGGGCAGCTGGGAGACGGAGCGGTGGTGTACCTTGGGGAGGTGGAGTCGAGCACCCACGGGCGATGGGAGATTCAGGTGAAAGGTGCAGGAGTCACACCTTACTCCAGGTAACCTTAAATAAGACATTTGGAGCAGGTTAACCATGATATTTCTATGATCCACAGGTTATAGGTGTGTGACAAAATGAGGTTTTTTTCTTATCAAGTGAGGTGACAGCCAGTGTTTCATAAGCCTTGCTCACCAGAAGCATGTGAGTGCATTAACCCAAGTAGAGCTGCTTAGGAGCTTAACAACTTGGCGCACATCAAATGCATCCTCAACTGCTCAACAGTGTGCTGAGTAGAACCAGTACACTGAATGCATCATTCATTGTAACTGTTTGTCCTAGTGTGATAGATGTTATGTTTGCCCTTGTGTAGGGTTTGACTATTAATAAAAAAAAATAAATATTGGACATAAGTTTGCCTACCTCTTGTTGAACAGTCAAGCAGATAGAGAAGACCCTTTTTAAAATACCAGTAACCTGTTCATAGGGGTGGCACAGTGGTGCAGTGGTTAACACTGTTGCATCGCAGCAAAAAGGTTCCCGGCTGGGGCCTGTCTGTGTGGAGTTTGCATGTTCTTCCTTTGTCTGTGTGGGTTTTCGCAGACACTCCCACAGTCCCAAGACATGCAGTTAACAGGTGGATTGGTGACTTTAATTTTCTTCATAGGCGTGAATGTGAGTGTGAATGGTTGTTTGTCAACCCTGTGATGAACTGGCAATCTGTCCAGGGTGTACCCTGCCTCTCGACCCATTCTCGCTTAGGCTGGCTCCAGCCCCCTGTGACCCTGATAAGATAAGCTGTTACAGAACACGAAGGGTGGATATCATGTTCAGCCAAACCTTTAATGCAGTAATTCGACAAATTCCAATGGCTGAAACCAAACGTTGCATGTCATATTACGTAACAGATTCACGACATTCATTAATCAGGGTTGAAGATCAAACAAATCAGCGCGACAAACACTTTCCAATCTCCTCAGGGATGGTGATGGCAGGAAGGTGCTTCGCTCCAGCATCAGAGAGTTCCTGTGCAGCGAGGCAATGGCCGCCCTGGGGATACCCAGCACCCGCGCAGCCTCCCTCGTGACCTCTGACCTGTACATCAACAGAGATCCACTCAACAGTGGCAGGCGCATTCCCGAGCGCTGTTCAGCTGTCCTGCGTCTCGCCCCTTCCTTCATCAGGTAGCGAACATTTCAAACTGTGGATGGTCACAGCGTTATCTCAGGAGAACTGTGTGACATTTTATTATGTGGCTCTTGCCTCTGTTTCAGATTCGGCTCTTTTGAGATCTTTCTGGGCCGTGATGATTTCTCCGGACTGCAGGGTCCAAGTGCAGGCCGCCATGACATTCGCGCTCAACTGCTGGATTATGTCATTGAGACTTTTTATCCTTGCATCCAGAAGGCTCATAGCAACCGGAAAGACAGGAACATGGCTTTTTTCAGAGAGGTGAGCATCATGCAGTCATGCAGCTAGAGTAAGTTAAGGACTTAGTCTCTCTTTAGATAAGTTCATCTAATGCAGGTGTTTTAGTAGCTTGCTCATCAAATCTGACTTGTTTATCCTCAGGTGATGTTGCGAACTGCTAAGCTAGTGGCCCAGTGGCAGTGTGTTGGTTTTTGCCATGGCGTCCTTAACACAGACAACATGAGCATTCTGGGTCTTACTCTAGATTACGGCCCCTTTGGTTTCATGGACAGGTATGCTTCATAAAATACTGTATTTTCCAGTTAGATTACTCACAATCTGAAAAACTGGTAGTTCTCTCTACTGAATGTGGTTTTTCTTATCATTGCGTATTGATCAGATTTGATCCGGATTTCGTTTGCAACACCTCGGACAAAAGAGGACGCTACTCATACCGAGCCCAGCCATCCGTGTGCCGCTGGAACCTGGCTCGTCTGGCAGAGGCATTGGGTTCTGAGCTGGATGCAGCTCAGGCAGGGGTTGTTCTGGATGAATTTGTACCTACATACGAAGCCTTTTATCTGACTATCATGAGAAAAAAGCTGGGCCTTGTGAGAAGAGAAGATGCAGATGACAGCGAGCTCATATCAGACCTGCTGCGCCTCATGCATGACACTGGTATAAAGACTTATGGAAGAAATTTAGACATTTCAGAAAACCTTGATTAGAGATTAATGATACAAATTTTGATAATGTGTTAATCCATGAAAACATGACTCTGCCTTCACTATATACATGTATAGGTTTTCTAGCTATGCTTTTGCATTCTTGTCATGCTTCTGTGTCATAATGTCTTTCTAGGTGCAGATTTCACCAACACCTTCCGCCTGCTGGGCCGCGTCCCGTGGCCTGTGGAAGGCGACAGTGAGAGGGCCACAGTGGGCCCAGTAGTGGACCTCATCCTAGAACAGTGTGCCACTATTGAGGAACTAAAGGTGGCTAATAAGCCAACTATGGAGGACCGGTGAGGGAGTGTATGGTGGTTGGATACATGTGTTTCTTCATGAAGCAGCCATAATGAGAACATAAAGTCTCCAGCTGCCCCACCATATACTCCCAGTGAATGTGTATTTAATCTTAGCTGAGCACGGTTTCAAAATGACTAAATTTCTCCTGTCATATAACTTGTTTCTTGTTTTATATGCTAGCATTTTGGGGAAAAATCTTTCCAAGACAATATGTAAGTGAACTTGTTTTGTAGCATTAGATTTATGTTGAGACACTAGCAAGCGTAACGGAGCATCACGTAGGACTACAGCTGAATCGGTGGTCAACACCAAGCACTTTCCTTCCGCTTACCTCTAGCATTTTCTTGATTTTTAGTGAACTGGCAATGATTCTGTCCATGGCACAAACCAACCCAGTCATGTTTGGGATAGTGGCAGACTCGCCAGATGTGTCCCAGCAACTGGAACGAATGGGACGGCTAAAGGAACTGCTCGAGACAGATCAGGAAGAGCTTAAGAAAAAGCAGCGAGATGACTGGATTCGATGGGTTAGCCGATACAGGTAAGAAAAAAGTAGGCATCTGCAGTTAACCTTGGATCTAGAGTGCATTTTAGCATCTTTCAGCTTGTTGTTTTGATTTTTCCTGCCCACAACTACTGATGCAGAATGACATTTTGTACCTTTTTTAATACATCTATGTATAACTGTCATATATGATTAGTATATATTAGTATTTACACTATATATCCATTAATGAAAATGTTATCATTTTCTGATACCAGTACCTATTTGGCATATATGTATGTACAACTGGTGGTGTAGTTATACCACCACCATCTGCAAAATGCATATATGAAAGCAAAGTACATACCAAATATATAAAACTGACACATTTGACTTTATACAGTACAGTACAACTTTATGTCCATATATGAAATTGGTTCAGTTTTGTACATGGACCTATGGCATACTAATATACAATGTATAACATATATCTGATTCCAGCATATGTACATACATTACATGACATTTTCATATATAGACAAAAAATAATTTTCTGAAGGATAAATCAACAACTTTTTGTTCAAACAATTTCTATGCACTTCAAATACCAGGAGGCGTTTAGCCAGAGAGTGTGATGGCACAAAGGACGTGTCTCTGATCAAAAAGGAGAGGCTCAGCGTGATGAACAGCACCAACCCCCATGTCATCTTACGCAACTACATCGCCCAGAATGCAATTCAGGCTGCAGAAAAGGGAGACTTCTCTGAGGTCAGATCTATAAGAGTTTTTCCCTTCTTTTTCAAAAACATTCATTGGGACATCTGCATCCTTTAAAGATGATCTGAAGTTCACTGATATATATATTTAAATTTGTCAGAAATTTTACTGAAATAACAAGAACAGAAATACCCCAGAATATGATGTTTTCTCCCACACAAACAGTATTAACATAGACAGAGGTGCACTGGATATATTTTAGACCCTGTCTACAACACGATAATTTGACTTTATCTGAGAGAGGTCAAAGTTGTGAATCTTAGCCACTAGGTGGAGACAAAGAGTAATCAATGGAACAGATACACAGACAAACAACTGCTTTAAAGGACTGCATTGTCTCAGTGGAGATTGTAAAGAGCTGTGATGTTTTTCTTGTATGATATTTGTGATATTTGTTTTATGGAATTCAAAAACTCATGTTTTTGACACAAAGATTAATACAAGTCATTTTATTCGTATCTTGTCTTACAGGTCAACAGGGTCCTCAAAGTTATGGAGAAGCCGTATTCTGATGAATTTGGGGTGGAGTCTTTAGATGGATCTAATGCTAATGAACTGACTGTTGCCTATGACAGGAAACCTCCTGCCTGGGCACAAAAAATTTGTATCACCTGATCCTCATAGAGCCTCTGAGATAGGTGAAGGAGGGGAGTTTGGTGGACTGGTCAGAGCAAACAAGATGCTGATAGACGGTACTGTTACTGCTGCTACTGTTGCTGCTCTCCAGTTCCACCTCAGACTTTCTTTCCTGCTTCCTGAAGGGAGGTTGTTATGTAACTCAGTGTGTTCCAGTGTTCATCAGTATGGTCATAGATCAATGTTTGTGCTTTTATTGCAGTGTTTGAAGCTGATACAGCCTCACAGTCAAAATGTAATAAATAACCAAGTAAGTAACCAAGCCAGTAATTTGATCATGCTATTGAAGATACAGACAAGGAGTCTATGAATTTGCTGATGAAGTATGAAGGCTCAGATGACCAGTCACACAATGACCTGTCTGGGTCTGAAACAACAGGAACATGCTGACATTAATTACTTACAGACAGTTGACTTAGAAGGTCAACATGTCAGTCGTCACAAATATGAGCGGAGCAGGTCAAAATGTATCATTTGTAGACAGAATAGATAGAATGAATGTTGGCATATTGTTTCTCTAACAGAAACAACAGATCACATTTCTTTATCATAATGTGTGTTAATTACCTGTGATGGTTTATATGTCTGTATTAAAGCTATACATGTTAGGTATTAGCTTTTCTAAATCATTATATTTCCTACATGAATAAACAATCAAAGTCAATCAAACCACAGCCGAGCAGTGCTGATTAATTAGATTTGTTGAGTGTTAAATGTCATAAATAATATGAATGTGTTTTCCAGTCTTTGGCTTATTTCTTTGTCTTAATTCTTTAATGTTAGAGAAGAATGGTAGATGCAAAAGGAGCCCTCCAGAGAAAATATTTGGTCTCTGATCAAAAGTGTTAACCTCCATAGCATCAAAACTGTTGCATGATTTTTCACTTGTCTATCGTCGAAAATTATGCAACAATAAACACTATGTAAATCTCAATGAATGTGTCCTTGTAACAAAAAATGGCTTACAGATCCCTGTTATAGAGAAATGCTCTGATCTGATTTGCTCACATTTAACTTGTAATTAATTAATTTCATTTCATTTTATTTATTTACTTTATTGTATTTTATAATATCATTCATTCACAGTAATATTGTGCATGGCCTTTTAACTGAAGAAGAGATTCATTATTAATTACCACTGCAGCATTGATAAAACTGTCAATACTGTTGGGTGATGCAACATAATACATAACCCTATTTGGGCCCATGCTAAATTGCATGCTAAACGTATTTCCTTGTCACTCATATCATCCAGATTAATTGTGTAATTATCTTCCCTACTCTTTATTCCTATTGAGCCAAGCTGCAGGTAAATAAATACAGTCAGTGTAATGAAAGATCATGTATTGTTGAAGTAACAGTTTATCCAATCTCCAGCTGTCGTTTTCTGGCAGTGTTTGTGTCTGTGTATCTTTCTCACCCTCTGGCAGTGAGCTGTCAAACAAGACGTGGATTTCTCCCAGGCACAATAGGTTTATTAAGCCAACGCTTAGGCAAACAGATGGAGAGGAAAGGACAGCAAAGGTGTAAGGTATAAAAGAGCAGTCACTCGGGGTGCAATGATAGTCCCAGTTCACTACTGGTGCCAAAAATACCAGCAAGTGACTACTTTCAGTATGAAAGGAAAACTAAATCTCCATGTTCATGGGCTGCTTTTGAATTTTAGCCACTCTAACAACCTGGCTGTTAGGATGGCAGTATGCATCACTTCAAAAAGGATTTAAGAACGCACATGTGCTCACGGTAAGCACTGAGCTGTGCCTATGTATTGGAAAGATTGAAATAGCCTGCTACAGTATATCTACACCAGCCCATCATAAAGGCATGTAAACATTCATCATACTTTGGATCCCACTGTGGGACAACGTGCACTTTTTTTCTATTTTGGTTTACGTAGTCACCAAAACAAGAACTGTGCATATGACACAGAGAAACTAATTGTGTTACATAATGAACTTTCCAGTGTCTCTTCTCTTAACCCCACAGTTATTCTACTTTACTGTTATGCATCTTAAGTGCCCCCATACCTGCCCGTTACTTGACTCGACTTGCTCAGCCTGTTTCACTATGTTTGGAATGTAAATAAAAGTGTGCATGCAAAAACTGATAAGAGCGGCAGGAACAATGCATTTACTGTAAAACCAGGCTGATTGCATGCCTGTAAAATAATTCTGTGAGCTCAGCAGGAAGTGAGGAGTGAGACGCTACGTCAGCCCACATCAGCTCAAAACTGAAACTGTTGCTTTATTTGAACCTTTCTTCTGCAAGAGGATGGACGCAGAACAACAGGACTGCTTGATCACATGACCAGCTCGGAGAACAGATATGGCCTGTGTCCCAGAGCTGCTTTTGGCTACTTTGGAGGAGCTGGTTGATAAACAGCTGAGGACCTTCCAGTGGTATCTTTACACCAATGATCTGGACGGATTCCCTCATATTCCAAGGTCTCGGGTCGATGGGGTGGACAGGCCGGGCACTGTGGATCTTTTGGTGCAGACATATGGCTATGACGGTGCTGTTGAAGTCACAGTGGATATACTGCTGAGGATGAAACTCAAACTGTGGGCTGAAACACTGAAAAAGAAGTACAATGAAGGTAAAACATATTTCAAAAAAACAAAATTTGAATGTTTACTTTGTAAAACAAAATAAGTTTTAACAGCTATCTCTCTTTGTTTTTTTTTTTATCAGTTCCAAGCTATCAAGTAGGCAAAGGTAAGAAGATAACATACCCACACAGAGTCATGTTAGCAAGTTCAAACCCATATAGTATTTCCCTATACAGACACAAGATTAAAGGTTGAACTGTACAAAACTGAAAGGAAATAAAGGTATTTTTATTTCTTCTTTGAACAGTAATTGACCACCATGCAATCCAAGAAAAACTGAAATCCGCCCTGAGGGAGAAATGTCAAAACATTTATCAAGGGAATGCAGATGAAGGAGATACCATCTACCTGAACAAAATCTACACTGAGCTGCATATTATTGAAGGAGCCTGGGGAGTCTTCAGTGAGGAGCATGAGGTCAGACAGCAGAGGTTAAACCATGTAATGACAGAAGAAACCTCTATTAAAGCTAGCGACATTTTCAAGCCCAAGTCTGACCAAGAGAAGCGAATCCGAACTGTGCTTACCCAGGGTATACCTGGAGTGGGTAAAACTGTCTGTGCACAGAAGTTTACGCTGAGCTGGGCAGAAGGAAAGGAAAATCAGGACATCACCTTCCTTTTTCTACTTCCATTCCGTGAACTGAATCCCAACATAGGTGAGAAGGACTACAGTCTGATGCAGCTCCTCCATCAGTTCTTCCCTGAGATGAAACCCCTTGAGACACTGGGAACAGGATGCAAAGTCCTCTTCATCTTTGATGGCCTGGACGAGACTCTCCTCCCCTTGAATTTCAAGCAGAACAAGGTCTTGAGAGATGAGACGGAGCCAGCCTCACTTGATGTTCTGATCACAAACCTCATCACGGGAGATCTACTTGGCAATGGTCTCATCTGGATCACGACCAGACCTGCAGCAGCTAGTCGGATCCCTCGAAAGCACGTCCACCAGTGGACAGAGGTGAAAGGTTTCGCTAGTGAACAGAGGGAGGAATACTTCAAGAGGCATTTGCGTGATGATAACCTCGCTATGAGGATCATCAAACATGTGAAGTCGTCAAGAAGTCTCTACATCATGTGTCAGATACCAGTTTTCTGCTGGATCACAGTCACTGTAATGAAGAAAATGTTGCACGACAATGCGACAGGAGGCATGCCCAACACGCTGACCGAGTTGTATGCATATCTCCTTCTCTGCCAGACAGACCGGATGATAGAAGGGCACTACCCTGTGGAAAGCAACAATGTTGTTTTGAAACTAGCAGAGCTCGCGTTCCGTCAACTGGAGAAAGGAAAACTAATCTTCTACGAGGCTGACTTGAAAGAGTGTGGCATTGATGTCAAAGAGGCAACCATCTATTCAGGAGTTTGCACAGAAGTCTTCATGGTGGAGGGCAGAAGGACAAGGGAAGTTTTTAGCTTTGTACATTTAACCATCCAGGAGTTTCTTGCAGCTGTGTATGTACATCACTCCTACATGCAAAGAAGGGAAAATGTTCTTCTGGGATACCTGAAAAGGATGTCTACAAGATGGCTCCCCAAGTCTGTGTTCACTTTTCACAAGACTGCCATAGAAAAAGCAATGGGCAGTCCAGATGGCCGCTGGGACCTCTTCCTTCGTTTCCTCCTGGGACTGTCATTGAAGTCGAACCAGGAGCTGCTGAGTAGAATACTCCATCTGGAGGCCGAAGGAGAGGAGGATGTGATGCAAACCATCCAGTTTATCAAGGAGAAAATCATAGAGGAACCAGAAGCGAAACTCAGTCTCTTTCACTGCCTTAGTGAGCTCAAAGAGGAGTCTTTAGTACAGGAAGTCCAGAGTTTTGTGAGTTCTGGGAGGCTTGCAGCCAAAAACTTGTCTCCAGTGCAGTGGTCCGCTCTCACATTTGAACTCATGACGTCAGAGGCAACAGAGGAGGAGTTTGACTTGAAGAAGTACATACGATCAGAGGAAGGATTAAAGAAGCTGCTGACCGTCATTACTTCCTCCACACGCGCTCTGTGAGTATAACCACATGATCATTTTTTTCATGTTCAACATGTTGATTCTAGTTGCTCTCTAAACTACACACACATTTCATTTCTGCCTGATCCTGCAGCTAGTCTTGGACCTTGGACCTTAACAGAAATGTGTTGTTTTGTTGTATCTTTTGAAACTTTCCAGGCTAAATCGCTGCAACCTCACTGAGAACTGCTGTGAGGCTTTGGCCTCTGCACTGAGCTCGACCTCTTCTCACCTGACAGAGCTGGACCTGAGTGACAACAACCTAAGGGATTCAGGGGTGAAGCTGCTTTCTGTTGGACTCGGGCATCCACATTGTAAACTTAAGAGTCTAAGGTAACATTATCTATGTAACAGCAGTCTTTTAGAAACCTAACATGCACAATACAATAACCACTTCTTGTGTTTGAAAGACTTGGTTTAGATCTAGTGCTGTTTGCTGGCATTACTGCAACCGAATTACATCCAGTCAACTTGCTTTGTTTTAGATTATGTAAGTGTAAACTTGAAGGAGATTGCTGCGAAGGACTGGCTGTTGCTCTCAGCACAGAGTCTACGCGGCTCAAAGAACTTGACCTGAGTGCGAATAACTTCCAGGAAGCAGGAGTGAAGGCTCTGTGTGTGGGGATGCGCAGCCACAACTGCAAACTACAAACAGTGAGGTTAGACCTTCTTGCTGACTGAAATGACTTGCTTGGGTTTGAATTGCACGTTTACAATTAAAGATCTGTTGTTTTTGTGAATACTCTTTTACAGGTTGATTCAGTGCAAGCTGAAAGAGAATTGCTGCGCAGATTTGGCTACAGTTTTGAGCTCAGGAACATCTCAGCTGAAAATTCTTGACCTGAGCAACAACAGCCTAAAGGATTCTGGTGTAGCCGTGCTTAGTGCTGGACTGAAGAGTCCACACTGTGGACTGGAAAAGCTAGGGTTAGTACAATCCTTTGAAAGATGATCCTACTCAGAAACTAAGAACATTGTCTTATTTCTTCAGGGCACAATATGTATGATCTGTGCACCGAAGGAACTAGTTTGAGTTTTAGTCCTTAGTTCACAACCTTTTTGATGAACAAAAGATGATGTTGTGTAGTGTTGTTTAGAGCTCCTCAAAAAATGAACTCATGTAGATTTAATGGATACATTTCTACCTTATTTTCCTGTATTCCTGTGTCTAAGTGACTACTGGGGACATTTGTTTAGCTTATTTTGAAACTGGTCCAGTGTAGAGTGAGAGCACGGTAGCCAACATCTGTGAAACTGGCTGCAGAATTGGCCACACGGATTATGTTGCAGCCAGTCTGGGGACTGCTAGCTGCAGCACTCTCACTCAATATTGAGTTTTAAAATCATTAGTCACTTAGACACAAAAATATTAAAAATAGCATTCAGGTTGAGAAATACTAACACACTCCTTTTAATGATCTGATGTATCTGAAGTGCAACATTTAACAAAATAATGACAACACCACTAATGTGCAGCCATACGTGGAGTTTTTTAGTGTGCACTGATGTTTTTATCATCACCATGTCACATGTATTGTGCTGTACCTTCATTTGATTTATTTTTCCATCCGTCAGGCTCAGCTGGTGTGGCCTTACACATAAATGCTGCGATCACATTGGTTCAGCTCTCAGATCTGAGTCTTCCCACCTCCTTGAGTTGGACCTGCGTGGAAACAACCTGCAGGGTCCAGACATGCACCTGCTGTGTGCTGGGCTGAGAAGCCCACATTGTAAACTGAAGAGGTTAAGGTCAGGTCATGTGGATTCTATACTAACGATATTGACATATGAATGAATGGCGCAGTTCTACATGCACGTTCAATTTGTTTTCAATTAGTAAGCCATGTCATCACTAAAAATAAACATCAGGTCAGCTCCATCCTGCAAGGTTCAGGTCATTTTAAACCTTTCCTGTTCATATAGCATAACTGACAAAACAAATCACCTCACCTGCAGGTTAAACGAGTGCAATCTCCAAGAATGCTGTGCTGATTTTGCCTCAGTCCTCAGCAGGGACAAGTCTCACCTCAGGCACCTTGATCTGAGTGGGAACGACCTGCAGGACTCTGAAGTGAAGCTTCTTTCTGCTGGACTGGCAAGTACGGACTGCACATTGGAGACATTAGGGTAAGATGACTTTACATTCAAAGTAATATAGTCTTTACTTGCAATCAAGTAATAATCACATAAAACTAAAAAAGATACTCTGCACAATAAAGACACAGAAATACAGTATTTTTTCAGTCTCAGTATTATCTTTATCAAATATGTCTTCATGACACAAAAAGGCTAAAATTGTGTTTATGCATGAATACCCTGCATCCACACAGGCTGTCATTCTGCAGCGTCACAGAAGAAGGCTGCACTTATTTGGCCTCAGCACTAAGCTCCAATCCTTCCCACCTGAGGCAGCTGGACCTCAGCTACAACTACCTGAAGGACTCTGGAGTGAAGTTGATCTCTCTTCACTGTAAAGACCCGCTCAGTAAACTGGAAAAATTAAGGTAAAACAGGTCTAGTCCGAACCTGGCCTGGCCTGTACCATTTGTTCTCTAGTATCAACAATAAAGAAATAGAGAAAGTGAAAAAAACACTTGTTGTGTCTTGTTAAGATGGGTATTTCCTAGAATACGCAAGATGTCTTGTGGTTTAAAGTTTCATTTAATGATCAAGTTCCCTTCATAGTGGTTATTACAACACAGTTGGAAGGGAAAGGTTTTTTCAGACCAGAAGCACATGTGATAAGGACACGAGGACATGTTCACATGTCGAATATGTATTTCATGAATGTGTTTACAAAAGAGATAAAGTATTATAATGCATCATAATGTGTCACCTAATGATTTATGTTGTATATACACCCTCCTGTCTACAGCGTGGACCACAATGCAGAGTGCTATTTGAAATCAACACTGAAAAACTGTAAGTGACCGTTATTAAGTGCCATGAATTTAACCAAACAGCAACAACCTGTAATGTGGCAGATACACAAGAGGGTTGAAGTAACAAAGACAAGCTCTTTGCTTGAAAAGAGTACGCTTGGCTTTGAGTTATTTCTGCCATGTGTCACATGAGTTTAGTTTTAGTTTACTTTTAGTTTTGTGTGTGTGTGTGTCTAAATGTGTCATCACATGCATGGTGACATCGTTCTGCCTTTTCACTTATTTTTGTCTTGACATGTTGTAGCATCATTTGTCCAACAGATGGCAGAATATAGATCTATTTATTTGGACGGATTCAGTCTGGAAATTTTGATTTAGTGTTTCTTTCTGTCTGCGTTTGTATAGGCGCAAGTCAGTCTTTTACCTCATCAAGGCTGGATTACAAACTGGGCAAAGCACATTAATGCCAAAATGAGGTCTTTATTATGTGTTTTAATGTTGAGGCCCTGCTCATAGAGGGGTCTCACTTAAAATATATATATATTTTTTTCAGTTCATATTGTGCTACATGGTGAATTTCACTTAAGAGACAAGTGCTTACTACACACACAATGCACACAAAGGTGTCATCAGGGGCACGCAGTACATTTTTATCCTGGGGCTTCATCTTGGATTGGACCCCCTCATTGTTATGAAATATGAATGATTAAAAAAGAACAGTGAAAGAACTCAATCTGTTTTTTTGTACAGATGCATATGCACTGACGCTGGACACAAACACAGCTGCCAAGTCTCTCTTTCTGCGCGACAGTGGGAAGCAGGTGACATGGGTCAGGGAGAGACAGCAGTACCCAGATCACCCTGACAGGTTCGAGAGCGTCTCACAGGTGCTGTGTCACCAAGGCCTCACCCAACGGCACTACTGGGAGGTGGAGTGGCGAGGATGTTGGGTGGATGTTGCTGTGGCTGTAAGGGGGATCCGTCGGAGGGCAAGCTCTCACCTCTGCGGGTTTGGCTACACAGAGCAGTCCTGGAGCCTGTTCTGCTCCGAGGACCACTACAGTGCTCAGCACGACCATCAGAAAGTGGAAATACCAGCACCTCCGTCTCACTCCCACAAGGTTGGAGTGTACCTGGACTGGCCAGGTGGCACCCTGTCATTCTACAGCGTCTCCTCTGGGAACCTCAGCCACCTGTACACGTTCAACAGCACCTTCACTGAGCCCCTCTACCCTGGATTTGGGATGGAGGAGGATGACTGCTCTGTAATTATTTGCACAGAGGATGTGCAAGAGCTAATTTCTCGGTCAGCTAGTATAGACAGACTTGTGAGATTTTGAGCGTGGGTCAAGGGTGGCAGCAATGATTGAAGGCTGTCTAACTTAAAATCAAACCTGGAAGAGACAAGAAATATATGAAAACATGAACAATGTAAAAAGAAGTCAGAGTCATCTTTCATTAAAATGATTTATGTTGAACAGCAAACTGTAACCTGTCATTTAAAATCTTAAAATGCTGCCAATGAACAATGGCAAACATCTACAGCCATGCTAGCAGCACTATTATAATGACAATGCTAACATTTAGCAGGTATATTTTCCAGGCGCACTGTCTTGGTTTAGCATGTTGAAATTTGCTAGTAGCTACTTTATGTAAACTTACACATTTTTAACAAAAGCTCTTACATCCAGACCTGTAATGTCTTTTGTTAAAACATTTTTTAATAAAAAGGTTCTAACTGTAATCTTTTATGTTATATGTTCACAAGCTTAGTTTAGTGTTATTAGCATGTTAGCAGCTAACACGATAATGAGGACTAAGAATGATGGGGGACTCTGTACCACATTTTAGAGCAATCCATCCAATCTCCATCTGCAAGTGGTTTGACCAGCTGGTGGCACTATGTGAACATTTAGGGGATCATGAAAACCACCAAGTACTGTGGCCATCCATTTCTCCCAGTGACGTAAGAGAAGGAGTCAGCAAAGCCACGATGACTCATGCTTTGGAAATTATGGTCTGTACAAACATGAGAGCTGATAGTTTGGTTTCAAACTATTGTTGCACAATAATTTGACTTCAGCATAGGGACTGACACTGTACCAGGCTCCAGCAACACAGCAAATGCTTCCTGCCTCATTCCAGCCTTGGAATGTTGTTTGCTTTGGGAAGTGTGGACTGATAGAAAATGTCTGCTAGAAACAAACACTTTCACATTTTAGCAGAGCATTTGGTTACTTCAGAGGAATGTGGGTGTCAGATGAGCGGGTCTCTGACGTGCAGTGACAATAAATTTACTGTGAGCAGTAGGAAAAGGTGTGGTTTCTGCTGCGACATTTGAACAGGGATACAAGGTTCAGCCAACGCGCAGGTAAGTGTCTGGAGGCAGAAATGATTAACTATTAATGGTTATATTCAACTCTTCAATGTTGTGAACATTGAAGAGCCTTAAGTCTTAAATGTGGTTTCTCTCATGTGTGAGCCTTGTAAGAGTAGACTTGTATACTGCAGTTTTCTTTTTAACTATCATTGAAGTAACTGTGTGCCTGTTTAGTGTAGGGTCAAATATTTTTCAAATATATATTCCTATTATTTATTAAAGCTGACATGTCACTTTCAAACTCTGAAATCAGGTCAAAATGAAGAGTCTGGTTGGGTATTGTTTGTTCATCTTGGCATTTCTTTTGAGCTTCACAGAACAGGCTAAGGTAAAAATAAAAACTACATACATCTCTTCTTCTCCCTCCAGTGTCTTCCCCTCTCTTTTCTTCAATATGTTTCAGACAAGTACAAAACATAATATCTGTATTTTTGAGTTTGTTTAGAATAGATAAAGTCTCACTTTAAAACACTTCTCTTCTCATTGCTAGAGACCACAGGCAGCCGTTACTTCTCAAGGTACAGTGCATGCATGTTATCATTGCTTACGGTATTCTCAAAAATTCATGTAATGTACAAATCATGAACAGTTATAATCAATAATCTTGTTTTTCATCTTACCATGCTACCCTCAGGAACAGACTGCACACAGATTAAGGCTCTTTCACCACAAGCATCCAGTGGAGTTTATGTAATCCAGCCTCCTGGAGTCAAGACCCCATTTAAGGTATAGTAAAACAAACATTTATCTTAGCTCAATATGAAATGGTCACCACAGAGTATGGTGCAACACCTTGGAAATACAGTACAGTGGATGTCAGTTAGTTAGTGTCATTCAGTTACGTAATACCGCTGGCCTTAGAGTGGTTTACTGGTTTACTATTGGACGTATGTAAGTGTGCTAGTTAAGTGGACATGCTAACCTTTGTGTCTCGTTCTGAAGCAGACAAACACTCTTTACACTTTCTAATTTTAGAAGGGCTTAAAAATGTCACCACCCTGCAGACTGACAGCAAACTGAAATAAACTGCAGCTCAACTCTTCATTGTGTTTGTTTGGGATTGGGGCACTGTTGGACACATACACTATGACAAAATCCAGGAATTAGTTTAATTATATATGGGCAGAAATAGAATGTAAAATATAAGTCAATGTAAATTGTACTAAATTAAAAAGAAGATGTTAGCTCAATACTTTTTAAAATTTATTTCAGCATATTAATGACCGAAATCAATGAAGTCAAAGAGTGCTATGATTTTGGAAGGAAAAGCCAAGCAGCCGGTTTTCTGTATTTATATTTTACATTTCATATATTTACTGAACTTCCTGCTTAGGTGTACTGTGAGATGCAACAAGATGGAGGCTGGACGGTGATGCAGAGACGCAGTGGCGGAGCGGTTTCCTTCCACAAGAATTGGGCAGCATATAAAAATGGTTTTGGAGACAAGACACGTAAGTTGCTCTACTTATGAACCGCTCTGTTTGTCACGACTTGTTATAACTGTTATTGTATTATAACAGTTATAAAACAGGTTATGTTTGTTGAGTGGCAGCTAAGTCATGACTGACATGCCCTAAGCATACAGTGAATATAAAGAGATCTTTGTATAACATACAGGACGTACCAGATTAAGCATTCATTTTACTGCTTAGGTATAACGTTGGGATCATTTTTCCATCTTGAGATTGTCACATGCTCTCCTTCAGTGTGTTGGAGTAAAAAGTCAAAGGTAGATTCCAAAACTAATGAAACTAAAACTAGATTATACTGTGAGGGAAAGCATTGCGAGAATAAACATCCATTCCAGAAACTGTAAGCCGGAATTCTTGCCTGACTTACTTGCAGGCGACCTAAAAACCTTGCATCCTGCGGCAACTGTTATTGTAAAGGTTTAAACACTTGGTCTCGGCATGGAAAGCTAACTTGTTTTTCATGGCTTTGAAAAGTGCATCCTCCAAGTAGTTACATATACTGAAGAAGGAATTTGTTCAACACTGTAACTGGTCAGAAAAAGTCATTCCTGTCCTTGTGCTTTGCTGATTCTCCCAGAGGACCACTGGCTCGGTCTGAAGAATGTTTTCTGTCTGACCAAGAGCAAGACAAAGAAATGGACCCTGAGGGTTGACCTGTGGGACCATGAAGGTGGCACTGCTTACGCCCTGTATGGAAACTTTAGATTGTCCTCTGAGAAAAAAGCTTTCAAACTGCATGTTGGGAAATACATTGGAAATGCAGGTAACAACTGCTCTTTTATCTTTTCTCCATTGTTCATGTTTTCCAGTTTGCTTTTCTCACAAATGTTAGCCCATATTGCTTTCATGCAATTTACTGCAGTACTTGTGTGCTGTTATTTGTACTTTTTTATTTGTACTTATTTCAGTGCATCAATTCATAATTAAAGCTGTTTAGTGTAAGATTAGTTAATACAATTATCAAAATAATTGTGAAATATACACAAAACAATTAAGGTTTCATGATTTGTCAAACTATCCCACTAAAAGTGGCTTGTTAATTTCATCAGACTCAGTAATGCGCTCATGGTTCTCAAAAACAGAGATATTCCATTTGCTCCTTCAGCTTTAGTGAGACTGTGTAACTTTTGAAAGAGGAAACAGCGGTTCCTTTCAATGTATTGCTCTCAGAACTTTTTACTGCTAAAGCCTTACTTGTTTGATATGACCAGTAGGTTATGCTGTCTAATGTGTTCGCCAATCATTACCAAGCTCACTGACAGTACTTGTGCTACACTTACACTATGTTTTAGCATGTAAATCTTTTTTTTTTTAATTTTATGAATTATAAACTCCAGGCTTCCCTAAATGTTTTCCAACTTTGTCCAAAGGTGATGCCCTCCGTGGCGCCTATCCAGGCATTAGCCAGAATGGCTTTGGCTTCAGCACCATTGATCGTGACAATGACGGCTGCTCCCCGTGCATCTTTGGTGACATTGCTGAAACAGACTGTAGCTCTTCAGAAGGTGGCGGTTGGTGGTTCAGCCGCTGTGGCTCTGCCAATCTGAACGGCGACTGGCATCCTACTGGTAACCACATCGGTTGGGCATCAGGCCTTTCCTGGGAAACCTGGAAAACCCCCATGCCTTACTCCATGAAGGCCACCAGAATGATGATCAAGTCTGTGTGAGAGGACCCAACCTACATTTAACCCAAGACAGGCTGGCTTCTCTTGTATTTTTCAATGCAAAATTGTTTAGAGTTTTTTCACACTGGTTATATGCTTTATTGTTTCTCTGTTCCCACTCTCAGAAGTCAACTCTGACAAGATGAGTCAGTGAGTTATCCGATCCAAAAATCTACATTACAATCAAGATAAAAGTATATTTGTGCCCAGAAAGAGGTAAATGGTGCATGTTCCCAATGATTCAAGTTGAACAGTTAACAGTTCTTTGAATGATGTAAAATTACAGAAGGTGTATTAATCAGGTTAAAAGTCTGAAGAAACAAGATGAGTCAGTGAGTTATCAGATCTGAAGAGAGAAATTTACATTCCCATGAAGCTAAAAGAATATTTGTACCCTTTAACTGGGTTAAATAATCATGATCACATTGTACCTTAGGGTCAAACCAGCAGAGGGTATCTCTTAAACATTTGCTAGATGCATGTGTTGTAATTCCAGCTAAATGTAATTGGAACCCTATTGTAATTTCGGGCTCATTGTGGACTGGGCTTCTGTATGGAAATTTCATGGCAACATTAACGTTGTCTGCTTACTCAACCTCAACCTGGCATGTAGCTGCTTTCCATTCTATTATGTTTCTGTTTCTTTTGTGCTCAGTCAACATTCCCATAGTTAGAAATAGATTAGATTAGCCTAGTGTGAAAAATGCAGCAGTTGTTAGAGGCGGCATGTAAACTTACATTGCATGCTTGAATCCACACTCTTGTCCCCCAACAAAAACCCTTCTAGCCACCCTTTTGAGGGCATATTTATGACAACAGAACATTCTTAATGATGGGAGGTTCTGGATGAAAGTTGTCCGGCAGGTGGTGGGCAACCAGTGTGCAGATGACAACCAGTGTGCCTGGATCCCTGTCCAGCAGCCGTACCACTGCCCTGCAGATGCTCTTCAGACACTGACTGATAGCAGAAGAGGTGGTGAATTGCTGAACTGCAGTGCCACCTAGTGCTTGCCACACACCCTGGTAGTAATAGCCAGAGAGTCCAGACTTCACATTCATGGTCTTGATCTGAGACGGTGGAGTTATTTTACATTTTGCTTATTGTCAACAAATCCCATGCAAACACCAAACCTTGGGCACTCACTTGCCTGGCCTCAAGTCAGTTTGTTTCTAGTGAAGGCATAATATCTTTATTAATGTTTCACAAATACAAAGTCTTAAGATTTATGTCGAATGTCCCTGACGTTGATCAACTAATACGTGAAAAGTTGAACCCAGAACACACTTGAACAATAGACCTCTCATTTGCATAGTGAAACAACATGCATAAAATAAACAAGTTTGGGGAAATTTGCTGAAAATGCATTCTGAGGATAAAACTCACTATTTGTAGATTTAAATGGTGTAGAAATGTTGCTGTATGATCAAAACTGTATAGGATTTTACATATCCAGACCTATATAACACTATAACATTTAACACTATATCTGTTCAATTTATGTTCCTGCAAGCTCTTAAATACTTTTCATTATTTTAACACAAGCAAAAAAGTGACAATTGTTCAGTTGTTTTATAGTGCTACACTGATACAAGCAAATAGTAAATGTTCCCTCCACACACTAAGTGCTTATTTTGGTGGATAACAGCTGGTATAAAGTCATTTTATGGACTACTTATGGAAGACTAGATACACCACTAACAGCTGGTGCCACCACCATGAACTTCTGGCCTAGTGAGCCGTACACCCAGCGCTCTTCTCAAATTGCCCTGAATACATCTCACAGCAGGCGAACACATTAGGTTTAGGATTTATTATACACAGTGGTTACAGAAGTAAAAACTGTACCTTCTTTACCTTTAACTTTACCTTCCTTTTCTGGCAACACGGTTACACTGGCAGGTCCTGAAGTCCGAATGTAGACTTTCATGTTGACACCACTGAAAAAAAGAACACTAAAATGTGTCCACTGTGTCAGATTAAGGGGGCCCAATTTACACACACACACACACACACACACACACACACACACACACACACACACACACACACACACACACACACACACACACACACAAATGTTTAATCACCTGAAATAAAGAATCATGTTTTTGTCTGCAACATTGAACAATTTCTGGGGCGGATGGGGGGAGGCAGTTACAATCTGCAAATACACCATTAGATGCCACTATAAACAGTGGGTCTTTTCACTTTATGTAATGTGCAAGGTGTCATTTGTAGTGTGTGTGCATTCTCTTTATGTTTATGAACGCTCAATGAAATGTAGAAATTTAAAATAAAACAAATCACAGCAAATAATGTCCAGTTTCCATAATGATAATTTAGAGATTTCCTATCAAGGAGATACATTGGTGGCTCTAGACATTTTTGTAGTACAAATGCAAATAAGTACTTTTTAATATCACCTTGACTTCAACTTTTCCTTCCCAGAATAAAGAGAATACAGCAGAATAACTGCCATCCACAATTTGACCAGCCACACCTGTGTCAAGTGTCGAATTGGATAGCTGGGCAAGTAAGAAGTCGTCTTGGGGCAGCCTTGTAAGTCATACATTTTGATCATTACCACTAGCTGATCGCCAACGTGCCACTATCCTCCTCCTCTCCCTGATAGAATGGTGATAGTACTGTGAACAGGGTGGCTGGTTTCTCCAGGGATAGAGGGACTGGCTAAATTGGAGTTTCCGGCCAAGCAATGGAGTCTAGTAGAAGGGTTTCCTCCAGAGCATCCTCTGGAGATCTTGGCATGAAGGTGCAAAAGCCGGAATGCATGTCAGTGGCAGTAGAAACTCGTGCAATGATGAAGGTGGATTTTACTTCACCTCGGAACTGTCAGGGGGTCGAAGGAGAAGCAAATTATCTAAAGAAAACAAACTGCTCTAAGGTAAAAAATACTTTTGGATTGATAAGAACTATTGATCTGTTTGCTGCAGGAATTTCTGTCTTTTCCATTTCTATTTTAAGATTGCACAAGGCAAGAAATTGAAATTTTCAGGTAGCAGGTTGTATGAGCAACCAGGCAATCATTTGGCCCGCCTCAGCTCCACCTGCCCTCAATGTCTTTGCCCATTTTTAGATTAGCCGGGAGGCAGCAGAGGCCACCACACTCTGAGCTTCACTGCAGCTCTTCAGAAACCTATGCAGATTGGGGTTAGGTTACCTATACGTCCATGTTTTATACGGTCTATAGTGTGAGCTAGGTGATACTAGTGGGTTGCCACCAATTGGCCGAAAACGTTCCGTTCCGCTTAAAGCCGACAAAGCTTTAAGCAGCCCCCCGTGTTTACATTAAGTTTGTTAGTTTCTTAAAATAAAGCGGCAAGTTGTCCCGTGGGATTCTGGATAATTGACGGCTGTCCGCCATTTTGATGACGTTGTCATTTTTTAAACGGTCATCCGTGGAATCGGATCCTCGTTAACGTGCTGGGAAAGGCGCTGCAGTACTGTTTTCAGCCACAGCGAGGAGCAATATGGCTGGTGGTGCTGTTCAGACATACTATACAGTACAGTAGCCTTGTGATTTGAGTGTGTTCGTGAACAGGAGGATGACTCATTTATTGTTTTGTCATTTTTTGTTCACCAAATGCGCTAAATCCCGCATAAATAAATTGAAGCGTAAATGAAACTCCATGAAGCAAGAACTTTTCTTTTCCGATATGTGAGGGCTCATAAGTTTTCCATGTGTGGTCATGAATACCTGCAGGATAACTTATTTACTGTATTTTTCACTTTTGCTCATCCCGTGTTATACAGGCAAAGACAAGACACTGGCCTATATTTGCAGCTTTGTGGACATTTTTATTTAGATCACACTCAAAATTTCCTTAGAAATTTTTCTAGTTTGAAGACAAAATCAGACTAATGTTAACATTTCAAACAGGAATCACCCTTAAAGAGCTCCCACTAAAACCATTTTCTCACCTTCACGATGTCCATGTTAAGTAGCACAAAGATTAAGACTAACACAGCCAGAGAAAGGGGACGCCATTCTTTGGACAGCAAATGCTGACCTCCCGTCTTAAACAAGCTCTGACCTTCATGATCAGTGATCAGCCTTCATCTCTGTTAGCTGTGTAACACTATGACCAGGCCATGTGGAGCTGGATTCACAAAGAAAACAAAAGGGAAAAACTTGAAGTCAAACTTAAAATCGTCTTCATTCAAATAGTGGGACATGTCTGAGTTTGTTCAGTCTCTGACTGTCAGGAAAACAAGGCCACAATCTAAAGCAGCAGTGCTTCTCCCCTTGTCATCTGACATGATGATTCATTCTCAGGTGACCCTATCATGTATCCAATGCAATATAATCTCATTGTTTTTATACATAGACACTGCAGTTTTTCCCAATATGACACCACACTCAACAAGTTGCACAAATATCTATTTTGACTCTCATTACACAGATCACAGACACCTGTGTCTTTCTGCTAATTGCGGTTTTTCAATATTTTTCAAATGTGCTTCTGCCAAGATGTATGAACTGACACAGAACTGCTCACACAATTCTCTGTACTTCTTTAGCCACAATAGCAGTGCACATCCACTGCTTTAGTCCAAACTGAAATGTCTCAAAAACTATTTGAAAAATTGCCATGAAATATGTTATGACTCTTGTGTGTACCATCACTTTTCTGTAGTGACGCTAATGAAATATCTCAACATCTAGTGAATGGTCTGCCGCACATTTTTATACCAATATTTACGGCCTTCGGACAATGGCTCTCCATTGTTAAGGGTTGTTTACTGAGAGCATACAGCAGTAATGTGAGAGAAAAGATCAGACAATATGATGAAATGTACGCAAGGATAAAGTTCATTTTAGGACAGAAGTTACATTTTCTGTGAATCTTGTTTGTTTGGTGCACTGGTTTTCTATGAGCGACCCTTAGGGATGCTTTTTGAGGATTGTCCTGCATACACATATACTTTTCCTCTCACATATGCATATGACTCACTCACATTCTAGACTGAAAACCACACACACAAAAGTTGTTACAATGGGTAATGTGAGGATTTCAGTGGAACAGGAAGGTGAGGGTGAACTATGCAAATGAGCAAATTATGTAAATTCGTGATTTTTTTTTTACATAAGTAATAGTTTATGTAAAAGGCTTTTACTAATTCTTAGTTCAGCTTATAAAACATGTGATATGTGTGGTTGTCTGTATAGTATGTCAATGAGCCTGGTTTCATGTGTATGTGACATGAAAAGTACAGATATGGTAATTCTCAATGTCCCTAACAGCCCCTCAGAGTGTACATAGGAATTTCCAAACAACACAAACGTAAAGCTGATTTAGTTCAGCTTTAGTTTGATACAGTACTCAGTAAAGCAAGAGTAAATGCAGATGAACATCTGAAGCAATTTTGCATAAAAACAAGAAAGAAACAAGAAGAAATGGAAATAGAGGGAACAAATGCACAGTTATCACGTTTCAGGAGCTGCACGACTATTCATGAAAATCCCAAAAAGTTCTTATGATCCACTGGCAAACTCATAAAAAATAAATATTTTGCCAAATACAGTATATAAATCAATCAAAAGAAAAACATCAAAATTAAATGTGTCTCTACTGCTGCTTCTTCTATTGTTTCTACTACTTTTATACTTTTAAATGCACATTTACAGCTGCCTTTTTATGTGGTCAAATGTGTTATGTTTGATGAAGCCAGGGGACTTGCACAACTCAAGTTCTTAATATAAAAATACTGCTATAAAATATCTTTACTCGCCTAAACTGCTTGGTACACAGATCTCCAATTAGAACAGGCAAACAATTCCAGCAGGGAAAAGGCGACAATGAAGTCAGAAATCAGAAATCCAACAAACCAGAAAAACACACAACAGTAAGGAGATAACCCTGTGATGCTGACATTGCACTGAGATGAAGTGGCATAGAGTAGAGGAAAAGACACACACTAAGTACCTCTAGAGAGGGGAACATAGTGAGACACAGATGTAAGCAATAAGGGCGGGGCAGACAATCAAATTGGTGGGAAACACACAGGCGCAGGAAGTGAAGCGTCAAACAAGAGGAGTGGTAATTAAGAAAATAAAAGCAGAAACAGCGTAACAAACATGAATGAATGACCACCACAACCTGAGAGCCACGATGAGATGTGTCAGTATGATTATGGAAAATTACTATACAGTAAATCTCACAACAATAACATACTGTAATTAAACTGTACATAATATGTAGAATTATATAGAATTAGAATATCCACATTTTTCATCTGCATTTTATTGTGTCAGGCACAAGGCTCTAAATATAGGAAAATGATTATTTTGCACACTAGGACTCAATTTGTCTGCACTAATTTCACAAGGGTAACCAGCATCTATCTGAAGGTATGACAGGCCTGTATGACTTGTATGTTCCTCCGTCTGAGTATTTGATCTAGCATGAAAACCTATTGTGTTTATCGTCCCTTGTTTGCTTGGTAAGTTTTTGCACCACATCATGTTGTTATACAAATCTAAATGCCTGCATAATTTTCAGCTTACTAATAGGTTTATTGATTTTAAAAAGGAATCCAAACTTGTATTGTCAAAAATATAGGTGATAGACAAGACAAGCAGCTACAATGTATGTATGTAAAGATATGATAAGAGTCTGGGAGAAGAAATTCAGTTCAATTAAGTGTAGGCAACGTGAGTGTCTGGGTGTATGTTGGACGTTGAGGTGTGGAGCGAAGAGCATTACACGCCTCATAGAAGGAAAGAAAAAGAAAACGTGTACAATAGATTATAGATTATGAATTATAAATATTGCATCACCTTCCTCAGTGTATCAAATAAATAGAGTCAAAATTTTTAAAAAAATCTATGAACACAGCAGGTGAAACAATTATTATTGCATCACGTTCTTTCCTACTCTAACCAGTCCACTTCCACTCCACTTCCACACTTCCACTGTTCATCTCACAGTCTTCTCACATTTCAAGCCAAAACAGGCTCTGCGGTCACGACTGTGACAGCCGTGATTACTGTCAAAAACTCGTAGGATCCACTACGAGCATGTTAACATTTAGTAGATAACCAGACCCAGCATGCACCAATTTTGTACACACAGTGCTATGGTACAATTAATTTAAGCATGGCCATATCTCATGGTTATTCTCAGTTTTATTGCACTGTTGTTCATTTTTCTATGTTTCACTAACTGCTAGGTCTGGCTCCAACACTCAGCCAATGAACATCAGTGCAGACTGTCACCTCAGCTGCTGATTCTGCTCCTCTCTTTGTTCCATCCATGTTCACACACAGTTTATCATGACTTTTGAATGGTCTTCATTTCTTCATCTGTAAAAAAGGCGAGGTAACAAGAGTAAATGTAATTAGTTCCTTCCATGTCTGTGTATGGGTATCCTTTTGTTGCACTGACTCCCAGGTGATTAGTGTGTTTGCTAAAACTCTCTCACACACACTATCCCCAGAACACGCACTCACTGCTACTGGACATGATGACATTCTTTGATGTAAAATCTGAGATGATTGGAAGCTAAACACACTAAAGCTGACACACTGTTTAATTTCCAGGTAGGAGATCGGAGTTACCATACACCCTGCTTGTAAATGTGGAACAGTATAAAGGATCTCTGCAGCAGCTGAGTTATTACTCGACAGATCTGGGCTATTTCCCTTGAGCCAAAAGGACTTCCTCAAATTAAGTGTTTTCTCCCTCAAAGGCTCTCTGAGTTTCCAGTAATATACTGCCAAGGCTGGAAGCCAGAGATTATACACAGTTTTTGGAATCAGTAGCTTTTACTTGCTTTAATTTGACTCATCTTTGTACTTTACTATATTTTCCTAACATTTTGTGGGAGACATTCCAGTAAGGAATCAGCTGGAAAATCAATTGGTACAAAAACGTTATTAAGGAACTTTCTGATTTTAGCATGTGGGATAAGTTTCCTAGAATTGAGTTATATAACTTCACCCTTAGTACAGTTGTCATGAACAGGAAAATTAGCTGTGGAGACCAAAACATTTTTTTGTACCAGGCTGTAAACATTTATCACATCACATATTTCTGCTGTGAAGTTGAACATTTTAACATGGGGACTTATGGTGAATGACTCACTTCTGGAGCCAGCCTCAAGTGGCCATTCAAGGAACTGCAGTTTTGGGCACTCTGGCTTTACATTTACGTAATTTAGTCATTTAGCAGACACTGTTATCCAAAGCGCCTTACAGAGAAGGGAACAATCAAGGTACAGTGCGATAAGAAAGCGTCCTAGCTAGTGCTAGGAGAGAAGGTAATCTCTGAGGAGCTGGGTCTTCAGGAGTTTTCTAAAGGTAGAGAGGGACGCCCCTGATCTGATAGGAACTGGTAGTGCGTTCCACCAACGGGGAACAACAGACAAAAAAGTTTGGATTGTCTTGAGCGGACGGGTGGCATAGCCAGGCGTCGCTCATTGGAGGAGCACAGTGGTCGTGAGGTAACATATGTCTGTATAAGGGCGTTCAGGTAGGTAGGTGCAGAACCAGGGGCAACTTTGTATGCAAGCATTAGTGCTTTGAATTTAATGCAGGCTGCAACAGGTAGCCAGTGGAGCTCGATGAGCAGCGGGGTGACATGTGACCTTTTGGGTTGGTTGTAGACCAGGCGCGCTGCTGCGTTCTGGATCATCTGAAGAGGTTTCAGTGTGCAGGCTGGGAGGCCCGTCAGGAGAGCATTACAGTAGTCTAGCCTTGAAATGACCACCGCTTGTGTCAGAAGCTGAGTGGCATGCTGCGTTAAGTAAGGTCTGATTTTTCTGATGTGAAGTGTAAAGTGGCATGACCAGGCAACTGAGGAAACATGAATGGAAAAGGTTAGTTGGTCATCAAACATAACCCCTAAGTTCCTCACCACCCTACTGGGGACTAGACATAGGGAATTAATTTTGATGTTGATGTTGTGGTGTAAAGTAGGTTTGGCTGGGAGGACCAGCAGTTCAGTTTTTGAGAGGTTCAGCTGGAGGTGATGCTCCTTCATCCATGTAGCAATGTCTGAGAGGCAGAGATCAATGGGTCCTCAGGAGGAAATGACAGATACAGCTTAGTGTCATCTGCATAGCAGTGATAGGAAAAGCCATGTGAGTGGATGAGTGGACCCAAGGAGGTGGTGTAGATAACAAATCTATACAAATAGAAGGGGTCCCAGTACTGAGCCCTGGGGCACCCCTGTGGTGAGGCGATGCGATGTGGGCAGCTGTCCAAGCCAGGATACTCTGAATGAGCACCCTGTCAGATAGGATTCAAACCAGAGATGCCCATGTTAGAGAGAGTAGAGAAGAGGATGCAATGAAAGCCTATTTTTCCAAAAACACACTCTCCCTGGAGTTTGGGAGGTGCAGGAAAGGACAAAGTCAGGCAACAGTTAGCTTTGTTGCCATGGTATGTTTGGTAATAGGCTGTGAGGTATTTCTTCCTGATGCACCTCCAACAATGCCAGCATTCAGCCAGAGCCAGCTTTACCTTGGCCATTTCACACCAAATTCTTGGTGAAGTTGCCATGGTAACAATATTAAACATGTGGTTAAAAGCAGTGTGAAGATCATGGTTTGGTTAAAATAAGTACACCAGATGACATCAGTTGGTGATAATGGAGCATGTATTTCTGGAACACCAGGCCTTGGAAACAATGGGAGTTTGTTTTCGGAATAATTGGCAGTCAGACAAATTGGCTTTCAGTCCAGTGGAACATGTTTCAGACTAGGGTTTCGAAATAATGGGCGTGGGTCATGCCACATCGTGTGTGTTTGATTTTGATCAATTGCACTTTGGGTGCAAGCCTGGTGATGTATTAAAGGTCAATTGTGTAAGATTTAGGAGGCCGTATTTACAGAATATTGCATATGCTGCTATGTTTTCAACATGGCAGAATCACTTCAGAATAAGAATTGTTATGTTCAATTTTCTTTTTTTTTTCTTACCTTAGTGTGAACCTTTTATATCTGGTCCCCATCCAAGAGGTCCACCATAAACACCATGTTTCTACAGCACTAAACTAAACACAGACTCTAAATAGGGCCTTCATGTTTTAGGCATTTAGCGGTCACTATAGTTACTCTTTCACACTAAACAGCAGCTACACCACCAGATGCCACTAAATCACTGGTCCTTTAAATCAGTGTTTAAGGTAGATGCAACCATTTTTAAGCCTATGCTGATATGCAATAATGCTAATTACATAACCACACATTTTTGTATTGTTTTTTGTATTGCCCTGACACTCAGCCAGTGATCTAATACATCTAGAACATTTATGTTTTGCAGAGTGTCAGCTGAGTGCAGACTGTCACCTCTCAGTAGCTCTGCCCTCCAGCAGTTGCAGACAAACCAGCAGCTTCTCTCCTCACTGCAGCTGCTGATTTGGCTCATTTCTTCTGTTTTCATTCTCACAGTCACAGACTGTAACATTTGCAAATTGAAATATAGCAAAAAATGCAATACATAAGATGAAAAATACACATAGATGCTAGGTACACAAACATAGTACTTTGTTACAGTGACTACAATAAATGTTGTTCATTATTTTCAGCACTGCCTATTCCTGTGTGTAGTTCATCTGTCAGCGGTCTTCAACTTATATCGACGCATTTGTGGCATTCTCATTAAATTGATATTACAGTAACAATCCTGTCTGGGCTCATAGATTTTCTCTGGTACTTAATAGAGACCTTATTTTATGACTTATTTATCTGGGTGCCACTAATATTCTCACAGGAACTTGACACTGCGACCTCACCGACCACGTGAAACAGCCACGCCTGCAGTCGTGCGTAAAGACTGCAACATCAACCGCGACACGAGCCGAGAGAGTCTGACATGATGGAGCGGAGGTGAGCCGGTGTCCTGGAAGACCAAGTTTGAATAAACACCGCTTGTATTCTAGTGCAGTGGGTGGAGTTAAGAATGCTTTAGGTACAGGAGAAGCTGTTGCCTTCACACGCAAGAGCCATGCGTAATAAGTGTGACCGCCGCCGGTGAGGAGGATGCTGGAGCATGAAGCAGGAGCAGACATGCGACTTGTACGTCAAATCAGCAAAGGTATGAAGATCCAGGCCGGAGGTGAGCACAGGGGCTGCAGCAAGGAAAGCCAGGAGAACCAGGTCATCTGTTTGCAATGTCAAGACGAGGTGGTGCGGGTTTGCCCGGGTAGTCCGCGCAGTCCTCGCCGCGCCATCGCTACGCGCCTCTCCTCCGGATCTGCAGGTAAAGGCACCATGTGCACCACATGGGACTTGTCATATGTCATCACTTGTGTGGCTGATAGTATGTCATGTTCTGTTTATGTCGCCAATTATCCTAATATCACTACTTAGTGTGACTGAAATGGCGATGTGGTGCTCCTGAATGACTGCTTGGGGCAGCTCGAGACTCGGACTAAAGAATTCATATTGTAAGTTGTAAATTTCACCAGGTCTATAAAATATTATGTGAGTGTATGGCAGAGGCTTTCAAATTAGTGAATGGGGGCCACCAGGGTCCTCAGTAAGATAATGTAATCACTAATATTGTCAATATTTATCACGTTAGTTTCTTTCTTTCAAATGGACACGTGGGGATATTTGCTGAATAGTTTAATTATCGATCCATGACAACATCTAACTTGAAACATCTTAAGTCTGTGTTTAGAACACATGCACACACACACACACACACACACACACACACACACACACACATACAGAGTATGTGGCTTCTCGTCTGCTCCTCACAATAAAACAGTAGTCTGTCTATCAGCATGGGATGTTGCATTCCTCTCCTGGATCTTTAAAAAAATGCTGTCAGCAGATAAAGCATATATTGATTGCGATTGAAAAGACTTTGTACACAAAGCTTAAATGTTGTTTAACATTTGCAAAGCACCATCTGATGATGAATTATGGATGTCACTGGAAGCTGCTCATTTGTTAAAATGCTTTGTCCATGTGCTGACTTTCCACAACTTTGGTAATAAATGATACCCTCAGCTTTATCTCCAAACATTGAAGCAGTAGAGAGTCCTTCTGCTGAAAAGACTCTCAGTCAGTGATAAATGTCTACGCCGTGCTGCAGTTGCTCTATTTTGATGTGGTTGTAGAGAATAAGTTCTCTGAATTGCTAAATGAGCAGAAGCATTTGTATTCGGGTCTCAGTCCCGATGCAAAAATCTTAGGTGGAACCTTGAAGTAGTGACTGCTGCGCCAAAGAAATTCTTTTCTGCTGCTGACGGATGAATAATTTCACCTCTATCTCCCCTGATAGGCTGCGTTTCACATTAGGCCAGATATTATTAACTGGCTGTGGAACCCCAGCGATGGCAAACAGTGTTTCTCATCAAGTGATTTAAATAATGTAATACTGTTTATTTAACTGTACACTGTCGAGTCACTGATTCACCATGATGAGCATGACACACAAGTTTGTGTACGTGCTGCCTGGGTGACTGACATTCATCACAGTTACACTGTGTATATCTACTCCAGCAAAGAAACAGAAAAGTAGTTGGAACCTAGTTACATTAGATCTTGCATTATTTCTTCTTCACTATTCAGTACTTTGATATCAATAATGGATCAAATGAGAACGTGTGTCACTCATAATAACAAATTTGGAGATAATCACTCACATTTTTAGTATTTTAGCTCATTGTTTTGGTTTGATGAACTGCAACTTTAATTATTTGCATTCAGTTCACTGCTCTTATCAATGCAGTCTCTTGGCACAACAGCAAACGTCCAGACTGGCGAACCTACTGTATGCTCCACGCCCACCAAAAAAATCTTAAAGGAACGTACATTTTGGATTAAAACTTGCCTGGTCATCAGAAAAGCGACACCAAATGATTTGCTATATAGCTCTATGTCTGCCTTACAGATAAAAGGCTACTACATCATGTTTCAATTTCAATTAAAGCCACTTTAAATTTAACTTGTTACAACGATTTGTCTATCCGTTGAGCCGATCAACAGAAAATGAATCAGCAATTTCTGATAATCGATTCATCATTTAAGCTATTTTTGGTTTCCAGTGTGAGAATTTGCTAGTTTTCTATCTTGTACTTTATAATTTTATAATATTTTGTTCCATTTTATTGGCCAAACAATGAATTAATTGGGAACATGGTCTGCAGATGAATGGATGATGAAAATGATCATTGGTTGCCGCCCTGCTGTGGTTATTATGTTGCTCGACTTTTAACTAAAGTAGTCAGAAATCTATAAAACAAAACTGATCATTGTCCATCATTTGTTAAATTGTGTACACACGCAGGTCTTTTTCGTGCCAGTCAAGTTTCTGTAGTTACTGTAAGATGCAATCATGTTATAGCCCATTAATTAACTGATTAGGGGTGGTAACGGTTCTGCAGACAGGGATGGATCCGGATCAGTAAGCTTCAAACAGTCTCTTGCTGAGTTTGAGGCATCATCCCCTGAACACTATCAGGGTTAGTGGAGGGTCCTCCTCCTGTAACTCCTCTTGGTTATGTGCTCATTCTCATAACACAGCTAGTGTGAATGAATTTTATTCACAGTGTTCTACCACAGCGGATGATTTAATTCCCTCTCTATATAAATTGGTAGACTAAGGCACTAAAGCTGCCAGACTCATGAATTTTATCCCTTTAACTCTGCCAAGGTCAAGGGTTTTCCCCCTTGTGTAGGTCTGTGTGCGGAGCAGGGCACCAACATTGCAGGATTAGGGGTTCAATTCCTGTAACGCTGCAGGCTCATGGCTTCCCTAAAGCCCCCACAGGAACAGTACTTGGCTCAGTGGCTCAGTAGCTCAGTGGGCACATTTGGAGCTGTAGGATACATGACTACATGAAAACTTTTTGTGCTGTACACATCCATTACAAAAGCAGAGGCTGTAAAAGTCTCTAAAACTTTACCGTTCAGCCGGTCTGTGCTAAAAGTGGATGAAAGAGTTTATCAGATACTATACTGTACTTTATGTGTGCTCTCTCCACTAGATCGTGAGCCCAGCAGTAGCAGCTACAATGTCTCTTCAGGAACCTTCTACAGCTGTGTCAGTCAGATCACCATCGGTAAGTGACTGAGCTGTTTTTGCTATGAAAGTAGTACCTCCTACTTCAAAATAAAAGCAGTGTATAGTATTATTTATGAGGTTGTTACTGTCTTAATATCATGCATTGATCTTAGTTTCTCAACAACAATAATATCTCAAAAGGTTATTCATTATATTCATCATTCCGCAGAGACCGCTATTTAACTTTTCAAAGCAATGTGGCATTGCAGCAGTGGGCATATCACTTTCAAACAGATTTACATAACATCAGTGAAAGTTGCGTGCCTGTCAGCACACAGAAAAAGAGGCAAACACATCATTATCAAGAGAATTCAATTCAGTTCAGGCTGGTTTAGTGTTTGAACAGAAACTGACTAAATACATATCCTGTAATGTTCATTTTCAGTGATTAACCCTCTGGGGAGTAAGCCATTTTCCATGTGTTTGGTATCTATAGATTCAGGGGAACCTAGGCTATCATATGCATTCGTGTAATGTGCTTATAAGGGGCGTATGTGTGAAAAATCTACAATACACTAAAGAATTTCAAAACAAAAAGTAGATTTCTGTAATTTTTTACTCAAAACCTCAAACAGTACTAGTGATGTTTTTTAAATGAAAATATTATTTTTAAATCCCTTTGCCTGACATATATATGCATTTTTCAACCAAATATGTGAAGATCAATAAAATAATGCCCTTTCAATACAAAAGGTCCCAAGCAAAGACCCTCGAGAAAGTTGAGGGGAACCTGTCGTTCAATAAAAATAGTATATATGAAGTTATTCTGTCACTTTGGGCCCTCTGTCCCTCTGTTCTGTGTGCTCCCTGCACTGTTCTACGCTGACACACTCTCTCTGTTGTTCCTCCCCCACAGGACCCCCAGAGTCCTTTGATTGGCTAGGATATGAATCTATTTTTTGATTGATCTTTTACTTGGTGACATAGAACAACAAGGACGTGTCGGACAGACACAAACCGCATATCTAACAAACTGCAGGAAAACAGTAGAAATAAACCCAACTCTCTGTCATAAACCGTTTATGTAAAACATACGAGGTGGATTAGGTGAGCACTGTTTTTAGGAATGGGTCCCATTTTGTTTGTAGTACTCACACACTTCAAAATACACTTGCACACGGCTTGACACTATTCTGCTAACAGACAGTTAATTGGACTAACATGGCAAGAAATGTAGGAATGTGCAATGAAGAAGACTAGATGCTACAAAACATGGATGGAAATAATAAAGATATTTTTAAAATTGCAAATGGTTTAAGAGGTAAGTAATGCATTTAACATTTGTTAGACTTAAAGGATACACAGAAGCCATTTTGTCAAGAATGACTAAATATGAACAGAACTTCTGTCCACACGACACCTTGAAGGGGAACTCCAAACAACAAACACAAAAAACAACACAAAAAGTTCAGTTTACAGTTGGTTGGAGTACTGCTGTATATGCGGGGGAAAAAAGTCTCCAGAGAGAGCTGTGTGACGTCTGATATATGTCCTCAAGTTATGTCACTTGAATCAGCGTCAGTAGGGGACTGAAGTGTGCAAATGAAAATCCAGGAGTTGAAGTGGGCCTGATGAACTGACATACAGCAACTTCTGGAGTAAAAAAAGCATAAAATTCTCACGTTTTGAATGTGTTACACCGGATCCCCTACCTGCCAAATCCAACTTTAATCCCTGCTCAAGGTAGCTCCTAGTAGGATACGCACCTAAATGGTCAGTGAGTGGCTGAGTTGCATCATTGACAATGTAGGTGCCAGGTATTGACAGAAATGTGTGGAGAAAACACAAGAGTATATTCGGTTCTGTTTTGATTGTTTTCAAAGTGTCCATCGTGAGTCTGACAGTGTAGTTGTAGGTCTGCAGTGCTAAGTCATACTCGTTTAACGTTACTATGAAAACCAGCACATGGATTGACATATGCTAAGAATATTCCAGTGTAAGTATCAGGGGGAAGTCATGATACACTTTACTCATATACTGCCTATATTTAAAGGTGTATCACTAAACGTAGTGTATATAGTGTATGCAGAAAGAAGCTAAAAATACAGCAAAACCTTTCTATGAAGACCACATCTATAGTGCATTATGACAGTATTCATAGTGAATTATAAGACATTCATAATGCCTTATAACTACACTCATAAACACATAATGCTTTCTAATGTACTATATCAACAGTAGTGAAACATTATAGATGTGAATTATAACTTGAAGTGTTTTATGGATGCTCTTGACTAGTTATAAATTAGAGGTTGACTGATAGAACTTATAATACATTATGACTACCCATACCTACCTACACATAAACATACTCAACAATCAACTGTGGTAAGAAATTATATGCTATAACAGTCCATACAGTGTCATACCATTATATTGTTGCTGCTAAGTAAAGTGTTAGGTTTAAAGGAATGTGCTGCATCGTAAGTGATTATTACATCAGAAGTCAGACTATTCACTATCAATGCCCCCATAATGCGCTATAGATGCGGTCTTCATAGAGATGTTAGTAAAATAGCTAATAGCTCGGAGTCAAAACTTTCTAATATTTATTTTTCACAGAAGATATAAAATACTCAAGTTAATGTCATGGCTTACAGTTGTTTTTTTACATTTTTTTTAGTTAATTTTAATAGTAGAAAATGTGAAATGTTTTGCTGCTATGACATAAAAATAACCGAGTAAATCTGTGTAATAAAAACAGCCGGCGCGTGTAGGTTAGTGATGTATTACAATATCATTTTAGAGACCTTACTGCAGTACAGTGTGGTGCTGTATCAACTGCTTTTTGACAGCCTGCCGTGGGGTTTAAATGTTGGATTTGCTAAGCAGTAAGAAAATTAAAGATTTCCCCTGGTATGTAACTTTGTTTATATGTTAGGGGCTGTTGACAGGAAATAGTGCGTTGTTGACGAAGCTGTCTGAAATAATTTTTCCTGCCTGTCACGGAACTGCGACCTCCTGCCATTTGTAATATTCAGACCTTGGCTTTTGGCATTTCTTCGATGAATATTACAGCCTGGTTAGTGGGAGAGGCTGTAAGCTGGGTGCTGTGACAGTTAAGACTCTGGGTTCAGCTCTGGCTGCTGCTGCTGCTCCTGCTGCTGCATGCAGGTGTTCCTCTCTACTCCCTGTGCTAAATAATAAAAAAAAAACCTAATGAAGTGCTGAGGGAGAGCTTTGGACCGTTGAGACTCACCCTCTTGGTTTTTACAAAGGAAAAAGATCTATAGTCTTGCCCTTGCACTCTGACATAAAAAAAAGAGTTAGTGTGCCGCCTGTGATTTAAAAGCCCTGGCCTTCATTTGAGAGGAAAATACTAGTCAGCATCACTGTAGGTTCTTAAAAGTTCTAATCGATGATCATCTTTATTCCCAAACCATTTAATCCTCGCTGCTTCATTGTTGTAGGAATTTACTGCAGTCGCACAGCTGATAGACGCAGCTGATCCTCACCCAGAGGCAGCGAGTCAGTGAAGGATGACATGAAAAACAATAATGCACCATGGTGAAGCTTCCACAGCACTGGCTGATCACTGCTATACACATCTGCAAAACTGAGAGCTCTATGCAGGTCATATTTTTGACATTCTGCCATCAGGACAGGACAGCAGAAGCTATGAACATGTTCAAAGTTTCTATTGTATCCCTGGAAATGATTCAGTTCATGTTTCGACAGAGGTGTGCTTCTTGGAGTTGTGCTGACTCAGCCTTTTGGATTATCAGGTTAATTTGGTGATATCGGGGAACTTCAGGCATATAAACCTGAAGTTTATTGACATTCATTGTCAGTTTTATTACCCTCTAAAGTGCCTTGGTTTCTTTCTTTTGAAAACCTATTACAAAAACCGCATGGTGTGCTTCGGAGAGTCTCGTTCTCCTGATCAATTCAGTTCAATTTAATTGTCACAATCTGAAAAGTACAATTACAGTGAAATCTATTTCAGTCAGCTCCTACAATACATTCTTAATGAAACTATATAAGTAATAATAATAGTATAATAACAGAAAAAATAGCCTTAAGGAATCTTAGGCAGTATCCTCATTTAGGATCCTGTTTGTCTGAGGGTAGAAGTGCTTCCTGAGCCTGACTGTGGCAGCTAGAACACCACTAATTGTACTTTCAGCTGAATGAACCACTCTTCGCAGGGCCTTTGGGTTTTGTTCTTTGTTTTTGTACCAGGCAGTAGTGTCCCAGGTCAGCTTGCTCTGGATGGTGCAGGAGTAGATATTCCTTAGTATTTCAGGGGATACCTCAGTAGGAGTTTCCTAAAGTGTCTAAGGTTGTTTTTAAAACAGTGACTTTTAGTACAGTGTTATGAAGAATGTTCTTGTCTAAGACAGGAGGGACTCGAACAGTGTCTGAAACCCTCTTCTCGAACATTGGCACTGCAGGGCTGAGACAGTCTGTTTTGTAACCCTTCGAAACAGACAATCCACCAATCACTTCATCAAACAGTGACCAGGGGGTGCCTTGATAGTTCACCCAGTGGAGCATGGACCCCATGCAGGCTCAAGGCCAGGTTCAACTTCGACCCGCGGCCCCTAACCCACCTATTTGTCACGCTTCAGCTGTCACCTACTTCAAAATAATCTAAAAAAGTGGGTTGTGAAAGTGAGAAAGTCTGTCTCAGTGCCTCTGAGGAGTGGCCGTCCAAAAGTGTCCACATTTATCCCCATTTGTACAATTCATTGCATCTCTGTGACGGCAGTTTTTTAGCCACACAACACATCATTTAATGCTACTTTGTTGAGACCCCATGACAGAATTCATATAAATCAAGACTAAGTTGTCTATTTGATTTTCACTACACGATTATCAAAAATCATTCCCAATAACAAGAATTAAAAGATTGATTCCATCTTTGTGGCCTTGTGGTGTCCAATAAAACCTAATGAGCGTCCCTCTTATTTCTTGAACATTCAGTATTTTTCCCCATTAAAGAGGATCTGTAACCGCTGGGGTTAGGTAACAACATATATACTGTGAACTGGTGTCAATTTGTCAGCAGTCAAAAGATTTTGCTGATACTGCAGAATAGCCATTCCTTTTATCCTCTGGCTGTATTATAGTGCTGTGTGCAATGTTACAAACAATGACACGACTGATTTATACAGCAAAGCAGATTTAGAGTTTTCGTCGTACTTTGATTTATTCTCTATTTAATTCACTTTATTAGTCACAGCCACACAGCCACGTGGATATTTTATTCAATGTATAAAGTGTATAAACATTTGTGAATTATAGAATTATATCTCATGATCGTACACACCTTGTATCCTTGTATAATACTTTACTGTATGTGTGCAGCACTACTGCTGCTCTGCTGCTGCAACTTCTGCATCAACTGACAGAAGCACACACTGTGTTATAATACACTTGGACACCCCAGATGCACCCTCCTACCATCCACCTGAACTACTTCCACCACAACTCTTTCTATGATTATTGTAGACACTCAGCTCAAACCGGTCATGGCATAGTGCAGCGTGTGGCCCAGATACCTGCACCTGCATTCGTTTCCTTACCTCTGAGGGTGTCAGGAAGTGGAAGTGCTACATATCTGGGCCTCACTCTCCTCAGAGAGCCACGCGGGCACTTTTTTTTTGATGACTGCGACATAGATATTGCTTAGAACACACTATGTACGAAAAGGCTGCGCGCAACGTGAGTTTTGGAGGTCGTACGGATACATGCCAGGTGTAGATTACCGCCTCCGCCCCTCCCGCCATTTCAGGTGACTTTCATCGGATGTTGCAGTCAAACAATGGCTGATTGGAATCGTGTTACTCTGCATGTACCTGTATAAAACATCCATACATTGCCTGTATTCCCTTATCCCCGTCAGGGTTGCGGTTGGCCAATCCCAACTTACTTAGGGTAGGGCAAGACACGTCGTCAGTTCATCCTGTACAAAACATACCCGTTATGTTGTGGTGTTCATGAAATTTACCCTGTTTTCAGTCTGTTATCATTTCTGAAAGTCCTCGACTCACTTGCCTTGCTGGTGTTCATCACAAAGCAATTTCCTGTTATTATTTTATGACATTATGACCTGTATTTTAATGAGTCATTGAATTTATCACCGGGCTTTCTGGTTTTAAAGGAGGAGAAAGTCTAATCTCTAATCTCCTCAATGAGACTCCTGCTACGAGTAAATGGGTCACACATGAACACATTTTCTCCAAAAGTTGAAACACTTTTTCGTCTGTGCTTTTTCAAGTGGGCGAGGCCATTTGGGAAATTGTGACATATTTCTGTACACCAATCAGAATCCAGCAACATTTTGAATTAAAAATGAGGGGTTTAACTAACTTCCTTTACAGGTGACAGTTTTATGTTATGGAGAAAACCTCTTTAAATCCAAGAAACGACCAAAAACAAATGTGATCTTATGGTGCATGTGAACAAATGTGCAATGCATGGTTGCTGTACGGACATCTTTACGTGCGTGCTACTTTTATACTTAGAGATTGAGGGTACGTGTGCACTTGGAAGCAGTGCCACATCTTGATAAACATCAAAAGTTAACCTCAGTGACAGTGTTAACAAACCACTACATCATGAAGCAAATGTTACCGGGTCAGGACGATGACAAAATATGATATTAACGACTTTAAAGAAGAATTTATTTGTTTTTATGCTCTGCTACAAGATCACATGCAGCAGTACTATGCAGAAATGTATATACGCACAAAGAGAGAGGAACATTTCAAGACCGGACCTTGAATCAACTACAGTATGTGTTGTTGAGATTTGGGAATTGTGTACTTATGCTCCACTGTGACCTCATAACACTCATAACAATACTACTGTAACATGTAATTGGGAAGGTTTTTCTCAAAAAGGTCCTACAGTGTTTTGCATCTATCACTGAAAAGATGTCATGCAGTTTGTGTTGAGAGAATGAGAGTAAATGTGACAAAAATAACATTCAGACTCCATTCAGTTCAAGGTTTGTGCTCATTCATTCAGATGTTTCTGTACACTGGTGTAATTCTTAAGCCTGGACAATGAGGAGTAGCCCTTGCATTGTAAATGAGTAAAATACTGCTATCATTTACTGCACTCCTTGGCTATTTTTGTTTGCAAACTTTCACACACCCAAGAATATCCCCGTTTCTATGATTTTCAAGCAGTAGTCAGATTTTTCAGGCCAAAAGGTGTTGTAGTAGACGAATTCCCCTCAGGGAAAATAAAAACCTTCTCTGCGTTCTCGTTGTTGGAAGTGCTGACACGAGCACAAACATTATTTCGGGGACACCCGGCCTAACACGATTTCAGTCCGACATTTGAAAACTCCTTTATTCTTTTAGAGAATCGGAGTCTGTAAAATAGCTGAGATTAGATGTAGAGCTCGGATTTGCCTCGTCCCTCCTCCTCAAAAATGTATCTTCCAGCTGAATGTGCTGTGTGAGGAGCGAGCTGGGAGGCTCAGGGACTGCCAGGCATTCCACTACTCTGCTATTGATCTGGCTGTGTTTGTTCACTGCTGATGTACCTTTGAAATCTGCTGGGCTTTGTGTTTCACAGGAAACTAAGAGGTTGGGGTGGGGGGGGTGAGAGTGTTCCCTGGTCCTACCTGCCCCCGGTGTGTTACATAATGGCAGTGTGCGGGAAATCAGCAGCAGAAGAGAATCACAGCATACTGTACTGTATTCGGATAATGAATATCCAAACAGGGATCATGTTAGTGAAATAAGACCTGTCAGTGTTAATCTCATCTGCAGTGACACATACTGTAGACTGTGCAACCAATTAACCAAAACCACAAAATCATCAAGTTTCCTCAGTTATCAAACTAAAAATGTCAGGCTGAATTAAAGTCAAAGGTGTATAAAATAAGACGTGGATTCTGCGTGAATATAATCATGTTTAATATGCTGAAAGAAACAGTCTGGGGAACATGCTTTCCTGCCTAGTGTTTCATTAGAACATTGATGATACCCTTGTGTTGTGGAGGAGTGGTTAGCTTAGCTTAGCATACAGACTGGAAGCTTTGATTTGATTGATTTTTACTCACACTGAAAAGCTTACTAATTAACACGCTACAACTCATTTGTTTCATCTGTACAGTAAAATAGGCTAACTGTCCTCTGAACTCACGCACCAAACTTAACTCTGAACAGAGTCGTTATATCGTTAAAAATATTGTGTTCAAAAGAAGCCAGTATTTATTATAATAATACCATACTACTGCAAAGCACATGTGTTGAATGTTGAAGGTACAGTAGTTCCACACCTTTTTGATTTAATGTTTGTTCATTTGTTAGTTAGATCGCTTTCGGGAATGTCCGCAAGAATCCCTCACGTTCAAAGATAAAATAAAGATTAAAGGACCAGTGTGTAGGATTTCAGAGTATCAGATTGCAACCATCTGAGTTCACCCTCCCCTTCCCAGCGTGTAGGAGAACCTACAGTGATCGTGAATCTCACGAAAAACACAAAAGGTCCCATTCTGATTCTTGTTTTCAGGTGGTTACACACTAAAACATAGTCATGAATATTGTCTTTCACTTCTGCAAATAGATTCTCTTAAGTGTTACACACTGGACCTTTAAAGCGTATCAAAATGCAATGTACATCATTAAAAATGAAGCAAAGACTAACATTAATACTTCATTACAAACATTAAGAATGCTTCTTCTCTTCTCTATAGTTAATAGTTCATAGGAAGGTGAACAGTGTGTAGTTGACTTATTTAGAGTAAGCTGACTCATTAAAGACGTACAAATAAAGTTCTTTGGATTTGAATCATGCTTTGTTGCTCATGACCTGCTAGTGAGTCTATTAGTCAAACATTAGACCAAAGTATGAAGTGAGATATAAAGCATGCTAACATATCCCAGATCCCAGATCATTATGTTAACGCAGCCTGGTGACAGTCACGCTAACATCCGACCACACATTTTACAAGGAGGAGGCTCTTGGCAGTCCCTGAATCCCAGACTGAGAAGCTTTTTTTTTTAATTCAGTAGAGTACTGCATTTGATGTAATTAAAAGTGGACAAATGTTAATGTTAATTAAAATGTTAATTAAGTCAGTCTTTTTTATTTGAGCTGCTTTTGTAGGATTTATTTCCATTATTATTTTAAAGATGCTATAAAATGGATACCTAAAGATTGACTCACTCATGTTAAGTAACAGAACCTCCAGATAACTACAACTAACCAACCCACACAGACCTGTGATCAACAAAGACAACTGGCCTGTGTTCAAAAATCATGAAACACCATTTTAGGAAAGACTGACAGAGAATAGTGAGTGGTGTTTGTCCTCAGTTTACCCTGAAGTAGAAATGAAGAAATAAACCCCACAAAATTTATGGCCATATTTGACCACATCAGCGTGCCAGACGCACTGAGCTCAGACACCTGCCAGCCCAGAGCTGAGCCGAGCTGGGTCACCGGTCTCCAAGGCCTCGTGAAACCGAGAGAGAAGCCTGCTGAGGACAAAATCGAAGGCCGGAGGCGAGCCGAGCTGGTTCAGCAGTCTCAGGAAGTAGAGAGAGAGAGAGAGAGAGAGAGAGCAGCATCAAGGGAAAGCTGCTCTTTGCTCTACTTCTACACAATCAGAGGGATGCTGATGAACTTCACAGCCTGTTGTCTAATACTAACTACTCCCTGTCAGATCTGAGTACAATCCTCTAGTTAAAGAATATGCTTTTCTCCTGTCAGTCTGTATATTTGCAAAATATGGAGTTGTTACATCAATTATGAATGTCAAGTGCATTGTTAAGCTCCTCCTCCTCATAAACACACTTTTGCACACAACTGCAGGACTCAATAATGCTCGGTAATGCTCAATGACTTTGTATATTGGATGTCTTATTGAGATTGACATATTCTGCCACTAGATGGCAACATTGCTGAGGAGATTACTGTGATACTCTGGACTTCTGGTGCAACACTATTGCAAAGAGCTGATTTCTGTTTGTTGTACTTGATTAAGACAAAACAGGAAAAAACAAATCCAAGTGAAAGTTTGAAATATATTTGTCCTTCTGCAGGGTTTGACCTGGGGGGTCAAGTGGCCATCGGATTCTCCCACTGGAAGAGTCCTTTCCCATCGACCAGCCAGAATCTCCCCAGTCCGGACTGCGTCCGCTCGGAGGCCTCTGCCGTGCCGCCCATCAGCGAACATCTCGAGCCGCTGTCCTGCCCGGCCTCTCTGTCAATCACCCCGCTGCCCACCTTCAGTGCCAGTCAGGAGACGCTCTGCGACAGCAGCACAAGTACGTACACTGCAGTACTACAAACCCTCTGCTGACTGGAAAATACTCTTCAGAAGAGCTCTGATATAATATAATATAATATAATATAATATAATATAATATAATATAATATAAAGGTGTTTAAAACAAAAAAAGAAAGAGAAGAGAAATAACAGCAGTAACAGCTCTAAAGAAGCAGTAAATTAAATTGATAATTGATATAAATCTTCTTTCAAGCCTGTTTGAAAATAACACTCACATGCCCATAGACAGAGTTATTGGTCCTATATACATGTAGAGGTGGTCGGGGAGTTTACAGTCCTCTTTATGTGCTAAATGTATTGTAATGTTTTACTGAAGTCAGTGTGGAGCTACAGTTTCTTCCTGTGTTTTTTGTGCAATGTTCCCCCTCTGTGTTTGTGTCTTTCCTGAGCTGCATGACAGAACAGTAATCCCAAGAAATTGTTTTGTAACCAACAGATTGCTAAAGCCTGCATTCAGGAATACGTCACTTACAGAAACTGATTTATGAAAAGGTTTTTTTTATTTATTTATTTTTAATTTTTTTTACAGGGCTAGTATGGACAGGAGGATTACAGTTCAGATATTTTAGTATTAAGTATTTAGTAACCTTGTGTGTACATGTGCTGTGGTGTGTGCGTGTGTGTGTGTGTCCTTGAGTCTCCACACTGTCTTTGGTGCCAACTGTCATTGTTTTGGACTACAGCAACACTGACACAGCCAGTCCTTTTTTCTGATTGGCCACTGGCGGAGCAGCTTGACCTCTGATAGGCTGCCGTGGAAAGGCTGATTAAGAATGCCGATGAGCGGCACACACCTCCTCTCTCCTCTCTCTCTCTCTCTCTCCCCCGCTCTCTCTCTCTCTCTCTCGCACTGTAAACATCCTGCTCATGCTTTTGGTGTTTTTCTTTCTCCAGAGAAGATCTTTGACAGCTTTTGTGAGCGCCTCTGCTGCCTGTGCGTAGCATCTACGCTATGACAGACGTGTCTGTGTGAGTGTGTGTGCCAGTGTTTGCGCGTGTAGATGTGCTGGATCGGCAGTCATGAAGAGTGAGGAGTAAAAAGTGGGGATGCTGGTTCCCCTCGTGGGGCGTCGTGTTTGTTTGTTTTCCTCAGCGAGGTCATTTGCACGCCGGGGTTGGGGGGGAGGAGAAGGGGTGACCGCTGTGTGTATGCAGGTGTGTGTGTGTGTGTGTGTGTGTATGTATGCTGGGGGAAGAGTCTTCTGGCTGTTTTGGCGTCTGCTGCGTCTGCTGGAAAGCCCCCCCTCCCTTCTCCCTCTTCCCCTCTGAGGGGTACAGCAGTCTCTCTACCTCCCTCCACCTTCGCACGGTGAGTGTTGTCAAGTTGTCTTGAAGCAAAGGCAGCTTGTTCTCCGGAGTGGATGTCTCTCTCTCTCTCTTTTTTTTCTGCTGCAGTGCTCTCGCTCATGTGTTGCCGTGTCCTACTCACACTCCTCTTGACGCTGCTTCATCTCTTTTTCACGCAGTTCCCTGTGGCCGTGCAAGCATTTGACCTTCACACACACAAACACACACTCATTTTCTCTCGTGATTATAAATGTCTATTTTTTCCCCCACACACTCTTCATCCTCCATGATGCATCAGTCGTATTACACAGAAATAGGTCATGCCTCTGTGAGTGTGAGTGTAGCAGTAGCAGGTTGGCAGGCGCAAAAATCCCCACCGCTTGCCATCGGGCAGAACATGCAACCCCCCTCCGTCCAACCTTAGGGCATGATGGGTGCATCCACATGGAACGAACGATTCCTCCTTACAAGTGACTGACACCCGATCCCCCTGGCAACACATCACACACACCTCCACCTCCACCTCCACCTCCACTGCCTCCCATTCTTCTCTTTCCCCCTGCAATCTTTCATTCTCTTCTCAGTGTGAGCTGTCATCTCCAGGTTGCGTTGTGTTATGCAAGGAGCCACGTTGTTATTGAGCGTTATTCAGCTGAGAATGTTTTGTCTCACAAACTGAATGGGCAAATATATGAATGAGGCTTTATTTACCATACGATACAAAATAACGACTGAAACTTACAATCAAGTGGTTCCTAAAACCCTCTTCGATTTGGCAGTGGCACTACCTCTACTCTGAAATAATGTTCTGCTGCTCATATTGTGCTACCGCAGGCTGACAGCGTGCGAAATGAATTGCCAATTTTAAAGGGACGGTCCAGTGAGTGACTGATGTCACAGTGGTCCTTGTGAGGAACAGATTTTAAAAATCCCTTTAAAAAAACATATCCTACACATCCTTACTTCCTACTGAGTCACTCACATCTTTGAAACTAGAAGCTTTAATTACAAATTTTAAGTCTCCAAACAAAGCCAAGATAACCTTGATGACATTGTCAGGGTTAATGTCCAAAGGTTTGTTCAGACAAAAGGAAAATAAATGTTTCATCCCATGAAAATTTGCCCAAATTTGACCATTGGACCACTTGTGCCGTCCATCTTTGTTCTCCCCAAGCAGCCCTTGTACCAAATGTAAAGATGTCAGCTGTAAGCTAGATAACAACGTGTGTGCCTCTGACTGATGGCAGAACTAGTCTCTTTCTTTTCTCCTCTCATCTTTGTACATATATAAAGCTGACTCATTAAAGCACATGATACACAAAAATGCTGCATTCAAATTTAATTTTTTTTCGTCACATTGACATGTTAATGGGTGAATTTGCACCATCATCATTCTTTTATAGATGTGGCCATTGAGCCACGACAACATAATACAGCTGTTTCCATAGAAGCTTTTTAAATGATTAGTAAACTGATCTTAATGTTTGAAATCAGTGGAGTGTCCCTTTAAATCCAAATGGCATGAGACATACATGATAATTAGTTTGCTAATTATGAAACCAGCAATGGTCAGTCAATGTTGCTTCATTTGGGGTCGTAATCTGTGCATTTAGAAGAGAACAAGAAATACAGTGGGTCCACTTATTAAATCTAAATTATTCTCCAACTAACTAAATAGTTCCTTAACATTTCCTAACTCCAGACAATTATGTACTTGAGATCTGTAATCACCTTTTGTTGCAGAAACATGAGCTGCAACCTGAAAATGAGATGAGCAGCACGTGGTATTCAGTGTTGATTAAATATGTATCTGACACATTGCAATAACTTGCATAGCCTACTTCCCTCTGCACACGTTAATTTTCATGAGCTACTTGCTCCAAATACTGGATGTCCTGATTCCAAACTACTGAGTCGATGAGTTGAGAATCAGACTGCTGATACTGACAAAAAGGGGATCAGCTAGATATACTGCAAAATCATTTAAATCAGCTTATCAAGTCATTTATAATTTCTACATCCAGCAAGCTAAGTTATGCTAAGTTAAATAGTCTCAAATGTTCATGTAGATCCGATGTGTCAATGTTTGACTTTAATTAATTCTATCCATTGGTCCGATGGAACATTATTCTGAAAGGCCAACACTGGCCCGAAAGCCCATTTGTTCAACAGCCTGTTATCCTGGAAATAAAAGCCCACTGCTCAAAGCCAGTGTTTCCAAATATACACAGTTCCCCCCCTAATATCTTAGTTTGGATGTGCAGGATTATGAAAAAGCAGTTTAGGTTTAGGCACCAAAACTACTTGATTAGGGTTAGGAAACATCATAGTTTGTGTTACAATAGCTACTTTAGTTACGACAGTTAGGTTACGTACGGTATGTAGTTTGTTTTTGGAACAATGGGCTCCAGACAACAGGGTTCCGTTCTAATGGGACATTTTATTGGACTTTTAAGGAGTCATTTGGGTTACGAAATATTGGGCCATTGGAACAATGACATGGCACTTATCCTCTGCTACAAAGTAAAAGAATATGAAATTTTGTACATTTTGCCTTTTTGTTTTCTAGACAGGGAAGTCCCCATGTATTACAGTAAGCAAATCTCCACTGTTAGCCAGCATGCTTACATACTGGCTGCATTTTACATGCCGGGGGTGGGGTAAAATCATCCAGTCTGCAATCATACTGCCTGTAATGACCATAAAAACCATGACCATACAAGTTTGATAATCTGCTACTCATTGATTTGATAATCAGGCTAACGTTATTAAGAGTCTAAATGAATCACCATGTGTCTGAACTGGAGAGTTTTCTGTTAGCATACATTTCTGTAGCTATTCATTCTGGATATGTAATGATTAGCCATCCTTTTAATTTTGTCTGAGTGCTGTAGGAAGGAGAGCATGGAAAAAAAAGAAAGAACATGTCATATCAAATAGCTTAACACTTTAAATTGTATTTACTGTAACTGAGCTCTGAAGACGACAGTCTGCTCTGTGTGCTGCCAGAAAGCTTCAGTGCCATGTGACCTCAGTTGTGGCTTGGATTACAGACGCACCGCAGGTCTGTTAAAGTTTGATGGTTACATTGTTTGACTGTCTCAGCACAGCAGCATGATGTAGGCTAATATGTAGTGTGTCAGTCCTCTGAGAGCTATAATATTTATAGTAAGCAATTCTCTCTCCCTTTAATGAGACCAGCAATGGAGGAGTGTGTGAGTGTGTTGAGTACGGGAAGGTGACGTTACAAGTTAGTGCTGTTGATCCCCATAGTTGTTACCTACATGTATGTGTAAGAAGTATTTTAATTACTAGGCTCTGTTTCTTTAAAAAATGAATATATAGTCATCGTTAGCTTTGGATAAATTCAGATTCACATGATTATTACCTCAGCCCACCCTCCTGACCACTGCAGCCTCTGTTTGGATAGCTACGCGGGGTGAAATAAGTAAAGCAAGGGGACGCTGAGTGCTGATTTTTCTTCCGTATGAAATTTATCGCTTTCCTATTAGCTGCATCCATAGGCGCAAACGTTCCAAAGCATCAACGGCTGATTAAGAGCCGAGACGCTTCCCCAACCTCTATCTCTGTCCCCGGTAGTACGGCTCAGCAGAAAATTTCAGCTGAATCACCTTTCATGTCACAAATAAAAATTCAGCACGCAGACCTCTAAGACAGCCACCCACCTCTCCTCAAGTCTTCCCGCTCTCCAGAGAGCTGAAAGAAGAAGATACAGACCTATTTAGATAGAGTTGATTTAAGCTGTTTTGCTAAGCTTTGAATTATTTCCTCCACCCCGAAGGACACAGGCTGGTTGACAAATAGACCCAATTAGTGTGTGTACCCATGGAGAGTCTTTTCAAGGTCTCTCAAGGTTAATCCATTTGAAGAAGATAAAAGTTACTGAACTGTCATTTTCTCTTTGCTTTTTTTGGGGGGCTTTCCTCTTTGACTTTTTGGCACACAACTTTCTTTTTCCTGTTATCTATCTTCTCTTACTGTTTCTGCTTCTTTTCATTCCACGTTTTATACTTTTTATTTTACAGAATTTTGCGATAGTGTGAAGATTATGTAACCCAGTTTTCTTTACTTTCTCTTTTTACATTTGTTTTACTGCTTTTGCTTTTAGTCCGACTTTCTGCTGTCCTCTGTTGCACAGCGCTTTCTCGTTCCACCCTGACTTCAATACATTTAATTAAGGATTCTGGATTGCCTGAGACATTTCAATACATAGCTGCCCAAGCTAAGATACCAACCTTCTGTCTTCTGTGGAGGAGAAAGTGAAACAATAACTTTGAAATATTAGCTTATGAATATTTTGTTAAAGCTGTTTTGATCAATATTTTTAACAATGGATTTAACAGTACTAATAATGTGAACAGTGTCACTTGCAAGTGCTGACGGACTTGCGGAGCATTTTAGCGCCTTTCAGTTCATTGTTTTGGTTTTTCAACATTATTGTTTGGTTGACTCTGACAGCTCTTATCAGCATTATTTCTAAAGACAGCAGATAGCTGTTAAACCCTTAGTGTTATCCAGCAAGAAAGCTGAAGAATCAGATATTCAGAAATTATCAGAAATTATATAGAAAAATATATCAGTGGTGGTTTGAGAGATTGTCTGGTTAAGTCTAAAACTCAGTCAATACTGTATCTCATCCCACTGTAGGCTTTTTCACCCTTTTAACTAGTCCAAGTAGTCTAGTTAAAACTAGTCTAAGTTCTATACTCTACTTTCTGTGTAATCACAGTGCAAGAAATTGTAAGAAATAGATCACAATAGTGACAGCAAGTAGCACCAGAGAGTTACCTACGTTATTAAAACTCGATAGCATAAAGAGACAAAGTGTAATAAAAATGTTCTCTGTGTCATATAGGTGTGAGTTTATCTCTACATGGGTCTGAGCCCAAACGGCGGAGCCCCCGACGCAGAGTCCAGCTGCAGCCCTCAGTCTCAGGCTACCAGGCAGCGGACAGAATTCTCGCTTTCTCCTTCTGTGGGAAGGCTGACATCATGGAGGAATCCTCGGGGGAAGCCCCGGACTCCAGCACCCAAGATGATATGCCTCCCCTCGGTGAGACTCTGTTTGAAATTTCTTCTTATACCTTCATTTGTTCAAATTTAACAATGATAAAGTAAAGAGGTCAGCCCTTTTGTGATACTGGCCAGCTTCCAGTTATAAGTGTGTGTGACAAGGCAGGCACTAATGTGAACACACAACCAGTACATTGAACCTCTAGGGTGGGCACAGAGTTTGGCTGAGTGTTTGAAATGAAGATTTTTAGAGAAGGTAATAAAAGCTTGTCCTTGTTTAAGCTGTTTTTGACTGCAGTGTGGTCCTAAATGTGTTTGCAGGCTACATTGGCAGCTAATATTATAAATACATACATTGGTTAAACATTTGTGTGTACATTACATCACCCTCACCTCAAGGAAGTGGCAGCAAAACACATACTGTTTGAGATCAACCTTTTTGTAGATGCGCAACAGTAAAGCCAATCTTGTGCAGTTAGTTCCTGATGAACATGAGCAAAAGCTACTTGGTGGCTAATAACTTTCCATGCTATTAAACATAATATCAATAACATTTTAAGTGACTTAGGGCCAATACAAATCAAATCAGGACCGAATCAGGTTTTCCCATTCATTTGAATGGGGATAGACGGCCTACGGTGGTGTAGGCTGCAGGTTGTAGAGGCAGGTAAGCAAACAAACAGCAACAACTTTTAGAGAAACAAAGGGTAGCATCATGCCGTGGAGGCCAAACTGCTCCACAGTCTGAAATATCACGAAACCACAACACCAGATTTGGTCTGAATGTAACGGGTAACAGATGTTCTAACCAAGTGGAGCTGAAGTCTAGCGTAGTGCCTGTGTGAAGTAGCATTATCAGAAACCTGAATTGACTTTTAGATGCTAATGTTACCTGCGTGGCTAATGTAAAAAATTTGATGGCTCCAAAAAAACCAGAGCCCAAAAGAAATGATGGTCATTTAGGGCTGAATGGTTCCTCTCAGCAGAAAACACATTGTGTTACAATAAAATAGACTACCCTTTAGGATTAAAAATACCTCCTTAAAATTTAATATTGTATAATGAGAAAGGTGCTGCTCGTAGCAATGCACCCACAGAGACTCATCAAACGACTGTGCTGTTTCCACTTCAACTCGTAGAGAGAGAACATTAGTGACTTTCAGCTCATTATTTTGGTTTTTACTGCCTGCAGCTTTCACACTGTTTTGTTTCAGTTTCTAGCCGGCATTGGGCTGCAAAGGAGACAGGCAGAGGTTATCTGACACCAAAGTAAAGCAAATGGTAGATTAAATACTGGACATACATTCATCAGGTGGCGAGAAACATGAATAAATAATAATAAATGCTAATCATGTCTGCTAATGTAGGTGTAGCATTCACTGCACTTTACTGTAATATAACTTTTATACATTCTGCTCATCTTCCCTCCAGCTGTGAAGGATGTTAATGTGCTGCTTGACAGAGAAAGGTCAGATGGCATCAGTAGTCCGTCCAGAGACGACGACTCCACCCTGCTGAATCAGGGAACCCACAGCAGCATCCTTGACGACAACACAAAGTCCGATTCTGGCCTCCCAGAGGTCAGTAATGGAACTAAATCGAATTGCACCCTTCACCCCAGCTGATGATATAAGCCAATTTGGTCAGGAGTAGTTTATAGAGTGGTATGTGTAAAGGTCGCAGCTAGGTTAACACCCACATACTCCAATCATGATAAATGATGGATGAGGATTCGTTTAAGGTGATGGTGGACTCTGTGTGTTGTCAGGGAAGGGGTAAATCCAGAGGCCTTTGCTTCAGCGATGGAAAGAGCCGCATCGACTACATCCTGGTTTACAGGAAGTCCAGCTCACAGTCAGAGAAGAGGGAGATATTTGAGCGGAACATCCGTGCTGAGGGCTTACAGATGGAAAAGGAGGTAAAGAAGCGTCATAATTGCTTTTTATTTCATTGTATTAACAAAGGTGGAATTTTCTCTCCTTGGGTTACACAGGGTCTGTGTGGGCCTTGAGGTCATCGACAGTAGTAGTTGTTTGGCACTCAACACTGTGGTGACCAGGGTCGAAGGAGCTGAATGTTGCCTTCCTAGACATAATAGATAGCTAGATAGCTGTTGACGTTTCATAAAGAGACAACAGTGTCTCTTTTATAAGAATTTTCCAATGACCCTTCAAAAACTGGATTCGGAGTATCAAAGTCAAGTTTAATTTATTCTTGGACAAGAAGGAGCGTTTAACAGTGCAACACGCAAAAGAGGTTACAGAGAAAAGGGCTTCCTGTGGAGCTCTAACAGTTAGTTCTTATGCACTCTCTAATGGGCTGTCTCGGACACCTCCCCATAGATACAGATGGCATCATAAGGTTTTTGTTTTGTTTTGCCACTCTGACCTGTCCCCGACCCTTCTTCTAGACTTCCTCTAGTTATGCATTAACCCGGACTTCACCTTAAGTCTGACCACCAGCAAGAGTTGGGCAGAATTTGAGACCGGCTCAGGCACTTCTGATGATGTACTTTGAGACTGTCTCTATTTCTCCTTGGTCATGTGTCAATAAATATTACAGCATAAGATATCAGAGGCTCCTGAACACTTTCTTCCTTCCCATATTCATTTTGGTCTCCACCAACTCCTGAGGAAATCTGTCTCTTTAGTGATTAAATGTCCCACTATGTTCACCAGCTAGCCATTAACCTCGTTTAGCGGCTGTTTTGTTTCTTGGAAGGTAGCGTACATCAATTTTATCGCAGCTTTTTTTTTTTTTTAGCTGAAATCAGACTCCTGCTTTGGCTGGAGACAACGTTGATAAAAGCGGTAAGACCACTGAGCCACAACAGTAAAGTTGTGAACCGTAAACCAAAACAATAGACTCAAAGATACTAAAATGCAGAGGTCCACAGAGCAGCATATGTGCTTTGGCTTCATCACTACAAATTATACATAGCCATTTGATCAGTTGTTTACAGAAAAATATTGATTGGAGCAGTTTTAAATTATTTGTTTTGGCCACCAGCCTGAAACTATTTATTGTAATGTGAGAGAGACAAAAATGATGAATTATATTATATTATATTATATTATATTATATTATATTATATTATATTATATTATATTATATTACATTACATTATATTATATTATATTATATTATATTATATTATAACTGAATTATATAGAATTCGTATTGTTTTTCCTGCCTTCCACTAAAGAGAGACCTGAGATCAGGTTTAGCTACAGAGCAGTACTCCCTCAGCTGAGAGGGATAAAGTGTCTTACTCAAGGGCACATCAGCAAGCAATCACAGAGCCCCACTTGAAGAATAGCTTTAATAATAATATTCACAGTTATTTTTGTTCTCAGTGCTCAGTAGAGAGAGATTCTAAGCAAAAATTGCCACATCTTTGAAAAGTGATGATTACAAATAAACAAGGAGCTTGGTAAGTTCCTGTACTGACAGAGAATTAGCTATGCTGTGATTACTTTGGCAATCCTGCAGCTGCATTACTAGCGTGCAACATGAGCAGCATCAATACCAATTTGTGTGAAGAAGCAATTTAATGCCCACTCCTATAATGCATGTAATCTCAATGACCAGATTGCTGATTTTTAAAATGCTCTGAGCCTTTGTGTCCTGTCTCACAAGGTCTGACAGCTGAGTGCTGTTGTGGCATTCATCGGTGAGCCACCACTCATAGAGCCAAGACAAATGTGCTGATGGCAATTTTCTCCCCTGCTGCTTCTTATTTAGCAAAAAGTGTCCCAGTGAAAGAGTGGAAAATGTGTGATGTGTGATTTGTGTGTGTGTGTGTGTGTGTGTGTGTGTGTGTTAACTTCTGGACTATCTGCAGATGCACTAGCATCAAGGTCATCAGTAACTAGAACATCCAGGAGAAGACAGTGATTCTTCTTCTCCTTCAACAGCAAACTTCTGTGTGTTTCTCTTGTGGAGTCATTTTGTTATTTTTAGGTTTCACTCCAGTTAGCTCCTGATTCATACACCTTTAGACTGACTCCTTCTCTGTCAAGCGGTACAGGTGAGGAAAAGAGCTGAACCTAGCAACCGTATTGATGTTGGATATGTTGATGCAGCTGTCTGCACTGAGATTATATTTTGTAGTCCTTCCCGTTCTAACTTAAACTTATCCTCCTGTTGAAATTAAATTGTTGTGTGTGTTTCTTTACAGGCCTCTGTAACAAACAGTGACGTGATTTTTCTGAAGCTTCATGCACCATGGGATGTCCTCTGTCGCTATGCAGAGCTTATGAACATCCGCATGCCTTTTAGGTAAGACTAAGAGTTTCAGTAGTAGTGGTCAAAGAACTCCAGTGGCTGTAATTTGATGTACTTAATACTTCCCAATGTCCTACATATTCTAGGAGGAAAATCTTTTACATGCATCGACGGCATAAGTTCATGAGCAGGTGAGTGTTCAATCGAACAAGATTAGCTGAGAAAGCAAAACTCCACTCTGACGACTTTAACAGAAACTTGACTTGCAGGATGGAGAAGCGCATCAACAAATTCCGTGGCTGGCTTCCCCGCAAGCCCATGAAGTTCGACGACACTCTGCCCGACCTGGAGGAGAATGAGAGCTTTACCGCCCCCTTCAGTCGATCAAGGATACATCAGTGAGTTTTTACGGAATTGCTCTTTAAAAACTCATTCACCCAAGAAATGAACTTTATCTTGTACTTTTGCGCCTTTTTCATACAAATTCACACACCACAAACAAATCAGACAGATGTGTAATAACGGGTTTGTTTCACTGCAGCTTCATCATCCACAACAAAGAAACTTTTTTCAACAACGCCACCAGAAGTCGCATCGTCCACCACATCCTCCAGCGTGTCAAATATGAGGAGGGTAAAAATAAGATGGGTGAGTTTTGTTCTATGGCATTATGACAAATTTGACTGTAGAAATAACTGAAATTCTCTCAGGACAATGGATGCTAAGAAATACAGATAGATCTATGGTTTTCAAAAATCATAATCATAGTCAATCAATTAAAACATGTCATTCTTTCAAGTGAATTCAAACCCCTCCCATGTAGCCTGACCTTAAACTACACTGTGGAGTTGATGTTTTGTTCGTTTCAGTTGCCTCCACTTTGACATTACTGCAAGGCATTAGGCAGTAACTTTACAAAGCAAACATCCCTTTGGTACCTTTATCCATGATTTTAATATCTATAGTGAATAATAAATTAAAGCTGCAATAAACATGTATAAGATGAATACTCATGGTTTTGTGTCACGGTTATCCATTTAGCACGGCTTGCTAGTTTTCTCCAGTTCTGTGAGCAAAGAGAGCAACAGCAGCATAGTTAATTGATAACGCAACTAGATACAGTGGCTCAGATGAACAGTGCTTTTACAAACACCCTCCACAGCAGTACAAGGCAACGCTGTCCTGTTCATCAGGCATCTGTTGCTCTTCTTTCATGATTCTTTCTGTTTGATTCCAGGGCTTAATCGTCTTTTGAGCAATAATTCATATGATGCAGCTTTCCCGCTTCATGAGGTAATTTATCTGATCTCCAGAAAGCCATTCATTAAATAATCCCTGTCACCTCCTATTAGGTCATAACTATGCAACTTTATGTGGCATGTACTGTATGTGGTTGTGGATTGCATGGACTGGTAACACCAATACGTACATGCATCGTGTTTTTCCATGTCTGTGTACGTGTGTACATGTGTGTGCCTTGACTTTAACAGGGGAGATATCACAGTAAAAACTCCATCAGAACACATGGAGCAGAGAACCACCGGCACCTGCTGTACGAATGCTGGGCTTGGTGGGGGGTTTGGTACAAGTACCAACCGCTGGATCTCATCAGGTAACTACATTTAGACACTGAAAGTTAAAATCGGAACATCATGGCAGGCAGTAGCAGGTTTACCAGATACAGTATATTTTTATAGGAAGGTTTATAGTTTTTATATATATATATATGTATTTTCAAGGACACTAACAGAATACAAATTTGTTCCTCCTGTGCTCTGCTGTTGTTTCAGGAGGTATTTCGGGGAGAAGATCGGTCTGTACTTTGCCTGGCTTGGCTGGTACACAGGGATGCTGTTTCCTGCAGCTATGGTCGGCCTCTTGGTATTCCTGTATGGCGTCTTCACTCTGGAGCACTGCCAGGTCAGGTAAACACACCTCCTCTTTTTATGATAAAAAATAAATATCCCTCAAGCTGGTATTTGTATTTTAACAGAAGCATTAAAAAAAAAAAAAACCTTCTGAGTTCTACAGAAGAACAAGCCTAGTCTGCTTCAAATTGTTGTTCCCATATGGTGCATTAACATAATGAGTACAAATCAGACACTCTTATGTATTTATTGAATAATATAAAAATAATTTGGTATTGCAGTTACAGTAAGGCAGCAGAGTGTAAATTGTCCATTGTAACTTACGTGTTATGAAATAAAGGAAATGAAACTTATTCTGGTTTAAATAAATGCTTAACGTGTAAATGAAAATGTGTTTATAAGAGGGTTTGAAACAGAGACGCAGGATATTGAAGATAAGATCATGACTTTAACAACAACTTCCATAAAAAAACTGAACGGATACACACATGCAGTACTGAACTTGCTAGTACAGAAAGCAAAGCTAAGCTATTTTCACTATTGCTGGACATTGTAATGCCAGTTTTACCAGAGTTTGATGGACTAACTGTTGTTCTCCAGTAAAGAAATCTGCCAGGCCACTGACATCATCATGTGCCCCATCTGTGACCGGTACTGCCCCTACCTGAGACTGTCAGACAGCTGCATCTATGCCAAGGTACTGTCACCACGGGGAGGGGACAAAATGTTCCAGACAGCTGTTGTGCACTGTTTTTGTACTAATGTGCAGATTAACAGTCAATTTAGGCCAAATCCAGTGCCATAATGTGTTTGATTTTAGATCAGGGATTGAAGCTAAACATAATTTATTGTTATGCAGATAAATAGTAACTCTAATTTAGACTGCCCTCCTTCTTCTCAGGTCACCCATCTCTTCGACAATGGGGCAACTGTTTTCTTTGCTGTGTTCATGGCTGTTTGGGGTAAGTTGATTTTTTTTACATTTCTGCATAAACTGCCCAGGTGTTTCTCCTCCTAGAAATATACTTGGCTAACAGTAGGAAAAAAGTTGTTTGTTAACACACCAAGCAAACAATTATTTCTGTCCAATATTTACCCTCCATTTAGCTCTATTTTGGTCTCCACCAGCTGAAAAACACCTGCCTTGTGCTGTGGCACTGAACCAAAATAATAAAGTTGCAAGCTGTGAAACAAAAACAGTGAGCTGAAAGGTGCTAAAACGCACTGTAGAACTGAGGGGATTTGCTTAATTGGGTGATAATTTCAGTCACTAGGTCAACACCTTTCATATAATGAACCAACACATTCATATAAAAATGTATTAGTGCAGCTTTATTACATTTTTTGGTATTGAAATGATGAAAAAGACATCATTGATCTCTAAAAAAAAACTATTATTGCTACATTCAAAAGCTGACACATTATAACATTACACATAGATTATATGCTGCGTTTAAAAATGCTTTCCCTATATTTCTTCTACACATTTTGTTTGTTGTTTATATTAACATCAGAAGGATCAAGAGTCTGTCAGCACTGCACCATGTCCCATGGTATGGAAGGACCAAACAGAGAGTTTGTGATGGGTTCATATTGTTCAACTGCTGCAGACACGGCGGGTGATGAAGCAGCACTGGCGCATGGCAGATAGCTGGCCTGCTTAGGAATGTCTAGGTAGACGGATGTAGGCACTGAGGGATACAAAGGAGAGGAAAATTAACGTCAGATCACTCTGCTGAGAAAAACAAAAGCAGAAAATTCTTCAAATAAAGATTCATATGATCTTTTAAACTGTGGTACGTGAGAAAGCTCTCGCCCAAGGAGGGACAACATTCACAGCTCATGCTGCTTCTCTCATTTTATTCCAGTAACTAAACATATTTAGTCTGAATTATATGGGTACAGAAGCAGACCTGGAAGCATGAAATATGTGATTTGTATTTGTTACAAGTAGTTGCAGCCACAACAAGCTTTTGGCGTTTGATACTTTTTCAGTATACTCGCCCACATGGATCTTGTCATATCAGTAAGTTCATATTGAAATGAAATATTTACTGCGTGCTGCTTCTTAATCTGTGAAATGTTTTACTAAAAGAAACTAAAGTTTCATTATTTGCAGTAAAAAAAAAAGAAAACTATTATCACAAACTATTATAGCAAACAAAATTCTCACCAGTAAGTTTTTTGACAGAATCTTGGTGTTTGAGAGCCTTTTGTACTCTGTTTTCAAATCTCCAGCATCTCAGCAGGAAGAACAGAACCAAACACAGCTGAAGGGCAAAGGTCAACACGCCCAGCAAGGCTATGGCGTTGATAACTGTTGAGGGTAAAGAAAGGAGACAGATTGAATGTAGTCTTGTAGCTGACACACTGCTAGGACATTAGCATTACACAACTAAAGGTGTGTGCAGTCATACTACAACTAGTTTGAAGCACAGCATAAGAGAGTTACACCTTTAAAACTTTTACGGGAGTTTAAATGTAATGCAGCTAAATGCTTACTTAAATCTAACATACATAGACCAAAAGTGAGGACTTGTTAGAATTGTATAATGGTAACATGGTTCTCAAACTACAGTATACCCACTAATGAAAGCAGTGCAGGCCTCGTTGCATTAGTGTGTTAATAATTCAGACACTCAGACATATTCAGACAATGTCCACATCACAGTTGAATCACTATCAGTTTCACATGTATAAATGTTTCATGGTGATTGCAGATATCGTGGGATAATGAGTTGAGGCAAAGTAAATAAAAAAGGCTGTGTATGTAGAGAGAGAATGTAGAGCAAAAATGACTTATTAAACAGATTGCAAAGCCTTTGATAGATTCAGATCATTTAAAGCCATGGAATCACAAACTTTTTGTAAGAGTGACTTGGAAATCCTACAGTACCAGCTGGTGATAGATGTGGTGTTGACTCCCAGTGGGTGACCTCTGGCTGAGAGAAACCCAGAGTCATGTTTTGGTTCTGGAGAAATCCCATCTTTCAGATTCCTCACTGCTTCAGGAGCATCCCCTGCACAGATGCACAAAGACGTTTATTTGTAATTGACCAATAAATAAAATGAGCACAAAAAATGTTGTGAAACAGGCCATATGGAAAGAGGAAAAATTCTTAAAACTTTTAATATTTTCTGTATTTCATCAGCTCCTACTAATTAAGGTGTTCAAACCAAACTCTTTGTCATTAATATATTGTTATTTATAATTTCTTATCCTTTTAAAAACTTGTTTTATTGAAAACAAATGTGACTTTTGAATGTTTAAAGCAACAGTGTTTAACTTTTCCACCAATAAATTACAGATGAAGTATGCAACATACAGTACATAACACATTAGGTTTTAAGTCTTCGACATGACTGCATATCATGCATATCAATGGGTAGTGTAGCCGGTGTTGTGCAGCATCTATGGACATAATCAGAGAGGCGAAACGACAGAAGGTGAAGGTGAAGAGAAAACATGAGATTGACTGAGCAAGAGGTAATCAAGTAAGACTAAATGTGGGGCTGACTTTTAGTCACTGGTGAGAGCTTTGTGAAAAAAAGGCTGAAAGACAGACACCGAGCTGGGCTGACTGCTGTTGGACTAGCAAGTACTATTAGCTGGCTGCTATGTCGTGTTATTGTGTTTGCTTGATGTTTGGCTGTTAACAAAGCTACTGACTCGCTAGTTTTTGATCATTAGTGATATGATCATAACAAATTTATGTGTAATGTATGTACCAGTTACTACACAATGTTGCTTAAGTGAGAGATAAAATGTTTGATGCCCGTAGTGAGAAAATACTGTGACAGTGAATGTTTGTAGAGTGAAAAGGCCATTCTCCATCTTATCATAGCAATAAACTGTTATAAGTTACAGACGTCTAATCAAAGTGCAAATGTACTAAACTTTAAGGTCAGGTAGCCTACTGAAATGTAAGATTGAATGAGTTGGGGGAAAAAAGCCATGCAAAGCAATAACAAGCAATAAAAGATCTGAGTTTTTAAAAGTGCATTCAGCAGAGTAAAATATAAAACAAGCTATATGCATATTAAGATATTACACAGGTTGAGATTGCCACACAAACTGATAAAGCTGACTAAAAACATGCCAGACTGATATTAAACTTTTGTGTCGAGAACTCTGTGAAGAATGTTACTCCATGTAGAGAAGTGTGGAAGATGTAGCTGTTTTTACAGCTGCACGGAGCCCAGTCTGATGTCTGCAAAAGTCAGGTTTTTAAGAAAAGTACGATAGAAATTACAACAATGTACTGACCTTACAGTCGCTGCCTCTCAGTGTTGGAAGTTGCTGTCCAAATGAATATGTTTTTGGGTTTAACTGCTGCTCAAATCCCTTCATTAAGGTTCCTCAGAAGTGTGCTCCCCTGCTGGCTTCACGTGGGAAGTGGTGACCCATTCAGACAGCTGAACCTTAAGATTCAAAACATGTTCCTCTACGTTCAATACGGACAGGATAGAGAAAATTAAAATCATTTGTTTGAAATGCTCAATAGGTTCTGATCAGTTTGAGTGGAGCCTCTTCAGAAGTACTGTTTCAGTGAAGAGCCTGGTAAACGTGAAATAAGTAAGCTATCCATAGGACTTTGTCCTATCCTCCCTGTCTGTCAGTGTTCGGGAGCACCCTCTCCATTGGGTGATGACAGTGAATGTCATTATGCATGGTAAACACTGGAGTCAGAAACATGTGTCACTTTGCCCTGGGACAATTTTAACACTACCAATCCACAGCCAATCCACACTTTTTCAAAGTATAAAAAAGAACTATGGTGCCTGCAAAACTCATGAAAAATTGATCAATGAAAAAATGTATGACACCCATTTGGCATAATTAAGACACGCAAAGAGAGGCTTACTAAGAATACCGGATAGGAGAGGGATAGGAGAGATAGATTGCACAACAATAGTGAGAGACATCATGCTTTTGAATGATCTGGCTGAGGGCGAGCATGTACATCGAAAATAACAGTGACCCATAAATGGACCCTTGAGGAAAAGACTGAGAAAAGACTTGGGGGTTATGGTTATTTTTGGATATTATGCCCGATGCTGATCTTGCCTCTTTTACTGCTTCCTGGTAGTTTATCATGTATTCTTAAAGTGTGTTGTAAATAACCACAGAATACATTTTCTTTCTTTTCAGGGCTTGAGTGTGATCATTTAGCCAGGGGAGGGTGTTTGAGGTTTTTTCACTGAAGCAATGTCGAGAATGGAAAGACAGTGACTGTTGAAAGACAGTCCATCCTTTAACTTTGGTTTTATGGGGCATTTTAGTGCCTTTCAGCTCAGTGTTTTGGTTTTATAGCCTGCAACTTTACAGTTTTGGTTCAGTCTTACCCATATTCTGCATAAGTCTCCATGACATCACCCATACTTTTCTGAAGAGCCTCCCGACTAATACACAAATGGACAAAGGCGTGGAGCTGAGGTGGGGTGAAAAAGTCTGGTTGCTGAAACCAGCCATCTGTGAAGGCACTAATCTGTCACTTCAAGTGGTCACAAGCTTAATTATGCATAACTTCAGCCTTTAATATAATTAATTTGAATTTGTGGTATATACAAATTCGTACTTTGCACAGTCAGGATGAGTCATGAAGCAAAATAGCTATTGCACCAGACTGTAAACACATTTGTTTCTTTTATAAAGACTGAGTCACTTTTAGTGGCCATTCAAGGAACTGCAGTTTTTGGCTCTTCAGTGTTGGCTTCATTTTTTAGCCCAGGAGGATGCTGCTTCACTTTATTAATCCCATGGTACACTACCAAAAGACAGACAGACAGATGACTAACTAACTACCCAGATGGTGAACATCGGGGCGCATTCAGCTGGTTAAAAGCCAGATATTTCCCTCAGGCATTGGTGGAGATGAAAAACAGAGTGAATGACGAGGAGCTAAAGAAAAACTGAATTTATTTTCTACATCCATCATCATCCAAGTCTGCTGGATGTGTAAAGAGCTGTTTATTAACATGTTCTGCATAACTTTAGCTTGTTCTACTACTCCTAACTGCCCCAAAGAAATAATTTACAGCTTTTAAGAAAATGCAGACACAACAGCAAATATAAACAACAAGCGCTTCGCTCATGTCTTCCAGCGACAGTCTTCCTGGAGTTCTGGAAAAGGCGCAGAGCTGTCCTCGCCTACGACTGGGACCTCCTTGACTGGGAGGAAGAGGAGGTGAAGTATTAACACCATGTAGTCATTCCAGTTTTTTAATTTCTGTATTTGTAGCTAAGAAATGATAATGATACATTTTCTTACAGAAATAATGATTGCCATTTAGAGTTCTTTCTCAACTCAAACGATGATGTTTCCGCCTCCACAGCAACTCTGCCCTTGAGAAATGTTTGCCCACTTGTGCCTTTTTTCAGTCTGTGCCAATCTGTAGGCACATATTTAAAATCAGTTTATGACTCACAGAAAATGTACAATTTGAACACTTGTATAATAAAAGCTCTTACGAGCTCAGACCCCTACAGAGTTGTCATATTGCTGCTGGGCTTTGGCAAAAATTTTGATTATAACGTTTATAACGTTCTCGCCTGTCTTACGTATCAACCTCCAAACCTCTCCTGTCAGTCAAGCTGGTAAACACGCGTTCTTTGAAAGACTGCTGTTTGTGGGTGTGAAAGTGACTCAGAGTCTCAGTCTGCTTTGTGCAGAACGAAGATGAGACAGAGATAATAAATTCCATGACAAACTGCACAATGCAGCTGGAGCCAATGACAACATTGTCATATTTGCTGATCTGGATGGTCTAGCATCCTGATTAGCACAGGTCCTGAGGCACAGGCATGTTTTATAACATAATGACAATAAAACAACTAAAGTGTAGCACCTAAAGCAGTTTGCTTATTTAAAGACTTTAATTTACTCACACGATTCCTGTATTTTTGGGCTGTATGTTCTTGGTTGAGTTCACTTATTGTTAAGTTATTTTATACAAGTAGATGCAACCACTTTCTACACAGTATTCAGCAGGAAGAATAATGATAAACCAACCAGCTAGTTAGCTGGTGGTTTGATAGTTGATGAGCCTGTTGGATGGTGAGAAGTAAGTACTGGAATTCAATTCACAATTCCCACCATGAACAAGCACTTTGTATTGGTGGCAAGGAAAAAACGCAGTTTAAGGCAGAAACCTTGAGCAGAACCAAGCTCACTGGTGGCACTGGGGCTCTGAATGAATGAGCTCACAACATTACATTATACCAGCTCATTGGACAGAAAAAAATTGTGTGTGTGGAATACACAATTTCTTCTGCATTGTCTGTACGCATAGAAGTAGCTGTTAGAGTCAGTCAGAGTTTGGAATATCCCTTTACAAATACTGCTAGCTTTAGCTCACGTGTCTTCTCCTTTGTCTTTTCAGGATGAAATCCGCCCACAGTTTGAGGCCAAATACTCCAAGAAAGAGAGGATGAACCCCATATCTGGAAAGCCAGAGCCTTATCAGGCCTTCACTGACAAATACAGTCGCCTCATCGTCTCAGCATCTGGGATCTTCTTCATGGTAGACAAATGTCAACTAGCATGTGTGCCACTCTCACCTATGTATTTACCTTTATCTCCTTTATTTTAAAGTATCACATTTCTAATATGTAGATATTAACATCCTAAGGCAGATGCCTTTTATTAGCAAAGCATTATGTGGTTTGTATTGTTTGCATAGGTCTTTAAATTTCTGTTTAAACAAACCATTCACTATAAGTGTGAACTGTTTTATGACTTACTGCACAGTTCCATCTAATCATATTTGAATTTGTTTGTACAATAAGGTGCTATTTGCAGGCTTCATGCATGTGGTAAAACACATTTAGACAGTGTAAATGTGCAGGGTTGATATTTCTACTATTTAATAGTATTTTTGCATGTCACTATGATGTCACAGATCCTGGTGGTGATCGCCGCCGTGTTTGGCATCGTCATTTACCGCGTGATCACCGTCAGCACCTTCGCCGCCTTCGGCTGGGCCCTCATCAGGAACAACTCTCAGGTGGCGACCACGGGAACGGCAGTCTGCATCAACTTCTGCATGATCATGCTCCTCAACGTGGTGAGTGTCAAAGTCGAGGCGATGCATGAAAAGTTCAGACACTACATGTGTGCTTCATTACAGGCTGTTGTTGATCAGTAATACATTTACAATCAATTAATCAAATTAAGCCACATTTGTACTTTTTTCCCTAGCTCTATGAAAAAGTTGCTCTTCTTCTCACTAATTTAGGTAAGTTGACTGCAGATCTAATGTTCATAGAGTGTGTACTGAACACTTGTAGGTTGGGGTTGATTCAGTGCAGGGCAAACTGTATTCCAGGCAGATGACTGTGATCTAGCTCTTTGTCATCCCTAAGGCTGGTGTCAGAATTTAGTGGTTCAGTCACTTTCACTTTCATCAGTTCACCTCAGTTCATCTCAGCATTCCTCCGTTTCTCTCTGTGCCACCACAGAACAGCCAAGGACAGAGTCAGAGTGGGAGAACAGCTTTACACTCAAGATGTTCCTCTTTCAGTTTGTCAACCTCAACAGTTCAACGTTCTACATCGCCTTCTTTTTGGGGAGGTGAGGAAGTCATGCAGAGCTCACAAACACAGTACAGCATGTGCAACTGAACAAACAAAAGAAGAAAAAGAAGAGCCTGAGTAAAATGCACCCAGCTGCACCATAGACAGACAAAATGTCTTTTTTTAGAGAGTGGGAGCTTTAGGGGGAGATAGAAGGTCAACATTACATGTCTTATAGAAGTGGAATACTGAAAGCTGGTAACCTGGAGATTCATTTGAAGCAGCAAGTTATGCGAGTGTACAGTATAAGGACCTGAGAACTCATGACAGAAGTATAGGATGACCATTCCTCAGTGGTCCATGCCTCATTGTTGCTGCAGTATTTGGGTTGATATCATTCGTACCAGAGGTCACGGGTCCGTTTATATGATCAGGTTAAGTTTCAAAAAATGGTCTCACTACATGAAATGGATACTATGAAGATAGAACGTGGCTCACTGAATCCACAAGAGTCACAGCTTTCCAATAAGACCCAATTTATTCAGTCCCAATACTGTTTAGGGACCCAAGTATAAAGAAATATTCAAATTCAAATACAAATACACTGTAAGTGTGTTGGTCAGTAACAGCAGAAATATGGTGTCGACATTACAATTAATTCTACAGGTTAGAAACAGCCAATGATGAGGATTTAGTATGGAGATGATATACTTTGTTAAATTATGATATTTTGTTTTAGTGGAAATGCTGGATTTCATCAAGAGAGAGAAACAATGTGACACTGACTCTTTGAGGTTACTCCAGACATTCAGTAACAAAACTGTACTGCTGTCATTGAATGAAACATACATGTAAATGTATTTCTTCTGAGTATAACAGAGACAGACACCATATTTTTAAACACCACAAGAAATACTGACTCTCTACTCACAGAACTCCCTAAGGGACAGCCAGTGTTCTCAACTTACTGCATATAGTAGTTAAACCAGTCAAGTGTAACCTCTCAGTCTGGAGATTTTAAAATCTAGAATATAGTTTTACGGCATCCAAGTCCAAGACATTTACAGCTTTGAGCCTTTTCTGACACGTTCATAACTGTGGGCAGAGCTGACTGGGCTTTTGGTTTGTCAGAGTAATAAATACTGAAACTCAGAAAACATCAGTACGATTTTAAACACCATTGCAACGTCTGCTGATGTCCACCTGACATACGGCAAATGTATGTTTTTTTTTTTTTTTTTTAAATGATTGTTTTTTTCCTTGGTTGACAGATTTACAGGCCGGCCCGGTGCATATCTACGCCTCATCAATCGCTGGAAACTGGAAGAAGTGAGTCATTACTTTGCTATCCCATGGGGGTATAACAGCAAAGCATTATGGGTCTAAGTATTTCTAAACTGGACATTAAGCTATTACTGTATGCCCGACCACCTACCAGGCATTTAACCCCCACTGGCAGTAAGTGCTGTTGGCAGCTGCACTTATGGGAACATCCGGGGAAATAACACTGAAGTGATCGGAGGGGATAAAAGACCTGAGCTGGCGTTTTTAAGTGCTGAGCTCGTGTGCTCCCACAGCTGCTGAAATGGAAATTGGGAAAAATTTTCAGTGATGTGACATGTACAGTACAAGTGTAGCCTCAGTCATGTAACATACCTCTGTACCTCAGTGTGAAGCTCTAGAATGAGATTGGAAAGAAGAAATTAAAACAACAAGTAAAATAATAAAAACAAAAACATTTTTTTGTTGCTGATTAAAATTCAAAATGATGAAGCAAAAATCTTTTTCCAAAAATCTAACAGCTTTTGTTTTGGTCTTTTTGGAGTTGTTTCACCGCCGCTTGCAATTTACTCACACATTTGGCAGCAGTGAGTCACACTGGTGCAATGATGCAGAATTGTCAGATGTTGTAAGCATCACTTATTCATAGAGAGAAAGTGAGTTTGCACATGTTGAAGGTACCGTTATTAGCCAGGGCTTCAGTTTGATTTGATCCTCTTTCTCCGTCTCTATCCCCCCCTGTCTCCCCCCGTGTCACTGCAGTGCCACCCCAGTGGCTGTCTCATTGACCTCTGTATGCAGATGGGGATCATCATGGTGCTAAAACAGACCTGGAACAATTTCATGGAACTTGGCTACCCGTAAGCATTTTTTCATAATGTTCTAATGTCAATCAAACCAAGATGTTTCTGCTTCAAAAAGTAAAACATATCCACAGTCAGACATTGAGTAATAGCAGATGAAATGCTATCCTCATTGTTTCTCTTCTCTTGTTTTTCTAGGTTGATCCAGAACTGGTGGACACGACGGAAGCTGAGGAGAGAGCACGGACAGATAGCCAAGGCCAGCTTCCCACAGTGGGAGAGAGATTACAACCTACAGCCAATGAATGCCTATGGCCTCTTTGATGAATACTTAGAAATGAGTATGTTTATGATGTTTAGCATACATACTGTAGCTCTAGTGGTAGTAAAAACCTCGGTGATATTAGTGGAACAACCTTAAATATCAGGTTTAATGTTACCCAAAATGCACTGCACCGATTAATCTTTTATAATCCAATATTTTGAACAATAAAACATTTTCTTTTTTTCTCATTTGGTGACCCAGCAGCTGCAGTGCATGTTATGTAACTGTGACACTGATTTGCTGTAGATTGAATTTGGGCTGGGAGCTCCACGTGCTCACATCTTTACTGTTGCCCTTCACTGTCTCATCACATACATCAAACATTTCAATATGAAAAGGACAGACAGTAACACGTACAAATAGTTCTGTATTCACATCTGTGGCTGACTGAGTTGTACCAAACAGTACAGCTTATTGGTTGAGATTCAAGAATTATATGTTGTGAAAAAATAAAACCATTTTCTGTGGTCAAGGTTTGGTTGTTGGCTATGTTGATGGATTGTCACATAAGCTCTTTATATAATCTCTTAAACATTTACAGACAACGCCAAACAGCTGAAAAATTACAGATGCTCTTTAAACAAATCATTAGGTGGACTATCCAGATATTTCCAATATTTTTATGCTAACAATGGCCATTTTGGTTCACTCTCACTGGTCATGAGAAGTGTTTTCAGCAAAACAAACAAAAAAAAGAGACTGATAAATCTACTGTATATCACCTCCCCAGCACCAAATGGCAGAAAGACAAAGTTAGTGACAAATGGAGCAGATATTTCGCTCAGGGATTAGTGGGAGATTAAAAAGGTGATTGAATATTAGACTTACATTCGTGTAGTCTACAGAAACATGACTAAATGAATGAGAATGTTGCTCCATATCTGTTGAATGTGTATAAATATGCAACAGTCACATGTTAGTTGTGATGAATATCTAGAGAAACTGATGGGATCTGAAGGCTTGTGGTTTTTGTCTTTCAGTTTTGCAGTTTGGCTTCACCACCATCTTCGTGGCAGCTTTCCCTCTGGCTCCTCTCTTAGCGCTGCTCAACAACATAATTGAGATCCGTTTAGACGCCTACAAGTTTGTCACACAGTGGCGACGACCTCTGCCTTCACAAGCCAAAGACATAGGTACATTAAAGATGTTTCATTTACGTTTTTCAGACACAAGAAGTATTTATTTATTTATTTTTTAAGTTTATATGTCTGTAAGTATGATTTAATGTTTACTTTGTATTTAGGGATCTGGTATGGCATTCTGGAGGGCATCGGCATCTTGTCTGTCATCACCAACGCCTTTGTCATCGCTGTTACCTCAGACTTCATCCCTCGCCTTGTTTACGCCTACAAGTATGGACCTTGTGCTGGTCAAGGCCGAGCAGGGGAAGGGTGAGTGTGATTTAACACTTTTAGGTCATAAAAAGAGCTCAGAGCTCCTGATCCTGAGAGGTCCTTTGTTGCTTGTAATAAAAGCAACTCTAAGGTGCTTGAGTGTGTGTTGATTCTGGTGGGCCCTGTGGACAAAAGCAGTAGTGTTTCCTCCACCTTGTTCTGTTCATTTCTAAAGGAATGTGTAGCAGTAAATTAAAAATAACTACATATAAATAGCCTATAGTCTTCTAGCTGATGGTCGTGTTTGTTTATGTAGATCACATAGAGGCATCAGTATTACATTTTTTCATACCAGTTCAAAACTCATTATGTTCAAATCATTTGTGTAGTGGTGATTTATTTTGTTCCTATTCCAGATACATATGATTTTTCATATGTTCCTCAGGTGCATGATGGGTTATGTCAACGCTAGTCTCTCAGTATTCCGGGTGTCTGACTTTGAGAAGAGATCACAGCCCAGGACGACTGGCTCCGAGCTGTTGGGAGAAGCTGTGAAGTATTGCAGGTAGCGCAATATGTGTGTCCACACAAACAGCTTTCAGTGCTCAGCATATGGTTTCTCTGTGACCGAGCCACAAATAAGGGTTTCCCAAGGTATCTGTTGAACTAAAAACAGAAACACCTGTCAAAGGTTTATTAATTCTTCGTGGGGTTTGGCTGCAAGCATTGGTGCAACCCCAGGATGGATAGCACAACCTATTTTGTGTGTGTTAATTCATCACATTATTAATTGTCCCTGTTACCCAAAACACAGGCTCTTACTGAGCGCCACATAAATATAAGTTACAAAATGTAGAATTTGAACTGGAATATAAGAAACCAACTAAAAACTAAATAAACACACAAAGATCAGAGTTTCTCGCTATACAAGAAAGCAGTGCACGGTTTGACACAGTAAGACATAAAGCTAAAAACATGTTTAGTATACAAGTCAATATTACATGAGAGGGTGTGCTTTGCTGTCATTATTGACACGACAGTATTGCAAAAAATGCCAATAATAAGGTAAAGCACAGCCTCAAATACTGTGATTACACAACAGCCTCCTAATCAAAATGTATTAATATTGTTTGGCATGATTTGATACATGAGGCTGATGAAGAAAATCAGTCAGGTTAGTAGACTCTTGTATGTAACGGAACCCGTTTGCTACCTGACATGGTAGATACAAGGGAGGTACACACCTATAATAACAACAGCCATCTAACAGTAGCAGCAGCAGGCATAGTCTATATAGGCCCACAAGGGGTCATTACTTATGAATAAAAATGCTTCAAAAACACCCCATCTGATTTCAGTCTGTGTATAACAATGTATGTTATTATATTATATTTTAAAGTTATTATATATTTTTTTTAAGAGAATTTCTTGGATAAACAACAAACAAAGAACAAAACATGGTTCAGATTTATTCATTTGTTGCAGCCTGCAATCATTTTTTGCATCAGCCCACATTATCACCCCAGTGATAATGTTACCATGGAAATGGCGGAGTGATTTGTTCAGTGATGAGCACAGTGAGCTGTCCTGCTGATTTGAGCACATTCTAAACGTCTAGTTGATCAATGGGATTGCTTGGTCAGACCTACTTGTTGAATCACTGACATGAGTAGCACCATGTAGTGACACCTGTACTCATCTGTTTGACCCACCAGGTATCGAGACTACAGGGAGCCTCCAGACTCTGCTGAGCCATACTCATACACTCTGCAGTTCTGGCACGTCCTGGCAGCCCGGCTTGCATTCATCATTGTGTTTGAGGTCAGTGTTTCTAATCTTTGACAAATGACACCAGGCGGCAGGCTGCATTTGGAATGGAATCCTTCATATTGTTTCGTCAATGCTTTTTAACTCTCCATCTCCACCCATCTGTCTCTTTGCATCTCCTTCAGTCTTCATTTACTCCCAGCAAGAGGTCTGATGATGGTTTGATTTTATTTTTCCTGCCAACACTTCTATAACCCAAAGCTATTTTACTTGATTGCTTGCTTGTTGCTGTTATCTGTCCTCCCTGATCTGACTGATTATATTCCCACTGTGTGGAATAAAAAAAGAAAGAAAATGAGCAGGTTGTACTTAATCCTTTTTAAACTAGATAAAGTCAAAGAGAAAAATCTTGAAATGCATCAGATTCATTTTTGTTGAGAAGATGACCTGGACTGATTTCCTCCTGGAATATTAAAGTTACACCAGAAAGAACTGCTGGCTTACATCGAACCAATGCTGTCTGTCAGTGGTGACCATCAGTGGTTTTTTTCTTTTTTTTGGCCTTTTTATTATTATTGCATAGAGACAGCTGAAGAGTGACAGGAATGTGTGGAGAGAGAGAGATGGGGAATGACATGCAGGAAAGAGCCACAGGTCGGATTTGAACCCTGGGCTGCCGCGGCAAGGACTGAGCCTTTGTACACGGGGCGGCTGCTCTACCAACTGAGCTAAACAAGACCCCATGTCTACAGATATTTTTGAATGGATATTTTTGCCTTTCATGTAAAACAAATTTGTCTACAGGACCTTCATTTACATACAAGAACAGATGAAAGAACAGCTTCAAACTTTAATGCATGCATACCAGTCGGCCTGTTGGCGGTGATAACGTCTACATCAATCATACATCAAATACCAGAGAGAATGTGCATCATAATTTTTACTCATGCTACATTTTATTTCCACACAGATCCACAGAAAGTGGAGTTTGGAAAAATCTGTATCTGTGAAAGCAATTTTAACCTTTATTTTAGACATAAAACTCACATGAATGTACATGGATGAGAGGGCAAAATGTGTTCAAAAATATCCATGTATAGAATTCAGAGACTTGAGACTGCAAAGCTATCAGTTATCAATATCAATTCTATTACAATGGAAATGCGTCAGGCCTCATTTCACAGCCATCCAGACTTTTGTTGTCACAAATGCTGATCACATGTCGCTCATAATGATAAAACCCACAGGAAATCACCATACTCTGCAGTTGCAGTTTTCATTGTTTTGGCCTGCAACCTTCAGTCTTTTGGTTTAGTCTCAGCCTCAGCCTCAAACTCAGCTGTAGTTCTCAGTGAAAAGCCTTTTTTCCCACAGGAGTTGGTAGAAATCAAAAACAGAGCTAAAAGGAGAGTGAATGTTGAGCTTCTGGGAAGAAACACAACTCCAAATCAATGATAATGTTGACCCATGTGATCATAATATCACCTGATGTACTTTTTAAATAAATCAGACTCCCTTTCATAACCAAGTTTATATGAATCGACTGTCTCCATTTCACCGGGAGTGATACATTCGGGGTTTCCCAACTTATCACTTTAAAGATACAGCTTAGAATATTTTAGATCTTTGTTTTTGTTTGGGGGTTTCTGATTGCACAGATATAGCTCTGGTATGTGTGTTAACCTACTCTATTTTTGCAGCATATGGTCTTTGCCATCAAGACCCTGATCGCGTACCTGATCCCTGACCTTCCCAAGGATCTGCGAGACAGAATGCGCAGAGAGAAATACCTGATCCAGGAGATGATGTATGAGGCAGAGTTGGAGAGACTGCAGAAGGAGAAGAACGAGAAGAAGAAGAAAGACAGGGCCCATCACAAGGAATGGCCCTGAATGCACCAACTGGTACAGCCAGAGATTCAGAAACAGCTTGTACAAGAGACTATTCAGCAAATCATTCATTCTTTCTGGCCTTTCCAAAACAAAAAATCAGACGTCTTAAGGAATTCATTCACTCTGCTCTAATGTTAGGTGCAATAAATAGCATCAGCTGTTATGCAGTTAATGGAAGACCTACACTTTATGAAGCTAATTAGCATCACAAAGTATAGGTCTATCATTAACTGCAATGGTACATGGAGTTAACATGGAGGTTAAAAACAAATCATGTCTACAACTAGCATCTGGGAATGTCCAGAAACTTCAGCCATTGCTACCAACTCATAATCAACCCTAAGCCCAAACAGACATCATTGGCTAGAAATGAGAAGCCTCAGCTCTTGTATACCTCAGTGTTAACAAGTGTTAACAGGCCTTATCATACAGTTTCTCTTATTCCCAGGTTATCAGCTGGTGTTTGGTTTTCACTGCACAGTGGAGGAAGGAGAGGAGCGCTGGGTTTCCTGCATGATACTGGACCCTCATGCCTTCCTCTTGCCATGACAGACCAGCACCTCCTAGTGGACAGTTGATGAACTGCACCCAGCAGGGCCATACAGTGACCAGAAGAGCCCATGTGTCTGCATACATAACGGCTGACCTCTTGAACATTTGACAGCAGGTTTTGCTACTTTTTTTTTTTTCTTCCTCCAGATAGTTTCTACCACTTTGGACTCTCAACAGCGTATGTCTTCAGAATCCTGAATGTAGTAATTTCAAGCAAGACTAAACTTTTACAGATTTCTTGTTTTAGACGAGAGAAATAACTCTTCCGAGCTTACTGAATGACAAACCCTGTTTACATTTCTCCTTGTTTGAGGAGTTCACATTTTTTTGCTTTATTGTAAATAAAGATATTTAAATGAATGTCAGGCCATCTGCTCTGCTAAAAATGTAGTGCAATAAAAACTAGAGAATGCAATTTTTTTCAGAAATTGCAGTGGGATTGCTGGATGCTGAGCTGTGTTGCTTCATGCATAGCTGGGCACCAAACTGTAGGGAGGCACAAAACTGGATTTCACCGATCACATGATGATATTTTCAAACTCATTTTGTCCAAATGTCAATGCCAAGAACACGAAGAAGCCTCTCCTGGATTAGAATGAACATATGATATTCCTGCTAATTAAAATACAGTGCTTTTCAAAGTGTGCATACTGAATGGGCAACATATGAAAACTACTGCTGACAGGCTTTCTCAGTTGGTGCCTGTTTTTCTTTGTTCTCCACAAATTTGGTGTAATGATTGGGACGGCGGCTCTTAAAACGGACAGTTAAGTTTGTAGTGTAGAGGAATGTGATTTGGCTCCTCCTTGCATTACCAATGCTGAGCAGTCATTGAAAGCAACCTTTCTATCCTCTGCAGACACTCCAGACATACTTGTTGCACCCACTTTGGATAGTGTGTGCACAATGTAATGGAATTTCTCTCAAATGTGCATTGTGTATGTACAGCTGAATGACAATAAAGTCTGTCTGAGTCTGAGTCTAAATCGAAGTCTAAGTCTTGTTGCACCAAAAGTGTGTGCACAATGTTGACTGCAAACGTTCACTTCAGCCCCATACTTAGTCTTTATGACACCGAGGACATGATGATATTATCGTGCGTTCTTACTAGACTGTATTGGTTATAAAGCTGGAAGTTGAACTGTATTGCTTCATCTGTAGACGGAAGCTGAACAGCATTGCTTGATGGATGGCCAGGAGCTAAACTGCATCCCTCTCTTAATTTCATATGAAGGAGCAGTTGAAGCTGATAGGCAGTTATAGTTTAAGGACTGAGTTTAGGAGTTTAAGTATTGGTTGGAATAAGATTAAAGCTGAGGCCTTATGAGCACTGCTTTGAAGTAGATGAGTTTCTCACGAGTGTGTGTGTGTGTGTGTAGGTCTGTGTGTGTGTGTGTGTCTATGACCATCTTACCGTGTTATTGTTCTCACTAACACTTGTGTTGCTGCCTTAAAGCCTTCTGTGAGATACAGTATGAGGTAGCAGTTTACCTGTTTTTTATATTGTTAAACATGTATGCATGCAAATGTCTCTCCTATAGTCTGAACATACAGCATATGTATCCATTTCTATAATGAGTTCCTTTTTGACTTGTTATGTGTGCATGTGTGTGTGTTTGTGTCATGTCAGTTAAGAACCAACTGCCGAGGGGCTCAGACTTGAGATTCATCTGCAGTTAAAGGTTACCAGGTTTCACTGCAGGTTCATTTACTAGAGATTAAGGAGAGAGAAGAACCATTCAAATTCTTCAATTCAAAGTCTTATTTCTCAAAAAGCATAAAGTCTGTCACATATATTTTTGCATCTTGAAAGAAAGTGGACTCCGCTCAACACATTGTTGTGAAATACGTGTCCGTGGTGTTAAAAATGTGTTTTTAAAAAAGTCCTTTGTTTTGCTCCTGAAATCTATCAGTGTCAGTTAACGGTAGAGTTACTGGGAGAACAGGACGGTATAACTGTCGCTTTGAGGCTCAGAGCACAACATGTTTAGGATATCTACATTGTTTGAAAGGAGATGAATTTGTCTTTTGATGAAAAATGAGATAAATTGAGACATTTTGAAGAGTTGAACTGCTTTATCCCTTTTATGAATCCTGAACATCCTTCCCATTCATTTCAACGGGGGGAAAATACAGAAAAGCATTCATTATTTTGGAAAGTATTAAAGATACAAACACTTAATTCCAATAATGTCCATTATGAGCTGTTTTGGACAAATTTGAAGTGGAACAGTGTGAACAAGGTAGAATCAAGAGAAAGAAACCACAGACTGGATTGCAGCTGTTGTCCAGCAATCCCACCAATAAAGAGAAACCAAGAATAAGTTACTTAGAGATCTATCGAAGCCGTGGCAGTGTCCACAAGTTGGCTTCGATTGAAAATGCTTTCCATTGGAATTTAGAATAACTGCAGTAATAAACATTATTTATTGTAAAGAAATTTCACTTGACTATGCGTGTCTTTCTTCAGCATTGTGAACAAGTTTATGGAGTCACATGGATAATCCTACATATATACAGAAGTCTGGTCATTTTGGTCATTCTTCATTCTTTGGTCACAAAAAACAACCAACAGAGCACAAAGAAAGTAAAAAAGAGAACTTCATGAGAGGGAAAAGAGTAGTTTGATGAGTCTTGAAGTGCTTGCTCATGGTTGGAATTGTTGTTGAGATCACATCCGTTATGATTTTGGCACTATAAAAAATACATTTGAATTGAGTCCAGTAATTCTCTTTCATAGCAGCAGGGGGGGTCAGAGTGCTTAGTTACAGCAGCAGATGCTTGTATATAGTACATTTATTGTCATAGTTCTCATAATAATATCATTTAAAGATAATAAAAATAGTTTGATATTCAAATGTAACAGTTTCTTGTACACCACTGATGAGACGAAATGTCTTCAACCTTCACACATCTTTGTCTGACCATAAACTAAGACTTGATCACACACTTTGTGCACTGTGAAGCAGCTCTCAAAGTCTGTATTTAATATTTCATTGCATGAATGAGTTTGCATCACCTTCTAACCGTCAGAGCCTTTCCATTTTGTCTGACAGCACAATGCCACTGGCACTGGCATAGGACTGGTGTTGGACATCCCTGCAGATGCCTTTTAATAGCCAAACACATCTGTTTATCCAATGTTGCTCACTATCTGGTCGTTCTGAACATACAAATAATCATAGATTAGAGCGCAGAGGCTTGTCCTCCAGCGTGGATTACTCTGATGTGGTGACAAACTCCATTTTGATTATTAAAAGCAGGGGACAGAGGAGGCAAACTGTGTTTTGTTTCCTATTAAGGCGACTCTTGCCCTCTCTAAGAGGATTAGCGCTGACACACGCTCTGGAGTTACATAAGGCTGTCAGAGGATAATATCTGACATTTCCTCATATCCTGCATTTTGGCAGTTTGGCACTATGGGAAATTGGTGTAGTGAGGTGAGGCGCGGTGGAACACTGAGTACGAAAGAAAGATGGGGATATGTGGTTTGCCAGTACTGAAAGAGGCTGTTAGATGTATGACATTAGATTGGTTTCTTTTTGCTGGAAATCTTCCACCAGTGGAGAAATGGTTGAATTAGTGGGGATGGAACACTCTGCCATGTCAGTCATGTATACTAATGAGACAAACCTTAGCAGCATTTGCTGCAGTATACATGTTTTGTGCTAACCAATGAATAACCTAATTGAAGTTCTTTCTCTCATAGAAAGAGAAAAATGAATCAGGTTCAGCTCCATGCAAAAACTGTTACGCATCAATGTCAGTATTTCTGGGTATTGAAGGTGAAAAATGTTCAGGTAGCTCGAGATTCAGCCTCTTTATCTAACTGCCACATGACAGCAGGCTAGATGATTTTATTCAGATTTCACCACGTCTGTGCAAAGCTTCTCCAATCAGTAGTTTTGGATTAACGATGGATCATATTAGTTTGTGTAATGTGAAAGGTGTTGCACATTGTTTTAGCACCTTTCAGCTTATTGTTTTGGTTTTTACAAGCACAGCTTTATTGCGTTGTTTGGTTTACTCTTGCTGCTCTCATCAGTCTCATTTCCAGACACAGCAGGAAGCTGCATTAAGCTGATAAACCCACACCGTGCGACTCAATTAATCTGCATTGTTCTAACATTGGAATCCCTTTTATGGACTATTTCATTTTACTTCAGACTTGCACAGACGCTTCAAAGATTTAAGAGGAGAGGTTGTTGTAATTGCTTTTACAGTCTTAAATTTAAATAAATCTAACCCTAAATTTTGCAACTTTAATTAAAGTACTTCATTTTATTCTTTGAGCATTGCGTGTCCAGTGAGCTTTTATATCTCACACAGTGTAATACTATATTTGGATACTGTTTACATGACAAATCCCACTTAATATGGAATAACAGCAGCGTTCAGAGGCAGATCCACCACGTGTTTCCTTCCTCTCGTAACCACGGCGTACCGATGAATCACCCATATGCCAGGAACAGCCTCCTTTAAATATCAAGGCTGCAGCTGCCTGGCTCCAAATTTCAGATAACGAGTGCTGCTTGTAAACTGCCTGGCAGATTGTTTGCTCTCACAGACATTAGACAGCTAGGCCCTGATGTCACATCCTGGATCATCGCTGTAAAGCCAGAAAAACAAAGAAAAAACATGAAAATAAAGCACTCCTGCTGTTTCCTGGCTGCAGTTGCCAGGACGACACATCTGACAACTCTATCTATATTTCCCTCTTTTTTTCCCTCTTTCTCCCGCTCTCTTTGTCCCCGTGTTTCTGTTTCTCAGCTCCCTCTTTCTCACTTATTTCAGTCGTTTCTCCTTCTCTGCTATTCTTTTACATACACATAAAAAGTTAACATATATGAAACTACAGTGGCTGCGAAACGTGAAAAATGTGAAAATCTTGGCTACTGTAGAAACATGGCGGTTCAACATCAGCAACATCATTGGTCATCACTGGACCAATAAAAAAGCCAGCTAACACTAGGTAGACTTCATTCTTTGTATAATGCAGAATGAACACAACACTGTGTCTGTGTGAGAGCTGCCGATGACTCAACAGGTATCGAAGTAACGTGAGCAAAGAAAATGTCTTGTGTCAGCATTTACAGTAGTAGCATAAGCAATATGATGTGTGCCAGACAGAAAACGCTCACAAAAGGAGCCAGGCAGCTGGAGCCACAAAACACACTATGAGAGCAATGAGACTAAACCATAACAGTAAATTCACTCTCATACAGAGCCAGGGGATAATTCTCTGTAGGTCCTGTTTACGGCAGCTTTAAGATACCCAAACCTGGGCTTTGTCTTTAATCTAAATCCTGACTTTAAACTGTCCTTGATCTTAATCCTAAACTCAAATCTAAAGTCCTCACTTTGGATAGAAACAGTGAGAAAGTTGTTCAGACTAAATGGCTCACTCAAGGTCATTTGGCATATTTTAGTCATACAGGCACACACACACACACACACACACACATGCACACACAGACACACACACACATATGGAACAGTGAGGAACAGTGGACAGATAATAAGGCCTAATAACACGGTGAAGATATGTCTAGCAGCTCACATCCTGCCCAGACTCTGACCCTCCATCCATGCTGAAATATTTGATCAGACAATTTTAAGGGCAAAGCTGTCATCGCCAGCCTCAGACACAAAGGAAATTACTTTGCAAATAAGACTTTCACCTTCTCTCCCAAGGAATCTGGGTCAGCCTGAATCTACGGCCGCCACTTCTTCCATCTGTCCCTCCAGTATTAAGGTTTTTCATCTCCTACTGTCTTATAACAGTGACGGAGGAGGGAGCGCTGCACTTTACACCTGGCTGTCTTGGAGTAGCTATAATTGTCCGCTCAAAGGCAATGTTGTGGGTTTTTTTTTTTTTTTTTTTTTTTAAATAAATGGGTCAGAACCATTACTGAGTACCAATGCAGAATCTGTAGAAATCAAAAGAATTTGTTGGGTCTTAAATTCTGCATAGCAAGTGATGCATTAAACATTTCTGTCACTGTGATTAAACAGATACTGAAAAGATTAATACTGTCAAACTGCATCAATAGAAAGCCTCCAGTGAACTGTCACCCAAACTGTTTGACTGATGGGCACTTGGGAGATTGCAGTGTACACAGCAGTGAGCACTTGCTGTAGCATAAAAGACTGAGTCACAATAATGGTTACATTGAAGATAAATGCTGGTGGCCTACAGTATGTGGTCCATTAAAACTATGATTTGATGCCACTTAAAGTGACACAGAAATGTGTCATCTTTTGTCCAACATGCACATTTAATAATATAAAACTCAAGGCCTCAGAGCAACCCTGAATGAGGATGGGTGTAATTACCTGGCTATTAGCATGCACGTGTAACCCAGTATAGTGCATGCAAATGCAATGCAAACACATCAGAATCAGGTTTATTCCCAGAAGCTTTTCATGAGGAATTTGCCTTGATCTTTTGTTGCATAGAGTAACAAATACACACTTTTGTGTAATTGGGAATGAACATCCTCATTAGCAAGCCCCGCTAGCAAGCTACATCAGTTATAGCCACAGTTATTATTATTATTATTATTATTATTATTGTTATTATTATTATTATTATTATTATTATTAATAATAATAATAATAATAATAATAATAATAATAATAATAATAATAATAATAATAATATTATTGTTCTTTACTTGCTATATCTGAGGTGACAGAAACACTTATTATGCATCATGTGTTCAAAGAAAGGTAGTGTATAGTGAGTTTAATAGAACCTGTTCACTGAAAACAGCTGCAGGCAGTAAAAGGTAAAATTGCTTGCTAAAATGCCCTGTCATGATCCATTGTTGACTATTGATCGTAATATTGATGAGGGCAGCTTTAAAGGACCAGTGTGTAGGATTTAGTGACATTGTAAATTGCGAGGCCCTTCCCTCACCCTCCTATTCCAAACTATGGCGCCAAAAGCCCTATTTAGAGCCAGTGTTTGGTTTGTCTGTTCTGGGCTACTGTCGAAGAAACTTCTCCATGGAAGAGGACCTGTGGCATGCATAGACATTATATCAAAATCATAGCAATTTATATTTTCAGGTGATTATAGACTATTGATAATCTAGATATACATACTCTTACATACTCTTCTTAACTAAATCTGACACACTGAACCTTTTAATGCATTATTAATTGGCTTTGAACCTGAACTGATATTGAGCACCCTTGATAACAATACATATTCTGTAAAGGGTGTGACTTAAATAAAAAAATAAAAAAAAATTATATATGTATTTTAAAGTTTGTCACAATAAGTCTATATGTGATGTTACTTCAACCCTTAAACATCAGCTCCTTTGAATTTGATACAAGTCGTTACAGTAAATGAAAGAAGAGTGATGTGATGCTTTCTATTCAGTGTCTTAGTCAAGGACGAGACATGTTAGCTGTCAAACACATGCTCAGTCTGCATGGAGATGGGAGCTGTGTTTAAAGGTTAATAAAAGCTCACTGAATTTCAAGATCCAAAAGGTTTGCATGGTTGGATGGTGACGAGCAGCCACAGGTTGGATCTTTGCTTTCTGCACATTGGCCGGTGTTACGAATATACATTTTTCTTTTTTTCCTTTCTTTTCAGACATTCTTAGCAACCATACACTTCAGCTTGGCCTACATGGTGTTTTGTAAAAAAAAAACAAAAAAACTTGACATTTACACCATTTGCCACTTTACAGACCTCACCATGCAATCTCTTGCAATAATCCTGCACCTTCCTAGACTGGGTAAAACCATTAACCGTGATGGTTATAACCAGGAAGCCTGAGGTGGATGGAACTTAAATTAACTGAGTCCTTGCAAGCTTCCTACAGTACTGTATACTTAAAATTCAGTTGAGTTCCTTCATACTCCATTATGCTGCCATCATTAGCGTTTGATTGCAAATTATCTCGCTTTATTCATGGCAGTCATCAGCCGCAGGGCTTGACCTTCTCTCTTTTTATCTTAGAGGAAATTTTCTGGTAGTGTGTTATTACCTTGATTATTGGAAAACACACATGCCTCATAGAGCCGGGCTTAAGAGCTGTGCAAGATCCTCAAATTGTCAATGAAATGTCTGCTTTAAAAATCGATCCACAGTCCTTCTTTTTCGGTGGAAGGAGACAGAAAAGCCACACTTATAGGGCATTATTTTTACCATCAAGTCTTCTGAACATGGCAGTCTGAGCCCTTTTCTGCTCACTTAAGCTGCACAGACGTTTGTTCCTCCAAGACATTTTCCAGAGATTTCACTGGTAATTTCATAAGTAGTTTGATCCTGTGCATCCTAGTGAAGTATCTAACAGTGCCTGCAGCACAAAGCTCTAAAATGAGACCAAATACAAGGTGTAACATTTTGCATTTCCTATTCCAGGTTTTAATGAAGTGCACTATAATTCATAATCATGCCTCCTAGTTCCAGTTCCTTTCTTTTGTGGCTTTGGATAGCTTGTCCTTGTCTGGCTCTAATCGACAGTCATAACATTACGATTCCTCCCTATCTTATTGTGGGCTGAACACTAATCCCTTCAACAAAAAGCTCACATCACTCTCTCAGCACTGAATCACATTCCCTCCTCTGTCTGCCTCCTCCACGTTCTGCGGTATGCTCCTTAAACTAAAACATATTAGTAGATAAAACACAATTTTTTAAATTATTTTATTATTATTGTCTAAGCTTGCAAAATTATGTTAAATTATTATAAACCATTTTTATTCTGATCCACCCACTCCAAGATACAGTCATATTACAGTTTAAGAACCAGTGGATCAACATTCAAATATGTATTAGAATGAATAGCTTTTGGTAATAATATAATAATATATTCAGAATTTTTCACAAACATTTAAATTTGTTAATTGATTTTTTTAATGAATTGTATCACCCAACACCTTCCCAATAATTCCTCATATGCAGTGTGACATGCTCTTTAACAACATAAGTAAACTCTCTGTGATTGTTTTGTGCTGGTCTTGGTTCGACATCCAGCGACCAAGCTGTCCTGTGAGCTCAGATCTTTATATTATGAAGCTCTAGAATGAGATCAAGTCATATTTAGGTAGAACTCACCTTTCATTTCCTGTATTTGGCTTTCAATCAATTTATGGCAGGTGAAAATGCCCATTTTGTGTTGTAATGGTCCTTTACAAGAATTCCAAGCTGTCCTGTGAGCTCAGATCTTTATATTATGAAGCTCTAGAATGAGATTGAGTCATATTTAAGATGAAATCAACCTTCATTCACTGCATTTGGCCTTCAATCAATTTATGGCAGGTGAAAATGCCTTCAATCAATTTTTGGCAGGTGAAAAGTCATATTTAGGTACGGAGTTACAGAGTTATGAAACCTTAGCCGAATTGTAGATGAAGACATAACCTACAAAAAAGTCTCTTGGAGCAATGGGCTAAAATTAACAGGAAGCGAGATATTTAATCATGAAAATCAACATTTTTGGTGTTTTGGGCGGTTGAGAAGGGGTCATAGTTTAACGAACTCCTCCTCGGGATTTTGTCCAATTCACTTCAAAATTGGTAGGTGTGTTCATATAGACTTCCTGAGTAAAAAAAAATTAAAATTATGAATTTTGAGGAAACTGTGTGGGCGTGGCGCTCCATTAAATTTCACCCTTTGATTCAACATTCGACTTTTTGGCTGTTTTTTAAGGCAAAAGCTGTGGTGCTTTCATATACTGTCTCAGACCTGTCTGAAACTTCTTGTGGTTATTAAGACCAAAAAGATCCAAAAGTCGGCTGCATATTTAATTAGGGGGCGTGGCGAAATCGCTCTATAGCGCCCCCTTGAATTTTCTTTGAGGCAGCCCCGCCACAGTTTTGGACACAGAGTTATGAAACCTCAGCTGAATTGTAGAACATGGCAAGAAGTGATGGATAACTTTAGTGCACATCAGAGTCAGCCACTGCCGTTATCAGGTCAACAGAAAAGAGTGTTTTAATGTACAGCCCCGATCCTAGTTGAGTGGCCACAGAATATTTTTTTTCTAACAGATGTCAACAGATGGGCTTGATCTCATCCCCACCCATTAAGCAAGTTGTGGCATTGTGGCATTATTAATTTGTGGCCATGAAATCTTTTTTTCCCCACAAATGTCACCAGATATGCTCCACATGCTGGGTTATCTGAGACAAAGATGTACAGCATCACAAGTCGTGTGATCTCATCAGAAATTGGATGTGTTGAAAATTGTTTGGGACAGACACACTCGAAGGCGGCGTGAAAAGAAGAACATGTCTGTTTCAATACGACAGTTCCTCTTGCAATACATTCACAGTGTTTCACTTATTTGTCCTCAAAGAAGGATCACACATCAAACAGAAAGTCTAAAACCACAGCTTGCTCTCATCTAGAAAGGTGTGTGGGGAGGTGGGCTCTGAAGCTGTATGAGCATCCAGCAAGTACTTCTGATGGAGTGTACTGGCATGAGTAGCTAAGCTACTTAGTTATGTCAGTACACCCACGACAACGACAACAACTGTATAGTAACGTTATTTAGCTTAATTAGACTAACATGAGTGATGATGTAGCTGAGTGGCAATGCTAAAAACACAGTAAATATTGTGTGTATGAGACAGAAATAACTGATATGGTTGAAAGGTACTCTTCAATTCCCAGAGGAAACGCTTATGCGTTGTTTTGTGGAACATGGGGGTGATGATACAAAATTTTCTAAAAAAGTGAAATCCACAAAAGGTAAAACAAGTGAAACATCACAAAGAAAGTACGTCCTGGATACACGACAGGATGTAACAAATTCTCACGCTGTAATCTTGAGACATGTTTCCGTCCTCACTGATGCTGTCAGTTCCGCATCAAGCTTTTCAGGTATTACTCAGTCAAGGTGTGTTAGATATATTGTTTTGATCCTTCAGGTAATGGAATTTCTGCCTGTTATGCCTTTTCTTCTGTAATGTATGGCGACGTCCATTAGAAACTGTAGGCAGGCATACATTTTACCTCTCATAAAATAGCTTGTTTCAATTATTTAGCTAATACATTTTTAATAGTGTTAATAATATTTCATCATTCTGGATTTTTTTTTATTATAAAACATTAAAACAAATGAAAAAGAAATAATACATTTTTTATAGGTATTTTTTCACCCTCTGGAGATGCAAGCGCATTATAGGATCAAATCCCACTGGGGTTGCACATGCTCCATACTGTAATGTGCTGTGGATAGAGGAGGTCTCCATCAAATTGTATTAATTTTTCATGCATGTTGTAAGAATATTTGACAGGATTTTACATCATTTTTACAGTATGTGCTACTATGTGACTTTTGGTTTAAAAAGAGAAGTAATGCGTTCAGAAAATGACACCAGCATTAATCAAATTATTGCAGAATAAAATTCTCAAAGGAGAATGATTGAAGCTACTAGTTATGTTAAGTAACCTTTGCTTATGAAACAGTAGGTCTGTAGGGGGCATGAGCCACGGCATTTTGGAAAGATCACAGTAAAGCACTGTATGTCTTCTCAGATTACATAACTTTAGCTCCAACTGCCAGAACGCTGTTAATCAGTTAAGAGACCAACATTAATAAAATCATGTTAATTAAACAATTTGCTAAATGCTCCCATTGTCTTGAATGCGTTCACATTAAGGTTCCTATTTCAGCGGTAACCCACACATCCATTACACTCCCCCAGCATTTGAATTATGGATAGTCAGGAAATGACTACGTTTATATTGGGCACAGAGGAGATTAAACAGCTGTGTGGTGTCCGACTGTAATTGTCTATCAAACTGTTGCAGGTTTCAGGTGATACTTAATACTAATACTTCAGCTACTCTATTATTACTAACTGCAAGTACTACAATAAAAATAATGTAACAGCTTTGGCTTTTAATTAATAGGTGCTTTGTCAAAAGATTTGTGGAATTTCTTACCGTCAGTTGTGTTATTCATTGATCATTGACCACTCTACTAAGTAAAGAGAAATGACAATCCATCACTGTCAACATCAACTGCCCAGAATGTGAATTAAGCCTTATGGAAGGACTGCAGCAAACAAACAAACAAAAAGAAGCTTTTTAGTTAAAATCTCTATGTCTTTGTGAGATGTATTGAAGGTGCACAGATCATATCTGCATGTGTGATTCCCACAACCCTAACCCTAACTCTAACCCACCCCTAACAGGTCTGCATCTAACAGTTCCTGTAACAGTACCATTCTGTGACATTCCTGCCCACTTCATGCAGTGATTGGTCATCTGAGTGGAGGTAACAGTGAGCAGCGTTTGAACTTTTCTCTTTAGCCTGTTTGTTCCTTTTGTGTGACACTTTGACGTACAAACTAGTTACCCTTAGATTCTTCCTGCTACCAATGACCTCATATTTGAATGTCCAGTTCAGTTCAATTCCATTCAGTTTCTAGCACAGGTTTAGTGTAATAAATGTGTTATATTCAAACCCAACCTGAAATCATCATGTGTAATATCAGGTGTCCCTTTAAAAACCAATAAATGAGGGCAATAAATTAATTGATGCTGAAACTGGAATGATGTGCTATTTCTGCTACAAGTACTAAAATTAGGTTCATGACCATCATTAAAATCATATTATTCAGTAAAATGACTAGTTAACTGCTAGCTGCTAATTGGAATGAAGTTGGTTTTCTCTACTGGACTGACAACACCTGCAACACTCCAAATGCCACTGTCTTGACCTGTGAAAGCACCTTGTCACAATGAATGGTGAGGGATGCTTAAATTAGTCCCAATGGGATCCATCACTACCTGAAGCCTATTCAACACCTGCCATCGGCCTGTTGTAAAAGCCTTCTCATGTCCTAGATGCCATTATGACACTCTTCATATCAAGTGTCTTTCCACTTGGAAAAGTACTGACCGACAAGTGCACAAGGAAAAGGTTTTATGGTTTTGCTTTTGTTTTGTTTTTTCCCCTCCGGCCGTTGAAAATGCTCGTAAGAGGATTTTTCCGAAAATGCAATTTGTTGACTCACTAAAAGGTTATTTGCCATCCTTAAATCCTTCTGATGTAACAGTACTTATCTTTTTTTTCACCCAAACTGCCTTTTCCCATTTTATATCCAAAAAAGATTTGACCAGATCTAAACATGATGAAAATACACCCGAAAACAAGTCAAATATGAGCCTTTACTGTTGGATTCAAATGTAGGGACAAAAGAACACACTCATCCTCCCAAATTGAAACATTTTATTTCATTCGTACAAGTCCTTGGAGTCATCACAAAGTGTTACCTTCACTGCCCTACTTAAAAATTATCCTGTGTCTAATAAGAGAAATAAAAATATAAAAAGCCAGTGATAGCATAGACATGTACAGCCCAGGAAACCTTAACAAGCCTCTTGGCACCTTAGGAAATTATTCCACACACCTATAAAAATCGAACAAAGGGAGGACAGAGGAATGTGGGTCACGGTGGGCTTCAGGCAAGCTGGCAAACCTCCTTTTGAATTCTGTGACAGTAATCTGGGCTGACTGGGGCTTCATCACGGAGCCCAAATTCCCCTCTTGTCTGAACTGATAACGATCAATTCCTCGGTGAATCTGCTGTTTGTAAAGCTGTCGGTTGGTGTAACAAGGTGGAGGGTGAGCAGGGATGTCCATTTTTAACAGGCTGAACAGGGATCAGGTTGACATGTGTCCAGTTTGCTGAAGTGTCATTCCAAACCTGCTCCAGGTGGGCTGGTCTAGACCTGAACTCTGACACCACTTTGGAGAACTTGGAATCGATTTCATAGGGTGTCAACAAAGTACTGCTTTTTTTATACATATAGTTCTGAAATTATGGCAGTTACTGAGTATGTGGCTGCTGCCAGGTGAATCCCTCAATTTTTTAAAATTATTGATCATTTTCAGTCAAATATTCAGTGCTTATCCATCAGATTAAAGGGTCAGTCCAGTTTTTATTCGCCTCTACCCCAATACAATGAATGTCAGTGGAATTGTGCATGTGGACTCACAGTATTGAAAAATAGCATTTATGAAAATCACCAGCAACGTATTGTTCCAGAAAAATGTGTCCCAGCGGCGTCTAATGCAATCACTGAAGGGACCATCTTACGCAGAGGCAAAACCAGTCCAGTCCTTTCCTACTGAGGTGACCAGGAAAAAAATAATTCACTACCATTGTAGGATCCCCTCACAGACCTATGGTATCTAAAGGTACACATTTATGGACATGGGCCGGTAGCCTATAGGCTATTAAGAGAAAATCTAAATCAGGGGTCGGGAACCTTTTTGGCTAAGAGAGCCATGAAAGCCACATATTTTAAAATGTATTTCCGTAAGAGCCATATAATATTTTTTAACACTGAATATAAATAAATGTGTGCATTTTTAAGTATATAACAATTTTATATATTATATATTATTATATTATAATTAAGCCTATTATTTTTAATAATGTTGTTGTACTGAAGCTAACCAATAATAAATAAAATACTTCTTAACAGTAATGCGACTTCTGATGCTGCATGGTCCCGATCATGCACCAATCCCCATAGCAACCACTGGGTTTAGGATGTAGACGTGAACTCTCCGGTCGAGAGCTCATCAGCACTTTCTTTTCTGAGCTGTTCTGTACCGTTAAAATTGAACAAAATAACACAAAACACAACTGCTTACCCTTCTACGGATTTGACATAAAGATATTAAATGTGTGGTCCACGTTTGAAGGCTGGGCAGAGGAGACCACCGGGCTCTCTCTGAGGGGAGGGGGAGAGAGGGAGATGCCCGGCCAAGGCTCCGTCCAGCATGGACTAAAAACACAGCACGGACAGTTCAGAAACTATTCGGAATGAGTTAAAAGGAATTTTTAAACAGACAAAGTAGTTTTCAAGACTGCTTATTGCTAGCGGATCTATTATCTGACCGAGTGTGCGACCATGACTGGTTCTGAACGAGGCTTTATAACCTTCCATCTTCCTGGTACTGCGTACCACCACTGAACGTTTTAGTGGTACGCAGTACCGAACACTATCGGCTTACTTTCTCCCCTGTCTGCGAGCCAGATGCAGTCATCAAAAGAGATGACTGGCCACATCTGGCTCGCGAGCCACAGGTTGCCGACCCCTGATCTAAATCATCGCCTAAGCCTTGAGTTTGACACTTGTGCTCACGATATTCCACAAGACACACTTCCCTCAGTGTTCTGATCCTCAAGACACACTTTTGACAGTTTTTGACAGCTTTACTTCAATTGAAAGAAGTTTCAAAGAAAATGCTCACATAGTGGTCTCACACATTTTAGTGAAACAAGCTGCAAACCAGGACTGGAATAAAACGGTAAAGGTGCGGGTTGTAGAGGTAAAACTTTCTGCATGGTTAGATACTGTGGATAAGGTATCATTTAAGGGAATTCCACCATATTTAAGCTGAACAATTTTTCTTCACAAGTCTGAACACAAATCTGTTCTTCTCACTGAATAGTGAACAATTTACAGGTTTCCACTAGACAGCGACACAATATGCTACTCTATATCTCATATTATCTTTGGTTTTTATACAGCATCTTTCACGTGGCGATATTTGATTAACATAATTTGATCTGGCAAAACATCAAAGTTCAGATCATTTCATACACGTGACTGACATGTATTGAACATGATAACACTCCACAGTACAGAGACAGATGTTGAAAATGACAAGGTTCAATGTTATGGCAATATTCACAATGCATATACTGCATAATAACCATCACTCTCTAGGAGCTTCTCAAATCATGTGTGAATATTTCTCTCAGACCAATTTGAAACACCACACATTTAAATAAGCTTTGTGAGCCTTGCGATAACGATTTCCTAACAGTGAAATTTCCATATGAAGTCTTAATATAAAAACAGACACCACTTACAGTCGAGACATAATTGAAATTCTGCCCACAAAAGGACTGCATTTTCTACTTCAGACCAAACACCCAAACCCTACAGTGTATAACTACTCCACAAGAATCACAATACACTACTTCACATCAAATGGATTTTTTCAGGTACTGAAACAAGACAATGAAAGAAAAAACACTTGGGTTCAGACTCTAGCTGGATATGAATACAGGAATGCACAAATGTTATTTTCTGGCTATGCTACGTGAGAAGTGTCTGTGAGGGTCTGTCCCACTGTCCTACTTCCATTCTTGAGAATTCCCTCAGTGGTAATATGACCCAAGTTCACCACTGGTGTTTTTGGGACACCAGTATCAGAGTCCTCTGCCTGAGGCTCTAAGAAAGCCACTCTCTTTCCGTTTGACCGCCGCTGTCCTGACTCTACCTCTCTGGGGTCCGAGCAGAGGATGAGGGCTCTTCTGCCCCACCCTCTCGAAACCCCACCCCGGCTTTCCCGGCATCGACAGGGAGTGAGGTAGAGGTAGAGTAGGACCAGTATGATGCTGATCACACAGGAAGCCAGGGTGGTGAACGCTGTGTTGAAATGCTCAGTACCGCGGTGTGCTGAGCCACTGGTGGAGGTAGTGCTTAGGTTTCCCACCACCACACTGACCTCAAGAGACTCAGTGGGGTCATAGTGGTGCCTGCGGGCTATCACACACCCATACATCCCAGAATCCTCCATCAAGGCTGATCGAATTTCCAGGGTACCATTAGAGAAAACTGCAAGGTGGGCATTGGGATCATTGGTTGATGAATTCACCACAGTCCTGGGAGTAACCCAGAACACCACCAGCCCCTCCTGAACTGGAGGAGCCAACCCGGGACATGGCACTCTTAGCCACTTACCAGGCTCTACTTGGTAAGTTTGTGTCTCAAGGGGCAAATCTAACGCTACCTGCTGGCTACACTCAGTCCCTGGTTCTGAGACATCTCTACAGGGGTATTCACCTCTGAAGTCTACCAGGGGACGATACTGTTTCCACATCCAGTACTCCAGCAAGGCGAGTAAAGCACAGTCACAGATCAAAGGGTTTTCCTGCAAATAAATTCCACTTTGCTGAGCGAGAGACAGCAAGCTCTGGACGGGCACCTTGGAGAGCCTGTTGTATGATAGATCAAGAAATGTCAGATTATGAGGCCCTCCAGGTTCCCAATAAAGCCCCAGGGGGAATGCCATCAGTCGGTTCCCAGAGAGGTAGAGCCTCTGCAGGTTGTGAAGATCACTGAAGGCCCCTGGATTAATCTGGATGATCTGGTTGCCAAACAGCAGCAGCTCTTTCAGTTCCTTCAACCCAGTGAAGACGGACGAATTCAGGACTGTCAGTCTGTTAGACGAGAGGTCCAGGTGGAGTACATGCGGCACCACAGCAAAGGCATTCACCTCAATTTGGCTTATAGAGTTTCGACTGAGAACCAGTGTAGCAAGGCGGTCAAACGGTCTGGCAATCCAGTCCACAGCCAGGACAGTGAGGGCATTATGGCTCAGGTCCAACCGCGTGGCATAGTTTGGGAGATCAAAGGGCAACACAGACAGATTGCAGCCGCTGCAGGAAATTATATCACTGGCACAAAGGCAGTAAGATGGGCAAGTAGCCACAGAGGGAGGGAAGCCAAGACACACAGAGAGCAACAAGGCTGCAGCAACAGGGTTGCAAGAGCTGCCTCCAATTTTGGTCCTGCCGAAAAGCTGTGACGCAGTGGGTCGCATCCTGGTGTTCCCTCAGGATGGGGTCTCACGTTACTTTCTCACTGGGTGTACGCATGTCAGGTTTACAAGCCTCTGGTGGATGGCTATGATGAACGGAGGAGAGAGACAGAAAGAGAGGAAACAAGGAAGAGAGAACATGGACATGAATCTCCTCATGTTTTTTTTACACTTTGTCATGAACAAAAAAAAAAAAAAAAAGCAGCTACAGCAAAGGCATGCAGTAAGACCATCTGAGCACATCTAATACAGGTAAATAAAGCATTACACACGCGTAACTCTAAAAATAAATTCTAATCCACATTTAAATACAACAGTGGTGGCTGCTGGCATCATCTGCACACGACAACTGTTAGTAACTGCTGGAACGAGTGTAACTTAATCCATACTCCTCCCCCATATTTCCCACCAATGCAATACAAGGTGATAACTTCTTGCTTCAGCTCACAACAACTTTTTTTTTTTTTATTGGTTAACTTCTTTTTTTTTTCTATTTGTGAGCCTTCTTGTCACGCCTAACATTTGCTGCATGCTTTTAGGGTTAGGGTTATCTATCAATTGTGTTGCACTGCCTTTCTAAAATTATAGCACTGCTGCCTGTTACAGTCCTCAGCATATTACAGCAGGAATATGACACACAGAATTAAGACTCCTGCAATATTTATAGTAGAATTAAATCACACAACTCTTATCATTCATCTCCATTAGCTGTGTTCCCCATTAAGACTGTTCTCCGAGTAATCACATAAAAAGCCGAGCAGATCAAAATAGTAAACAAGCGCAGGAAAGAAAAGCAGTGGAGCAAAGATGAAGTTCAGAGCAGCGATGCTCAGCAGATTAATCAAGAAGGCGATCAAGAGAATATTGATCTGTAGCTGTTTAAGCGTCAAAGTAATTTCTTGAGCATAAATACCAGTTATTCTGTGGTTGCTGCCTCTTTAATGCGAGGACTGGCTGTTTTGCTTTGTTTTATATCAATGTAAACTGGTACTGCTTTGAGAGAGGCTTAAAAATTGGCATTTTCCCACTATTTTCTGACTCTTCACGCCCAAACAATTCATAGATTGATTAAGAAGACAGTTGATTAATTGTTACAAACCAATTGAAGTTTAAAGATGTGAGAACATCAGAACAGCAGCCAGAAGTCACAGACCGAACAGTGTGAAACGTAGAAAAGTGGCTGTGGATGAAAGACGAACTATTCCATGTTGGAAGTGATCTCATGCTCCATCCAAACATGTTACCCGCCTCTACAAAGAGAGAGCAACCAGGATTTGACCACTTTTGCGGAAGCCAAAAGAAAACAAACAGCATAAAGCCAGCCGACAGCTCACCTTTACGCCCACACTGCTGCCTATCCACACCATCATCTGGTCTGCCTTCACATCCAGGCGCGCTCTCCGGTCGCGATGCAGGACCGCGTCCCGTGCGTGAACCCGAGCAGAAGGAAAAAAGGTCCGCCTCACCTCCGCAAACAATCCGAGCCGGGAGGAGTGTGTGAGGAGGAAGCAGGGAAGCTGCAGCTAAACTGTTCACCTGCAGGTCGGGTTGCATGTTGCTGTGGGAGGGGTCGCCCCCGAGAGTAAATACGGAATACAACAGCAGCAAATACACCAATAATATGAGAGTGGGTGCTGCCAAAAGGAGGAGACAGGGGTGTGAGGAGGAGGGGGGGGGGGGAAGAGGAGAGGGGGAAGGCGCGGTAAGAGAGGGTGCAGCATCAGCACTACAAATGTTTCTGGATGTTTTGTGAAGCCCAGACTAGATGTGTATCTGTGCTTCGTTTTTGTTCAAACAAATGATTGTATGACTAACTGAAGACACAGTTTAGGCCTATAGCTGAATTATGAAATCTCACCTGTCTGACAGATGGTCATAAAAAGTGTCTATAAACATACTCTGTATCCACAAGAAAAACATTTGCTTCCAAATGAATCAGAATTTCTCACCAGATCAACAATGGATCAAATGACAACATTTAAAGGGAAGGCGCTTGCTTGTTGTGAAAACCCCACACAAAAAAGACAACTCTACAGCCATAGCTTTACTGTCTCCGTTTCCACCGTCTACAGCAGTTCACATAGTCCCACTTAGCATCTAGCTGGTGAATAATTTAGCCGATAAAGAGTCAGACATGAAGAAGTTGGTGAAGAACAAAAACAGAGCTAAAGGGAAGATGAATATTAGAAATGCATTTATTTAGTGTCCAGAAATGTGGCTCAAAATATATATGGTTTCATGTCTGCTAATCAGGCAACTGTTGGCTGACATATCCATGGTAACACCTTGATGATAATTACTCATTATTGTGTTTACAGGTGATTCTGCTCTATGAGATGGTGATGTCTGACTGAAGCCAAGAAAACAACCCAATGGGACTTCACTTCAGTTACCTGTTTGGCCTTTCAGCCTACACATTACTTAGCCATGTTGCGTGACACATTAAAGGGGCAATCCAGTGATTTTACACATGGATGTATGCCGATCACTTTGTTTCACCAGACACACAGAGAGAAATGAACATCTACACGGAATCATTTCTCAAAATTCCTTAAATTTAGAACATATTAGATTAAAATCCAGAAGATCCCAAATGAATCAGTATTCCCTTCAGGTGTTTGTTTGGCTCCTTCAATCCCCTGTAATTAGTCCTGTCTTATGTCTTAAAATCTGACAGAAGCATCTGTGTGTATATATGGTTCATATTAAGTTAAGAGGAAGAGCTTGTTTGAAAAAACAGATAAAAATAGAATTAATGAATGACCCAGACAGTTTGATTGATCTTTAAAAAAAGACAATTTAGTAAATGAAAACAGACATATATGTTTTTGTAAATGAACCTAAAGGTTTAGATGTTTTTCTTACAAGCCGCAGACTCATAAAGCCTGCAGTGATTGCCAGCACAATTAACGGCATAATGGCTTGACAAGGACGGGCTGGTTTAATTAGAGATAACATCATTGCAATTAAACATCTGTGACCTTGAACGTGTCTTTTTCATTCTCTCAGCAAAGCCGCAGCTTTGCTGCCTTTGGGTTGCGCTATGCTGGTAAAGGTCCACACGTGAACAAACAAAACAGAAATTCGATTTACTGTGAAAGAAGAGCAGCATTTTAGGATTTGCTTGGTGAGGCAGAATATTTCAGACGGCGTTAAGCTGTGCAAAGGGTTTACATAATCCCCCTCATTTTTCAAAATACTGTTCATCTGTGTAGTGTTTGAATACAAAATTTAGTCAGCTGCTGTATTTATTAACCTAATGTGGCCACGTGATTCCCATCACAGCCACATGAAACTTTATGTTCTATGATTTGTGCTTCAGAAGCTGTTTATTACTGTGTCCGTTTGCAACTAGCAGATGGTGCCTTTCATATCACATGAAAGTGTTTTTCTTCCTAATCAGTTCGTCAAGGTTGTAAGATGAGAGCTTGAAGCTCTCTCAGCTTTTTTTTTTTCTTCTTCTTTTTGCACCTTTTGCTTTCTTGTTCGATCTTGTAGATCCTCACAGGCCACGAGGCCAGTTCAATACCTGACAAAAAGAAAGGGGAAAAAAATCAATTGAATTCTCATTTCGGAAGATGAGTCAGTTCCATTAGCTGAAAGAGAGGTGAGAGTGAAGCCCGTTGTCTTATAATCCTGACTTCAGTGTAATCACAATGCACTCGTAATTATGAGCTTTCCACCCGGGACACCGTGACGGACAAATCGTTGTATGTTTCCATGGTGCCGACCATCAAAGGGGATGGCCTCCGGGGACTTTGCCAGGGTGTCCATCTTCGCTCCAGGACCACGCAGTCATGTGGTTGATATGCAAGGGGTGAATGGATCAACATGTTTCTAATTCCTTCTTCATTTATGGAAACGTTCTATTCTTGATCACAGGAATGTGGCAGAATAATGAACTACATGGCAGGAGAGTGCTGCCTCTGAATAGAATATGAAGCATACTCTATATAAATACACTTCAGCCCTTCACCTTGCTGGAATCAGATGCCTTGTGACTTTCCCTCCTGCAGTCCAGCATCCACTGGTGCCTGCTGGTCTTACCTGGCAGTTAAATGCACGTAATTGCATGTGTTTTGGATCCCAGGTGTAAAATAGTCACTGATTACATGGATAGAAAGAACACCAGCAGGGTTCTGAGTGCTGGCTGAGAATATGGCTTGAAGAGCACTGGTTGGGATGGTTTTTCAGTTTAGCTCAGTTCAACAACCCATCTATCCGTCCATCTGCTGGTAACCACTCAGGGTGATGAGGAGACCATCCTATCATCCCAGTACGCATTGAGCAAAATCACAGAAGCATCCTGAACTGCACAGAGTAGGTTTCACAAGTTTTGGGAATTCTAAATAGATCAAAACTGAATTTGCTGTTCTTCCATTTCAAGAACAGATGTTGTATGTTCATCAAATACAGCATGTTCGAGAGTATTTTTCTATTAAAATGAATGCTATTTGTTTTTTGTTGAGACTTAGATGAGAAGACAAATAGTTAAATATGGCAGTCAAGCGATTATTAACTTAGCTTAGCACACAGAATTGAAGTTTTTGAAAACAGCTGGTTTGTTTAGTCCAAAGATTTTTTTTTTTTGGTACCTGTAGCTACAGCTGGACTGTTCTTTATGTTAATGCTAGTAAACCATTGATTTGTGTTGTCTGTTTTGAAGTCTCGAGTTTGACATTATGGAAGATGACATCTTTTTTTTTTTTCTGGAGCCTGGAGTGAACATATTTGGCTGGGCTGCACTTGTATCGACTCTGCTTCCAAGCAGGAAAAACAGAATCTTGATTCCTATTTGATCAGCACTGCATAGTTTTACAGTATGATCAGAGTTTTGTGCCCACTGTGTAGCACTGGACAGACTCATGGAGAATGACTCTTCAATCACAAAGCAGCCACACCCTAAAGTATACCCTACTTTATCATCTAGTTTCCTCTAAATCGGACCATAATTTACTATATGAATGTCATGATGTATGGAAGAAGACCTGAAACTAGTGTTTAAGACCAGACATAAGACTATAATCTAACAGCTGCCATTATAAGAAAATGCAGGTTTAGAACAATTCCATGTTGGCTTTACTTCACAGACCCAGAACCTCTGTCCACAGATTATACTGTACACTGTCAACAATGTTTTCATGAATGCAGAACTAAACTAAATGTATTGATATCTTTATAGATGCACCATACATGTTTTAAAACACCAATACTTGCTATTTAGGCGAGCCAAGTTTCCATTCATTTTCGTCTCTGCCTCGCGCAGACAAACTCACACGCATCATTTGACACCAAATTGGATGGAAATTAGAGCCCCACTTGACCTTTATATACAAAGCAGCAAGCAATTTGCCGAGTTCACTGCAGAGGTCACACTGGAGGCAGGAGGAAGCAGCTATATTTCTATATTCATCAACAAACACAGTATTTGAGAATATGTAAATATTGAATTTAGAGCAGCAGCTGCTCTATAATGCCACTTTTGTCATTAATGTTCCTCTACAAACCGCTGCGGCAGATCACAGCCATGGAGAGCACATCTCTCAGCATTAACTGTCCCCATTTGCACCACTTGAACTTTAAGGAGTGTCTGAAACCGGACTGTGGTTTTAAACACCAGATGAGAATGAATAAACCCAGCGCTGGAGAGGAAATCCATCCATCCACCCAGCCTCTGAGTGCAAACACTCAGAGCAAACAATTGAGCAGATCATCTTGTACCCTTTGACAATATTTCCCTTTGAAAGCAGACAAATTATGCAAATGGTGCGTAGATGTTGCCAAACAATAACCTTAAACTTTAGACATGTATTCAATGAATATTGTCTTCAGTCCACCTTCCATTTTGTTTCCGTGATCTTGACCCAGAGTCTTCAGTGCTGACCCTGACCGCAACTGGAAGATGAAAATAGCAACTGGGGAGAAAAAGGTGCACTGCATACTATCTTGTAAGTGGCAACTCTCGTCTGCACGGCACTTCATCTGCTGTGTGTCCTGCTGTTAATGATGATCCTTCAAACACTAGAAGCTGTGACAGGGCTGAGGAGCAGCGAGAGTGGTTTTAATGGAAGAAATGAAATCCTACACTTCCCATTATGCAGTGGAACAGCGCTTTTCATTAAATCTTCCCTTCCTGTCTGTGCCTTTCAAACACCATGTTACCAATTTAAAACATAGGCTACTTTATTATTTCGTCTTGTAACCCAAGCCACAATTTCAGCATTTTCTCCTGAATAAGCTTCTGCAGAGCTACCAATTATACAACTGCTTTCAAAAGCTTGTTAATACTCCCTGTGACTTGTAAAATCACACTGATATATAAAATCAATGGAGTGCCCCTTTAAAGGACAAATCTGGGAATCTTGTGTATTTGTCCTGTACTCACAAATCAGATGAAAACGCCAAAACCAACAATTAGCTGATTATGCTTACAAGTATTGTCTGTGTAGCCAAAGCTTGTGTCACGGTCACGGATTGTCATTCAGTCGTCTAACATCATTGTCTAAAATTAGCATGTCAGATGGAAGACGCCAGAGAGAGATATAGAGAGAGAGAGAAAAGGAAGAAAAGAGGAGAGTGGTGTGCGGCTAATAGTCGAACTCTGGTGTGGAGGCCAACGTGAACAATGAGCAATAACATTAATCCTTGAAGTATTTCAGTTTAGTTTATCTCTCAGTCTATTTGATAAAACTAAAATAAACCGTAACCAACCATGGTCTGTGCCTAGTCGCTGACATGAGAAGAGGATAACTGTTTGCTGGACTGGCCAGTGTGAGCGATGCTGCAGGAAGCTAGTCGATTCACCAGGGTTCAGGTAAGGTCTGCATCCTTTTCTTGTTGTTGGTAACCAAAGACAGTCAGCGAATGCTGTGGCCTTTTAGCAGCCTTAAGGCTTAGTGCTAATTAAGTCCCCTAGGTTAAACAACAAAAAGAATTTTACCTGGATGTTACCTGTGTCTTCATTCCTCTGGGCCATAGAGCCCTTTTGTGCTGTTAAAAGAGCATCAATGAGCCACACTGTTGTACTGACTACACTGTAATGCTGCTGGAAATATACACTTACACATTAAATGTGTATTAATCTGCACCTGGTTGCCCAGTTTTTTGTTCAAAATTAAACCCACAATGCATCTAGATGACTTACAGTGGAGATTTGGGTGTTTTGTGCTACTAGTAGCTAATGTAGCTTGGAAGATACTCGGTCCCACAGAGGTCAGAGCAGCTCAGGTCTTTCTAAAACTTGTTTGTTTTTTCCTGCTCTCAAGTGACTTGGGACAGTTTGTCAGATGCCACACAGCTCCCTCCGGAGCCACAAAAGGCTTTCTATAAATCTTTGAGCTTTGAGGAGCAATCATGCTATGGTTACAGACAGGTTACCAAAATTTTGCTCCAATATTCTTCATCAAATTCTTCAACAAACCAAACAGTGACTCTTTTCAGAGTTTCATGGCCATCATACACTCTTACGACACATTTGGAGGGGGAGAGGCAGGTGACTGGGTTGAAATCTGCAACTTCAAGGCTAAATCCTACTCACCAAATAAATGCTAAAAAGATCACACTCTCATGTATCATCATATATAAATAAGAAGAGCTTGAACGTCAAAATCAGGAAAAGGTTGCAGAGAGTGTATATTCCCCTTCGTTTGTTCTCCTTCATAGATTTTCACCTGTTAGCCCGCTAACACCCATCATGCACCAGCACGGATGATGTAACAACCCTTGCATGTTTCCACTCTTAGCACTCACAGCTGCAGCGCCTATAGATCCTTCATGTTATGTCTGTGTTCATACACCAAACACTCCTGTTTTGCACTAGAAACACTGGTGTTATGACCTCCACACATTCCTCCTCAGTTCAAAAGCTGCCTACCACCTCCTCTTTGCGAGTGCGATAATGTGTGGGTTTAAATAATGCATGTAGCACATTGCAGGACCCTTGTGACATTAAAAACTGCTTTGTAGTATTGAAGTGTCCAAATTCCCATTTTCTCTGTGAATGGTAAAGAATAACAATTTCGCTGCAGCACTGGATATGATTCAGTGATCTAAATTAATTGTAAGATTTAAAAACACTGTACAATGAATAACCCCAAACCACTGCAGTAGCATGGCAACCACCGGCGAACTGGTGACCTTTGATCCTTTTTAGGTTCAAGAAACCTAAAACCAGGGTGTTAAAAATTCAACCCAACCCTCAGCCACGGTGTTATTTACGTATGAGCCTGCGTTGACAGATGTTACGTGAAACCTGTGATCGGCATATTGTTGTGGTCATGAATTCATTCCTCTGAGCTAACTTTCATCTTTCTTTTTGAAGCGCAGCCAGATTTCATTGACTAAATGTTAACAATAGAGGTCAGGTAATGGCAGCATAGTGAATAGTAGGAACGCTCAGCTCATATGGAAAGTGACAGCTAGCTGCATTGTATAATAGATATAATTATCAAATGCTTTCCGCTCTAATCATGTCATGTGTTAATCAATGCCATACTACTGAATATATGAATATATATGTACACTGTCTACAGCCAGGCTATTCAATTGGCGGCCCCCATATATTGTTCCTGGCTTGTACAGATCGAGAGAGAGCAAATTTGATGTGGCCTGTCACTTAAATGAGTGCAATCTTAATTATCTGTGATATGGGTGATTGTTAAGGTGTCTGATTTATGTTCAAAATGGACAATAGTTAGTACAGTAGTAGTCCATGTGTGGATTTATGTGCATATGCTGTTCTGCATTTACAAAGTAGAATATATTGACTCCTTCAGTGTGTTGCTGTAACTTCTTTATTTGTTACCGTGATTCCTCATATTCTCCAGCCCCTTATTTTGCCTCGGATTCATGAACTGGCCCCAAATTATTTGACTAGCCCTGGTGTACAGTAATAATGTTGAGTGTGGACTATGTTGGTAACTGACTTGAAATGATGCAATGCTGGCATCACCACCATCTAGTAGTGCATCTTTCTGTTTCACTGTAAACAGCAAGTAAAATGATTTTGTTGCTTGAGCTTGTCTTTCATGGACTGTCAGCAATGTCAGTTTTGTCATGCATTCTCCATTCTGTGAATGAGTGTAACAACAGTACATTGCTAACATATAGGACATACTTAAGTCAGCGTTTAGCCCAAAGCAACAGTGCACAGTGTACAAGTACAGCCCCGTACAGGACTTCTAGCATGACTGTCTCAGTTCAGGTATGTCCATACGTACACTTTTTAAGTACACAAGTGTGTTCACACTGGTAATTATGGCAACATGCAGTGTGCACTCATAGTGGTCAAAGGGCTGAGAGTGAAACGCTGGGTGCTTCTCGCCCTCAGTGGTCACCATTTTGGCCATGTAGTGGAAGGGGAGGAAGCACCTGCACTGTGAAAATGGCGGTCAAGGAAACTGCTGGAGCTGTTGCGGTGAATACATATACACACAATACACAGTATACTAATGTACATTGTTTAAATATTTTATTGTTATTTATATTTTGACAGTCAAATATTGGCACTAATACTCGGTACCCGGTTGTAATTCAGTGAAGAAGAAAAAGAGGTATAAAACTGCAACCATCATTGCACACAACAAATTCAGTTTGAATTGAAACAACACTGCCTTGCTGAAATTAGCACACTACACTGGGAAGTACATAGTGTACACACAGAAGTGTAATAAATTGAGATGCAGACAGAGTTAGCAGACAAGTAGCTAGCTATGAAAATGCATCATTTTAGATTGAATATTACTTCAAAGTTAGGTGAGGTAATGGAAGTCAGAAGCACTTTCTGTTGAAATTCTCTTTAAATCTGTGACAGTAAATCAAATGCTCTGCTATCAGCTAGCCTAAATAGAGTGGGTGTTCTGTTCAAACAGACTGTTAATCGTATCATTGCATATGACCATATTCAATTAAAAGAATGTGTTTCACATGTTTGCCCCTCGGTTTACATTCTTATTCTTTACTGGAATAACCCATTTTCCACATCACCACCACTGCAAAGAAAAAAAGAAAAGAAAATCTGATCATTAAGGCTAATGATGTCTAAGAAAAGCAGATGGAAGAACTATAAATGATTAGGAATGAAATGTCTTTCCATTAGCACTGCTCATTTCTTTGGATGAAAGTATCTGCCTGCTGCTGCTGCTGCTATATATTAATGTATTAGACAGATTTGGGTCTTTGTGATGGCAGCTAACAGTGACAGGGTCCTCTGTTTGATGTGTACGGTATTTCCCATGAAAAAAAGAAAAAGACGCACAGCTCGTATCCGTCAGCACCAATTAAAAAACCATAACAATGAGCTACTTTAATTCAGCAGCTAGAAAATCGAGGAGCCGAGAAGAGCTTTTGTTTTCTATGTTAACAACGCACCTTGGCTTTATGGAGGAGGATTGTAAAGGATTCCAAATCCTGTCTAATCTGAGTGGATTCTGAAAGCCCCATACAGATTTCATACAGCAACATACCCTTTAATTCTCTCCATCCTTGAAACGTCTTAAACAGTGTGAATGAATGTGTTTAGTACTGATCAGATCACAATTAGGTGTCTTTAAAGAGATGACCTGTGGGACTGCGAAGTGGTCAATATCTACTCTGAACTCTGCCACTGCTGTCATTATTGTAGAGAAGCAGCGCTCTCAGGTGGACACATGAGGTACTTTTACTCACTCACTGCTTATTTCAGTATGTGCACATATAGGGCAATCTCCTTATACTTAGTGTACAATCAACAATATGTGCAATATATTTTTTAAATGTGGACAGTGGTGGAATGTGACAATTTACTCATGTACTGTTTGTTTTCTGTTTTTTTTGCTCCACTGGTTCAACTATAAACTTCTACAGCAGAAAATTCACATTAATACAGCAGGAATATGAATCCAAAAACATCAAATGCTGTAAAAGTAAAACTGTGTGTACTTCTCATACTTTAGGTAATCTTTGCTGATAATACTTGCAGGATTTCTTGTACTAAAAGAGGCTGACATTTCTACTTTTACTTACGTAAAGGACCTGAACACTTCTTTCATCATGAAATGTTGATTCTGTAAGTGATAGTGAATGGCAGAATGGGGGGTTTGAATGCACTTTCACAAAGAAAAAAACTTTCCATTGTCATGTGTGTTTCTTCACGAGGTGAACCGAAGAAAATCCAACCACAGCGCGTCCTTGCTGAACCAGCCGCCAGTGACAATCAGTGACAGAGAGAGAATAAACAGTGGAGCTCTAGGTGTCATCGCAACTCTGCTCTTTGGCATTACATAACAGTGTACAAGTTCCAAATGGCAGCAAATGTTTAAAATCAATCGAGGCTCCAATACTTGGAAACACTGTAATACACACGCGGCATGTTTACCAAGAACTGAATGACAGCATGTTTTCTGACAGCGTGTCCGCGTATTCTGTGATTGTTTCACTGTCAACGTGTGTGTGATCTTCAACTTGATTAGAAGTACCGTCTGACATATCGACAGAGGAATATTTATCTGATAGCACAAAGGCTCAGTACATCAGATCATACCAGCGATGCATGGGGGAGAACGGGTGGGATCACATGACATACCCTTAACGACCTATCTGGCATGGTGACAGACAGAATTCAGAGACAAGCTCTTTAAAAGATGCAACTAGAATAGTAATTACTCAGCTGCATCATACTGTATCATATCAGTCCATGTGGAAATGAATGAAATCCACAACTTGGAGTCTCCATTTCTCAGAGGTTCACACACACCGTGCTTCTATCACCTCTCCTCTAAACTCACCCACTCACTCACTGTGCCAGCCTCCACCTGTCAGTGGATCACAAACTTCATGACAGACAGGAGGCAGCAGGTGAAGCTGGGGAATATCACATCCAGCACCTAAACAATCCCCTGCCAACGACCGCTCCTCAGGTGACTCGTTTGGCGTTTGCAGAACAGTCATCGGTCTGATCTGGAATGACCACGAGTCTGCATACAGTCAGGAGGTCTGTTGCAGCTGGAACAACCAGAAGCTGAACATGCATCAGTGTGGAGATGAATGTCAGTGGATTCTCCTAACACAATAGAGCAGCAGTCTGCTCTAAGAACCTACATGTTTTTGGGTTCCACAATCTCCAAGGACATCCAACATTATCTTCAGAAAGGCCCAGCGGAGGATGTACGCCCCACTCTGGAAGTTCACTGGCACCAAAAAAATCATCATCACAGCCTGTTCCAACTTTCCCCCGTGCCAGGTGCACACAGAGAGACGTACGTGGTGTTTTTACTTTCATCATTTTACTTTTCATTACCACAAATGACACAGTCAGGTAAATTAACTTTCAAGAGATATAGCTGTAGTTTGGTGCTGTCGGGTCACTGTTACATTCACGTTTCTCAAACAGAAATCATGAGCTAGCAGCTAGCTGACCTGTGTTTACAGAGGTGTGGCCTTCAAAGTAACCTACTATTTATAAGAGCAACACCAAAAGAAAATATATTTTTGAATAGCTTCATAAACAGACTTTTGTATAAGCTATTCAGAATTGTGTTTTATGATTTACAAATCTAACTTGGATAAAATCTCTGGCACTTTGGCACCGGCCCCAAAGCGGCCATGCCATGCCTCCAGATTGCCCCTCTAATGTTACAGAAACACACACAGCTTGCCTGGACATGTTCATCCATCCATACATTCCATTTTCCGCTTATCCTCATAAGGGTCACAACTATCCCAGCTGACTTTGGGCGAGAGGTGAAGTACATCCTGGACAAGTTGCCAGTTCATCACAGGGCGCAGAGAGACAAACGCAAACAAAGTATCACATTCATAATTAACCTGTTCACTGTGGGAGGAAATGTAGCGGCTTTGTACTCTCTCGTTGCATTGCGTATTTCACAGAAGAAGGCCGTCACTGTTGGCAAACTTGCCGTTTATTTTGGACATCTGGCAAAAGGATCAAACACCTACAGTCAGTCCTGTTTTCCTCACACACACATATACATCAGGGAGAAAGCAAGGTCCGACTGCTGCTCCCCATGATGCACGACCCTAAACCGCAGAGGTGCTGCCTTCAAGTTCTATAGGACAATTAAGTGTGGGTGAGTTTTTATGGCAAGTGCAATCATCCTCACCTTAACTCTGTTACAGAAGCACCCAGAGAGAACCCACAGTAAGGCCTCAGGTCGAACCAGGAACCTTTGTGCTGTGAGGTGACAGTGCTAACCACTGCAACACCATGCTGCCCTTTTTTATGTGTATAAGAAAAATGTATTGTATCAATTAAAAAGAAATCTTATTTTTACTAACTGTGGAGGCTAATGGAAACAATACAAAAATATCTAATCATAACACATTATATTCATTATTTAAAGGAACCGTGGGCTCTATTTGAACAGTTTCAGAGCTCAGCTGTTATATTTCAGCATGAGTATGAAAATGAAAAGAGGAAACCACTTTACAATGCAAAGAGTAGAATACAAATTCAAGTTTTAACTTCCCAGAAGAAAAAACATTTCATGAATTTCCCACACAGCAAAATCAAATCTGTTGTTTTTATAATCTCACTTCCCACGTGTCACAGAATCATATTATGGCAGTTCTGCATCATGAAGAGAGAAACACTTAAAAGCCATGTGTGAGCTACTCAATAGGAAACACGATCACACTTTCCAGACGCGTCACAATCGCATAACTATAATGTATCAATCTGCAGATAAATGTGTTTTTCCTGCGAGACGCATTCTACTTGTCAGCGTGCCTGTATGTGTGTTTGTGTAGCTGTGTGTTCTGTGTGTATAGGTGTGCGTTTTGAAACGTGTTTGTGGAGATATGTGTGTGGCCCTTCCTGTCAGGGATCTTTTTCTTTTTCCGCCGCCATGTTGACACACGTGTGCTTTGCAGTGACAACTGTGGGAGGTGAAAAGGGCTGTGCACGTCATCAGTCATGCTATCATCACTTTATGAATGTAAGAACAACCCCCCCCCCCCCCCTTAAAAAGCAACCACTGAGGAAAGGTGTAGCTCAGTGGAGGTTAGAGAGTTCGCATTCCAGGTAGAGAACATGGGGCCTGTCCTTGAGTGAAACGCCAAGCTTTTTTTCAGTTTCACTTGTTTCGCCAACTTTATATTGTTTTAGTTTAACTGATTTCTGTGTGAAACATGCTATTTAAATTTTTTTTTTAAAAATGTTTGCACCTACCAAATAACCTCCATCTGTGGTCAGTTTTAAGGTCAACGTCTCAAATCCAAAAATATAATGTTGACAGGAAGTTGACGGGGCCCATGCAGGTGGCAGGCGCTCATACAAAGCGTTGGCCTCACACTCAGCAAATCCTCTCTCGGTCGCTAAGAAGCACTAAGAAGCGTGTCATCTGCAGCTTCGGAAACAATAACATTCTCACTCAGGGACTTCTTTTGGTCCCCCACCCCCCCTTTAAGCGTCCGTGCAGAAGCCCATGGACCAGGAGGAGGGGAAAAAAAAAAAAGATTCCCCCTGATAAGGCACGGCCACTTATAAACTTGCAGAGGCCCTTTCCATTTGTTCAGCTGCCTGATGGAAAAGTACAGGGCTTTGGCCTGCCAAACCACCCACTCACTTGTATGGTAGCATCTCATACTCCTGAAATGCAAGTCTGTGTGTAGAATTAGCGCAACTCAATTTGTGAAAACAAATGGCGCATGACGCTCTGTCAGACAAATCCCTGTTTGTGCAAGCGCTCTCACGAGGAGAACTTCTCATCATGAGGGGTGAAAAAAAACAAGACAGGGAAAGATACTGAAATGTCACAGCAAATAAACTGTGTAGCTAAGTACGGTTCTTTTTTCAGTGCGTTCAAACTGGTATGGAAACAAAAATCAACCAGGGCTGGGTTTGACTCGGTGCCGCTTGGAGATCGTCACGCTTGGAGATCGTCAATCACTGATGTTTGAGGTGGCTGTTTTCTTAGCTTTATTGAACTTTATAGCATCTTTCACATAGTTGTGGTTTTTTTGGTGCTAAACTTGCTGTTTTGGTTCAGTCTCTCTGCTTCTTTGCATCCTTTCGGGCCTGAAAATCCCAATGCAAGCTACCCGACACACAAAATGGATGACTAGTAAGTGAACAGGGTTCATTTAGCAGCTAAAGAGAAAAATGTTTCCATCAAAACCAAAGTAAAGCAAAAAACAAAGTGAAAAATCTACAGAAAGATGAATGCTAACGCCACTCCATATCTGCGGCATGTGTAAATAAGCAATTGTTTGCTGTCATGTCAAGTCTAGTCATTCTCAGTCAGGTGACAGCTAACAGCTTTATTTGCTTTGGCAGTTCTCCCGCAGTTTCTCCTCACTGACTGATCTCTGATGGACGGGACATGTTGGCTGTTTAGTGATAGCATATCTCGAGCCAGAATGGCCTTGAATGTTCACTCCCACATGGGACGCATTTCTGTGTCTCCTTTACGAGCATATGTCATTTTTTCGTTTATGTGTCTTTGAGCGGTGCGATTAGCTCATGTGACCAGTGATAGAGGCTACCTTTGTCGGTCAAACGGGGACAAAGATAGCTAATGGCTATTTTTGGTTTGAAAGAGAGCGGCCTGCTTGTTGGATGTTGTCAAAGGCTTATATTCCATGTTTCAGTTTCCACCAGATAATATTTCTTTTTGTATAGGAAGGGTTATATTTATAGATGTTATATTGCCAACAGGGAATTCTAATGGTTATGATATTGCAGATGGCTATTCTTAGGTATAGAAATTCATACAGTTAGGGTTATGTGTAGGTATTTCCAGGAGACTGGAAATATCAGTATCAGGTCAGAACTAAGGATGATTTGTATTTTAAGTGTATATTTAGTTCTAGTAAAAAGTATAGACAGGAGGTCAGCCACTGGGAATTCAGCTACATGACACTGATTACTTCTCAGGCTCCTCCCGAGCTGCACTCACCTCTAAAGGAAAGGGAAAAAATAAAACAAGTATCACATTATTATCACTGGTTGGAAAAGCAGGCTAAAGTTCACTGCCAGAACTGACTCCAGGATCAGTGTTAGGAAAACATGTAAACACCTTCACTTGGTTACGTATTTAATGTAATTATTTAATGTCAATATTAGCAGTTATTAGTGTATTATTTTATAGGCTTTATTATAAGTTTGTGCTAGTTTAGGTTGGGATTATTATCCTCTTAGTTGTAGATTATTGGTTTGAAGTGAAAATGTTAGTAATACACTCACTGCCAAGAGCCTTGAGAGCATGAATCCACAAGGGTGAACACAATCATCACTGTAAGCCTTAACTAGTGGGAATCCACAATTGTGAAAGTATGTAATGTAACGGAATGGAAGTACTGGAGTGCCGGAGTGCAGCATGACAGGTGAAACTTAATTATGTGGTGAAAATTCGGACAGAAGGTCTCCTTCTGGGCCCCATGTCTTCACCAGGGCTGTGGAAGATAGTCAAAGTTGAAATAAAGTTGAACAAGGCAGGGGCGGGGGTGAGCAAATGCTGTGTCAGCGATGTGACCAAAATGCTAGCAGGTTTGCCAGCCCAATAGGTTGATTGGATACCAGAAAATCACATGATTTTGATACTATTATTTTATTGAAGGAGAATAAAATGGGTGGTACCAATGTTGCGATTATACCATTATAAAAGATGATGTTCTGTGCTGAAAAAACACTTTCCCTCATGAACAAAAGCCAGTTGTGTTTTCTGTGAAGGGGATAAAACCTATGCTGCACTCAACTTTGAGTCGTCCTTGGAGATAAGATTGGATTTATGAATGAAATGTTTCAGGAGTCAGGACTCTAACTCACCATCCAGGCTTCTCACTCACAACACAATGGAAAGGACTGTAAATGTGAAAGGGGTCACATTAAGTGAAAAGCACACAGAATTATTACCCTTCAACTTTTTCAACTTCTTCAACTGTTTTTACAGCACACAACTTTCTGTTTCTTTCTGATTCACCAGATTTGTCAATACCAGTGCTATCACTATGCATGTCACTATTTTGCAGCACAGGCTGTGTGCCACACAGAGAAGCTGGGTACATGGGTTGTGTTGATGAATAGAACATCCAAGCTAATTGTTACTTTGATAATACTTTCAGCCAAAATGTGAGAACCAAAATTTCTTACAGATTAATGTTAGCTAGCAGAGAAGCTTGAACATCTAGCTAATATTAGCTAAAAACCAAGATATTTTCTCAGAAATTGTTGGAAAGCAAACAGTACAACAGTATTGTCTCAGTCAGGTCACTAGAAACATGACAATAAACACACAATATGTCTTTCCAGTTTAGTTCTGGGTTACTGTGACACCAACTAGATGTTTGCCTCAAACAGCAGGTCAAAATAGAAAGTGTGAATCAGATTTGAAACATGTCACACCAGATGGCTTGTAAATAATTTTATTCTTTCCTGCGTCCCCCCCCTAAAACGAATAACAAAGCCGATAATATTTACAGTCAGGAAGACCCAAGCTGTGCAGTAACTGACAAACTGCACGTGTCCCCCCTGTTTTCGCCAGACTTTTCGGGACACGTGCTTGTCGTGATGGTGGCCCTTCTAATTCGGCTGACCGTTGGATTGTTTGGGTTTGATGCAGCCCGACCCCGACAGCAGGAGAGGAGCGGGGGGCTCCTTTCATGCGCATGTGAATGTCAACAGAAGCTTCGGCCACCAAAAACGTGTCCCCCAGACCCGTTAGTGAGCAGGGGCCAGAAAAACAGACACCGGAAAAACACATTGCATAATACCTTATGTAACAGGCGTCCGAAATTAATAACTGGAGCACAGGAGCAGAAGAATCGGGAAATTATGTCGAGGCCTTTCAGTATTGTGTTGTTCTGGGATGAGGGGCACACTGGAGGGCTCAGAGGCTTCATGAACTGGAATGTTGTCATGGCTAGACACTCTGACTATAGTTTAAAAACCTGACAATGTGCATTTATTTCAAACCTTCTGTAACTTTGTTGGAGATAAAGGATGAAGACACAGGACAAATACAGTGACAAATACAGTGATAAAAAAGTGATGATAGAGGCAAGCTGCAGGAAATTCTTTGAATATATTGAATGCAACTTTGAATATATGGAGTGAAAGTTGACTGACGTCAAACGTCACTGCAGTGCCTGTGCAATGTGTGGATGCTGCAGCAAAAAGTCCTCTCGGAATCTCGTAGCAGCAATACTAAACAATGAGGACATGATTAGCACACTGGCATGTATGGGCCAAAATCCTCCTGATACTCCTGCTCAATACCTGAAGAAGAAGTTTGCTCCCTTTTAATCGTGGCAGACCTACAACCACAGGCTAGGTAGCTGTTTATAGTGTAAAATAAATGAATGAATGAATGAATGAATGTCAGTTGTGTTTATAATCTCATTCTGGATACAACATTTCCAGATTTTTCACAATATCTTTTTGTAACTACATTCCAGATTGTTATTTGTAAAGTCAGACTACTGTGACAGACATGCAGGATTTAACACATCAGGACTGTTCAGAAAACACAGAAAAGTGAACAGGTTTTGACAAACCCATTCGAGTTGCAGTAGGAGTAAAGTATACCAAGAATCAGTGTATAAGATTCCACGCCAGTCTACTTGAACCTGGTTTAACTTCTGTGAGCTAAGAAGAGAAGAAAAACCAGTTCCCTCACCTTGGTATTCACAAGCCACCGCATTTCTTCACAGTAAGAGGCGTTAGTGATTAGCCCTGATAACGAAGCCTCAGGTTCAATCCCACGGAGCACAGCACATGCATGCTCATGTGTGATAAAATAAATGATTACTGTTATAATTATATACACTCCTTATGTCAGTCGACCAGCCAAATAGTCAGTCAAACCTGCTTGTAACAAATGTTGAAATTAGGGACATTCAGAGGTGTCAAAAATATTCACATTCATTACCCAAGTACAAGTATAGATACTAGGCTTTAGACAATATTAAAGACAAGACAATATTCAAAAATATTATGTATTATATATTTTTATTGGAATTATTACTAATTTGTGCTTCAAAAACTTTGACATCTGTGCATCTAGGTACAATGAAATGTATTCTCATTGTTCTTATCTGTTAATATATTTAGTTGTTGCTATACTTGTGTACGTGTTCTGTATATTATGTTATGTTATGTTTCGGCGTATGTTTCTCTAAAACCTGTATATATTGTTCAGCATTAATGGAGCCCATCACATCACATACTGTACACTAATACACCCCCATACCATCATGGATGCTGGCTTGAACTGTGTGGTGATACCAAGGCGGATGGTCCCCCTCCTCTTTATCCTGGAGGACGCAGCGTTCATGATTTCCAAACAGAATTTCAAAGTTGGACTCGTCAGAACACAGCGCAGTTTTCCACATCGCCTCAGTCAATCTAAAATGAGCTCAGGTCCTCTTTGCGTGGCCATGGTCTGTGTTCACAGGCAATGATTTTTGGATTTTGGTGATGCAGTGATGCCCACAACAGAATGTTTTTGATGCAGTGTCGCCTCCTGGCCATCCAGTATGGGTTTTCAGCCTTGTCTCTTGCCTATAGAGATTTATTCTGATTGTCTGAATCATTCCTGTTTGATCAGCTCTGTGTGGTCTAACAGTTTGATCCGAGCTTTGTGAGCCTGGTCTGTGGAGCTGGGCGCACTCCTTAAGAATGACTTATAAATCACAAGGTAGCCACGCGCTAAAGCACACCCTGCTTTATTGTCTATTTTAATCTAAATGGGATTATAATTTACAAAATGAACGCCATGCTGTATGGAAGAAGACTTGAAATTAGCGATTGAGACCAGAAGCTCATGAGGAAACTGTTTACTGAGGTAATAAATCAATGAGGGAAGAAGACTTATTACTCCAAAAAAAAAACAAGCTCGTAATTATTACATAAGGAAATAAATCTGCTTTATCATGTTTCACTGAATATAAATTGTTCAACATCTACATATAGATATATTATATACATATTATTTATGACAAGTAAATTTCAAGTCTCTTGGTAGTGGTTACATGTTGGTTTCATTTTTTTATTGAAAAGTTAAAACTTATTTTCCGATCAGTTTCTAGTTGAGTTATTATTCAAAGACTTGAGGCTATTCTTAGACTGGGTTTGCTCTCATGGTCAAAATAACACCCATCTGGATAAACATCCATTTGTAAGAGGTGAAGGGTCTTCCTCAGGGTCTGTGCTCTGCAGACAGATGTTGAACTGAACAAAAACACATCCCCTGGGTTTCAGCGTTCCCCATCCAGAGCTCTTTACGCTTCAAACGACAGCATGACACAGGTGTGATCATTATCAAAGAAACAGTGGAATTGTCGAGGAATTGTCAGGTTTATCGGTTTAAATTCCAATCTCAGTACATGTGCAGTAAAGTCAAGTTCTCCCAGAGTGATCGTTCAAACAAGAAGAGAAATTTGCTCAGTACATCTGTGCCATTTCTGTGCCGGTTACATAACAAGAGCTTTTGTTTGACTGGTTTGCTCAATGGGAGTGATTCCCCAGTAACAGGTACGATCCAGTCTGATGTTTATGTAAGCTCTGTTTGTCAGTATTGTGCCCAAGTTCAGGCTATCAAGTTCAACAGCGTTCAACGAGAGTGGGCAGAAGGGCTGCTACTGCTGCTGGTTAGGGGGGGGACGCTGGTTAGATTGCTTGTTGGATGTTAAAGACGTTTTACCTCTTATTGCTTAATTGTTAACGTGCTCATGTTTAAAAGTGTGTGACTATGCGTGTCTTTAATCCGATTTGGGAACCAATGACTAAATGAAGTCCAAGATGAGGAGACTTTACATACCTAGTGAAGACTTCAATCAGGTAGACAACTATGGATTAAATCAAATGAACCGGTGGAGCAGAGAGTTGCATGTCAGGAAGCACCTTTGACGCTTCTTTCATCATGTAGGTCAAATGTGATTTCAGTAAAGAGATAATGTGAGCTCACTGATTCCATTATCTTTATTGTAAGAGGTTAAAGGGCTAAAGCGAACAAGTGACAAGCGAAGGAGCTCACGTTCATGCACGTGAGGTCTCTTCAGGTTACTACTGTTATGTTTTAACGACCTTAAGGTTTCTCTGAGGTCTCCGGACTCTCATGTTTTCAGGTAAAGTGGTTTGTTACGGACACTACAACTTTAAATGATATTATTGAAATGATTAAAATGTCTAAAATCATACATCTGCTTCAATATTCCTAAAACGGCATACATATTTTGCAACTTGCTGCATACTTTAATAATTGACTGAAATGCTATTCATATAGAAAAAGTGAAACTTGTGATTTCTTTGAAGATGGCAGCTGTTGAGGGCACCATGACAAAATAAATAAATAAAAACAAATATGAAAAGGTGGTTTCTAATTCATCATTGTCTTCTTTTTTTGGTAAACCATGTCAAATGGTAATAAAATAAATGTACAGCAAAACTGTGTCTTTACTAATGTCTTTACTGAGCAACACAAGCTTTCATTGGGAGTTCACCTGATCAATTTATGTCCTGTATTCACTCTTGTTTGCAGAGGGCCACTAGGCTGTAACTCCTCTGCGGATCCAAGTTTCATTCCCGTTTGGTGCTAGGCACGTAGTAGATACACTCTACACTAGAGTTCTTCATAGACAGAAATGAGGCTGATAAGGCTGAAAGACTATGTCGGTTCACTTTGAGTCACTTTTTTAACTTATATATGATATAAATGAATTATTGGTCACATTATTGGTTAAGACACATTTGCAGGGCTCTGGTTTGAGAGCAAAATTAATTGGAAAAATTGGAAAAAATCACCCAAAGAGAGTTTCCCTCTCAACAAAAGCAGGTTTCTCAAGCATAAGCTCATGCTGACGCTAGCTAGCTAGAGCTTGAGAAACCTGCTTTTGTTTTCTGTCTGTGACAAAGCCAATGTTTGCAAAAGTCCAGCAAATTTTCAGGTGCTAAATCTGCCTCTGTTGTGACTGTAAACTGCATTTGTGCTGGACAAGAATGGGAAGTTTGACAGATGTAGCAACAGCGACTAGGGAACGCAGGAATTAGCTAATTTTTGTGCTAAATATTTTTAGACACTGGTGATTCTCTAATGGGGCCTTATGACGATGATAAGAGACAGTACGATTATTATTAGGAAAATGACAGATGATTTAATGATTTTTGCTTTTGCATATGCGGGGAGGAAACAGCTTTAATTTGATCCATGGATCTTTAATGTGAATTTTTATATTCAGAGGATCAATCCTGTCTATGCGTCAGGGCTTTATCTTCATCTTCACCATCAAACAGGTAGCTAATTTCATGTCCAAAAATGTAAAACATGTCAGAATGTAATTTTAATTACTGACTGGACGTCTCCAGTAAAAAGAGCATTATTTTTCCACCATCCTCTACAGTCGCTCCTTTATTCTGCATCATAACAGCAAGCTGGACCAAAGTCAAGTGTGTTGTATAATAGTATAATAGTGTAATATGATGCATGTTCAGTATACACAGCTGTCTCCTTCACTGACTTTGACAGACTTGTGTTTGATGTGTGTTTGGATCAGCAGGAAGAAGATCCCTCTGAGTCTCCAGCTGCTGCTCCAAAACACACCTGGTTAACTGCGTCTGCTCATGTGACCCAATTCTTACAGCCAAATTGGTTTAATTTTGACAAACAATCACACACCTGATCTCAAGCGACACTGTCAGAACTAATTCATCTCACCAATAAATAAGAATATATTCTTCTCAGTCCCAGCAGAAGCTGCAGCTGCTAACAGATTCATGTGCAGGGGCCCCGGATTACTGGGATTTGTCACAAAATAAACAGACAGGAGGGATCTTTAGCCGGATGTCGTCTCGGCTCCAAGACGGAAATTACAAGGAAAAGCAGCAAAATCGATGATAAATTGGTCCCAATCGATGTTGAAGTGCTGCACTGTCACATGTGAATGTGGGATTTAAAGTGTAATTCAATGATAAATGTATTTTCCTGACTGCAGAAACAAACACATTGATATTAAACCAGCATGAAGGTCAGATGCTCCTCTGTTGGAGCTGCAGGGTATGTCTTACACCAGTTCACCTCTGTAATTACTCAAATCCTATGTCCAGTGGAAGAATCTCTCAGCAGGAAGAGGTGATTTTAAACATTTCCGTCTGTTTCAACAACTTAACATGTGTGTTTGTCAAGATTCTGATATGAATTTCAAGAAAATTCCTAAAGAGAGGCCGTGGAACAGTTACCACAAACTGTCTGCTTTAAAAACAATCAGCTCATCCTGACCCTGCCCTGAGTTTGGCTTTACCCTTACACATTAATATGACCTTTAAGATAACTGTTGATGGCTCCATGACCCTACACACAATACAGGATCAACAGGTGTAGATTAGGCTCTTGAAGTCTACTGATTGTCTAGTGAGCACACCATGTTGCAATATGTACATAGGAAAGCAAGGGAACTGTCAGTCATCCTTTTGTACATCCTACAGGAAATGATGTCTGCCCTGGCCAAATGCCTGTAGGCATGGAGATTGTTGAAGACTGTGGGCGGATGCTGTTAAGCTAAAACCTGCTTCCTCTTTCCATTTGTTTTGTATTTTTTGTAAATACAAAAGGAGGAAGTGGAGAACATTAAATGCAAGGTAAAGATCCAACAAGGAAGGAGAAAGGTGTGCCATGAGTGTGCCGTCCTAATGATCATTGTGTTTTCATGTTTTCTTCATGTTCCACAAACACTTAATACTTTGTTGAGTGGGATGACAAAAAAGTTAATCTGAGAGATGAGGAGCAGAGATCTTTATGTAAAACTTGTAGCATTTATTTTCTTTCTTCTTGACGTTCAAGAGGACAAAGAATGATTTGCTGATGTTTTCATCTTAGTATTGTATTCATATTGCTGGAGAATATATTTGGGATGTTTAACATGCACTGACTGTATGCTAATGTTGGATGGGCCAAATATTTGGCATGACACAGAAATGACACACTATGAATGCCTGTTTTTCAAATGGAGTGCAGTCTTTCTTTGGAATGGTTTGTGTTTTATATTTGTTTGTCTGGAGCAAACAGAAGAGAAGAACCGGGTTTGTGAAGAACAAATATCTGTTGACTGAACAGGCAAAGACAGACAGTATGACACACCGTTCGATTGACAGGTGAACCCTGTGGTGTTTATTGTCAAGAAAAATGGCACAAAAAAAGCGACGGAGAAGAAACGCAGCTTACATATGTGGCACATTATTAGTTTCAGGGCACAACTGCCAGCAATGCCAATATTTTTATTTTAAAGTAGCTGGGCATCCTGTAGAAATACTCCGTTCCAAATTTCTTTTTCATTCCAAAATATACTCAAATAAAAACACAGAAGTACTCGAGAAAAACTTCAAATGATCAAAAGTAAAAGCACTCACTAGGCAGCAGAATGGTGTCCACCTGTTGCCATAATATGTATTATATTTTCAGATTATTACTTAAAAATACAACTAATGATTCTCTTCAGTGTTAGTTCAACTTGTGATTTTATTCTTGATGTATTGATTGGTTATTTTGCTGCACCGACAGACTGATTAAAAGATTTTACATCAAGGCACCTCAAGGTAATAGCTTAGTCTTCTTTACGTATGTGTTTTGTTTGCATGGTTAGTCCAGTAAGGTGAAGGGTCCTTTCAAGATGGCCCCACTGGAGCGCATGCACACTTTATAGCTCATAATTTCAGCTTTTTATGTCATGAGATATAGTGTTATTATGTTATGACCCTTTATCTCACAATTATGACTTTTTAATCTTTTTATGTCATAATTATGCCTTACCATTACCATGTGGATATTTTACTTTTATTTAAGTTTTCATCTTTGTTTTTCACATTTATTGGCAGAAACAGGTTTCCAGAGTTTCCAGTGAAACAGAGAAAAGCAGAAAATGCTCACACTGGTGAAGCTGCAGCTGGAGAACAATAACAGCTTTTGCCTAAAACACTAAAAACAATATCAGACTTATTTTTCCCCAACTGATTAATTGATTATGATTTGACTAATTACTGCTGTAGGAACTGATAATATGTGAGCTGCAATCATCAAAGCTCTGATTCAAGTGACTGAAGCTGTTTTTATGTACTTTATTCAGTGTTTGGATGTTTGAAGTATTTTTTTAAAATCCCATTCTGATAGTTGCTAAATAAACACAGCACAAACGTGTATGGAGGACAGCATTAACCTGTGAAACGCAGTACTTAGAGGTTTAAAGTTGCATGCAATCGACCTAGAGCGCCTCACATTTGCACTGAAGCACCACGCTTGAGCATTGGCCGCCACATGACACATGCAGAACCCCCTAATTATACAGTTTACAAGACAAATTCCACCTCTTTAAACGCTCCTGTTTTTACTCCCTGCTTCCCCTTTAAAACATAATTGCAGTGGCTCTCGGGAGCGTGGGGCTGCTTTCTTTCTCTACAACGTGGCCAGGCGGAATGTAAACAAAGGATCCCAGTCAGCACACGGACACAATCATTAAATAAGCGTTTGGCTTTTATCTGAAACGTTGCACAAACACATAAATGGGCAAAGTAATTATTATATCTTGAGATGATCTGATGAGATGGCTGATAATGGACACAATCAGACGGAATGAATCAACTTTAAGGTTGTGAGATGTTTAAGTTGAAGGGGGGTGGGGGGGCTGAGAGAATAAGGACCCCCCCCCCACACACACACACACATCAGCGGTGCTTGGCGGTGTAACACGACGCTTCAGGAGTTGCCATCATCACATGGCAGATGGAAATTTCCACTCAGACTCCTTCGTGTTAAATGGGAAGGGTCTCCAACTCTTGTCTCCACTAGTCCGCCTCCTCCTCCGCCTGCTACAGCTGTCCTCCACACTGAACCCTTAGGTAAGAGCTCGACATATATTCACACATCTAGTGCTCACTTTATAACCTGCATGTGATTTGCTGGTTTAATTGTAGACCACCTCAGAGCCCAGTGGTTTAATCCTCATGATTTATTAGGTCTGAAGAAGCGGAGCTTTTATTGGCTAATTAGAAATAAATGTAAGGAAATGTAAAGAACATACGTGGGTTTGCTGCTTTCTGAAGGTTTGTTCCTTATTTTTGCATTGATTCTTTTTTATTTATTATTTATTTATTTTCACAAACTAACACGCTTGAGCAACAGTAGCCGTGCGTGGAGCGCTGCTTCCTGCAGGGTGTTGCCTGGAATCAATCTAAACCAGCGCCAAACACATGTCTTTATTTATGCAAGAATATTACACCGCAGTCTGGCGCACGGTCAGAATCTAGTGTCTGAATTTGGCATGAGTGCATTTTGTCCTACTGAAGTCACCGGTTGATGATATGCACTGAACACACTTGTGTGTGTGTTTTGTTTGTTTGTTTTTTGCGTGTCTTCTTTTCCGCGTTTACTGGGAGAAAACACAAAGGGGGCTACTATTTTTAACAGTTTGCATCATTCAGGCTTTGCATCTGTTCCCAGAGTGTGTGTGTGTGTGTGTGTGTGTCCGTGCAACTCACAAACTGTAAGAAATATGCCTTTATTCTGAAGGGTTTATTTTGAAATGTGACTAAAGCTACAATATGAAACAAGGGTTTATGTAACAGTGACATACTCGTTGTGGCCTGCAGGGGCTCACTGAGGGTTAATAAATATGTTATGACTGCAGCCACAGGCTCAAACTGTTGTCATGCTTTGTCTGGAAATATCACAAATTTGCTTTAGCTTGAAGCTCCTTAACAGCTCTGCTCCTCAGCCTCCCCACAGAAACAATTTGTTCTTATCTCAGTTACTGTTGTTTCATGATGCTCTTCCTCTCTTTAACTCTCTAAATACTTCACTGGATCACATGGATTTGACAGTAAGTCAGAGATGTTTAAGTCCTAAAGGGGATTTCCCAGAATGTGCCTTTGCTTTGATGCGTTTCACAGATGTGCTCAGCTGTTGTCACTTTCTTTAATACTTCACCTTCGTCCTCGTCTTAAAGTTAAGCATTTAAAAACAGCACGCCCTGATCCCGGCCCAATACAGCATGACAGAAAACAAAGACTAGATTCAGCCAGGAGAATATAGGCTGAGGCATATTTAAGTGGTGAGTTCAGTTTCTATCATCGCTCTTCTGACTGCTAAAAATACCCGGTTGCCACACAGTGACTGTGCATATACTTTCAAAGCTGCTGTGTTCTCTCTGCACCTTACTTACATAAGAGTGAGCGCTGATCTAGTAACGTCTACTCTTGCCAAAGAAGCTCCACCGTCGTCTTTGTCAGATGGCACTTTAAATATGAGTTGTGGGGAAGTGTTTTGTGGCGTTTGTGGACATGTCTAAGCACCTTTTCTAAAAAGCTGCACGCACGCAAGAGTTTTCTGAAACTTTCCTGAATAAATTGGCCTGGATAGCAGTGGAAAAAAACTGAAAGCAATAAAGATGACAAACGTGACTTATGGATGATTTTGGCACAGGCAGCTCATGGTCAGATTGCTTGGCTGCATCGAGCCATTTCAAGAAGGATCCCATAGTAAATTTGGTGTAATTGAGTTGACCAAAGTTGGAATAGTTATCTGTAAGATTTCATTTGAAATCCTTCCAGTTTACTGGGTTTTTCAGTATGTTCAGCATTGCACAGCCATAAAGTTTCAGGACTTGCAAGGGACAAAAATTCTTAAAAGAGCAGTCAAAATCAAAGCAGCAGTGGCTGGGAGTGCATTACTTTTTGTCCTTAGTATTGATCAAACGCTGGAGCCTGCATTTCCCAGTACGCAACTCGATAGGTTCTTTCAGATTCCTATGGATAAATGCCTGCATCTTTCACCCCCATTTTGGAATGCAGGATATCTGTTAAGAATGTGGAGTCTCCAAGCTGAGATGAAATCATTGTTACATCATGGTTATTTTAATGTTCCCTCTGCGGCCACTGAAGATATTATACAACTGTTGTTGTCTCAGGCTGAGTAGTACTCCCCGTGATGAGTAAACTGATCTCCATGCATAAAGTTGGTGGAGTGTCCCTTTAATGTCACACCTGTATGTTTTATTAAAAGCGCCAAACAAAAGACTCCTCAGTACCTCGTCAGGGCTGCAGGTGAGGTGAGCTACCGGCACAGGTTTGAACACCTGTCAGCAGGGCAGAGCTCAGCTGGGGATTTCGTGCTCCTCATTGGCTCTTGTGAGACCTGAATGACACATGTAGGTCAGAGTCTGCTGGGAAGGGTTGGAGCGCTGCTCGTGCTGGCTGATGTAACTTTGAGCGCGATTGAGCAAATGAGCCAGATGCAGAGTCAAAGGAGTGGATAACACAAAGACACAGCGAGGCAGAGACACAAAGGGGAGAGGAATCTGGCACTTTTCCTAAACTATGTCAGCACAGTGAAATATGTGAAAGTGGTTAGCAGTACAAAGTAAGAAGGTGCTTTGCATATTTCAGTAATTTGCGATGTGCATTGACAACTCTTGTTGTCCGCAAAGCAACCACGTGCATCTAAGCATTTTGTCAAAGTGAAAAGTCGTTGATCCTCACTGGGAAATTCCCTTTTTTTTTCCCGCCCTCCACATGGTGGTCAGAGGTCAGAGGTCAGCTGCAGGGGCTCGGCGCCTTGCTGATGATCCTACAAACATGGAGGGATGTTTGCCGACACAGCTGTTTGAGCACTTGCTTCATCATACAGAACTTCACAACTGGTGATTGCTCTGACAATAGAGTTTATAATTGCTTGCTATCATATTATTTCAAAAGTACGAAAGTAATAAAATTAGCCACATGATCCATGATAAGTAGGCGTTAAATATCACATCAGTAAAATCAGAGGCATTTTATTAAGGTCCAGTAAACACTCAGCAGTTTCACTTGTTACTTAAGGTGCAAGAGTTAAGGCATTCACATTTCATCCATATGAGCTGCTCTGTATTAAAAGTTAACCCTGTATTCTTTTCTAAAACTCCCCTGAAAGTATCTGTGAGATGGCTTTATTTATCATTATAACATTGTGGTATGTAGCTCTTGTAGTGATAGTTCATCTGGTAAAGGTAAAAAGCTGTCACACAACAAAGAGTTAATTTGTGCTTTATTTCTGTATTTGTTTGAATGTACAGATGTACCATTTGTTTACCTTTTAACCAGGGTTGTAACTCTATGATTATCTTCATCATAATTTAATCTCCTGATCATTTTCTGAGTGAATCGATGAGTTGTTTGGTCCATAAAATGTCAAAAGTTGGTGGGAAAAGTTTAAGGATATGTCTTCAAATGTCACAACCCAAGTATGTTCAGTTTACCGTCACAGAGGACTGAAGAAACCAGTTAATAATCACATTTGAGAAGTTGAAATCAAAGAATTTGCACATTATTTTCATTGAGGATTAATAGATTATCAAAATGATTGGTGATTTTTGTAATAGATTCGTAGAGTAATCGACTGATTATTGTAGCACACATTTCAACAGAAAGAGTCACACAATTCCTTGTCATCTATGTCAAATGCCCAAACTTGTTTTCAACATGTCTCACATCTCATATCTGTCAAGAATCTGAAGCAAGATTCAGTATGAGTCAGTACTTTCTCACACTTGTTGTCCCTCTTCCAACATGGCAGCTAAGTCAAAACAGACCAGTGCCCAATCTTCCCACAACAGGCCTCTGAATAATCAGCCAAGTTCATGTTCAGAAAATGAGTTTTAGCGAAGAGACACACTGTTATGTAAATGGACAGAAAAGAATGAGTCAGAGCACAGCATTCTCCTATGACCTATTGTGCATAACGAAAGTGACCTAAATTATGAATTCACACTTGCATAATATTAAAAGATGCACTTAGTTTGACCCGCTCAAGGAATTTTCCGACTGACAGAATATATATGTCATACATATATATACATATATATGTCATACATAAGAAGGGACAGGTCAGTTATAACGTATCTTTGAATAAGCAGATTAGTTCGGTGTATTATCCTATTTGTACTTCACAAACTGATAATAAAATGTTGTACACAGAGTGTTTTTATATGCTCTGTTCAAGTTAGCCAAATGGGACACACCAGAGTAACAATTAGCTGTAATTAGCCTGCTGACTCAGCACTCTGTCCTACATGCTTGGTGGCCAATGACATCTTTGTACAGGTGACTGTACAAGCTCAGATATTCAGACAAAAAGCAGCGGCTGCTTGCTCTCAAATTACACTTACGCTGGTGTTTCTGTACTCAACACATGGTGAAAACAGGACAGGCTGAACTTTCCTTCTCTTTGGTTCCAGTTTACTCAAATAGAAACTAAGTCCAGAAATCAAATATTAATCTTCTGACCATATGTCCAGTAGACTTTGAGTGTCCTCCTCCTCTGCCTGATACTGACGTCAAGGTCGAAACCTTGAGCTTGAAGAGAATTACATATTGTAACAAAGCAAGATGCCTCCGTTATCATTAGCACACATGAGCAGGCAGATCAATAGTAACTGATAAGACGAACGGCGCAGGGTTCTGCAAGAACACGCTCACAAACAACGTTAGGACACACCAGTATTATGTACAAAAGGCCAATATGGTGTTTACTAAAGGCCAACTAGCCTTTAATGTCACATGACAACACTGGAGGCAGAGCCTTTCGTCAATATGTTTTGCCGTCACTGCAGGGTGATTTGTTTCACTAGATCCTCCAAAGAAATCTCCATTTAGCTCCTGGAAAAGTTTCAGTGTCCCTGACTAATTAGAAATCCTGATACAGGACAACAAACAGGTTTTTTTATTTATTGTCTGATTACCAAGAAAAACTTTTGGCATAGAAAACCCGTAGTTGCATTTTTCCTCATAGGCTTGTTCAGGGATAGGAAACAAAAATTAGCTTTGTGGGCTGTTGTAATTTAGTCTTTCTAATTTTATGTATTTATTTTGTCTTACTATATCTCTACTTTGCTAGAGATATACCAAGTAAAACAGTCAAACAGTCAAAATGTGCATTTTTATTCCAGCCACTGAAGAGCTCACACACTCACAAGCTTACTCTGAAGATGATACATACATTTTAGCTGTCCCAGTTTAGCCTAAAGACGTGTGAGACCGTTGAGCCCCTTGTGGATGTTTGTATTTTAACTTAAGATAAATACAACATCACTTCTGCTTTTGGGACATAAACTCGTGTAATGGCAGTAGTGGGAATTCGGGTGTGCGTTGTCTGTCCACTGAACGAGTTATTAAAACAATGAAAAGGTAAAATTAGCACAGGGCTACAAAGTAACCCGCCTGTTATGCTTATGACCTGTTTCTGTCATTTTTTTTGCCACTTAGCAAACGTTAGCAGGCTAAACAGAGATGAGGAACATTGTAAACATATTTGCTGAACATCAGGATGTTAGTTTTGTCATTGTGAGCATGCTGATATTAGCATTTAGCTCAAATTACGACTGTGCCTCAGTACAGCTAAACATGCTACCATGGTGTATGGTAGAAATAGCATATTGTATGAACTGTATGTATAAATGGGCATGCACACAACACAACACATAACATGCAGCCACAGAGTGACACTCTTTTTTTTTTTTTACAGTTTAAACGACCACAGGTTGCAAACTGTGAATGTAACATGGCAACGAAAAATGGCATATCAGGTGTACAGCACCTGTCAGGTGATAAATGATGGCGCTGGCTGAAACACTTGAACACCCTCCACGTGCATGCTTTGGAGTCTAGTGTTCAGCTGAAGAATCAGAAATATGCAGCTGTATGTGCTGCTCCATACTGGACATCAGAGTTGTCAGGCATCCCTAAGGACCATTGGCATCCTCTAAAAATGTCAGAGACCTGCTGCTCTATCAGACTTTAGTTTTAGTTCTAGTTTAAACATTGTGTAAAATAAAATGTAGTGGTTTAATGTAGAAATCTACAAGATATGTTTTTATTTCTCAACTTTTCAAAGTACAAAAATAATATCTTGATTTCCTAGTACAACTTATTAATAGTAGACCATGGAATGGCCTGACTGTCCACGTGTGTGTGTCCACATGATGCATGAAAAAGCTAAAGAAAGGAGAGAGAGGGAGTTGTCTCAACCTGTCAACGATAATAAATTCCTCCCATGTGGAGGCACAGACTGGATCATCTGGAGGAACATGTGCTCTCAGTTCAACACAGATGTGTGTGGCTCTCAGTTCCGTATGATGTGGTTGTATTTCTGTACCTCCGCCATTTGCCGCCCGAGGACTTTTAGCCTGTTAAGTCACTTCACTGTATGTAACCAGCAGCTGTAAATCTGTCCTACATGACATGCTTCATTATCAGCTCTGATTGGCTGGGTAGGTTTGAACAACGTACACAAGAGCCACCGTCTTAACAGCCTCTTGTGGATGTATGATGATTAAGTTTTTTTGTTAGCACTCTCATGGTAGGCAGTAGTTTATGTGTAGTGCAGAATCAGAGGACAAGACTGATACCACTCTTACCTGTCTGCTAAATATGAATCTGTTAGCTTAGCTTAGCATAAATACTGGAAGCAGGGGAACTCAGCTAGCCTGGTTCTGTCCAAAAGTGGGGGGGAAACCAGCACCACGTTTGTTTCCAGTATACGTATGTTGCCTGGCAACATCCCAGTGTCTCCAGGAGGTGAGTGCTTGCTGATCTAGCAAACATATGAGGCTTTTCGCTGGTTCTTTTGGTGCTTTGCAGCCACTGTAGTTTCTTCTTCAAGCTAGGAAGGAGAGGGAAACTCAAAAACAAGGTGGTTTTAATCTGCAGCTACACTCTAGATGCCTCTAAATCCAACACACTGCTCCTTTAATGTTTAGCACGTGTCCAGAACATTAAAAAGAAAGTGATTTTTAGCAGCTCATCACATGGACCTAAATCCATCTTCCTCTCAGGACAGAGGAGCATGTTGTTAGTAATTTTCCTGAGTTTGCTTGTGATGCTCATGCAGCTGGAGCCACTTCGGCAAGTACGATGTGGTCATTCCTGAGTGACTGCTCTAGCGGTCAGAGAAACAGAGTGATTATGTCAAGAATGAATCACCAGACCTCCATTTCCGTTTAGCGAATACATTTGTATTTCCAAACCTTTTCATTACACTTATTGTGGCTTCCAGCGGAGGACTGTGGTTGCAATTTGCAGCTCCCGTGACGTGCGTTAATTTGTGTAACTGATCCAGTGTGAAGCAAGCATGCCTAGATAACTTTCCACTAACTTTCAGAGTACTGATTCATGAACACGAGTCGCATACATATGGTTTACTTGTTCTTTAGTGACCTATAGTTTAAGTAAATTAAATCAGATATATCTGACGTGGTGATTTTAAAATAATGAATTCAAGCAAATGCCCTGAGGAAGGAAAAACAAGCACTGGGACACATTTCTACAAATATCATGTGATGTCACATCATATAACAGTCGCATACTTGCAAGCAAGTTCTGAGAGCTGATAGATTTTACACACAGGAGACTAAAATATATGCTGCCTTGGACCTGTGAAATTCTTGAGGAGGCCGCCTTACTCAAAGAATTCACAAGATTTATGATGTTGCTCTGAATAAAGTCCAGTTTTGGGTTGTTTTTTTTTTTTTACCTTCCACCACATTTTACCCCTTTTAGAAAGTCTAAACAATGTTTGTCCTTAATTTCATATTTGAGCAGTTATTGGATGTCATCTGTCCAATGATTCACCAGCAGACTGTGTACGGTATGTGCAAGCCAGTCACATGGGGTTGAGAGGTATAGGCTTAATTTAGAGACCTTCAATTTCCTGCTCATAATGCTCCCTGACAAAACTTTTAGGATGAACTCATTCATCCATTTACAAAAACAATCAGAGGAAGTTATAGTCCATGGTGTCACGTCAGAGATGTTTTGGTCAGAAAATGGGAGGTTAATAACCCCTTGATCTATGACAGAAACAACCTCCATGGCCTCATGTCTACCAGCTGATGTCAACACATGGTCACACATCCACGTCAGATTGTACAGTGTTCTTTTGTTTGGAACATTTCCAATGCCAGGATGTTTATGAGGTCCTATATTATAACACAGCGGTGAAGCAACAACCAAGCAGATGTGCACTGAATTAGACTGAAACAGGCAAACAGTGTTACATCACAGCTGATGCTTATTTGGGCAATCTCATTACAAAAACATGTGTCAAAACAAAAAAGGTACATGGCACAGAAACATGCTGTGGAAAACTGAACTGAGTGTCAAGTGAACAAAATGTCTGGACACTGTTGGTAAGATGACAGCGTTTTACCGAAATGAAAGAAGGTTTGGTTCTCCCACATGGCAGAGAGGGGTGGACACAGAGCAGACAACAAGGGAAAATGTGATCAACATTTACTGGAAAGGGTCAGAAGAAAACCGAAAGAATAGGAAACTTAAAAAAAATATTATTACACCATGTTCGACCAGCTCAATCTAGACAGATCTATCAAGAAATAAGTTAAATAAGTTTTTAAGTTAAAAGAGTTCTTGACTCCAAATCACACTTTCTAGAAATAAAAAAATGATCTCTGGGTTCCAAAAATAAAATGCTCTGTGATGTGTAATGTTCTCACATGACATGATGTTAAAGGATGTGTGAGAGATACACACACACACAAAAACAATGGTCAACAAATTGATGCAGCAGAGTTTAAGATATCCTGATATTTAGTTGCCCAAATGGATGACGCCCCACATGATGTAGGATCCTACAATTCCCATAATGCAACTTAGCAGCAATCTCATTCTTCAGACAATCCCTGCCTGTTAAATGTCCATCTTTACTCCATGTCGCCACATACTATCACAGACTTTCTGTTAAAGATTTGAAGTGACTGACCCTGATGACATCGTCCGTTCTGTTCCTTTGCCTCAATGCTTGAAGTGTTTTTGTTTTCACCTCTGTGAAACTCACTCACTCTGCCTCGCTTCTATAGCTGGCTTCTGCTTCTCTCACAACTTTGTGACCTCACGACCCCCAACCCCCGTCCTTGTTTGGTATGTCGTGGTATTGGCTACAGGGCACAGCTTTATAGTCACAGGTGATTGGCTGAGTATGCGTATGAAGCCCCACACACACACTTCAAGGACAGCAATGCCATTTAAGGAATGTCCCTGCAGCAACAGAGGAGATCACAGTGACGAGTTTATGTTTGTAGGTAATTAACCTTTATTGCTATTCACAAACCTGTGTTGTTGTGATGACTGTATATATGCTGTGCCAGCTTACTTGTGGTTTGGGTTGTTTATTTTCTTCTACCTACCAGAAAAGTTGCATTTCTTCTTTTGTGGGGGGTGGGCTGGGAAACCAGCAACCAGCAACCTAAACAGACTCCATGTTTATTTTGGTTGTAAAATGCTCTACTAGCAGTTCTGTTCATATGCTAGCAAATTTTGGAGTTTAAATCACTTTTCCTGGACTTAAAGAAAGAATTTGTAACTTTATAACTTACATAACACATTCTTTCTCTTACAAATGGAAAGTTTAATTCATAAGTAAGAAAAGACGTCTCTCGGGAGTTTTACTGCTACAGCATTACTTGGTCTGGTATGAACGGTAGCTTATAGTGGCTATTGTTAGAAAACTCTTGGTAAATATTGCTAAATACCTGACATTACTAAGTCACTTTGCAGTTTTGACTCTTTAGAGTTTTGACTCTGTTACAATAGGTTTTAGCAGTTAGCATTGTCCCATACTGTTTTACTTGTTGTACACAATGACTGTTGTTACATAATCTCACTCTATAAGAACTCCATTACAGTGAATTCAAATAATATTGTGCTCCTTAAATGTGTGTGCTAAAGGAAATCAACAGCTAAATGCCTGTTTGTTACTTCCACATTTCTTATCCGTGAAAAAGTGATGTCGAGGTTTAGACTTGTCGCTTGCTTGTGAGAAAAGCGTTAAAGGAACGCTTTTAGATACTTTAACTAAACTGATCAGGTTTCATGTTTTAGCTCCAGTTGAAGGGTTACTCCTCTGTGAGTGAAGAAAAATCTTCATCAAATCATCTTCACAACCAAGTCGATAAAATCATGTTACCAGTTCAAATCAAGCAGTTTTGTCCATATACACACAAGAAAGTTTCTCTTTCTTCTCTCTCTGATTTGAGGGAAAAAGCCAATTTTGCCTCTGTGTTCCTCCATTGGCAAGGTATTAGAAAGTGGACAGACATGAAAAGGCTCACGCCTGACATGAACATGACCTTGGACATAGCGACATCTCCAAAAGCGTTCTCTGATTGGTCCTCTGGCGGCACTGCCCTCCCTGAAACCACTGACAGTTGCCCACAGCACTCGCGGGCATCTGAGTTTGTGCAGCTGTATGTGCAAACAGTGGAGTGTGTGTCTTTGTAGGTACAGAAGAGGCGGCACAGTGAAGAAAGAATCAGTTGTTTTAAGCAAGGGGGAGTGTGTGTGTGCGTGTGTTGGCCAGCAGGTCTCTGTGACCTTGGCCTCATCAGACATCAGAGTTTTGACCTCAATAATTTTTCAATAGCACGGTCAGGTGGCATGTCACGTGATCACATCTTGAATGGGTTGTGGGTATTTAACGGCGTTGTCAGTCTGGTTGTGGCAAACATTCTGGTGACGGCTTAGGTGCCAGTTTATTCTTCATTTATTCCTAATATTGTGTTTTTATCTATCTAATTCTGTTCAGTAGACTGTCTGCATGTTTTCCTTGATGCTCTTTCACAATTACTTTGATATTTTCTTTGAAAGTAAATCATCTCCTTCTGTCATATCATATCTCATCGTATCTCTCCCTCTTTCTCTGCTCTGGCCTTGCTCATTTGTGTAAAGGCAGAAATGCGTTTGTGTGTGTGTGTATGTGTGTGTGTGTGTGTGTGTGTGTGTGTGTGTGTGTGTAAGAGCCCTCATAGAAGGAGGAGTCTGAGTGAATCCTCTCTCTCCTCATTGGTCTGCAGTGGTCCTCCCTCCTCCCTTTTAAAAGCCTGCTTTCTCACCTGAGTTACAAAAGAGTAGCAGCTCCTCCACCATTCACTTGGTAGCCATCAGTCTTGATATATTAAAGGGAAAACAAAGTAAAGGAACAATCCTGGAAACTCTTTAAGGAACTTTTGATTAAGTGAGTATGCCTGCTTTGCAGGAAAAGTTTGGTTTGCATGAAAGGAAGGCTGCAAATCTCGCTTTTCAAAAACAGCAATGTATTAGTGGGGTTGTTGTGAAGGAATAAATTAGATCTCTTTTTTTAGGACAAATGTCTTTTGTTAACTCTTCCAGCTGCAGCAGGGTGAGTCTGAGGAACACTCAACCACACTTACTGTCAAGCGTCGAGTCCAGTAACGCATAGTTTATACAGTGTGGCTGGCTGGAAGGAATTTTGCTCCAAGGTAGTGGCTGATGCAAGAGTTTGTTTGGGTGGAGAATGTAGGAAGTAGCTGGATTGTTTTCACAGTGTTGACATGAGATTTCTGCTTGAAGCATCATTCAAAGTGTTTTTTTTTTCTTCTAGCTTGATGCAAAATATTAAAGATCTTTTTTTCTTGTATTCTCAGTTTCTGTTCATGTGCACTTGTAGTAGTAGGATATTCTGTTAATTCATTTCAGCTTTAAAAAAGCTCTTGAATTCTCTGTGAATTCATTTGTGCGAGCTTTTGGCTCTAAATTGAGAGATTGACTCCTACCCCTAAAGTTCACTAGTTTGTGCGAGCTCTTCTTTCATGTTTTAGATCAGCCTGAGAAGCTGCAAACAGCAGGAAGTGTGATCACTGATGAGTTTGATTGCTCTGGTTTTCCTGTTTTCTTATTTCACATGTCACCGTGTCACAGCAGGCGGTGTTGCTGTTTTTTTTAAAACCTCTCAGAGTTTCACTGTGAGACAAATACAGATACAGTCAAATTGAATGACTTTGCGTAATCATGAAAAACCTGCAGGAGCTCAGTGGTGTGCATTCAGGGTGGTTGGTGGTCTGCCTCAGGCTTTCAGTATTAAAATCAACAGCTGTAAACACAAGTGTGAAGGCATCCCATGAGGGCACAATGGGTTCTTAACACCCAGGCCACTTTCAGAAGAATTCAGGGATGTGTTTTGTATTTGCATACACCACTATCATGTAACGCTCGTCTCCGTAATGTCATTTGTGAGCTTTGTTTTTGGTGGCTTCATTTGCATTATGTTTTAGTTTGGCTTTACCCAGCATGCAAATGGCCTCAGCAACTATTTGCAGGCTTGTTTTTTTATTGTTGTTGAGGCCTAAAAACAAGTTCCACCTCCACTCTCTACTCTCCAAATGTGTTTTACATGTTAATTGGTGGTGTGAAATGCAGCCGGTTTCAGCTACGCAAGTCTGACCACGTCCGAGCTGGCTACATGACACGCTGCCAAACGTACGCTTCTGTATTGTTTTGGTTACAACAATGGTGGTATTAAATTCTGTGATGTGTGAAGTTAACCAAGTTAGACAGCTTAATCCTTTTGGAAATGAAGAATGAAAAACCACTCTCTGCTTCTCTCTCGCTACACAGCAGCGAGCGACACTGGGAGATTAGATGTGCTGGGGTGTGTGATGCGGTTGTTAACGGTAATGTAGCCGCTTAATCTCCGTTAGCTCAACGATATCAGGTTTGAAAGCCGCCTGCTTCCAAAGAGGAAGATCACAGGGCAAACAATAGCCTATCAATGACTCAAAGAAAAGCCAGGAAGGGTCAAGATGGAGAGTTCTAACACCTCGGACATTGTTTACAGCTGATAACCTTGCAAAATGGAAAGATTTCCGTCGCCCCAGAGTGGCACATTGACTTTGTGATGCAACGACCCTGCTGCTGAACCACTTCCGTCAGAAATGTTGCTGAACAAACGTCCATTGGTGTTTCTGATGTTTAAATGCTTCCTGTTGTGTTTCATTTACAAAGAGTTGACAGTCAACTGCTGTGCACTTCACTACTTTTTTTCTTTGTTTTGAATCAAGAATTTTTCAGTTGAATTTTGACCCCAAGAATCAGAATCAAATTGAAAGATTGCCAAAGACTCCTACCCCCAAGTGACTAAAAAAATAGTTATTGGAAGTTTAAAATACTGTTAACATGTTAAACATTAGCATCTCTGACCATTCAGCCTAATGCCAAAACTATTTTAAAGCAAAATTCATCATTTCTGACTAAGAGTTAGGTGAGATTGATACAGCTCTCATGCTTAGCTTAATTTAGCATAGCATGTAGCTCTTTGGACAGAACGGGAATAGCTACTTCTACACCTTAATGCTATGCTAAGTCACTGGCTCCAGCTTCATGTTGAATGGATACATATGACAATCTTCCCCTGTGAGTATCGGCAAAAAGATAGCTATATATATATACACACAGACATATCCACTGAATGGTTCCATTCACTTTGCACTAAAGTATTAAATTGTGCTCTGGCAGCATTTCACAGGATTTCCACCACCTAAATGCTGCTGTGACTTCCCCTTTTCATCCCTTGTGGGTCACGCCTGTTTTCTGAATGTGTAATTCTTGCCATGTTAGTTGTTGTCCTTGTGTTGTCAGTGAGAAGGACTTGTGATCTTTCCTTCCAAGCTTCTTGTGAGAGTGACACACTATACTATAAATGATTTGGTTGTTTGTAGTGTGAATAATCAAACAGGCTTTGTCCACTGTCTTTGAACGCTTTACATTACATTATCTTTACATAACGTAATGATGAATGGTGGATGGAAAATGTAAGTTGGGTGTGTGATACTGTCGGTGTTTTTTCTTTATTGGTAGTGGTGAGGCTGTGTAAATCAGCTCACACTTAAACAAGGAGGTTTGTTGATGGTGGCAGTCAGGCGGCCTCCTGAACTCGTTGCATCCATGACCTGGTTTCAAGGTTTGTTGACTTAACTTCAGCCAGCAATCTCTATGGACATCAACATTGGCTTGTAATATGTTCCTAAAGATAAAGAAAGACCAGAGTGAGACGGTCTCTCAATTCTAGGAAGTATTATGCATTATTTGCTGGGAAGTGTTCTTCATCAAGGCCAAAGGGCTCCATTGACACTGTTAAGGCCAGACAATTCATGCATCTGCAGGTCTTTAGTTGGCTGTGATAAACTTGACTTGAGCAAGCAGCCACTGTTATTGGAGATCTGAACAGAAGCTTCAGTCACTGCAACTTTCTTCTTACCTCCTGTTTTTCCCCCCATGTCTTTTCCTATAGGTTACAAGATCCAGCCAGGTTGAGGAAGACGCACACCTCTGCTACACCTCTGAAGTCTAAACCCTGAAATCTTGAAAAGTGAACTTCTCCGCCTCTCGTCTTGCTGTGCACAACTATGCCGGGAGTCGTGGATCGTATGGAACTGAGGAAAGTCTCCACAGAGGCTGATGATGACAGCACCGTGAGCCTGAACGACTGCTACACAGAACCCATCGACTCTGATAAGGCCACCATTGACAGGTCAGCAACCACTGGATTTTTTACACAGGTGTCTAAAGATGTCATTCAGTCTCGTCCATATGTGGCATGCTAGAACAAACACGATGTCCAGTTTTCAGTTTCCCCATAATAGCAGACACCAGCAGTCATGTGACATTATGGCTTTGTTGGGTACTGTTTTAACACTCGGCATATCTATCAATTTATAACATTCATTTTTAAACACTGTGTGAAGTAGAAGCATCATGTTCCACAGACAGCCAGCTTTCTGTAGCATTTTCTTAGCAAGTCTAGGTGACAAATCTTAATATAAACTTGGGTCCTGCCTCAACTTGACGTTTTCTTCTCCATGTCGAGGGAATCAGAGCCTTGGTAGATCATGCTGGAGACATGACATGTTGTTTCCATTCGCCAGTCACATGACAGAAATGTCACCAGCATGCCCACTCACAGTGAATTCTCTGGATTATGACCTGCTCTGTTTGCACATGTGCTCAACTGGACATTACACAGACTTTGTACCAGCTAGTTGGCAGGATTAAATCAGTTAATGTCCAACTGATTTGGACATGTGCGTTCTCACACACTTCTTCGTGTTATGTCTAGATAAGTTCCAGGTTGCAGTGCATGTGTGAAAGAGACTTTTTTTTTTCCAGTGCTACCCCCTGAGCATGGTCAAATAATATCACCAGAACTTAATTTAGACCTGGTCCCTGCAATGGAGATGCTCTGAGTTCTTCTAAAGGTACCTAGTCCCTGGGGAAACTTTACTATTGTCCTTGTTTGGGTGTGAACAGTCCTTTGGTCTGATGATAGATGAGGCTGAGCAGGTTCTCTGGCATTAACATGCTGTAATCTGTCAGTGATAGGCGTTTGAAGATGACATGTTCATTTAATTAGAGGGTTTCAAGAACAGCTCAATTAAGTTATTAGAACAGTCTGAGTTTAGATTGAAAAGATTGAGGTGAATTGATTGACAAATTAAGCACTGCAACACACATGAAGCTGACCTCAAATAACTTAACATTGACAGAAGTTACCTGATCAAACCTGTTTGCATCATGTTGACTTTTGACGTCTTATTACATACTACGAATTCCCTTTTAAAAAAAAGTTGTTTTTTTTCTGGTCCTTGCAGTCAGTTTCTGGATGACAACGATGATGCAGAAAGCCAGAAGTTTCTGGCAAATGGGATGATGAAGAAGAAGAAATTCGAGGAATACCATGAAGAATATGTAAGAGGATTTACAAGCTCTTAGCGGCAATGTCTGTCTGTCAGAGTGAATGGTTTAATCCAATTAACTGTTAACTAACTGGTCTGGACCTCCTTAATTGCTGCAGTCAAATATTTTTCCATTATGAATTCAATTTGAAAGCAGGCAGTTAACAGCTGAAAAAGATGACATTTTCTCACATTTGGTTAACATGAGGCACGTCTCTATTCAGAGACCACTTCTCGAGCAGAATGCAATGCAGCTACTACAAATGCGTTGAGTGTATTCTAAGGGACATGACATTTCATTATACTTGACTCAATAATGTTGCTGCAAGCAAACTAATTTCAGAAAGTAAAGTACAGTAGTTCAATTATTGTGCGTATTTTAAAGCAGCCCTGCCACACGGAACTATGATTGTCTGAGCAGCCATGAGACTTATTAGAAGGTGACAAAATAGTGACAGCTAGTCAGAAATGTGTGCAGAATCACATAGTGCTCTGGCACCTACAGTATATTTGAGCTTTCCCAGTACTGGCACCACCAGTCATGTTCTTGGAAATGTTGGCAGTTACGAGTTGAACCTGAAATACGGGCAGAGTCAATAAAACTTAATAACACATTAAACAATTGGTATCTTAACAGGGCAGGGGAAGGGGGGTGTTTTTCCTTTAATTACAGCTTTGGGGCAATTGTACTAAAGCCATTAAAGTCTTGTGTGGTTTGCTGTACATTGCCAAATTGTTTGCTCTCGGTCTTGCTGCAATGCAGAGAAGTGTTTTAGACGACTGCCTTACTGACTCCAGGTTTAAATAAGTTATCAATCATTGGAGGCTTATTTAATTTCAAAGGCAGACTTGAATTGTTTTTCAGTATTGTTCGTCTGTTGTTCTCATCCAGATCTCTCTTCCTTCCTTGTTTTCTCTCCGAGCAGCACCCTGGCCACACATCCTTCGGGATGTCTGTTTTCAACTTGAGCAACGCCATCATGGGAAGCGGCATTCTGGGCCTGTCTTTCGCCATGGCGAACACAGGCATTGTGCTCTTTACGTAAGTACTACTGCAGAAGAATGAACCCACAGGACTGCCAAGTTATTACATACTAATAGATGTAGAGTAGATACTGGTATGAGCTCCTGGCTCTCAGTCATCGAGGCTATCTTTCTTTGAGAGCAGTGGAATCTAGGGTAACTCAGCTTGTTGGACTGGTTATAGATCAGTGAAGACATTTCACCTCTCAACCAAGAGGCTTCCTCAGTTCATGGAGGAGAGATAAAACGTCTTCACTTTACTCTTGTAAAAATATGAATTCTAAGCACATTACCACCTGGAATCCATAGCAGCTCTACCACATGGAAACGTTTGAACTCCTGTACCCCGTGCCCTCATTTCCACCCCCTAATCTTTCACCCAGCTCCGTCCGTCCCATGCATATGCATTATCAGCATTCATGTGTGACTTCTGTGACAGCCACTGTCACCCTATACCCCTGAATCCCACCCATACAGCCTCCCCCTCCCCACCCATCCACCCCGTCCACTGTCCATGCCCCTGCTGAGTGGCCACCTCATGAACTGGCGAGGTCACAGGGGATATCAAGTGGAAAATGATAGCAGTAAGGGAATAATAACGAGCTCCTGCCATCTCCTGTCAGTGAAGCTAACACACATATCCAGCACTCCTTCAGCCCGTTGCTTAAAATCAGAATGAGCATGCATGGGTTTATTGCAGGAAGCCGTCGAGTACATCCTTCCAGTGTGACACAGTGAATGCCTTCAGATGAATGCAACGGATGGCTGCACTGACGTAGCATTGACGTGACACTGCAGGGGTCAAGACATGTTGAAACTGTGTCAACTGCGTCATGCTTTATTTGACCGTCCTCTTGTTCTTCTTGGCTGCACAGAATCCTCCTCATCGGTGTGGCCATCCTCTCCTTATATTCTGTACATCTGCTCCTTGTGACAGCTAAAGAAGGAGGTTGGTATTGCAATAATGTTGATGTTAAATCGTTATACCTCTTCTGGTCTCTGAAAGTTAATCAAATGAAACAATGACTACATAGATATTTAGTCCTTTTGCCTCCATACCCAGCTTATTACTGATGAAAGTGTGTGTTTTAAAATTAGGTGTTATCTATTACTTATGTTCAGAAATGTGGGCTTTTTGTGCACATGGCTCTACCCTAGCAAAGCATGATCAGAATTAACTGAAGTGAGTGTATTTTCTTTGAAGGTTTGTGTTGCTGTGCATCTGATGAAATGTACTTTAGTTCCTTAGTAAGGGCTGGATGTGACAGTAGATAAAATACACAATGCTTTTATCCTGTTAACTGTCTCTGTTGTTGATCTGATGCCCAAATTGTTCATGAATAATTCTCCGTCCACTTGTCTGTTCTGGCAGGATCCCTCATCTATGAGAAGCTGGGCGAGAGAGCATTCGGCTGGCCTGGGAAAATGGCAGCGTTTGGCTCGATAATTATGCAGAATATTGGAGGTAGGTGGTGTGTGTGTGTGTGTGTGTGTGTGTGTGTGTGTGTGTAAATCTCAGTTTGATTTGAAAAGTACAACGGTTTGCTGCAATTAAACACAATTGTTTATACTATATGTGCATGTAATGTAGTTAACTTTCAGACCTCAGGGAATGTAAAGCCTCTCTCTCTCCTGCAGCCATGTCCAGCTATCTCTTTATCGTGAAGTATGAGCTGCCTGAAGTCATCCGAGCCTTCCTGGCATTAGAAGAAAACTCTGGGTGAGTGTGAGTCCCCCTAAAGATAAACGTGTTCATGTGTGTACAGTTCATACAGCACAGGCTCTGACCTCTTTTAAACCTTTCTGCAGTGAATGGTACCTGAACGGAAACTACCTGGTGGTGTTTGTCTCGATCGGAGTCATTCTGCCTTTGTCTCTCCTTAAAAACCTGGGTAAGGACTCACTTTACACTAGTTTCACCACATGCTCTCCAAGCTGTGTGTGTGTGTGTATATATATATATATATATATATATATATATACACTTCCAGTAGTGCTACTGACTTATAATGGGTACAATCCATATGACTTCCTGCACTGAAGCCAATTTAGTTTTGGCTGTGGGCAGCTGTTTGTGATCCACCAAACCAGAAGTAATTTAACACTAGTCGAGCCCTTAGTCAGCTCTGGCAATTATGAGTTACTGTAAAGTAACACTGCTATTAAGCCGGCAGTCAGCTCCACCACTCAGATGTAATTTATGAATGCAAGAGTCAAATCTGCTTCAGCTGGCTCAGCTCCAAAAAGTCTGCACGCTGAGCCCACAGGCTGGATTATGTGAGAAAATTAGACATAAAGATGCAGACATGATCAAAGATAGATGTCTGAGTTTAAGCTCATACATGACATCGGCAATTATGGTTTTGGTGCCCACAGGCATTTCATGGGTATTACACGCGTTCGCTGTTTACACTGCAGTCATATCTGAACTGCTGCTAGTGTCAGATTGCAGGATGTGGGTTACAACCTAAAACGGGGTGTGATCCACATCTGAGACCAGACACCAGAAAGAACTGAACAGAGTAAGAATAGAATGGGTAAGAATGGCAACAGTGCCAGCATCTGCATGGTACTGTTGTCATTGTTGTGTTTTCTGTGTCTCATATTTGCTTTTCTTTAGGCTACCTGGGCTACACCAGCGGCTTTTCCCTTTCCTGCATGGTCTTCTTCCTGGGTGTGGTAAGTGCAGCTTTCTACAAACCAGAACAAAATCCTGGATTCAGGCATACAGAAGGAAATATTGATAGCTACTCTCAATGCACGCCACGCAGTATTGAAGCTGCTTTACTTGATATTTGTATTTGAAGAATTGATCAATTAACTATGTGCATGGTAAAGGGTTCAGTCATTGTTGCAAAGCCTTCGAATATGATTGCAGAGTCTGTGGATAGCTTATGAATATAGCAGCATTTAGCTGCTAAAGCAGACGTTAAAACAGTAAAGGAGCAGTGCAAACAAGCTGCTTTTCTGAGGGCGTTCATTTCACTTAAAGAAAAATGCAGAAACACACTATGTCCTCTTCACTAGGCTGTTCCTGAATCCACTAATAATCTGAGGGCCAGATGTAAAGTTCTGGCGGGCCGGATGTGGCCCGCGGGCCGCCAGTTGACGTTCACTGTGTTAAGGCGCCAAATATTTCCCTCAGATGTTAATGTATACCAAAACAGAGCTAAATGGGGAGTTAATATTGGACTTACATTCAGCCGGTGGTCAGAAACATGAACGCTAATGTTGCTCCATGTCTGATTGTAATTAATTAATTAATTAAGTAATTAATTGTAATGTAATTAACATGGTCATCATATCAAGATGACAGTATGTCAATATTGTGTTTACAGCTCTTCTATGACGCAAAAAAAAAAAAATGCTGTTTTAATAGCAGTGCGGCAGAACTAAACAGAGTGTGAACTTGCTTATTAGCTAACTGATAAGCATGACATTGGACCCCAAGACTTGAGGACTTCCAATATGGTGTATTACACTGCCCGAGTGCCCCGCTTAGAAAACCTGTCACTGCAGTTCACTTGTTTAGAACACTACACCACGTGGTAAATGAACTAGCTAGCTAGCTAGCTAGAATTAGCACGGGTGTGCTGAAAATCAGATCCCAAAATCACAAAACTCGAGAAGTGCCACAATGCTAACTCTTGGCAAAGAGAGTTTGGTAGTGAATATTTCTTTTTTGTTCTCTTGTTTTATTTATTTTTAAGTACACCACTTGGAAGCACTCACTGTAACTTCATATTGTTTTTTTTCCCCCAGGTGATCTACAAGAAGACCCAGCTGCCTTGCCCTCTTCCTTTCTTCTACCACCACTCGTCCAACCTCAGCATGAATGGCTCAGACCTGCCCGGGTTGTACCCGTCACTAAACAGCTCAGCTCACATGGACTTCTCGCGTGCCGACGTTTCCCCAGCAGCTATTGGCAGCCACGACGCTCATCACTCCACTGGCGTCCATTTCCAGCCTCACCCTGACGAGGAGGAGATGTGCACGCCTAAATACTTTGTCTTCAACTCACAGGTACGATGGGGTTGGTAGTCTGTAGCTTGGAATGCTGGTATGGTGTGAAAACCTCTACTGACTCCAAAAATTTGTCCCAACTTGCAAAACTCAGTTTTAGGTTTTTCTAATTGGTGAAGGATTAAGAAATGCAGATCTGTTTTGTGAAGGTGTGTCATTTACTCACCTGCATAACGGGTTCCCCCATTGATTGAATTTACTATATGAATCATTTCAAAGTTTAAAAAAGGCAGGATAAAGCAATGTCATACTGTTAAATAAGGAGAACACTGTAGTGTACGTACAGAATTTATCTGTATGGCCGGACTACGCTTGCGCAAAACAATAAAACACTGTTAGACTTACACACAGGAATGCATCTTACAACCTAAAGATCAAACAAACGCAGTGCCAAGTATTGGCTAAGACATGTTGGGTGAAGGTGGGGTTCTTAGGGTGTGTTTGGTATTTGTGTGTTTAGGGCTTTCCCATGGTTTGTATGATTGTAAATCATGCTAAAAGTTTGACACACATTATGGGACTTGGGTTTAGTTCAACTAACTTGATTCACTAAGGCGTTTAGAGGGAGAAGCAGCCATGCTGCCTGCTGAGGAAAGTTTCTCAATGAGCGAAATAAAGGAGGTGATATTTGCAATGAAAGTTCATGGAAGCCAACCTGAAAGAATAATGAGTCCTGACTTGTCAAACACTTGACATTAACACCGTTAGATGAGAAGACGAGTCAAAGACCAAAGCTACGACTGAATGTCTGAGCACGTTTCATGGCCATAGTCAAGTGGATGGTCAAGGAAAGTTTCCTCTCTGCTTAATTTACCCTTTTCCCCGACACACAACGCAGCTCCTTGTGAAAAGGAAGTAGATATTTACTATAAGATTATTCAAAAGTCACATTTCTAAGAAGCATCCCGATTACTAAGGGTTTATATGGATTTTTAGCACCGTTGTTATCTTGTTCTGCCTAAAGCCAAATTTTTCTCTCTTCAATTTGTCCTTCAGACTGCATACACTGTGCCCATCCTGGCCTTTGCCTTTGTCTGCCACCCTGAGGTCCTGCCCATCTACAGTGAGCTGAAAGAGTAAGTTCACGTCTTCCTCCTTTCGCCAAGCAGTGGCACGCCACCTCGTAAAGCAAACTTTAAGGCTCAGAGCCATGTAGGTAGTGTTTTATGTATATATACAGATATAGAGATTATTTCCGTACTGTACATTTAGAGGGTTTCTTTCCAGACTCCAGCCACACCTCAGCGTGAACAGTTTTCACCTGGAATGCAGAAGCGTTTGTGCACACTGTGCACACTGTCACTATGATTTGAGAACTCATTGAAGTTTATGTTAATTCGTAACATAATCATGCTTATTAAGTATGCCAAACTCAAAATGCCTACTGCGCCACTGGGCAGCCCATAGTGTTGCACAATGAATGCAATGTCTTTTTTTTTTTTTTTTTTTTTAAACGTAGATTGACGTAGGTTCCCCAATCATGACTGTCACTCTTAGGAAATCTGCCAAAGTGCAATAAATGTGGTAACATGGCATCACGCACAGTGGAATAAAACAGAGTTGCTCTTGTCTGTGTCCAGAGAGAAGTTACTGATAACTTATACTTTAATAGTTTTATAGTTTAATAGTTTTATTAATTATTATTTAAGATTTTTACTGTAAGTCTTGAGTGATGACACCCAAACTCTAAATGAATGTGTGTGTTCTTGTTTCTACAGTCGCACCCGGAGAAAGATGCAGAACGTCTCCAACCTGTCCATCTTAACTATGCTCATCATGTACATGCTGTCAGCACTGTTCGGCTATCTCACCTTTTACGGTAAGGAAAGCTATCGTCAACTCTAATCATAGACCATGAATAGCCTAAAATGTTGTTTTTCTCTCAACTAACTGATATCAGTTCCTTATCGAGACAAAAACAAGCAGGCGTTTGCTAACTTTAGTTGTAAGGGAAGAGTAATAGCTCTGAAATCCCAGAAAAACACAAACCAACTGTTTATTCGGCTAGTACATCTATGGAGGCTCTTGCAGATTGCCCTCATGATTTTGACGTTGACTCTGCTTCTCCTTATCTTTGATTTGTTTCTCTGACGACACAGACAACGTGGAGGCCGAGTTGCTCCACACCTTCACCAAGGTGTATAAGTTCGATACCATGTTGCTGCTGGTGCGTTTGGCTGTTCTCACCGCAGTCACTCTGACTGTCCCCATCGTCCTGTTCCCTGTAAGTACACTGAATGTTGAATAAACAGCGTGCGTGTTGTCTCTTGAAAATGGAAATGTACTTCACTGCAACCAAAACAAAGAGCTAGATATAGACATGAGCTCTCTAGTGGTGACACTGATGCTCTGCAATTATTTCAACTCCACTGATGCCCAAAAAACCCTGTGTCAAGGTAAAAACCACACACACAGCTTCAGAGGTGTAACCTGGCAGCATGCTACTTGTATTGTTGTGTTTGCATGAGCAGGGGGGGGGCGCACATGTAGCAGCAGTCAAGTTTGGAAAGCAGAGAATGTCCCCTTGTTGTAAGACATCATGACAAGGCCTCGTGTGCGCTGAGCGCTGCCGTCTGGCTTCCTCCGTCATCTCTTTCAGCATCATTAAACTCATTTACTGTAAGCACTGATATATTTTGACTCACGTCAGAGAGCACAAGCGTGCTCTTCAGACACACACAAACATGCGCCACCCTTGTAATTTGAAATATCTGGCTGGCCAAACAGCGACTTGTAAAACCACTCATTCAGCAAAAACATTGCTGCCACTTAATGTCATTCTGCTTACAGACTGTGTTCTGTGTTCGCTCCAGAATCTGACTTTTTTTTTTTTGTCGTTTTCTGGACGCAGCTGTTTGTTTCCTGGCATTTCAGTTTAGAAAGAACACACTGTTCGTTTTGGCAGGCCGCTCACGTCGTCACTGCAAACCCCAAAGCACACGGCCACACCTCTTAATTGCACCATGACGCTTACATGCTTACACACACTTCAGATCTTAGCAGCAAAGTCTCACTTTCAGCCTGTTTTCCCTTTCTTCTCTCAAGAAGGGGTCAAAGGTTAGCCTGCGTGCGACGTCCACTTACCACTTATCGTCTCAGTCGCATTCATTCACACACGCTCTGTTGCCCTGCCACCCCATATATGTTCATGGGCTAATTTTAGCTTGGCCCCTGTCTGACACGAGGAGAACAAAAATGGCTACTGGCCAGAGGAACTATCGTGTTTCATTTTTAGCTTACACACACACACACACACACACACACACACACACACACACACACATGCATGCACACACACAAACTTAACTTTACAGAGAGGCATGCTGCTAAACTGTGAAGAATTTCTGAAGTGACTGCAAGTACAGTGTGCAGCCACCAGGGGGCAGCAAATGTGCTGATATCCACTCACAGGAAAGACGCAGACAGAGGATGATGCAGCAGTGACTGTATGCCATGGACACGCACACACACACACACACACACACACACACACACCTATTTGTTAACTTATATATCCACGGTCTCATATGTACACACACATTCAGGAATCATACATTTTTGTTAGATAGTAGGCGTTTAAATGATGCGTTCTCTCACTGGATGTTCTCCCCCATATCCCTGACTAACACACACACACAGACACACACTCCCCCCCTCAGCAGACACTGCTGGGTTTTTTTTTTCCTGTCGAGTTGAATGTGAGAGAGGATCCCCCTCTCTCTCTCTCTCTCTGCAGTGGAAGTTTACAGCTTCAGAATGGACAGTGGAAAAACCCTCACCCTGACCGCTACCATCAGGGAGATAGAGAGGCGGAGCCAGTGAGACAAGGGTGGGTTGGCAAGGGAGGGGGACAGAAACACAAACCTCTGCCAGGGCTGCACAATCCTCTAAATGTGCAGTGTTAGTGATATGAAGTGGTTAGAAATCTGCATCTGGATCTGGAAGATAGCGATAAAACAATAATGATTGGCTGATGGTGGCCATTAGGATATTGTCAATGAGTGTATTTAGCAAAATGAGAAGAGAGATGTCTATTTAACTTTGCTTAATTTTGCTGTGATGCCATCAGTTGGTGGAACACTATCAAACAGTGCACACCTACCAATAACAGCAATATGTGCATATATGCAAGAAGTGTATATTAGGTCAAAATGTGTTTTTATTATGTCATGGAAATTGTTTAATACTGTCAGATTCTAGACAGGATGCTACAAAGGGTGAACGCTCGCTGGTGAGATAGCTGGTGATGCTATAAGTGGAAACGATGAACTGTGATGAAATGATATTGTAGTAATGCACTTAATTATTTCTCTAAATCTACACGAGGTAGTCGTGTAGACACTCCTGCTAAAGCTAACAGGGTTAGCTTTGAATCACATATTCAGATCCAGTGAATTGTAAATCAATGGTGATATTTTAGTGCCCATATATTTTGGAAATTTGAGCTCCTAAACAAGGTAGTGAAAATAAACAAGAAAATGGAAAGAACACATTCTGTTTGTAGACGCTGTGTATTCACCTAATGATACAGTCTATGGTTTTCACCTGACAGACGGCAGTATTTACGTCTTTTTTTATGGCAGGCACGATAATCAGCCTAAAACGTCGAGGGAAAGCAATTTGGATTTTTTTTCAGACGATGCTTCAGTCATAGTTAGTGTGGCTTCAACCACAACTACAAACATGCAATTATACTGAATGCATGTGTCTGTTTTCTTCCTGTTTTTTGTATGTGGCACAGACTTCCTATTCATGTGAGAGATGGCTTAATTTTTTTTTTTTTTTTACTTGATCCCCAACCCACAATTAATACATTTAAATGGCACGGAGACGGTCAGGCCTGAAAACAAAAACACAAACTAATGCTGTGAAAGTGAAAGGGAGGAGGACTGAGATAAGAGATGAAAAATTTGATCCGAAGGACGCAGAAACGCAAGACTGAAACACGATGCCATGAAACAGCCGTGATGAGTTGTAGCTTAGTGAAAAGAGCAAGGCAGTAACAGGCAACAGGGTTTGGGTTCCTCTGCGGCTTTGTTCAGCAGAAACACACGCGCTCATGGTCCGCATGAAGCTTCCTGTTGTGAGGTTCTGCCTGTGTGTACCTGCATGGAATCAGTGAGTCATCGCCTGCTTTGCATATCATCATAACATACTTTTGTAGAGACATTAATGTGAGTGAAATGACTGCTTCGGCTAATGCTGCTTGAAATCCTGATCAGAAATGTGCGTTTGCACAAAGCTGGGAATGTTTAATTAACTCATCACTATTCTTGCAGTAAATTAAGCGGCGACGGTGTAACGTGGTCGAAAGATTGACGAACTTGGATGCATGTAAGGCATCGGATCAAAAGGACTACTTAGTGGCCCCGCTCTGCCAAGTTTCCGTTTGACATTTGAAAATCTCGCCTTGAATCCTCCTGACCTTCATTTTGCAGGGAAATGCTGCCGACCCTCAGCTAGAGATTAACATTAGCTTTGTCTGCCACTGTCCTTGGCTCCAGTAGGGAATTACTATATGAGAGTGAAGAGAAAGTATGTGTGGCAGTGTGCATTTGGAGACGTTTGTTTGAGCGTGAAAGTGCATGTGTGTGTGTGCAGTCACGTGAAGGATAGATGTTAACACAGGCCAGATCACACAGGGGCTTTGCCAGGATCCACTACATAATGAAAGGGCTTTATGAGGAGTCAGACATGGCCCAGTTCTCAGGCTCCAGCTGGAGAAACCATGGGAGAGGGCTGCAAACGAGCTGATTACAAGCCCCAGCGTCACCTTCATGTCTCACCACCATGTAGTAAAATATGTCTTAATTCAGACTTAATTTGAGTAGCACTAGCTATGCTTTTAAACTTAAAACTTGGTCACTTTAGAGACCCGTTTTAAGTTTAAAAGCATCATTATTCAACCCCCCGTATACTGTGTTTGTCAGTATCTATGTCAGCTCAAACATGTTTAAAGTGACATGTGCAATCTGTAACTGTGGTTTCACCTTCCAAAGACCCCCAACACAGTTACGTTTTGGTCACACTTTCTACTAATGGTCAATATAACAATGACTAATGTTTAACAGATCAGTTGTGGTGTCACAGGCAGAAGGGGAAGGCTGCTGGCTTATAGCTGTTGCTAATAAAACTTTGGGGTTGCCAGGTTGTGAAAAATCCTGCTTAGTCTTTTGTTTCTCCTCCTCATTTCTAAATATCATTGTAAGTCACAAATGTTAATAAGTCATTAATTAATTAAGGGCTGAGTCAGATCTCAAAACAGGCCAAAGGAATGGCCTTCTGATGAGGCAAAGAACTAAAACAACAATACAAGTAGCATGCTGCCAGGTTACACCTCTGAAACTGTGTGTGTGGCTTTTACCTTGACGCGGGGGGGTTTTTTGGGCATCAGTGGAGTTGAAATAATTGCAGAGCATCAGTGTCACCACTAGAGAGCTCATGTCTATATCTAGCTCTTTGTTTTGGTTGCAGTGAAGTACATTTCCATTACAGCGTTTCGAGTAATTCTTCGCTTCTGTTGCAGTCAAAAACACTTTGACACGACATCCTGTTGCTATCTTTACTGGAAGGGGGATTTTTTTTTTATACCTCGCTGCATGTAGTTTCACTTCACATTCAGCATCTGTGCTCATTGAAATGTGTAGCTGTGAAAAAAAAAAAAAGTCGCTTTATTTAGAGCAGCACTCACATGTAACAGCTATACCGTGTCTTCTGTAAGTGTCTGCTACTATGAACACATTTGCACTTTGTCTTGTGCACAAATCTCCACTTTAACAGAAGAAACACAACCTGTGTTTTGAGAAATTGCGCTCAAGTGCACATGATTTTTATCTATGTTTAGGCTGCAGAACTGGCTCACACGCTGTAGCTAAGTCCCCGGGTTTCTTGCTAACCGGCTCAACCCAGATGTGACTGGGCCAATCTGGCTGCCTACAGCTAGTTCATCCACATACACTCTTTGTGTATATATGTGTGTGTGTGTGTGTGTGTGTGTGTGGGTGTGAGCCTCTGACAGGTAAAGACGGACGAGTTAAAAGTGTGCAAATATCACACGGTGAACTCCAAAGCCTTTGCGCCAGGTAACAGTCTGGTGCTGAATAGTTTGGAGCCTCGGAGAGGAATGCCGCGTCCAGGCTCGAGTTTTCCAAGACCTAATTATGCAACAGCTGGTGGGAGAGGTGGGGGCACACTTGTAGAATTTTTAGGACGGATACACTTAAATTATTGCCATTATCTCCCAGTTTTGGCTTTAGCGGTGGCACTTCTTTGGCAGTGTACTGTGAAGTGCCTGCGTCATCCCGGTGCCTCCTGACAGTCATGATGGAGGTCACCTGGTTCAATCTGACAGTGCAGAAAATCCAGTTAATGTGATTTTTTTTTTTCCACTGTGCCATGCTAACTAGATATAAATCTTGTGCTTAAGTCAGACTTGAAAGGAGACAAAGAAGGCTTGTGGTGTTCTGCCAACAGGCTCTTTAAAAAGTCAAAGTTTGCACGTCTCGTCCTTTTTCCAGGTTCAAAAAAATAAAGAGGTGACTGTCTGAAAGTCTTCTTGCATCTCATATTTCATTCTCCACATACAGTCGTTTGAAGTGTCTGCCATGGTTGTAATTAAATGTGTTGTCATGGTGACTGGTGGCCCTCATTTCCCTTAATGTAAGTCTAACAGAGGAAGGAAGACAAGCTGGCAGAAAAAAAAAAAAAAGTCCACTAGTGACAATAGCGTTGTGTTAAAGTCACACCTCCCCCCCCTAGAGGCCAGCCCGCCTTCCTCTCCGGCTGATGCAATCCCATGGTTCCATTGCACTGCGGGAGATAATCTCCTGCCTTCCTGAATGGGTGCTGTAAGCCACGCCCCTTCCAACCTTCCCCCATGTGCCTCAGGTTTTACCTGATACCCACAACCTTTCACCCACTGAGGGTTTGAACGGGCTGCCTGTGGCTCAGAAGCACCAGGCGTCTTAGCTGGGATCTCCTTGTTCTTACACACACACACACACACACACACACACACACACACACACACACACACACACACACACACACACACACAGCAGCCTCGTAGTACTTGACACACTTCAGTCAACGGCCAAGTGTAGGAATCAGCCTCAGACACCGGCCAGGTGACTGTTGTTGTTGTTGTTGTTGTTGTTGTTGTTGTTCTCTGACAGGAAACAGAGAGCTAACAATGAGTGTGTATCAGGTTGAATGCAGCTATTTTTATCTTGTCAAACCAAGCTGATGCCTTTCGAAATCACAAGTTCCTTCCTGCTCAGTCACTTTAATATTCATAAACAGATTTGGCTGAATCTGCACACTAAAGACTGAAATGTCAATACTTTGTGTTTGTTTCCCAGATCCGCTCCTCCATCACCACACTGCTGTTCAGCAAGCGAGAGTTCAGCTGGACTCGCCACATGCTGATTGCTGCCGCCATCCTGGCCTTCAACAACATGTTGGTCATCTTCGTGCCCACCATCAGAGACATCTTTGGCTTCATCGGTGAGTCCTGCCTCTGAATACTTTGATGCACCAGAAAGAGAATAAAAAAACCCAGAACATGAAGAAAGTTCCACATGGACAAAGAGGAGTTAATAGAAACAGAGAGCGTGGCAGTCGAGGCCCGATTAGCACCTTCAGTTCAGGGGTCATTTTATGATTTCAAGACGTTGGATTCAAGTACAGAAGCTTAAAGCGTCGCGCTGAGTCAACTGTGCAGTCGCATGACCATTGGATCTAAACACAAAACATTACCAAAACCCACAAACATGCAGACATGTCTGCTCGATATTAAGCTGCAGATTTTTTTTGCACAAACAACATATATAAAAAAATCAAAAGGGGAAATAGGTAGAGGTGTTTGCTTACAATGAAATTTAGATGATGCTTCCTACACCAGGTGAAACAAAGACTGGATTTATCAAGTGTCAGACCAGGAAACTGTAACACGTTTTCTGCCACAGTTTCAGGTAAAAACAGTCTTATCTGGGCCAGTAGGTTCAGGTGAAGACATGTGTCAGGGAGAGAAGGTTGTTGGTGGAAAAGATACCATTTTTAGCAAAAAAGTGAATGATTGTGATTCAAAGAGAACGTATGCATGAGAAAATGCAGCTTTTCCATTTCAACAAGCTACACGTATGCATTGTGGGTAATTATTTCTATGTTTTGAATTGTGGCTTCAATATGAGACATGTTCATGTTTGCAACATCATTGCAGCATGTGAAATGGAATACATCAACACATGTAACTTAAAAAAAAAAAAAAATAATAAAAATAAAAAAAAAAATATATATATATATATATAAATAAATCTAAATATAAAGGTGTGTTAACTGTTAAAGTTAACGGGAAAAGTTGGTGTCTGATTCGCTGAATCATCTTTTATCACAGGTTCATCTGCAGCCACTATGCTCATCTTCATCCTCCCTGCTGCCTTTTACCTCCGCCTGGTAAAATCAGTGCCGTTCCGCTCCCCACAGAAGATCGGAGTAAGTGTGCAGAAACACACACACACACACACACACACACACACACACACACACACACACACACACACACACACACAGACACACACTGACTCTATCAACATCTTTTCTCACCGTATCATTTTTCTCACTCCATCCCCCGAGGGGCGGATAACATTTTCAAAACGTGACTTGTCAGAAATTTCAGCAGACTCTCTGCTGCGCACCATCACACATTCGACCACCTCTAATCCCTCCTCTGTCTCTCGCTGTGTCTCTCGTCTCTTCAGGCGGCCATTTTCCTAGTCGTGGGAATCATCTTCATGATTGGCAGCTTGTCACTCATCGTGCTCGACTGGATCCACAACCCACCGGGCTCCAGCGGTGGTCACTAAGCCTCCACTCGTCTCCTTTGATTCGCATTTAAGAGCGCAGCAAAACCCCCACCCCTTACCTTCATCAACTCTCAAACATTATCAATGAAACCACGACGTATGGACACAATGTTCTGCACTGGGTTAAGACATCTTCAGTTTTCCCTCCACAGAATATCTCTGGAGGGACTTTTTTTTTTGCTCTGTTTCATTTTTTTTTTTTGTTGCTGTAAAGTTCTGGATGCGACACAACACAAACGAGAGAATCAAATCTCAGAGAAAGGGGAAGCAGACTCTGGTTTAATCATTATCATTATTTTCAGCGATAAAGAGACAGAACAATCACATGTGATGCAGCCCTCACCTGAAGCAGATCTGTGAACTGCTGTTTGTAGGGCTGGAAAGACGATACGAGTCCCTCTGTCCTCTGGACTTGAAGGAGACATTTGAGGGTGGAAGTGTGTCGTCCTCCATGAAACAAGGAGCACTTTGTGTGTACAGCTAATGTACACACACACACACACACATACACACACACACACACACATATAGACATAGACTTGTATTTTCAAGCAACTGGCCAAGAAAATCCGTGAAATTAATCAAAGCAGTCGGCACATCTGAAGAAAAGCATTTAATCAGTAACGTCATTCGATCATGTTGGACTTGAATTCAGGATCATTTGTTTGACTTCACTGCTCTGCTTCAAGTTAACAATCAGAAACTTTGCCAAAGTCTACATGCACATACAGTTTTAGTCCTCGCCGGCAGTGTTCATCCTAGCTGTGTACACAAAGTGTAGAGATGCTTTCAGTATTACTGTCACAGAGGGATCTGAACATGCAAGCTATCTATGTACATGATGAAGTGTGTCTAGATGTGTCGTAGGCTGCATAATATCTTACTTGACCTCATACACACGGCATATACACACAGCTGGAATAATTTATTAGGCATGAGAGGGCTGGACAGCGAGGTATGTAAAACCATAGGTTATTATTTTTAGAAGTAATTAATTGGCAAAATGTTTTTAAACAATATTTAAAACATGCTGAAAATTCAACTAAGCCAAATGTGAAATAGTTCATTTTAAATGTTTCAGTTCAAGTTGCCAAGACTGTAAAATGTTTTCAACTCATGCCATAACTATCATCGTCACCGCCGGATAATATTTCACACATAGCAGTGTGATTATGTGCTATTCAACTTCAAAGAACGGTTTGATGTCTTGGAAGATGCACTTATTTTCGCTTTCTTGCCGAGATTGAGACGAAGCGATCATCACTACTAGCAGGCGGATGCGACTGCATGAGACTCATGAGCTCAAAAACTGCTGCTGACCCAGTTTCTTGCAAAAAAATTCAAAAATGAAAACGGAAAAGACAAATTCAGATAGTGTGTTTTGTAGCTAACCTCTGTTTCGTTGAGGTTCATTGATATTAATGAAGTGATTGATTACCCGGTAGTTGCGTAATCTCACGTAACGTCAACAATCACAACTTAAACAGGGTTTTTTTTTTTTATCATCATCATTATTATTATTGTGCCTTCTGCATTGTTCTCCTTCTAATTGGCTTCAGATACAGGTGTCTTTGGTAGAATAACAACATTAGAACCTCATCTCGCTTCTTCTCCGATGCCGTTTCGTTACATTAATAGATCCTTTGCGGATCTATGTACGTGAAACAAATAGATATTTCAAATGAAATAGTGTATTATGTGCATGTTTTTGGATTACAAACATGGTCTTTTTGGACAATTGTATATGCTCTGTAAATAATCGTTATTTTATGGTACACTGACACTCATTGTCTGTGAGTGGGTTGTTGGGGGATTCTGCTTTACAAGTCTTCTGCAATCCTGTGTTTGTTTTAGTATATATAAATATATATAACGTATATTAGAGATTTTTTTTTCCTCTTTTACTGTCTGACAGTATTTTTTTTCCTTTTATTTGAGGCTTGTATATTTGTAGAAAATTTGGTCTAGATATATCCATTGTCATGTTTTAATGTTAACATGTCATATCAGGATGAATTAATCAACAGCCTACTTCATATCACAGTTTTTCCAGAAGTCTCAGAAACACTTAGCTTATTGGCTCCTGCTGACCAACACTGGGTTGATAATATAGCCACAAGTAAGCAGTATTGATGTTGACAGTGCTGTGACACCTAACAGAAGCAAGACGAAGTATTTCGTGACAACACTACAGGAAGGTTCCAACAGGACAGAACACCTCGATCCTTTGAGCTCACGGCCTACTATTATTTATCGTGTGGCATCATGTATGCTAGCGTGACACTCTACAGAAAGAAAGAACCTTCCCGTGCTTGCCAGTTCTGAAGCTTGACCAGGACAGTCGTACACAGTTCTAGTTCATACCTTACCGTGGCTTCTACTTTATATCACTGCTCTCAGAAGAAACCTTTTCATACCCAGTTGTTGGTGAGGTTTATTTCCATGACATTACTTGAACTGAAGCTTTCCACAGCCTGATAAAGTCTGCAAGCTTCACGAGTGAAGGTTCCACGCGGCACCTTCAGTACTCATTATGAATGTCCAATAACTGATTGTTCTTAATTTGAAAATCTGGCTCACGCTCTCTGAATTTATTCATGGATGTTTGGCTGTAACTTCATTCACCTCCTGCTGTCAGTGGCTTGTTCGGCTCATTGGCAGCAGGTTGCAACAGGTTGGGTTCTTCCTCAGGTTGGGTTTTTTCATTTTAATCTTTTTACAAAGAACGACGAGAGGCGGCAGGTTTTCAGCAGAATGCCCCCCAACACCTCTTTAGTATCTCAGGTCTGGATGGATTTTCTTCTCACTTTTGGATAACTTCAAATCTGTTCACCTTTTGCATGATTGAGCCAAGCTGTACAATGATGTTGTATGTTGTGCTCGCTCGCGATGAAGTTCCCAGCGAATTCTGACAGTGTTTAGAAAAGAGACGTGCAGAACCACCTGCATTATTTTTGTATGACACTCAGCCGTGGAGAAGCCCTTTCTCAATGTTCTCAATGAACTTTCAGATTTGTAATTTTACCCAGACAAAGGGGATGTTTTTTTGTATCAGTGATGCTGTTTCATTATGAACAATAAAAATGTGAAATGAAAAAGATTTTTTTGTACATTTTGTTGTATTTTACAAGAAACCCAGATTACTCACTTGCATTTTACTAAGTCCTGTTATATAAGCCCCATTTTGAATGTGTGTTCATTCAAACATGCCAAGGCTTGCATAACATGTTTGACCAATCTGGCATCTCAGGATGTAACATACAAAGCCATATTTCTGGCGTAATGATCAGATGATATTAGGCCTGCCCACCCCCCACCAAAAAATAGATTCTCCTGTTCCTGTCCAGCTAACATCTACTGCTGACATGTAACACCGGGTTGTAATGTTCCAAAAACGAGAGGTGGGGGAAATGAGTTAGGTAATCTTGCAGATACATTACCTTGGCTCCAGAATCAAGTTGGATTTGACCTATGCAGGGAGATTGTGAATTGTAAAGTGATGATGATGATGATGATGGTGATGGGATTCTTCAATTAACAAAAAAAATAAAATAAAATAAAAATAAATAAAAAATGTTTTGGGCAAGAAAATTTTCAATTTTATTCAAAAAGAAGAAATAAGGTATGGAAAAAACCTCAAGTCCTCCTGCCTTACCAGCCTTTTGACCACTCAAGGCCACTTAACCATTTATACAATGATGGCATTGGATGCCTTGCAAGGTCCCAACTGCTCATCTAATCATTTAAACACAGCCTTCGCTAGTAATTTGGGGTTCAGTGCCCAAGAACACTTGAACATGCCGACTGCATCAAACCAAAATTCTTCTGATTAGTGGATGATGTACTCCACCTCCTGAGCCACGGTCGCCAAATGTCAATGACTGTTTGTCATTACCTTCTGAAAATGAACATTTGGTCTCATGCTCTATTTGTTCAGTAGATGTCAACCCTTTCCAAAACACATATGACCAGAACAAAAAAAAAATTAAAAAGTGGTCACATTTAAGAGAAACCAACAATGACTTATCTGTACTGACACCTACAGTGCAGCAAGGGTGTGTTGATATCCAATGGTTCTCTGAAAGATTCCAGACAATCGTCTACACAAAGCTAATACGAAGAACGTTTTGTACCATTTGCTACCAAAATTCTCCCACTGGAACTTTCATTTCTTATTTTCACCCTTTCTGAGGGTTATATTCAGAGGTACAAAGCTCATATCCAGTGTTGCATAGAAGTTCAAGTATAAGTACTTTACTTGAGTATTTCTTTCTTCAAAGACTTCAAGACTTTTTTTCAAGAAAATGTTGCATTTTCATTCTAATTTATTTCTGGTCATGAATGAAAAAAGATCTGCCATCTCTCATGTGTGCAAACTGTAGAGGTCGTGGTCATCGAGGTCATTAACTTTAAAGGCAAAGCCTTTTGAGGACATGGACGACTTGCCCACTCAGAAATATTTGGCAACATCTCACCCGGGTCTCATGTTCTGGACACCAGCAGCTTGAATCGGATTTGTATCCAACTGAAACACATGAGACACAATCATTTTCAGCTAGCATACCACGTTACTTGAAACTGACGTCACGACTGTTAAATCTCCTTTAGGACAATTTTCAACCCTCTGTGCAAACGAACTTTGCGCAGCATGTTTGTATGGGGGGGTTTAGAGTGTGTTCTGCGTGGGGAGAAGGACACGGAGAGAGACAGAGTGTACGCAGCATCATCAAATCAGGATGCAGGTCACATTCCAACATACGGTTTTGCTGTAAATCTGGTTACACAACTGCCATCAGCTTTAACCTCTGGATGATAACCTGCCGTATCCTCCCTTCACCTTGCTGTGCTCTCTCCTCCGTGCTCAGACTTCCTTTAACACATTTACATTCAACCCTCTGCCCTTCTGTCCCCCCCCCCCCTCACTCCGTGTCTTAATGCATGAATGTTCAATTTAGTGTAATCACTCTATCCCCACATATTTACAGAATCGTGCTGACAGCCTGTTATCCAATTGAATATACAAGTCAGATCTCCAGTATGCATAGCTATAGTCAGTGTGCAGTGAAGTCAAATTAAATGCTTTCATTTCCCAGAAGTCCATTGGGTTGTTAGTATTTGATTTATCCTGTTGGTAGTAGCAGATGGGAGGGTTCTGGTGCATGATTGATTAATTGATCTGAAAACTACATTCATCTGCTATACAGACACACTAAAGCAGACCGCCAACGCAGGATGCAAAAAGGGTTCAACCCAGGTGTGAGTCACTGTGAGTGCAGCTCTTTGGAATTAATCAGTGTACAAGAACAATGGGCTGTCCCTCGGTTTGACACAGGGCAAATAGCCCGCAAAGCCGATTTTCTGATTGTCCAAAATAAAAGCTGCGAAGGCATTCGGCAACTGAATCAGTCAAGAAATCCACAAGACATTCATTTAAGACTCATCAGCTCCGTGTAAAAATGATCCATGCCTTCTTTGTTCTTGAGCTTGGCTGAATAAGGACATGTTGTTCTGTACAAATTCTTGACAACCCACCTTGACTCCTGCACTCTTCTTCTTCTTCTTCTCCTGCCTCTGTTTCAATTTTTCATGATTCCCCGCTTCTCTGCTATTTTCTTCACAGCCGGACACTCTCCTCTCCTCTTTCTCCCTCCTCTTCCCTCTTTGCATCTGCAACTGTGCAACACACTCCCCCCCTTTCCCCCAACCCCCTTCCCTCCCTGCACCCCTGCTCCCCCCACCCACCCACCACTACCATCACCAGCCTCCTCGATCTTCTTTTTATGAGGATTAACTGTACTGTTCTGTACAGTGGGGTGAATTCCAGGAATACGGCCAGCGTTAATAACCTACTATCTGTGTGGGAAAAAAGGCTCGGCAGCACCAATCTGCTGAGGGTTTTTAGTCAAACTCGCCAGTCGTGGGGTCACATAGTATCGACTGAAAAAGTCTTTAACAGAGCTTGGATTATCCTGATTTGAACAACAAGAGAACCATACAGTAAAACACAGACTAGTTAGCACAGATAAGTCGGCAAGTATGGAAAAAACCGAAAGCCTATAATCAAAAGCTCTCACTATAATTGTATTATGAGCTTCTTTTTTTTTTTTTTTTTTACTTTGGATCAGTTACACTGATTATTTACATACTAAATCAGAAGTAAAATATGCTCATCCAATTTCTCTGGTGAATTCCCGTGATTTCTGAACCTTGAACATGCTTTTATTCACTGTTGTTTGCTCACCTGGCAGCAGCACAACAAACTGTAAACACGACATTAATATATTATCACCTGCAAAATGTGTCAGGAAAACACGAGCCTATTTACACCAGCAGCCGATATTGACTTTGTAAGGAATGTCCAGTATTCACCTTTGGTTATGATTTGGTCACCCAAATACTAAAATGCTAAGCAAAAAGTTAAAGTCACACTTAACTGTGTGTGGGAGTGGTGGATTTGTCACTACGAGCCACCTTTCTCATACATGTTGTCATTTGATTCGATGGTAATAATAAAATATTGATTATAGCAGCTTTAAAAGAAAAAATGGCGAGACAGGCTGCTCTATCCTCCATTGATCGGTTTTCAGACATTAGCCCACATCCGGGTCATGTGGCAGCAGACTAAGCACAGAAGCTGCAGTAGCCTTTTCACATTTCCTAAAGGATCCCGGTCCAGGGGTCTGAGGCCAGCTGGAACACATTTTATAGTCCCTCCAGCATTTTTCTGGGTAGGCATGTACCCTCACCTGCCATTTTCAAAGTGCCAGGAAGACCTCCTGAGGTTAAGGGTTGATGAAAGAACAAGAGGTCGTGGAACATGTGCAGCATGTTTTAGCGGGCTGCTTGTTCTCATCATCAGTTTAACACACATGAATACATTTTAATTATATTCATACATGCTGAAGTTTGCTGTGTGGTTTTATTCATTTAATTCAGTGTTTGGAACAACAGATATAAGTCATGAGCTGACCTCGATACTGATCTTCAGTCAGCTGACCACAACTGTATGTTTTCCTCTCAGCACATTAAATACTGGTAGGCGTCACACAGTAGCAGCAAGCACACGCGCTTTTCCAGATTAATAGAGGCGTGTGCGCAATAATGCACCTGGCTCAGCAGCTTTTCATTAACTACTTTATTAATTATTGTAGTATTCTTACGTGACAAATCTATTTCTTCCTATGCATCAGCCAGGCTCTTCCAGCGTATTAATAATTCCAAGTGTTTGGAATTATTCATGTACAGAGAATTTTGCTGTTTAAATGTAAGTCATGAAATATCTGCAATATGGGGCGGCATTTAGCTCAGTCGGTGGAGCGGCCACCCCATGTGCGAAGTCTCGGCTGCGGGGGCCCGGGTTTGAAACCCGGACCTGTGCGGCCCTTTCCCGCGTCATTCCCCATCTCTCTCCCCGCATGTCCTGTCACTCTTCAGCTGTCTATCGAAAAAGGCCAAAAAATTCTGCATTTTTACTGTACTTTAAGTTATGCTCGTCTCCTTAATGCACCGTTGCAATGTTTTTGAAGCATGAATGAATAAATAAAAGCAAGCACAGAACAGATCTGACAGATTAACAGCGAGGATGATCTATGAAAATGTTACAGAATTCACATGCAGACCCCCTGTCCAGCCGGTGGCAAGTGTGTCATTGTCTAGTAGTCTTGTATTTGGACTCACAGGCTTTAGCTGGCTTAATCACTACATAGCCCAGCTATCATAAAATGCCTAAAGCTTCTTTAGCCCAATAATTGAGATGTGGTTGTTAAGCAAAGTAGAAGAAGAGGGTTTACCAAAGAGACCAAAACTGCTTTTTGTACCAGGCTGTAAACACATTTATTTATTATAGCGAAGTTGGACATTTTAACATGGGGACCTATGGAGATTAACTTGTTCTGCAGACAGCCTCAAGTGGACGTTCCAGGAACTGCAGTTTTTGGCACTTTCATGTTGGCTTTATTTCACAGCCTGGGAGGCTGCCGTTTGACCTCAACCCATATTGATTTTGCAGTATTCCACTTAACATTATTTACATGCTATAAAGTTTATACTTTCATTATTGTTTACACACGTCTGTCCAAACACAGCCACACACACACACACACACATTCAGTGAACACATACACTGTTGTTACAGTAAAGACAACAGGGTGTGTGTGTAATGTTTGGATCATGTGACTTCCAGTATTCTATCAGCCTTCATTACACACACCCACAAACATACAACAGCTGAATGTCACCCAGCCGTCTCTGTCATTGAGGAAGGAGGATGTAAACAAAACAGAAATAAAGCAAAACGTGACGGTCAACGCTTACTGATGAAGAAAGAATAACCATTTTAAAAAATAAAATAAAAACCCTCTTGAAATAATCTAAATGTATATTAATAGATAATATTTGTCACAGGATTCTTTAATATCAGGTTCAAGCATGCAGACAGAGTCAGTAAAAGTTCAATAAAAAGGCAGTTTATTTACACAGGCAAAACAAAATGGGGGTGATGGAGGGCACACGATCTTTAAAAGAGTATTTAACTGGGATCCCAAAAGATGGCCAGACAGTCTGTGGTTTCCTCTTCACAGCCTGTACTCCACCGTAGTTCGAAGGATTCTGTCAAGGCCAAGCTGCTCCGCCAGCGCGTCTCTAGCTGATCCCTTTTCCTCTGGTGTCCTTTCCCCTCTCTGCCATGTTTGTTTGCTTCTCCCAGTTCCTATGTCCTGCTCTGCTTCCTCCTTTTTTTATCTGTGTGGGAAGGTGATTGCTACCTGGCCACAGGTGTGCCAATTTACTGCAGGGGTAGGTCCTTCATCCACTCAGGAGAGAAACACTTTAAACTGTGAATCACACACACAATTAATAACACAGTAAAACAATGCAGTGCAAATAACCACACAAAAAAAGTCACTTTGTAACATATTTGCTTTTTACAGCCTGTAAAGTCTATTTTGTTGTCTATGACACAATCTGTTTTTTCCACAGTCTTTCTTGCTTCAAGAAATTTCTCTCTCCACTTTTTTTTTACCGACTTGAATGACATCTCTGCTTTGTTACACAGCCCACATGCAGGGTGGGATTCGGGTCACCTCATCTCGGGTACATGGCAGCTCCTCAGGCTCTCCAAGTGTCAGAGATCAGAACAGGCTTTTTGATTTGGTGTGTTACTGGAAGGTGCTGTGTGACACACCCGCTGTGGCAAAGATGGCGACGCGGTGAGAAAAGCCACATTATAGTGCGAGAGGGCAGCCGTGCCAAGCAAGCATGCACACACACACACACACACACACACACACACACACACACACACACACACACACCTAAACACACACAGGAAGAGTGTGTTTACACCTAAACACACACAGGAAGAGTGTGTTTAGGTGAGAGTGTCATATGTGTGTGTGTGTGCTTGCTTGGTGCAACCGCAAATATACAAATATTCCTCAAAGGTAACACTTCTTCTAGCTTAATAAAAGCTTAGACCAGAAATAGAAAGGTCCTGACAAAGGAAGAGGAAAAGAAGAGATGAACATAAAGGTGGAAGAAAAAAATAAACAAAAAAGGGAGTGACAGGAAGTGGACGACATTATATCATTGATCTGTTTGAAAGAAAACTTTTGTGACAATCTTGAACTGAAATCAAACAATGAAAATTCAATAAATGTGAACTTCCCATAGCGTTGTTCTGCACTACGCCCAGCAAACATTTCAATGTGGAGACGTGTAATGAATTAGTCCTGGAAGTTCGTTCAATGTCTAGTGAAGAGGCTGATTTTTGAATTTTGAATTTTTCTGACGTCAACATAGGCGACATTAAACCATCGATCTTTACCTCTTAATCCCAGTAATTCCTACTAAATTACACCCATTCTGTAAGAGAGGATGTGGCACCAACACCAAATTTATATATTAATATTTAGTTAAGGGATTCCAATTTTGGGTTATATAAATCTAAACTTTTATTTTTTAATAAAATCTAATAAAATTATTTTTAATAAATAAATGGCTACATGTTCTAGTACTCTAACATCTTCATCGTCCAGAACAAAAACATGTATAAAGATTTTATTTAAAAGAACCCTGTTCACAGCAGTTGAAAATGGGCACAGCAACAAATTAATATTCATCTTTACAGAACACCTCATCTGATGTTTGAAAAATTTTTGTCTGTCAGCACCAAAATAAAAATCTAGGCAATTGCATAGATGCATAAGTAAATTCAGAGTATAACCATCAGCTGAGAAATAAAACACAATTTCTTCATAGAATTGTCTGCAATAGCGTAAACTCTTATGGAAGTGTATTTCTATGACTAAAAACTGATGCACACACACAATTTTCCACTTTTTTTTATCAGTCCCATATTTACACACAGTTGCCAAACAATACAGCTCACAGGACTAATGGACAGGAAAACTTCAACTATGCAACACTCAAAGCATAATGTCTTAATTACAGAAATTTGAGTTTATTTTGAAACTTGTCTGCATGTAATCCTGCATGTAAAACTTGTTGAAGGCCAAAGTATACAGTACAGTATACACACTCATGTTATATGTTATATAATTTTTATTTTAAACTAATTTTTTCATTAGTTATTTAAACGGTAAAATAAGTTTTCCTAAACTCACCATATGTTTTCAAGTGTTGATCAAAATGAAATCATGCTTCTTGATGTTTATTGGCGTTGATGCAGATGCTGAATGTCAAGTTTGTGGTTGCTGAGTGACGTAACTGATTTGTTTTATTATTCCATGTGTCAGTGTTGCATTAAAGGTCCCTTAGCCTGTGGAAATACTGCTGTAGACAGGCTGACCTAGGATCAAATCCTACCAGTGAATTTTCCTGTTCTTCTCCTGCTGTGTTGGAAAATAAACCTATTTTATTAGAAGTGAGGGGGTGAAAAGACAGAAGAAGAAGCTTTTGTGAACATCGTGTACTTTTTTGGTGTGTGGTATTTTGGTAAGTAAGAAACTGAGAGGTCATATAATGTCCATTTATTTCTCACCAGTGGGCAAAGTTGTGACACTGAACTTTTAAAAACCCTTGTCTCTCAACTCACTGCTCCAGTTATTTTGCTTTCCCCTCTGAGCACATCGCACCCTTTCCAAGAAAATGCCGAACGTTTGCTATGTTTGCAAACACTGAGCTCCAACCTTGCAGTTTCATATGTCCATGTAAAACACACTCAACTTATATACAGTATGCTGGGACCAGCCCATCCAGAGTTCCCCCTGTTCCTCTATGTGTTGAGTGAGTGGTATACACGTTAACATTTACGCTTGATTGTCCCGAAGATAAAACGTTTTAAATTGTTAATTCTTGGATATGAATATGGATTTTTTTTTTACTTTACTAATATCATTTAAAATCCTCATGTCATTGTCATATGTCATGTTCTTTAATAGCTCAAATCCTATATATTTGTTTCCTGTAGAATCTGTTTATTTCAACATAACATACTAGTGGTGTACCTCAAGGGTCAATCCTGGGTCATCTTCTTTTCCCTCCTAGATATAGCAAGACTTTTCAATTCTAAGTAGATGACACATAATTATACCTCTCTGTCAACCCAAATTATAGTAAAGTAGTAATTACAGTAAATAATCTTTCAGTATTTGAAACGTTGCAGTTTTCTCCAGTTTAATGAGGACAAGACTAGTCAGTTGGTCAGTTAGCCCACAACATTTGTATTTTTTCGTGAAATGCATTAAATTGATATGAAATTTGATACAGACATTCACCACAAAATATTTTTACCATCAAAAACCTGCAAAACTAACCACATTGACCTCAGCTTGTTTTTATCACTAATTAGCAAATGTAAGGTGTTGAAAAATGCAAACATTGTCCATGCCAAACATCAACATGCTTCCATTGTTATTGTGTGAATGCTAGCATGTTGACATTACTGTTACTACTTAAAGTATGTCTGAAAAAAGTTCTTCTTGCACTTTCTATGTATAGATTTGCTTTCAAGGGTGACTGTACATTTGCTGTGTAACTGTAACAAACTGTGTAACAAATCAATATAACAAACATAACAGCAGTACATTTATTTTAATTTAAAATTGATTTTATTGCCATTTGTCTTGTTCTTTGTTTAATGACTTTGTGACTATATTTAGAAAGAAAGTAAGAGAAATTATTTTTGGTCTTTGGTCAGCGCTTCTAATAAGTCTATTGTACCTCCCTTCCATTACTGTGAAATAACCCCTGAAAGACTGACATGGCAAACACCAGACCAACACAATTTTATCTTTACTGCTCTATTCATACAAACTTTATGACACTTCAAGCTCACTTCAAGCCTTTTATATCACAGACTGTTATCTAACTTCTAACTGTTTTGTCCCTATGAATTACTTCCTGTGGGTAAGATAATCTCAAGGTGTGCCCGCTATGTTTTTCATTTGAAGTTTATGATCCATAATGACATGCCATTCTGTGATACGTCATCTTGTGCTGGAAATGATCCATGTTTGAACAATGGTTCAGCTCTTAGGTCACTGCTGGAGAAATACCAGAATTCCCAGTATGAAAGTCACAAAAATGAGATCACAGTACAATGATATATTTTGTTTCTGATGTTTTCTGTGTGCGTTTTTACATATTCTTACTCTTGTGTGAATATGAATGAATTCATACGAACACCACTACCTGAAATGAATGTAGTCATCAAAATAAGAGCCTTCTAAGATAACAGTTTACTAGAGAATTTTGGTCAAAGCTGCAGTTTAGATGAATTTACAGTAAATATTGTCTTTAATTTCACACTAAACCTGTTTCACAATCATCATAGCTGCAGTCCATCGACATGTGAAGACATGAAACAGTATCCCAGTTAAAGACTCTTTTAAAGACTGTGTCCCCTCCATCACCCCCATTTTGTTTAGCCATAATTTTAAGAATGATTTTAATTTCTACGATATCATGTGTGAGTCAATTGCCAGACTACAAAAGGGTTGTACTCACTGTTTAAATATTCAGCGTCAGTATATGTGTAGATGGGTGGGGCTAAGCAAATAAGGCTGGTTCGGGTAGTGTCAGGCACATTTTAACCACATTTTCTTCCTTTTTTTATATTGCAACACCAACATGTCTGGGCAAATTTGCTACAAACGCTCACATATGCAAATAATACCTGAACTAGAACTTGTGTTACTGCAGTTATTGTTGTTTCCAGTGATTAAAAAAAGCAAAACCTAAGTACAGTTTTGAGAGACGTACTTGAGTATTTCTATACTATGCATTTCAAAGGATAATATTGTACTCTGTACTGTATTCTGTACTACATGTATCGGACTGCTACAGTTAATTTGCAGATACAAATGATTACATTGCCATAGTTAAACTATCTAACAGTAAATTGAGTGTATGTAGCAGTCAAATTATTAAAGCCCTATAGTGTAACCTTTCTATACTGACTTGTAATCAGGTTAGTGGTATCTCTGTCATTCCCACTCTGCGCCCTGTACGCCTGCAACTTTGTGCTCTCCAAGAGTGTACATAACACTTTTTTGGCACTAAGTCATGCACCACCACTGATTTAGGTGAAACTGGATCTCATTTTATGGAGAAAATGTTTTCTGGTTTTCCTTCTGATGTTCTCTGGCTGCTGCACATCAACTCGATGAGACGGAGCAAGAAACTACCAGACAAGTAAATGTGGTAAGTCATTGGCAAGACTTTGTGAGATAAAAGGCTAAAAGACAGACACCAGGCTGGGCTTGTTGCTGCTGGACTAAGTAATATTAGCTGCCTGCTCGTGTGGTTGCACCTGCTTGATGTTTGTCGACTTGCTAGTTTTTGAACACAAGTAATGCAATCATAAAAAACACGTGTACAACTGTCAATATTTTCCATAGTTGTAATTAAACATGGTGTAATGATGTCTCTTAAGGTCACACATACGTTAATGTACAATAATGGAAACTTACAGTGAGTTACATGTTCACCATACATGTACAACATTCTTATAAAGTTGTACTGTAGATGCTCCAGCTTATATGGTATTATGAAGCTTCTCCAGACATTGTTGTATAACTTAAAAATGTGTTGCGACAAGAGAACAGAGACTAAATGAAATACCTCTGATGCAAAAACAATATCTTTTAAAATTCCAAAATTGAGGGGGATTCTGTTAGAATGTACAGTTGTCATTTAAAAAGGCTTAGTCGTGTTATTTTCATGAACGAGACAGTCACAGCCAGAAGGAAATATGTAAGTTATTGCACATGCAGGGTCATGGGACTCAGACGGTCAGTATGGAATTCATAATGTAAATCCAACCGTGCATCCGACGGTATTTTATTAAAAGAAAAGGGACGTCTGGCAGCACAAAAGAATTCAGTCCTTCTTGAGGTTGTCTTTGTTTGCTCAGCTCGAGCTGCCGTGTACTCTGCTCTCACCCTGCGTGTCATTTTGGATGTTTCCTTTCTGGTGTTGTATTTCGCTCTGATGATCTCTTAAAAACTTGCTGCGACTTGGCGTAATTTGGTGGAAACACTGAGATGGTGCGGGAAAACAATAATTGAGGGTGGAGACCGGCGAACAATGGACCCTGCTGTTCTGATGTTTTGTAATAAGTTGGCAGTCAAAGGAGGAAGAAAAAAGATGTGCCATATTTTCTTTGGTGTAATATGTCGGCACTCCACTTCCCAGATATCACTTGGCAGTCAAACTATGAAACTATCTGAGATTTGAAAGAACCAGAATAAGGAAAGTGGGGGAAAAAACAGCACAAAAAGGTGACAGACACTAAATCAGCAGCGTGAAGGCTTTCCAGCATTTTCGCCATGTCACCATGCGTCATCAAACATGCGGGTGTGTGCTGTGAACTCTGTGCTGTGTGTGATGATGATGTATGCAAATGCCAATGAACGTAAGCTGCCTGCAGTGTCCTTGTCAGCCAGAATCTACGGACAGCAATCGCTGTGTTTATTCTTCCATTTGGCTTCAAAGATGGAGCCTGTTCTTAGCGTGCAGCAACACAAAGCGGTGCAACATTAATGAGACTGCAGACTAAACTAGAGGGAGACCAAGCAAGTTAGTCTAGTTGCTAAAACCAACAGAATTTACTGAAAATAAGCCTGACTTAGTGAAATCAGCCTGGCTTAAATGCTAATCTTGCTTTATGAAATGCACCTCCAACACACCCACTTGATGTGGGTGGCATTTGTTGGTGTAGTAGCGCTCTAAAGAAAGCAAGGTACTCCAAAACTGCTGTCTCATCGTTGCTTTTAAAAGTCTTGAGATAAAATAAGTCTTACTTTTCGAACCTGCGCAGTCATCGCTGATCAGCGCTGGTGGTATTTCCTTGACTGTAAGTTTGCAAGTATTCATTGGAATAGTGTCATGAACAGGAAAAAGCTCTTATTTCATTTTTAACAAAGGGGACTTTTTCTTGAATATGATAAACAACAGTCTTTAATAACAGGATGCATTCAGTACGCGCTTAAATAATGACAATCCTTCATTGAAACACTGTTCTCTTGAATCTGACTTATTCTGTAAATGCTGTTATGTATACAGAGGAATGTTTAAACCTGTGAGCCTCTGAGGCCTGTTTGGGTGGACAGAGGACTTCCACACACTTCACTCACTGTGCAGAGAGAGTTATTCATCTCATAAAGCAAGCTAAACAGGTGCTAAAAATGATGAAGTGCTATGGTAAACAGGGCAACGCGACACAAACAAGTGCAGATGAGGAAAGGAAGCATCCCATGGCTCATTGAGTCACATTAAAAACTTTAAGAAGTGTTTTCTGTGCGTGCTGCTCTTTTACTCAGGGCTAATTCCACTAAAATGAATGGGACTCATTGTAAGCTGACAGAGGAGATCGTTCACAACACCCCAAACTACCAAAAGTGCAAGAAAAAGATTTTTGGAACGTCAAGATTAACAAATTTCATCAAGATCTGGAAAAGCAAGGTGAGTGCCCAGGTCAGGTTATGCAAGCAGCAAGGTGAACTGTAATGTGACACAGATGAAGATAATAGAAGAAATGCCTGGAATTCAATCACACCTCACGAGTGAAGACTGATGGGTTAAAGACATGAAGAGCAAATAATCTTTTGGCTCTAACAATAGAGCTGTCAATCATATTTGCCTCATTATATCTTACTGACTGAGGATTATATTAAAAAAAATATCCAGGCGGCTTTACTGCTGCAGCCGTGTGACTGTCGCTGCTCTACAGATTTGTCTGCACACCGAGATGAAGTCAGCAACAAGTCACATACTTAGGAAACAAGAATGTTGCATATTAGAAAAGAAGAGTTCATCCCTCAAACTCTTAAAGTACATCAAACCAATAGTTCGGTCCTCTGCACGACTTCATCACAGTTCGCTCTCATGCACAGCTGGATTTGTGTTTGGACTGACAGGAATTAGAAGCTATTCACAATGTGAAAATGGGATATTTGTAGTGTTTATGATGATGATGATAATGTTTTTTCTTTCTAAAATGCCTTGAAAACATAGGTGTGTGTGAATCTCTTTTTGTTCAAGATGTTGAGCCTCTCTCAACACTGGACGCAAGTTTGTTTTTTTTTTCCTGTCATTCCCGTCATTCAACTGTTATTAAGACCAACATTAATTAAAGGATAAATATTAGAGATATGAAAGGTCCAGTATGTGGGATTTAGTGGTAACCAGCCTGTTACTAGTGTAAGAAACTCTGTTAGCTGTGAAACAGGCGAAAACAAGCCTATATAGAAGCGGTGTTTAGTTTGTTCTGGGCTGCTGTAGAAACATGGTGTTGCAAGATGGCGGACCCCGTGGAAGAGGACCACTGGCATCTGTAGATATAAATCTGTTTCTAATGTGACAAAAGCTTGCATACATAGTTATGCATGTTTCATGCATTATTCCATTTTTTGTCCCCTAAATCTGACACACTGGACCTTTAAAGTCATAAAAACACAGAACTCATGCAGTGAAACTGAATAGACTGCTTTTTTTTTTTTTCCGGGACTTTATGGGACACAAAGATAAAGATGTTTTCCACTCACACGTTGGCAGGCCTGGGCGGAGCGGAGGATGGATGAAACAGGTAGGGTCCAGATTTTGATGACTTTGTGTGAGATTCCCTAATGTTCCCCCCCCTCCTGTATCATACGTTATGTAACTGTACCGCAGTCTGCAGAGCTCCTCTAGCACCTGCTAACCCAGCTGTACTTTCTCACTCCTCCAGAGGCACACATCAACCGTCAAATCAACTCACTTAAAATGCAGTAAAACTTGTCATGACACACACACGCACGCACACAAAAAAGACGAGCAGCAGTATGAGGAAATCTGAAACAGAATAGTCTCTCATTTTTTCTAACAAGAATCCAAAAGTTATTAATTTAGTAACAGATCCGTGGGCTGACCTGGCCTGCAGGTCTGTGAGATCGGCAGCAGGTGCCTGGTTTTACATGTTTTGTTTTCCATCTCAGTTGCAACACAACAGTAGGCGGACCTGCTCTTATGCAAAGTCATGATTGGATAGTGATTTCTGTATAGCACAGAACAAGATGCCATCCAGTGTTTGACGGAGCTCTGCTATTATCACCTGCTGTCACACGGTGACAGCATTTATGAAAATCACTGGAGAGACTTAACCGTGGAAAGGTATTTGAATAAACCGTCCTATAAGAAAAGCAACAACACCCCAATGGCCTCATTTGTGCAGGAGCCTCTTGTTATTTTGAGAAGGACCTGATAAGTCCAATAAATGTCGGTCACAGAGGGGCAGTGGTGCCAAACATGGCCTCTCAGTGGATTCACACCTGACTGAGACCAGGTCAGCTCAGATGATGGATGAACAGTGAAGACCATCATGTAAATATAACTGCACCGGTCTGATCAAACACCAACTATAATACTGTAACATCATCATCTCTGATTTTTATCCATGTGAACTGCGATCACGACCCAGTTCTTCCTCCGTTTGTTTGCTGTGTCAGTGTAATAAACGTGTTCCTCTGTGACCGAGA